>OU565296.1:4554658-5969658 GCA_913789915.3 Sphecodes monilicornis
AGCTATACTGCCCTTTATTCTTACTGACTCAACTGGCGCGATCTCCTTCGCTCTCTCACCGTACGGCAGATAGCGCTGCCGTGTGCCGGTCGTACCAATCCACAACACAGTGGGTAGTCCTTCGAATTCTAATCGACACCAAGTGTAATACTCAAAGGATCTCGATGAAACATTAAACGAGTCCTTAACAACCTGAACCATGTTTTCTAATTTGAATTAAAAAACCCTACGAGCTTTTGTTCCAACCCAATACTTGCACGTGCCACTGTAACATAAGTAATGCTGTAATTCCCAATGTAAAGTAGACATAGCACCAAAGCTCGGAATGCTTGAAATAAATAAAGAAACAATGAATCCTATTTCTTTGATCAAGAGTACAAAGACACACGGAAGGATCAAAAGAAATGGCGCACGAGAGGCAACACGACTATTCAAAAGAAAGCGACGCGCGACGCAGTATTCCAAAACGCCGGAAAGCTGCTCATAGGAGCATTTTTCGAAGTAAAGGATTTCGATTATGTGAGTGATTACATCGTTAGGTAATAGTTCCAATTAGAAGGAACTGTAAAAATTGGCTTCAAAAATTAATTTTAACATTGCTAAATTATATCTTTAGCTCAGTTTTCCTTCATTCAAATATTGTGAACTGTTATGATAATTCCTTCATATTATGTTAAATCTGTACACATTAGAGAACCATTTTGTGATTGAAAATTGTTCATTGATGACTAAACAATGAAATTGTAATAGTAGGAATACTTTCGTGATATTTGATGAGCACGTATAGAGTTTAAAATATACGCTTTTGAAATGAAAAATCATGTTGTCCAAGTTTCATCTTAAATAAAAAAGAAGAAACGCCGAACAACATGCTCGTTTTACATGGACACTATACGTGAATATGTCTACAACAATCTCCCGAAAGTAGAATTTGCGATAATTTGCGCCAAAAAAAGATATTCATGTTTCAAATTTTCTATACAAGACAGCAGAATACCAATACGATTTTGTGCTTGCGGACGGATCTAACTCTTGAGTATATTGTATAAACAATACTACTCTTGCTGTCAGATTCCGGGTTTCGAAATCGTGTGCAATACTTTATAGAAATCGAGATGAATTTTTATTTACGTAACGTACACGGTGGTGAGGTAAATTACAACAGCGTAACCTTCATATAAATTACAAATCATTTAAAAAATATTGTATCGATACGGCAAAACTAATCATTGAGTTATATCCTTGGTTCTACATTCCACCATTAGTACACAAAATTTTAATACATGAACCATCAGTAGTCAAAAACTGTACTTTACCAATTGATGCCTATTTAGACGAAGTGCTGGAAACCTCACACAAATTATTTAAAAAATATAGAACAGGCTACAGACGAAAAACATCACGGATTAAAATAACTGAGGACATATGTCACAGGATGATGGTACATTCAGATCCGTATATTTCTCTGAGTGATATTCAACTCAAAATATCCAAGAAACGAATACCATCTGAAGTTTTACCACTATTTAACGGATGTATCGATGGAAAATCAATGTATTGATTCTAATTCTCAGGATGAAACATATAATACAAATAAACAGATTAAGAAAAGTATTTAAAATTTGTGTTACTATTCTTATTATGCTTCTACACCTCTTTGTTTTGTCCACCTTACTATAATAAGAATATAAACTTTTTTTTATGTATGAACATTCGTCTAAAACATTGATGTTTTACTTGGAGGTTTAAACAAATGTTCATACATAAAAAAGTTTATATTCATATATAAATATAAAATATTAATTTTTTAATGAAAATTTAATTTTTTCTCAACGAACGGTTAATTAAAACGTAAATGTAACATTAAATTTGTGATCAGCGACCCCAAAACACTTAGTACACAGCACATTTAGAAAGGTTTTTAGTATTCTTCTACTGTTTTTAATGCCTGGCCACCTTTTCAGCGTTTTGGAACACTGCGACGTCTCATGCGAAAGTAAATTCGAAATATAGAATCGAGTATTGTTACAAGAGGTCTCTCTAGAGGAAATCGAATGCAAAATTTTATCGATGCTCCCCCCGGATTTGAATGTGGAAAGATTACCGCCTATGGCCGTACGTAACCAAATGGAGCGACAGTTTTGCAGCGAGTGCAAGATTGTAATTCTATTACAGTCGCCAGGAAAGAACGTAAGAACACTCATTACATACATCCTGAAATCGACAAGGGGATTTCTGTCCGTAGGAGGATAATGTCACAGCTACAGTTTCGCGAGCTTCCTCGCCAACCCACAAATGCTTCGCACGCCTTGCACACCCCATGCTACCCCGTTTGCAACACCCTTTCTCCGTAGCCCTACGGCAAGAAAGAGAAGCAATTTACCGTTCCATCGAATTACTAGAAAACGCGAAGACGCGTGGAAGCAGAAAGTTCCACGACAGATGGCACTTGAATAGTGTGAACACGGAAATACACACTTCGCGCCAGGCTAAGTAAAAGGTGCTCCAAAAGAGGAGAACACAGAAACAGCGGTGTTCGTGGTGTAGTGGTGAGGACGACGTTGCAAAGAGTGACGAAGACCCTCTTGAAAGAGGTCAGAGAATCTACGGATGTTTCGGGATTGCAGCTATTCTTCAACCACAATAAGAGACACGAGGGGTTCAGGACGCGGATGCATCCGCCACGATGCACTATTGATCCCGAATGTGGTGAAAATGCAGTTTCATCTGCGAATGGTATCTGTGATACGTCGTCGTTCGCGGCGCGGCGCTCCGGTGTCCGTGGACAGAAAAAAGAAGAGAGAGAACAGAAGAGGAATTTGTGTGTTACCCAGATGTATTGTTCTATATAGATTTATGTACGACCAGCGCTCCGCCTTTTGTTGAAGACCTGCTTCTTTTTTACAGCCCGCGTCCGCTGGGCAATGGCCATATAGAATTATTTGAATGGAAATGTTTGTCGGCATCCAGTCGCGCGAACAATTTTATTCGCGTTGCAAACATTGAATATAAACCGGATGAAATTTCTTGCGCATTCGTTAACGACACACTTTTGTTTCAAACGGAACGAACCGCTCGAATTCTTTTCATCAACCTTTTTTATCGCGAAGCATCTTCCGCCCCCGCAACATTGTCCGTCTCTTTTCACAGGTGGAACGTGCTGATGCAATTTTCGAAGGGAAACTTAGGAGCACTTTGTACACGTTTATGAATAAATCAATCATCCAGCGACACGTACAAAGGTGATCCTTATAGCGCTAACGCGGGCTTTCGCAAACAGCGGCGTGTTTATGTAATATTTATAACAATGCCGCCTTTGATTTGGGAAGACGCCAATACTGTTACGGTGGCGGTCTTATATTTTTTTGACAAAACTCCGTTTTCAAGCATTCGCACTGGTTATGCATATTGATGAAAGTCACATTCACATGAGGATAAATAGAGGAAACCAGTTGTACGTATTGAATGAGTGCAAAAGTTCATGCCCGATTTTCAGACATCTCAAAACCTTTTGTGAAGAAAAACCACGCAATTGTTATGAAAATCGTTGGAAAACAATTGTAGAAAATGGTGGTGATTATATGATTGATCAATAAATTACGGTCGATGGTGGCGCATTAACCTGTCAAAATGGCTTGAAAATGCTCAACTTTACACGCGTATCACTTCTGAACCAGTGAATTCCTGGAAATAAGACTTACATTTCCGGCGTTTTTTCGTCGAAATCCATAGGATTGCATAGAAAAGTGTAAATGAACTGGGTATCTAAAAGACATTTTAACCAATATTTTACTTTTTGTGTCGCTATAATACTCCCAGAAACCGCATTCATAGGGGTGATCTAATATTTCTTATCTTAGCAATAATTCAAAGACGAAATGGTACTTAATTTAAGATACTATATCATTTACCACATTTTCTTTTCATTTTTTGTTTGACTACGGCTATTCGCATGCAACAAAGTGCAACGTTCCAAATTTGCATCTGTTAGTATTAAATTAGATCTCTCCACTTTCAAATATTCTTACGTTATAGTTAAGGTTTTTGAAAGCTTTAAGAAAAATGCTTCCATTATCTGTAATAATACATACATACTTCGATGTTTGTAGAATAAATTTGGTGTAAACAAAATTTTATTTCCCTTCTGCATTACAAAAGCATCAACAATAACAGACAAATGTGCAGAAACAGTATTCGTACATCTCTTACTTTGTATACCAAACCCTTTTTGGTATAACCCCGAAAGTCTCCTCTCGAGCGCAAAGGGTTAATAGAGATATAAACACAACATGACCTCCGTATACAACGAATATTAACAAAGCTCATCAGTTTGGTCCTTCGTGCCGGATCAATGTTTCATGCGTTGTTCTGTTCAATATTGCCGCTGGTTTAAGGCAATTATTTCTCCAGTTTAAAACAGTAAAAAAGAATATATTTCACATTTGTAAAATACACTTGATGCTCTTAAAGTTCTAGTAAAGCTCTTAAAGTAAAATTCTATGATTCGATATGTTCAGATCGTTTTAACAGTTCGATATGTTCTGATGTTCTAATTCCCTAGCAAGTTATAAACCATCAAAAGTGATGAAAATGGCAGTTATAGGCCGAATATCGTGAAAAATTACAATATCCATCAATTCTCCTTAAGAGAATAAATAGATTTTTATGTGCCTTCTATTTCTATTAATTGATACAAGAAATTTTTATTTTGTATAAAGCTACGAAATCTAGTTAGAAGAACGAATTTCATCTTCTTGTGTAGTGTTTGTTACAGTATACTTGAGAAGAATTACTATTAACCACGACAGGACCATGACGAAATCTTAATCAAATATACAATACTATAAATAATAGTAAACTTGTTGAACTTTTTGTTGGTATCAAATTCCGCAAGAAAAGAAGTTAAATTAAACGGAAATGAATGCGATTAATACAGTAAAAGCGCAAACTCTGCACACAATTACTGAAAAAGATTTCAAAAATATTAGGATGAAATGATTGGCCTATATTTAATTATATGAAAAGCAACGGGCATTTTATTTAAAAAAAAATGAGAGTGATCTTCTAAAAATATCGATTTTACGGGAAAGACGAGTCATCTTAATGTACTTTGGCGGCTGTAGAAAATGCGTAAGAGAAGGAAAAGGAGCATTTCGTCCTGGGCCCGCTAGCGCACGCGTCAGTAAGACTATAGCGGGGACTCGGTTTCCCCCACTCTATCTAGCGGGCCCTGCATTTTTTTTAAACAACATTTTATTGCATGGCCAACAATTACATATTTAGGGGTATATAAAATATGTAAAAATATAGACGCTTTTGTTATGTACATTTCCAGTCTTACAGCTAATGTGCTTTGAACAGACTTGAATCAACTTCGTTGATTGCACTAACATTATTGCGGAGTACGCTATCCTTTTTCCTTCTTGGGTTTTTATTTCTATAGATTATCGATCTCTATATTTAAGCGTCCAAAAAACGGTACTATGAGGCCGGTGGGAAATGACGCATTCTTTGGTTTAGTGTACTTACTTGCTAAGTTAAGCTACTTATATGCTAATCTTATAAATAGAACTTTACGAGCTAGTTTTATTTACAGGGAGAGGGGGAGTATATACAAGGGGTTATTTATGATATGTACAATATTAAAATATTTACATGTGAAACGACTGTTTGTGTCGCTTTGTAACATTAGTTGGTTTAGTTTTATTTATTATCTGCTATTTTTATGATACCGGACACATGTAGTGATAGGTGGGAGACAGATTTTGGGATGAACCACCATTAAATTTTGATTGTGAATGGGGTATTGTGTTTGTCTTTGTCTGAGAGTTGTTGGCAGTATTTAGTTGTGTTTTGTGGGTTTGGAATACATAGTGGTGTGTATGTAATGGCTTTCGTGTTGCTTGTCCTTTTGATATGATAGATCAGTGGGATGTTGTTTGTGTCTGATATGAATCCATTTTGGTCTAGGAATGGGAATAGTTCGGGATGGGTGTATCCTGTGTTTAGGGTCTTTAGAAGATACTGAGGTTGTGTTGCGGGCCCTGCCTTAGACACAGGGATATCGTAAGGACGGTTTAGGACGGTATATATAGGAATCAACGACGGATCAGGTACTAGCGGAAAAGGTGTTGTCTTTGTCTGTCGGCCCATCTGGTGACGAGCGGTGGAGGTAGCCGCCACAGTACAAATTGAATTCTGTACTGATGGCACGGCAGGCAACAGTAGAAATCTACGTAGAAACAAATCTCGGATTAGTTTAGTAAAGAATAAAGAGTTCAAACTATTTGACAAGCCGTGAATAGTTTTTGCAAACCACTAGCCACCTAAAACAGGCGCATTAGAATTTGCAGAACAATGGATTCACTCGTGTAAGAAACTGAAAAGAGTAATGTGTTCGGACAAGAATCGTTTTAATTCAGATGAACACATCAGCTGAAATGATTACATTTATGATTTAAAGAAAGAGGAGATCACAGTTCAAATGCACAAATATATAAGTGGCGATGGTATTACGATTATACGGCGATATATACCGAATAAAAGCAATTAGAAAGTTTAAACTGTCTCGTACAAAACTGAATAGTAGACTAAGCATAGACATCATCAGCGAGCAACCGTTAAAACATGTTCACAATATAACAAAATCAAAATTTATTTTTCTTCAAGATGACACAGTTTTGCATAAGATAAACACAGTAATGCTCGTTTCGAAAACAAAGAAATAAATATTTCATCGTGACCTGTAAAATTCGCCGACTTAAATTTTACAGAGAACTGTTGAGAGATGCGAGATAAAATAATATATTCTAGAGGAAACGTTTTTGAATGGCAAAAAATGAAAAAATGTGGGAAAGTGCTTACAACAGAAAACGATTAAGAAGCAGCTTAAATCTATACTGAAAAGTTTTTACAAAAGCTTTACATGTCTTAAAGTTTTGTGGCAGCTAAAAATATCTGATTTCGTTTTTATTAATTTTTTCGTTGTACTCTTTATAATTATTAATTCTAGTTTAATGATCATTAATTCTCATGAAGTAATAATAACATTGTATACATGGGGGGGACATATTCTGTTCATAACATAGATTTATCTAGTTGTTTATAGTATCTTATAACATTATCTCGGAGTGTTTGTGAATCACTTACTGTTAGATTAACACTGTATTAGAAGGAATAATTAAATAAATAAATAATTAATAATTAAATAATTGTGCTGTATTAGAAGGAAGCTTAAAAATCTTCCTTTACATTCTAATCCCAAACAAAATGATTATATTACGCTCATCAGACTCATTAGTTCACATTTGAAATTGCTATTGTTGTTGAAGAATATATTTGCAAGCCAACAGCCATAGACTGTAGTCTGTAATCCTTAAGTGAACTATTGAACCACTCAATTCCACCCCACTCAATTTTTTTCTAATAATTATTTAATGTGTAGCTATTAATAATATTTATAATGGATTTAACTATGCGATTTGAACTATGTTTCTATTGACCATGTCGATAGAGATGGATCTTAAATCAATATACCATCTCATTGGATCATTACATTTTTAAAGTACAGTATTTAATCGATAAGTGTGACAAAATTCTGAACAAGAAGTGTCCCAGAACTATCCCCACTTCTGCGGGGTATACCCCGTAAGGGACCGTGAACCTCGTGTGGCCTCGGTCGCCGAGAAGTATGACATCATTCGGGTCGGGTATATCAGTGAGACCACTACTAATCCAAGGACAAAACTTCTTTATTTTTTATTATTTTTTTGTGGAACTTTCACCAACATATTCGTGGCATTTTTCTAATGAAAATGATACCAAATAAGATATAATTCTTGTAAGATATAATTCAATCTAGAGATATCTTCGTCGCCGTATGATATTGAATTGTTTAGAGCACATGCATAGAGTATGAATATTTTCATTCGCCTAGTAAATAGAGTAAACGTCGATTCCTGGGAACAAGGGAAAGAATCGGGCATGCTGGATGCAAAGCCACAAATTCAATATTCGTCAAGCACTGTCGATACCTTGTCACTCTTCGTACTTTCCTATCGTTCCTTAAGGCTCTAGTGGTTGCGATCGTACATATGTGTAGATTGAATTTAGTCGCAAATTCCGGCAAATGCGTTGAAACATTATGAAATTTTGTACGCATAATTGATACAATATGAACATTGAGACTCTATAATAGAAAATAGTTTCGATAGAATGTGTGGTAGGTGAATATTAAATAGCTTAACCTTCATATGCTCTTCAGAAACTGTTGCATAGACGACCTTAGAGTAATATTTCACTCATTGTTGTTTCGTAATTTAAACCAACAAATTATATTTCATTTATAATGTCATATTTTCTGAAAATACTTTAACCAGTTTTCGTAATTAGTTTTACAACGTATAAAAATAGTAAATGGGTAAAGTTTCAGTCAGGTGCATACGTGGGTTAAATCAACCAAAATTACAAAATTGAGAACAGTAATTTTACTTGCAATAAAACTGTAAAAGTTTATGCAAATTTGCACATCTACGCCGACATTAAAAAAGAATTTTAATCAAATGAAAGTATGTATCGTTATTAAATTGTAAATATAATGACACTGTAGTAACTTTTATTGACGCTTGCGTTTCGCAATTTTAACAGACTCCTATTTATTTCAAATTTCCGTGATCTCGTTATATTAATAATAAATTGTACCGTTATTTACTGCACAGTAATGTATTTAAAAGTTTTTATTTAAATAAACGCAGTTATCTTTATGCTGTGTTCGAATTTCTTATAGAATATTATTTATTGTGAATTTTCACTGAAAATTGCAACGTACAACCAGCTGGCATGGATACGTGGTATTTACTTCTACGTTTCCACTAATGAAGTAATGTGCACTAATTACTCACAGGTTGTTCCAACCAGTCCTGTTGCAATTACTGGAAATTTCACAGGGCATATGGCCTATTTACGTGCATTCGCAAGATATAGAAATCAGAAATAAATTATGACACATTGAAAGCATAACTCGAATTCTTGCCAACGGAAAATAAATTGATTTGAAACGAATGTCCAATAATTTGTAAAAATTGTTTAACTGGAAAATGATCACCATTAAATTCATTCAAAGAGATACTATACTTAATATTATTTCCCCGATAATATGACACTTGTATTATAAGCATATTCAATTACCATAATGTAGTTTTGATTTGTGAATTTCAATTCGACTTATATAATTAGCCATTCGGGGGCGATATTATTACACCATACTAACTCGACGAAATATCCAAAAATTGATTATGTGAGGTAAAATTATTAGATACAATACATTTTCAGACGTTATCGTTTACTTTCTAGGATTTGAACATAGTTATATAATGTTTACGTTAGTTCGGTTATCGATCGTAAATTTGTTAAACACAGAATAAATAATGTTATTGGCGGAAAGGTTCGATCTAAACAGAATATTAAAGCAATCTTGCTAGTTTGTTAAAACTTTCTACGTTTCGATCCTAATGTGGATCTTTTTCAAGAAAGAATGAGAGCTGCGTCTGAAAGAATTTTATTTTTTAAAATAGACCAAATTTTAATATTGTAATATATGATCAGAAGTCAAAGCACTGTATTAGATCGCTTACTTGCTTTATAAAGATTTGAAAAACAAAATTGAGAAATAGAAACACGTGTTGTTACTATGCCGGGACACCAGTTACTGTTGTGGGGACAAGAGGCAGATAGAAACAAGAACCAATTAGAGTCAAGAGTATTAGTTATACAATATCCATTATACAGAAAGCAACCGACCATCGATCGTCGTCCTCGAAGGTATAAATGTAGGATCTTAGGAAAAAGGAGGAATTCTGCGCCGGGAATCCAACCCAGGACCTCGCGGTTTGTAGTTGATCAGCTCCTACATACACCTACGGAACCCTCTGACTTTTCCTAGTCTCCATACAGTATTTGGTCTGGGGGTCCTGATCCCACATATATTTCTCATTTTTTAGAACCAATTTCTGAATTGTAGTCATCGCGATACCTCGGGTAGACGTACCTGCGTGGGACGAGTGCCTCTGAACGAACTGACACGAAATCGGCCGACGATGGCCGATGGAAAAAGGGAAGAAGACGTCCAAACGGCGACCATGGCCGTGACGGCAGCTACTCCGTTACGACCACCCTTACGGGCCTTATGTTTGGTAAGAATATATACAGGCTGTTCATTTTAACTCGAACACCTAAATTATTTCCGCTACTATTAACCCTTAGCAGACGGAGCTATTTCAACTAAAAAACTAAACATTTCTTCTGACCTAGAATATTTCCATTGTACATAGCTATTTTCATTATATGCGTAAGAAACTGATATAGTATCTCATACAATATTCAAGTGTTTAGTAATTTATTACATATAAACACATTTAATCATGTAAACAAAATTCTGAATAATGGTGTAGCAATTTGTAGTGGCGCCTCAGAGTCGCCATTCGAGTGCTAAGGGTTAAAAGTAAGAAAAAATAACTAAAGAGGATGTACATGGTTTTAATGCGTGCATCAGATGGTAATAAAAAAATCCTTTGAATGTATTTTTTTGCATATTATCATGTATTTTTCAAAATGCAATGCGGTAGTCGGAGTAAAGATGTGTTCAACGATCTACACACCATGACCTTGAAGTGACCATGAAGGCGAAGAAACTAGTCTCAGTTTGAAGAATACAAAAGTAATAAAACGAAAAGGGTAATATCACCTTATTTTATTAGTTGCTCAAAATGCTGGCCGTCCGCAGCAAGACACGTGCAAGTATTATCTGGCCAGCTCGGTCACCCGACTTATCGCCACTAGATTACTTTTTGTGGAAGCTTTAAAATCTAATGTTTATGTATAACGTAAGTTCCACCACGCCAGACGTTACGAAAGAGCTAATACGGAATGCATGTTGCACTATAAAGTCTTGCTGCGGACGGCCAGCATTTTGAGCAACTAATAAAATAAGGTGATATTACCCTTTTCGTTTTACTACTTTTTCATTCTTCAAATTGAAACTGATTTTGTCGCCTTCATGGTCACTTCAAGGTCATGGTGTGTAGGTCGTTGAACTCATCTTTACTCCGACTACCGCAATGCATTTTGAAAAATACATGATAATATGCAAAAAATACGGTGATCTTGAAAAAACAGTTAAAATAGCCTTCAAAGGATTTTTTTATTACCATCTGATGCACGCCATAATACCATGTACATCCTATTTAGTTATTTTTTCTTACTTTTAATAGTAGCGGTAATAATTTAGGTGTTCAAGTTAAAATTAACATCCTGTATATACATTGTTATACTGTTCCATTTCGTGTCAATTATTCAAGTTCCATCTTTCACCATCATTACTCCATTACTACAAAATCTATGATCTATTATAATTTATAAATAGTGTTTAACTCCCATGTACTATATACTTTCAGGACGCAAGTGTTCAAGAGCTTGGAACACTCATTGGTGGAATCACATTTTCGACACAAACACTGCTGCTTAATAAAAAATATTACATATTAGGGGGCCACAAATACTAAGATGCAATGCCATCGCAAGACTAATTATTTGATAGTAATTCTACATAAATATAGTTTTACAAATATTTTCAATAAATGACTGTTTGCAATAAGTAATAAATAAATTTGTTGTAAATTTATTTATTTCCTTTTAAATAATAAATATATGTAAGGAATGAAACGATTTAGTAATACTAACAACTCGTACACTAAGAATTGTTTACATTTAGATGAATATGTACTGTAATCAATTTATAAAATCAATTAATAAAATCAATAAATAAAAGTAGTCGATTATACTTTTCATTAGCAGAAAACTGAAATCTTTTATACCAGTCATTTTATTCCATAAAATTGCTGTTTCGCAAAAGTCATGCTATAAATGAAACGTTGTTAATTTCTATTTTACTCCGTAAAGTATGTTCAAATATTCATCTACCACGACTACTAAATTAATACGCTAATTAGGATATTAATTAAGTCACTTTCCTTAAGAATTTCATGCTTTCGATTCGTGACAGTTTACTTGCGAGGGTGCAAAATGTTTCTGGACCGTGATTGCGACCCAAGAGTTTCATCTGCAAATCTGTATTTGTATCTCGAAAACGGACCAGTAATTTGCAAAATAGTAAAGCACATTTCACTTTAATGAAACTTTCCCTCACTTAATCACCCGCCGGGTCTCTCGTCACTCGAGAACGAATATTCTCCACTTATAATTTATAAGCATATTTCTCTTTCTCTGGAATTATTACGCGTTAACCTCGTTCTTGATGAAAGGTACTGATAAAACAGATACGGAAACTAACGTTCTCGTTTAAAAATGGATTACGCGAATACCTATAAGGTACCCAGAAGCGACGTTTTATCTCATTACATTCATATACATGTAGTACATCAATGAAAAATACAAAGCTTCATCTATCGATTTGTGTTCTGTCTTTTGTCGTAACTGTTTATTATTAGCTTATGTTTGTTGTCAAAGTGAAGATGGAGAAAATGCAAATTCTTATCTTATTAATCTTATTAATTTAGTTTATTTTAGCATTATACAGGGTGTACCGAATAAACTGTTACAAGCTGTTTTCTCAGAATCTGATGCAGATGTCGACTTAATCTTTTTTTAAATTAAACGGTTAAGGAGGGCTAATATTTTAGTCGGTACAGTAACCCCGCGATCTAAGTCCAACGGAACATTGTGATCTATGTGCCTTGGCCTACTCCTTCCACTGCGGGGTATCCCCGGAAGGGCCGTGCAGCTCGAGCTGCCTCGGTCGCCGAGCAGTGCAAACATGCCGCGTAATCTGATCCTGGGTCGGGTATATCAGTGTGAATCACTACTAATCCAATTTCAAAACTCCTTTATTTTTTATTATTTTTTCATGGAACTTTGATATAATTCCGATGATATTTACTTGTGTAATGAACAATGGAAGTTATTTATTCGCGTTACAGTGTACGGACACGCGGGCCTTTGAACTGTGCCGGCGACTGCGACTCTCTGCGTCTCTTTCTTTCTGTCCTTCTTTACGTCCAAAACTTTCATTGTTTATTGCAAAAGTAAATATCATCGGAATTATGTCATATTTGGTACCATTTTTATTAGAAAAATGCCACGAATATATGGGCAAGATGTCATTAAAAATAAGTAAAAATAAAGAAGTTTTATTATTGCACTAGTTTGTCTCACCGATACGCTATGTTTTGTTGCGCCTTCGGCCGCGCCGTCCGTGTTTGCATGCTGTCCTTTTCTACGTTCGGTGCGGTCGACGCGGTCACAAATGAATAGTGTCCCTTCCCGATCTAGGCCCCGGCAGAGAATCGAAAAAGGATTTAGATAGCGGGGTTACTGTATTAAACTTTTTTGAGGTAATTTTTTGGGGAGGAAAGGCGGGCCTCCAACACATTTTTTAAACGGAAAGTATTATTGATTTCTTGTTATTGTGATACCTCTCATTAAACTGAACAGTATTTATTTGAACCTTTTTTTTTATTGTACATAGTTATAGAGTTACAGAGAACAATTGAAATTGATTTTGCGAATATGTTTACGGGCAAGGTAAGTAATCTAGCAGCTAGCTACATATGTACAACTTGGTAGTACAACTGAGTAAAATGATGTATTTGTGCAAGACTTACAAACTGCTTAGAAGTCCAATGACATCATTTTGAACATTTAATAATGTAGTATATGATAATATTATGATATTTTTCGTTTTCTTTCATTTGTTCAACGTTTTAATCCACAACACATTGTTCGTTATAACTCTGTAACTATGCACAATAAAAAAAGAGGTTCAAGTAAATGTTATTCAGTTTAATGAGAGGTATTACAATAACAAAAAATCAATAATATTTTTCATTTAAAAATATGTTGGGGGGCCCCCGTTTCTCCCCAAAAATAATTTAATACATACTAGAATATTAGCCTTCCTTAACCATTTAATTTATAAAAAAGTTAAGTCGATATCTTCATTAGATTCTGAGAAAACAGCTTGTAACATTTTATCTGGTACACCCTGTATTAATAAGCATACATCTCCACACTGGTTTCCAAAATTCCATGAAAGAGATAAAATTTCGGAAAGATGAAGAAGCTCGCGGACGTCCTTTTGAAATTGATTATAGAAGCAGATCCTTGAAAAACATCTCAAGAAATTGCGAAAGATCCAAACGTTGATCATAATACACTCTTTCGACGTTTGGCTCAAATTGACAAAGAGAGCAAAATTTAAGAACAGAAACTCTAATTGTTTTTGTATCAATTGAATGTATGAGAGAAATATTTATCTACCAATGTTTATTTCGCTCGAATTCCACGTCACAAATTTAAATACGTTTACCAAACATCGAGTACCTATATTGAGAAATGTGGTTTTACCTCCGAACGATTTCTGTGGCATATAATTCGTAGTATATCCACAGAGTGTAGAACGAAGGAATGGAATTTATGTTTTCTCAGATATATTGTTCCTTATGGATTTATGTACTGCGATTTCTCACAGTCTCTCTGCCTCGGACGCAGTGTAAAATTTAAACTTTCCAGAAACTGCAGAGCTATTCGCATAATCCGGTGTAAAATATCAGTTCCAGTTATGTTGTTTGCACAGATTTTTAGAAATTCAAGGTGTATCCACATGATTTACAGACTTTTCTATATTTCAACATCATTCGTTTTTATTAAACATGCGAGTGTCTAAAAATAGTTTATACTCGGAAGATTGAAAATTATTTATTTCTGAGGGAACATTGGTACATGTTATTTTTCAGTAAACACGTACAGTAGAACCTTAATTATCCGAACGAAACACGAAAACGTGAGTGCCCGAATAATGGACCAGCTACTCCTTGTTGGTTACAATGTTAGGTTCAATCTATATTGATTTTACCATAAATAGTGCTGTATATAGGTCACCTACACCAAACCTTAAAGTAATATATTTAAATTTGAAACCTGTAGTAGAAAAAATGTTTCGATTTTCACTATGCGGTTCTTGTAGAGTTTCCTGTGCTGATTCCGAATCTGCCCTTCATTTATCCTCCAGATTCACAGTTTTTGAAAGATTCGATTTTGAAAGAAAGGACATATTTTTCAACTTTAAACAAATATGACGATGCTATTAAAAAAGATATTGTATTGTTTTTTGCTGTTTCTTTGTTGTAGTTCAAACACGTTTAAACATGTTTAAACATCCATAATAAATTAAGACTGGGTATCAATGTATGTGGGAAAGTTTACAGAATCTTTTTCTGCAAAGAACAATTCAATATCTTTTATAATAACATCACCATACTTGTTTAAAATTAAAAAATATGTCTATTTTTCAAAATCAAATTTCTCAAAAACTGTGCGTCTAGGACCGTGTTGGGCACGGTAGAGGCCCCTGAAATTCCTGCTTCCCCCACCAACCTCTCTTTCATACGCGAGGCCTGCGCACTGTTCGCGACGGGCGAAGCACTTCCTTCCTCTATGGCAGGGATGGGCATTTTTGTCTCAATTGGGACAACCAGTAACCCCACCAGCATCCGCCGTTACGATAGAGAAGGCATGGGCGACACTGGCTCAAAAAACACATGTTGCTGCTTCTCCTCTTCGCCTGCTCGGCGAGGCAATCCCCACCACGTCCACTCCGACTCTCTCTTCAGCACGAGAACCACGATGCTACACCGGCAGGTTATTCACCACTACCACGTAAACGGTCTTAAGTGCGTGTACATGTTTACGTAGTAGTGGTAAGTAACCTGCCGGTGTAGCATTGTGGGGCTCGTGCTGAAGGAAGAGTCGGAGTGGACGTGGTGGGGACTGCCTTGCCGAGCGGGCGAAGGAGAAAAGCAGCAACATGTGTTTTTTTAGACGGCGTTGCCCATGCCTGCCATAGAGGAAAGACGTGCTTCACCCGTTGCGAACAGTGCGCAGGCTGTATGAAAGAGAGGTTGGTGGGAGAAGCAGGCGTTTGAGGAGCTCCTCCCGTGCCCATGCCTGCTCTACAGTAACGGCGGATGCTGGTGGGGGATAATAGGCGCTATAATGGTGACGGTTTGTCTCAATTGAGACAAAAACACCCATCCCTGGTCTAGGGGAAAAATGAAGGGCATGTTCGGAATCTGCGTAAGGAACTCTACGAGAATCGCATAGTAAAAATCGAATCGTCAGAAAAAAGTTTTATTTTGTTGGACTGTGTAATCGAGGTCCTACTGTAATTGCGAACTAGATCTACGGAACTAGTTTTGTTACAGTATGTATATTTTTACACTACATTCACGGAGTACTTAAAATGAATGACTTACATTACTTTACAGAAATAATAGAAATATATTAATTGTGATCTCTAGCTATGCTTATTATACGTTCAAAACATAGTTCGTTACATATTTTCTATAACTGTATCACTGCAATCTCGAAAATTGTACATTTCAAAAATATTAAACGAATTTGCTAGATTCTGAATCTAATGTTGAAAACATAAGGATCACAACGCCTGGAAATAATTTAAAATCATAATTCTATCAGATTAATAGTGTGTCATAAAATAATTGAAAAAAACAAATAATAATAACTTATTTTACTTTTTAAAAACATTAAATACTAGAAAAATAATGAGGAAGCTTAATGTAGGTAAAAGTATGGGTAGAAAAATTTTATTTAAAAAATTGTACGGAGATTAATTAAATTAAAATAAATTTCATATAAGGAGTTAGGTATATTTAATTTTAACGCGTTAAATAGAATTGAAATATCGTAATCTTATTGCTTTGTGTATTAAAATTAATTTTTTAGAATTAGAAGAAGTGAAATTTTTCATATTAAATAAAAAATTAATTTTAATGTCATCCTACATATATGCTCATATCAAAATAGTCTTACTTAAATTTGTCATTATACTCTATCTATGACATAAATGATATTAGTTTCTGATTCGTGTAAAATAGAATTTTGTCAAAGTGTTGATATCCAGCTTCCGAAGAATTCAAGTATGCGATACTACAGTTAAGTATGCACGGTTTATCGACTAACAGCGATTGAAATTTGTAATAATTCTTGTAAATTCGTAATTTGTAATACACTGACCAAATCTTCCGTAACGATTTGGCTTCGCGATTCCCATAGATAAATGACTGCCACCAAGTATTCTTCCAGTACTTGTAAAACCCTAGGAAACCCATTTTCTGCGAGCTTTGCATTGGCACGAAGAACTGGGTCAGAGTATCCAGGAGAATGTTTCATGAATTGTAGCTATTTTTCAATTGCAATAGAAATAGCGTGGAGCGTCGCTGTAGCCCCTAACATACTTCTATGGCGATTGTCCACTGACCAATGTGATCGTTTCAGTAAAGAATACCATACTCGCATGCGATGGACAACGCAAAACTTTCAAGTCATTTTTCCGAAAGTTTTATCACCATACTTAAAATACTGGGTTATTCCATATGACATGTCCGATTTTTAACAGTAATATTAAACAAATACACATTTTTTTCTAAATGAAACTTACTGATTAAACTGAGTAGGTATAATTAACATATTCTCTCAACGAATTATCAATTTCTCGATTGTATTACGATAGAAAACTGAATTTTTTGGATAGTTCTTCATTTACTTGAATTCTTTATTATAACTTTGTTTTTTAACAACAAAGTTGCTTGTTTTTAGTTAGAAAACATATATGTAATTAAAAGAAAATTCTTTATCAAAGCACTAGATGATATCGAATCTGATACAAGCCTTATCAAATTTTTAATTTCAGGTGACTAAATAGTATAAATAGAATAAATAAATAGAAATAGTCACCACTTTGTTAACAACACCTCCACAAAGTTGGACACATCCTTGAAATTGGTAAATGTTGTTGAACAAAAAAATTATAAGCTACTCTCTAAAAAAAGCAATTTTAAGTGCAGCAATACTTTCTTAATAACGTCTCGCCATTTTTGAGAAAAATATAATCCAATAATCACTTTTCTTCGGCCTCCTAACTGAGCATGATCTTTAAACATATACCATAAAATCTACAGTGGGTAAATAAATTGTTAGAGCCACTTTCACAAATCAAGGTGTTTATATTAAAACAATCGATTCATAAATAAAATCTTCGTTACACCCGATTTTTTATTTATTTCCAAATTGATAATATACATTTGGAAACACTGTACGCAAAATTATCTGTCACATTGATTTTTCACACTGTACTTTTATCCTCAGTTAACCCTTTCATGCAGTATCGAACAACGATACATTGTTGTTGGCTGCACTTGCCAAAAAGTAATTGTTCTATCCTAATTGATAAATTTCTAACAATACTAGAATCTCATCTTATGCTAGTATATTATGATATTCTTAAATATACCGATGTATTATTATATGTATTAAATTTACGAATATATAAATTACACTTTATAATTTATTGCTTCATTCAGCTTTATAGCTAAAGGTAATAATAGAGTAGAACAGAGTAGGAATATACTAATATATATTATTATTTCAGAGTATTAGAACCGATATCGTATTCTAATTTATGGATTTCTCTTCAACATCATGAAGCTGTTAAACTTTGCGAGGGAGTAATAAAAACTGCACACACTTTCTAGTCAGCATTATATAATATAGATATATAAATATACGTAAAACTACTCTTTGGTAAACAAACAATCATAACTTTACAAAATAGGAACCAAAATCCGCACATCGTCGATACGCTTATACATTCTGCCATACAACCTTCTGCACTCTCATCATACCTCATTCTCCCATACCAAACCCGTCGATACCGCAGGGATCGATTATACCCTACAACAGAAGCTTCAGCCTTTTCTATCAAGTTTAAGTTTTCGAGTGGTACTATAAAGGTTAAAGATTTGATAAGTTAAAATTTCCAGTATAGAATATTATGCGGAAGTGCCTCGATCAAATGCGAAAATACCGACACATAAATTTCTCAAACAAGACTATCTCAGGGAGTAAATTTTCTAATCAGATCCTTCACGCTCCTATAATTATACGTAACGTTGAAGTACGAGGATTTCTATACATACTGTTAAATTCAGCCTTTGCGAGACTGTTCAACGTAACCTGTACCTGGTTTGCTATATCTCTAACGCCGGTTTTGAAGGATCCATTGAAAGCGGGTCAAGAGTTCGACTTGTTACGGCTCTGAATACGGCTCAGTTTACGTCTCCATAGGGGAGATCGAGATCATATCGTTTTTGAGGCTTGAAAACGGTGGTACATGCAGGTAAACCAATCATGCAATAATATTGGTGGATTTCACGAAAATAGTGAATACGTCCTAACTTTCATACATAACAAGGCCATTTTTGTGTGATTAATAGATTACGAACCTTTATGCAAAAATCGTGTTCTCTTTAATTTCATACTTTCGATAGGCCATTTTATCGTATAAATCCACAGCCTCGTTATGAACGTTCTATACTTTTGTGTATTGTGCACTTTGATACGGTTATTAAAATAACGGTTACTAATTATTTTAAAATCAGCTGTTTTTGGATATTGCTTGTGACATAATACATGCTACGTGTGCTAATTTAAATTGCCTACATTACATTTGACATAACTTCATACAGTGATGAGAATATTCAATTATATTTTTATGAGTGAAATAATAAAAAAGACTCTGAAAGATAATCTTCACGAAGATAAATCGATTATTTTATTTATATAAAAAAATCCTTTCCTTTCCAAAACAATACAAAATCTAATAATAATCTAACAAATTCATTGTAATTTAATTAACCCCCAACCTCTAAAATTTTTTAACCCAAAATTTTTGACATAAAACCGTTATATAAAAGAGAAAACAAAAATTCCATAATCTCTCCAGTTGTATATTAATTATTCGCTTGTGTAAGTTTATCTAAAATTAATTTGTTAAGACGTGTCTATGGTATGACCAGCTCCTTGGAGTTTGGGTTTACGCTGTGTCGTGTTTAGACAATGCCATTTTTGAGAGAATCATTTATGGTCTGAATCTCATGATCCGTCAGTTGTATAACACCGTTTTATCTTGCTATAGTCTTTCACTTCTTGTTACAATAAAGTATTTGGCTAATTCAAGCTGCAGTGTTTTTGCTACAATTTATTTCTATACACCTTCACTGTATTGGTCTGTGAAGTCGCGAGTCATCTTTGTAAAATATTAATTGTGAGATCGTGCGTACCCGACATTGATACTCGGAACACCAACGTTTCGTAAACAGGATCCGGCTCGAAGGACCATGATTGATCGAATAAAAAAAATGAGGTCTACAGTGAATATGCATAAATATCAATCCTAAAAATATTAAATTTAAATAAATTATGAAATTTATAAAACTACAGAGAGTTTTAATCGTTTCTTTTTAAACATCAGTTGAAGATTTCAAGGAATATAATGCAATCTATAAACGTACATTTTATTTAAATCTGACTGTCTACATTATGACAAAATGAAGACTTAATATTATTTTTAAAAATATTTTTCGTCGATTAATTTCATGGAATAATTTTAACAAAATGCTTCTTGTAAATAGCTAACATAAACTTAAAAACTGTTATAAGACCTAACCCAGACCTATAAAACCTAAGACCTAGTTTTCTCAAAATAAACGCATCAATTTTTTCCGCTGAAAAAACTGAAGTGACGTGGGATTTGCGCAAGCAGAAAAGCGCTCAAATTTTCATTGGTCTCCGCATATTTCCACCTTAGTTAAGAAAGTGGTCAGGAATATCGCTGGCAGAGGTTGTTAAGCTCTGGAAGAGAACATTAAAAAAAAAAAAAGGAAAAATCAATCGAGTTGCAAATTTTGCAGTTCAGCATCTTTATTGCTGTGTATTTAATCTCAATATTTCTGTTTCTTTGTTATTGTTGATAACGATGTGTTTGTCTGTTTGTCCAGTATCAAATTCGACGGTCTGCATTGTAGTTTACACCATAAATGCAATATCTCGTGCACTGCTACATCTCCAAAGAAGTGTAACATTTATAAACAATCGATGTAAAAAACAAATGATACGGTGTTATTAAGAAACAGAACTTTTTTCAGTAATTATTACAACAGAACTATAGCGCAAATAAATACTTTACTACTCCACAAAAATTAAAGGATCCTAAAATCATGTCTGAAAAATTGTCGATCTTTGAAATGCTGCAATACTGCGTACAAAAATTTTGCAACATTTTGCGTGTGCTCAATTTAAAAAATGAAGTCTCTTCTTTCGTGACCTTAAATATAAGTTTTTATTTATACAAAACAGGGTCAGAAATTAAAATTTTCTAATGACTCTATGCAGTTTAAAACTTTGTTTTTCACATTCACTATAAAATAGTGAATTTAGGCCGTAGGAATCGGGTATTTTGTGTTCGAATACTTCTTGGATCCGCAGTATTTACACAAAGTTACAACAATTATAATTGTACTTTACAGTGCTCCTTCAATTTTGATTCGGCTCGATCGAGAATCGGAAGCCTAATGCCGGGTCCACTCACAGTGAAGTCACAGCTTTCGTCCAAAAGACACGTTTAATATTCGAAATACGGGACGATCAAACAGTCACAACGAACGAGACGCAGCGCGTAAAACAATAATCGTAGCGACGAAGTTGAGAATATGAAAAACCACCTGAACTTAGCATGAGATTCAAACGGAGGAGTTTGCTGTTGGTGTCGGTGTTTATTGTAAGCAACAGAAGACGGTTGACCGGGCGCGCGCTCGCGACTCAAAACAATAACACGCGAGCACCGGCGTTCGAATCGGTGTCGATTTCGGTCGAGCCGCCTTCGTTTGAATTCTCACGCGACGACAATACCGAAGAAAGGGTATAGCCGGATAAGGTGGTCAAAAGTGCCCTTGAACCGAATTTTATCAACGATGGATCATTCGATAGGGCCTCAAGAAAAAACATACTGAGCAAAATTTCAACCCCGTATCTCGATCGGGAGGGTAGTTATGGGGTAAAATTGAAAAATCAGTTTTTGGCCTATTTTCTCTAGTTAATAATGTTTAGAAATTCTGGTAAAAATCTGACACATGTCAAGAACACAAATGCATACTTTGCAATTGATTTCAGATTTTTAAATTGAATCCTACCTGTAAAAAATCAAAAACCTCAAAAAAAAATCGAAAAACTGCAGATTTTACATGGAAGTTCTAGAGTGACTAACTTTATATTTTTACAGTACCCATATATTCTTATAAGTATCGTATCTGAATTTTCCACAATTTTCGGTTTCTTGTGCCATTGTTAAAAAAAATAAAAACCGATTTTTTCCATGAAAAACTAAGCTAACCTTCAAATTGTAACATTTTCTTTATTCTGTAAGTATATTGGACACTGATAAACCTTGAACATTTCACAGAAATAATTAAAAGATGCAATTAACTTGATTAGTATTCTGCTATGTCAGTGCATAACATCTGAAAATATTAACCGTGTTTGCAACAGTATGATTGGGTCAGCGCATTAGGCGCTCGACTGTGGACATACTTATACTAGGTTCGCGCCCGTCATAAGTTTACTTGTTTTTTATTGATACTTGATATTAGATCCTTCAATTGCATGGATTAGTGTATATAAACACTAGAATGTAAGTGTTTTGCTGGGAACGAGAATCCTAAAAATCTGAAGACAAGTTGCAACTCACGAAAAGAAGGAGACTTTAGTGAGAAAAGTTATATCCAGAGGATAAACAGATATTCGTGAACAAGAAATGTTTAGTCGTGCACTTGCCCAATTGATATGTACAGTGCAGCGTGTGCAAGCGATACTCTTATGCGTGTCTGCTTGTACTTTCGGTACTGACGTTATCAGAACGGAAGGATATATAAAAAATACTTGTGGTTGTGATAACTCTATTTTGTCTTTCATTGGTTATTATAATAACTTGTCAACGCCTACTTTTGCAGAGGATAGGGTAACCTTGTGCCTCCCCGAGCAATTTCACCCCCTTGGGTATGGTAGAGAGTCCAAGGTGGACGCGTGGTACCCTCACTCGATAGTTACCTTAATTGATAGTGAAATTGGAAAAGTGACAGGCTAAGGGTACACTGAAGTCTGCCATGCAGATGTTTGCATGTAGCGCAAACATGTGTTTCGTCTTAGGACGGAACAAGAGACATCTTTGTAAAGGAGCCTGTAGATAAAATTTTAGTACCACCTATCCAGTCTTAGATAATTCGAATAGCAGTTTATACCCGGGGAGAACTAAATCCCTATGGCTCACGAAGGAACGTGTTCTACGATAATCTTGCAACTTTATCGAACACGTTATTAACACTCGTGCAAACAGGAGCGCCGTTACATAAGATTCGGATTCTCAGCGATTTTCTCAGTCCAAGTGGAAAGAACTCATATTTCATTCTTACAGTTCTAATTTTAAACTGGGTGAAGAAAACAATGCTTTCTCATTGATGTTTTCCCGAACGGAAACTGAATTTTCCTTCGTTGCATACTTTGCATTTTTCTCGTTCTTCCCCTCTGCTAATTTAGAAATTCTTAAGTTTCCCATCAAATTATAATAGCATGGTACTCTGATAAAGAAATTCGGAAGAATCATTTAAATCGCTACTCTTTTACATAGCGAAATATTTGGTGAATAAATGAGAACTTGGTTAGTAAACTATGATAGGTAAGTATTTTTATTATTTCCATTTTTTAAATACAAAAATAACGCATTCGCATTCTTTATTTTATAAATTATAGTTAGCAGAAAAATTGAAACAAGAATAGTGTTATATCTGTAATAACGGTTAGCAAAGTCTTTAACTCATTAATTTGAATTTGGCGATTACTATTCAGATTAAAAGGTATTACTTTAATATAATATTATAATATTAAGCTTTATGCACTTATATTAATACTTACTTTACTCGTATTGTGTATTATTTGACCTGTCTTACCACATTGTTTACCACGCTGCCACCTAACCTCACTTTTCTTACTCTCCGAGCTATCAGCCCTCTGTCCTTCTCCCTTATCTATTTCTTCGCGCCCCTACTCCAACGTTCCAACCATTCACATTCTCACTTTGCTTTGCCCTAATTACCTACTTCAATTACCTTTATTATTCTATGAATTCCTTCCTCACACATACCCCAATATTCACAACGCGCGACCTCTAGCCAAGTCCGATATTAAGCTTTATTAATTTATTATATTCCAAGAAATAGAATTATCACCATCAGAAATTAATTAAAAAATATATATTAATCTGGAATGGGTACGATAAATGAAATTTAAATAACGAATATTTTCTAAATTATACTTATCTTACAAGGAACACATGACTTATGCTTTGGGACATTACAGCTGACATTAATGAGAACTAAAATTATTCGAGCCATTTTCTAACAGTGAAAACATGTTCGCTGTCGGCGCGGGACAACTTAAAAACAGAAATTTAAAATATTCGCAATGAATATGACATGGAAAATATGACACCCGTACCAACGTTTTTTATTCCCTCGGCAGCGCGACGCATAATTACTAACTAATTGAAGTAGAAATAGCGAAAGGATTGTATCTGTATTTTTTACATAACACAGACAGCTCGCTGCATGCATAAAGTACTCCTGTTTCGCATAAGAAATGTGATATACGACTGGTTTTAACTCTTTCCGTGCGTTTCCCTTGTTTTTAATGTACGTGTTCGGTAAGTAAATGGCAATGAAAAGTTTATTAATGATACTGAACTTCTTAGCCAAGGGTACCAGATCAATTGTCTTACAAATAATAATTTGCAGCATTAAGAAAAGATTGTTCATCGTCACGAAACCCATGCATTATTTTTATAGTGCTCCATTCAAGAGGAATATACGTGTTCCACAAAATCTTACATCAGTAGAAAATTAATTGTTTCACCGTATTATACTAATTGTATGAATTCTAGTAATTCTTATCTCTATCTGAAAATGTTGAAATTACAAAAACACATCGTACTTTTGTATTAGTTTGTACATTCGCTCAGACAGATCAAGGTATTGTTTTTTTCTCAAAATCATGTTTATATAAATGTATTGCTTTTTAAAACTTCTTCAATAGTTTTATTGAAACATTCCTAATGTAAGTAATAATAAAACATATTCTGAAAATATCATTTTCAAAGACGGTACTAAGAATATTGTTTAGTCGTGCAGTTGCCCAATTGAAATGAACAGTGCAGCGTACGCAAGTGATACTCTTGTGCGTATCTGCTTGCACTTCCGGCACTGGCGTTAACAGAACCTAAGAGTATATAAAAGATGCGTGTGATTTTAAAAATCTGAACTGTAACAGTTGATCGCTCGGAGGTTGACTCTTTGACTTGTAATTGCTTGATTTTACGTTGTGAGCAGACTGCCTTTTCGTCGATTGTGTCTTTTTGCAACTAACCTCGCTGTGGGTGGGATGCAAGAATCTCTGCCTTCTATTTTGTCTTTGATTGGCTATTACAATAACTTTTCAACGCCTACCTTTGCGGAGGAGAAGGTAACTTTGTGCGCGCGTCCGACAGTAATCCCACCCCCTTGGGTATGGGGAAGAGTCCGAGGTGAACGCGTGGTGACCTCACTCGATGAGATCGGTAAGGTGTTGTAAACCCTGACCTGCGCCGCTATCTTAATTGATAGTGCAATTGGAAAAGTGACTGGCTAAGGTTAAACCGAAGTCTGCCACACAGATGTTTGCATGTAGCGAAACATCTGTTCCGTCTTGCGACGGAACAAATATCTCGAACATTAACGAATCGATTCAGCTGAATCGGTACAGCCAGATAAGATAGTCATAAATACCATTACACCAAATTAAACGGCCTATGAGCCATTCGATAGGGCATCGAGAAAAAACATGTCGTGTAAAATTGTAACCCTATATCTCAACCAGGACGGTAGTTATGGGGTTAAAAGGAAAAGTTATATGTGTAAAAATTATAAAAACATCAAACAGGTGTGAAATACCCAGATGCATTAACTGCAACATTTCGCGTTGAAGTTTAAGTGAAACATCATTAATATTTTTGCAGTACCCGTGTATAGTTATAAGTAGGATATGTACTGATATTTAGTCCCCTCAGGGTTTCAAATCCATTTTACCATTCTCCTCCATCTTCCATTCTTGTTGAAGATTGTAATGGTCAAGTCAGCTCGACAGTGTAAGGTTGGCGGCAGCACGTCTGGATGTGCGTACTAGCGTCCCGTTCACGGCGCTATCGTCAGCTCAATGTTGACGAATCGATCACTTGGATCGATCGCGAGCCAATCACCGTCCAATCAGAGCCAGACCTGCCGCACTGCCAGCCAATGTGCTGCGCCCGCGAGCTCGCTGTCAAGTACGATCGCGTATTGACGGCGACCAATAGATCAGGCAGATGCCCCTCATTGACCATTCAGAGGCTGCATGCAGCCTTGATGGCCAATGAGGGTGATCCGCGCACGAGAGAGCTTCTCGTGCACAAAAATCCGACCTGTTTTCCGGTTGAACTTGTTAACGGCTCTATCTCGTTCGAAAACTGTGAAAGTGTACTGATCGTTTCTCGTGCTTTCGAATACTAATTGTAGTTCTCTATATCCACTGCTGCATCTTTGCAAGCCCGTTGTGACTGATCTTCACTTGTGTTGTAAGGAGTTTCTCTCCAAGCATTTAGATCTGTTCAGTGTGTGATTTTTCGGAGACCGTTAAGGTTAGCTCACCTCGTGGTCGAGTCCGCGTTACGACGATATACGACCGGCATTCGTTGCGCGAACTGTTTCTCTCTACACGTCGCCGCATCACCGTTGCATCTTCCATCAAATTGCAACACTCCCCCTTCTTTCACTTTGTCCACTCTCCACTATCGCCTAATTTTTCATCCTATTTTAGCGGGAACTACTGTTTATTACGGTGGGTTCCGAATCACCTTCTGCCAACAACACGCGGCGTATACCCAGGGGGTCACCCCCGGGCTTATACCCAGGCAACACCCATCCAGGTACTGGCCACGCCCAACGCTGTTTGACTTCGGTGATCTGACCAGTGTCGCCAGATCGCTGAAATCGAGGGGAATACAATTTACCACCTCTCTGATGACCAGAGTAACATGTAACATGTTGCGCGGCACGTCACGTGACCAGTCTACGGTCTTAGTTGGGGGACGTCGGAGTGTGCGCAGGAGTGGAAGGGGAAAAGGAGGAGAGGAAAATCAAACCAGTTTTGGGTTGATCTGGCGACACTGGATCTGACGAGAATCGGGTTTTGCAGAGAAGCAATGATCGTTGACGTATAGTTACAAATATTGTTTATGAATTTTTTCATATTTCATTCTGGTGTGCGCCATAGTCGAACAGGGTAAAATCCGCTTATTTCGATGTTTTTCCGCGAAAAACTAATATAAACTTAAAGTCCTTACATTGCATATATTTTGTAAGTATATTAATACCATTGATAATTATTAAAAAATTACTGTCATGACACATACGTTCGAATAATAATAACAATTAATGAATAAAATGTGAATAAAACATTAGTGAATAACATGAAAAAATTTTTTTATATTATGATTATAGCGTAGTTGTAATATTGATACCAAATTAAGTGAAGTCATACTTTTCACTTACATTGAATTAAGTGGTGCGTAGTAGATCAGTTGACTTACATGAATGTATTTGTGAATCTATTTTTAAAAATGTTGTGATTTTCCGTCCAGAAATGATCGTTTTGTTATACGACAGCGACGAGAATTTATCAACAAAATTGTCATTCACTGCGAATAGGATATATGGACTATCCGAGACTTTAATAAAGCTAGTGTAAGATTTTCTCAGAGTTCCATGGAAGGAGAGAATCGAAACATCTAAGCGATTCCGATCGCGCGCGCTCTTCGTAACGAGAAAGACCAAGTTAATAACCTTGGACGTGCCTGGGAAACCGTTATAGCGATTTCCCAGGTCCATTGCTCTTTTAGATGATCGTGTAATCCTTTTTCTCTACGAGAAACTGATTTAGCTGCGACGTTGCGCTGTACGAGTCATCTGCAAACAAGAATGCGACGTTGCTCGACGATTATTTTATTTTTTAAATGTCTGTTCGAGAAAGTACTCGTCCTTCTGAATTTGAAACGTTTCTGATTGGTGCAATATTCTTTCTTCTTTTCTCTTCATGTTAACCCTTTGAGCACGAATGTTGACATATTGAAAACATATCAGGATTAGAGATCTATTTGCTCAAGTTGCAAATATTTAATTTAATTATGTAACTATTTTCTTAAATAATGATCCTCAATCATTTAGAAATTATATATGTTATACCTGAGCTGCATGTAACAATATTGTATTTGCTAAATAAATCATTGGTTTAAAGCATTAATAAATTAATTAATTATGTAATCAAAAGTTCACTATATATTGTTTATTTTCACCATAATTGAACATTTTTGTTCATAATGCTAAACGCAAAATATAAGAAGAAAAAAGAAAGCAAACATAGCATAAAGAAAGGTTGAAATGATCGTTCTGATATTACGGATATTCTTTTTCGTCTAACAATACAACAATTTTTATTTGTGTCATAAATAGACAGCGGATGCTTATGTAAAAAAATATTGATTGCATTAATTGCAAGATGCAGGAGCTACATAGACAAATTCTTTGGTTCATTAACAGTTTCAACGATTTAAATGTAATACAACTGCGTTTCTCAATTCATCAAATATTTTTACTGGATTGCATTCAATCTAATTATTTTTGTCATAAATGCACAAAATCCGCAATCTAGTTATAAGATATAAACTACAAACGGCATAATGTAGACATTGTTGAACCCTGTAACACAAGATGGCCAATTATGACTCTTTAAAAAGGAGTTACTATAAACCTATTAAATGATACTAAAACAAAACTAAAAAATTATGTTATTCCATTTTTTGGCGTGCGGTTCTTTTTTCCACATCACAGTATTTAAGTACTTTAAAATTTTAAGTAGAAAGAAAACTGTTCAATTACCGTTTTGCACGGAGATGTGAACGATGGATAATGAATGTTTCTGGAATATTAATTATTTTCTATTATGATTATGCAAATCGATAACGGACCAGTGCTGTGTTATCTATTTTCAGCGGTGGCACAATATACCGTGATAACAATGACAATGTCAAATCAGAGTAAAAAAGATAAGAAACATAAAATGCATACTGTAAGTAGAAATACTGAAAAATAGTCAGACAGTACAAGCTAAGTAAATACCTTTCAAAACATACATACAGTAGATCCAAAAAGTATTTCAACACTATATATCTAATTTGCGAAAAATCGTTGATAATTACACTATCACAATTTCGTTAGAAAAATAGTGCAACAATTTGTTTCATTTTAATGCTTGATGTTTCTACTTTCACAGACTTGATTGATTTTTACCTAAGATAATTCTGCACGATGTAACAGGTGGAAAATTGAAGAGAGGTTTTCCTTCGACATGCTACAAATTAAAGTGTCTCTATAAACATTAAAAAATGTTTTCGTAAATGAATCAACAATAGGTTTGAAAAATGAAGCCTCTCAATTGCAAAGACGCAAAAGAACTTCATGTACGATCTTTTAGGGCCGTCTTATTAAGCTTTGAATGAAACGTGTATATATAGGGTATAGAACCGAATTTATTCCTTATTTTCGTTCTACTAAACATTGAAAAAAGTTACAGTTTTTGTGAGGTAGTAGTAAAGGGCAGGCATCAATCTTCAAATCTGTGGTGGATCAAGCCACGAAAAAATTGTTCAATGTTTTTATAGAAATTTAAATTCATATCATTTTTAAGAAAAATTAGGTTCTTAGTTTCCCGCCTGCTACATTACGCAGAAGCATGTTAGAAGAAAATAACTTCTTTCGAAGAAGCATCAAGCATTAAAATGTGTCTAAATTTATGTTTGTACTATTGTATTTTACGAAATTACAATAAATAGACATCGACAGTTTTTCTAAAATCCAAGATTTGGTGTTCAATATTTTTTGGATCCTCTGTGTCTGTAGTTAATTTTCGAGAATAATTACTTTGTTCAAAATCATTTTTTCGGTTTATATCATGATCTTGGTGACACGTCGTTACTATTACGGTGTACGTATGTATAATTGTCGTCATAGAAACAGTTTCACAAGAGCATAGAGATGCGTTATCTGCGTCCGTCCACGCTGATACTATCCATTTCTCGACACAGAAGCGTTCCATCAATTTCAGGAGAAAGTTCAGTAACGCTACTGTCTGCCGATGCCTGAAGGGTACAATAATTTTACGGATCATTTGCATAATGCCATCCGGCATTCACGTGAATCACTTTGATAAGCCCAACAGCAATAGTTTACGTTCTTTCCCTTCGTCTATTTCATGCCGCATATATCCTCCTCCACGGCTGACTGAATGCTATTTACTGGCCGATCCTATTGAGGCAGTCATTCTTAAAAGACTGGACTTTTCAACGGCTAAAGGAGTGATATCTCCGAGAATTAATTACCTGGGAGACTAATTAGAAATTACAGTATCCAACTACATTTGAATCCTCAACTTTCAAACGACGTTACTACGATATTTCTTTTTCACAAATCTTCTTTTTTTGCTTGATTAGTTTACAAAAATGGTAAATTAAGAATGCAAATTTTAAACTTTGAGAATGTTTTCTGCTTCGTTAGCAAACGTACTACTGGAGAATAGTACTCGATGATAACTAGACTGCCGATTTTCATGCAAAATAAACACTGTTCACAACAACTGCAAGACACAGGAACCTAATAGAAATTTACTTCACTTTTTAATAGTTTTAACTAGTTGCAAGTAATATATCAACATTTGTAAATTCTTTTAATCTTTTTCTGTTTCACACATGTATTTTTATTGTAAATACATAAAGCTAAAGATTCATATTCAGCATATATCAATTTTATACGAAGCGTCTCCTCAATATTAGATATTCAGAAATTGTAAAAATATGTTGAACAGTGTTGCTACGAGTATACCCTAGTATCGAATCGAATATGTTATGCATTTCATATCATCGCGATAATTAGTCTGCAGGTTTTGGTACATTTATAACGTTTATAATTAATGAAGGAAATTACTTATCCTGATTAATATTATACATTCCAAAAGTTTTCAATGAAACTGTGCTCATTGCTTCTATAAGGTAAAAGTTGCACATACAAAAGGATTTACTTCAGCTACTCCAACGGAGTATTTAATTAATATTCTATCCTTTTCTGCTGGTTGGTAAAGTGCCTGGAACGAGCAATCTTTTCATTACATCACAAGTTAATAAAGGTTTCTGGCAAGGTAAGCATTGTTATAGTCGAGATTGTTAAAAGTATATATATATATATATATATATATATATATATATATATATATATATATATGGTCAACCCGCCGTAAACAACGCGTAATCTTTGCTGAAACACGTAAGTTTTAAATTTCCACATTTTATCCGCTCCAACATGATTATTCTTGCTCAAGGTCATTTCAAGGTCAAAAAGGTGGTATCCACTAAATTCAGTTCTCTTATTGTCTATCATGCTATCGTAACAAAATATACTATTCCATTTAAAAAAACATTTACATTTAGTCAATTTGTCTTCTGAAGTTTTCTGATAGGACTGTAAATACGACAGATATTTAGGTGTTCCCATTTATGTGGGACACCCTGTATATATACAAATACACATACATTTGATATGTACTTGGGATCACAGAAGGAAGAGTTTTGCAAGTACCAAACACAAAAGGCTTACTTAAAATATATAAAATTATAATTATCTTTTACATTTTTTATTTGTATTAAACAGTACTAAGAATCTTAGGTATAATCTTAGAAATAATCAGAAGAATTTTGCATTTTTAAAGAAACAAATAGTGACACCTAATATGAGACACATTCATTATATGTTTTTGTTAAAATTATATCTAATGATCCAAACATTCAGGGATATATTAAAAATCTGATTATAACAATGTAATAAAATCATATATTAATAATGAGGATATTAATACTAATATAATAATATAATAATATATTAACGATGGTATTAACAAAACCATATATTATACAAGATTTATTTATACATTTTTGGCAAGCAGAAAATTCAATTCAATTTTTATCGTTCATATATGGGTAAACTACACATACGGATTCTTTAGCAGCAACATCTGCTAAAACAGTTTAGTTTCAAGTAGTTTTTAAGGATTGTTCCTGTTTTATTGTTTTAATTTTCTTTACTTTGTGGAATTCACTAGTCTTATTGAAATTTTTGTTCCTATTAATTTGTCCTGATGCATTGCAAAGGTTAAACCTCTTCATTATGTTCCATTTATTCCATAAAATGATAGTGTCCGTCATTAAGTGATGTCCGAGTAGTACCTTTAAATTCTGTCAAGTGACCATACTTATGGCTGGTAATTAGATATGGGACGTCAATGGTGAGTGTGGCGAACCGCAAGCGACCACAGAATTATGTCACCGGGGGCCGTGTTAATGTGTGAGAATGATTAAATGGTCGTTTTCCGTCATAAAAGAATTCCTGATAGGAAATAGCAGCCTGGTATTATCAATGTTAAGACTGTGTATTATCTCTACAATATTTGCACAGTGTAACTTTACGTTGCACTGATTCAATAAGCATGTAATCCATAAGGAAGGAATTGAGTAGCCGTTTCTCTTAACTACTAAATAATTGCAAAATACATGCCAGATTTCAAAATAAAATACAGCCTTTTACATTTTCAGATAACAGTTTCAACATTCAACATTAATCAATTATATTATTTGTAGTCATCACCATTTTCTACAATTGTCTCTCTACGTTTTACAAGTTGATGGATTTTGTTCAATGAAAACTTTGAAATATCTATACATGAAGCATCAGCTTCCGCAATCTTTATGCAAAATATAAATTGTCTACCTCGATTGCAACAAACAGAAATTCAATAGAAATTAATTTGTATTCTTAATAGTTTTGATAGATTGAAAATAAAGTAACAATCTCTGGAAATTTTTTCGATGTATTAGCTTGTAAAACACACGTAACAATTGTAACTTTATTTAAAATTCAAAGTTACTAGATTCGTTAGTTACCTATAATACGAAGTAAATGAGAGTTATATCGATACTTGAATGCATTTTCTTTGTTTGTACATATAGAATGAAATTATGAAAATACGAAGTATTTTCTACGATTTTGTAATAAAACTGTGATAACATATTTCGCAAACAACAATACAACAACATATTATGTAAACGTAGGTTGCAGAATGCTTTATCGAAAAGTTATAACAAAACTGATAAATTAACAAATGACTGAATTTTCGTTCGACGTAGCGCAGAAACATGTTGACGATATTTGTTTAATCTGTTTACGTAATCTGCGTTTACTAATTGAGGTTGTTGTTAACTATGTTTACTAATTGAGGTTATAATAAGCTGTGTATGCTAACTCCGTCGATTAACCAACTAACTTTGGAAAAAAGTTTACCGCAGGAATTAACTTGTGTCAGAAATTAATACGAAAATACGTAATACTCAATAAAATGAAGGAGAATCACGAAGAGACTTGTAATATAATCAATTGAATTACTCGTACATGTTAATAGAATACTTATAAACGAGTGCAACAGTTTTGAATATTGCTAAATGATGCCAATCTTTCGTACGTTCTACAGAATAAAAATCCAGTTCTCTCGAATTTAGTACATTTTATATTATGTAAAATTTTTAATTATTTTCACAAACTGTATTTATGTGACTTTTTATTTTTGTTTATTTTACAATATGCTTTCGATCTTCAAAAAGATCGAACCTTGCGCCAATAACATATTCTCTAACAGTATAGAGCAATCTTCGATACTTGCACTACAGGACAATTTACAAAACGAAACAACGTTATCAATAAATTAAATTGTAAATATTATTGATCAGTTACGGAACTTCAACGAAAATAAACCACATGAAAGTAATTTTTTTGATAAATTACACAACAGCGAATTAAAAACCTGGACTGGCTTAAAAAAAAAGCGAACTACAAAACTTAACTGAATACTGTTTCAATAGAAGCGAGGGCACTAACTCAATATACAAGGTGGCAATTTATTCAATGCATTTATATCGTGGTTCGTCTCAAAAAAAAAATTGCAGCTATGATAAATAAGTCACAACCTACGGTATGTAGAATAATTTCAGAAGTGCGAGATATTATTATGTCAAAGTTCGTTCCTCATTTTTTGAGAAACATAACAAGAGAGAAAATAAAACAAGAGACATCAAATATAGCACGCCATTTAAACAAAATTCAGGAAAATGAAAATAATGTATTTACCATTTGGGACGGAACATGTGTATATTTAAATAAAAGTACGAACTATCGCTTCCAAAGAGTATATATACATAGAAAGCGTTTTTTCCAAGTTTGAAATGAATATACAGGTCGAGTAGTTGACCACGCGCCTCAACTTCTACTCACATTTTACTTTATAACTCAAAAATGAATAATTTTCCCAAGGTATGACAAACACTATTCGAAAGGGCATGAAATTTACTATTAATGCAGCGGTTTTGGTTAAAATCAGGCGATACTTTTTTTGGGAATTGCAATTTTTCTGAATTTTTTACACCTTGAAAAACACGAAAAACGTGAAAAAATTATGTTAGCAATAAATAAATTACATAAACTTATACACCGTTGGAAAGCTGGAATTTTTTATGATTTTTTGGTATCGGTGCCGGGTCGATATCTTATTTTTATTAAAAGTTGCAGCACATAATAGATTTCGCAAAATACGTACTTTGACCCCCTCCCCCCCGTAACCGTGAAGTTCTGGGAAAAAGTTTTTGCACGGAATCAATGTTAGACCCAAAGGGCTACCAATATGCAAAGTTTCAGGAAAATTGGTCTTGGGTAATTTTGGCCGATTTTGAATCAACGCCTTTCTATTCCCTGCACTTGATTAGATAAAAGTATATCGTGAATTTACTAATGAACAAAGGTTAAATTGAACTCGTTGTCTATTGATATTTTCTTGTAACAATAGTATTTTGGTGTTGTATATTTTCAATCGCAGTTTTATCTGGAGATTCTGTTAAAGATAGATCGTCTGAAAGTGATGGTGATGAAATGCGACGTTGACGTGAGTTCGATCACGTTTCTATAGCTGTACCAATTTTTTTAACCGCGCCATCATCACACTTAACAAATAAATATAAATAGTATAAGGTGAACGAAAATAAGGTGAAATAAAATTAACTGTATCCATTTACAAATTTTACGAATAGTTCTAATGAAAAATCAATTCGTCACTTTTTCTAAAAAGATATTAAATTATTTGCGGCGAAAGCTACTAAATTAGGAAATATTAAAAGACAAGCATGTTAATTTGTTCATTCAATCCCAAGAATGCAATAACAATCATTTCTCAAAACTAAGACTTATAATAATTACAGTATGTCATCGTTAATTGTCGTGAAATTCTGAACGATAATTGTCGCAAAACAATCCCTTCATCCGCGGGGTATACACCGTGAGTGGCTGTGAAGCTCGAGAGTCCTCGGTCGCCGAGAAGTGTAACATAATACGGCTCGAGTATATCGGTGAGACCACTACTAATCCAATGACAAAACTTCTTTATTTTTTATTATTTTTTAATGGAACTTTCACCAACATATTCGTGGTATTTTTCTAATGAAAATGACACGAAATAAAGTATAATTCCGAAGGTATTTACTTGAGTAATGGACGATGATAGTTTCGGCCGCAAAGAAGGACAGCGCATGGGAAAGAAAGAGACGCGGAGAGTCGCAGTCGACGGCACAATTCAAAGGCCCACGTGTCCTCTCAGTGTAATGCCAATAAAAAAAAGTTTTTTATTATTACTTATTTTTTATGAGACTTTCTCCAATATATTTGTGGCACTTTTCTGATTAAAATAACACCAAACTAATTATATCTTATTTGGTATCATTTTCATTAGAAAAATGCCATGAATATGTTGGTGAAAGTACCATCAAAAAATAAGAAAAAAATAAAGAAGTTTTGTCACTGAGTAAGGTGGTGTTTCCACACCGACATACTCGCCCCGTATTATGTTACACTTCTCGGCGATCAAGGCCGCTCGAGCTTCACTGTCCTTTTCTACGTTCGGCACAAGTCAAAGAATAGTATTATCTGAACGTTAATTGTCGCCGGCCGGACCCGTGGTGGCGACGATTATCGATGAAATACTGTATATCCCAAAATGATAGCTGTTTAATATAAATATTAATTTATACCTATTACATTAATACACATTAATTTAGATGTAATACTTACATGTATTCCATGAAATGTACATTGACTTAGATTAATGTATATTTATTATTATTAGCTTATATCGGATAATGTATATTAACTAAGGTTAATGTGTATATTAGTGTATAATCAAAAAAGTTTAGGCATTATTCTTCAAAATTAGAGTTTGCTCTGCTGATACACGTGCCAATAGCCACAAAAAACTGCACCAGCTAAAATCATAAAAAAGTAGTAGTAAAATTAATTTATTAAAATCAAGTTAATGGAAGAAAAACTGAGAAATTATGAATCTTCATAATGAGCACTCTCGCATTCCTCTTGCATTTAAAGTCAGTATGCACAATGTAAAAAATTAGTTTTCAAATCTGAATAAATTTGTGGAGGCAATCAACCAAAATATCATTTCCTTGGTATAAGGATTTTTCTGTTCTAAAAATTGTTACACATTGTAATCTCTATAAAAGTAGAACAGGAGCATGTATGTTTAATAGGGTGAAACGAACATAGGGACGAAAAATTATTTTATTCTTGCCGAGATGTAATAGTGAGCAGAAGTTGCCAGCTATAGTAATATGTAAGCTGTTAAAATTTGAATTTTCTCAGTAACTTAGCTTTTGTTTTGAACAAATACACTTTTCTTGCTATCAGGATTATGTGAAAGAAGTAATTTGTTAGAATGACTATTTGTGGATGAAGATGATCGGCAAATAAATCAATAAAAAGATTAATGAAGATGTAATAAATAATATAATCAAAGTTGGAAAAAGAGTTATTTAACAAATATAATAAAAATACTGAGGGCAAAATTAATTGGAACTGAAATGTTAGAAGCACTTGGAATGCTAATTGTAAGTATACGATATTCATTAAAATCTATGCATTTACTTTGAATTGTTTTTTTGTTTCAAAAGAAGACATAAATTAACGCGATTCAATTCTGGCCATTACGAACCCATCTCTTGCAGTTCTTCCGCAGACAGCAGATGAAGCTTCAGTTGTAAGTTTCACCATTCTCTCTACCGTTTGTGTATGATCAGGAAACCGTATAAACTCAAATGGTAAATGTTCAATGTGGTCTTCAGATGTTATTTCGAATAATTTACGTTCTGTAATATTTTTCAATACTGGAGATTCAAAAATCACACAATTGTGCCATGAAATTAAATCAACGTAATCATTTGCGTCAAAGTTGATTTTTGGAATTTAAAATTTTCTAATCCCCTCTGTACAGATGCATCTTGCTTTCAAAATTCTACTAAGTCCCAATTCTCGACTATTTTTTCGTTTGTCTGTAAGAAGTTTCAAGAGAAGATTTTCAGGAGCAGCAAAATAGCCATTTCTTTGAATTAGTGGATTAATAACACTCAATACATGCTCTGGAAGGTATCGCGACAATTGAATCAATCGCCACAGATGCTGAGAACCTCAAATACAAGATGGTTTCAGTTTGATATTAAATCAAACTGGAGCGTAAACTTTCATTATACAGGGTGGTCCTTCTAAGTAAGGCCACCTAAATATCTCTTCAGGTTATTGTGATGCAAAAGATATTTTTTACGTAATGTGCATGGTGTCAAAGGACCAATATGTGGCAAGAATATTTTTTCGCCAAGGTCATTTTTTCGGAGTTATCAAGATCATCGATGTTTTTTGACATATAACTACGTTTTTTATTATTGCATCGTGTAGCTGATCGAAAAATACATTGAGATATGTATAATACCATGACCTTGAGAGGACTTTGATCTTCGAAAATTAAAGTTTAAAACTTATGTCGAATATCTTTGGCCAACACTCCTGAAGATGTAAATGCGAAGAAAATATTTTTCATCACTTTAAAAATATTGATCATCGGATGTGTTAAGACTCACTTTCTCATAAGTTATCATCTTCTATCGAGGTCGCAGGCTTTTACTATCGTAATACTGATGATACCTGGCGGTTTGAAATCCTGATCAGTTTCAATTTATCAGTGAACCGACATACTGTTTGAAATGAACTAGAACTAGAATCGAATAGTTTATCATGAACGACCAAGTACACCAGAGGACATAAAAAACCGAATAATTAGAGCTTGTGGAGATATTAATTCCAAAACAACTGAAGGATCTGTACAGTCGGCCATTGCACGATTCAGGAAATGTATCACCGTAGTAGAAGACCATTTTGAACATCTCTGAAGATGATAACTTATGAGAAAGTGAGTTTTGTCTTAACACATCCGATGATCGATATTTTTAATGTGATGAAAAATATTTTCTTCGCATTTACAGATTCAGGAGTCTTGGCCAAAGATATTCGACATAAGTTTTAAACTTTAATTTTCGAAGATCAAAGTCCTCTCAAGGTTAATTGTGTTTCGAATTTCGGCGCACAGGTTCGATCATTGATACAGTGATACAATTGTATCAATGATCGAACCTGTGTGCCGAAATTCGAAACACAATTAATCAAAAATTTCGATCGATAAACAGATTTAATTTATCCTCTCAAGGTTATGGTATTATACATATCTCAATGTATTTTTCGATCAGCTACACGATGCAATACTAAAAAACGTAGTTATATGTCAAAAAACATCGATGATCTTGATAACTCCGAAAAAAATGACCTTGGCGAAAAAATATTCTTGCCACAATCACAATAAGCTGAAGAGATATTTAGGTGGCCTTACTTAAAAGGAACACCCTGTATATTCAGTTAAAATGTATAACTGTTTCGAAGGATTTTCACTGCCAATGTATAATCGATGAATGCGATTTGCAGTTCTGAGCCACCGTGAATAAGAAAGTTTACCTGAGTTTCTCTGGGTTAAATCCGGAGAATAAGTGTATGCTTGACACATTTCTAAAAGGTATTTATGATCAGTACTTAAATCTTTCAATACATTTGGCGTCTTGGGTAAGCATCCTTGAATTGATTTAAAATTAATGGCCGGAAGATCTTCACAATTATTAAGTTTTTTCCCCCAAATCTCCTGAATAGCTATTTAGTCCAAGTAGTCGTGCCGTCTAAAATTTTGAATAAATAACGAAAAGGGAGTTCGTTTCCATGAAAAAGGTAAATTATCTATTGCAAGGCTCCTTTTACTTCTTTTTCATGTAGAGAAATGATTCCATACACATTTCCTGTATTTAAAACGGTACTATCACATCTTATTGCTGTAATATTTGTAATAATCATCTGTGTCTCCAGCAAAAAAAAAACACGATACTATTTTTCATATCAAGCGATGTGCTTGATGTCGGAGTAATATGCCCCAAAACTTTTTATTCAGGTTCATTTACAAGAGAAATATGTTCTTCTGAAATACTTTTTCGGTAGTGCTTCATTCCTTTCTTTTCTTGCATAATCGTAACATCTTTTCTTCCATCGAAGTGCAAGCCTCTAATTAAACAATCGATTATATTATTTAATTTCATACATTTTTCTCGATTCTTTTTTCGTTCTCTCCCCACTTTCATTTTGTCAATTACTCTGCTGGTGTTTGATTCTGTAACTACGGTTTAACTGCGTTTTGGAGAACTCTTTTTTTCAAGTTTTTTATACATTCTTATAGATTTCGACGAGAAAACACCGAAAATGAAAATCTTAATGCGCGGAATTCATTAGTTAAAAAGTTATACGCATATAAAGTAGAACACTTTTAAGCCTTTTTGACTGGTTACAGCGCCGCCATATTGATATATTTGCTAGGTAACACGCACAAAATACGCTAAATACTTCCGAACAAATCCATATTAGATGGCAGCACAAACACGTACGTAATACATAATAACTCCCACGACGACATAACCGAAAACCATCTTGGACTGTACCTTCGTTTTGAAATCCTGTATGTGATTCTGTATATTTTAATTACTGGACACCAAAAACGACCGATTCCATGATTATTGTTATAAATTTTCATTTCGCACCGATGAGTACGACATTTTTTAAGTTTCCGCAACAATCCACGATCCTGAGCCCAAGTAATTGCTTCTTCTTTACTACTTGGCATGTCTCTAAAGTTAAAATTTCTAATACTTGAACTAGCCATTTCAAAATCAACAATAAACTTATCAGTAATTAATTTGTGAAAAACACATGAAATTGCTTATGTTTGCAAAGTATGTGTAACCACTGAATTGCTATCTAGCGCATACGCTCAGTACTATTTACCCGATCCCGCAAATATATCATACTGAACACTCACGATCTATCCAGCTCATGCGCCGAACAGGCCTACCTACCTCTACCACTCAAGGAATATACAATATGGCGACGCTCTAACCTGTCAAAAACGCTTAAAACTGCTCATCTTTACAAGCGTATAACTTATAAACCAGTGAATTCCTAACAACCATACACACATTTTCGGAATGTCCTCATCGATATCTACAGGATCACATGAAAAAAAGTTCATAAAAGTTAAGAACGCGGAGTTCTCCAAAACGCAGTCGATCCGTAACTACTAATCCTATATCTTGAAACACTGCACTGACAATGGTTGCCGCTTCTCTATCCGAAACCCCAGTTCTATTGCAAGCGGTTGCTAATGATGGAAATGTAATACGCATCTGTGAGGTTGATGGTGATGGTTTTAACTGAGAATCTGCAAGTGTAGACGATGAAGGTAACGCATCTCTTTAAACTTCGTCGGGTGCTCCCTCGGATTCTTCATCAGAGAACATGCCGAGTTCTCGGATCGCGTTCATTGGTACTAAATTTTGTATTTTAGTCGCGGTCTCTTCTATATATTTCAAAGTCCTGCGATGTTGTTTTTCTATTCTCGACGGCTTTTCTTCTAGTTTGTTTGGTATGGACTTTGTTAATGCCAGCTATCCAAAACAAATGATGCTTTCATTCGACTCATCTGTTTAGTAGTCTCTTGTTCCTTCGATGAGTTTTATTAGTGTATTATTCTTTATTTTGCTACGACTTGATAACTATATCATACTCCACAAAGGTGAAAATACAAAAAATTTATGTTCGTAAGATAATACAAATGCTCATAGTTAAATATGTTAATCGTGTAATTATGAAAACGTGGAATTAAATTTTCAGAGCTCTTACGACACCTTAAAAATTGATTTGACACAACCCATCTTGTGCAAACTTAATCTGAAAGATAAAAGGCAACTTTATTTCACAATTAGATAATAATCGTACAATTTTGCTATTTCGTTTCACCCTAATGTCTATATCGTCGTTACTGTTACGTTTACCAATATTTGCTAAAAATGGTTTGTGTTAGGTTTAGGTTCAGGATCGCTAAGTTGTTGGACGAACGTAAAGAAGTAATAATTCTTTCACACATTAAAAAGGACATTCGTAACATGTGGGTTAAGCTTACTGATGCGTTTAATTTCTGTTGTCATGGTTGAAGATAAAAACGAATACTCTAGCACTTTAATGTTACTTTGAAAAGTACATAGACGATGCGTGCCGCACTGTGCTCGTAAATGGAATGTTCTCTATAAAAAATATACGGAGTGTGTCTAGATGTGTACATAATACGACCGAGAGAAGTCAAGTCTTCTTTCAAAAGATAACAGAACGGGTACAATGAAACCCTTGTTTTATTATGCTTCTCTTTCAAGAAACTCATTTTATTTTTCCGTTTTTTTGTCACGGTTACAATAAAATTACGTGCACCTCGAATAGCAGTTACGTGTGCTCTTCCCTTCTTCTTTCTGCTTGCCTTAACGTTTACAAATATCATCAGTGTTACGACATAATCTTCGTAGCATTTTTAATTCTAGTCTATGTGAATCTGTTAAATTTTGAAGCTTTGGATATTAATTGGATTGAATATTAATTCAATTGTTCTCCAAAAGCAGACAGATTCTGAAGAAGGATAATGTTTTTATATTTATTTGTTAACACTGCTCACTTATAAAGGTTGCATTTACATTGTAATTATACGCGACGACATAAGTTTACATGAAATGTATCATTTGTTCATACCAAAATATATAGATAATCCGAAAACAACGGTACACGAAGTAACTCTAAACGGTTACCATCGATATGTTGAAATAAATAAAATATATTACTGTAGTTAATGGTGAATAGGTTTTACGTGAAAGGCACACGTGGTTTTTAGTACTATAATATATATTTATTCTAGATTATATTACATTAAACTGTACACTCTCATTCTCACGACAGACACCTCTATATCGCGCGGGATTCGCTTCTCTATTCCCCCTCTCAGTCCTATACTAATGCATTCGGGGCCCATACCTCGTCAATTATAGTAATAATAATCGTAACAATAGATTTTATAAATGTCGTTCTCCTCCTCCTGACTGCAAACCGCACATGAGATTTTATTTTAATTTAAATTTGTTTCTAATTTTTACTTTCATGTAGATATAAACTTTTTTAGAATCCGTTTAGGGAACAAAATTGATAGTCCTTTAAAATATTTGAAACTTACGAGTAGACTGCGGATTTAATGCATTTATGCCAAAGAGTATCAATATACCATTTTCAACTCAATGAAGTTATTAAATACAGGAAGACATATGTAGACTTGTATGACTAACTACATATGAGAAAAGTAGTTTACTATTTTTTGCAACCGCTTTTCTATTGCCTTGTGCAATTATATAATTATTCACCGCTTGTAATAATCTATGTTTCTCAAAGAATCCATTAAACATGAACGTTAGTCATTTCTTTTAAATAAGAATAAAATTCTGTTTTACTGTTAGCAATATTTAAGAATTAAAATAAATATAGACATACGATAAATATAAATTCTCGTTTTGTAACAAAGAATTATCAAGAAAAAAATAATATGAGATGAGGTTAATGTTGCTGTTAATTATAACTAAAACCATGTTTTGAATATTTTTATGAATACTAAATGAATTTCGGTAATGTATATGCGTATTGAACAAAATTATCTCAATTCATTATTCCAAAAACGGCACGTTGCAGGACAAAATTCTATTGTAAACTTTCGACTCATTTTTTATTAAAACTCAACCCCTTTGTCGATTATAAAATACTAACCGGTACCCAGCATTGTGTATATTCTATGATAAAATATCTAACGAGATTGTTAAAGAGACAATGTCCTCTATTATTCTACGTCGACAGTCGTTGATTTATATTGCAACATAAAAAACAATTGAAATGTTTAAAAGTATTGCCGTTGGTTGGATGCGAGCATTTTAATTAATCGTGACATCATCGTTAATCGATTATCCCTGCCACAACATTGGCAGGGGCTGGCATTCAACGTGCCAATGAAAAATACAAATTTAATTGTGGCGAATCCAGTGCAATAAAGCAGTCCGTTGGCTGGGAAAATTTATATAATAAAGGATAGTTAAATAAATACAGGACCATCAAGATAAATCCGCAACTTTTTCGGGCAGTCTCTACAAAGAAGATGTAGGTAAGGCAGGTATAAATAATGCAATTGTTGGTAAGGTATGTCACTATATAAGCCACCAATCAGTGAAAAAGTGTCAATTTGACACACATCATTTTCACGTGTTTTCGAGCCTTTTGACGGCTAGTTCATTGTTTTGTAATCGTTACACAATTATGCATTCATTGTACGACCCCTCCAGAATGCAGCTAGTCATATATAGATTTGAATATCAAACGTTGGCATGAACTTGATGAAGAGAAGAGATGGCGTCATGTATTCCCTTTGTTCTTCTCTTCGGCGCGACACAAAGCTAAGAACCATAAGATTGAAAGAAAGCGAATTTCAACACGTGCGAATAAAATCGAGAAATGCGACCATGCAAGCAGCATATTGTGTAAATATTTATTACCTTATTCTCAATATAATAATTAGCAATGTAAATTATTTATCGTTTCATTTCATTCGATGTTTTGCCATTGTGTTAATTTGACATACGAGGGACACAATAAGTTGTGAAAATGAGGGACGGATGTGGGTTAAGAATACGAGGGACACATTAAGTTGTAAAAATGAGGGACGGATGTGGGTTAATAATGTTATAATTTTCTGACTGCGTTGAGGAAGCAATTATCGGGGCTGTTCTTTCTTTTGGAGGACCAGATGTTTTTAACTTTTTTTATCTAATCCTGTAGATATCGATGAGAACATTACGAAAATGTAAGTATTATTGTTAGGAATTCACTGGTTTATAAGTTATACGCGTATAAACATAAGCAATTTCAAGTGTTTTTCACAAATTAAAGTGTCGTCACATTAGTATATTCGGTGGGTGGTAGGATTTCAAAAAGAAGGTGTTGGTCGTCTTGGGAGCGGAGAGAGCCGGACATTAGGCCGGGCCAGCCACGCTTACAATGTTCCGCTACGTGCATGTTATTATTACGTACGTGCTTGTGCTGCCATATAATGGATCTGCTCGGTACTACTTAGCCGATCTTACGTGTACCACCTTGTAAATATACCAATATGGCGGCGCTTCAACCTGTCAAAAAGGCTTAAAAGTGTCCAACTTTATAGCTTCGTATAGCTTCTCGTATAACTTCTGGATGAGCGAATTCTTGGCAATAAAGACTTTCATTTTCGGTGTTTTCTCGTCGAAATCTATAAGACTGCATAAAAAAAAGTTAAAAGAAATTGGTCCTCCAAAAAATGGTTTAATCATTATCGGTATTTAATGTATTTTAAATGAAATTATGAATAAGTGTTTGAATTTTTACGTTTGACAACTGAGTTTCCTTATTATTAGTCGAAGCGATATAACCGTTTGCTTATGCGTGCTCTTTTCTTTAAACAAATCGTTTAGATCATGAAATGTATTTTATGAAAAAAGAAATCTGAATTGATGAAGTATGATATTTATCATAATTTGTTCAAGATGAAAGGAAAAGCGTATTTTCATTTTATAATATTAATAGTGTCACCTCTCATAATGCATTAAAACTGGCGTGGGCGCCGCTGGCCCGCGGAACAGATGTTGCTGCTTCTCCTATTCGCCAGCTCAGCGAGGCAGTGTCCACCACGTCCACTCCGATTCATCCTTCAGCACGAACACCACGGTGCTGCACCGGCGGCAGGTTACTCACGGTGCTGAAGGAAGAGTCGAAGTTGACGTGGTGGGGACTGTCTCGCCGAGCAGGCGAAGAGGAGAAGCAGCAACATTTGTTCCGCGGGCCAGCGGCGCTCAGGCCTGCATTAAAACGTTAATCTCAATGACTAGATTACAAATTTCCATGCAGAATACAATTTTTCGTACGCTTCATTAATTTCTTCTTCATTATGTGATTCCTCATCGATTTGTTCCTCCTCAAATATCTGTTTGTAGTACCATTGATCCGCGGCAGGAACGTATTTCTTCATCAGATGCTTTAAATCATCGATGTGTTTTTGTTTTATTATTAAGGGATATGTCTGAGTCATTTTGATAGTCGGAAGTGATAAAATAACAGTAGTCGGTTTTTGCATAGTAGATATATGACATTTAGAGGATCAGTATTCAATACAGAGTAACCCTGCATTCAATGCAGTTATTGACCTTCTGGTATCAAAAAAGTCTGTATATTGAAACAATACATTTTGATTTTTCGTCGCTAACAAAGTTTGTTCTAAATATTGGTTTCGAATGTCAAGTAGAATCCATTATTATATCTTGAGTGACGTCCACGACACGACATTTTTTCGAAGTTTTTCGAACTAATGTTTTCCATTCATTCAGCAAGTACACCCGTTCATTTCTTCTTTTCTCTTTTTCGATTAAACGAAAAGAACGGTGGCACGGTAAAAATCTATGACCTGGCTCAGGATAATGGTGAGCTATACTTTTAATAATTTTGATACTACTATTTACTATAGTATGTAGATAGTTTACAATGGTGTCGTTCTTATTTTATGCAAAGGCGTTGTCAGAAAACAGATATTTTCTGCAGAATTATTGGGAATTGTCTGGATACAACCTTTTTTTGAGGTAACTTAATCGTACATATAAAATGTTGATAAACCTGTTTTAGCGGAGTGAATACACAAGGTATACTGGCATAACTGCCGTCTATTAAAAACGTCTCCAAGAACACGCGGCAGTGGTAAATTCTGCTGAAAATCAAAACATAGAAGATCTACTTTTGCATCACTTCTCGACAGTTCCGTCTTTTCCTTTAGAGATGTGTGGAATGTCTCTGATTTTTCATATCTAATTGTCTTTCTATCTGCAATGCAGTTTTGGCCTCCAGGTTTTTTTCACCTGTTATCGCATTCTTCAACCTATCACATGTTTGACATATATTCGATTTCGGAGATTCAAAATTTATATTGGTCCAAAGGCTGGATAAGTTTACAGCCGATTTTTCTCTCCAAAGATCATATGGGGTATATCCAAAAGTTATATTAAATGCATTATAATAAATTTGATTTTTGCATAAAAGAAGCTGCAATGTACAGAAATATACGAAAATTGAAAAAATTCCATTTTACTAAAAACTGGACTTACCTGGTTATTGCACCAAATTCTTGAATTGCACCTACTTGTTTTTGTCATGAATGTATAAAATCCGCAGTATATGAATGCCTATATATTTTGAATCAGATTCTATCGAAGGTAAGTATTTAAAAAAAATTATTATATTAAATTCCAATATTCGAATAAGAGGCCGTCGAGGTAATGTAAAATGAGAATTCGTTTATAACGATCAGTACTATGTAATTAGATTTTTAGGTAAATATTACGTTTGGGGGAAGCACCTCGGATGACCTTGTCCTTGACACATGTTCACATATGTTGTCAAGAACTACATTCTGAACAACTTTTCTCTGTACATCTGTCCGTCGCTCGAACTTAGTTTCCGAGATAATTGCAAAAAACCTTCGTTAAATTTTGGTTCTAAGTACACTTTATTCTCGTATAAGGTGTCAAAAGGAGACATAGTCCAAGTTGATTTGTTAACTTTTCTTATACCAAACGAGCAACGGCTAAATGCTCAAGATGGTGTTAACTCTATGTTAGGTTTGGTTAGATTACCCGACCTAACCCAGACCTAACACCATCTTGAGGCCGTCCAATTTCAGAGAATGTCTTCGATAACATATGTCAAATCCAAACTCACATCCATGTAGATACTGGCAAATTGCGATATGGTAGCATCGGTATATTCTTGTTCATAACTTTTTAATAAAAAACGAGCGCCGACGAAAACCTCTAGGGTGTTACTCAGAAAGGTGACCTTGATGACATATGTCAACGTCAAGGTCATCCGAGGTGCCTCCCCTAAACGTAATATTTACCGATTTTTAATTGTGAAAACACTTCTTAAAGTAAACTAGACCTATGAGATGAAAATAAAAAAAATTAATTGAATTCGACAAGTATTTTCCGAGACAAAAGTCCGTAGGTAAGCACCCACTTTCTTGAAATTAGGCAAAAATTGTAATATTCAAAGGTCTGCATTTTATAAAGAAATTTGAAACCAGCAGAATGCTGACTTGGCTTTCCCCCTCCTGTGATATTGTATGCGCTATGTCGATGACAAAAAGTGAAGGATTTGATGTGGAATAACATGTTATTACGAAACATGCCATTTTTTATTTGCGAATTTTCATGCTAATAATTTTTCCGTCAAAGATGACACAAACGTCTCGAGATATCGCGAAAATACGTGAAATATTTAAATTGTGTGTTGAAAACCATTCGCCTCGATGCAATATTTGAGTGTCGCACACTTTGGCTGAGAAGAATTTGGTCGATCGTATATATGGCTGCGACTCCGCTGTTCAAACGCAACCATAACAATCCACTTTTAAGGAGAATGGTAACTACCTACGTACGAAAAATCGATTGTATATATTGTGACAGCGTGCTTGGATCTGCGTTGCAGTCGAAATGCTTTGACGCCGTTTTTGCGAAAGTCATCCGTGCGATTGGCCTCTTCAGACTTGTAGTATGGCTTGCAAATGCCAATGGATGACGTCTGGAAATTGTCCTACCCGTATCGTTCCCGATGGCAATTGATGTATCATGGGACATGCGTTAGAAAGTTTATGGATTTTCGGCACTGTTTCCTGTGTGGAGGGCACATGTAACATTTGTGACCACTTTAACGGTTTCCGTATCATTTCCTAATACACAATTGTTGTGTCGTGTCAGTGCTCAAACTGCAATTTGTGAGTCGCTGAGATACACACCTCAAAGAGAGGTAACAAATAAATTAAAGAGAATAATCGGGTTTCCGGATAACTGTACAACTTTAATACAATAATAAATGGGTGTGAAGAACGGCATAAATAGAGGTTGACTATATGCAGTTCGACTTGTTCCGACTTTTGACTCTAGTTCGCGACTGATCTTGCAACAAAGAAATATGAATAAGGAAGCCTCGTGGGGTTGAAAATTCCCTCGACCAAATACAAAATACTGGGGCCTCAGCCAATAACACCATTTTTTGGAGGTTTCAAAATGAACTTTAAAACAAGAACAACGCCGGCACGATTACGATTTCCGTGGACACTACTTTGAAGGTTAAATTTGTGTTCTTGGGGTGATTTTAAGAAAAAAACTGTATATGTTATAGGTACCAAATCGGCCTGGTTTAGCCAGTAAGACCTTTTTGTACGAAATTGAATTTAATATAAAAAATATTAAAATGAAATATATAACCTAACCTAACCTAACCTAATACGTCAATAATATTCACTGCTAATTGAGTTTTAATACATAGACATTTCTTGAGTCTCGTATAAGCAGTTGTGAACGGAGCCTTTACATTCCCCCGACCATCATTTCGGGAGGGAGGCAGTTGTTCTGCAACTTCGCTGAAATATAAATATACTCGGAAACTGCGCAGCTGATAAAAAAATGTCATAGGACATAAATTGTTGGAAATTTCATTTTCTACAAAAAGGGTCTCCTGATATTTTGCCATATTTCGCATAGTTACCGAAATATTTGCAGATATATAGAAAAAAGGAAATCTACTTTACCGGCTAAACAAGGCCAATTCGATACCTGTGACATATACATTTTTTTCTTAAAATGACCCCAAGAGCACAAATTTAACCTCTAAACAAGGGGCCACGGAAATCGTAATCTCCCCACAACGCCCATAGGCGAAATACGTCGACGCTATGAAAATCGTCAAACAGTGATAACACCTGGTTCCTTGTATTTTTTTTGGAACCTATAAATTAGGCTTAGGGGCACAGGCCCCTGGCAGTGTCTCCAGATCGGTTAAGTCGAGGGGAATACAGTTTACCACCTCTCTGATGACCAGAGTAATATGTGACACGTTGCGCAGCACGTCACGTGACTAGTCTACGGTCTTAGTGGGGGACGTTGGAGTGTACTCATGGTAGTGGAATGGGATAGTGGAAGGGGAAAGGAAGGAGAGGAAAAAACAACCAGTTTTCGTTGTTTCTGGCGACACCCCCCCCCCCCCCTGGCACTATGTGTGGGCCTATGCTACATCAAGAGCGGTACGGCTAGGCCGATTTTCCCAACCGATTCAGCTGATACTTTCCAGCCGTACCCAAGTCGTAAAACCGTAAAATTCGTAAACGAGACACTGATAGACTCTCAAAAATGACATCGTCCAAAGTCGACCGCAGCGTAGATCCAAACCGAAATTCAAGCTAGCTATACAATACGCACGTCTCAACAACAACTAATGAAAAAATAGTGACTACAAAAATGAAGAACATATTAGTGTACTCCCAAATATACAGACAATCAAAACATTATGAGACACACAATGTTTAAAACATAGTAATGTAACAAACTACTGTATTATCGCACAAAATACTTTTACACCATTTGTAGCCACAGAAGTAACATTTTTGGCTATCGGGTTTTCCATTTGTAGCCACCTGTGAAATTACTAATGTAGATTCACCTCCTGCCCGGTTGCACTACAATTTTCACCACACTCGGTATACAGTGGATCCAAGAACTACTTAAACACCACATACGGTGACTTGTCCAGTGAGTGAACACCTCCCAGTGAATGAACATAATTCGTATTAAACCAAAAAATAAAATTTATGATATCATCTTCATGTTGAGATGTATATATTATAACCTATTCGTCACTACATTAATTTATTTAGCAGTCGTTCGAACGACATCCCTGTATTCAAGGTAAGTGGTGTTTTCGTGAGATTAGCAATTTGTATTTTGAGGTGGTTCACTAATCCTATGGTAAGTATGTTTGGATAATTATAACTGAATGTGGTACCTCGGTTCATTCGTTAGACACTGATGTTCGTTCAATCGTCATTTGGCCTATTCTTAATTTAATCCCGTGTTAGATTTTGAATATAAGCTACAATCATCAAATATTGTTAGAATTGTGTTTTCGAATGCAAGAACTTAACAATGACACAAGCCTTCTTATAGAAATAGCACATAGGAAGTGAAATTACGATTTGCAAATAGTAATTTCAACAGGCATGCTGCTTAAGTGTTTGGACAGTGTCATTCATTGGACAGTTCACCCTAACCGATTCTTGAAAATTTTCCTATGTTTAAACTGCGATAATTTCGTTAAACATGATTGTACGACAACAAATTTGGACTAATTTTAAAGCTGGAAGCCTATAGTATCATAGTCCGTCATTTATTTTATTCTAAGATGCGGTTTTTCTAAGAAAAGTTTTAAAAAATTTGTCTCATGACTGGAACCATCATTGATTTAAAGATTAAACTTTTCTTTACAACATCTACCATTTTATCGAGTTTTGGATAACAGGTGTGCCGTCTGTCTTACGAACTCGTTCTTCATTATGGGACAAATATCAATTCTTAAAGATTCATTGTAAAGCGGTAGCTTCAATCTTCAGATCTATGACAGTTTTAATTATGAGACATATTTTTGAAAGTTTTTGTAGACGATTGTATTTGCAGTATTTTTCTAGGTAAATGGATCTCCAGTCCTCCTCCTCCCCCCCCCCCCCCCGCTACATCATGTAAAAATATTTCAAAAGAAAATTAGCACCGATTTGCGAAATTAGAGGTTACACGATTTAAAATGAGTCTAGGCGTATGGTGGTACTATTTGTTCTTACGAAATGATGACAATGTAAATATCGAAAATTTGGCGAAGATGATAACTTTTTAAATATTGGACTCTACGACTTGGACATTTTTAGTAGTTGGATCAATTCGTTCAATACATGACGTGAAAAAATATTGAAAAATTTACAATTAATCGGAATTGCAGAGAAAATACTGAATGTCGCATTTTACATATTCTGATAATGTCTTCAAAATTGGTCAACTTTGCAATGAGCTACAAACATTTAAAGCTGATAAAAATGACTGTTTTCGTCAATTTTCGGCCTCTAACTTTAATAAATCTAAGGTTTCTTATATCTTTCGAATTCCGGCGTTCTTTTTCCCAAAATCGACTTTGATTCTTCCGAGTATGTATAATTGACACAGATATACGAAACGTATTTTAAAAATTTTCAATACAGTCCACATAAAATAGTTGTTAAATACAACTTTTAGTATTTTCTCTGCAATTTCGACCAACTGCAATTTTTTCAAAATTTGTTTTGACGTCATGTAGCAAACAAATTGTTTCCACTTCTGAAAAAAATTCATGTCGTATGGTCCATCATTAAAAAAGTTATCGTCTTTTTAAAACTGGCCGATTATTACTGTGAGTCACTGCATATAATCCGAGTCCTAAATGCTTGTTGTTCCATTATATGAATATTATTTGAACACTTTTGTCCCTCAAATAGGTCGTACAATGGTGGCTCTGATAATGTAATACACATTCGAAGGCGTTTGTACTCGTATTAAGAAATGTGTCAAGGTTTAAAGAAGGTCTAATAATTCTGCGAAGCGTGAAGTTAGCATGTATGCCGATCACTAATGTACCGTTTTCCTTCAGCGTTTGTGTATTCCAGCATATCAAGACGCATCCGTGGCCGTAGGAAGCGGCGCATTTGTATTCAGAAATATTATGCCGGAAATTCGCGATAGCGCAAATATGCACAAGGCACAGTTGAATTATTTAATAAGCCACTTGTTGCGATAATCGAATGGAAATAAAGCCGCGAGGAGCTCCGGCGGTTCGTTGGATTTAATAACGTACCAATGATTCGGGGTTTAATTTTGACATTCTCCGATGGAGTTGAAATGTGGTATGCTCTAAATCCACAATATCCGCCCCCGGTAGGTACCCGAACACGGCATAATAACATCAGCTGCTACAACTTCAATAGAACGCCGCAACGTCCTTGCGGTACGCTCCCCCATTCCTAACGACGAACTTGAGTTTGGCAAATTGGGTTCTCGTCTAACAATCAACCGCATTCCGCAAACGTGTAACACGTCCGCCTGTGTACACAATTCTGAGACAACTTCCTGCGAAGTATCAAGATCGAAGTATCGCATCAGAATACATAGATGCTTTCGAATAATTTCATCATTTATGTACGAAAGCAAGACAGTAACCAGGATAACAGACTAATCAAGTTCTCTTGGATTCCTTCGTGCACACAGGTTTTGTACTCCCCCCTTACGCAGACTAAAATCATCCCTTTGCAAATCAAATTCACCTTGCGGGTGCCTCGAGAGTGAAATAACACAGTGCCATTTTGTTGTGATTTGATTTGAAGTTGCTTGAATGGTTATGGGAATACTACTAACTTGCACTCGAAAGACAACCAATTTACCGTTAGTTTTACATTTTGTATTTTTGCCGTTTTCTATGTAACGTCTTTACCATTGTTTTCTTGCTATGAACTAAGGACTTGGTGAGCTCTTGAATGAGAATCTGGTAACCTTGCAATCTTTCAACAACGTGAAATTTGAATAATTTGCCAATGAAAATGGAGAAGCAAGGATTTGGATAATATTAGGTCGTTGCAAATGATATGGCCATTTTTGAATTTTTAACATAAACTGCGGTCCTTTTTTTGGAGAACCAATTTTTTTTAAACTTTTTTTATGCAGTCCTATAAATTTCGACGAGAAAACACAGAAAATCAAAGTTTTATTGCCAGAAGTTCACTGGTTCAGAAGTTATAGGCGTGTAAAGTTGAGCACTTTTAAGTCTTTTTGACAGGCTAAAGCTCAGCAATATTGGTATATTTGCTAGGTGGTACACGTAAGTAGTACCGAGCAGATCCGTTAGATGACAGTACAATCAAGTAGTAATAATAACACATGTGCGAAATCAACGCGACTACCTAACCCCAAACCAACTTGGACTATACCTTCTTTTTGAGATCCTGTATATTTTCATATCACACGGATGAGCACTACATTTCTTAAATTTCCGCAACACTCCACAAATTAAAATTAAAATCAACAATAAAATGTACAACATACCGCAGAAAAATATTAAAATCAGCTTCATTTATCCACGTTGTCCTATCTAGTTAACATACCGTGCCATTTCGTGCCACTCCTACGTCTACCACCCAGCAAATATACTAATGTGACGACACTTTATTTTGTGAGAAACACCTGGAATTGCTTATGTTTAACTAACATAACTAACTATAACTATACCATAACTAACCAACTAACCTGTCAAAAACGCTTAAAATTGCTCATATTTACACACGTATAACTTATAAACCAGTGAATTCTTAACAATAATACTTACATTTTCGTAATGTTCTCATCGATATCTACAGGAATACATAAAAAAAGTTTAAAAAGTGTTCAAGAAAGTTAAAAACATCTGGTCCTCCAAAAGAAAGAACAGCCTAAACTGTTATTTTACAAGCTTTATTCATATTCCATTAATCGAAATAATTTCCATTCACATCAGTGCACTTCTTCCATCGTGATACAAGTCCCTCAATGCCTTTCTGGTAGTAATCTAATAAATGTTACGCAATAAATTCATTGAATTCAGGTTTTACAGCACGTTCTTCTTCGAATATTTTTCAGTTCAAGAAGCCATCTAGGTGCTTGAAGAAATGGTAATCGGTAGGTGACAGGTCAGGCGAATAAGGAGGGTGAGGAAGAACTTCACAGTTCAACTCCGCTATTTTTTTTACTGTTTGTTTTGCAATATGTGGGTATTTGTTTCTTGAATAGCTGCTGGCTTAATACCACGAGGCTCATTTTCTAGATTTGTATCTCTGGAACGAAATTTTTCAAACCAACGCCTTATGGTCCGATCACTTGCTATACCTTCACCAAAAGCATAATTTATGTTTCTCGCTGCTTCAAACGCAGTATGTCCAAGTTTGAACTCGTACAAGTAAATTATACGAATTTCCTTTTTTTCCATGTTGAACGAAAATCGATTTTGAATCATGTACACTGTACAATATCAATAATCTTATACGCGTAAATTCATGTACAAAATACGTAGGGTAGGTTACTCAACTCGTACCAGTGCTTAAGTCGTACCACCTGAATTCTGAACGAACTACGGTGACAACAGTACATACAACGGCAACCAAATATACATCTGAGTCAACCAAGTTGCTTTATGTATTATTGTCTTCCATAAACCAGCCTCATTATAAATCCTGTCATTAACTACCTTTATTTCAATTTTCTTATAATTTTCTGCATATTTTTGGTATTTAATCTTGCAAGTAAATTATTGATAAAATTATGTTCCTTATTAAATATAAATTCAGTAGAATTTTCATAATCGTTTGGTTGAAACAAAATCGTATTAATTTTATTCAATGTTAGGTTATGTTTACTTTTAAATTTAAGTTGTGCCGTGTCTTTGCCGGACCAATACTCGTCAGTGGAAATAACGTCATCGCAGAATAAAGGAAACATAAAAAATGCGGCAAATGAAAGAAACGCAGTAATTAAGAAAAAAGAATTGGCATTAAAAATTAAAAAGAAGAAAAGCGATTGGTTTTGTTTTATTTGTGGAGAAGATCGGGAGGAAAACATGATTCAATGTTTGAAATGCAAACCATGGGTGCACGATGTATGCGCTGGAGTTAACAAAAGAACAAAAAAATTTGTATATGATGTTTGTACTAACTGAATACCTATGTGCCATGTAAACAGATTAGTAAAAAATACGTTTTAATTATTGTTCTTGCTTAATTGAATTCTTAAGTACAACTTAGGCTATAGGTAGTGCGACTTAGGAAACCGGTTGCTTTAGTCGTACCGATGTAAGTTTTTAAAGATTTAGTTTATTTTACGTGAAAGCATATAGATTTCCTAATTTCGTTATAATAAATAACAACAATATTAACACAAGTTTTGAATACCAAATTTAATTTCTATTTATTTGATAAATCCTATGTTTTATACGGTTTTTTTCTTAAGAGGTACAACTTGAGCAATCTTACCCTACTTTTCAAATTGTACAACTTCAACGCCATCTGTCGTGTAAAATTAAACTACAAAGACGGGAAGTTTCAAACGTGAAAAACGGTCATTTCATTTGCAACGGCCAATATAATTAAAATTATTAATAGCAACTCTAAATGAGATTGAGGTTCTCAATGGTTGATAATTCACCCATTTCATGGTTTAAATCCCGTAAATATTTTAACTACACTACAGTTGGTCAAATTAGAATGTAAAACTAAAATAGATTAGAATACGAAAGAATCGATTGGGCATGTATTTGTGAGAATTATGCGAGGTCTAAAATAGAGAATAAAGACTTTATAAAATTGTAAAAATTGATGCGAATACTCATAAAATATATACTTACAACTTTTTGAACGATGTATATAATCGGTATTTAAGTATTCGTGTACACATGGATCGAGATTGTAATATCGATTGTTTTCGTGCGTCACTTTGTTTGTGAGAAAATCGAGTCGGAAAGTTTTGTAGTAAAAACACTCTCAAAGTAGATTGTTCAGTGTATTCACCTATTATATGGTGTTCTAACTTGTAACGACCGGCGATAATTGTACGGTATAATTCATTTCCAGCAATTTCACTATTCCCTACATATCAATTTGTGGACAAATTATCGTAACATCGTTAGCGCTGCACGCTATGTTTCGAGAATACAAAGTTTAAGTACATTGTTCGATACACAGTAGACGCGTAAAGTGCTATCACGCATTCATGATAACTAGACTGCGGATCTGCATGCAAAATAAAAGTTGTCTGCATCAATTGTAACAAGTAGAAGACAAATAATTTTTTTCTTTAATCATTTCAACAAGATGAAAATAATACATCGCTATTATTGAGCCATTTGAATTCTTTCACTGTTTTGAAAATCATCTACTCATTTTTGTCATAAATGCATGCAATACGCAGTCTAATGATAACAAAGCTTTTCAAGTTTCTGTTGCACTTATATAAAAGTATTCTTATAAAATAAGAAAAATCAAGGTGCCACTTAAACAATGTGAATACTTAATTAATTTGAGTTGCCGTATAATAACTTTAAACATCTTATGTAATTAAACCTGATATGACTTGATTTATGGGCACTCTTTGCAATTATTATGTAACGAAATATTACCAATATATAACCGCTTGTATACATGATTATTTCATTGCATTGTGTATATACATATAATGAAAAGAAAAGAGTTTTCCAATCTTATTTATACATATTATTTATTAACTTCAAAAATCTTACAACTTTTCAGGTGCTCATGTACACATACGTACGTACAAGTAATACTCATTTATCTTCATGAAATTATGTTCATTTGTCTACAGGAGTACTTCCATATGTACATGAATTCCATTTTTATTTTGACAGCTTCCACATCATTAGATTAAAAATCATTACAGATTTCTGAATTGCGTGAACATATTATGGAAATTCTATTTTAAAATGGAAAGGTACGATGACTACAGAGAAACCAGAAAAGATGCTATATAAAAGTCAAGAAATGGTGCAAAAATGTTCCGTTCATGACACATGGTTCCCTTAAAACTTTTTCCATTCGCACTGCACGGAATATATTGAAGTAAAAAATTGGCCCATCAATTTCAGGATCAAAATTACTTTTACAGCGACGTTTTTTAAAAAAAGTTCATCTGTCTTGGCAGAACTGTGTAGGCGATAACCATTACTTTTGCCAATACTCTGCAAATTCAACAACGCGATGACGTTTGCGTCAGTGCATCGTGTATACAGGGTGTTTGCGAAATCGTGGTACAACCGGCAAGGGGATGATTCCTCACATAAAATCTAGCCGAAAAGAAGGAATATAGTTTTTTCATACGGGGCTTCATTTTAGAGGAAATCGAGTTCAAAGATTCGTCTGGTTCGCGTGCATTAGTATATGTACTGCCAAGAAGAAGACGCGGTCATCGGGTCTTAGATTTTGTCGAAACTTCGCACACAGGTAGATTTCGTTCTCCTGTTTATTAAAATGTAGCATTATAGGCGTCCATACTGTCATATATGCAAAGACCGTGTCTTCTGCTTGTGAGTAGAATTGGTTTGTCATGATCAGATGCGACAGCCGATTTCTATGTAATGGCACGCGTATTTAACTTTTAAGTTAAGAACCTCCGTGTTCTTAACTTTTTTGAACTTTTTTTTATGTGATCCTGTAGATATCGATGAAGACTTTCCGAAAATGTGTGTATGATTATTAGGAATTCACTGGTTTATAAGTTATACGCGTGTAAAGATGAGCAGTTTTAAGCGTTTTTGACAGGTTAGAGCGTCGCCAAATTGGATATTCGTTGAGTGGTAGAGGTAGGTAGGTCTGTTCGGCGCATGCGCTGGATAGATTGTGAGTGTTCAGCGCATGTAGTATGGTATATTTGCGGGATCGGTTAAATAGTACTGAGCCTATGCGCTAGATAGCAATTCAGTGGTTACACATACTTTGTAAACATAAGCAATTTAAAGTGTTTTTCACAAATTAATTATTAATAAGTTTATTATTGATTTTGAAATCGCTAGTTCAAGTATTAGAAATTTTAACTTTAGAGGCATGTCAAGTAGTAACGAAGAAACAATTACTGGGGTTCAGGATTGTGGATTGTTGCGGAAACTTAAAAAATGTCGTACTCATCGGTGCGAAATGAGAATTTATAACAATAATCATGGAATCGGTCGTTTTCGGTGTCCAGTAATTAAAATAGAATCACATACAGGATTTCAAAAAGAAGGTACAGTCCAAGATGGTTTGTGGTTAGGTCGTCATGGGAGCGGAGAAGTCCGGCCCGACCATGGTATAATGTTTCGCATTTTGATTTAGTAAATATGTTATTATGTATTACGTACGTGTTTGTGCTGTCATCTAATGGATTTGTTCGGAAGTATTTAGTCTATTTTGTGTGTATTACCTAGCAAATATATCAATATGGCGGCGCTGTAAGCAGTCAAAGAGGCTTAAAAGTGTTCAACTTTATATGCGTATAACTTTTTAACTAATGAATTTCGCGCATTAAGATTTTCATTTTCGGTGTTTTCTCGTCGAAATCTATAAGATTGTATAAAAAAAACTTGAAAAGAAGAGTTCTCCAAACCGCAGTTAAACCGAAAAAACTATATTCCGTATTTTCGACTAAATTTTATGTGAGGAATCATCCTCTTGCCGGTTGTACTAGAATTTCGCAAATACTCTATATATTTCTAGATTGCATTAGTCATTTTCTGTTTTAATAGTTAATAGAAACAAAATTCTAGTAGAGTTAAAGGCCACGAGGAAGAAAGAAACACGTGCGAAAACACTGGATTCTTAAGTCAAAGACGGGCCTCGGCGGAGTTAATTACTAGTAAATGAGCTTCCGCTTAAAAATGCAATTTTCAGTGATGCTCCATAAAAGTTTGCCTCTATGGAATTTCCAGACACCTCATCTTCTGATCCAGGCCGCAGTAGCTTGTATTGAAGCTGATGGCTGCTGAAAGTCTCGAGAACTCCGGGTAGAACGGGGGGATGAGAAAAATTTGTTCTGCTAATTCTGGCGACGTTTATTCTCCCTAAGCTAACAGCTCCACGAGAAGCAGAATAACGTGTTAATTAGGGAGCCCGGATAATTGAGTTTGGAGTTTTTAGACGCGGCACCATTTCATAATACCACGATATAATACCAGCAAAATGATGTTGCCACGCGAGTAAAACAAGCACTGATCAATAAGAGGTAAATACAGGGTCCCTCATTTTCATCGATTTTTCTGCAACTCTCTCGTGTGAAATTCTATTATTTATTTGTTAACTTATCAACATCTTGCTTAGCGAAATTAAATACTTGCCTACGTGTAAACTTTCAAAGTTATATGTAATTGCTTTTGTTTATTAACACTTTCGGTACCCACCCAGCAAATTAGTTCTTTTTACAAAAGTGTTATAAATTAAACCAATATTTATTCAATCCTGAATATAAATTTTTGTTTGTGAGAATACATTTTTTTGTAATTAGAGTTTTATGTCGCATCAATTGCTAAGTTATTAGCCACTTTATAGTGTGCGCCCATGTGTGTAAGAATAGGTAACATTATTTCATTTATCAATTTGGTTTCCTTAATAAATTCAATTAAGTATTTTCTTATTTTTTAAGTTGTCATTGAGTGCAGATTCTAGTTAAAACTAAAAGTTAGGATCTATAAAGTCTATAAGTTTGATCATGTTTTTGTAAATAAATTGTAAATTAAAAATGTTCTTATCAAAAATAAATAAACATTGTTAAGAAAGTATTAACTTTTTCAGGAACACTGATACGAATGTATTAGTTTGGATTTTTTTTAAATCAAACGTTTCTAAGTGAACAGAAGATGAGAACTGTTAAAGAACTATTCTGTACAGAATCGATCCATATTAAACATCAAATTTTGTGGTATAGAACCACTGATCTTATTTTAATCAAACAAAAAATTGAATCATGTTTTTCTCCTTTTAAAATATTCATCCCTGAAGAGGTGAATATTCATAAAAATAGAGAAATCCTAAATGACGGCTGGAGGCATTGTATATCATAACAACGATGAACAGACGACGTGAATGTGATTTATGAAGTAAGCGAGCATTAAACCTTGTTATAGTTTCTTGTTTCAGGCTACAGCAACTGAATCTACGAAAATATGACATTATAGGAATATAGTAGGCTGTATATTAATGATGCTATTTATTATACAGTGACTCCAATTAATATTAGGACCGAAAGATTTTTCAAGACTTTTTGAAAATTAGATATAACGACTAGGGTTTTTTTTAGAAATTAGGACTAATTTCTTAGATAACGTACAAAACAAATTTTGAGATCACTGCAATTCGTCTTGTAGAAATTAATGAAGGTTGCTTTTTAAATTTCAGTAAGTGCAAAAATGCTCCTTGTAGATTTGAATGAATGATACATACAAGATATTCTGAAAATTTTGGGTTTACATCGTAAAATCGAACGATGTTACGAGTTAAAAATGGTTGAAGATAGCCGAAACTTACAAATTGTTAGATCTTTCTATTTTTTATTTGCGCATCAACCATTTTTTAAGAAATGTTCAGAAGTCATAAAACTGACTCAAATCTACAAAAAGTATTTCTTAAATATGCAATACAGGTTTAAGTAAAAAAGTTATTAATTCAATATTTAATATATCTAGTAAAGTAATACGTCTAAATTCTCAAATAGCTCAAACCATTTGATTGAATTTTAAAAGAGTTATTCTCTTTTAATATATTTGTTGCATTATAGCAATATATTATTGCACTAAATGTATGCATGATTTACAAGAAAAATGGACTAAATAGAAATTTAAAAATATTTATTTTGCATATTGAACGATATTTAAAAATATCGTTGTAATGTTTTCGACCATTTATTTATATTTATTTATTATACGTCGTATTTTAAAAATTTAGCATACTTTGTGACATGAAAAAATTGTGCACGTCTCTCCGAGGTACAAAAGCCAGCCCCTCCTCTGGAGTACATGGTGTGATAACTTGTTTGGTTGTACTTAAAATTAAAATTATTGTATGATTCCATCAACGTTTATCTTGTCATGGCTGCCATGATACCTCAATAATCAAGTAATCCTCAATCCTCTTCAAAGTTTACATACGAATAAAATTGAGATGTCTTTATCTTGTGAACTAAAATGATGCAGGAAAAAAGAAGTTTAACTAAACGGCAGTCATATGCAGCATAAATTTACTAGGATTGAAACTTTTCTAGCAATGAAAGGAAACTATCGTCGATAGTGACATAATTTTAATTCAACAGATAAAGGGTTAGCTACTTTAAATATATGTAGAGCAAATTGATCAATCCATTATTGAGTCATCATGGCAGTCTTGAAAAGTGATGTGCTATTGAAATGATACAATACTTAAAATAATAGTAAAGATAATTGCATATAAATAGAAGTTACACTATGTTATCTTAAAATATAGCCAAACTTGTATGAAAAATTTAAAACTCTTGACCAATAATAGCTTAACCATTTTTGATCTTATAAATTGTCTAATTTTAAGCTAAATGCCTCGAAGCTACGCTTAAGCTGCTCAATTTTGCCATAAATGCATAAATTCACTTTGAATAATGTAGACAAGGAGGACAGCGAGGTTAAGGAATACTAAAGTTTATTTAAAAGCCTTTTATTTCAGAAAATCGTGCTTTGATGCACGTTGTAATATTCCGGAAAGAAGTACTCAGAACGAATCGATAAGTGGAAAACGATTCCATCTGCGTTTTAAGGTCACTGATCTATTTGTTATCGCGCGATCTTTTTTCTCGTTATTTTCAGCTCCGCAATTTCTCGCGAATGCCGGTAAGCATTTTCAATCTCCCAGTTATTGACGCATCCGAAGGAATCGTCGCCTATAAAGCGATGTTTAAAACGCCCTTGGTCGATGTCTTTTCACTCGTACGAACGGCATCATTGTCGGAATTATAAATTCTTACGAATGTCGATAACAGCATTCCGTGGTATCAGAATTATTGGCAGCATGTCTTTCGTCGACATTTTGAAAGGGATCGCGTTACAGCATTTTTATTTATGAGCGAGCTACGAGATCGATTGACATTTATTTAGTCGAAACAGCCGCCATTGTAGTATAGTGTGGCGGCTACCTCTTACTCTCGTCACCAGATGGACAGGCAGACAAGACAAGGCCTTTCTCGCTAGTACCTGATCCGTCGCCGATTCCTATATATATATATATATATATATATATATATATATATATATACATATATATATACCGTTCTAAGCTGTACTTACGATATCCCTGTGTATAAGGCAGGGCCCGCTAGATAGCCTTATTGACAAGTCCTCTAGCGGGTCCGGGACGAAACGCTTCCTTTACTGTCCTTTCTACCACGCATTTTCAACAGTCGCCAAAATAGTGTCAAAACTGACTATGTCCACACGAAGGACTTATGTTATATTTATGAATTTCAGATTTGTCGATATTGAATGTGAAAATTTGAACAAATTTTTTACAACGCGTAATACTAATAATTGATATTAAAACAGATTTAATAATAATTAATTATTAATTATTTAATAATAATTAAAACAGATTGCAATAAATATCCCAACATTTTTCAAAAATGGACATAACAAGTTTTGATACTATACTCCTCAAATGCTGCCCCTGGCAAAAATTATATTATATGAATTGTAATTATTCATATTTATAATATCGAAAATATTTCCAATAACGATAATAGTAAATGCAATGATAAAAGATGGTATATATCAAGGAAATATTAATATAATAATACCAGTCTTTTCACAATCTACAGAATGAGCAAATGAGACACCGATTCTGAGGGTTTCATAACCACCAAGCATTCAGAACATTTTATCTGGCAATGCCTATTGTCATCGTCACCGCTGGAAGTATTAGAAAATGTTGTATTACTTTGTTACGCTGTTAAAATATATTTCTAATTTTATTTGGTAAAAAGCAAAACAATTCATCATTTCACAATAGTTTTTTAAAATATTATTACTTCTTACACCACATTTGTCTAATACAATACACATTATGCTATTATCCAAATTTAATATACGCCCAAATAATTCGTTTACCTATCACATTCTCAATTTTAATTGAATATTTTCTGCATCGATAAAGCAATCATTGAAATATCATTGATTGAAATATATTGATATTAAATCAAAGACAATGTTACTTACAGAAAAATATTATTTATTATTATGAATACAATTTCAGAAACGTTAATGGAATATGTTATAGATATAATCGGGACAGCCATTTTAGAGTAGTATGACGTAGACGATCCATTTATATATACCTTTCAATTAATTCAAACATCGTGTGAGTATAAAATAACACGTTGTACCCTATCCTAAATTCGTCGCAATAGTTTTAGACAGAAATGATGGGTTTTGTCTTCACTTTTAGAATTAATTCATTTTCTGAGAAAAATTAAAAAGAACAAACATCATGTACATTTCAGAAAACTAATAAATAAATTGGGAATTATTCGTTTCCTGGGAATAATTTTTCTTTTATGCTTGGCAAAATAGTAGAAAGTGACTTACATAATATCTGATATTACTAGAAAAATCTACAAGATTTGCGAAATGTTACTAATTATTTCGCTGTATCTCGTACAAGTACATTTATTATAATGTAGATACACAGAAGTTCCTCTGACACAACTCAGCCACTTCCTCAAACATCTGTTCTGCTTCGTGGCCATCAAAGTCGTCTCGTCCAACACTAATCCACTGATTTCGCCAGGATTTGCGTGATCGGAAACACGCGGGAGTGATTTTGTGCCAGTGTCTTCAAGACGTGTTGCAATTTGATTTGAATCTTTGGGGTAGCGACGAAACGTCGCGTCGCCCCTTAAGGTTCAACTTTATTTTCGGAAGTAGAAGGAAACATATTGAGCTTGGTTTGGTAAGAAGGGAGGATGGGGGATGATTGACATATTTACAGATACCCAAAAATTGCTCCGCGACGATGGACGCATGTGCGATATTCTGAATCAGATCAGTTGGTAAAGTTTGCTATCACCTTCCGCACAATGCGCTCTGTGAAATTCTTGTAATCGGGGGGTAGAAAAGTATTTCAACATAAGCAATCCAGTTTTGTTTATATAGTATTCGTCTTTTAATAATACTCAGTCTTATACACATTATATAATCTATTGCAAACGGTTTATACGAAGCTTACTATTCTGTTGAATAATATCAATTGTTAAAATCTATTTTTGAAGTCATTTTATACAATATTTGTAACAAGAAAGAGGAATAAATATAACGCCTGAGCAACATATTACAAAATTACAAATTTTGAAATATGAATTACACCAAGAATTATAATTACATAGTAATTGAATTACATTGTAATTCAGTCATATTATAATTTGTAATTCAGATCTTCTTTCAATTAAATTACAATGTAATTCGTAATTGAAAGTGGAGTATAATAATAAAATACAATGTAATTAAATTACATTAATTACGAATTTCAATGCAATTAAATTAAAAATTAAAGAATAATAAAATAATAGGTAATAAGAGGTAGAAAAATCCATGTAATGGTTTCAAACAGAAGGAATCTATTATTTATAAATTTATAATATCTGAACAGTAATGACTTCTGCGTTACACATTTTTTAAATTTCAAACATAAATTACACAATTGAATTATATTCTATTTCAATTACACATCTGATTAAAATAATTAGTAATTGAATTTAATGAAAGGTTTGACTTATGTAATTCAGTTACGACGTAGTTGAATTACTATGTAATAGAAATACAATGTAATTGAATTGTGTAATTGAATTCCAATGTAATTGAATTAGTACAACTCTACTAGTCATTTATGCATCAAATCACAATGTAAACGCTATTCATTATTAGTCACTTTAACATGGAGAGCAATGACGCATTTATAGAGACGTCACTAAGAAATGGTTATACAATATTCAATGAATCATCTAAAAGTTAAATCAAAGACAACGGTACTTGCACAAAAGCATTATTTACTATTATGAACACACTTTTGAAAACGTTAGTGTATCATAAATGTAGTCGAGAACTCCATTTTAGAAATATTAAAGCTGTATAACGTAGACAATCTGTTCATGCATTACTTTGTTATATTAAAATATTGTTTGTGCATCAAATGTTAGAAAACCTATTCAAAGTGCGCGTGCGCGTGTGGAACATTCTGGAATGTTCCACGAGCTGGGGTCCGTGGGTTCGGCCCACGCTTGTTTTTCTGTCTTCGGTTCCGACCCGTCCATGGGACAAGTTGTATTCTGTCGTTCATATACTTATTATTAATTACATATATATATACTGTTAGTGGATGTGTTTATTCGGTTATTGCTTCTGCACCCACACCTAACTCAACAGGTTATGGGCCCAGCATTTAAAAATAAAAAGTAAAGAGATAGGCATAACTAAAAAGTGAGGTTAAGTGTGACCACATCCACGTGTCGGGGAAAAATAAATCGGGCATCATGAGTTGTTCAAACGTACAAAATATTGAAAAGTTGTCCAACGATAACTACGAATCGTGGAAGATTCAAATAAAAAGCATTTTGAGGTTAAATGAACTGTGGGGTTACGTAAACGGTACAATAGAAAGGACCGCAGATAATGTAGCCGAGTGGACCGTAAAAGACGAGAAAGCTCTCGATTTAATTATTTTGAGTCTAAACAAATCTCAATTTAACCATGTGAAACGGGCTGAGACTTCACTAGAAGCATGGGAAGCACTGAAGAAAGTGCACGAGTCAAATGGACCCATGAAACAGTGTGTTCTTTTCAAGCAACTGTATAGGATGAAAAAGGACAATAACCAAAGCATGGCTCAATACATTGACGATTTTATGCATAAGCTGGAACAACTCACCGAAGCAGGTATAAAACTACCAGATACAGTATTACCAATAATGTTATTATCCTCCTTACCTAGCCAATATGAAACTTTCTGCGTCGCCATCGAATCAAGGGAAAAAATGCCAACGTTAGACGAATTAAAAGTAAAACTGCTAGAGGAAGACATCAGAAAAGCAGATAATGATTCTATAAAGGACTGCGACAAGGAAGCAGCATTATTAACAGACAAAGGAACTGCGAAGGACTACAAGCTACGACAACCTTTCCAAAAATTAAGATATGAAAATAATCAATACAGAAAATCCAATGATAAATGTTATACATGTGGAAGGATCGGTCACATAAGTAAATATTGTAAAAGCAGGAAGAAGTATACTCCATCAAGAAACAACAAAGAAGATGCAATGAATGCCTTCGCTCTAAATACAAGCCCGATTAATGCAGACGACTGGTGCCTGGATAGCGGTGCAACAGTACACATGTGCAAAAATAAGGATAAGTTTAGCAGCATGAACGAAAGACAAAAGGACAAAGTTTGCACAGCCACAAAAATTAGTACAAGCTCCTTAGGAAGGGGAGAAGTCAAGTTAAACGTACATTCAGGTAACATGCAATCAACAATTAAATTAACAAATGTTATGTGGGTCCCAGAGTTCCGGAACAATCTATTATCAGTGTCGAGCATCACTGATAATGGATACACAGTATCCTTCAATGAATATTCAGCAATTGTGAGACGCAAAGATGGCACTATTGCGTTAACTGCACAAAAACAAAATGGGCTGTATATAGTGAAACCTACAGAGGTACGACAAGCAATGCTGTCACAGGGAGACGATGACAGACTTACCAGGTGGCACCAAAGGTTAGGTCATTTAAATATGAATGACGTCAGAAAATTAATTGACAAGGATATGGTGCATGGAATGAGCATGAGCAAACGGGAGATCAACAACGTACATAAATGTAAGGTATGTGATTTAAGCAAAATTACCCAGTTGCCATTCCAGGATTCTAATAATATGGAAAAGGATGTGTTGGGTCTAGTACACACAGATATCTGTGGGCCCATGAGCACACCATCTTTAGGGGGAGCCAGATATTTTGCAACCTTTATTGATGACTGCTCTAGATACACAGAAATAGTCACTCTCAAAGAGAAGTCAGAAATCTTTTCCGCATTTAAAGCTTACAAATGCCGAGTCGAGAAGCAAACGGGAAAGTCCATTAAGAAAATTCGCAGCGATAATGCTAAAGAGTATCTTTCGAAACAATTTACAGAATACCTAAAAGAAGAAGGAATAACAAGGCAGTTATCAACCGCTTATACGCCACAGCAAAATGGGGTTGCTGAGCGTGCTAACAGGACAATAGTTGAAATGGCACGCACGATGTTAACGGAATCAAAATTACCGCTAACTTTATGGGCAGAGGCGGTAAACACCGCGGTTTATCTAAGAAACCGGTGCCCAACGAAGAAACTAGATACAACCCCATACCAAAAATGGACAGATGAAAAACCATATATTGGATTTTTAAGAGTTTTCGGCAGCAAAGTGATCGCTTTGGAGAAGAAACCCAGGGCAAGCAAATTTTTGCCGAGAGGTAAAGAATATGTTTTGGTTGGATACGATCAAGAGTCAAAAGCATATAGGCTGTGGGAACGAGGAACTAACCATATTGTGAAACGAAGAGACGTGCGTTTTCATGAAGAGGTTAGAAATTATAAAAATTCAGAAACTGAACTACCAATATGTACATTCCAAAATAAAAGCTCGACGGAGATCGATGAGCTACAAGAAGAAAGCACACGAGAGGATTTGATGGAAAGTGAACCAGAAAAGGACCATGATGCTCAAGATGACGAAGATAACACAGATGAAGAATCATTATCCAACAAAAGGGCAAGAGGCCGTCCGAAACTGCTGCGTACCGGAGCCCCGGGTAGGCCAAAGAAAATATACCATCGTGCTGTTTACGCAAACGAAGAACAATATAAGGAACCAAAAACGCTCATGGAAGCAATGCGCAGTAAGGAAAGGCAATTATGACTGAGTGCGATGAAGAAAGAATACGATGCGCTCGTGAGGAACGAAACGTGGGAATTGGTGGATAGGCCAGGAAATACCAAAATACTCACAAACAGATGGGTATTTAAAGTAAAAAAGAATCAAGATGGAACAGTGGACAAATTAAAGGCAAGACTGGTGGCCCGAGGAAACGAGCAAAGAAAAGGAATCGATTTTGACGAGGTGTTCGCACCAGTAGCCAGGTATGAGATTATACGAACTTTGTTTGCAGGAGCGGTGGAGAACAAAATGCACGTTCACCACATGGACGTCGTCACCGCATATGTGCAAGGAGAATTAACAGATACGCTGTACATGCAACAGCCAGAAATGTTCGTACAAATAGCTGACGAGAATAAGGTATGCAAGCTTAAAAAACCACTGTATGGTCTCAAACAAGCGGGACGAGAATGGTATCAAACATTAGATAAATACCTGAAATGTATGGGCTTAACAAATTCTCCAATTAATCCCTGTGTTTATCTAGATAATACTAGAAGTACAGACTTAATAATAATTGTTTATGTAGATGATCTATTGCTAGCATCTAGCGATTTGCAAGAGCTGATAAAGGTAAAAGAATTACTGAAAAAGAGATTCGAAATAAATGATTTGGGCAAAGCAACTAACATCCTAGGCATATCTATCCAAAGGAAAGGCGATACTGGGCAAATCAAGATGTCTCAACGCAAATATGTAGAAGAAACACTAAAGAAATTCGGCATGGAGGACTGCAAACCTATAAGCACACCATTAGTGCCTCACGAGATAATTAATCAAGAAGACACGGATACAAAAGACGTAACAAAAATACCGTATAGAGAACTCGTAGGAGCCTTGATATATCTGTCAAATGCCACTCGACCGGATATAGCATTCGCCGCAAACGTTCTCAGCCAATTTAACGAAAACCCTTCCAATTATCATTGGAAAGCTGCGAAGCATGTTCTACGATACTTGAAACACACTATAAATTACGGTCTAACTTATTCAGTTACAGGTAAACAATTAGAATTATATGTCGACGCTGATTGGGCAGGAGACGAGAACGACAGGAGATCTCGCTCAGCATACGTGAGCCTGCTGGCGGGAGGTCCCATCAGCTGGGAAACTAAAAAACAAAAATCTGTCGCCCTCTCAACCATGGAGGCGGAATATGTGGCGCTCTCTGAAGCAACGAAGGAAGCAATATACTTGAGAAGACTGTTAACGCATATGAATTTTCATAATTTTGTGAATGGTAAAACTACCATATTTTGTGATAATCAGAGTGCAATTCAATTAAGCAAAAACAATATGTACCATCGAAGAAGCAAGCATATAGACATACGCTATCACTATTCGCGAGAAATGCAAGAATGCGGAGAAATAAATGTAAAGTATGCAAGTACGAATGAAATGAAAGCGGATATATTAACAAAGTCGTTACCAAAGAATAAGTTAAGAACATGACTTGTTAAATTTAAGAGATTAGGAGACATATGTATAATCTGCGAAATTAAAAGAGCACTTTGAAAGGGGGAGTGTTAGAAAACCTATTCAAAGTGCGCGTGCGCGTGTGGAACATTCCGGAATGTTCCACGAGCTGGGGTCCGTGGGTTCGGCCCACGCTTGTTTTTCTGTCTTCGGTTCCGACCCGTCCATGGGACAAGTTGTATTCTGTCGTTCATATACTTATTATTAATTACATATATATACTGTTAGTGGATGTGTTTATTCGGTTATTGCTTCTGCACCCACACCTAACTCAACATCAAATAATAAAGTGCACTTTTTTATTCTCCGTTCCGTAGCATACAGTGGATCCAAAAAATATTTGAACACTAATTTTCTGATTTGTCAAAATTCGTCGATATTTAAACTGTGATAATTTCGTTAAAGAAAATTATAAATCCGTGTACTTGGCCTCAGATTAAAGCTTGAATCATCTACTTTTGCTACTTTTCGCACCGTTCGCTATTATTTCAGACAGGTTTGCACAATCTAATGGGTGGGAAACTCAAGAGATGTTTTCTTTCGAAAATGCTACCAATGGAAACATCTTTAAAAATATTAAAAAATTAGTTGGTGAATCAATCGGTATAAATAATTGTTGTACCGCCTCTACAATAATATGAAGTATACCATGAGGGCTTTATACGATCCAACTCGTTCCCTCACTTTTGTTATATAAAACAGTGAAAACAGTGTCGTTGTAAACTTTTGTCATCAACGCTTGCAATTTATTGAACGAGGAAAAAATTTTTTGAATGTTTTTATAGAGATATCAATTCGTAGCATTTTTCAGAAGAAATGGTGCGAATCATCCGCATTATGCGAAAATATGCTAGAAATTAATTATCAATATTCTTCAAAAATGGATGCTTCAAACTTTAAAATGATTCCAAATTTATTTCTGCACTATTCTCGTTTTACAAAATTTCTACAGGTTACATATAAACAGTTTTTCCGAAATCGAAAATTTAGTATTCAAATACATTGTGGGTTCACTGTGTTTTATGTAGTTGTTAATAATTTAACCTTTCACTGTCTCTCATGTCTTGTACGATAACAGCAAACATCAAGATTCTTCAACTCCTTTAGAACATTTGGATACTTACTCTTACATTAAACATATACTTAATAGTATCTGAGAAAATTTATACAGAATTTTAGGAAAGTCCTATTATGATACTTCGTAATCTGAGCAAACACCTAACCACTTAAGAGTTAAAATGTTTTCGGTGTCTTACAATAATATTCTGTCATTTTTGTATAAGATTCTGTTGTGGTTTTTGATCACGTTTAACCCCTTGTCCTACCCGTTAAATCCCGATTGCTCGGGCCATAATAAACAAGAAGGTCAGTCACGTGTCGAACCATTCAGCTGTTTAGCCGTGAGCTCGAACTTGCGCAAAATGTATTCGTCTTATGACATGTACATTTCGGCGTAACGAAAAGAATTGTGAAATAATAAACACATTTGCGCACAACTAATACTTTTAAGATGTCGTGGAAGTAATTATGATCAATTCATCGGTGAACAAAAATGATTTATGATTTTAAAGTGGATAATGTATCAGTAACAATTTGTAAATTAATACTTAATTTAGGTTAATAATGTTTTGAGAAAACTCGTAGAAAATTAGTAATCTTCGTGTTAGTGTTGTTTACGTTTGTCACGAATGAAGTACCACGAGCCAGGCTCGCGTTGTTCACATTTGTTCCGAAAGAAGTATTACGAGCCAGAATCGTGTTGTTTAGGTTTGGTCCGAACGAAGTACAACGAGTCAGGCTCGTGTTGTTCACGTTTGGTCCGAACGAAGTACCACGAGTCAGGCTCGTTCTTATTGTTTTTGGCCCAAATTTCTTACCACGAGTCTCACTCGTTATTCTAGGCCAAGGGGTTAAGATTGAGTCATGCTTAATCAAATTGCTGAAACGATACTGTGCAATTTGATATCTATGCTGACAATATGGACAGTATTGGCAGGCCGTCTTCGATTTTTTATGATATATGTGGATTTTGCCATGTCCGTTGACCCAATTTCTGTCGGTGGCTACCTCAATAATTTTCATTATGAAATAACGTGTCTCTGCTATTGAAACGTCTACGGCATTGATAAATTTGTACTCGGATTGGCAGATTCTTTCGACGTTTTATATTTTTACTTTTGTCCTGGGCAAGTCTGAAGAGCAGTTTCTTTGTTATTCATTCGCATCGGTCATTTTAGATGATCTGCACGATTGAATGGCAATTCCAGCACGATGTTAACAAATAATGCAGAAGAAATACACGGTGGTGCGGTGTGCTGCGATGTTTCGCGTAATAATTCATGGGAAGTATATGTCGCAATATCTAGCTATGTATAACTGTGCTACAATTGGTTTACGTGGGGCATTCCAATTCTGGGAAGTTTTAGGTAGCGCCGCATACATATGTATATGCCGTAAAGGAAATACGTCAGGCATCAGCGTAGAATTGGTTTCATTCAATTTTCGCTACTGGGAACAAAACTATGACAGTCGAGGCAAAACTTTCTTATTCGTCCTAGAATGTTTTATACAGGCTGATCGGTAACTGGTGATACAACCGAGAAGAGGATGATTGTACATGAAAAAAAATTAGTCGATAATATGGTACAACATTTTATTTATGAGGCTTCGTTTCCGAGAAAATTAAGTTGGAAAATTTGGCGAACACGCGTGCTATTCATTAGGGACAGTTCGACGCGTCTGTTTATGACCTACCAATTCTACTTACAAATGCTAAGCACTTGACGGATTTTCAAAGCCGATTTTCTCGAAAACAAAGCTTCGTATGAAGAAATTTAATACTACATTTTTTCAAGTATTTAAAATAATTCATTATTTCAAATGATGATTGTTTTAAACACTTTGTACATAACGTCGTCTAGAAAAAATGTTATGAATTGTTTCTTGCACAATTACACTACATATCAGCTTCGTACATTTCTAAGTGGAAAGGCGGAATGGTACTCTTTTAAGTGTGTAGGTCGCATACGAAACTACAGTCTATTCTTAACCATGTGATGTTACTAAATAAAATCTTAAAAACGAGGTATTTCAAAACCACATTTATCCTCAATGCTAGCCATTGTTTGCGAACAAAATGTCATAGCAGTTTCTTGAATACCTAGTTTTTAAGATTTTAGTAACATCAAATAGTCAGGAGTAGACTGCAGTGTTGTATGCGACATACAAATTTTCTACCTCAAGTGGAACAAAAGGGTGACAAACAGTTTATTCCATTTCGTAATAATTTTAACAAGTTAAGAGTGATATAACATTATTTTTAAATACTTCTAATGTTTTCATTATTCTGTCGTTTACCCACACACTTCTACCATAAGTGCGTTAAATCTACAGTCTAGATACCAGTAATCACTTTTACGATTTTCATTTATTCTTATCACAAGGCAACGGATTTTTATGAAATATAAAAACTGTCTGGATTAACTACACAATTCAGAAATTACATAGACATTCATTTATTTTTTTTTAAATTTTATTCAGGTGAAAATAATACATAAGTATTTTTAAATTCTGTAAACATTTTTACTGTTTTACGTGGATCTACACATTTTTATCATAAATGCATAAAATCCCGAGTCTACTTCAAAATTAATTTTTTATTAGAGTTTGCTTTTTAATTCATGCTAACTTGCAAGTACGTTTTCTACATTCTATAAATATACATGATACATTTATATGACAAGAAATTTTTGCGTTAAAGAGTTCAGATGTAAGAGAAATAAAATTCAAAATTGTAAGGTACGAAACAACTTCAATTCGTTTTGTATGGTGTAATATTGGTCTTAGTTTTAACACCCCCCATAAATGTGTTTATTTAATGCATTTATAACGGAAATTTACTCGTATATACAGTGGTCCACAAAAGTGTTCGTACGCCCTTTAGATCAGAATAACTTTCTTAAAATTTGACCAAACCACTTGACTTTTTTTGAGCAATTGGAAGCATTGATTTACTTTTAAAATGTGCAAAAAAGATTTTGAAGAAATTGCAATTAGTAGGAATTACATGAAAAAATAAAAATGGCACTTTTTAAAACTTTATTATTTCAGCACGTAATGAAAATTGAAAATATGCGGTTTGTAGATCTATGTTATTTAAACATATGCTGAAAATTTTTATCGAAATCTCTTAACAAACACATGAGCTACAAGCGATTAAAAGTGGTGATAATCGCAGTTTTTCACGACTTTTGGTCAGTTTCTGCTTAAAATCCATAGTTTCTTACATCTTTCGATGCGTGTAGTGTTTTTCTGCGTCAACCGATTTCGATGAAATTTTCAGCGTATGCATAACTAACATAGATCTACAAAAGGCATATTTTGAATTTTCATTATGGGCTAAAATAAAGAAGTTTTAAAAAGTGCCATTTTTATTTCTTCATATAATTCCTACTAATTGCAATTTTTTCAAAATCTTTTCTGCACGTGATTTACTAAATCAATGCTTCTAATTGCTAGAAAAAAGTCAAGTCGTATGGTCAAATTTTAAGAAAGTTATTCGGATTTAAAGGGCGTACGAACGTATTTGTGGGCCACTGTACGTACATCGATGTTTAATGTTGGTAAATCAATTCCTTCCATTGTATCGCAGTCCAACAAATTCTGTATTAGCAAATGGATTTAAAAGAATCTTAGGTTCATTGTTTTCTACAAAAAGACAAAATTCAAATAACTTACACTACTCTTGCTTGTACCACTATTTTCACTCGTACAGAATATACAAAAAAAATTGACATAATGCGAAAATGAAAAATGCCTTCGACAATGCAGCAATATGCGCAGCCAAAAAGAAAAAGAGTACACATCGTGTATTTGCCCGTATTTCATCCAAAAATATGGTATCTCCAAGTGTTGGTAGCATTTTATAAAAGCTCGAAAATCTTAAAGAAAGTAGTAATTGTTTGCCCAACCCATAGTCTAAGCTTTTTTAACATGTTGTTGTGATTTAAAATAAGTGACACAATCATAGCACAGAGGCGCCGATAGCAAACCGAACGGGTCAGAAGTCCAGAAACAAACTATGAAATTTCTTCGAAAGAAATGTATGTATCAACAGTCGATATATGACAGACAAACAAATGAAGAGTGAAAGATCAATTAGTGGACGAAGTCAATGGTGTACTTCACTTAATCAATGATATAGAAGGCCCGAAAATAATTTATATTATTCTCAATGCATTTTCCGTAAGAATTTAAAAACAATGTAAAACCTATGAAATAAAAGCTACCTGTAATAATATTGTACTTGCTAAACAAACTATTCGGTTTAAAGCAATAATGAATACATATTAAATAATAATAAACAATCTAGCTGAGATTTTTCTAATCTCTCGGAGGTAAGTCAGACTTCGTTCAGTTCCTGTGCCGTTAAATCTGGATGTGCTGATAGCCTAGCTAAGCCTAGCTGAGCTGCTAAGCTACAGAAGATAAAATTTATAATTATTCCTGCGTTTATAAGCATCGAATTTTGAACCGTTGAATTCGCCATCGGCGACACTGTGCGCCGAGTCTTAAACCATTGCCATACCATTTTCTCTACGGCTACAATAATTAGAACGTCTTCACCTCAAAAAATGTCACAGAAGAGGAAAGGCAATTTATTTTTTTGCATAACTACATTTTCTTCAATGCTTAAGTATTGATTAGACAAAAGTAAAATTCTATTTCGTCTGAGAAGAAAGGAATAACTTTCATATTTGTTAGACTTTATTTAAAATCTTCATCACGAGTCTGACTCGTTAAAATATGGCAAGAGGTTAAAGCGTTCAAGCTTAGGAACAGTAATGAAAATATTGCGAAAGGTTGTCTGTAATCACATGACATTCTGAACTCTGGGACTCCTGCGAATTTTATGCCAATGCCGGAGTCATTTCTGTCCCACGCCGATATTTCGCTAATTCATATTGACGGTCGCTCGAACTTGTCCCCACCGCTACCAAGACGGGTCACGAATATCACCGGCATAGCATGAGGAGGGTCAAAATATAAATCACTTTCGATAATTACTAAATGAAGATTTATCTCATAGAGGTGGTGATATAATTTTCTCTTTCCCAAACGAGGTTAACCTCACTTTATAAAAGCAGTCGAGTATAAATCAATTGTAGAATATTAGCTGCGAATCATCCGCTATAGTCATAAAGGATTTAATTAGACATTTTTACCATTGTAGCTATCCTATAATTAACAGTCAAGTCCAAATATAAAATTTATCATTTACAACAATTCGTTAACCATTTGTGTGTTAGTTACACTTGTTGGTTTTACCGCAGGTGTATATTAAGTAATTTTTAACGTTATTACATCTAAACGAGCACTTATTTTACGTAGGAAATGTGATTGGAGAGAATGAAAAAATTGTCTAGTGGACGATATGTACCAAAATGTTCGTAACGCGTTCAACATCGTCGGTTGGCAGATTGGTTAAGGCGTTCGACTACGGAGCGAGTACACTAGGGTTCGTATCCTCTCGGTGGCAACGTTTTTTATCCATACATCGTACTTTATTTTTTCAATATTATTTTATACGATTGATTCATATGACTTTAAAAAATATTTTTTTAATGTTTTACAAATATTTAAGTAAGTAACGCTTTTAAGTAAAATGCATACAAAAATAGTTTTGGAGTCTCTATTATTTTCTTTATTCTCTAACTGTATATGTGCGTCATTACGGTCCTATTTAACATTCTTAACATACAATTCATTACTCTAGATTATAAGCCTTGCGTCTTTAGAAATTATACAGGAAAAGGGAAGGACAGTGAAGAAATAACACGCAGCAAAGTATTGAGTTTTTTGTCAAATTGAAAGAAAAGGGTTACATATTACTCTCAGTATTTTGAAAGTGACGTGTCAGGTACAAATAGCCCAAGCCATTTCTTTTTCTTGTAAGATCAAGAATAAATACCTGTTCACAGCTATTTGAATGAAAGACTTGTACTGTGGACATTTATGATACGGATCAGTAATTTCATGATTTTGAATGTACATAATATTACTGCTGCTCATAATTTTAGGCTTAAAGCATTAACGAATACAACGATAAGTATTTTTATACTAGTGATCATTTATTTCTACATTGAAAGTACAAAACGTAAATAATTCTGTAATTATTAGGATACGTGAAAGCGGAAGCTACAGGCTAAGAATCATATTCACTGACAAGGCTGGCCATCATTCTTTCACTATTCCACCCACAACTATTTCTATAAAACTTCGTAAATATATTTAGTTTTGTGACAAATAAATAATTTTGACTTGACTTTTGACTAACAATGACAACTCAGAAGGCGAACTGTAACTTTCTATTCTACCTGCATTTACAAATTACGAAATGCTTATAATCTAGAGTAATGAATTGCATGTTAAGAATGTTAAACAGGACCGTGATGATGCACATATCCAGTTAGAGAATCAAGACAATAATAGATACTCCAAAACTATTTTTGTTTGCATTTTACTTAAAAGCCTTACTTACTTAAATATTTGTAAAACATTAAGAAAATATTTTTTAAAGTCATATGAATCAATCGTATAAAATAATATTGAAAAAATAAAGTACGATGTATGGATAAAAAACGTTGCCACCGAGAGGATTCGAACCCTAGTGTACTCGCTCCGTAGTCGAACGCCTTAACCAATCTGCCAACCGACGATGTTGAACGCGTTACGAACATGTTGGTACATATCGTCCACTAGACAATTTTTTCATTCTCTCCAATCACATTTCCTACGTAAAATAAGTGCTCGTTTAGATGTAATAACGTTAAAAATTACTTAATATACACCTGCGGTAAAACCAACAAGTGTAACTTTCCTCCTCACAGCAAAAACGTCGAAGCAATTTGGTTTTCATTGTTTTTAGCAATGATCTCCCACAAAGAAAAAATTTAAAAAAATTGACGACACTGGCGGTTATGGTACTATGTCGGGGAACTAAACAGCAAAATAGAATGATTTTGTATTTTCGAGAAATCTACATTTTTCCGACGTTTTGGGCGTTTTTCATTTTCTACGGGCACAGTTTGAAACAAAAAAATCTGAAAAAATTCTCAAAAATGTGTCTTAGGACCCACAGTATTCCACATTTTTTTCAGAATTTTAGAAAGTATCAAAGAACGGAAAATGCGTGGAAAAGCGCGAAATCTAATTTAACTTGTAACTACCCTCACGGGCAAGTTAGGGGGCTGAAATTTTACTCAGAGGGGTTTTTCTTGATCAGCTTTCGAATGGTTCAATATTCATTGAAAAACCTCTAAGGGCACTTTTGACCATCTTATTCGGCTAGGCCCTTTGTCCAGATATCGTTGACCATTGGCAAGGGGGTATTGTGGCGGCTACTTCCTATGCTCGTCAACAGAGGGACATTACGACGACACCTTTCCCGCTACTACGTGAATCTTCCTCTGTATATATACCGTCCTAAACTGTCCTTACGACATCCCGCGTCTAGGGCACGGGTCCGCTAGATAGCCTTACTGACGAGTCCTCTAGCGGGTCTAGGACGAAACGCTTGCTTCTCCTTTTCCATCTTTTCATAATTCAATGCCGGCATACATACAATTAGACACATTAATAGAGATAATCAATTTCTATTTCAATTCAGCTTATAGGAATTCAGGTAGCTCATTTGTATTTTCCGTAAAGACCCGCAGTCTAATGATGTTGTAGGAAGTTCCGAAGTAAAAGAGAAAAGTAGCTCTTCGGACTGCAAATTGTTAGCTCTCGTATGGTCTACAAAAACAATTACAAAAAGATTATCCTACGGTACACACCAATTTTGATTTTATACTTTCATTCAACTAATTTTATTTTATTTATAATCTCATACTTTAAACAAATATAACAAGTTACAGTAGAATCATAGAGAAATAAGAAATATTGCAGTATCTAGAATCGAAAAGTGATTGAATTTTCACCAGATAAGCATAAGGGTTAGTAAACGTCACTGAATTTTAAAGTAAAACAGTGTATTTAGGTTTATGGAATTTAGAATGTATTTATCAGTTTCCGTATTTAGCAAAATCTGGGAAATAATTGTAAAGAGATTTAAAGGTGCCCTATTCCAGAATGGGAATGGTTTGGGTCAACGACCGTTAATAGGTAGAGGAATCTTTGTACAGAATTTCGTGATGTGCATTCTATTTATTGTTACCATGATTGCATAATAACTCAACCAAACCGTCAGAATTAAAAATTCTTCCATACGTCGATAGTGGTTTCGTTTCGTTGGAATTGCTGGCAGGCTGCCTTCAATGGAGATCTCCTCGGATCTCCTTTATTCATGAATCCATTCATTGCATGGAAATCAACTAGAACGCGATAGCGATTAAACACTCTCCAGAACACCTCGTTGAAATAGCTAGCTCTGTTTTTCCATTATTGCAAAAGCACTCGGAGTTTCTTATCTGTCAATGCCCCGCTATTCTGGGAATTCCTGGAATAAATTTGACACGTCCAGCGTTAAAACGAAGTTCTGTCATAGCGTGAAAGCCTCCAAGTAGACTATTAATGTGTAAATGTAGAACGTATGTTTGTTTTCCGAAGGAATCACAGCTAATTTCCATAGTAGAGGAATTAATAACTTATCAAAGTTTCACCAAAAAAATTGTTTAACTCTTCGAGGACGATGATGGATTGTCAGTTTGCTTTTGTGTAGTAGACGTTACATGATTTTACAGATTCTACAAGAATCTCTTCATGATTTAGCTTTTGAACTTACGTGAACTTAAAATACATCGCATCTAATAATCTAATCTTCTGTAATCAATTTTCAAATATTCCTGAGTCAGCACAAAGTACTGTTGTCGGGTCCGAGGTGTTAATTGTAGGATTTGCAAAAGGAAAGAAGTAGCACCATGTTTCACAGTTTTAGTTGTATGTACATACATATACCAGGTGAGTCACCGAAGATTTTCACCTAAAATATCTTCTTTGTTTTTAGCGATACAGGACAATATGTACGGAAGAAAATGTTTCATTCAATGGCACGACTATTGTGATAGAAGTGATTTTGGTAATTGTACAGTGAAGGGGACACTTCACCGATGTCAATGAGCTTGAAATATGCTATCCTCTGCACCACGAGAGAACCGTAACGTTTCGCGCAGTTCGACTCGTCGCGGAAGGCGCAGCGAACCTCTCATTGGGAAAGGGAGCGTACGGAGTGAGAATACCACCAATCAGGGCGAAGATGCGCAGCAACGAACGAAAACCGGTTTTCACGCGGTACGGTTCTCTCGTGCTGCAGAGTATACAGAGGTCACCATTTTGAACACCTTTTTCCTATACATGGTTACCGCCGCTCGGACTTCGTTTTCTAGATATTTACAAAAATCTACGGACTACAGCGAATTCTACCGTTTTTAATTGACCGAACACGTGTTTGGTGGGGCCCGTTCATGTTGAAGGGTTCCCTGCAATGTGCACACGCCCGCAAACCTAACCCAACTCTAACCAAAATGCGTTTAAAATGGTTGGATTCGCTGTAGTGAATCTAACAATTTTTAAAAAATATCTCGTAAACTAAGCTCGAACAGTGCTAACACGTACAGGAAAAAATTGTTCAGAATCATGCTCCAGATAATATATTTGAAGCTCATCAAAATCGGTGAAGAATCCGGTTTCTAGATTGTTACCCTACGGAGGGTTAGGTTTGTACAGTCTTAAAGCGAAATTTGGTTAGGCTTAGGGTCGTTCTAGGTTAAATTTCGTAGAATGGTGTTGAAGAGGGACGGGTGGAACCCATCCCACACCCTAAAGGACGAATTCCGTCATTGGGAAATGGCAGAGTTTGCTATAATATTCCTAACAGTCTTTTGCGAATATCTAAAAAACTAAGACCGAGCAGTGGTAACATGTATAGGGAAAAGTTGTTTAGAATGATAACCTTGACGACATATTTCAAGGTTATTCAAATCGGTCAGGTGTACCTTCGTCTGTATAATTACCGTGATATTTTTCTCATGTCCATACTTTTTAAAATCTCATGGTCATTATTGATTTTTTAAGTGGGAAGGTACTTTAATTGTTATAATCTTCTAACTGATGAAAAAACAAATTGAATCATGTGTAATATGTTGACCTCCAAATAACCTTTGAAAGAGTTATTCTTCAAATGTTTCAGAGTTTACATTAATGGAATCTTTCATGAATATGGTAAGCTTAAATATCATATTCGTATGTTAAGTTATACTTTTTGCAAAAAAGCTCCTCTGAAGGTCATTTAAGGGTCAATATATTATATATTGTAGACTTCGTTTTTTCACTAGCCATAACATTATAATAATCAAAATATATCAAAATATATCAAACTATTTAAAAAAGCAACGGTGATCTTGGATTGTTGGAAAATATATCGTTGAGAAATAATCTGTTGATTACAATAATTGCCACTTTAAGAATATGGTTACAAATGTACAGATACAATCACTTAATAATTTTCCAACAGGTATATTTTTAATTATAATATTATAATTATAAGATAACAAATTTGGAACCAGACATTTTTATTAGCCTGGTAGTCCCAGTATTAATAGAATATTGTAACTATGATGATAGTTTGCAACATAATTACTGACGGCAAAAATATTAAGTACATACAAACGTGAAACCCAGATAGCACCGGGACGTCCATGCCAGACCTTCCGTACATCCCAGGGACGTCCGAATCATGTCCGTATGTCCCAGATATGTCCGAGTCACTCCGTTTTACGTCCCAGACACGTCCCAGATAGGTACCAGTTAGAAAGTGGGACGTCCATACAACGTCCTGCGCGGACGTCCGACTAGACATATTCTGGACGTTAACAGGACATTTACAGGATGATATCGTTATTGAATATTTAATACTACTAAATAACGTTCACTGTATATGGTTAAAGTGAATCAAAATTTCATTTATTATAAACGCATAGATTAGATACATAGTACAATACAATCGCATTTATGTATAACATTAATATATATATATATATGTATATATTAATTTATAACTACTATTTATCACAGTTTTTAACAATATATATGTACAGTCAAAATTTCATTTAGTATAAACGCATAGATTAGGTACATATATAGTACAATACAATCACATTTATGTATAACACGAACATATACATTAATTTATAACAATTATTTATTTATCACAATTTTACAGGGAGACATAATTTATAACGTTATTAGAATTTTTTATCGATGATAGTGCAAAGGGAAAGAAAGATGAATAACTTTATTTTTTTAAGTCGTATATATAATAATATATTTTTATTTATATGTAATTTTTTTATTATTGCGTAAGTACAAAAATGATAGAATATAAAGTTAAATAATAATAACGGTAATAAATATAAAATTTAAATTTTACTATTAAAAATCTGTTTTTACAATTTTCCTTCTTTCCGCGGCTCTCCTAAGCCACGAGTGCAACGCAACTTCCGTCTCCTTCTGATGCATGGATATTTTTGATACCTTTGCTGCATCTAAAACGTAGAATTTCAATTAAATAATATATTCAACTGTATACAACGAAATATCAAAAATAATAAACTGCAAGTGAATAGTTACCTATTATTGCTGTGGCTAATTTTGTAGTCTGGAATATGCTTTTTCCTTTCTTCCCCAGCCAGCTGAAGTTCATGATATTTTTTAAACCAAAATGGTAATAACAATCTGGCTCAATTTGTCTGGTAACAACTGTCTTACATATTTTTAAAACAGTTCTAGCATCCGTTGGTAAATTATTTGGAATGGGCTACTTTAATATGGAAAGTAAATCGTCAACCGCGACATGTGGAATATTATATTTTACAGCCCATTCCGTTAAACTGACATGAACATTTATATCATTAAAATTCTGACTTTCTGTAGTCCCTTCAAACTGAAGATTTTCTACAGAAATGTCGTTTTCAATTTCGCTATCCGACGAAACATCTGAATAAACTAATAGATTGTTTCCATTGCTAATTGTACTTTTGTTCGATGAAACAGAAGCTTCTTGGTGAAAACTATCGTTTGATAGACGCGAAGATTTTTTAGCACGCATATAATATTTTTCCATTATTCTTTTGCCAATCAAGTTTGAATAATAATAGTAAATTTAAAATAAATACTTATCTGAAATGGAGATAATAAATTCCAGTATAGTTCTTGACAGTAGGTAAACTTACTAAAGCACTCACACACACTTTTTATTAATAAAAATAATTCATTGCAAACGCGTGCACAACGTGGTCCGTCACTGACTGAAAGTATGCGCTCGGCGGTAAAACAAGCGATATTCGGTAGAAAAATTTCATTTCAGTTCTTTCCAAACTACAGAAAGAACCGGTGTAGCGTGGCGGTAAGTTCTGACGTTTCCACCCGAAAGACCAGAGTTCAAATCCCGCCGCAGATAGGTACTATTTGTTTCTAAATTCATTATTAATTAATTACTATTCTGACACGCATTTCGCGATACGCAATCGATTATATTTTTAATATTATTATTTACTTTACTCCAGTTCTTTTTGCAATTCTGGTAGAAAATTTTTATTTTGCATTCCGCGTTTGGCTATTATACTGTTATTATTATAAATAATATCTTTAAAACATTTGAAATAGCTCATTAGAACATTTGAAATTTTATCTTCAGAATATTATTATTATTATTATATTTTATGTATTTATTTATTTAATTTTTATATTATTTATTTTATTTTTATATTTATTTATTATTTATTTTGTTTATTAATTATTTGTTATTTACTTAATAATTATTTATTATTTATTTATTATGTATATATACATATATGTAAGTATATATATATTTATATTATATATATATCTCTCGCATAAGAAGTGAGCAATCTTGGAACGTACGTAATTTATAAGTCTCATGTCCGAAATTTTGGTTCTGCGGTCGTTCCTGGGACGTCCGAAATTTTGGTCCCACGGACGTCCCTGAGATGTCCGGAATTTACGTCCCATGGACGTCCGAGGGACGTGCGCAACAGACTTAGGGCTTGTGGACGTAAACTGGACGTAAAACGGACGTCCCTGGGACGTACGGTGCTATTTGGGAAACAAAGTTTTATGCGCGAATACATTCTTTTCGCTTGTATAGTTTCCTGCAATTTAAATTTCTCCCGTTTCTGACTTAAATTTGAGTTTAAAATTCTACATCATTTCTAGAAGAGATTCAATTCTCTTATAATTGGAATTCTACAGGGTGTCTCCGAAAGAGAGATCAATATTGTGCCACAATTTTGTCCAAAAGCTGCTATATTATGACATATCCACCAATCAGAAGATAATTAGTAGATTAGTAAATAAAGAAAGTGTATAATTATAAAATCGTGCACTAAAAATATTTTCAAATTTCATTATCTTCAAATTGAAACTACACAAAATGTTGAAAGAAAGAATTATATTTTCGATTGTACCATTTGTTACGGCACATACAGCACATCATGTACTTCTTACTTATATTCTTAAATTTAATTATTATTTATTTATTGCCTTAAACCATATGCGGTTTATATAGCATGTACAAAACAAATTATAGAGTATATTATTATGTTACAATATGACTTAGTGACTAACCAGAATTAGTTTAAATTAGTTTTGTTGTGATACAACTACCTCGTTGAAACTAAATTTTTATTGAGCATAACTTAATAAAATCAAAAAGTAATTTTCAAGCCTCTAATATCTGGGCCGCATAGGAAGGAGTGGATAGAAATCGGGAGACAGTACTTGTGTCGGAGAAGCGCTGATACCAGGGTGTCACGCTCAACCTCGTAGATTGGGCATTGCCAAATGATATGGTTTAAATCTTGTGATTCAGCACCACATTCACAAGCACTGTCTAAAATAAAGTTAACTCTGGCTGAGGCATTTAAGTTGTAATGGTTAGAGCGGCACCTATTTACAAAGGTCACAAAATTTCTAGGGAGCCCGCGCTCAGTAAACCATGGCTTGCCATCATCCTTATGGAAACATCGGATGTACTCTTTTCCCTTGAATACGCTTTGCTCTTTGACTAGATTGTTAGTAGATATTCGCGTTTGAATTTTAAGATCGCTGAGAAAATCGGTAAATGGGACTTTAATGTCTAGCGTGGGCTGTTCATTTGTCGCTTCCTTCGCAAGTAGATCGACCTTCTCATTGCCGATCAGTCCAATATGTGCTGGTACCCATATGAACTTGATAAAGTTGGTGTTAGATACACAGGTGAAATATTTATTTTTAATTTCATTCTTAAATATGTATATAAATAAAATGACAATGATTGGAGAGAATAATTTAAAATTACCGCTTTATTTTCTTGAGACATTTATTTTCTCTGAAGAACAAGTTTTAACGTCACAATTGATTCTTGGACGCGTGTGCAGATTGTCGCAAGTTTTCAAAATTGCAACACCATCCATTATAACGTTCAAAATTGCCTCCCATCAAACCTATAGTTTCTTTTATAGAAGTAAACAACTAAAATATGTTTGCAGTCGTAATACCTGTCCACCCTAGAGATATAACTGTAGATGTCCAATCAGTCAGACTCTTCCTATCAAATAGCACGCATATTAGCTGCATTTTCAAACTCGCTTTTCTCGAAAACGCAGCCTCATAGGCAAAAAGTTTACTTCGTATTTTCGAATCCTTTTCTTAAAAGGTGATTTTACAATTACAGCTACTTTATCATTAAATGATTGAACCTTTATTTCCTATGAAAATATTTTATTTGCGCTGATCTTCAGCTTAGGAGACCAAAACTTTCTAACTTTTCTGAATGTAATACTATTTATTTTGAGGAGAACATGATAGAACTGTAAGTTTTAGTGCGCGTAGTCCACTGGTTCAAAAGTTAAACGCGAGTAAAGCTGCACGATGTCAAGCGCGTGTAATAAGTTACGGTGCCGCTATATTGGTTTACAGACACAAGAGCGGGAATGATGTAATGAGCGGATCCGCGAGGTGGCAGCACAAACACATGGGAGTGATGATTTTTTAGCAGAAATTCGAATTCCTAGTAATTGGGTTTCGGCATCCGGAATGCGATTGCAGTTAAGGTAAAGGATATTGTGTTGGTCTGAAATTACGTTCGAGGAATTCGAATTGCTGCTGTAAAATGGCTGATTGTATTTGCTTGTCGTGTGACGTAGCAGCTCTACTGATTGGATAATGCGTAAGTACAAAGCAATATGGCAGCATTCTAACCTGTCAAATGCATTTGAAATCGAGCAACTTCAGTCGCGTATAACTATTGAACCAGTGAACTCCGCGGACTAAAACGTATATTTCAGTATTACATTCAGAAAGGTTGAAAATTTTTGGTTCCGTATGGTGAAGTTTAATCTTATATTTAATATCAGCGTTCCATATTTAGATACCCATTCCGTATTTGAAACGATTTATATTTCTTCATGTTAGTTCAACGTTCAAAACTGATCATACTATTATTAATATAAAATAGTGTTAAAATTCCGTGCAAGTATTAAGTGTATGCAAAGGTTACAGATCTTTTAAATTTTTTTATTCATGCACAACATAGCATATATGTTACCGGTCGACAATGAAGTAGGTTATTTAGACACACCAATACCAGATAAATAATTGCACAAAAATGCGGAATATTCTAACTAGACTGCAGCTTTTATGCTTTTATGGAAAAACTGAGTAGGTGCAATTTGAAGCAGTAGGGAGCTTAAAATCATTTAAAAACATCGATATATTCTTATCAACTTGTTAAAATTATTAAAGAAAGAATGAAATGTTTATCTGGCTCCTGTCTCTTGTAATTGATGCAGACAAATGTAATTTTGCATAACAATCCGCAGTACAATAGTAATCATTGTAATTATAAGTCATTATGCGTGAACAATGGAAAAAAGACTAAATCTTTTGCATACACCTAACACATGATTAAATATCCATAAAAATCTTCCACTCGTTGTAATGAATTTCTAAGAACAGTCTTCAAAAAGCAAAATGGTACTCCTTAGGCGACTATATGTATATTTTGCACAACGAAAGTCGCGTAGAATCCAAGAATTCAATGTAAATTCTTATGTTCACCTTGGATTCGTTGTAACGTTTTACTACAAACAACTCGAACAGCAGCGCGATCATGAAAGAGAATGCACACTCACCGGTTTGATGTGATAGAAATGTGATCAGCGACAGCACCACACACAGCCATCTTCCCGGATGCTCCCTCATGCTGTCACTCTCTAGGTCTCCAGAAATGCTCGGTGCCAATTCTTCTTCTCCCAAGAGCGAGAACGAGCTTGTCGCGCGCTCCGACCTCTTTATCAGTTACTCGCTGAGATCGAAGTAAACTGTGAAACGAGGATCTAGATCCACCCACATCACTGTCATGCTGTTCCCCAGTTTATCTTCGCACCGTACGCAAACCTCGGCACAAAACCATAACTAATCGAGCCCTTGAAAATTCGATCGATTCCTACACACTGATTACTATCACCGAGCCCGGCTTGCTCACGGTTATCTCCAATGAGCAACGAAGAATCTGTCTTGTAATCACCCGAACTCTTTAAACGTTGTCGGAGGACCGTGCACGTCAGAACAGGCTCGAATAATATCTAGGGGAGGAGGGTTTAGGGTTCACGGACGCGTCTGTCGATAAGTATTCTACAATTCTATCCTGGTGCTTTTCCCTGGGTGACCAAAGAAGCGAGGATCCAACGCGACCGGAGGAATTGTATTATTCATCAGACACGCGGCTCGCTTCGGGCCAGGATTTACAATTGTGCATTATCGATTCGTCGAATCCATTTGTACGGTTTTACCGGTGCCGCCCGTAATTTCGATCCCCCAGAGTTTTAATATCGCTGAGAACCGGTCTCCTAGGGATCCTCAGGTTCGTCGCACGCGAGACTCACGTGCTTTCACTGCATCCGTCGATCGGGATTCACTTTGCTCATAACTCGTGGCCGATCACTGTTGGCCTTCCCTCGCGGATATTCCCCTGGACACCACCTTCTCGTCGACCGTTGTACACAGGAAATAGGACCTATCGTCCTTTTCAACGTATAAAACGACGTTCCTTGACGAACCGGTGTTTACAACCGGCTTTGTTCGCAGACTTTCGTCGACACCAACATAAAAAAAAAAATAATCTGCCACTGTATCAGATGCCCTGTTGTATATTTCCTCTCCCACCACAAACTCGCGCGCGTCTATCACTTACACAGAGCCGCGAATTAAAACGAACAAATGGACTCTTCCTGGCTGTCCATTTGAATTAAGCTCTGCGGGAAATCGTGCAGTTGTTCGCGTGCATCACAGAGTTCGATCACGGGCTATTAAGCAGGCGTCATAGAACACATTAATCGATCGTTAATTCGCCTGTCTAGTCTTCGTGTTTCATTAGTTTATAGAGTTTCTGAAATCGTGCTCGCCGGCGAACTTTTTCCTGCTGATCCGCCGCTCTTGCTATCTGCAACAGAAAAGAACACCGACTTATTGTTAGGCTACTTTTTTCCATCTGGTTTATTAATAGGTCGGTGCAAAAATAGTTACGGCTCTCGTTGATTTAACCTATGGCGGCTGGTTTAAAGTAAATTGTTACTTGGCCGTGTGTTATATCGCTTCGTAGAGCGGACAATTTACATTACTGATTCGTGCTAATGGTTGTTGCTTTCATCTTTTCATGATGTGCGTTTGACATTGTTGACGTAGAGGATATGGAAATGCAAGTTCGAGTGATTTTATTGAATGCGTTGTATTAAGTTGTTGCATATGAAATGTCCAGTTTGTAACAGTAACGTTAAATAAATCAAACATTTTGATCGGAGCAAGCACCATTGTAATCAACTTGTGTCAACGAATTGCAAGTTTATTCATTATATTACGATAGAAATTTAATTTTTTGGTTGTTCACGTTCTTCATTTACAAGACTGTCACGTCCAGTTCCGAGTTCCTTTACCATTGACGAGTAGTGCATTCATGTACCACCATGTTTTGAGAAAACATAACATAATACTATCTTCAATATTTTTATTTCTCGAATCATATAAAAAACATACGTGGTAATCAATTGACATCGAAACAAACTTTATTTAAGGGTAAACTTACATAGTCTACGAAAGAATCGAAGATAGGTTCTGAAAGATCAACTTTTTACCTTAAAATAGTAAATTAATAAATCCGCAAACTGTAATAGTACTTCCTGATCAAAACGTTTCATAAAATTTGCAGTCTAAAATCCGGTATTTTATACACAACAATTTCATACAAAAAAATTTTCTTAGAAATGATTGCAACTAACAAGGGAAGTTTTTTTGCTACTTCTCGCGTTAAACGGGTGATCAACCCTTCTTTCCTTTGAAACATCTCGAGAACAACAAATGGTATTAAAAAGAAAGTTGAAGCGAATGATGCATGGTATTGTATAATATTTAAATATTTATATTTGTTTAATTACAATATTATAATAATATGTAAATATTTTATGTACTTATTGTTATTTCTTAAAAATCAACACATATATATATTATATATATAATAAATAAATATATATATATTATATATATAATAAATAAATAAATATATATATATATGTATAGGGTGTTTCATCTAAGACAGGACACCTAAATATCACCTCTACCTCTGAAAAGATTCTTACATCTTTCTATGCGTGTCGTTTTTTTCTGCGTCAACCGATTTCGATGAAATTTTCGGCATGTGCATAACTAACATAGATCTATAAAACGCATATTTTAAATTTTCATTGCGCATTGAAATAAAAAAGCTTTAAAAAGTACCATTTCTATTTTTTCATGTAATTCCTACCAACTGTAAGATTTTCAAAATATTTTTTGCATCCTATTTAGTAAATCAATGTTTTGTAGTTGCTAAAGTAAAATTCAAATTATTTGGTCCAATTTTAAAAGAGTTACACGAATTTAAAGTGCGTTCGAATACTTTCGTGAGCCACCGTATACAGGGTGTTTCGTCTAAAACAGGACACCTAAATATCTCCTCTACCTCTGAAAATATAAAAAATGTTTCTAACGCAATCTAAATGGTTTCAAAAGACGAATCAGATGGAAGAATTATTTTTTATAAATTGTAATTTTTTAATCGTTTTTCCAAGGTAACTCGTGTTTTTTTACATATATACACACATTTTTTGTTGTTGTATGTTATAGCAAACATTATTGTGCATTCATCCATGTTTAATAGCACGACCTTGAAATGACCGTGAACTCTAAAATTTGCTAATTAATGCAGAACTTACTTACAGAACTTGTAAATAATCACATTTATTACTGCAATAAATGTTCGAAATGATGTACTTCCGTTGCGATACATTTCGTGAGGCGAAAACGACAGATTGTACAGCTCTTTCGATGATTTCAGGTTTCATATCAGCACATGCAGCAATTATTCGTTCCTTCATATTTTCTGGCGTCGTGGGCTGCTCTTGATAAACCGTACCCTTCAATGTCCCCCATAAGAAAAAATCAAGTAGGGTAAGATCGGGTGAACGAGCCGGCCATGATACAGGTCCATTGCGTCCAATCCAACGATTTGGGAATTTATCGTTGAGGACACGTGTTGCAATATGGCAAAAGTGTGCTGGACACCCATCGTGTTGATACCATCATACTAGACGGTCCCTAAATGGTACATCTTCTAATAAACCTAGTAGAATATGTTCTAAAAATTCAGCATACTTCTGTCCAGTTTGCGTACCGTTGATAAAATACGGTCAAATTATCCTATTATTTAGAATACCACACCAGACACATTTATGATCCATGGTCTCTGCTTATCGAGTTGTCTAAACCATCGTGGATTTTCAACCGACCAATAATGCATGTTCTTGAGGTTCACCTGACCATGATTTGTAAAGGATGCTTCATCCGTGAACAATACTGTTTGGAAAAACATTTTATCGCTTTCATATTTCCGTATACCCCATTGAGAAAAGTGTACGCGGTTTTAAAAATCTCTTCCATGGACCTCTTGGTGAAGCGATAAATGGAAAGGCTTAAATTTTTGTGAATGAAGAATCCGGAATATGCTTGTCACACTAATACCGGTTTCACGTCCAAGTTGACTTATACTAACATGCGAGTTTTGATTAACTTTAGCGATGATATTGTTCACATTTGCTTCATGAGTAACAGTCTTACGTCTCACACGAATGTTTCTGTTGACACTACCAGTCTCACAAAATGTTTTAACAATACTTGAGTATGTAGAACGTGATGGACAAGAACGCTCTGGAAATCTGTCTTTGTAAATTCGTATTGCTTCTCTTAGACACTCTCGAGCTTCACCGTAAATTAAAACGATTTGCATTTCCTCCTGTTCTGAATAACTCATTATGCATCGCTTGTCGATTGTCGATCGATGAGAAATCTAGCAGTGAGCAAACTCTTAAATACATATCTCTCTCACTCTCTATGTACACAGAGGAATGATACAATGTGTTTACTTACAAGTTCAAGTTTTCTGTTACCGTTGAAATTTGAAATGTCGCTGAAACTAAGTTCTGTATTAATTAGCAAATTTTAGAGTTCATGGTCACTTCAAGGTGGTGCTATTAAACATGAATGAATGCACAATGTTTGCTATAACATACAACAACAAAAAATGTGTGTGTATATAAGTAAAAAAACACGAGTGACCTTGGAAAAACGATTAAAAAATTACAATTTATAAAAAATGATTCTTCCATCTGATTCGTCTTTTGAAACCATTTAGATTACGTTAGAAACATTTTTTGTATTTTCAGAGGTAGGAGAGACATTTAGGTGTCCTGTTTTAGACGAAACACCCTGTATACGGTGGCTCACGAAAGTATTCGAGCGCACTTTAAATTCGAGTAACTCTTTTAAAATTGGACCAAATAATTTGAATTTTACTTTAGCAACTACAAACATTGATTTACTAAGTGGGATGCAACAAATATTTTGAAAAACTTACAGTTGGTAGGAATTACATGAAAAAATAGAAATGGTACTTTTTAAAGCTTTTTTATTTCAGTGCGCAATGAAAATTTAAAATATGCGTTTTATAGATCTATGTTAGTTATGCACATGCCGAAAATTTCATCGAAATCGGTTGACGCAGAAAAAACCGACACGCATAGAAAAATGTAAGAATCTGTGGATTTTAAGCAAAATCTGACCTAAAGTCGTGAAAAACTGCGATTTTTATCAGTTTGAACCGCTTGTAGCTCGTGTATACATTAATCGATTTCGATGAAATTTTCTGCATGTGTACTACTAACATAGGTTTACAAGACGCATATTTTAAATTTTCATTACGGGCTGAAATAAAAAAGTTTTAAAAAGTGCCATTGCTATTGTTTTATGTAGTGCCTACCTATTGCAATTTTTTCAAAATCTTTTTTGCATGTCACTTAGTAAATCAATGCTTCTAATTGCGAAAGAAATTGTCAAGTTGAGTGGTGAAATTTTAAACATATTATTCTAATTTAAAGGGCGTTCGAATACTTTCGTGAGCCACTGTATATATACACGTGTGTTGGTGGGTTTCTAGGCGTGTACCGTCTCCGGGTTGCTCGGCCCGTGTGTTTTGACGGCCCCTTTCTTCCACCCGTGCGCACGGGGCCGGGCGTTATGGGAGGCCAGCAACTCGCGAAGGGAGATCCCACGAAGTGAGCCGCTGCGCCGTAGGTATTTACACGCTTCCCTCGCCTCGTGTTCACGCCTCACGCTGATTACGGGCATTTTGAGAAAATATCGTATTTCGAGTTTGCCATCGAACGGGAGTTTTCCTCGGAGGAGCCGCGTTGCAAAGAGTGAGTGTAGTTTCGCGACTTTCAGACGAATAATCCGTCTCGTAAATCTCGGTCGCGTAGAACCGCGGCGACGGGTATAACGCGCTCGCACGAGCGAGCGAGAGAAAATATTGCCCGCTTCGTTCCGTTCCGGGAATTCTCGCGACATTCATATTGTAATTGCGCTGTTCACCTGCATCCGCGAGAGATTGTATCGACTACGTCGCCTTAAATACCTATTTACCGTATCCATGCGAGTAAGAAGAAATTGACAACCACGCGCTGGGAACGTCCACCGAATCGCTTAATTATAAGAAGATCGCGGCCCTCGGGTCACGGCCACGTGACCGCACGCTTTGTAATATCTGCACGCCGATTAAACAATCTAGAGCCAATTCCACCTGTTATTTCTCTGCCTGCGAGATCCGCCCTGCCTTGAGGGCCGCCCCTGTCCTTCTCGCGTCCGAATCACTGACCCTTCGCGATCAGCGTAGCGTGGCACGAAGCTCAATAACTCGAATTCCCGATTCGATTCCCCGCGTACGGGAAATCGTCTTGTTTCGCGTGGTACCCTTACGGTGCCTGGCGCCCGAACTCTTTTCGTCGGTATGGATGTCGAGCTCTCGAGTTGCGTTTTTGTGCCGGTTGGACCTCATCCGTACTGCTGGCCGAGGCCCGGTATCAGAGCCTGTAAAATCTCGAAGTTGGATCCGATCTTTTTCCCTCGGGAAACGCAGGAAAAGGGGCCAACGTCATAATATACAGGGTGAGTCCGAAGAAACAGAACACCTAAATATCTCCGTTACTTTTTGTTGTACAAAAAAACTTCTTAGGACAAAGTTACACTGCTTGAAGGGCCACATGTAACGGTGTAAGGGAAAAAATTTTCAAGATAATTTTTTGACATGGAATGATATATCTTCGTTAACGTAATGTTGTAGCTGACAAAATAACGAATTCATCCATGTATCACAATATGACCTACAAATGACCTTCAACCCAGAAGAATGGAATAAATAAAATTCAACGTCTAAGATTCATTTGCTTTATTTCTGTTACGCAAAATATTCAATATTCCTTGCGCTCCTTACATTCAAACAGCGTAACGGAGATATTTAGATGTTCTGTTTCTTCGGATTCACCCTGTATATACAAGGTGTAAATTATAAAGTGTTACAGACGAATATCTCCAAAAGTATTGATTATACGCAAAAATGTTTTAGAAGAAAGTTGTTCAGTACCGAGGGGGACATCATGTGGTGGAACTCTTATTCTTCCCGGTGGATACTCTAAGGTGAGGTGAAGGTCAACTTTTTTTTCTTAAATGGAATGTATGTTTTTTATCCACCATCAAATAGTGCGTTTTAAGATGAGTTCAATTACCTATGACTCAAAGTCATTCAAGGTCAAACTTGCAGGGAAATGTAGAAAAGCTGTGATAGTTTTATTTGTATTTTAGTACGTGCCCTGCGAAGCTTGTGCTAAGATAAATGATGAAATGTTGAGCAAAGGTAGAGAATCATTTAAACAAAGAATTGTTAAGTGCATTGAAGTAAGAGGTAATTATTTTGAACACATACTATATATACATATATATGCAATTTTACGAAAAGGGAAATATTGACATTTTTCCAAGACCTGATTTCACCCCTTTAATGCGAGAAGTAGCACGAAAAAATAATAATTTACTCTAATTATGTGCAAAATGTCATAATTTTTGGAATTTAGGAGTTCGCCAATTTTCCTTGTAAGAAACATCCAAAAATATGTTTGATGATATCGCTTGGTATATAGTGGATTCAAGATGTATTTGTTAATTTTTTAATTGTAAATGCCTAATTTTCGGATAGTTGCCGACATTTATGTGACAATTTTGTAAGTAAAGTGTGATAATTTTGTAAGTAAAGTTATCGTCCGACAATAAATTTGAACTCATTTTAATTCTAGAACGTTCTAGATTCATATCCCATCGTTCCTTATATTCTAATTGTAAGATTTCTATCATGTTATAGCAGACGAGAAACTGAAGATACGTTTTTTTCTCGTAAATGTTATACATTTAAACGTCTGTGAAAACTATGGAAAATTTCTTCGTGACTCAGTCCACCATAGATTTGAAGATTTAAGCATCCTCTTTACAACGACACCTTAGAACTTGATGTAAGATTTTTTTGTCATTTTATCGAGCTTTGAATGAGAGGTGTTCCGCCAGTTACAATAGTTACACCATTAGGACAATTAAACTTGTTCCTTGTTTTTGTTCCATAAGACAGTGAAGAAAATGGCACATCAATTTTCAAGAAATCTTTGTAAATCTTCAGATTTGTAGCAGCTTTATTTACGATATAGCTTTTTGAATGTTTTTGGGGACGTTTGAATTTGCAGCATTTTTAAATGAACACATCTATGCGACAGTAGAGGCTTCAAGCTTTAAAACGAGTCCAGGCTTATGGTTGTAGTCAAGAATCATTTACTATTTCTAAAATTCTATGCCACTAAATTAAATAGACTTGTTTCTTGTTGTTATAATTTGTGCATATAAAATGCATTTTGATCTGAAACAGAAGCATAAATGTTTAAAAATCACAGTTATTTTTGCACCAAACAAGTAATGTTTTGATTTTATTTGGAATTAGTAAGCTTCCGGTTTATAAGTATTTGAAGTAACTTTTAGTAAGTAAAGGTTTCGTTATGCTGGGATACCAAGACAACTGGCATAATTGATTTTTACGCCGTATTTTACTATTGTATGTTACTTCAGTTACCTATTTAAGTAATGAAACCTAATCAATTTTGTTGAAAAAGCTGTTTTATTGAAATTCATATAATATATAGCTGTACATGTGTAATGAAAACATTTACAATTAATTATTGGATAATAAAATTAGAGTTTTAATTGTCGTATCTTTTCACATGTAGAATTACATCCTGTTCATTGATCTTAATAGACTGCGGATATTTATGCAAAATAAAGATTGCAAGATACAGAAGCAATATAGATGTTTTTATATTTAGATTTACATTTGTAACAAGATATATTTTTAACCACATTTTTACAGATAGTTGTTGAACTATCATTAATCAAACATTTTGTCATTATAACTAAAAAAATTCGATGTCATTTATTTCAGACAATGTAAAAATGGAAAGTATACTAGTTACTTCAAACCAATGTCTGGATAAACTAACTTACTGAGATAACTAGAATAACTACCGTGTAAACGCAAGTAAAATAATAGTAACATTGATCAGTAAAATGTGAAAACTTACGTAACAAAGGATTTTATTCACTGTATCTTTTCCCGTATATTTTTGTGGTAGAAAATTAAATTACTGGTTCTTTGTGCTAATCTTACGCCATTTATCACTTCACTGTGTCGTGCCAAAGATTTCCGATAACTGGGCCACTGTTGAACTATGCCTATCAATTTTCCTTCTATCGATTATTAGGTTGCTTTTATTTGAAATTTGTTCAGCAAATCATGAACACTACTTTGACGTGGATTTATAGCAACAACTTCTTAATTTGAAGTGAATGTTTCGTAAATGAAAATGCGCAATACTTATTTATTAATTTAGATAGACTATCTTCGATTAAAAAATATTTCTCATACTACAAATAATATGTCTTTGAAATAACAAAAGTCTGAAGAACCAATTTGCCTTGAAATAAATATTTATTGTCATGAGAATGTATTGTATATAGCAATACTCAAAAGCAAAATGGTCAAATCGACCTATCATATAAAATTAGTTCACGATATTCAGTTACAACAAATTCGATTTTTAAGTGTGAAAAAGCGAAAACATACAAAATTTATAAAACGAACTAAACACTATAGTAATAAAAAATGTAGTAATATTGACATATTAATAAATACTATGCATACTATTTATTTCATTCATCATATCTTTTAGTTTACAAAATTTTCCTATCAATATTGCTTATTTACTAAAGTACTTTTATTAAATTACACATATCTCATTGGGATTGTTTTTAAATAATCTGATAGTTATAAATATTTTTATAATTGCTATTATATAGAATATGTTATCAATTATAGTATTATCAAACAAGAAGTGATATGAAAAATAAACAAACTGAAATGATATTTTTAAAAAATTCCATTTCCGCGAAAATAAGTTTTAGCGATAAACAGAATGTTTAAATAATGAACAGCTGAATCTCATTGAATAACATATCTAATGAATATTCAGATTTGATTTCCATGAAACGAAGCGGGACTTTAAAAAATTTTTGAAATCTCACACGGGTGGTATGGGAGTACGAAAAATTTATAATTTGAACAGTCTCGATATTTCGGATATTTGGGACACTACCGTTATTGCTTGACCAGGTGTAGTGTGCTAGCAAGCCGAGGTTTTCGATCACTGTTACTATGTATATCACAGCTAGTACAGTAATTGAACAACATCCCTAGTACAATAAAAATCATATTCTGCTACCACCTTCGATCTGATTTAAGTGACGTCAATTAACTTGTCGATTGTTGTACAAAAAAAAGTATAGAGATGTTTCAAAATCAATATAATAATTTCTTTAATGAAACAAAAGAATTCGATATTTCGTTTTATTATAGCGATTGCACTTTCACCTCTTTTATCTCTCCTATTCTTATTGGTATACTGATTTGTACCAACTCAAATGTTTACTTTTTTAAAAAAATAATTACGTGACTCGGTAGATAATATTATTTTAAAGATGTAGTGATATGTGTAGGATGCGCTTCAAAAGTTATGGATGAAAATCACAGAAATATCGAAGTTAAAGATATTAGAAGTGAAATATGCTCCCGTATTGCTAAAATTACGTCGAATTACTTTGTTTAGAAAATTGAGCTAAAAAATAGCAAGAGAAGTATTTTAAAAGTTACAAGCGAAGATTAAACGTTTACTCAAAATGTATTCAAATGAATAATATCTGCATAATTATGTGATACACCATTTTTATGCAAAGTAAATGTTTTATTTGCTTCACAGTATTTTCTGTATTTTATAAAAAGGGGAGAATTGAATGTTCAATTAATAAAACAGAAACTCAGCTGCGAAAAAACTATAAAGCAGAAAAACCAAAAGAATTAAAAACTTGAAAAGCTAAATTATTAAATAGAACAATGATAAAAGCAAGTTCCTGTTTAAACGAAGTTTACTGAATCTCAAGATTTCTTATTCAGTTATGTTTCCATAAAATAATATTTCTATATAATAAACAGTAATAAAACAACAATTACGTATTTCGATAAAACTTCGTGTAACACTAGCAGGAACCCTGTTAAATGCCAACGAATAAGAATAACTTCTAGGTCTTAATTAATTCTAATGAATTATTTAGTAAATTAAATATCTTCAACTACTGTGATTTTGTAAGAATCTCTGGGATTGATATTTGACAATTAACGTGTTGAATGGGTTCCCGTCGACATATTTAGAAAATTTTTAAAGAAGATCTGAAATTGTTGTTTTATTACTGTTTATTAAATAACCTGAGCTTCAATTGATAGTAATTCCATATTACTGAACAAGAAATCTTGAGATTCAGTAAACTGAGTTTAAATAGGAACTTGTTTTTATTTTTCGTTTGATTAATAATTTATTTTTTCGTTTTTTTAATTTTTAATTTTTTCTTTTTCATCTTTTTATTTCTTCTCGCAGTCGGGTTTTTTGTTTTCGTAACGATATATTTATTTTAACTGTTCTAGTTATTTTGTTTTTATGTATTTGATATAACGATAAGATAAAATGTATTAGTCAGAAGCCAATGATTAATAAACATATCTTTTAATTCGTCTTTTAACGATCTTTAACGTAATGCCTCATTCAATGGGCGTTGGTAATTATGATTTTTTTATTCAAGAGTTAAGAATATGCCTCCCATAACCCGTCACATTGTTTCATTTTTAATTTTGTACAGTCCCCAGACAGCACACAGACGTCTCAAAGCCGTCTTTGAGACGTCTGCCGCAAGACGCTCAGGCGGCTTAAAGACGTCTCAGCGGTCGCCCGACGGTAGCTGGAGCGTCGTTTGTTAAAAAACGGTACGTCTTAAAGACGCCTTTGAGACGCCTCTTAGACGTCTAAGAGGCGTCTCAAAGGCGTCTTTTAGGCGTCCTTTGAGGGTCTCTTAGGCGTCTTTCGGGCACCTAAAAGACGACTGTTTCGGAATTTTAAAAAAAAGTCAAATCGACGGCGGCGGCCTGGACGGGTTAGATTGGTAGTAGTTGTTGGCACCTGCCAGGGGGCTTCCTGGTTATAGTTTTGTCGTCAGCTACAGTTGTAGCGTTGTGCTCTCGTCGTCGGGGTCTCCAATTTGGCGGCGGCTGAAATGTGTGGGTAAGGACGGAAGGAAAATAAAGCGTGTTTCGACCTGTGCCCGCTAGAGGATTCGTCATCAGTAAGGCTATCTAGCGGGCTCTGCCTTGGAAACAGTGATATCGTAAGGACGGCTTAGGACTATATATATATATATATATATATATATATATATATATATATATATATATATATATATATATGAATATATGAATCGGCGACGGATCGGGTACTAGTGGGAAAGGCGTTTTCTTGTCTCCCTGTCCATCTGGTGACGAGCGTAGGAGAAAGCTGCCACATTATATTAAAGATATATTACGGTCGTCTCAGATAATTCGTTAAAATCATATGAATGTAAGTAGAAAAATGACCGCCCCAAACTAGCGCAGTCAATTTTATTATTGCAGCGGCGCAGATACACACCTTATATTAATTATTGTACCATTAATTAATTATTGTTCTCGAATCATGGAGAATAGCTCATCAGTTTCGCACATATTACCCTTTTCTATTTAATTCCCTGAAAAAAAAAGTTTAAATAGTAAAAGTCTATATAAGGAATTTCTCTACTTTTATCATCCATGTGTTTATAATAAATGATATTTTGAAAAATATTTACATTATCATTCCAAAAAACAGGAAACTTAAGAACCAGTATTTTAATCATTGCACAGCAAACGGATCCCTGTCGTAACATCTCAAAATTTAAGTTGTTCAGTCTCGGAAAAGACGCCTCTAAGACGTCTTCCAGAAGGCGTCTCTGAGACACCTCAAAGACGCCTTTTTGTGACCTAAGACGCTCAGACCTAAAACAGGCGTAAAAAAGACGTCTCTAAGACGACTCATGTTGTCTGGGCCATTGTCACTTGCGAAAACAAGACGAATTTAACGCAACCTCGTTTGTTAAAATCGGTCCAGCCACCGATACCCAACCGCTAAACACATTACCCTCTTTTTGCTTACATAGTAGGTAAAACGGCTCGACTGCGTTTTGGAGAACTCCGTGTTCTTAACTTTTTTGAACTTTTTTTATGTGATCCTGTAGATATCGATGAAGACATTCCGAAAATGTGTGTATGGTTGTTAGGAATTCACTGGTTTATAAGTTATACACGTGTAAAGATGAGCAGTTTTAAGCGTTAGAGCGTCGCCATATTCACTGAGTGGTACAGGTAGGTAGGTCTGTTCGGCGCATGCACTGGATAGATCGTGAGTGTTCAGCGCATGTGTTAGATAGTATGGTATATTTGCGAGATCGGTTAAATAGTACTGAGCGTATGCGCTAGATGGCAATTCAGTGGTTACACATACTTTGTGATCATAAGCAATTTCAAGTGTTTTTCACAAATTAATTATTAATAAGTTTATTATTGATTTTGAAATGGCTAGATCAAGTATTAGAAATTTTAACTTTAGAGACACGCCAAGTAGTAAAGAAGAAGCAATTATTCGGGCTCGGGATTGTGGATTGTTGCGGAAATTTAAAAAATGTCGTACTCATCGGTGAGAAATGAAAATTTATAACAATAATCAAGGAATCGGTCGTTTTCGGTGTCCAGTAATTAAAATATACAGAATCACATGCAGGATTTCAAAAAGAAGGTACAGTCCAAGATGGTTTGGGGTTAGGTCGTCGTGGGAGCGAAGAAGGCCGGCCCGACCATGATATAATGTTTCGCATTTTGATTTAGTAAATGTGTTATTATGTATTACGTAAGTGTTTGTGCTGCCATCTAATGGATTTAGTAACCTGTCAAAAAGGCTTAAAAGTGTTCAACTTTATGTGCGTATAACTTTGTAACTAATGAATTCCGCGCATTAAGATTTTCATTTTCGGTGTTTTCTTGTCGAAATCTATAAGATTGTATTTAAAAAACTTGAAAAAAAGAGTTCTCCAAAACGCAGTTAAACCGATAAAAAATTAAACCATAATTTTATGAATTATTATTTTCTTGAAAACTTCAAATTTAAAGGAAACATCACAAATCACAGCAGCGAGATATACATTCAGAATAAATATAAATGAGTCATTAATGTCGAAAGGTGGATTAAATGAATGAAAATACAGTAGATTTTCGATTAGCCGAATTATTCCTTTCGTTACGACAGTCTGCTCCGTCGGAGGACCGCCACTGAACGCGACACCACGTCAAAAGTGTGCACATTGGGCGTCGGCAATTTTTGGTGTTCAAGCTCGTCTCGATGGCCAAAATGCGTTGTTATTGTTACGTATGTTCGAAATGTGCTTTTACTGTGATAAATCCAATATGGGTCAATAGAATCGAAAGATACTCTATAAATACGGCAGAATTCGTTAGCGACTATAGCCGGCGCTCGTACATACAGGTCGTCAAGTGGATGCCGATTGTATTCGGCTTCCGAAAGGGTAAATTATATGGACATGGATGTTCGGATAATAGAACAATTACTTAGTGTTAGCGTTGAATTAAGACCTTACTGCGTTATAATTTAAAGCGCAATGTGTGTTGCTCATTATAAACTGAACTATTTAGCATATACAACGCGAATAGAGATTATAAAAGTTAATTCCTCACAATTAAAAATAGCATAATTTATACACAGTTACTACATGTAATTTCATAATACACCACGTTGATCGGAATCCATGGGTCCGAGCAAAGAAAAATAATATGTTGTATGCAAACGCTACGTGCTTGCAATAAAGGAAGTCATCTGCTGCCAAGAGACACTCTAATCGGATAATAGAACGTCGGTGTAGTAGAATGCTTCGATATTAGGGTATTTGGGTACGGGAGACTTTATTGCATGAGGTTTCATGTGGCTGCCAAAGATTTTCTGAGATATACACACTGTGACAATATTACTGGATCTGGGTATCCACTTCGACCGACACGTATTGGAAACCATAATACCTTCGGGAGTTTGCAGGTTTAGAAGAAAATGAGACGATTCAGATTCTAAAGCAATTTTGTAACTTTATTCCATTTTTATGAAAAACAAATATTTGTTTCATGCGATACACTACAGTCTTTTATTAAAATGCATACAGTAAGACGTTCAACACGTTGACTGCCATGGCCGTAAAAGTCACACATAATCAGAACAGTTTATTTAATAATGTAAGAGCAGAAAAGACAAGAGTTACTATAGCAATTACTTTTGCAATCCTCTTACATCTCACTTATCCGAACAAAGTTTAGTTTACTGAATAAATTGTAATAAATAGTCTGCGGGTTTTATATATTTATGACAAAAATGGATGAGTGGAAAACAGAATTGTAGATATATTAGAAGAATTTAATAATTTCGCTACATTTCATCTAGCTCCTATCTCTTATGATCGACTAAGAAAATTTTTATTTTGCATAAATATCCGCAGTCTAGTGATAATAGTTCATTTTCGAAAGGTATAGCAGGATAAGTTAGTCAATAGTGCCCCTAAACCAAATTGATTTATGGACACATCATTCGATAGGACTCTCAAACAAAACCCTCTGTGACAAGTTTCACGTCGGAACCCTTGCCACAATGGTAGTTATAGGGTGAGCACGATTTAATGAATTATGCTCTATTTCTTCTTTTCTGCTCAATAGTTACAGTATACCATCTCTATCATCAAGAAAGAAGAAGATACAAAATTTCAGGAAACATCAAAGATGCCACCGAGTCAAAGGAATCTTACGAAAAACTAATAAAATTCTTGAAGGACCCAAAGTTATTCAACCGAATCTAAATTATAAATGACCACCTAATTGTAAGCTTGTAGTTGCTAATAACTAATGAGCATTCTACCTAATAGTACACACGACTGTGAATGATTTCAGAATTTTTGATTGTAAAATCGATTTTTGAAAAAATCTGGAAGCATAAAATTGCCAATATAATATTGATGTTTAAAGTGTACCACGTTTATATTATTAAGTTAGTTATGTCTTATTGTGAATATGTTTAAAAAAATTGGAAATCTTCAGAAATTCGAAAATATGCATATTTTGTATTGAAGTTTTAGAGATACCCGTTTTATAAAAATTCATTAGTTAGATATTGTTGAAAATATATATATCTTCATTTTTTCACAATTTTTTTATATAATGCATCGTAGTTAAAAAAAAGAAAGTAATTAAGTGAAGGCTTCTAATGTTTCTTTACGTTTTTGTAGGCGTATTATGTGATACTAAACATTTTGATATTGAGAAAAATAATGTACAAATACTATATAAAATATTTGATACGCACGTTACACAAAAATATATCAGCATGACTCTAAATAGTTCTGGTTGGCGCAGGAAGAAAAGTTTTCGCCTGCGAATCTTTTGAACCCGAATCGAATACCGCGCCGAGTAATTATTTTTTTCGTTAAACGCTCTTTTTTTGTTCTTTCTTAACCACATAATTGTTCTAAAGACATTTTAAATATACTTTTAAAGTGTTTTAAAAATTTTTTATGCAAAAATACATACAAACATGACAGAACGTATTTTTTAAATTTTCAATATAAGCCTACATAAAAAGTTGAAAATACAACTTTTAGTATTTTCTCCACGATTCTGAACAATTGCAATTTTGTTCACGTCATGTAGTAAATTAATTAGTCTAATTTCTCAAAAAAATCCAAGTCGTGGAGTCCAATATTTAAAAGTTATCGTCTTTTTAAGAGTATCAGAACATTTATCAATTAAAAGATGATGGTGAAACGAGTGCCGAGGAAAACATTGTCGACATATTTTATTGTTTTTAAATTGTTTATTTATAAAGGTCGAATTAACATCGAGGTCATTACCGACCACTTTGGTATACAATTATAGATACAGTGTTTTGTTGGCGCAGTAATAAACAGAGGTTCGTGTCAGTATGTTTACATGAGTGTGGAGATATTTAAATTTTGTAATATAGGTCCACATTTTCGAGGAAGGTAAGAACAAGCGCAATGTTCTTTTGGTCATTGAGACATTCACTCAGATTAGTTGTAATGTTGAGAACTTGTCGTTATGCTTGAAGGGCTGGGCACTCGAGAAGGATATATGTTCGATAGACAGTGGTATGTTACAAAGAATACAAAGGTGTATAAGGGGTACAAAGAGTTGGAGGGTTTTCCGTGATTTTATAGCAGTGTGTAACATTTGAGTGGCCAATTCTAAGTCGTAGTGATTTCTTGATCTTTTCTGTGGCTAATGTTAGGGGAGCTATTATTATAAATATCTTTCCTTATTATTCCAGTTATTTTGAATTTTTAACTGAAGCTCTCTAATTAGGTCATTCGGAGAGTGTCGGCCTTGCCATTTCCAGCGATTCCAATATGGGAGGAGATCCATGCAAATATAACGACTTTATTTTTTTTGTATAAGGTCGAGATTCAATTGGATATATTTATTCAAGGCTCCGGTGAATAGACAATGTCGACGAAACCAGTGTCGGGGAAACGATATCGACAGAAACAACGTCGGTGATCACACACCAACCAGTCTGTGGCGGCTACCTCCTATGCTCGCCAACAGATGGACAGTACGACAGCGCCTTTCCCGCTACTACCTGAATGTTCCTCTGTTTGTATATATACCGTTCTAAACTGTCCTTACTGTTCCGTCGCAAGGAACCGTACAAAGGGTCTTTTCTTCAGATTTGTTTATGACGTCTACGTGACTCTGAGGCCATTTTCAAGGATTAGGCGCTCGATGCACATTTGGTGACCACTCGAGCCATCGCCTAACTTTCGTATTTGTTTCGCCTCCTTAACACTAGATTGTCCAAGGAAGTCATTTTGACTGCTTTTTAATTTCAATTAGAAAAACAATTATGTATATAATGACACAATTTCTTAGAATTTTGTGACTTTTTGTGCAAAATATAAATGCGTTTATTAATAATTGTAGTTACCTCCCCCCTCCTTCATTTCCGGTATATATATGTGGTATACCTATATTGCCCAAAAGCAGTCATTTTGACTGGTTGGGAAATTTTAAATAATCAAATGACTCTTATTATTGAATTGAGTAAATTTCTTATATGACCAGTTCGGCTCTGTATTGAAATAACAGTTTTCATTTTTTTTCGATTATCGTCACATGATAACATACAAGTACATGATAAATTGTCGATTTGGGCGTATACTTGATAAGTTGCAGTTGCTCAATAAGCTAAAGTAGTACTTGTTATTCGAATCTTTATGCAGTGATACTTGTTCTAACAAGTTGTTTATTTTATTTCTTTTGCGCCCTAAATTCATGAAAGAAATGTAGAATAGAAGTGAGTTATTGGAAAAGCTAACGAACATAAGTGAAGAGTGCTCCGATATAGAATCAGATGCAACAAATTCTGAACTATCATCTGAAGATGAAGCGGATTATATTCAAAGTGAATCATCTGACACTGCAGATAGCGATGAAGAGTCGATCACCAATGATGAAAATGAAAGTGTCATCAATATGCCATGTCATCGATATAAAAAATATTAAAAATTAATTTTAAACAAATTTCTTTACGCATTAGTTATTCTTTCACGATGCAGTCATTTTGACTGCTTTTGGGCAATATAGGTATATACTAAGTTTCAGTCTTTCTAGTGTTAAGAGTTACGCGTCATAAATCTATCACTGACGAAGGATATTCCCGACCTAGAAGTACGGTTCTCGGGTTACCGAGCTTCGCCCTCGGAGGGAGTCGGGTACGGTCCCACGTTTTCCTCGGGACAGGCTCGCTTAGGGCCGATCTAAGAGTCATCAAGAATGCACTGATTGGGGCATGCAGAGCTCGGCAAGAACCAATCAGTGCACTTCTTCAGCATGGCAATGGGTGTCACCGTCTTGACACCCCGAAATGGAGGACCGCCTTCACGATACAACGAAGGGTCCTCCCGAAACCGCGACAGTCAGTCAGTCGCGATCGAACATTTGAACGTATAGATCTACGAAAACGATTGAGGACACTTTCGAGCGAGATCAGCGAGTCTCCCGAAGTCGACGTCTAATTCAATCAAGATCTAATACAATCATTTTAACTTCAGAGAATTCGAGTGGAGTCATCGTCGCGAACTCCCGCGCGTATAAGGCAGGACCTGCTAGGTTAGCCTTACTGACGAATCCTCTAGCAGGCCTGGGACGAAACGCTAAATCTCTCAAATTCTTAAATCGATATAATCATTGAATCGGCTATCTAATATTAATTTGGCGGGTAGTAAATCGGTGATTTCGGGATCGACGCGTCCATAAGATCGGGCTTGAGATTTACAACCTCAAGCGCGCACGAGTCAACCGCGCGTCGAGCTCAAGATTCGCACCGTACGAACACTTACGACATCCCGCGTCTAAGGCAGGGCCCGCAAGATAGCCTTATTGATGAGTCCTCTAGAGGGCCCAGGGCGAAACGCTTCCTTCTCCTTTTTCTATCTTTTCATCATCCGAAAAGCTGCCGCTACAAATCTCACAAGAATGTTATACTTTCTCGATCACTTTCTTAACCGTTTGAGTCCCAAGCAGCGCGATCGCGCTGTTGAGATTTTATGTCGGGAAAACCCAGCACATTTCGAGCATTGTGGACAACTGACGGTGCGTTACCGATTGTCGAAGTCGCGCGCTCAGATTTACTGACGCAAGTACATCACACAGCTCCTTTTAATGTAAATAGTACATTTTACAATAGGTAGAATAATACTATAATAATGCAATTATGCATTACAAAATAAAATAAAACAAGCGCTATCGCGCTGCTTGGGTCTTTTCGTAGTCATTGAGAGAATGCGCGGTTACGCTGTTTGGGATTCTTCTACAGTGTTTTTTCAATACCCCCTGGGACTCAAACGGTTAAATATACATGCAGGATAAATATTTTCGTACTTATAAAGATTTCAAAGCTGAATTTTCAAAACTGAATACCATAAATCGATAGAGACATCAGCGGATGTTAGTTTTGTTGAACCAATCTTGTCAATAAATGGCACAATTGACAACAATTGTATCACTGGATTTTAAAAGCAATTGTACATGGAACACATAATTAACTGATCTATCGTGTATTTCGTACTAATTTATAGCCATACTCTTGCACTATCAAACGTAGTATGAATGTCTTAATTTGATTGTCAGAATTTGTCATAAATGAAAACCTATGAGATACTAGATTGGTGCATCTGAAATGTCCAATTTCGTGGTGTTTGATGTCTAATTGCTTAATTGTTTAATGCATCGTGCAGTAAAATGGCACTTATTAAATACGAATGTGTGGCTTGAAATCGAATAGTTTGTTTGCTTCTTAATGAGTAAAATGTGTGTGTTAATTATGGTGGAACATATTTCGCTTGATATAAGATTGTTAAAACGTGCAGTCATCGAAAACTTTATTGATACTTTGCACAAATTCATATGGACTAACTTATTATTAAAAGTTGAAAGAGGAACATTTGCGACATGCTCTTTTGTGTTTAATCGTAAAGTAAAAGCAGCAAAGGTTGTTAAAAACATTCACGCTGTGTACCAAGGGAACATCGTTAGTGTAAGAGAAGCTTGAAGGTGGTTTCCTCGTGTCAAGGATAGTCCTTTTGATGTGCATAACGCTCCACGCCCAGAACGGATACCCAACTTTGGAAAAGACCGTTTGAACGCTTTAATCCTCGATGATCCGCGCCAAACAACTTGATGATTGGCAGTGAGATGGGTTGTTATCACCCAGCAATTGTCTGACAGCTTTATTTGATAGGGAAATCAACTATTTTGTTTTACGTCTCGTGCCTCTCATTATTATACAGAGTGATCGGTAACTGATGGTACATCCGAAAAGGAGGTGATTTTACATAAAAATGTAGAATAAAATTTATACATACAGTGGCGGTTAGCTACGTAAGTACACCATTTTCACACGGATACTTTTTTAAAATTTGTCCAAACAAATGAAATAAATAATAAAGTTAAGAATATAAATGGGAAATAATGACTTTTAATTATCCTCTCTCGTAATTCTTCTCTCTACAGGGTATTCATTTGAAAACTTTCCAGCCGAATATCTCGAAAAATATGAAAGATATTAAAAAAGTGGAAAACACGTGTCCAATAATTTCGAGGGGGAAAATGGGGGCAATATCAGTTTTTTATTTGGGTGGCGTTTTCAAGGTCGTTTGAAGGTCAACTTTATTTTTTCAAATGGAAACCTATATTTTTTTATTATGAGATTTTATTGTATGTAAAAAGACCAGCAATTTTCGTAGGATACTTTTTTATCCGCGCACTAGTTTCGGAGATATTTAAAGAGAAGTAGAGCGAGGCATATTATTTTGTTAAATTCTTTGACGCAAATCGTTGATGTTTTCCAGTTGTACTAGCACGTACCGTTTGAAGACAAAATTAATCTCTATTGATGTCTTGTTTATGTTGTCTGTCTTTCAATATAAGATTATACTATTTAGTCAAGTGTGAATCATCGTAATAAGAGATACTATGTAGTTATAAAGAAATTACAAACTTTCTCACAGTATAAGTATGACTCGCTCTACTTCTCTTTAAATATCTCCGAAACTAGTGCGCAGATATAAAAAAGTAACCGACGAAACCTGCTGGTCTTTTTACGTACAATAAGATCTCATAATAAAAAGTATAGGTTTCCATTTTAAAAAACAAAGTTGACCTTCAAATGACCTTAAAAATACCAACCAAGTAAAATACTGATATTGCCCACCTCATTCCCCCTCAAAATCCTTGGACACGTGTTTTACACTTTTTTAATATCTTTCATACTTTTCGAGATAGTCGATTAAAAAATTTTCAAATGAACACCCTGTATGATAAAATCAATGTAATGATAAGAAATCACCGTCAATAATGACATGCATAAGTACGGTGAATCCCATAAATGTTCGGACACTCTTAAGAAGACGATAACCTGTTTAATATTTGACTCTACGACTTCAGTTTTATTTGAGATGTTAGAACGATTAGTTTACTATTAGTTCAACTAATTAATATCAAATTTTGCATAATTATATGATATATCATTTTCTGTGTGAATATTTTATTTGATTTAACAGTGTTTTTTTTTGTATTATATGAATAGAGGACATTTAAATGTTCAAAAACAAGATCTTCATTTTGTGAATTTCTATTTTCTTTAAAAAATAACTTTTAAATTAGCTACCATAGAAACACTATGTATTGGTATGTTTTAAAGAGAGTGACTGTTTTCTCACTTTCAGATGCAATGTGTTTATTTAAAAGCAAACATCAAAATTATTCCTCATTTGTTTAAAAGTGGTCACTCAAAAGGGTGGTTGCAAAAGCCACCCCTGAAGAATAAAATATTGTTGGTTATTTCTAGCAGAGTCAGGAAGGATAACAAATGGAATACGAAATCCGTGTGCCCCGTATGTAACACTTATTTAAGGTATACGATATACACCATACACGGGAGCGTGGCTTTCTTTGTCGAGGATCAGCATGGGACTAGACCGCGTGTCTACCGATAACATTAATGTCCAAGACAACACAAAAGAGCACACACGAACACACATGCGTGTTTGCTCATTTTGACCGTTATACGTATTCCAGTAAATATTTTGTTCACTCCTTAATAACTAATTTAGAATTCTGAAAAAATATCCCAAATAAAGCTAGTTATTAGCTTCATTTTCTCTATTATATCGTCAAAATATCTCAGGAAATAACTGCAAAATAATTAGACTTTTCAACCCAATATTACCCTTAATCGATGGGGCAAAGATCTGAAATTTGACCGAATAGTTTCTGAGGCCCCATTATCCATGCTTATCCTGCGAGATCCTTTGGCAACCGGAATGCTCTCAACGGATGATCGATTGAAATCAAGTTGGGGCTGGACTTTTCGAAGCACAGTTTTCACCGTTGCCAACGGTGCTGCGTCAAACAAACCACACGGTGTAGGAATTCCCCAGTCGTCGGTTCGGAATTACTGTGTCAAGGAGTAATGGAATTCAACGTGTTTCGTTACCGGTGAATTTCTATCTGCAGGATGAAATCATAGTTGCAGGACGTGGGTATAACAGGGAACGCGCGCCCGGTGATTGAGATAGACCGGACAGAGTGCTTAAACGAATCTCGACAGTTAGAGGACGCCCGGGTACAAATCCTGGGATAGTTAAGGTGTCTTAAGCGGCTTGTGTATGTATTCGTACAATTCTACAGGAACGGGGTGTAATTACCTCTTTCTATCCCTGTCGGCCACGCGATACCGAGTTCGAAGTTCCAGAGATATAGCATCGGCGCCTAGCAGGTGCGCCAGGCAAGTCCTAGGGACTAGAGACTACACGGAGAGTCACGCGTATAACTCGGCAGTTTAAGATTGACCTAAGAAGCGATTACTGTCTATCCCGGGGGATGGGTATGAGCAGGATTTAGACAACTAGTCCGTCGATCCTCGCAACATTCAACAAACGGCAAGCAGAAGAAACTCTAATCCTGTCGATTTAGGCTGTTAACGTGGATGTTGCTGCTTAAGCGGGAACGACACTGTGACTAATCCGACAATTCATTACCAGACTACAGATGTTTATCCTACATGCCCAAATATGGAAAATATGTGCAAAATATATGTAAAATGTATGCAAATAATATGTGAAACATATACACAACATTTTTTGAAAATAGTACACTGTAATACAATAAAATAGTTGTATAATATTAATTACTCCTTGTAATTTGCAGTACTATATGTAACAATAATGTTTTCTATGTTTACAATCGTTCATTGATGCCTTTAAACGACGAAATTGATTTAAATGCTGAAAATTTTCTCTCCATATCACAAGATAAGATGGGAGCATATTTATACTTTTTCATCCACAGTCAGTAGGTACATTGTATTAGGTTGTTGCATTTGAAATATTCGAGTCTAGAATGCAAATGTTATGAAGCGTTTTGATCAAGAAATAGTATTACAATCTACAGGTTCATTATAAATCATTTTAAGTTACAAAGCTGATTTTTATGATCTTAACGTTAATTTTTATTTAAATGTTGAATTTTACTTTCGTATAAAGTTTATCTCAATGTCAATAAATGTGATTGTCGAGCATTCTTCTTATATCTGTGGAAAAATAGCATATTGACGATAGCATTATGTTATATTTGGTCAAAATCTTATATCCATTAAATAACACACTATTCGTCGATGGTAAAGAAGACTATAAAACAGATATGATAATCTTATAAATGAAGAACGTGAACAACCAAAGAATTTATTTTTTACCGCAATACAATCGAGAGACTTATAGTAACTTTTTGACAGAAAATGTTGATTAGAATGATGTTTACTTTGATTCAAAAGTTTATTTAACAGATGATTATGTTTGTTTAACATTACTGTTCAAAATCGGACATTTCATATGCAACAACCTATTATATTATTAGAGTTTGAGATTAGATTTCACGCTAACGTTATTATTTCTTATTTCGTTACAGAAATCAACAGAATAGAAAAATTAGCTTGAATAAATGCTAAATTGTCAATCAGTGTCAATAAGTATTTTTTATAATTCCTTAGACTGACATTAACTTTCTATGGTTTGCATATTCGGAACGATTCTTACAAACGTAAGTCAATGTATACAAGTACATACATACATGTATACAAACCTTATTATAATTCACAAAATTATCATGTAACAATATGAATTTCCATTTCCTAGCGAGATAAATATCTAATAGAAATAATTATATTTTTGGTTATTATTACGTTTGAGAAATACTAAAAATATGCATAATATGAAGAAATATGCATTATGCAAAACATATGCCGTATGCAAAATATGTAAAATAAAATATATATTTTTTAAATTACTTAATCATACCATAAATTTTTGTCTAGGTCCCATTGGCCTACCTACTTTCTATTAAAATTTGCCTTTGCATAAACATCCGAAGTCTATTCATTACATATTACAACATTGAGTGAGTTTCAAGTCACACATTTGACAGGTATAGGATAAAGTAGCCTAATAAAAGACCTCTCCTAAAATGAGATACTTGCTTATCTCCGACATAGAACTCATGAATGGATTGTAGCGATGCTGTTTTGTTCGGTAACTAAGCATTTCTTAAATGTTTTATCCGCATATTAGCGATGAAAGCAAATAATTACAAAACGGTGAGTGCATGATCATTTTCATAAATACTCTTGTATAGTGTATGCAATGACGTTTAAGTTTTAATAATCATTAAATAATGAAGATATAACATTGTAGCTATTTTATAATTATCATGTTATTATTTCCAAACATGGGACGCTAGAAAGTTCCTATTATGAGACCGTTCGCATATTTTTTTTTTTATCGAAAGCTTAAGTGGAACTCCCTATGGGGGGTTATAAAGCTGTACATTAGGATTAACATAATGTCTGATATACAATTGGTAATACGTATACATTTTACAGTTATACTGTAGGATCTCAGGAAAAAGGAAGGCACCGCGCCGGGAATCGAACCCGGGCCCTCGTGTTGGTAGCCGATCGACTAACGCGCTCACCCACGGAACCCTCCCGCCTTCTTCCTAATTTCCTACGGTATTTGTGGTCTGGGGGGTCCTAATCCCACACTCGGCCGTCCTGCAAAGACATTCGCCCTCGAATGTTCATTACAGCGTCATCGTCTTTTGTGTATGTTTGGCCTCAGCGCCATCAACACAACTTCTCGCACTCGTCTCGTAACTCGTATATCGCAATTCGCACTTTTTCTCGCTTCGCTTACGTGCGACCTCTTCGCTACGCTCGCTTTGTTTTCGTCTTCGTCCGTTATCGTCGCCATTGTGCGGTGATCGGTGCTCCCCCCATCCCGGAGAGCCCCAAGTGTAGGATCTCAGGAAAAAGGAAGGCATAATAGATTAGTAGTGTAGGCACAGTAGAATAGAACGCATTAAGTGCATAACTTTAAATCTTTAAATGACATTGCTTGCAAAAATTAAAAAGAACATGACATGCCTGGATATTCGGTTTATAAAGTAATGATCTGATATTTAAGGGTGGAAACAAATTGATCTTGCTTAATCTTTTCATAAGGTCAACTATTTGTGATTCCAACAAGGTACATTGCCAAATGATACGGTTAAGATCTTGAACCTCATTGCCGCAGTTACATTTGGAACCATCTATTATATGTAGGCGTGAAAGGGATTCTGCAAGATGGTAATGATTTGATCTACCAACGATTGAATGTTACAATAAATTCTCGTGACAAACCTCTGCCGGAGAACCACGGTGCAACATCATCCCCAATATATTGCTGAAAGTACTCCTTGCCTTTAAACTGGCCTTGTTGCATTGTGAAATCGTTAGTACTTTGTCTACATTTATGTTTAAAAGATTCCCGTAAGTCAGAGAAGGGAATGGCAATACGCTTATCAGCTTGTTCTAGTGTTGCCAACTTAGTTAAGGCGTCAGCCTCATCATTTCCAACAATACCTGAATGGAACGGAATCCAAACAAATTCTCAACTACTGTTGTTTCATGTGGTTTTCTTGAACTTAAAGTATTTTTCCTTAATTTCGTAAATGTAAAAGTTAGTCGTTATTTCTATCTTTGAGTTTTGTAAGCATAGACGAGCACTCAGGGAGTCGGTAAGTATTTTATAATCATGGTTTGTGTCCAAAAGAGCAATGTCAAGTGCATCGATTAAAGCAATGCATTTAGCCGCAAATATAGAAGCAATAGAAGCATCCAGCCCCTATAGAGATAGAGCATGGAATTTTACTACTACCAGTAAAAATTGTGTATGAATCACAGTTTGAAAGCCAGTTATTTAATATGGAGTTTGGATGGTTACATATTTTAAGATCATGACCAAGTTCAGTATTTATTGGGACCGAGCTATTGATAATATCATAATCTAGACGGTAAATATCATAATAGTTGCTAATTTTTAAATTTCTTTTTATGATAGGGATATCATCAATACATTGATGTATGAGCCTTTTCCTCTTGCGTTTGAAATTTCTAGTCTTGGTATAATATTGATGTATCGCATTGTTGACCAAGGTGGAAGTGTTGGAAATAACTTTACTCAAGTAGCTTATTACATAAAAATTCAGCACGATCTCTTATTAACAGGAGCTTTGACTCAGCCAATAGAACGTTGGTAGGAGTAGATGTGCGATAACCTAAAGCCGATCTGATGGCAGCAAATTGAATTTTTTCAATTGAAGTGAAGGAAAATAGATAAAGCACCCATTGTCAATATGTGAACGAACAAAACTTTTATATAAAATTAATAATGACCGTTCGCATATTAGGTACCCGATTTTGTTTTAGATGGGTGACGTTAAAGAGTGAAAACAGTGGGATAAAAATCACATGATGTTGACGATTAAAAAGAGGATTAGATAACGTACTATGGGTTATGAATCGGTAGTAAAACAATTATATTGTTTCTAGAATTTCTGTTAAATAAGGAAATCAAACATCACCAGCTCTTACAACCCACAATAATGAAATTATTAAATAATAATATGTTAGCGATTGCAATCAGCATATAAAATAGATTGTAAGTTTGCGCCGCGGCATTAGTTTGCGACTTCCGCCGCGCCGCCTACCGCAGCGTTGGGGAACCATTGCGGGTCCCTTAGTTTTAAGTTCTGTTCGTCAGCAAGTTGCATCGCCGTCTGATCTCGTTCGAATCACCTCCGTATGTTATCCATTACAATCTCGCCTATATTTAACGTAATAATTATAGTTAGTTAATTATCCTGATTTCAGTAAATTATTTCACCTTGTTTAATTCATTTAAATTCCTAGAACAATAGCTAGTACAACATCATCAACATAAATCACCATAATTATTCTATCAGCTTCTGCAGGAGTGCGCTACTCTTCAAATGTACAGGGAGAACATTGGATTAGACGTATGGAATATTGCCGTAACCGGCGGCGGGTCCACGAACATTAGGGGGCTCATGAAGTATGTTTTAAATCTCTTTGTTGTTATCACTTTCGTTTTTATACCACTATTACGAAACCGAATATTTTTTGCTTTTTTTCAATACGTTTCAAAAGAATACATATTGTACCTTTAAAGTATGTAGTAATTTCACGGAACAACACCAAAATTTGTTTTGCAATATCTGTTGGGTGATTCTTTTTGAGTTTGTCATTGTAAAACCAAATCCGAAAGCAGAATTGCTCTATCATGCATTGCTTTCGAAAAACATTGGTTTTTGTAAAAATGAATGATTTTGATACAAAATGAGGTGTTGCGCGAAAACTAAATATGCGAGATAGTTCGGGTTTGAGTTAAAAGATAGAGAGGACTTTCCTCTATGCAGGATGGGGCAATAACTTTGTTCACCTTGAATATTTCCGTTACTTGTAATAATATGAAAAAATGATATATACAAAAGTTGCACGGTATAGATGGGGAAATATTTTGATGTAAACAGTTTTTATGTGCGTAAAGGCATTTCGGAGATTTCGACGTGCCCTTACTTTTTTTAATTGAAAAGACCTATTTTTTGTATTATAAATCGATAGAGTATACAATCCTGCGTAAAAATGTATTTGACCTTTACATGTTTTAATGTAATAGTTAACGAGATATTATCAAAATAATTTTCAATACATACACATTATGTGCCTGGAAGCTTATCGAACTCATGTTCTTAAACTTGAATATGGTGAGAACATATGGAAAATTATTTCAATAATATCTCGTTAACTATTACATTAGGACATGTAGAGGTCAAATACATTTTTACGCAGAATTCTATATTCTATCGATTCATGATACAACAAGTTGGGTCTCCCTATTTAAAGAAATCAAGTTGACCTTGAAACCTCCGAAATGTCGTAATGTACATAAAAAATGTTTACATCACAATATTCCCCCTCTGTTCTCAATATATCATTATTACAAGTAACGGAAATATTCAAGATGGACAAAGTTATTGCCCCACCCTGTATATCCATATACCCATTTAAAACAAATCATGCATCTTTACAAAAATCAATATTTTTCGAAAACGATGCGTGATAGAATAATTTGGATCTCATATTCGGTTTTACAATGACAAACTGTACGAGAATCGCCCAACAAACATTGCAAAACACGAAAAAAGTTTTATTTTGTAATGACTTTTGTTAAAAATAGTCTACAAAACAGTCTACACTACCAGCACCAACTATATACAATAGGGGAACACAACTATCTGTATTCAGTGTGTTGGGATGAAATATATTCTCATGTAATCTATTACGCTTTTATGTCTAGTATACAGGGTGTCCCACGTAACGTATTAACACAAATAGAACCTGTTCTCTTTTCTCGAGACTGTAGAGCACTTAACGAAACATTCGAAAGGAACATGATATGATATTTTTTCACAAATCAGTACAAAGATTACAGTAGTAGAAATAAAAATATTTCATAAACAAGCTTTCTTAGAATTTGTAAAACACCACAATGTAATCTATTCAAAAGTTATTGTAGCTTTTTAAAAAGCCATTGCCTTCCTCTATATTCTATATTTGTTGAGACGTGTTTATTGTATGGCCGGCTCGATTTTTGGTTTGAGTCTACGCTACGGTCGATTTTGGACAGTGCCATTGTCTAAGGAGTATTCTAGCGACTTCTGACGAATTTATTGTTTTATGACTCTGGTGTGGTTGGAAAGTATCAGCTTCCCATGGGAAAATCAGCCTAACCCTGCCACTCCTAATGGCACTTGGCGTAGCGTAGGCCCACACCTAGCGCTAGGGGGACCTATGACCCTAAGCCTAAATTATGGTTTCCGGCAAAATCACAAGAAACCGAGTGTCGTCGTTTGGCGACACTTGTTACGACGTATTTCGTCTATGGGCGTTGCCCATGTTTTGGGAGGTCATTTGCAGCCTCCCAAATATTATATCATTGGCTGGGGCCCCCACTATTTTGTACTTTGTGGGGGGATTTTTCAACCCCGCGAGGTTACTTGTTTCTTACGCGTTAGTTGTAAGATCTGTCGTGAATTAAGAGTCGTAAAATAGAGTCGTACATTAACAGTCGTGATTTAAGAGTCGAAGAATAAGAGTCGTAGAATAACAGTTGCGATCTAGAGTATTAAGATATAACATCTCTATTTTATACCGTCTTTCACACGCAGTTTTATTAATGTTACTTAGTTATCCGAAACCCGATTATCTCTTTATTTAATTTAACTCTCTTCGAGGCGTGTACCTCAGCGGCTCACAAAATACTGTTTGAGCACTGACACGACACAACAATATTCGAGCTTCGTAATTATGAACGTTCTTAGTAATAGGAAATAACATCATGCGCTTTTGTGCGCACAGTGCATTGTGTCGTTCTCATAAATAATTAAATGTCCGGGGACGAATAAATTGTTTTCATACCCGTCACTTGGATCAGGAAAGACTCGTTAATAGACTGCTATTGAATATTTCAATTGGTCTCGGTTTTTGCAGCATTGAAAGAAAGCCGCACTTCATGGGAATATAGTTAAGCCATTGAAGATTAAAAATTTAAATTTGACCTAGTATTTGATTTAAATTTGGTGAATAACATTTGACAATTTTTAATGGAACTTCGAAACGGTTCAAGAAATGTCAGTACTGTTACCACCGTTTTATCGCGGAATAATAATTGTATTCGTCGTTGAGAAATAATTACGTTCGCTGTCAGATTTTACCGATTTTCACCTCACTTTAATTCTATTGATCTTGTTCCAGAATCATGACATTTGTATGAATAATTCATGCAATAAATATAAATATTCTTCACTGCTATCAGTCCATAAATACTTGCAGAAACGTCTTGATCTATCAATAGGATGACCTGTCAATACTGAACTGTAATAAAAATTTTAAATAAGATACTTTAGAGACTGCGGATTTTAGGCATATTTTGTCAAGAATAAATCGATGTAATAAATCTTAAAGAAAAACATTTAACGAATTTAAAAACGCTATGACATTAGTTTATACTCATAGAGGTTATTAAAAATACGAATGAATATATAGGTAACTCCTGTTTATTGATATTAATGCAAACATTTTTATTTTGCAGAAAAATACGCAGTATAGTAATGAAGTCGTATTGTTGAATTAAAGCAAACTTTAAAAATTACTGATGGACGATAGCGAACACGAATAACGAGTTAACGCGTCTCTACCGTTCAACAAGAATATGAAAAATCTCAGCATATTCGATTTGGAGCAGCATTTTCATAAAAGTGGTACGTAAAAGTGCCTACAGGGCGTAAAGGATTTTAAAAACCTTCCTTCTAGTAACAAGCATATTTGTACCGTAAGACTAATGTTATGTTAAAGTGAATGTATTAACTCTTTACTACCGCAGAAGCTTATTAGTAGGCTTTTATGTCCACAGTTACTACACAGAATGTTCGAGAGAAAACACGTCTTCATTAAAGTGAATAAAATGAATGATGAATTATAAAATTAGAGGTTTCTAGCTTTAATAATTTTTTACGTAATTATCATAGTCTAAATGTAGGCAATTTTTCGAGAATCGGGTAATTAGTGTATAAATGCATAAAGTATTCCGATGACTTGTGATGACTTGTGAACACATTCGTGTGATTTCCAGAAAACAAGAGATGAGAAGTGGGTCAACTGATCGGATCGGGTCACCGAACTTCTCGCGCCTGTAAAATGGCCATGACTTTTAAAGAAGTGGAGACACCAAAATTGAAGGAGACGTTTCATAAGGATTGCTTCGTGGATCAAATGTTGCGAATTAAACAGTGAAAAAATATTATTAGACATACAAAGTCTACACTGCTGTGTAAACGCAGTTTCTATGTTGATGCGTTACAATCTAACAATAAGAGCCATAAATGTATTCGATAATGGAGGCCACACAAGTAATCGAACGACTATAGTGTTTTTCACAAACACACGAAATTTTAATACTTTGTTGGTTCATCTTGAGCACTGATTACATCTTGCATACGCCGTTGCATACTATTCACCAAATTTTCAAAGATATTTTATTCAACACTATTCTAAATTTTCATAATTTGGTTTTTTTAACGCTTCTTTTGAGTTTGTCGTGTATTTGGATATAATCGTTTTGAATTTTCTTCCCGTAAATGCTCAATGGGATTAAGATCGGAACTTTGAGGAGGTGTGTATCCAATATGTAAGGTACATTATACAGGGTGCGGCACTAACTATTGCCACCTAGGGTAAACTGTACTATTGCTGGCTGCATTAGTTATTGACACTTTTTATTTAAACGGCAAATATTAAGAATTCCTGGTATAGAGAATCATGTTTTATTGCTTCTTATTTATATTTCAAAGTAACGTTGTAAGTTTTCATAACAGTGTTCCACATATGACTGTTAGCAACGCTGGAGGACATCCAGTAAGACCGACGATTCACCACAGTACAGTGTAAATAGTTTTGTTAACATTTTCGTTACGTAAGTATACTTTATCATTGTATAAATTAATTTTGGACTGTACCACAGATGTAATAAGTGTGTATATGTTTAATTATAAATCAAATAGCCTGTTTAACGTTTACTTCTTACTGTTTATCAGACATAACCTCAGATTTTCAGGTGCCAACGAATGGTTCATTTATTTGTATGGAAGTTTATTTAATTAGCACCTATGCCAATTACTAAATATACAGTTTTGTATTTTTTTTTAATATTCGAAAGATATATGCTTTGGATCCTTAAAACAAATTAGAAATGTCACTATAATTCGTCGAAAGAAGTCTTCTTATCAAAGAGGAACATTCACCAAGAAGGAAGAGTTGAATCGGATGACTCATGTAAACCTTAAAATATTTTTCATTTTTTTCTTTGAGCATTATCTTCGTCTGTTAAATTATGTCTGCATAGGTATTAAGCTGAAAATATTAGTTCAGACGTAAATTATACATTATGCCGAATGTATGCCTACATGCAGTACAAACTATTTTCATTATTTTTCTTTATTAAGTTAATCATTCCTATTCAATTCTTCAGTGCCAATAACTTATTCATGTTGTGTCAATAACTGTACCAAATGTGCCAATGACTGTACTATTTGTCTTACGATTGTTATTCACTGAATATATTTTATAATAAATGATTTATGACTCGTAAAACTGTTTGATTTTGCTGAAAAATCTCCATAAGCTCATAATAATTGCAAGTTAAGCTCGTTTAAACATTTCGAAAAAAGATAAAAAGATTTTTAGTACGATTTTGGCTTAGGGTGCCAATCATTGTACAGTTTACCCTACACTTGTGCTTGTTCGACAACTTGATGGGAGTGCAGCAAATTCGATTTTATTAAATAATGATAAGCAAAACAATTTTTGTATATTACTCGTGTATAATTCTAGAATTAAATTCGTTCATAAATTGCGCTTCTTACAAAAATATTTTATTGCACTTTTTCGGTTCATTTTCACATGAACAATCGATTGTACCATCGGAGTTACCGTGTCCTTTATTTTGAAATTGGTATAGTGTTGTGTGGTGCATGATATGTAGATGTAATTTTAGATCGATAAAGAATAAATAGCACCAAATGTGTTATGATCGGAAATAGTGAGTCATAGAGACCGTATCGTATATTACTACAGGTTACGTGAATATATTACCCATTGGTAGCCGAAAGCACGCGTACTGGGCGAATTTTCAACAACTTTCGACGAATTTGAACAGTTTCCAATTTATACGTTAAAATTCTGTATTTACATGTTAGAGAAGTCGATAAGCGGAGGATCAGACAGCTTTGCAGTTGAATTACTGGACTGCATGTAAAGAATATATCGAGCAAACAATTAAAATGATTGTACAGAGGATATGTATCTGATACTGGTAAAATTATCCAGAAGAACACATATACAGCGGCCCGAATTAATATTCGGACACTCTTTACAACACAATAACTTTGTTAAAATTAAACTAAACGACTTCAGTTTTTTGAGATGTTAGAAATATTAGTTTACTAGGTAACTTGTAAATAATTATTTATAAAAATTGCGACTGGTCGAAATTGTGAAGAAAAAAGTAAAGATCACGATTTTTAACTTTTTTATCTGATAGTGTAATGGAAATTTAATATACACCTTTTGTAGATCTCCGTAAATTATATACGTGCGCCAAGATTCATCGCAGTCGGTTAATATTGCTATGAGCTACGAAGATTACAAGATGAGAGCTTAAGGGTGAAAGTCCCTTATGTGATCTACTTTAAATGTTGGTAGCTCATAACGACGTTAATCCCTTGCGTAAGTACAGAGAACACAGTGTAATAGTTAAAACACAACATTTTTAATTGATGAGATATTCTGTTCTATCAGTATATAAAAAGCGTCGTTATACATGAATACTACTTTGTGAGTGTCAAATAAATATTACAGTTATTAAATCATATATTTATATTAGCAATTGTAAATAAAAATTTCATATTCAAAAGTGACACAATCATAACTGTATAGCTGCAATCAATTTTATATCGGACTTTGATTTGATAAAAAAATTTTAATTTCGCTTTTTTAGCTATTTGTTTTTCTACGTGTTCTCACGTTTAGAGATCAAGATCGCACATTTCTGACGAGTAGCTCGGTCCCTAAAAGTACTTTTGTATCATAAGGTTACTGCAGTCTTTGCTTTCTTTTCTAAGCTGAATTAAGTTATCCAAAAATTCTGTTTCTCACATAAAATGTAACTTTTCTAAAGAACTACTAGGGCTATCTTCAAAAATTCATTCTTATTTGATTCCTTATTTGCACCTGCATATAAAAACACGGGTGATCTTCAAACTGTTGTTTCCTTAAAAAATAATTTATCTGTAAGCGCAATTTTTTTCATTTTTTTAGGATCATCCTTTGAAAATTTGTCGAAAAAATAATTTTTGAAATTGTTGAATACCCTCTCCTTAAAGTGTGAATGGAAACAAGGTGAATCGAACAAAAAATTTTTTGAAGATATACATATATCGCTCACACTTCCTGAAAAAAACGGACATGGAATATTGGAAAATTTACATGGGCGGTGGTACAATGTTCAACTCCCCTGAATAAAAAAGAAAAAAATAGTTTAAATGTATTCACGAAAGTTATAGACAAAATTGAATATAAAATATTTTGTAAGAATTAGCTACTTGATTACATATAATGAGATATGTAGGCATAATTGCATGAATAATTTACAAGTGACTCATCAATTTTTTTTATGTGTTTGTATTTAGTCCACACAAATTTTAACAAATCCTCTGAGATTTCCTCGCTGCAGAATTTTTTTTTTATTGTTTATTTATAAAGGTCGCATTAACATCGAGGTCATTAGCGACCATTTTGGTATGTATTCTACTTCTAAAGTTAAAACATTTTCTGTGCTAATACGTTTATTTCTTTCTTATTCTACTGCTAATGACAAACAAAAAAATTAATACTGCCCCTAGCAAAAAGGTTTCGATTAAGAAGAAATTATTTGAGCGAATATTGAAAACGGAAGTTAAAAATGAAGTGCCGTCATTATTAGGTTTATTTCATGACTGTAAGTAACATATATAAATGCGTGTAGTGGTATACTTTAGATTATTATCTTTAAATTAATGTACCGACATCTTCATAACAGAATTTTCATACAGTTCGATGCGCCTTCAGATCGTTCAAGACTCATGAAATAATAAAAATGAATGATTAATATTCTCGTGATTCTACGAAATATAAAGTAATATACTATTTTTTATTCTGAGAAATTTTAAAAAGTGATTAAATATCACGACAAAATGAGGAGCTTTATAAAATTACTTCTAGTAAAACAAGCATCCATCGAGGAATTCTAAAATAATTTAAAAAATATTAAAACTTTACAAATTCAATTCTTGGACTTCACAGGCCCAATCCGTGCACTGGGGGACTAAAATTATTAATAAAAGAAAAAGATTTCTGTTCATCTCATGTATGTTGCAATTGATACAGGCAACTTTCATTTTACACAGATATCCGTGGTCTAATCGTAACAAATCGATCCAAGCTATTCACATCTGCAAGATATTCCAACGACGTCCGCAAACGCGTAAGTGACCGTTTACTTTTGTACGGTAGTGTACACGCCAGCATCCTCGAAGAGGTTAATGCTACGTATCGATCTTCCACCTATCAATGAAATCTGTTCGATTATCGGAGAACTGTTCTATCAACAACGAAAAGGCTTCCAGAAATTCGTTTCCACTTAATCACTGCAAGATCGACTATCTCTGCATCGAAAGCTAAATAAAAGCTTCTAATCTGTTCGGTGGCGTCACGAAGGAAAACGTAGGGAAACAATATTTGCGCTGCGTCAACATCATCCATAACACTTAGGGGGAAAAAAGACTACAGACCTATTAACAGTTGTGGGTATTTCTCCGGTAGCGAATGGGCAAAACGATAGGAAGTCTATTCGAGGGGAAATTGTTAGTGCTTCGATCACCGGGAAAACGGTCTTTCATCGAGGTACTAATTTGACGGTTACGTGGCAGTTTCCTGCCAACCAAGCAATCGTAACTCCGGGGTAGAAGTTCCTGGGCACGCGTATATCGCGACGTTCCTGGCTTCGAAGAACAACGCGAGATGTTTGCAGAACGCGTTGCAATGATAGACGCAGAGACCTTCTCACCGCGTTGCAATTGCAACCTCTGATAGCCCGTGCTGTAGCGAACGATGATGTGCTTTGACGATGCAACCGCGGATATGCAAAATTTAGGGGAGACATATTTCACATTATACAGGATGATTCGTAACTGTTGGTATTATAGTCGGTGACAAACAGATAGGACACCCAATTACTTTATAAATTTTTATTTAGTAAATAACACAAATGAAATTTCTTGTATACAGGGTGTTCAAAAAAACCATTCAATATTTATGTGGTATATATAACATGACTGTAGGTCCCGTTTTGAACAGGACCTTCCTGTTTATAGGTAGCCTGTCTCGTTGTCCCCAAGCACAGCTTCGGGACGCCGAAATGTCCCGTTTTTAGAAAGAGAGCAACCCATGGTACCAATTTTTCTTGGAAGCACATACTATTGCAGGCTCTACAATAACACAATGTAGGGCAGGGATGGGCAATTTTGCCTCAATTGAGGCAAAACCGTCCACACCGTAGTGTCATCTGTCCCCTTCCAGCAAACGCGTTACAATGGGGCACCGAAGACACGAGACGTACGCAATGAACGTGCGCGCTGCATGAAAGAGAGGTTGGTGGGAGAAGCAGGCGTATGAGGGGCACCATCCGTGCCCACCACTGATGTAGGGTAAACAAACAGAACAACGTTTATTTAATAAAATAACCCCAGTTCGTTTAATTTAAATTTAATATACACATCTAATATTTATTATTTTAGGTCGACGAGACGGGAACAAAGACAAAATCAAGAATGCCGATTCCGAAGTGCACACATACACGCTTTCTGATCGCTTTGTTTTTTCCACGCGATAAGCCCATGTGAAAAATTAAAGAAAACAACAAAAAGATATTCAGACCTAAAAATTCAGACTCCCTACACTATTACCTAAAAATTAGTAGATGTCCCGTTTTGAGGAAAAAAACAAATGGTCACGTTAGGTACATAGGACATACTGGACTGAGCAAAAAAGCCTTAGTGAACATACAGGGTGTTTCGTTTATCTGAAAACGCAAATATCTCGTGACGCACTAAAGTTACGAAAAAAATTTGTTCACAAAATTGTTCGGTGTGAATGAAACAATCTTACGGTGTAATTTTTTCAGGACTCGAATGTGGAGGGGGAAATTTGAAAGTCAAATTAATTTTTTTAAGCGGAACTATATATTTGTTTTGTCATAACACGATAGCATTTCCCGAGACGAATTCAACGACATATCACATTAATTTATTTACTGTTATAAAATATTCGAAATTATATTATAAATTTGTTACTTCTTAAGTAGGCAATGGTAGTATCTGGTTGCCGGCTTAGTTAGTTAGACTTCTACTAGATACTAATATTGTCTACTTAAGAAGTACCAAATTTATAATATAATTTCTAATGTTTTGTAACAGTAAATAAAATAATGTGATATGTCGTTGAGTTCTTCTCGGAAAATGCTATCGTGTTATGCCAAACAAATATATAGTTCCATTTAAAAAAATAAATTTGAATTTTAAATTTCCCTCTCCACCATTCGAGTCCTGAAAAATATTACACCACGAGATTGTTTCCTTCAGAACGAACAATTTTTGTAAACAAATCATTTTCGTAACTTAATTGCGTCAGGAGATATTTGCGTTTCCAGATAAACGAAACACCCTATAGAAAACTGTAAACAATCGTTTCCGAGATATAAACATTTTTGTTTGCTAGCATTATGATTGACTTATTACTGGACTTAGTATGCAGATATGTCATTTCTTCATTCGGGTAATACGATGACATTTTCTGAATCTGTACAAGCGAAATCTACTGTCGGCACTTGAATGGGAACATTCGGAACGCTATTTATAAACACCGAAGTAATCATCGTATGTGATTGACGCAAGTAAGTCAATCAACATTATAGCAAACAGAAATGTTAATGTAAAGAAAATGATTTTGGCGCAAGGTTCGATCTTTTTGAAAATTCAACAAATTTGCAATTTAAATAAATAATGCAATTTAAATAAAGATCCACACACGAGTCGAAACGTTGGGTTTTATTTAAATTGCAAATTTGTTGAATTTTCAAAAAGATCGAACCTTGCGCCAAAATCATTTTCTTTACTGTAACTCAAAATTCGATCGATAGAAATCATAAATAAAAAATGTTAATATCTCTGAAACGGTTGACCTTTCGACGTATGTTTACTAAGACTTTACTCAATACAGTGTGTCCTATATATCATATAAATATTCAATGGTTTTTTTACCACCCTGTATACGTCGCTTTAGACTGTTTCTGTTTATTTGGTTCAGGGATAGTTTAATGCTTCCAGGGCATAAACCATGGACTATTTACAGAATACGTTATATTCGTTATTCATGACGCACACCTTTAACAGTGTTTACTTGGCTCAGTTGGTAAACCTAAAATGTTGTTGCTCCGCACGGATTTATCTAGAAAGATGTAAATTATCAAGACAAAATTAATGGACCAAATGATAGGATATGCGTTTAAAAATTGATATTCACAAAAAGAATTTACGAGTTTTATTTAATATTCAATATTTTTTAGAGCCTCCATCATTTTTTACCAAGGAAATTGTTCGTTTGAGCAGAGATTTGTATGTTTTAACAATTTTCTGTCTTAGTTGCTGCTATGCATGTTCAATACATTATTTTAATTCGCCAAGAGTTTAAAATTGTCGGTTCTAAGCATATACCGCTCTCGGAAGGCTTTCCCAAATATTTACAATAATGTTAAGATCCGGAGATGTTGCTGACCAGTCCAGAATTTCAATTTCACCAGTTGCAAAAAACGTTTTATATATTTTGGGTTTGTGAAGGCAGGAATTATAATGTTGACTTATGAAATTGGTACCACCAGTTTGTGTTAGGTTCATTTTATTGGATCGATATGAGAGTAGGAGAATGAAAGAGAAAGAGACAGTGTGAAAAGTGACGAGAATGGAGTTTGGTGGAAACGGAAGATATCGTTTTTTTTTAATTTGCATCAACCTCACAAGGGTTATTAGCAACTACAGGCTCCCAATTAAGTTGTCATTTATAATTTAGATTTGGTTGAATAATTTTGTGTGCTTCAAGAAGTTGATAGAGAAATAGACGAACGCGCGTGAATAATTTCTTGTTATACTAATACATTGGATATTATTGAATGTTCTATTAATAATTTATACACTTTCTGAACAAATCCAGTCTTCTACTGTAACAACAAAATTCTTGTGACATGTTTATTTTTTGGCTCCTTAGTAATGTCGAAATATTTTCGACTATTCATTTTACTACTAATAAATATGTCCCAAATCTTATCTCCGCTACCACTTATTTCAAAACTGCTTAATAATTGAGTTTTTTTCGTTAACAACAGTATCAGTATCGTTAAGACCGCCTGGCCCGTTCATATTAAAATGTTTGGATAGGTAAATATTATTTTTCGACACTTTTTCTTAAATTGAATATGTTTCTCTGTAAATAGCAATCGAACACTTCTGTGCCGTCTCCTAATACAGGTTTCCTCTGACATTTCATTCGTTTCAAGCTCTTACATTTCTCTAAAATTCGTCATATAATTTTTACATTTGTTTTAATAACAGCATCTTCGAAAATTTGTCTAGCGGACATTTTCGAATTCGATTCTAGGCTTAAAATTGCACGCTTTTGATGTAATATTAACTCAGAAGGACGATCAGAACTCTTTCTTGTGCTATAATTATCTGGATTTTTAATTCCAGAATTTTTTAAAAATCGAGTTTGCAACCAAAAGTTCTTAAATAATTCACTGTCATTTCTGCTGTTAGGTAGAATGTTAATGAATTTTTTCGTAATTTTTTGTTGAGCATAACAGAAGAAATAGAGCATAATTCACTAAAACTAAGTCCACCCTGTAACTACCCTTGTGGTAGGGGTACCGACTTGAAATTTGTCACGGGGAGGTTTCTTTGGGAGCTCTATCGAATGGTCTGACCAAAAATCTATTTGGCTTAGGAGAATTTTTGACCATCTTATCCGGGTATACCCTTTACCGATTACGTTTATACCTTGATTTAAGACTAGCAATATTGACAATAAAAAACTTTTCTTCAAACAGTTTTATACGGGATTTTATTTCAGACGCACTTAATGTTTTTCCACGACACATTTTATGCACTGAACAAACTGAACCATTTATACTAACCAGGCGAAGACGCGGTCATGGGGTCTCAGATTTTCTCGAAACTTTACATATTGGTAGATTTCGTTCTCCTATTTGTGAAAATGTAGCATTATAGGCGTCGATACTCAATAACTTTTGAGATAAGTTAAGGTTGATGAAGTTAGTGTTTCTTTCATATTATGTTCCTTTTGAATAAAATTTTTATATTTTGTTTCCTATGATATTATTAGTGTATTTTTCGTGTGCAAAATATAATTAATTAAAATAAATAAACTGAACAGAAAAAAGAAAAAAATGGAAAAAAGGAAAAAGGGATTTGAACACTGGCCTTCCCAGTAATGAATCTAGTACGTTATCATCACGCCGTTTGGCACTTGACAAAAACTTCAACCAAAACTGTAGTTAACAGCTTAACGGGTATAATGAAATTTAAATTGTAAATATCTCAAAAATTATTGAGTATCGACGCCTATAATGCTATATTTTCATAAACAGGGGAACGAAATCTACCAATATGCAAAGTTTCGACAAAATCTAAAACCCGATTACCGCGTCTTCTGCTTGTAAGTACCATGTACTGGAGACTTCTTACGACATGGCATATTAATATTTCCTGTGCAGATTTACAACTGAGAAGTGAAAATACGACGCATGTCCTATTATTTTGTTCTACTTGAGGACTGTAATGTTTACGCCTTTCTTCGTAACCTTTCTTGGAAACGAATACTACGGATAATTTTCCGTATACATATTCTTCCGTACACATTTCTTCCGGCATATGGAAACACAATGAAACGTAGAGTGTTCTATCTTTGTGTCCCTGACGATAGGTAACATTCATCCATCAGATGATGGGTAGGTAAAGAATACGGTCTCATTCTATCCAGACTCTACAATCGCACAGACTGTTGCTATTGACCGAAGATGATGGCGAAGAACTACAGCGGTTCATACCGAGACCAAGGCCATTCATTTATTAACACAATGATGGGGAAGTTGACATAATGCAGATGAGATAAAAATGCATAGTATAAAAAATTGAAAAACATTAATTTCAAGTTTCGACTTGTTTCTCGTGGAATCGTCATATACCCGATTGTACCAACAGTTATGAAACTTGTATAAGCTTGCGTAGAGGATACCGAGGTCAAAAATAACAAATTGCAAAACTGCATTAACCTTATCAAATATTTCAGTCATATATACGCTATATATTACGCAGGACATTAATAAACAGAAGCTAAATACGGAAAACAGTGAATTGATATGAAAAGGCTAATTTGAAAAAATTTGAATATTAGTTTTTACGTGAAGCTTGATACAAAATTGTAGCCTGTATTATAAGCGGAGGCATGATAGATAAGCCTTCAGAGATTCACTATAGAATAGCAATGTATCATGCGAATAAAGGAAAAACATATTCTGAAAATCATCAGATTCGTTTCAGGATTTTGAGGTGAATAAGCGTATATAAGGTTATGTCGAATCATATTCATCGGGACAAAGTTTTGTCACCGTTATGGAAAAAGCATTGACGAAGCACATTTTACCCTCGACCTGCTTGAACCTTCGATGGCAAAGCGGTGACTAATCAGAAAATTAATTTCGATGAATAACCGATAAAGTCCGGGGTTGGAGCAGTGACTTGTTAAAAAAATTAATTTGTACAAAAGACTCACGCGAACGCCTGCTAACACACATTATGTATTTTATATCGTCGTAAAATATGAAAAATGAAGTTCATAATTTTGTTCTGCGTCATAAAGTTTCCCCATTATTTTAAATTGTTCGGATGACCATGGTTTACTACAGATGCAAAATAATGACCTAAATTGAAATATGATTTAGTTGACAGTCATCTTATTTTGCTACACAGCCAAATATTGGCTGATTAATAATTATAAATTACTACGAATACTTAATTTATATATTCAATTGATAGTAAATTCAGTAACAGTTGTTGAACACAAGAACGTTATAAATTATTAACTGATTATATACAGGATGGAAATTATAAAGGGCAAAAATATTGATTATACGCAAAAATGTTTACAGATGACAGTTGTTCAGTATCGAGGGAGCATGATGTGGTGGAACACTTATTTTTCCTGGTGGACACTCCAAGGTGAGGTGAAGGTCTTTTTTTTTTAAATGGAATGATGTTTCTTTACCCACCATCAAATAGTGCTTTTTAAGATGAGTGCAATTACCTATGACTCAAGGTCATTCAAGGTCAAACTTGCAGGGTCATTCAGAAAAGGTGTGATCGTTTTATTTGTACTTTAGTTCGTGCCTTCGCACTTTCACACCAAAACAATAACATGTGCTCAATATCAGCATTATTCTCGACAACATCAAAGTCAGTATTCATGCAATGAAAACAAACGTATTTATGTATTACTGTGATCTTCTACAAGATAGTTTACTTTCATTGCTATTCGTGCTAAGGTAACCTTCGCTGAACGATAGTACTTAAATAAGTGGTGAAAATGGAAATGTACCAAATTTGATTTGATATGTTTACGGTACTAGGAGAATGCAGGAAAGATTACAGAATGGCTGCTAATTTGTATGCACAACGCTACTTAGATCGACCATCAAAATCGCACATGGCATTTGAAAAACTAGAACAAAATTTTCTCCGTTCAGGTTCTGAACAAGTGAAAACAAATCTACCTCGAACTGTGGCTAACAATAACGTTGCTACTGATGCGTTTGCACGAGTTAACGTGGATCCCCATGCAAGCAGTAAACAACTTGCAGGAGAACGTAGAATTAGTCATACAACTGTATTGTACACTTTACATTCCAACAAGTTCCATCTATGCCACATAACATTGCATCAGGATTTGTACGGTGACGATTTCGTCAAACGATCGAACTTCTGCAATTGTTCAAGATGTATCGTTTTTACCTTACGTTTTACCTATTTTCTGATGAAGCAACGTTTACAAATACTGTCTATGTAAACAGGCATAATATGCACTACTTTACAGCTCAAAATCCGCATTGGATGAGAACAATGGCGTTACAAAATCCATGGACCCTGAACAATTGGTGCGCCATAATCGAAAATTTTGCGAGTGGCCCGCACTTTATCGAAGGACGTTTAACTGTGCAAGTTTAGGTTAACTTCCTACACAATATACTACCCCAATTATGTGAAAAAGTACCTTTAAATAAAAGGCGCGTTATGTGGATGCAACACGACAGTGCGCCTCTGCACTATGCACTATGCTCTCGGACAGCACTATATGAAATCTTTGCAGAAAAGTGGATAGGTCGAGGAGGTCCTGTAGCCTAGCCGCCTCGTTCGCCGGATTTAACACCACTCGACTACTTTCTATGGGATCACATTAAAAACTGTGTAATGTCCATTAAGCCTACGACGCGTGAAAACATGAAAGTCAGAATCCGCAAAGCTTGTGCTAAGATAAATGTTGAAATATTGAGCAAAGTTAGAGAATCATTTAAAAAAGTATCGTTAAGTGCATGAAGTAAGAGGTAATCATTTTGGACACATACTAAACTGAAGTACAAATAAAACGATCACACCTTTTCTGCATTTGCCTGCAAGTTTGACCTTGAATAACCTTGAGTCATAGGTAATTGTATTCATATTAAAACGCATTATGTGATGGTGGATAAAAAAACATATCATTCCATTTAAAAAAAAGAAAGTTGACCTTCACCTCACCTTGGAGTGTTCACCGGGAAAAATAAAAGTCCCACCACATGATTGAATTTTCATCTGAAACATATTTGCGTATAAGTAATATTTTTGGAGATATTCGTCTGTAACGCTTTACAATTTCCACCCTGTATTCGGAAATTTCATAAGTAGTGGCAGAAATTACAGAGTACGAATTTAAATGTGGCTTGAAATTCCTGCAACACCGAAAAATGTAAAAGTAAAATATTCATTCTAATTACAACATACATTACGTATAGAGTGGTAGCAAAATGATTTAAAGAGAAACATTTTAATCTTTAACACTAGATTGCCCAAGGAAGTCATTTTGACTGCTTTTTAATTTCAACTAGAAGAAGAGTCGATCACCAATGATGAAAATGAAAGTGTCATCAATATGCCCAGGAAAAGTAAATTTTTTTTCTTGTTAATATTTACTAATAACTTGTTATATAACTGTAAATAATATAAAAAATATTAAAAATTAATTTTAAACTTTCTTTACACATTAGTTATTCTTTCACAATGCAGTCATTTTGACTGCTTTTGGGCAATATAGGTATATACTAAGTTTCAGTCTTTCTAGTGTTAATCAAGCATTCGGTTCCATTATACGTTTGAAAAAGAAATGGTAATTAGTAATTATTAGAAATAGGAAATGGGAAATTTGGTTAGCGTATTGAATAATTAAATGCGTCTTTTATGTAAGGTTTAACCTTGTTGTATGAAGCTTTAAAAACGAATATCGATGTATTTAGATTTATTCGTTTAAATAATGTAATGAGCTTTTGTTAAACATTAATAGATTTTCGTATTGTTCCTCTAAAATTGTGAATGTTATATTTATAATTATGAAATTGAAATTTTTTACAAATTGCTTTACTGGGCATCAAAACAGTAGTATAACGTATGTACATCACGTTCAATGAAATTAGCAAATCAGTCAGCAAAAAAATTTTTAATAATTAATTAATATGGCCCATAAATTGAAAATATTTGCACACTTATTATTATAAGCGACTAAGATTATTATTATAAGAGTAAAAAACATATATTATATTACTTGTTACTTTGTATGGAATTTAGATTGAATTATATAGGTTGTCCCGTAACTGATGGTACAAGGGAGCAGGAGGTGATTCCACGTGAGAAAGTAAGTTGAATATATACAATACATTTTTTCATTTGACGTCTCGGTTGACAGAAAATCGAGCTTGAAAGTGCAGCAAATACGCATGCTATTAGATAGGAATCGTCTGACACGTCTGATCATGATCAACCATTTCTACTTCCTGTATATACTAAAGCATGCGAAACCGACGGATTTTAAATACGATTTTCTCGGAAACGAGGCATCAAATAAAAATTTTTCCATATTTTCGACTTATTCTCTCACGTAGATTCACTCCCTATTCGTTTGTACCACCAATTACGAGACACTCTGTACAAAATGATTAGTTACAAAATATGCAGAAGTGTATATGGTTAGATAGATTTTCACTTATTTGAGTATTAATATTTACAACTGAATTGTAATTATTCACAGAAATAACTTGAAGATTGTATCGAGGGGACAACAAACTTAGTAAATCGATTAATATAGATGTTGTCTCGTAACAAAACTACGACAGAGCGTCCTTCAATGTTTACGGATAACTGGTATCGTTCCACCGTAACTTCTTAACCTTTTCTCAAAACTTACTAGTTCCTTATCAATTAACCCGCGAGTAACGAAGGCTACCTTACTTGAGATTCATAGTTTAAAACTTTTCTGAAAGCAATCACGCTTGGTTTATTCTTAGTGGATGTAACTTTTCCTTCATATTTTGATGTATTATTTACAAAAATAACAATTGGACTTGGAAATTCATTCTGAAAAATAATCGTGCGTGATTATAATTTTAATTCGAAAAATAAGGATATGACCAAGGACAAACATATTATCTTACAATTATCTTTTTCACTTTTGGAATTGAAATTAAAATGATAAAAAGTTATATCTTGCATTTATTTCAAAAACAGATTTAGAATATCATTATTTTATTTAGAAATATATCTCGATATTTGGAGCTTTGCTCTGTAATAAAAAAAAATTAACATGTCTAGTGTTTTATTTTGCATATACATATGTATATACAGGGTGTCCCATGACTCGTGATCAACCGATTAAGAGGTGATTCTACATGTAAAAATGAATCGGAAAGAAAGAATAAAATTTTTTCCTTCGTGTCTTCGTTATCGAGAAAATCGAAATCGATCATTTACTCGCTACGTGTGCACATGTCGACTTCGTGCATCTCGCTATACACCTTGTTTTGGGTATTATTTGTATTTAGAAACATAGTAATGACTTCGGTTGATAGTTTGTCATTTTTGTCTTATTGTTGGTATAAGGTAAGGAGCTGTATTATGTATTAAAAAAACCGAAATGTTTGCTATTGCTGTTTTATTTTAGAGTAAATTTTCTACTTCGATTTTCTCGAAAACGAAGACACGGAAGGAAAAATGTTATTCTTTCTCTTCGACTCATTTTTACATGTAGAATCACTTCCTAATCGATTGACCAGGAGTCGCGGGACGCCCTGTACATACAGGGTGAAAATTATAAAGCGTTGCAGACGAATATATCCAAAAATATTGATTATACGCAAAAATGTTTCAGATGAAAATTGTTTAGTACCGAGGCGGACATCATGTAGGTGGAACTTTTATTTTGCCCGGTGGACACTCCAAGGTTAGGTGAATGTCAACTTTCTTTCTTTAAATGGAATGATATGTTTTTTTATCCACCATCAAATAGTTTTAAGATGATTTCAATTACCTATGACCCAAGGTCATTCAAGGTCAAATTTGCAGGGAAATGCAGAAAAAGTATGATCGTTTTATTACATAGCATTTTTATATATAAGAATTTCATATAGCAAGTTGTATGATAGAATTTTTTCAGATTTAAGAATATGCGAACATGTAGTTCACCAAGTACTGATAAACTTTTGTCTAAAACATTTTTTAATTTCACTACCGGAACTGCCTAAAAAATGGTGACAAATCTTAACGGGTAGACCCTGTTGTATATTGCATCTTATAGTGCATCAATTTTTGCAAACTATGATTTACAAATTATAGATACCTTGACGATTACTGTCACAATTGTCAAACAGGAAAGTGAGAATAAATCCTTCAACATTAAATGTCAGAATGATCCGATGGATATCTTCCTGTATGAGATCTGATTATAAACGAAATATGATAACATATCTAAGAAAATTTTGATGCAACTATATTATTAATAAAAATATACTACCATAAATAATTTTATAACACGCCACTGCCTTCTCACAAGTGCTTTCATTGTAGTTAAAAACAGTCTGGATTTCATGAAATGTCTAATAATGATTTATACGTTAAATAATAAACATGCAATTTATAAAAGTGGTTAACTTATCATACAAAATTCTTATTTGTTTCTACAAGTTTTTGTAGAATTCGGGTATTTTAAAAGTAAAAGTAACTGATTTATAATTTGTATCACTATTCGTCTCAGCTAGTAATTATTCAATTAAAGTAATTCTATTATCATAGATATTTAACAGCTATGCCGAATATTTTCCATTTCTGTTCTTATGAACCCAATCAACATATAACGAATCCACTGTTAAATATTATTGTTCTCAAATGTATAATTGGAAGTAACACGTTTAAAGTTGAAACATGTTCAGAGGTAGTATAGAAATCGACTATAAAAGTAAATCGTATTGCAATGAAAAGAATTGAAAAATATTGAAAAAATTCTTCTGCACACTATAAAAGAGATTACAAAATGTTCAATAATCGTATTGGAAATACCTACAGAATATTTCAACTATTAAGTTATCCAGAAATTTGTGGTACTATTTTTGACAATACTGTTTCGAGAAAAATATGTTTAAAATTTCGAATGCAGTACATATTCATTTTTGGATGAAGCATCTCCTGTTGCGTTTATGTAGCATCTACATAAACATGTTATAGAAAAGTTGATTTCTTGACATATCTAGGTATTGCATAACCCTTTAAACTAGATATTTAATCCTTTGCGTTAGGAAAAAGTACATAAGTAAAAAAACTAATCGAACTTTCTGAAACAAAATTTGTAGATGTGCAAATCATTTAATAAATGCTAATTTTCGGATATAGGCATCATTGTTCAATCATCTGAAAAATGTGTATAACTCTCGTTCGCTCCTCATTTGTATACCTTAATTTGTTCCTCGTTGTCAAATTTACAGACTGGTAAAGAACCGTTAAAATCGAAAGGTAACTAACTATATTTTGCAAACTCCTCTTTGAAAATGAAAGCCTGCGATAATAATTAATTTTTCAAAAGAATCGATGAAAGTGCTAAATTGTCGCGAGGAACGGATGAGAGTTAGCTTGGGATTATGTCACCTGAGCGGTGAGTATAATCTTGATTCTATTACAGTTGGATATACTTAATGAGACAGGATTTTCAATATTACTCAGCAGCCGAGAAATGATCTAAAGGCTTCACACACACAGATACACGAAGTGAAAAGAATCCACGGGATTCACTGTGACACCGTAACTGCTATCACTTTATCGTCACACTTAATTAAATCCTGATACCGAGGACGCGTCGGGCTCTTTCACTTCACACTTAATCGAACAAACGATACGTCGCACAAAATTATTAGAACCACGTGAGGCTGGGGGGGGGGGGGAGAATGCCCGCCCCGGTGTAAGAGATATAACACGATGCATAGAGGACTGATCGTTCACCATTAAAGGTACGCCATACCGGTCCACCGTGCATTACACGATCTCATCTAATCTGACAAGCTCAAAAAGGGAATGACGTTACAGGAGACTGGTCTGTCGCGTCGTGTAACTGCTTCATTTTCCGTCGAGTTTCTCGAACATTTCCCGTTGGGAAATTCCTTCCGGGACTTTCTCTTAACGGGGTTAAAAATTCACGCACAGACGAGTTACTCGGTCGTGTTTGGGTACCGCTTTTCTTCGTAATTGGCCGTTTAATGTTCCATCAACTACAGGCACTGCTTATTACGGTATGCCTGCTTGAGTGTTTACGTTTTATCACGATCCGTATCATCGCACAGCTACCTCAAACATTAATATCTTGCTGGCTGCTTCTTGCATATCTTTTCAGTTTTATTGTATCAATGTTGTGTCTCCACTATAATTTCTTGTATGAGTATTTTTTCCTTTTCTTTGGTTTTCTCTCAATGATCATCTATTTTTATTAAATGCTCGTCGTAAAACTACCTCAAACATCAATATCTCTTTCCTTCTGCATTCAATTTCAGTGTCTCATTCTTGTGTCTCTACTTTTATCACTTTCATAGTTTATCCTCTTCTCTAGGCGTTCTCTAAATAATTATTTTTATTCAATGTTCATCTTTCAACTACCTCGAACATCAATATCTCTTTCCTTCCAACATTCTTATCCACAATATTTTTTGTCTCTGGCCTTTAGTTTTATTGTATCACTCTCGCGTCTCTATTTGAATCACTTAAATAATTATTAGTTTTTCCGTTTTCTTTTAGCATTTTTTCAATAATTACTTATTTTCATTCAATACTCATTATACAGCAATCTCGGACATTAACATCTTTTCCAGTTGCTCCTTGTTTATCCCAATCCCTTTTCTTTGAACGCTTTTACCTCAGATTATTTTCTATCTCCCCCTATCGTTTTCATTCTCTCATTCCTGTCCGTCTATTTTCATTTTTATATAAATAGTTCTTCGTTTTCATCTGGCATAATCATCTCAATAAATACTTATTTTTATTCAATCCGCATCGTATAGCTATCTCAATAATTAATATCTGATCGATTTCACCTCGATTATTCTAATCCATTTCCTTGCAACGCTTTCATCCACATTAGTTTCTACATTCTGCTTTCAACATCATTGTTTCATTTTTGTTTCCCTGCTTTGTCAGAACAATTTTAGTCGCATCAAACAAATAAAACGAGTATCGAAGGGGGCGAAAATTTAGAAAGTCTGACCGTCAAGACAATTATGGCGGCGAAACAATAAAATAAAACTGTCAACGCGTACTCGTTTTCTTTCGACTAGTATCGACGATTTCGATACGTAACTATCTCACTTAATTCTTGAGTTAATTGTGATGTAATAAATTTCTACAAAGTCAACTAACTACGCACAGCATTGTTTGTACAAATTGTTTTAATATTTTATTACGTTGATACCATTACTGAATATTGCGTAATTGTATTTACTAATTACGAGTTATATTACCTAAAAACTGATTTTAATGTTTGTAACATGTCATCCAGTCACCGGAGTCGTTCAAGTACAAAATATTAAAAACATTATTTCAAGAAGAAGTATTGGTTTGACCGAGAGCTTGGTAGATAAATAATTGCAGAATATTATGCGATTACATTTCCCTACGTCGTTTTCGAATAGGCAAATCTCATTTTATACTCTTTTATAAACTTATTGATTTAAAGTCGCATCTGCGTTTATACTATTATGCTATTCCATTCGGTCCGTCGATTAAATTAAGTCTTAAGGATTCCAAATTCCCGTCGTTGAATCTAAGCGAAAAGCAACGGAACTGCAGCGTCGCATAATCAACAGTTTAGTCAAACGATTTTGCACTTTGATCGTTCACCGCATAAACAAATGAAGCGGGCATGTGTACCTTTTAGAATATTAGGCTGCACTGCACTTTAAAATTCACTTTCATGGAGCTCACTAAAACATTCTAACGGACATTTGAACAGATCACGGATGTAATAAGAATAACATAGTGACAGCTATTCATAGATATTTACAGAGCTCAATCATTTCCGTCGTTCCATTCATTGTACTCGCGTCACAGAGTTTATTTTAACTTTCGTCCAATAATCTTCCTATTCATTGCGATCTCAAAGATCTACAATTTATGAGTCCATCATTAATCATACTCGTTTCAGTAACGCTTTGCATACGTCTAAAATAAAATAAAATAATGGTACATATATTGCTAATTTTGCAGTTTAATAGTCTTGGATTTAAAGGGTGAACTTTTCTGTGCGTCAATTTTGCTTTCTCCAACTAGCAATTTGATAAATGTTTGCAAATGTTATAATTGAGGTAAAACGGCTCACTTCAAAGTCTGATTTTGTATAATTTATAATCGAATAACAAAGTTTATGCGAACACTTTTCATGTTAGATCACTCGATTCTGTATACTTGTCACAATTTCGAGAAGAAATATAACTTCTTGCATAACCAAATTATGAAGCATTCAATTGTCGAGACTACAATAACTTTTACTTTAACAAAGCAGCCAGGAAAAATATCAAAAATCCCAAAACTAGCGATGTAATCCTCAAGCCCGACTCTATTTTTCATATAAACCAATCAGTTACTCTCAGTTCAGGCCGTCATTTCAATTCCAGATTCCTCCACTTTAACTCATAATAGATTTCCCACGATCCAGTGGGGATGATCTTGATCGAACACATTTCCACAGGGGTCCACAAAACCTCAACGAATTTATTCCTCAGCGTCAGCATCAATCCCCAACACTTAGTCACATCTCCAAAACGAATAGTCCGAATCAGTCTCGTACGAGACTGAGCACAGATCTATCTACATAGAAAAATAGCAAAACACTGCACACAAGGCAATCCTGGTTGCACAGACAGCAAACGATGTGAGATCGCTTGGCAAACTGTGAATCGCGCGGGCAGATTGTGAAGTTGCGAAAAGATTAGTATCACGGCGGAAGAAAAACGCGAGCGCCGACGGGTAATGACCGGTTGGCCAAACACACAGATACGCACCCCTCATCACGTGTAATCCGGTTGGAACGCGATTGACGAACAACGGTCGAATTCGCAGGGCGATTTCACTGTCGGCGCGCTCGAACCAGTAGTTTTAATCCGCCACGTGGTGGTGATCGTGTTGAACGCGTCTTCGAGGTTGAAGAGCGACGAACGAGCGCGGTTTTGTCGCAAGATCGACGGGTACCCGTCACCGAAGTGGTTTTGGCGAACCTCGTGCGACGATTAAGTTTACGATCGGATTTGTTCTGCCGCGATGACACACAACGGATGGTATCCTCGCGTGGCGGCTTGTCCGCGACTGAGAGAGCTCGCGGGGCCACCCCGTGCATGTTTCCTGGCTTGGCCGCCACAGCGCCACCTTCACTCGAATCCTACCCCCCCATCGCAGAATCCACCCCCATTCTAGTTCCAGGCTCTCCCTTCCCACTGGCTCTACAACCACCCTCCTCTGTCTTTTACATCTCCCTCGATCCGTCACTACGTTGCTCCGTGGCAAAAACAACCCTCCCGCCTTCCCTTTAGCAGCCGTGTCGCTGGCCTCTTAGGAACTGCACTCTTGACCCATGACCATTCGAACGAACGTGTCGCGATAGGTACGGGACAAACGCAAAGACATGAATCTCCGCGGACGACGACGGTGTTTTAAGTCTTGTGCGAGACGTTCTCCAGCGACTCTCGCTCGGGAAAACGTGCAGTCGCAGTTTCTATAGAGCGTTTCACTGGATGTACTCGTAGTCTCTTTCCGTAAGCTACTCGCTACGCCCAATCCGCACATTCAAACGCTCACGTGGCTTAGAGATGTAACCCAAGTCGATATACAGTAGTGGACAGTAACCGCTATCCCTCCCCCTAAATCCAAAAAATGGGACCTCGGACTGCGCTTCGAGCAAACTGATTGAAAGTTGATACGTGGCGGTTATCAGCATGTCACTCATACACATTCCCAGTCATTTCTTCGATTGAATTCGCAAAATCCACCTCGGTACTTAATTGTCTGTATTCGGTCTCGATTTAAGTATCGTTCGTATTAAAAGTAGCATAAGACCATTTTTGAAAAAAATTCAGAAATTACAAAATAAACAAATTATTTAGTGAGCATTTCATTTATAAACAATTCACGTTTAGTATTTTAAAATATCCATATGGACTGGTCAATTTAAAATTCGCCAGTAAATGAAATTGCCTAACGGTTGGTTATGAAAGTGATGAAAGTCCATTAACGACCCAGAAAAAATAAATTATTTTAGTTAAATTCACACGTCATTTATGTAATCAATTTAAATATTTCTAAATTCACTGATACATTGCCAAACTTAATGCACTTTATTTATATTTTTGAATCGAATCAAATGCAAACCTTTAAATATCTGAAGAGAAGAAAAAATGGTCTTACATCATTTTTAAAATAGACTGTCCATATGACAACTCTCAATAAAATACACTTTTCAGTCATTTCTTCTATGTTTTATAGTTTTGTCGCGAGGTATATGTAGCGTGTGACGCCAAAGCTTAAACATTGATACTACGGAAGCATCAACGGTGGGGATAGGCGGAGCGAGTAAGGGCCGCCTTTGTGTCGTCTCGCGGGATTTCTTGTGAGGCACGCACAGTACAAGCACACAACCGTCTCTGCTACAATAATCATCGTTGTCGCCCTCCCAACGACGGAAAAGCGATGTTGAGATTATATTTTGAGCGTTGATCTGTCCAATATTGCTGCTGGTTCAAGGCAATTAACGCTCTAGTTTATAACAGTAAAATAATATATTTCACGTGTTCTAATTGTACAAGCATGAGGTTGAAGGTTCAACTTATTCAGTGTTCTGGCAGGTTCTATGGGTTCTGAAGGTTCTGAATGATCCAAGTTCTTGTCCTGATGCAATTGCCTACAAAGGCTCGGGAAGAATAGCCAGTTTGGTACGTAATCCAAGAATAGTGTAACGCCTACTGACTCTGTGATTTCATTTTCCCACGTAAGCATCGTAGAACGTTGCACAGAGATCGCTTGTACAAGGATTTTTTCCACGGAAGTGGTATCGCCTTTCCGCTGCATGCCCTTAACGAGTCCTTAGAGACGAGCACGCCAATAAATATCTGAAAAAATGACAGTGTCCCACTCGTTCGTAGCGCAGACCTACATACGATGTTTAAACAATTCTAGACAGATTATATAGATTTAATTTAGTCAAGATTTGCGATACGAATATGTGACTTCTTTCCTATTTTTAAGAGAAACTTTTTCCTTAATTCCTTTTTGTTCTTTAATACTTTATTTCAGCGCCGGGATGAAAGACTCGGAAGTTTTCCTGTGCCTCAATAGCAAATTGTAATCCTGCTCACCGTATGCGGTAGTCCTGTAATCTGTTTCTCCACCTCCATGGTGGTCAAGTTGGGATGGGCTTAGGGGACGGAAAACGCTCTCCAAGATTGCCAATAGCGATTTTCCCTCCCACTAACATTTCTATAATCAATTCACCAAAATTCATATTCCTTAGGAGGTGATTGCTGCTTGAGGGCGAAGTGCTTAAGACTTCGAAGAATTTAGAACTAAGATCACCATCGTGCTGTATGAACACATCTCGTATACAGGGTGTCTCATTTCATGTTTCGCGCACAATTATTTCTCAAGCAGTAGCTCGTTGTACACAATATTTGAAATATAACTTACTCTGTTTTGGGGGAGATTCTAGGTGTACCTGCTTCCGTTTATCTAAGCTAAATTTTGAATGGTACTAAATGACCTTGAATGACCGAGGAAGACGAAACAATTGTAGATCAGAGAATTCGTCTCGGCATAAACTATACGCTTACCTAAATAAAAACATTCCATGTGAAAGCGATCACGTTTTTTTTAATGGTACTAAATAACCTTGAATGACCGAGGAAGACGAAACAATTATAGATCAGAGAATTCGTCTCGGCATAAACTATACGCTTACCTAAATAAAAACATTCCATGTGAAAGCGACTACTTTTTTGTGAAATTGAAATATACTGTAGTTTAAGTGAAAATAATGAGGGTTTGGGCCTTGATTTTGTTATCTTCGATATTATTTAAAAGATAAAGACCTTTAAAGTTAACCATTTTGACCGATTTGTACGAAAACTACCTTCACAAAACAATTTATATCATGGTTATTAATAATGATGGAAACATTTTTTTTAATCATCACCGCTGCTCATCAGGCAACTTAGACTGCAACATATTTCAATTTCAGAAAAATCCAAGATATTCAAAACAGAGATCGCTTTTACATGGAATGGCCCGTACAAAAAGACAGAGGTCTTTATTAATAACCATGATGTGAATTGTTTTGTGAATGTAGTTTTCGTAGAAATCGGTCAAAATGGCCAACTTTAAAGGTCTGTATCTTTTAAACAATTTCGAAGGTTACTTAGTACCATTCAAAATGTAACCTCGATAAACGGAAGTACGTCCACCTAGAGAAGATTTGTAACCACCATAAGATGTCTCCCGCGAACCAGTGTAAGTTTGATTTGAAATATTTTTTACAACAAGCTATAGCTTTGGAAATAAATGCGTGCGATACTACAAATGGGACACCATTTATACTCCGCGTTGAAAGAAGAATTGTTATTGCGGTCGCTGGTGGAATGAGGGAGACAAGGAAAAGAAAATGGAAAAGGAGCGTTTCGTCCTGAGCCTGTTACTGGACTCTCAGCGGGGCTGGGGAAAAATAAATTTTTGAAATAGATAAATAGAAATTCATATTTTCATTATTTCAAGTGATGCAAGACTTGGCAAATAAATCTTTTTTAAAATAGTAATTACATAAAGAAATAGTTACTTCAAATATATATTTAAATCATCACTCGTGCATATACTATTGTGAAATGAGTATTTCATTCAAACATTAGATAGAAGTATTTCAAATAACAATATTTCCATTACATTCTATTTCAAACAATATTATTAAAGTAAGCACTTCTTAACATTAACATGTAGGAAATGTTTTATCGATAATATAATATATTTGTCTTGTTTATCAAAATCTGAAAATATTCCATAAAAGTTATTTGTTCATGTTACTGATTCAACTTTATTTGCTTTGAACAGAAGACATTTTTTGGCACAATCCCCTATTTCCTATATGCGAATGTAAATAGTAAATAGCGTTATGCGATAGTTATGTGTAAATGGTAAATAGTATTTACTCAAGAAAAAAAACATTAAATGAAATAGAATTTTCAAATAGTATTTGAATCAAGCATGAAATGATATAGTATTTTCACATAGTATTTGCTTATGGAAATATTTCAACTTTTGGTATTTTATCTCAAACTATTTCAAATTGGCCCCAGCTCTGTTCGTCAGTAAGGCTATCTAGCAGATCCTCCCGTCGATGCTGGGATATCGGAAGGTGATTGGGGACGATACACAGTAATCCACGAGTAAATTTTACTACGTTCGGGAGCCAGCAGTAAAATTCTCGCGAGCGGGTTAGCGTTTCTTTTTGCACTGTAGAATTCTATTTATTCTCCATCCTTGTCACTGAGATAGGGATCCACAGAGCTCGACACACTAATTGTAAGTGGTAGGTGAAGATTAGGGATGTTTCGTAGGCATTCCACCGTGTGAATTTAAAAATACGGATCGGACGCAGTCAGAGAAAAAAAAGGATACATTATTTGATGCGGAGTACCTCGCGACCGTTTCGCGACTGGCTTCGCTGCCTGTAGCACGTGATGTGCACCGAGTGTTCGCTCGAAGGACCATCTACACCGAACGTGGGAAAAAATTGTGTGAATGATTGGAGGACCAAGAGTTTATTTACAAAGAGCTGGTAGCTGTACAGAATTGAACGGCTTTCTTAACAAGTCTCGTGATTTGTGAGACACAGATGGTCTTCTGCTTAGACACAAGTTGTTTGACCGAGCTTCGTTGATGTTATGACCTCAAAAAGCGATTCCAACCCGCCTTAGGCCCGAGTCCCTTTCCCATTCGCCCTTATTTGCGTGAAGAGTGGGAGTGTGGAAAACCCTCTTTTCCGCACGAGGTGGTTGGAAAGTTTGGCAACGGTGCCGAGTGACTCCAGGTCGAAGGTCCGTCGGTGACCATAACCGTTACCTTCTTCCTGGAACTCACTCGTCGAGGCTACGGTTTATGACACGTCGAAAGTACCCGAAAAATCCTTAAAAACGTACTGCAGAATTACCTGGACATCTGCATGCCAAATGTCGACCGATTCGACAGACCCAAAACGTAAATCCGCGCCCGTGACATAAGCCGTCCCTAATTACCTAGCTTCGACACTATTAATTTGTTAATTTTTATTAAGTTGACTGTGTAAATGAAATTTCGATAATTGATTACAAAGGGGTACTCTTCTCCGATTTTGATAATCATGTAATATGTTGTCAGGGACATGATTCTGATTAACTTTTCCCTATACAGGGTGAGTCGCCTAACGTTTTCACCTCAAATATCTTTGTTGTTTTCAAAGATACATTAAATGTCTTCAGGACAAAGTTGAATGGTAAAATGGGTCTCAAACGATACCAAAAATTTGTTTGTTTTTATGTCATTTTTTGTTAGAGATATCAAGGTCACCTCCATTTTTATAAATGGAACCACCCTTTTTTAAACACCTACAATGATAGTCCCTTTCATTACGAATTCAGTGACTATAATTACTCAAGGTCATTCAAGGTCACGGACAGAGATAACGTATAAGATTTAAAATATGAAAGCAGACTACGTTTATTACCAGTGACTATATATAATACCAGATGGTATTCAGAATCACACGCCAGATAACATATTTGAAGCTCATCAAAATCGCTGAGGAGCCCATTTTCTAGATTATTATCCTGCGGAGAGGTAGGTTTGTACAGATTTCAAATGAATTTGGTTACGTCTGAGATTTCTTGGGGACGGTTGGAGCCCGCCTCCCCTCACCTTAAGGGACGAAATCGAAAACTGAGAAAAGGCGGAGTTTGCTATAGTCATCCTAATAATTTTTTGCAAATATCTAAAAAAACGAAGGTCGAGCGACATTTTTTACAAATAAAAAGGTGTTCAAAATGTCGAGCTGTGCAACATATTTAAATTTTCTCAAAATGGGAGAGGAATACCCATTTGTAAATAATTACAACTGGTTTTGTATATACAGTTTAGATACTAAAGAGAACGTTGTTACTTCGTATAAAATTATCTAGAAAAATGTAAATTTTCGAGACAAATTAATCGAACCATACGATAAGACGTGTGTATAAAAATCAGAATGGATAAAATGAATTTACCAGTGTTGCTAATATTCAATATTTTCCAGACCTTGCATTGTTTTTTCATCATAATTTTTTCATAATTGCTGCTGTTCATGTTCAATGCATTGTTTTAATTCGTCAAGAGCTAAAAATTGTTTGCTCTTGACATATAACGCTATCACAAGATTTTACCAGATATATTCAATAATCTTAAGATCCGGAGATCTTGCAAGGAAGTCCAGAGTTTTAATTTTTGTAGTTGCATAAAGTGTTTTAACTAGTTTGGCTGTTAACGGAGGAATTATCATGTTAAAATAAGACAGTAGTATCATCAATTCTTGTAGCATGTATATTTATTTGCCCTTTAATAATATCTGAATATTTCTGATTTTGTCAGTCCTATACTTAATACATTACTGTCGCGATGAAAGCAATAAAGCGGCTCACACTAGGTGCTATAATAATATCCCTCCTACTGCGGGGTATACCCCTGGAAGGACCAAGAAGTTCGTCTGCTCGACTCGGCCGATAAATTGTAACATGATACGGATAAGGTGTATCAATGAAATGTACACAGAGCTGGGTAACATATTATTTCAAATAGTCAATTGTAAACAGTTTATTTTAAACCATACGTGCACTTTCACATTAGTATTCAAATATTTTATTGTATGTTTTAGGTTACCAAAATTAAAATATTTTATTTACAGCAATTTTACTGTACATTTAAAATAGAATTTTATTTGAATTGTAGAACTATTTAAAATAGTAGTTGAAATACTTTTTCTCCTAAGTTTTACCTAGCTCTGGATATATGAAACCTCGAGTCGACCTGAAGTCGTCGCATTCTTCGAGGCATTACTGTATCCGTCCTTCCATCGTAACCTATACGTCCCATATCATAAGAGATCCTTTCCGCAAATCATGATAATAGCAGATAAAACCGTTTGGCCAGTCCATATCAAAATTGTTGCATCCAAAATATTATTTTTCGCTATTTTTTCCTAAATTCAATGTTTCTTTACAATTAGCAATCAAAAACTTCTGTACCGTTCTGCTAATACGGGTTTCCTCTGCAGTTATTGTTTTCAATTCTAACACTCCCGTAAAATTCGTCGTACAAGTTTTACATGTGTTTTAACACCAGCATCTTCGAAAATTTGTCTAGCGGACATGTTCGAATTCGATCCTAGGTTTAAAATTGCACGCTTTTGATGTAATATTAACTCAGATGGACGACCAGAACTCTTTCTTGTGCTATAATTATCTGGATTTTTAATTCCAGAATTTTTTTAAAATCGAGTTTGCAACCAAAAATTCTTAAATAATTCACTGTCATTTGTGCTGTTAGGTAGAATGTTCATGAATTTTTTCGTAATTTTTTGTTGAGCATAACAGAAGAAATAGAGCATAATTCACTAAAACTAAATCCACCCTGTAACTACCCTTATGGTAGGGGTACCGACTTGAAACTTGTCACAGAGGGGTTTCTTTGGGAGCTCTATCGAATGGTCTTACCAAAAATCTATTTGGCTTAGGAGAACTTTTTACCATCTCATCCGGGTATACCTTTACTGATTACGTTTATACCTTGATTTAAGACTAGCAATATTGACAATAAAAGACTTTTCTTGAAACAGTTTTATACGGGATTTTATTTCAGACGCACTTAATGTTTTTCCACGACACATTTTATGCACTGAACAAACTGAACCATTTATACTAACCAGGTGAAGACGCGGTCATGGGGTCTCAGATTTTCTCGAAACTTTGCATATTGGTAGATTTCGAATACAGGTTTCCTCTGACATTTTATTCGTTTCAAGCGCTTACATTTCTCTAAAATTCGTCGTGCAAGTTTTACATGTGTTTTAACACCAGCATCTACGGAAATTTGTCTAGCGGACATTTTTATATTCGATGTTAGGCTTAAAATTGCTCGTTTGTGTTGTAATGTGAATGCGAGAGGACGATCGGAACTCTTCCTCGTGCTATAATTATCTGGATTTTTAATGCAATTACCGATTACGTTTCTACTTCGATGTAAGACTAGCAATTATAACAACAGCAAATTTTTCTTGAAAAGTTTTAGAGCTGTTTTCATTCCAGACGCACATAATGTTTTTCCACGACACATCTGATGCACTGAACAAACTGTACTATTCATATTGAACACTATGTACTGGCGACTTAATTACTTGGAGAAAATATGAAGCATATCATTTTGTTCTACTTGATGTGACTGCAATATTTCTTTATAATCTTTCTTAGAAACGGATACTACACATAATCTTTCATACAGATATTTACAGCTACCTGTACAATATAACTGATTTACTAAAATGTATATTTTCTTCCGATATCGAACGGATACATAATGAAACGTAGGGTGTTCCATCTTTTTGTCATTGACTGTAGCAGTGAGAAAGATATCGTCTTCCTCTAGTTAGCCATCTGTCGGTGAACGCGGGAGGCGCCGCCGCATTATACAGGGTGGCCCACATAACTCTGAACAGCTCAATATCTCTAAAACTATGCCATCGATTTTAAAGTTCTTAGTCTTAAATTGCATGGAACTGAAGGGCCTTTCTGACTACATAAACGTGAAGTGGCCTCCCTTCCCCTTTAACGGGGGAGGGGAGGTACTTAAGTAATTTTAAATGGAACCCCCTATAAAATGTTACACATTTAGATTCTACAGGAAAAAACAAGTCAATTTTGTCTGAAATATTTTTTTGTCAGATACTTCCATGATGAGATATAACAGTTTGAAGTTTCGAGTTGTAGGTACTTGAAGCTCTCGGAAATAGCGTTATGGAATTATACGCGCTTGAGTCCATTGCTTATTCGTGAAGAAACACAAACAATAATATTTACAATTCTTGAGTTTGACTCACTTATCTATGAAAACGTTTTCAGTTTAAAGCTGTTATTCAAGCAGTAACATTGTGATTATGGCTACTTTTGACACAGAAGTGAATATGTTATTAACGTTAGGTGAATGCCAAAAAAATTATCGGCGTGCAGCAGTGATGTTTTTTTGAACGTTATGTGATCAAAAAATGTCATGCAACATTTCATAATTTAGAAAAGCGGCTTCGCGAGCACGGTGAATTGTGTAAAAAAACTCGCAATAAACCTGAAGCTGTCACTAATGAAAATAATAGTGCCAGTATTCTTGCTGCAATTACATTAAATCCTCATATTAGTCAACGTACACTTGCACAAACATCACATATTAGTCGTTCATCGATTCAACGAATTTTGAAACGGCAAAAGTATCATCCATATCACATGGTTTTATCACAAGAGCTTTCGACAGCAGATTACGATCACCGCGTAAGATTTTGTGAGTGGCTGCAGGGTGTTGTGGAAAATGACTTTTTGTGCAAAATACTTTTTTCCGATGAGGCCACTTTTATGAATTCAGGGCATGTAAATAGACATAATCTGCATTATTGGGCCGTGGAAAACCCAAATTGGATGCGATGTGTTCTCTTTCACCATCGATGGTCTTTAAATGTTTGGTGTGGCCTAATAGGAGATTTTGTGATTGGACCTTATTTTTTTCAAGAAACTGTAACATCTGCAAGTTATTGTGATTTATTAAAAAATCATTTGCCTGCGCTTTTGGAAGATGTTCTGCACTGCACGTTAGAAGAGAAATGTGGTTCCAACAAAACGGCGCTCCTCCACATTTTGCAATCATCACCAGGCAATTTTTGAACGAAAAATTTGGGAACAAATGGATAGGTCGTGGGGGACCTCGTCAATATCCTCCTCGATCCCCCGATCTAACACCATTAGATTTTTTCTTATGGGGATATGTAAAGGACAAAGTTATGTTTGAACCACCGACGACAAAAGAGGATATGAAACAAAGAATACGTGACGCTTGCGCTTCAGTGACTCCCGAAATGTTGAAAAATGTTAGAACAACTTTGATGTTTCGAGTAAATAAATGTTTACAAGCCCGTGACGGACATTTTGAACATTTAATTTAAAGTACATTTTATTTCTTCACGAATAAGCAAAGGACTCAAGCGCGTATAATTCCATAACGCTATTTCCGAGCGCTTCAAGTACCTACAACTCGAAACTTCAAACTGTTATATCTCATCATGGAAGTATCTGACAAAAAAATGTTTCAGACAAAGTTGACTTGTTTTTTCCTGTAAAATCTAAATATGTAACATTTTATAGGGGGTTCCATTTAAAATTACGAAGGTACCTCCCCTCCCCCGTTAAAGGGGAAGGGAGGCCACTTCACGTTTATGTAGTCAGAAAGGCCCTTCAGTTCCATGCAATTTAAGACTAAGAACTTTAAAATCGATGGCATAGTTTTCGAGATATTGAGCTGTTCAGAGTTATGTGGGCCACCCTGTATATAATAAATTATTAAATGGCAAACCAAGTAGTTGCTGTATCGCCCAAGCTCTCATAAAAGTGCAAGGTTAACAAAGAATATCGGTCTCTTCACGGACGCTTATGCGTAGCCGAAAATAACGCGTTTTTCACTACGATGTCTTGGCGATGGCGCGGACTCTGGGAACACTGGCTATGAATCACCTTGTATAACATGCGATTCTGATGTTAACCGTGACGAGATACAGCTGCAGACCAAAGGAGGTCGCCGGACGAATTTTTCTATGCTGCGACGGACCATTATTCCGGCGACGGGATTGTTCCTGCATCGGTGCACCCGTAAAGTGCGGTCGCGAAGGAGTGCCGTGTAAAATGGAGTCGTGAGGTGAGACGTTCGTGTTTACTTTTCTATAGGAATATTAAAGTTTCGCTCCGAGGATGAAAGTTTCACGGCTCTGCTCGTTCTGGAGTCGACTGGAAGGTTTGATCTTGGTTTAATTATGTCGTATCTTCGTATAGGGTCAGTTGCCCTGATTTGAGATATTTTTTTTATGCACGTGTTTTAACTATTTGGAATGCTTTTGTAATCAGACAGTGTTATGAACAGTTATCCTTCATTTTTAAATAAATTCTACTCGAATTTCTTCTACGTTTCGATTAACCCCCAAATGGTACTTGAGTCCAACATTGGGCCCATTTTGAGTTATTAACGTTCGAGCACAAAGCCTATTTTCTCGCACATTCAATGTGTAATCTCTTGTCGTCATATTATAAAACATTTTGAAAAATGCATATTAACACTTTGCCGTTCGGCGACACCACAGTGGTGTTGCGCACATAGTTTTGCTCAACGGCCGGCGACACCGCAGTGGTGTACTGGACGGCATAGTCTTAATTGCGCATTATTTAATGCATTCAGTACATATCAACGTTTCAATACAGAACGCAAGAATCTCCGATTTCATGATTTTTTATTGAAAGTGTCTGCTGCTCTCATGAGAGCTAACGATGACATTAGTAAAACTTGAAAATTTATAATCACCCGATAACCTCAAGAACGGCCGGCGCCAAGCGAAGAAATTTTTACGAGACGTGCGGACGGCAAAGTGTTATAATAATAATGAATAAGATGGCTGACTACTGGAACAATTACCCTAGCGAGTTAAAGTCACTTGTAATAGCTTCAATATGGAGATCAACAATCCTCTTATAATGCGATAATCTGAAAACATGATTGTGACATACTTCCTATATCATGATATACTTATAACGCGATGTGCATATGGGATTAGAGGACCCTCATATAACTTTCACCATTCCCCTAATTCATATAACTATTATATTTTACTTCACATGGTTTCGATATTACACCGAAGGCATTAACTCTGTTATGGGAGGTTGTGGAATGTAGAACATATGTAGAGAAAGATCGATTCGTAAGGATTTGAAGTTCTTATTACAGTTTAGACAATGTTTATTATTTTTATGAAGATCCTCGTTTCATGACATGCTAGATCCCAGATAATATAATATATAAATAATACTAGTTTTATTATTTCTGCAACACAAAATTATTAATATTTGTCGAATACATGCTACACGCAATTCAATACCATTCATGCATAAAATTCGTTTGATTCTTCATAAAACCTTCCTCAAAGTGCATGCGTTTTTAAACTTCATAGGAAGTCGTAAATTCTTCATTGTTTCTTTAAATACCCATCTTAATTGTACTTTGCAATAAGCTTTTCTATAAAATGTTTAAATCTCTGTTTTCATACTAATTTATGATAACTAAAACAAATTCTCTCCCCATTGCCGCTTAACATACAGGCCCTAGTCAAAATATTTCCTCCACCTCACGGTTTGATATTTCGGTAGAATTTCATCGGTAATATGATTATTATTCTACAAAAAAGTCCATAATGATCTATTATATTAATAATGTAGTTAATTCGCTACAACTACGTCGCTTTACCAATATCTAATTCTGATATTTGTGTATAATTATTGTTATCTTCCATCATTAAAGGTGAGCTTACAATTGTTTCTTGTTTAAAACGATATTTTAATAACTTTTTAAATCTTTGTAACGATTGTTATGTAATTTCACTTTTATTCCGATCTATGGCTAGATTTTGAACACATTGTACCATTTTATGTACGTGTACAATTATTTTTTACGTTCGAAACTACAATTATGGGGAATACAAAGCATGAAAAACTATTTCTGACAAATAATGGCATCCTTCATTTTTTCTTTATAATATCACGTCCATAACGAATGGTCAACACAAACGAAAAATAATAGATACCATAATATGTCCAAAATGATTTGTCATGTTTTGTATTGGCCGTAATTCTAGTTTTGAAACAAATTTTAACACTGCTCAAAATATTGTTACGTGTTAAGTGATTAGTTATAGTTGAAAATAAAGATTAGATTATATGGTAATTATATTGAAAGCAATTCATTTTACTCCTTTATTTTTCAATTCCTCATAATTGTGACGTAAAATATATTCCTTCTATTTATTTAGCAATTTTGACTTTCATAAGGAAATTTTACAATATAACATTCTTTACATGATATATGAAACAAAACTGTATTACATTATAATCATATATAGTTGTTGCATTATTATTTGGTATCAATTAGGATTGCATTATTGTCCAAGATAAATTATGAATACAATATTTTTTTACATTTCTATATTACACTTTTTAAAAAACACGTGTATAAGTAGGCTCGAAAAAACATATATTATATTATATATCTGTGACTTCTTTAATAGGGTACAGTCAATATTATATCAGCAATAGTCTATCTCTATATACGGAGTAATTTTTCGAGAAAATTTAACGCTCTGCGAAAAAGACATTTACTATCAACAGAAGAAACGAAGTTATCTTCGTCATAAAAGAAACAGAGATTTTCGAAAGCAGAACGTTGAGAATGCCGCGCCGTGCGCATTTTCAGTGACCATTTGATCCATGAACCCATAAAAGAATGAACTAGATGCTTGGAATGCCAAGTTTGTCTCAGGTGTATATGATGGCGTGGACGAAGACGTTGTTTATGACTGTGACATGTGTAAATAATTGCATCTCACCTTTCCCCGTGTGTGCAATAGGATCGCTATGAATAAAATTATATTCTTTTATATTTTCTGTGTTTAACTTTTTAGTGCACTTTCATGACCAGACAGTGACAACATATTCAATCAGTATTCTTTATATTCTGCTTCCATCTCGCGTTTATTTTACATTAAACTACATTATAGTTTTGCGTAAACTAAAATAATGAATGTTATCTTAATTATTTTGGTTGTTTATGTCATTTACAAGGCAGTTTAATCAATTTTGCTTATAAAAATGGCAATTAGTAGACTGTGGATTTAATGCATTTCTGGAAAAAATATATAAGTGAAATTTAACCCTTAGCACTCGAGTGGCGACTCTGAGGCGCCACTAAAAATTGCTGTACCATAATCCAAAATATTGTTTACACTATTAAATTTGTTTGTATTTAATACATTACTAAACATTTAAGTGTTGTAAGAGGTATTATATCATTTTCATATCCATAGAGTGAAAAAAATCATATAAAATGAAACTATTCTTGGTCGGAAGAAATGTTTGGTTTTGCAGCTAAAATAGCTCCGAGTGCAAAGAGTTAACAGTGTGATGATATTAAAAGAATTTAAACACATTGTTACACTGTATTCTGTTTATTAAAAATATTACAAGAAAAACTACATTTAGATTTAGTTCCAGATGTTTACAATCCACTTAAGAAACTTTCATTTTACATAAAAACTCATACTTCAGTAAATCACTCTGATGTGTCACAATTTTCGTCATCTTGGAAACTACCGAATTTCTAATGGATTCATGTAACACTATTTATATGAAGAAGAGTTTAACAAAAAAGGTGTTATCCAAAGAAACGTAGTGGGTACAGTGTTACTTGAAACCTTTTTGCAACAGCACTCTGTGACTGTGCCAATATACAAAATTTAAAAAAAAATCATGCCAAGCATTTCTTTTCCTTAACTGTAAGATCTATTTTAACTTTCTCATCAAATTTTCTCATGCCTAGTTCAATTCCCCAATAAAAGTGTTAATATACAGTGGATTCAAAAAATATTTAGACACTGCATTTCAGATTCTTGAAAAAAATATCGATATTTAAATTTTGATAATTTTGGAAAAAGAAATAGTGCAATCACAAGCCTGGATTCATTTAACAACTAAACCTGCCGACCATTAAAAGTGGCTAGTATGTGTTGCTTTATAAAAATGGCACGATTCAATTTATTTAGATTTTATGCGATGTTTACTACATTGTACACTTTAACAAAGCAGCGTGTATAATCATGTCGAAACCGGTCATTTGACCCTCTGTGGTAGTTTTAGTGTTAAAAGCTTGAAGCCTCTACTTTCGCAAAGCAGTATACATTTTTCTCTAAGACATTTTTACATCATGTAGCACGTTGGAAACTGAAGACTCATTTTTCCTAAAAAATTATGCAAATTTCCTAAATTATTTCAGAGTTTTCAAAAATTTTTCTCGTAATTGTAACTGCCATAGATTTGAAAATTGTGGTCTGCTCCAATGGCTCCTTAAAAGTTGATGTATAATTTTTTTTCACTGTTTCATCGAACAAAAATGAGGAAAAAGTTCGGTCGTGTAAAGCCTTCACCGTGTAGCTTGTACTACTGTAACGTTGGCTGCACACCTCTCATTCAAGGATCGATAAAACGACTGAAAAAAATCGTAGATCAATTTTTAAGCATTCGTGCTAAAGGGGGAACTTCAATATTTAAATATATGGTACTTTCCGTCACGACAAAAATGTTGAAAAGTTTTCTAGAATTTTCGAGAAAAATCGCGTCTTCAACTTCTCGCCCGCTGCATTGAGTAGTACCTTAGAATAATACAGGGTTATTCAAAAGTACCTTTAGGATGTTGAATGAGAATATCTGTTAAACGCCATGTTTGTTTCTTGTCACTTTCTTGTATTTCTAAATTACAATGATAGACAATTTTAACAATGGAGTCGTATACGATGAAAGAGCGTGCTAAAGCTATGAAAATTTATTTTGAAAATCAGTGTTCGATAAAAAATACCCATCGTAAATTACGTGATCTTTTCGGCATACACAATCGTCCATCTAAGCAAAAAATTCGTTTTATTAACACTAAACCTACCAAGCATTAAAAGTATCTGATAAATGTGGTCTTATAAAAATGGCAACACTATAATTATTGAGGTATAACACTATAATTAAACCGGTCATTTGACCGTGGTAGGTTTAGTGTTAAGAAATTTGATGAAACTGGATCTGTTCATGATAAACCGAAGCCTGAAACAAAAACAGCTCGTCCGAATGAAAATATTGCTGCTGTTCGTGAAAGTGTTGCTAATGACCCATCAACATCAATTCTGATTATTTTATCAACATCAATTTTGATTAATTATGGCTGAAATTAAATAGACTCGACATTAGAAATGTTTATTTTCAACAAGACGGAGCTACGCCACACACAACGCGTGAAAACATCACTTTAGTGCGATCAAAATTCAATGTCGATTAATTTCAAGGAATGGTGATGTAAATTGGCCACCTCGTTCGTGTGATTTGATCCCATTAGACTTTTTTCTTTGGGATTATTTGAAAATCAAAGTTTATGCCAACAAACCAGCAACAATTCATGACCTAAAAAACAACATTAGAAATGAAATTGATGAATTAAACGAGCAAATATGTCAAAATGTCATCGAAAATTTTGATGTTCGAATTGATGTCTGTAAAGGTGGTCGTGGTGGTCATTTGACAGATATCGTCTTTCACACATAATTGTCATAGATGATCCTGATTATTAAATTAAAAAACGAATGTAGGCCTTACAATACAATATTAAATAATTAACGTATATAATAGATTCATAAAATGGATTCAAGAAATATTTGAACACTAACTACACGATTTTCGAAAAATTGCCTACATTTAAACTGTCATCACTTCGTAAAAAATGATCGCATGACAGTAAATTTAGACTCATTTTAAATCTAGAAGTCTAGTGTCATAATCCATTGTTCATAAGGGGTTATCCAAAATGGACTATAGGAAGTTTTTTTAAATAAAAAACATACTATTTTTAATTTTATTCGTGTAGGCGTTGAACAACCGGTTGCCAACGACCGGTTTCTAACGGTCGAACGCTCAACGCTTACACGAATAAAATTAAAAATAGTATATTTTTTATTTCAAAAAATTTCCTATATTCTCTTTTGAATAACCCCTTATGAACAATGGATTATGACACTAGAGACTTCTAGATTTAAAATGAGTCCAAATTTACTGTCGTGCGATCATTCTTTACGAAGTGATCACAGTTTAAATGTAGACAATTTTTCGAAAATCGTTTAGTTAGTGTTCAAATATTTCTTGAATCCATTTTGTGAAATATTCGTACACTCTTAAAAAGACAATAACTTTGTTAGTATTGGCCCCGACGTCTTGAAATTTTTAAGGGGTTAGAACAATCAATTCACTACATGACGTGAACAAATTGTTTTGAAAAAATGGCAAGTGGTCGGAACAACTTTTATAAGTTGGCCTACATTGAAAACTTAAAAACTGGTTTTGTATATCTGTGTCAATTTTACATATTCTGAAAATTTCATCAAAATCGGTTGATGCGGAAAAATACGACAGGGAATGAAAGATGTAAGAATCCTCAGGTTTATTACAGTTGGAGTCCGAAAATCGCAAGAAACTCCAATTTTTACCAGCTTTATACGTTTGTACTTCATTTCATGATTTACCGATTATGATTTTCAGAATATATACCATTGACACAGATCTATAAAACGTATTTTTAAAATTTTTAATGTAGGCCTGCATAAAAAGGTTGTAAAATATAACTTTTAATATTTTTTCTGCAATTCCGACTAATCGCAATTTTTTTTATAATTTTTTTTCTGGTCGTGTACTAAACTGATTGATTTAATTTCTCAAAAAAATCCGGGTGATGGGATCCAATAGTAAAAATGTTATCGTCTCTTTAAGAGTATCCGCATATTTATGGGAGTGTCTGTATTTAATTATTTTTTAAATGTTCTTCACAGACTCAGATAAAATAACTGTAAAATCAATATTTAGCAATTCCTATCAACTATAACTTTCTTAAAAATGTGTTCACTCATCATGCAGTAAACTAATCCTTCTATGTTCTTGACAAAACTCAAGTCGCTTTTAAAAAAACTCACTAAAAGGATATATGTATACTCTTTTGACAAGTTGTATATGTTCTGAAGGGTTGTTAAGAACTCCTATCAAATTAACCCTTATTTCTCTCACTGACGAACAATGGGTTCCCTTATGAGCCCACCTTGATTTATGTCGAGAAATATAATCATTGAACATTAAATCTGGCGAATAACGAGTCTGTGCTTTATGTAAAAACTACTTCATATGGAAATGATTATGGTTCTGCAGTTCATTGTTTCCTATGCCGTTAAGAGGAGAACACATTTGTATTGAAACGGACGTGCATAAACCTAAATGGAATGAGGCTATTAAACAGAAACCCGTTATAATGATGAAAGTTAGGACATCTTGTAAACTCATATAGTCGTAACTCTCTTACCGATTTTTGGATGATTTTCGTATAACGTCGAGCTTAAATTGGATTCGTAAAGTTAATTAAGATTATTCATGCAATAATGTACTTCCGGTTTCATTACAAATATTCTACAAGAACAACGTTTGACGTATACGTCATAGTTATACCTAAGCATTCGACTATCGATTTTATACATTTATGACAAATGAAAGGGTCTAGCAGGATAAGAATGGTCTATATGTATAGCGGCCCCAGCCACCATTTTTTGTGCATTAATATATTGTAATTGGTATTGGAGAGGGAAACAATGGTTTTAGGTTGAAAGCTAATCCCCCAAAATTTTAAGTTGCTAAGCCTTCATATAAGGATAATATGAGGGTAAATACCCTTAACTGTATCATTACTATGTTCCTCAAATCCGACCATCTTGAAACTTTTGTATATATTAGATCGGTAACAGAACATTGTTCTTCAATTTTTTGGAAGTGGTCACTCGAAGGGTTGCTTGCAACCCCCAACCCTAAAAAATTAAATGATTTTTTCTACCCTTAATAATTTGATCACAATTGTGAAAAATATGATATGAAGGAGGTAAGATCAAGTATTTTCGTCTTTATTCCATCTGAATATCTTAATTAACAACTGAGAAAAGAAATGATACAGTTAAGGGTATTTACCATTATCTTTATAGTTATTGGTACAGGTTAGTGACTCAAAATTTTGGGGGATTATCTATCAACCTAAAACCATTGTTTTCCCCACAATACCAATTACAATATATTAATACAAAAAAAAAATGGTGGCTGGGGCCGCTAGACCATTCCTATCCTGCTACATCCTTACAGTAGAAATATTAAGAGATTGACGTATGAGTGACACTAATCTTTGATTAGATTTAAAAAATAATTCGTGTTGTAATATATTCAATTTGTGCTATACCATGATCGATATATAACACATTAAAGAAGTGATCAATTTGATTAATTTTAACTTTTCAGTTATAGTTTCCTTAACTAAATTAATTTTAAATTGTGGAACATTTTAGAGATGAAACTTGGCAGTCAACGTGTTAAAAGAATTTATATTTTCAACTTATTAACATTACTAAAACAAGAAAGAAACTGCTACGTGGCTACGGTTTCTTGCAATTAATGCAGACCATTTTAATTTATCATGAAGATTTGCAGTCCACTAATTATTAATATATATTTACCTATAATATCGTTCGTATGTACGGGACAATCTACCTAATTGTAGTAAACAGTTTGATTTCACATTTTCCCCTGCAACACCTTACATGCATACAATAGTTATCTATACGGAGCTCTTTTATGGATGAATCGAATGTCACTACTTTTCATTCTTTCATTTAATATTCATAAACTCGTACATACAAATGGTGCAAATACATAACAATGAGAAAATTTTAATCTCATTACTTATTACAATTGCACATGGTTATACATATGTATAATACAATACTTTAATCTCATTACTTATTACAATTGCACAAGGTTATACATATGTATAATACAATACTTCCCCCCCCCCCCATACTGCTCGCTTCTCATCGGTCTGCTATACGATTCTATCTGCAATACACCGTATAACGTATTCCGACATTTGAAATATAAACTAAAATGTATTTTTGTTGTTTTATCATACAATCCGTGACGAAAGGAAATTTTAAGCCTCGTATATACAGGGTGGGGCATTTATCCCGGCCACCTGGAATATCTCAAAAACTAAATTCCAGAGAAAAAAATGTTTCAAATAAAAAGTGTAAGTCAAGGTGGAGCTGATGCAGCAGTCATATCTATTTTTAATTTTCATCATGTTTGCAACGTCATTAAAAGGTCAACTTTATTTTTTCAAATGGAAACAGATATGTTTCATTACAGATTCTTAATCTACGATTGGAAACAAATAGCTTTTATTTGAAACGTTTTTTCTCCGCCGATTATTTTGTATAATATTGAATTTTCAAAGAAAAAATACACAGGGTCGTTTTAACGGAGAAAATCATTTTATTAATGATAAATGAAATTAATACCCAATTAAAGTAGTATCAAATAAACATGTAATCTAAGTGAATAATTAAATTATAGCTAAATATTGAAACAAGCAAAACAACTAGATAAAACATAGCAAAGAAGTTCAATGCTGAGCGTACACAACCTATTCATTACGCGCAGGGATACACCAGTTTTTTCCTGTTTGGAATAAGATTACACATTCTCTCGCATGCAATGCCAATAACATTAAAATTTTACTGGATACTTGTTAAATTGATTTTCTTGTAATTAACTTGCAATTATCCTGTATTATTATTAATAAAATAATTGCCTTTCCGTTTAATTGAGATTATTTTTCCCGAATATAGTCAATATTGTACAAAGTAATCGGCGAAGAAAAAAATGTTTCAAATAAAAGTTATTTGTTTCAAGTCTTAGATTAAGAATCTGTAATAAAAAATAGATGTTTCCATTTGAAAAAATAAAGTTGACCTTGGAATGACTTTGAAAACATGATGAAAATTAAAAATGGATGACTGCTGCATCAGCGCCTCCTTGACTTCAAATTTTTAATTGAAACATTTTCTTCTCCGAAATTTAGTTTTTGAGATATTCCAGGTGGCCAGGATAAATGCCCCACCCTGTATAGGTTAAGGCACTAAACTTGACCACCTGGAATAGCTTCTAAATCATGCGTTGTACAAAAAAATTGTACAAATGTTACATGGTATCAAGAGGGACATCACGACTTCTTCGTAAGTGGAGGTTTTTAGAAGATTTGAAGGTTAACTCTATTGTTTTAAATGGAGTGCCCTATTTTTATGGCAGTTTGGAAGCTCTAATTCCACAGTAGAAACGTGTTAAACATTGTACGTCCTAAAGTTAATAGTTATCCAGATATTATCGAAAGTTTGATCCGCATAACGGTTTATCTGACAACGGTTTATCATGTTCTTACTTACATTGATGCTGTCGTCTACGATTTCCGTGATAGAGTTGCTGATAATTAAGGTGATAAAAATGCAATAAGGGCTAAAGTTGCTTCTGTTGAACATTTTAATATTTATCAAGTGTCTAGTTGTGTCTTTAAGTGTTAGTGTAGTAGATGTTCAAAATGATATTCGTTAACGCGAATACAGTGAGGCAACCTATTAAATAATAAAAAAGTGGCGTCGGTCTTCGTAATAACAATAACAAAACTGTCATCATAACGCTGCTGTCTTTGCGAATCACTCGGTGACATTGATCTTTTATCGCGACCTCATGCGGATGAAACTTTCGTTAATATTTCGTTAATTATTAATTTTAGGACATACAATATTTAACAATTGTCTACTTGGGAATTAATGAACTTTCGAACTGCCATAATAAAAATGGTAACTCTTGATACCATGTAACTTTTGTACCATTTTTTTGTACAACTCATAGCTTAGAAGTTATTCTCGGTAGTCAAGTTAGGTGCCTCACCCTGTATAGCTAAAAGTACAAAAATGATCAGTTTCAATGTTGAAACTGCTGGAGAAATGAAGAAGCAATGAAAAGAAGAGTGTAGAAGACTGTAGAAGATACTGGAACACATTTTGTCCAAATTTTTCTATGGACTACATTGGCATAATACACCGAAATATTGTATACTGGATACTGTGTATACAAGTCTCTCAGGACATTTACCATTACACAAACATACAGTTGTTTTAAATTCTCAATGCCAACCTTAAGGAGGTCGTTTAAATACTTCACGGTGGTTTTTCGAAACAAGTCCGAAACTTTCATTGCAGAACTGAAACCGAACCTATATTGCTTAATTAAAGAACCCAAAACAGCTTCTACTCTGCCGACGCTGCAATTTTGGTCTACTGGTCACGTGTCACAATGCGAACAAAGACACAGAAGTCCTTTGGAACCAATTCGAAGTAGGTCTTAATGCCACGTGACCAGCGAAACAAAGTTGCTCGATTTCTTGAGGAGAAAATTTGTTGGCTGTCATTCAAGTTTCTGCGAATAAAAACTTTTATATAGAAACTATTTTATGTATAACATTATATTTTACTGATTATTTTTATTATCACTGTTTATTTAGAATCGTATATTGAGACTTTACTCCAGGTATAACTTTGCTTCGAATTACACACGTTCAATTTACTTATGAAGTATTAATATTTACTTAAGTCGTCAATTATTATTAATAAATCTTAAATTTTTATATTATATTTTACTATTACATATATCTTATAATATTTTTATTATACTGACGTATAGTGGTTTTATTTGTGCCCCCTTCAGCCAATTATTACTTAAAATTGTGATGAATAAATTTTGATCCATAATAGATATCTATATGAGATGCATATTGTCAATTTTTATCTCAAATTCTTTCTTAATTGAAGAAATATAATGGTTTATCAAAGGAGCTGAATGTAGGAAATTGTGGGCTGGATTGTTTTTGAGCCCTCACGTATGAAAGTTGTATGTTCAACGTTTCCACGTGTCGTGGAATAAATGAATTCCACTAGTTAACAAAAACTGATTTATTTTAACACTTGCTTGGTGAGCAGAAAATACACGTGTTGTCGCTTCAACGTCTAAGCACAGAGAGCAGGGGGTGTCGACTCCTTTGTTAAAATGTGGTACGAATTGTAGTTGCTTCTCGATCGTTAGGTATGGTGGCAGCCAGTGTTGGGATGCGGTGCATCCTATCTCGCGCATGCGCGGCCAAAACAGTTACGTATCTATATCATGATGACGAGGTAGTGGAGCCCTAAGACAGTTATATTGGCGGGAAAGTATCGAAACAATCTATTCCGGACAAAAAGACTTCAGGACGTGTCCTACGAGTTACAAAATGTACACAAATACACATGTTATACATTCATTTTTCAGAATCAAATCATACCAATTTTTTAAAATTCTGCTGGGTGCTCAAGGTACCCCATTTTATCGAGAATCTTACTTTACTGAGGCCAAAATCGCCGCGCATGCGCGAGAAAGGATGCACCGCATCCCAACACTGGTGGCAGCACAGTAGTGCCCTGGCGTTAAAGACTAGGGATACAAGCAGTGATGGGAACTCCGTGGGCGCTGGGCGAAAATACTACCACAACTCTGACGCACCGTCTTCCTCTACTCTGCTTCTACCGCGCACGCGCTACACACAAGCGTACCACTACTCTGTCCGTGTAGAGTAGAGGTACGCTTGTGTGTAGCGCTTGCGCGATAGAAGCAGAGTAGGGGAAGACGGTACGTCAGAGTGGTGGTAGTATTTTCGGCCAGCGCCCACGGAGTTCCCATCACTGGATACGAGTTTTTATTAGAGTCACATGCGACGTGCTCATCGACATCGCTAGGCACCACGCAAAGTATATTTATATTATGTATGAAATATGTTACATTCTGTATAAAGTATGGCTTATTTAATACATATTTTTAATCATACAATTTATAATAAATATGTACACACTGCATAAACGCAGCAAATCAATTTTTGTGAGAAAACAGATTTATATGTACCCAGTACCCATCAATGGCGAGCGAAGGATACGATTACACGTACATGAGAGATTAACTATGTGTGAGTACAGGTTTGTGTGATCACACACACAGATATGTTTTAGTTCACTTTTGATCTTTAGCTGAGAGGGCGCACTGAACAGTGATGCCAGAAATGTCAGCTTTTCGCGCTTGCGTACTGCGGCGCGCGCGGAATCTAGTAACGTATACGCGCCAAAAAAGAGAAACATCTAGGTGGCGTGCCGGAACCTAGCACTGCCATAGACGAACATGAAGATAACGGGCATTATTTTTTATTTACTTGTTTATTTATATAATTAGAAAATATATTTTTGTTATTTTGGATACTGGAAAGGTTTTTGGCAGTATCCTTTTGTCTTGCAACAATTGTTGGTATTCTTTATAGATTCTGCCAAATAAAATAAAAATTTATATTATGTTATCCTGTATAATCCGAACTTTTTTAGGTAAAGAAAGTATGTGAATGTTGAATGAAAAACATTATTTTTAAAACAGAGCCTTAAAGAACTCTCAAAAATTTGAAATTAGTACGGTACTTATGCCATGCGCGAATACGCATGCGCGAGAAGCTGACATTTCTGACATCACTGGCCCTGAACAGTGTCTTCGAAAAAGTACGAGAGTCAAAACCCCCTGACAGAGAGAGCGTACGATGCCGTGTATTCCGCAGCACGGCTACTCAAAAAACATTTGAAAATTGCAGCGGAGGAGACCGACCACGAACAACGGCATCCGACGCGACGGCCGATTCGCATGCCGCAAGGGAAGGCTGTAATCCATTGTACACTGAATAAAAAAGAATGTATTATACTTATACTGCGGATTTCATGCATTTACGACAAAAATGAGTAGTTATAATTTGCAACCGTAGAAGGATTAATAGAATTTGGGAGTCTTGATATATTTTTTTCAACCTATTCAAATGATTAAAGATTAAAGATTAAAGCAATTCTAAGAATTATAAAAATATTAATTTATTTATTCTATAAGAAACTGTGATAGAAAGAGGGAAACCTAAGAAAAAAGTTGGACTAATAAACCCCTGACATATTTATGTCTATCCAAGAAGACAACAGATAGGACAAAATTTGGTTGACTAATAATTAACTCAACCATCGCTAATAACCTCGCTGTTGAGGTAACGGCGAGCCGTTACTTAAAAAAAGTTGTCAAGGAAATAGTTACATAGATTTTCAGCATAGTCACTGTGAACATGAAAATGTTTCAAAAACAATTTCGAAAATGTCTCGCTGACTAATTAGTGACTATTAACCATTTTTGTGTTCAAAATGATTGCTTTTCATCTTACATTTACTTTTATTAAATATTCAATAAAATGTTTAAGGAATATACATGCGTATTTTTCATATATTTGGTTCCAATGACATTTTTAGAAAATTATACTTCCTGACCTGTCTAAATATGGACGACCTCCAATCACCCTTACGTGGGTCTTCAAAATGTACTTTAAAGTGCAATGATTTAATTAAATTATATTTAATGCTATACTTATATTTAATATTCATCAAACGCATCGAGATAGCAAAATTACAACTAAGTCCACAAATTGTTATATTATTAATCGTTACACATTAAATAATTGTTAGCATTTTAAGTGTGGCCGCAGCTGCCACAATAATTGACTTAAGGGTTAAAAATGTGTTCTATTATGGTTGTACTCTCGAAATTTCGAATTTGTTTTAGCAAAAATTGAATTTCAATTTGAAACCAGAAATAAATGTTTCTTGTGCACTTTAGCGCCACAATTTAAAAAAAGGTATGAAATAAGGTGTCTTCTTCTATGATATTTAACACTGCGTCTTCATACCACTTAATAGCGTTTCTAAAGTGGGTCAAAATCTACCTGCATACGTCTGTCTCAGACCTTTCCCTTCGAGTGCTAACTATTCTATATCCAGCCCGCCAGAAGAGCCAGTGTTCGTCATTCGTTAATATATTATTCTGTGTCAATGTTGGCTAAAGTAGTTGGGGCCAATTTAAATATTACAGGACAGAAATAGAAATCTAGCTTTCACATACAATATTGTGCAAATGTCTTACGTCATACACGTTACACTGGAAATTTACATCTTTGCTGGTTAAAGAGTATAAACACAATTAAGTTGAACATATATCTTCTATTATATTATATTAATATAATGTATAATTATATTCACTAGTCTGACTAGTCAATATACATATAGTCATTATACAGTCATTATTAGACTGCGGATGTTTATGCAACTTGCAATTTTTATGGACGAATTTTGAGAAAGTGAAAGCAAATAAAATCTTATTTTCCGTGGTAGTACCCAGACAGCAAGACGCTCAGGCGGCTTAAAGACGTCTCAGCAGTCGCCCGACGGTCGCTGGAGCGTCGGTGGAGCGTCGTTGGTTAAGAAACGGTACGTCTTAAAGACACCTTTGGAGCGCCTGTTAGAAGCCTTGCAGACGACTTTGAGACGCCTCTTAGACGTCTTTGAGACGCCTCTGAGACGTCTTTGGGACGCCTCTTAGACGTCTTTGAGACGCCTCTGAGACGTCTTTGGGACGCCTTTTAGACGTCTTTGGGACGCCTCTTAGACGTCTTTGAGGCGCCTCTTAGACGCCTTTCGGAGGTCTGCGAGGCGTCTTTTGAGCGTCTTTTAGGCGTCTTTTTGGCGCCTAAAAGACGACTGTTTCGGAATTTAAAAAAAAATCATATCGACGGCGGCCTGGACGGGTAAGATCGGTAGTAGTTGTTGGCACCTATCAGGGGGCTTCCTGGTTATAGTTTTGTCGTCTGCTACAGTTGTTGCGTTGTGCTCTCGTCGTCGGAGTCTCCAATTCGGCGGCGGCTGAAATGTGTGGGTAAGGAGGAAAGGGAAATAAAGCGTGTTTCGACCTGGGCCCGCTAGAGGATTCGTCATCAGTAAGGCTATCTAGCGGGCCCTGCCTTAGAAACAGTGATATCGTAAGCACGGCTTAGGGCGGTATATACATACAGAGTGGCCCATATAACTCTGAACAGCTCAATATCTCGAAAACTATGCCATCGATTTTAAAGTTCTTAGTCTTAAATTGCATGAAACTGAAGGGCCTTTCTGACTACATAAACGTGAAGTGGCCTCCCTTCCCCTTTAACGGGGGAGGGGAGGTACCTTTGTAATTTTAAATGGAACCCCCTATAAAATGTTACATATTTAGATTCTACCGGAAGAAACAAGTCAATTTTGTCTGAAACATTTTTTTGTCAGATACTTCCATGATGAGATATAACAGTTTGAAGTTTCGAGTTGTAGGTACTTGAAGCGCTCGGAAATAGCGTTATGGAATTATACGCGCTTGAGTCCTCTGCTTATTCGTGAAGAAATAAAATGTACTTTAAATTAAATGTTCAAAATGTCCACCACGGGCTTGTAAACATTTATTTACTCGAAACATCAAAGTTGTTCTAACATTTTTTAACATTTCGGGAGTCACTGAAGCGCAAGCGTCACGTATTCTTTGTTTCATATCCTCTTTTGTCGTCGGTCGTTCAAACATAACTTTGTCCTTTACATATCCCCATAAGAAAAAATCTAATGGTGTTAGATCGGGGGATCGAGGAGGCCATTGACGAGGTCCCCCACGACCTATCCATTTGTTCCCAAATTTTTCGTTCAAAAATTGCCTGGTGATGATTGCAAAATGTGGAGGAGCGCCGTCTGTGAATAATTTTTAAAGAAATTATATACTTCCGAAAAATATGAAACAAATCTTTACTGAACACAACACGTTTCCCTTCATTTAATTCATACACCAAACTCCTCAGCAAACAATTTTGTTTCATAAAGAAAATATATTCGATCCATCAAAAAGTATGCTAAAAATAATCCCCGTCCGCTCAGAGTTAATTTTTGGCATGACCACCTTTTGCCATAGTTGTAGCGTCGACGCCTTTCATACAGATTTCATATAATTTGTTAATAACCTCAATCAACATTTTTCGTTATTGTGGTCGTAACAACTCGAACAGCTCACTTGTACTTTTTCGATTGACTGTTTCTTCGTGCACTGTCCAAAAAATTCCATACATCCTCAAGAATATTTAAATCAGAACTGTGACGTGGTCAGCTTGTAACTACTTCACTACATTTTATGTATACGGTATAACACGTGTTTTGTATAGACCATGCATTGCACAACGAATTATTGGAATCTACAGCATGATAACAAGTAGATATGCATCACTGACAGAGCTTTATTCAAGTATGAAACAAAGTTTACCTAATGGCCTAAGACTTTTGTACAGTTTTGTTCGTGTACGTTAATAAAAAGAATCGAAAAATCCCATTTTGAAGTATGCGGAAAATTGAACTTGATGATCCAAGTCGACGAAAACTGTTATATTAGTTGGAAATGATTTACTTTGTTGCAAAAGTGGTACGAACCGAGGAACTTTAAAGAAAATATGAGACTCTCTAGCAATGTGTATTTTCACTGATTGCGACTTTGTAGAAAGTATTTATTGCACAGATTAATATCGTGCTCGTTACATTGAAGGACAGACAGATGGATGAAACATATCATACTTTACATTCTGAACACAGCCTTGCACAGGATGGATCAATAAATGTTACTATGTTGAATACTGATTGAACTATACCAATTGGAAAAAAATTCAATCATGTTCTGTAGGTTATATTAGGTGAATGCAAAATTTTCTTTTATTTATACACGAAAAACGAGGTATGTTGCCTATTGATAATGGAGTTTGCTATTTAAAAATATATTTATGGCAAACAAACAATTGCGCAGAAAGTCAGAAAATTGTAACCATTACATGTATAAGACATTATCCACGAACGATTGAAAAAGACCAAAACCTTTGCATACACCTAATACATTTTTTTTATTTATTTACTCATACCGAGATAGCACGATATGATTTTTTTTTAATTCCAAAGCAGACGTCTTAAATACGTCTTTAAGACGTCCATTTTACGTCTTGAAAATGTCTTACAGACGTCTAAAAAACGTAAAATGGACGTCTTAAGGACGTCTGTAAGACCTTTATAAGACGTTTTAAAGATGTCTTTAAAACGTGCAGTTTTGTAACATAAGACGTTCAGAAGCCGTTCGGAAGCCGTTCGGAGGACGTTCGGAAGCCGTTCGGAGGACGTTTGTAGGACATTCAAGACGTCATTAAGACCGCATTTAGTTTACGTAATATGGACAAAGTGAATTTGAGACATACATAAGTTATAAGAGCTATAAGAGCAATAGTGTTAACAATACTTAATTACTTCTTCAAATATAACAAATTATATACATAATTATGTGAATCGTTCAGTAGTAGGTACATATTCGAAATGATAGCTTCATTTGTACTACGCAGTTTCTATTTTTCTTGTAGCTATTTATACATATAAGAATTACTGAGGTGATTCTAAGCATCTCCTTCCTTTGCCCATTCGCGCCAAAACGCTTTGATTTCGAGTGTTTAACAAAAAACACGGGCCAATCACAACGCGGCAATGGTGAACGGATTCCGGTGCAACCAATGACAACAACACGGTCGGCAGGACCTGCTGTCATGCCGGAATCTTTCCGCCATAGCCGCTTTCCCATTGGTCCGTCTTTTTCATTTATACTCTCCGGGACAAAAACATAGCAAACTTCGAAGTTAATGTAATTTCTATTTATTAAACATTAAAAATTCAATTTGTTTTATTCATATATTCTCAGAGTGCCCTAATTGAAATATATGAATGAAATTAAATGAAGCTTCATTAAGCTACGTATTTTTATTGAAAGAAATATAATTATCAACGAAATGTAAAGAGACAAACTGGTAGCACACTTAACGAAAAACTTGGAAAATAAAACAATTAATGAGTAAAAACCAATGCTTAATATTCTGTAGGACCTTCTTCTATCTAATGACTTCAATCGCTCTCTGCGGAAAAAATGTATATGTACAATGTTTTAATACTTTTTTGCCTAATATTTTCCCAATTGTATAAAATTTACTGGTTCAAATCGTTAATTTTTTAAGATTGTCTGCCATGTTGGTATACGGCTCTGGCAAGATGTTCCCAACAATTTTCAATAACATTGAGGTCGAGAATCTTGCTGACCAATCCAAAACACAAATATTTTTTTGAAGAAAAGTATTTTCTTACCGGTTTTGCCGTGTGGAATGCGTTATTTTCATGTTGTAAAATGAACTTATTTCCAGCAATTCTTACAGCATATGTATTTAGCTGTTCATTTATCATTTGAATATACCGTTCACTATTCATTCGTCCTTTTATAAATTTTATATCTTTTTTACCCCAATATCCAATACCGGCCCAAATCATCACGCAGCTGCCTCCCATTTTGCGACGGCTTAAAAATTGCTGTCGTTTTCTTAAATCGTGATAGTAATAATTAGACAGCGAATCGTTATGCAAAATAAAAATTTCTACCTGAATTGCAACAAACTGCAATGTTTAATAGGTCGAAAACAATATAACAAAATTTTTAAGTTCTTCTAATGCGTTTACTGTTTAAATCACACCTATTCATTTTTGTCATAAATGGATAAAATCCGCTGTCTAGTTTTTCGTCAATAAATATGAGTTTTCGCCATATTTATATGCTTTTCGGCAAATTGTAGGCGGAACGCTTTATCCTCCTTCTTTAACCAAGGTTTCTTCTGCAATTTCCTTCACACTAAATGCTTGCATCTTTGTAAACACGACTTACATTTTTTACGTTAGCGTTTACAGTTTACACCAGCAGTTTCTGCGATTTTTCCTGCAGCCATCTTTGAACTTGATGCTGTTCTCAATATTGAACGTTTTTCGCGAGCAGTTAAACTTTGTGGACGCCCGGAACTCTTTTTTTTTGCGTGATTTTCCGGATTTTTAAATAAGTTGTAATTACTTTTCGACTTCAATTTACAACTTTTGATATTCGTATAATTAAATATTGTTCTTTCCTTCAACATCAATATCGTATGTTTTTTACACTCATTTACTTTCTTTCCACGATCCATTTTTAACAATTTACCATTTTTTTTTATTCAATAAACACGATGAAAGATAGTACACGCTTAATCAATTACGTTTTACAATGTATGTTCGCTCTTCACTCACTCATACGCAACTGAGAAGCGTAAATCTGATACTTGTGCTATTATTTAGTCCCGCTTGCGGACCACAATATTTACGTTTCCATTACTAGAATTCTGTTGAAATTAATATTGTGGAAGATATTCATTCAGTAATATGTGGACATAGTAAAATATACATTTTTTCAGTTTACTATACCAGATGAGAAAAAATATAAGATGCGCTATCTTTTTGTGCCGGAGTGTAAATCGAAAACGAAGCGTTTCGGCACGAATTGAAAGAAAAAGGTGCTTAGAATCACCCTGGGAATTACCCCCTTTTTAGTACACTTTTTCTGGTACACCTTGTATAAGAATTTTAGTATATATACACGATGTTAATTTTGTTGTCACAGTTTAGTAGTTTTTACACGTGCGGACTGTATGGCGAAATAACTTATGTTAAAAAAATTTGATTAAAATATTAGCTTGAATGGTAAGTGTAATATTAATTCATCTAAAAGTAAAAAAGTGATGAAGGGAAGGAAAAGTGTACAGATGAATTCTGTACAATTTAGACACAAACGTAACAGTCGTAAAACAGGCACTAAATAATCAGAAGAGAGTCGTAAAATATCATTATGTATTCATAAATGTATTTTATTTGCATCTGGATAAATCTGATTGTGAGGAACATAAAAGTAAACTGATTGATGAAACCTACGAATAATCGTGACCATTATTATACCCATTTCTTCAGAGTAATGGGACATAAAGTGAAATCTGATAAAAGTATTTAATAAGCTGACACTGCAGCGAATATTAAGAATACAATGTCTCGAAAACCAGTTTTTATATAAAAGAAAGTGTCGCCTATTGTGATATTCGAAGTTTCGCTCTCTATAATTTATCATTTAATATTATATACAGGGTGGAAATTATAAAGCGTTACGGCCGAATATCTCCAAAAATATTGATTATACGCAAAAATGTTTCAGATGAAAGTTGTTCAGTACCGGGGGACACATCATGTGGTGGAACTTTTATTTTGCCTGGTGGACATTCCAAGGTTAGGTGAAGGTCAACTTTCTTTCTTTAAATGCAATGATATGTTTTTTTATCCACCATTAAATAGTTTTAAGATGATTTCAATTACCTATGACTCAAGGTCATTCAAGGTCAAACTTGCAGGGAAATGCAGAAAAGGTGTGAACTTTAGTTCGTGCCTTCGAACTTTCACACCAAAATATTAACATGTGTTCAATATGAGCATTACTCAGGACAACATCAAAATCATTATCAATGAAATGAAAACAATCGTATTTATGTATTTCTGTGCTCTTCTGCAAGATAGTCAGCTTACTTTCATTGCTATTCGTGCAAAGGTATCCTTCGCAAAACGATAGTACTTAAATAAGTGGTGAAAATGGAAATGTAGCAAAATTTATATGTGATATCATATTTGATGTATTTATGGTACTAGGAGAATGCAGGAAAAATTACAGAATGGCTGCTAATTTGTATGCACAACGCTACCCAGATCGATCATCAAAATCGCATATGGCATTTAAAAGACTAGAACAGCGTTTTCTCCATTCAGGTTTTGTGCTTAAAAACTACGTAATGTCCATTAAGCCTACGACTCGTGAAAACAAGAAAGTCAGAATATGCTAAGCTTGTGCTAAGATAAATGTTGAAATATTGAGCAAAGTTAGAGAATCATTTAAACATCGAATTGGTAAGTGCATTGAAGTAAGAGGTAATCATTTTGAACACATACTAAACTGAAGTACAAATAAAACGATCACACTTTTTCTGCATTTCTATGCAAGTTTGACCTTGAATGACCTTGAATCATAGGTAATTGAACTCATCTTAAAACGCACTATTTGATGTTGCATAAAAAACATATCATTCCATTTAAAAAAAGAAACTTGACCGTCACCTCATCTTGAAGTGTCCACTGGGAAAAATAAAAGTTCGACCATATGATATCTCCCCCCCCCCCCCCCCGGGTAACGAATAACTTTCATCTGAAACATTTTTGCGTATAATCAATATTTTTGGTGATATTCGTCTGTTACGCTTTATAATTTCCCCATTTATCTGGTTTCATTTATTCGGCGTAAATGTACATTTAATAATTCGCATAACGTAAACCAATATTTCTAATTGTATTGTTTGCGACAAGAACGTATGAACTCTTGTCATATCATCGTCACAACCGGATGATAAAGAAATTTAGTCTGAATCGCGAATCAACGTTGAGACAATTTAATTCGCAAAATTGGAATTTGACAATTCCCTGAACAGCGTGAGGATTAAGCAACAACTCACAAAACCCGAGACGGTATTTAAAAAATTTATTATACGAGACGAAGAGGGAAAGGACGAGGTTTTTTATTTTGCGAAAACTACATTCGCGAAGCAGTCGTTGGTAGCATGCAGGACAGAGTATTTAGTTGCATATATGTGAGGGGATGAGCTTAACATTAAACGCGTTGTTGTATTACATTCCCCGTTTTCGACAATGAAACAGAAACGTGCGCAGCATTTCTCCCTATTCATTTTTGTAGGTACACCGGAAAAGTGAACTTGACGATAATTAGATTGTTGCGTTATTCTCCGCGTGCTCGAGAGAATCGGCTGAGAGGCGCAGAAGAAAGTGATTCTACTGCAGTATCATTTCCATTATCAGTGCTCCACGCTTGTAAACTCCAGAAAAACTCTTTCATTTATTATCTGAACCACAGACGGTTTTTAGAGTTGCTTCAAATTCGATTTTGTGCGCGTACAGTTCGAAATTTCCTAACTATCACGACGGAGGCGAGTGAAGCACAAAGTCTCTAACGAGACTCTGCTATGTGCACAAGTTCTGAAAGATGGATAAAATTACAGGACTTAGCTTCTATTCTCTGGAATAATCTTCGATGATCCTGCACTAATTAATTCCTTGTATTGATGTACTACATGAGACTAATTCATTTCTCCAGTTACACAATTTACATGTTGAACCGTTACTACATTAATAATTGTAGTTGTAAATTTAATGTCGGATGTGATATTCAGTTGCGGTGTGCAGTATTGCTACTACACTTCATTAAAACAAATACTAAGTTGCAGTTTTCACAAAAACCATTTTCGTTATTGTTGAATTTTATTTAAATTTTATATTACATATTTAGTTTTTAATCGAATTAAACGAAAATACGAGTAAATTATACGAAGCTTTTTAAATATATTCCATTTTGTTTTGTTTAATACATGAAAATATAGTAATACAATAGCGGATTGTACTACAGAATGAAGTTCTCCGAAGATCGAAAATAAACTTTCTTAGTGAAGAATCACAAAAACATTAAATATATGTGGATTGTTTCCTTTTCGTTATGGAGTGTAAGGTAAGAGAAAACAGTCAACAGTGTACATAATACTACAATATGCATTCAATTATTGAGATACAATTCTTTAGAAAGGAGTAAAAACATAAATGATCCAAAATATTTTATTCACAGATTGTTTCAACACTTGATGGTAATTGAATTTCATGTTCTTACAGTTGACCAACTAATTTCGGGAATTATACATTATAAAAATAACACCAACAAGCAATATTATTAATTATATTGAAATTATGTATCATTAACAATGTCGCCTAATGATACATTCAAATTGCAAATGCCCGCTCTATGTACATAGATTGGTGATAATAATAAACCTGGATAAATGACATCATGCGCATAAAATCGATTCTCCGATATAGCAGTTTTTAAAACACGTACGATCGGTCCAAGGAGTATTTGAACACTAAATGTCCGATTCTCGAAAAATTGTCTATATTTAAACTGTAATAATTTCGTAAAAATGATCGTGAGATTATAGTATATTCTAGTATATTCTAGTGTATTCTAGTGTATTCCAGTATATTCTAGTATATTCTAGTATGTTCTAGTATATTCTAGTATATTCTAGTATATTCTAGTATATTCTAGTATATTCTGGTGTATTCTACTATATTCTAGTAGATTCTAGTATATTGTAGTACATTCTAGTATATTGTAGTATATTGTAGTATATTCCAGTATATTCTAGTATATTTCAGTATATTCTAGTATATTCCAGTATATTCGAGTGTATTTTAGTATATTCTAGTATATTTTAGTATATTCTAGTGTATTTTGGCAATATTTTCATGCCAGAAGTTTTTAGTTTCATTCTCCTTCGGTTATTTTATTCTAAGGGTTTGTTTCATGATGTAGCGGGTGAGAAACTGAAGATGAGTTTTTTCTCGAAAATGCTATACATTAAAACGTCTGTAAGAATTTTGAAAAATTTCTTGAATGAATGAATCTTCCGTAGATTTAAACATTGATGCTTCCTCTTCACAGCATCTTAAAAATTTATGAAATTATGATATCGCACGTGGGAAACTGAAAACGTTTTCTCTCTGAAGAATGCTGTACAATCGCTATAGATTTAAAGATTTGAGCTCTCTTTTTGCATCTTCAAAATTAATGTACGATTTTCTTAGTTCTTTTATCGAGCTTTGAATGAGAGGTGCGTGGTTAACTTTGCAGTAGTATAAGTTGCACCCTGAAGGTTTTACACGAATGAACTTGTTCCCCACTTTTGAAATCATTGTAAAGAAATCTTCAAATCTATGGCAGTTTCATTTAGGAAGAATGGTTCATCAGTTTCCCACCTGATGCATCATATAAAAATATCTTAGAGGAAATTAAATACTGCTTTGCGAATGTAGAGGCTTCAAGCTTTAAAATGAGTCGAAGCTTTTGGTTGTACTATTTGTTTTTACGAAATTATCACAATTCAAATATCAAAACTTTTTTGGGAATCAGAAAAGTAGTGTTTAAATACTCTTTGGATCCATTGTACATAGATTTGTCTCTTCATCCTATTTTGATCTCTTGTGATTTTTGTGATGGTTTTCTTAATATTTTATAATCAACATCCAGTTTCCTAACTTCGTCCACTCCTAGACGAGAAGATAGTACGCGCATGCTATTTTTCAATTCTCGTGTCAGGGTTATACTAGCGTGGAAGCTCCGAGTGATATGTAAAACATATATTCTGTGAATATGTAAACAAACCGTAAAGTGATTTTACTTCTATAATTTCTCTCAATAAAAAGAGAAACTCATTATTTGCGGCAAACAAAATGATAGCACATTTAAAAAATGAAGATATTAATTTCACAGAGCATATCTATATGTTTAATATAACAAAAGTATACATATTTCTTCTAATATAATAATATAGGTACAAAACTAGAAGTTTCCAATAATGTGTAGAACCTCCTTCATTTTCTGTGATGTCCACCAATTCCACCATGATAGGTGAAATCCAATAAAGTCCATCCAATTGGGTAAAAAATTATATAGGTTTTTCATTTTTGTTTGTACTAAATTTTCCCATTCGGCCGCAGTGCAAGTTTTTAACCCATTTATATTTAAAAATTGTCCGCCTTCAGCATACACTGCTTGCGAAAGCATTGCCCAACAGTTTTCGATGATATTAAGGTCGGGTGAACATGCCGGCTATTGAAGAATCAAAATACACTCTTTTAAAAAATATTGCTTAACAATTTTAATAATTTGAATTGCAGTTCTGTTTCACGATAAGTGCCGTTTGATATAACTGCTGAACAGTGCGTGATAGGGCAAAGATGTACATGGACTATTATCATAATTTTCTATGTAGAATGTCACTGTGACAAAAAAATAATTATCATTATTTTTTAAAGGTTATTTCAAAGTCACTTCGTGTTTTTTAAATCGAATATTTTTGTTTTGAAATTATGAAAGTACAGACGAAAACAAGTTCAGTATACGTCTTTGAAATGACCTTGAGGTAATCTAATAAAAAAACAATTATTTTAATTTTGTTTAAATAATTATTATTTAAGTCGATATAGAAATACGAAATTACAGCTAATTTTGTACACACAAAAATATTCTGACACTAGGGTTGAAGATGTACAAAAATAAAAAAGCAATTATTTTTACTTATAATTAATATTTCGTGGGATATTCTGTATTTCGCACGACGTGTTGTAGTCCTACTGGTATGTTGGATATAATTTTTTTCAAATAATTAACACTAATACGTTGCCACTTTTCCTGTAAACGCTCTTTCAGTTCATCTTTTGAATTTATCATTGTCTTGATACAATTTAAATCCTGGTTCAAGTCCCATGTTAGGAGCACTTTTTAGTACATTATTTTTCAAAATGTTAAATTATAAGTTTTTGTCCAAAATATAGTCAATTACCGACACCCCTCCGTTTTTACAGTAGATTGTAAATGTTTCGGATTCAACTTCTCTATCTTCTTTCTCCACACTCCGATCACCGTCATAAATGTAAAATTACTTTCATCGGTGAAAATAACACCTTCCCATCAATCAGGTACTTTTGATTCATATTTATTTGCAAACTGAAGTAGTTATGTCTATTTCCAGCGTTTATTTACAGCGAAATATTCCAGGTAAATTACTGTCGCTTATCAAAAGATGTATTCTTATGTTTGCGACCCATTTCGTACGAAGTTCAAGTAATACTGACTGAACAAAAAATAAACAAAGAGGTATGTTTAGCGTAAATATGCGTTAAAAACTTTGTTGAGAGAAAGTAGAAAGTTCAAGCTTTAAAATGAGACTAGAACGAACATTCTACGATGTTTTTTCAGGAAATTTACACACTTTGAACATGAGAAATTTTTAAGCAAAAGTTTAGTAATCCTTTCGTATTGCACAATAAGTGGTGTGAACAATTATAGTCAGTTATTTCTATAGGAAAATGCAGATTGCAAACTGATTTGTACTGAAATTAAGATGTGTCCCAAATCATCCTGTATTCAAAGAAGTTTGCAGAAATTTCATCACACCTGTAATTATTCACAGCAATGTATAACGGAGTTCAAGAATATTAGATGATGCTATTCATGAATGGGAACTGGTTATTTTGATAGTGGTATAAGTCAATTATTGCTTCTCCCGAGATATTTGAAGGTTTACATTTCATTCAATCAAAAATTATAAATAAAGTGTAGTAAGTTTGACAATGTATCCATGAATTTAGAAATATTTCAATTGATTACTAGACTATGGATGTTTATGCAATTTCCAATTTTGGTAGACAAATTTTAAGAAACAGGAATCAAATTCAATTCTGTCTTCAGTGGTAATAGTGTATGTAGATTCAAAATAAATAAAAATCATTGTAAGCTCTATTGAATTTTGTATTCCAGCATTTTTTTTAAATTTTTATATTCCAGAAATGCAGAAAGATCCGCGGTCTATTGATTACATAAATGACTTTTCTAAGATATTGTGCATGCGTCTCCACACTGTATAGACGTATTTACATGTACCGCGTGATCGGTAGTCTGGGGATAGGTGCGCGCGCAAGTAGCCGTGCTGAGACGCGTGTGGGCCAGTGATGGGATACTTGGTGCTTTTCGCGCGCATACGCGAGTATCGCCAGGGACGTATCTATGTCCTAAGTTTGTGGGGAGCTATTGGGAGGAAAGTAGTGGGGATCTATTATATGCGGGAACGTGCCAGCAGAGTCCAGGACGACACGACGCGCGACGAGACGAGTGTGCTCCGACTTATATATACACATATATATATATATATATATATATATATATATATATATATCGTGTACATCTTAAATATATCCATACTCTAACAACTTTTATGTAAATTTAACTAAAATAATATATTCTTTCTGGGTCGTCAATGGACTTACACCACTTTCAGAACCAATCGTTAGAAAATTTCATGTACTGACGAATTTTAAATTCATCAAAACATATGGATATTTTAAAATACTAAGTGCGAATTGTTTATAAATAGAAAGTTTACTCAATTATTTCTTTATTTTGTGATTTCTCAATTTTTTCAAAAAATTGACATACACTACTTTCGAAATAACGGTCTATATAACAACATTATGATGCTGTATCAAGAGTTCAATTATTAATTTCGATGTCTGATTTAAAACTTCGCAGACTTTGTGAAGCATTTAAGGAGTCAGAAAAGATGAAACAGGTCATGAATTATATTTTACAGTTGATTTTACAGTTCAACTTCTATAGTTTCAATTTCTGCTTCATATATTGAGGATATATTTATGATTAATTCTTTTTTTTTCACATGAATCAGTAATTCCAAACATACGCATACTAATCTGACTTATTTCTAATACCACCTGTATACATTACACACGCTACGTTTTTACAGAATATTTAGTAATATTTAACACTCAAAACTACCGAGCTCTGAAAGGTGCTGATGTGTATTGCTTTATAATCATTCAAATTTTCTACTATTTTTACTACAATATGTGATCGAATTCATAAAGAAAATTTTCATGAAAACATTTCACGATTTCAATAGAAATTATGAAAGAAAAGCTTAGAAACAGTCATTTTGACCCATCTGATAGTTCTAGTGTTAATATACTGACACCATTATTTTGTTTTTATTCAATGGTTTTACGTATTGGTTTATATTCCTCCCCACAAATATTATCACTAGACTGCAAAATAAAAAGTGTTTGTATTCATTAAAAAATACAGCAGCTGCATACACACTTATTTACTCTTCTAATAATTTTAAGTAAAAAATGTGGAATTATTAAGGATGCGGACTCCTGCGCGCAGCGCTCCAAGCGGCCGCTAGGGGAAGCCCGAATGAGAATGTGTGGCATACACACACACTTCGCTAGATTAGTCTATACGTATACGAGCAGAGAGGAAGCTCGTACGAGATTTCAAGCTATTTCAAGGTTCCGCGGGGCCAGTTTTCACTGCGAAAAAACGCAAAAATATGAGTTTTGAGTATACACGTCCACTAAATGAAAGATAAATCTAGTGCGCTTGACTATAGAGACAGCCTACTTTTGCGATATTGAGGCGTACTTTGGGATATTCGGCAGCATGTTGCCCATCAGACATCGTTGTAGGCCGCGTGACGTCGCGACATGTTGAATCTTTAAGTATCTGGAGATTTAGGGTTCTTATAGAGACACCTGGATGTACGCCCGCTATCGAGGGCACATACAATGTTGATGAAACGTCTATTATGTTATTTATTTACGTATTTTAGGCGCAAAAAGTAGACTTCTAATACAGATATCAGCGCTCGTAGCGTTAAATGCCGGAACTATGTCTTTCTCGAAGTCTACTTTTTGTGAAAACGGGCCCCGCGGAACCTTGAAATAGCTTGAAATCTCGTACGAGTTTCCTCTCTGCTCGTATACGTATAGGCTAATCTAGCGGACTGTGTGTGTGCCACACATTCTCATTCGAGCTTCCCCTAGCGGCCGCTTGGAGCGCTGCGCGCAGGAGTCCGCGTCCTTAAATGGTGAGAAAATATGAACGTGGCGCAATGAGAATGTTGTTCATATCGAGGCGTCATGATATCAATGTACGCGCGTATTTTTAAATTGTCTGAATAACGCCGCGCCACAGAGTGAGATATCTGACACCAATACGTGGAAAAACTATTCTAGCGTTATGTACAGGTTCAGGACCATAATATCGTAGGTCATAGGATTCGTCTTAACGTCAGCAACAACATTTTGAAATAAAAAATGATTAATATTTAAATATTATTATTGTTCAGAATTGAACATCGCGCCAATTTCGCGGATCAGCCGTCGCAAACGTGACGACGCGATTCGTCGACTCGGCCGCGTCCGCGATGTCATAATTCGCGGAATACCGTGCGACAGCACATACGCGTGCCAATAATTAGGCCGGTGGCCCCCCCTCTCTCCGTGACTAGGCAAGACGAACGTCGGTCCGTTACGCGGTCGTCTCGCGCTCACTACCGTTTCCACTGTAGAGCAACCACGTGCGACCAAATATCTTCTTTTGCCTTGCGCCACGCACGTGGGCCGAGAATTATTCTCTCCAAGTTTATTTAAAACTACCGGTTATTTAAACCACCTTTATTGCTCACACTTAAATTACATAGTTACATTAAGTGCGCGATCGCTTTAGTAATTAAATAAAGACAAGGACACCACGTGTTCACTTCTCACAACGCAGACTTTTATTTCGGTTCGACCACCCCGATTTGCAGTCCCCCATTCTGGGATAGATCCAGCCCCGAACAATTATATAAAAAATAATTTTTGTTGAAGCTGTTTTAATATTTTATATATTGAAATTTGTAGATGTTTAAATACCACTTAACATTTATTTGCAGCATTTTTTAAAAATATGCAATAAAATTGATTTTCCAATATGTTTTTTAGACAAAAGATTCTCATCAAACTTTCCGTACATGATTGAATTTGATGCCATTATTAACAAAAATCGCTGTAGGTGGCTGAGTAGCAGCTGACAAGTATCAATTTTGTTTATATTAAATGTAAGGCTTTGCCCTTTGCATATGGCACCAGTCAAAACGCAAAAGCTTTTAAAAGTAACAATGAGTATGGAAAATATCTAATTGTATTTTAATAAAAAAATCCAATTAATATCAAAATGAATGGAACAATCCATATGTATATGTATACATAGTAGCTTCATTACGAATTAGAAAAATTAATACAACAACAAACTTGTAAATAATAATCTTCGTTTTCAGTCATTTTAAGAGTGAGTTCTTTACACCTGTGTAGACGAGTTAATAAATAATAAATGTGAAACAAATGATAACACATTATGCTCCAAAGATTCAAGTAACTGTCTGTATAAAAGTTTCTTCATTTCGACGATATTTACATATGAAAGGGATTTTTTACGGCATTTTGTGGTCAAATAACCCACTATACGCCGTTTTGTAATGACAGGTGATTTATAAAGTGTTTGATCCTGTCAAAGTTATTAAATATTGTGATTGTGTTGTGTAAATTTCTTCTATCAGTATTTCTTTTTAACTTACCCTGCAAAACTCTAAAATTCTGACAGAAAATGGAACAATAGTATTTTTAAATGCCTAGGGTATTTTTACTGTTTCAAATTTTATCTACCCAATTTTGTCACAATTGTAAGAACTCCGCTGTCTAATCATGACGAATAATGTAACTGAATTAATTTAATTTGCAACTCTCGTCAGTTTACTTACACGCACCGGGCTCACGAAATTGTCGAAATATTGAAACTTTAAGGACAAATTCATTAAAATAAAACAATATCTTTTGGGTTACAATGTTAAGCAAACAGTGGTCGAACTATTACTAAATTCGATAGAAATCAGTGTTCAAAGTTAAGTAAATTATGACCACCGCCTGTACCAAATTTTCAGGTTTACACACTCTTGCGATTACTATCAACTAATTGTCACTTTACTGTACTGATACGTACTGCAGAGACTCCAGCCACATGTACAAGTTTATAGAGAGAACTAGGGATTCTAACCTATTTCTGGATGAGATCGGACGCTGATAATTTCGAATCCATTGGCCTCTCTTCCCTTCAAAGATACCCTTGAGCCAGATGGGTTTAATGATAAGTAGTGAGTGACGTGTTTGTGGAATCAGTGGCCGTATCAAAATAAATGCGAAACGAACGGTAAAATTGTGAAAACCAATCTCAGATATCGGTTCTTTATTCTTGGACTACTAAAAATTAATCTTATTATATACGACGTGAGACGCCTTTGTACTCTTAACCTTTTAACTGGGTAACTTTTCAATTATCAACACCTATGAAGACATAATGAAGAAGTAACAGATAAAGATAAAATAAAATTTTACCATAATCAACGTCAATGAAACCCAGTAAACGAACCGCCGACAGTCTGCCGGCACATGAGTGCGGCATAACCATAGCCATCTGCTACGTCAGTCTGCCAGCAGACTCTGGCGTAAATCTGCCATTAAAAACTCTTACGCGTTAATGACTCGCTAGCATGATCTGACCTCCCAATTTCTACGATCGAGAGAAAAGATAATCAAAATCGTAAAATAAAATATTTTTATTTCGGTAAACTAAACCATCAAATAGAATATTTGAATTTTTCGTTAAATAGTACTTAAAATCTTTCTTAGCGATGAAGACATATTGGGGAAGTAGGAAATATTACAATGCAAGAAGCCATAATACTTCCGAAATCAATTTTCTCGAGAACAAAAGGTCAAATGAAAAAATGTATTGTATATTTTATTTTCTCGTGTAGTATCACCCCCTCAAATAATAATCACATTATTTTCAAAATCCTTAAAAAAAGACTATTTTAAAAACTATTTCTAACAAATGAAATATTATATTTTTAAAAATGCACGTACGATTTCAAATAAAATAGACTATTTACTATTTCAAATAAGATTTGTCCCACCTCGGCACTACATACAGAGATGTTAATTATAATTAGCTGCGGAAAACCTGGCGATACGAGTGTCGCTCTAATGCGCCACGCGCAGTTCATACGGTACGGGCCTCAGGTCGTTCGAGCACTAGGGCTGTCATGGACGGCGAGATGTGTGACGGGTGCGAGGGCGTGGAGCCCTCGAAAATTGGCCGAAACGTGCAGTTAATTCTGACCACTGTTTTAGATTATCAACAGAAAAAAAATTCAATTTGATGAAATTTTACTGTTTATTTACCGGCTCTAATTTTACAGGGTGAAAATTATAAAGCGTTACAGACGTTTATCTCCAAAAATATTGATTATACGCAAAAATGTTTGAGATGTAAGTTGTTCAGTACCGAGGGGGACATAATGTGGTGGAACTTTTATAAAACGGTCACACCTTTCCTGCATGTCCCTGCAAGTTTGGCCTTGAATGACCTTGAGTCATAGATAATTGAACTCATCTCAAAACGCACTATTTGATGGTGGATAAAAAGACATCATTCCATTTAAAAAAAGAAAGTTCACCTTTACCTCACCTTGGAGGGTCTACCGAGAAAAATTAAAAATCCCACCGCATGATGTCCCCCTGGGTACTGAACAACTTTCATCTGAAACATTTTTGCGTATAATCGATATTTTTGGAGATATTCGTCTGTAACGCTTTATAATTTTCACCCTGTATATAAGCGCTCTCCATCGTTAAAAACTGGTCAGAACATGTTAGCGAGTCACTAAAATCGTCACTAGATAGCACAACAGTTTTAAATGACAATTTTTGACTAGAGTCTCCCGGCAATCTGCCGCCAGCGGCTGCTGACAAACCCTAATCGTTTTCTGCCATGGCAGACTTGGCTATATGGAAATATAATTTGTATGAATATGGATACCATGACACAATGAAGTGAAATAGAAAATTGTTTGTATCATGTTTGTATGAAATCGTTGTATTAAGAGAAAATGAATAGTTTCTGAAAGGTGAGAGTAAATATCATTGACAAGTTAACTCATATCAGTTAAAAAAGGAACGTCATCCTCAGTTAGAGGTTAATTCGTCATTCACTAAAATGTAGGACGTGTTGGGTGAAGTATTATTTCAATTAGTAAATATTGCATTTAGAAATTAATTCGGTGCCTCGGTCGTCCTTCATTTTCCTAATTTAATTTGTCTCTTGGTGTTAAAGCAATACAGATATAACAAGACCACGAGTCTGTACATCTTCATCGACTAATTTATCAAAATTGTTAACAAGGAAAGTTTGTTCTGTCCATTAAATGTTTTATTAAATTTTAAAAAAGAGAAAAATTATATGAGACTTTTGAAAAAGGTAAAAATTTATAAATTGATGGACTTTAAATAAGAATTTAAAATTTTGACTAGATATATTTTAGCAGTGACTGTGAGAGTATAGAACCTAGATAATTGAATGAAAACAAAATACTACAAAAGTTAATATTTATATCCCGACTCAACGCCGACGTGAGACGGGTTCAGCGCATTTCTAAGGCACCGCGTTGCAACTTATAAATACCGATGTTTCTGTGTAAATTGTTACATGCTAATATTCAAATATGGATGAGCAACATTTATTCAAATGTTGTCAAAATTTGCATCTCTATTTAGAAGGAGATATAGTTGGAGTAAATGTATATGAAGAAATTGAGATGTTCCGAACGAATGTGCCAGAAAATTGTTCGTGTCTTGACACACGGAAATATATTATAAAAAGCAATCTTTCAGAAGCATACTGTAATTTATTAATTGCCTTGCAAATAATGTTGACAATGTCAGCTACTGTAGCTTCAACCGAGCGGTAGTAAGCTATGCACGTGTTACATATCTAGCTATTTTGTCTATCGAAAGTGAGATAGCAAATTCTGTAAACTTTCATAACGTAATTGACGACTTTGTAACGAAAAATGCCAGTAAAATTATATAATAATACTCTGTCATCCAATATAATATGTAATAACGTGTATAACAAATAATTTATTTAGATGTGTTCTTTTGGCCCCCGTGCAATTTTTCAACTCCACCCCGCAAAATTACGTTGGCCCTGTCTCGACTGACGATTACGTCGTCTGTCGAGAATGAATGCCGTAGAAATTAACGTGATAAGATGGTATAGAGTCCAAATGAGAACAATGCATAACAAAATAAAACAAACAGATGGATTTCAAAAATTGTGAAACAAGAATAGAGGCTACATCGAAGTGCGAGATTTTATGTCACACTTTTGTTTTTACTTCCTCAACGATCTACATATATAAAATAGTCTGAAACAATGATTCCTTTCGTGTAAAAACTCGATTATACGAAAAATCAGACTATCAGAGCAGTATGTGCCACGATTAAATTGATTAGTAATGTTCCAACGAAATTTCTATAAAGCCACCATAGTTTTTGATGAATTTTCATTATTACTCCGTACCAATGAAAAATTTGTGTTTGTTACCATATTGTAATTAATTAAAGAAAGCATATAAATTGGCTTAAAAAAGTAAATACACCATTAATTTAAAAAAAAATACATAAAATATCATGTAATAGAAAACTCGACATTTCTATAAAGTCCATTTTTCATAAATGAACTCGAAATTAACAATTATCTTTACACTATGTCTGTATTAATAATTCACGTGACCTCAAATTTTTTGAATAACATTTATATTGTATAATTAATAACAGTTGTATTGTATATATACTGTTCCGTCCTAAGACGAAACAGATGTTTCGCTACAAGCAAACATCTGCATGGCAGACTTTAGTGCCCTTAGCCTGCCACTTTTCCAATTTCAATATCAATTAAGGTAGCGGCCCAGGCCAAGGTTTACAACACCTTACCGGGCCCAGGTTTACAACACCTTACCGCCCCCATCGAGTGAGGGTACCAAGCGTCCATCTCGGACTTTCCCCCACACCCAAGGGGGTGAGACTGCTCGGGGAGGCGCGCACAAGGTTACCCTCTCTTTCGCAAAGGTGGGCGTCGCAAATTATTCTAATAACCAATGAAAGATAAAATATAAGACAGAGATTCTTCCATCCCACCCACAGCGAGGCTAGCTGCGAAGAGACACAAGCGACGAAAGTCATTCTGCTCAAGTTCACCATTCAGTACACTACATTTTAAACTAGTTCAAAGAGTCAACCTCCGAGCGACCAACCGTTAGTAGTTCAGTTTCCATAAATACAAGTGTTTTTTACATATCCTTCGGTGCTGATAACGTCAGTACCGAAAGTACAAGTAGATGCGCACAAGAGTATCGCTTGCACACGCTGCACTGCTCAATTCAATTGAGAAAGTGCACGACTAAACATATACTTTTCGTGCAATGCAACCCCACAGATTTACGATGGAATTAATATTGAGGAACAAACAGTGTATATTAACCCCTTGCACTATAATAACGAGTCAGACTCGTGATAAAAATTTCGAACAACATCTACTAAACATGTAAATTATTAATTTCCTTTGAAGCGAAATAAAATTTTATTTTGTTGCTGTCGATATATAGCCATTGGGGAATATAAAAGCATATAATAAATTTAGATTTTCTTTTTGTTCTAAGAAATGATGGACGACAATCAAGTTCTAATCACCGTAAACGTAAAATAAATCATAGTGCAAGGGGTTAAAACTTTGATATCTTTTTCAAGAAACCACTGTATACTTCGCGTGCTTTGATGTGTTCACTGCTGCATAATACAAAAAAAGATAATAAATTTATATTTCTTCAACCAGAACATGTGTTCCTGTGTAAAATCGAACCTGTTTGTGTTCGTCTTTAAGGACTGGCTTGCGTAGCAGTTTTGTCCAATAATACCGAATAGTAATGTTCAAAGTTTTTCGCACACGCCTCTTCATTATTGGCAATTCTAATTCAGCTTGAAGTTGTGCTGTATTTTTCATTTCTTTAGCTGCACACCTAATTAACAATGAACATTGTCTTTCCGTCAAGTTTTAATTACCACCATTAAAATTGTTTTTGCGGTAATTTTCGCCTATAATTATTCAACTCAAATAATTATTCTTCACTGTACATGATCGACTAATGTTTTCGTAATTACACGATCAGAAAGGCCGCAGCTTTATAAACATTGATCAATGCTTTTTAATAGAGTAGGTGTTTTCATAGCGATGAATCGAATTATGACAAATACTCGATTTACAGTGGCTCTCAAAAGTATTCGTTCGCCCTTTAAATCAGAATAAGTTTCTTAAAATTTGACCAAACCACTTTACTAAACCACTTGACTTTGTTTTTGAGCAATTAGAAACATTGATTTAGTAAATCACATGCAGAAAAGATTTTGAAGAAATTGCAATTAGTAGGAATTACATGAAAAAATAAAAATTTCACTTTTTAAAACTTTATTATTTCAGCTCGTAATGAAAATTCAGGATATGCGTTTTGTAGATCTATGTCAGGCATTCCAGAAGTAGCTCACTTGGAGGCAAATTCGAGGGAGACGCCTACTTCTCCCGCCCGCGCGTCTCGCTCCCCGTAGCGGCCATTGTCCTCCGAGCTCCTCAGACCCGTGCCTACCGTGGGTCCGAGAGTCGCCCCAACGCGCCACACGCGGTACATATTGCAAGCGGTAGGCACGGGTCTGAGGAGCGCGGAGGACTACGGCCGCCACGAGGAGCGAGACGCGCAGGCGGGAGAAGTAAGGGTCTCCCTCGAATTTGCCTCCAAGTGAGCTACTTCTGGACATACCTGATCTATGTTATTTCCACATATAGAAAGTGGCGATAATCACAGTTTTTCACGACTGTTGGTCAGTTTCTGCTTAAAATCCATAGTTTCATACATCTTTCGATGCGCGCCGTTTCTTTCTGCGTTAACCGATTTCGATGAAATTTTCAGGATATGTATAACTACTATAGATCTACAAAAGACGTATTTTAAATTTTCGTTATGGTTTAAAATAAAGAAGTTTTAAAAAGCGCCATTTTTATCTCTTCATGTAATTCCTACTAATTGCAATTTTTTCAAAATCTTTTTTGCACGTGATTTACTAACTCAATGCTTCTAATTGCTCAAAAAAGTCAGTTCGCTCAAATTGCGAGCGAATACTTTTGTGAGCCACCGTATATGAATTTTTATACCAATAGTTTTAGAATATTCATAGTTTGCCGTACTTGTGAGTTTCGAATGCAAACAGAACTAAGTGACTTGTAGATAAACATTACAGAATATATTAAGACAACAATTGAAAACATAAATACTGCAACACACCATAACACTCCAAACAAATTAGTAATTTACACCGACTCCGTGACTGTCATGGCTACAATGGAAGTTGGGAACCACGCCCACCCTATATATCACCAAATAATTGAAAAATACAATAAGCTGATTCATAATAACCCTACCACTGAAATCATGGTAAGATGGGTCTCATCCTATGTTGGAATCAGTGATGGTATATTGTCTCGGTTTTTTCGCGCATGCGCGACTAAATGCAGAAACGCGCTGTACGTCTTATGTTTGTAGGGAAACTAGGGAAGGACTGTCATTGGCGGGAAACCGGACAGAAGAGTGCAAGACGACACGACGAGGCGACCGTACTTCGAAATTTTGGTAAGATAATCTTAATATATTCGATTTCATAATGGCAACTACTATTGGAGAAGGAGCTACTTGTCAATTTATATTTGAAAATCGAAAAAAATTTGCGAAACTATGCGGGGTGACCAAGGTATCCCATTTTAGCCCAACTTTGTACTTTACTGACGCTAAAATCGTCGCGCATGCGTGAGAAATCCGAGACCATATACCAGGGTTTGACTTTATTTGCTCGCGAGGACCGTTTTCCGAGGGCTACGCCTCCTCGACCCGGCCGCGCGTCTCACTCCCCGTGGTTGCCTACGTGCTCGGACGGGCTCAGGCGCGATCATAACAGACAGATGAACGTGGCGCATAAGGGGCGACACTCGTTTCAATAGGTTTCCACACTACCATCGAGGTACTATTGTCAATGCGTTTGTTTTATTAGTGGTATCCCCTGTAGGCCTATTCCTCTATGTCACACGATAATTTCAGCGACTTCGACCCGTTTAGAAATGATCTAATTCTCTTCGAGAATCCCCTCACTGTCAAGATTGCAGATCAAGCCCTCGAGTTTCAACGAGAACTGTGCGATCTTCAGCACGACATCTCTCTGAAAACGAGGGAAGAAGAACGAGCCGAATTCTTCGAAACGCTGGAAGAATCAAAGTACCCTATTCTTCGAAATTTTGCGACCCGAATATTCTCAATGTTTGAATCAACTTATTTGTGCGAAAGCTCATTTTCAACAATGCGCTATATTAAATCGGATCACCGTACACGTTTAAATGATTCTTCGCTTGCGTCGGCGATGCGAATATCCAGGTCCAAACTTTCCGTAGACCTTAACAATTTGCCAAGCACGTCTAAACGTGCATTAAAATTTAAACAATAGAATTAAAAACTATTTTTAAAATTTATCTTATGAATTTATTTTTTTAATTAATTTTCTGCAGCTATTGTCCGAAATTATCGTGTGACATAGTGGAATAGGCCTACAGGGGATACCACTAATAAAAAAAACGCATTGACAATAGTACCTCGATGGTAGTGTGGAAACCTATTGAAACGAGTGTCGCCCCTTATGCGCCACGTTCATCTGTCTGTTATGATCGCGCCTGAGCCCGTCCGAGCACGTAGGCGACCACGGGGAGCGAGACGCGCGGCCGGGTCGAGGAGGCGTAGCCCTCGGAAAACGGTCCTCGCGAGCAAATAAAGTCAAACCCTGCCATATACCATCACTGGTTGGAATTACAAGCAACGATCTAGCCCAGGCGTGGGCACCAACCTCTCTTTCATGCAACGCGCGCCTTCGTCGCGATCGCGCATGTCTCGCACCGTCGTTGCCCCCACCACACGCATCGTTGTACCGGACCGCGCGCAAGATATAAACAAGTCACCATCGTAAACAAGTGACGGTCAGTGACGGTTGGTGGGAGAACGAAGTATCAAAACACATACAATGTTCCGTTTTGTGGAAACGTTCACGTTGAAGCAGCGAACAGAGCTACTCTTAGCAGTCTACCAACGACGCAGCTCCAATGTAGTCATACCCTTAGCGATTCCGAAATCTAGAAATACCAGATGCTACTCGCGACATGTCTATTTCTTTCCGATATTAATGTATAATGTATATATATATATATATATATATATATATATATATATAAACGCTCTTCAGAATTGATCATAAATTCAAAGAATCTTTAAAGATTCCAAAACGATCGTATCATCATAAGAGCTATACTTCCTGGAGGCCACGATGCGCGAAGCCTTCGCGAGGCTTGCGTGAGACATGCGCACTGTTCGCTACGGGCGAAGCGCGTTTTTTCTCCATGGTAACGGTGGATGCTGTTGGGAGGCAGTGGGAACTATGGTGGGAACAGTGTTGCCTCAATTAAGGCAAAAATAATCTAGCCGATCAAGCAGCAAAACTAGCAACAGAGCCACGCAATAAAGAATTGGATGTAGGTACCTGTCTACAATAAGGAGGTTGCAAAAAACTTCGCCAAAGCCCTACAGGATAAATTGGAACACCATATGGAAAAACTCTTGCCAAACCCAGATTCAACGTATAAGAAACGACATTTATAACTACAACCCCGAATGCGTATTTAACAGGATAGAACAATTAATAATCAACAGAGTGAGACTGGGACATACAGACCTCATCCACTCTTACATAATAAAAGACCAGGACAAACCCAAATGCAATAGATGCAACACAATAAACTCAATTGAATACATAATTACATCTTGCCGTCTTTACCATCAAGAAAGAAGAAGATATAAAAATCCCAGAAAACATCAAAGTTGCCACCGACTCCAAGGACTCCTGCGAAAACCTAATCAACTTCTTGAAGCACACAAAATTAATCAACCGAATCTATATAAAATGTGACCAATTACTTGTAAACTCGTAGTTGCTAATAGCCCTTGTGAGTTTGATGCAACTTAAAAAATAAAAAAAAAATATATGTACTATTTTAGTACTAGTAGTATTTACGAAATGTCCGCGAAAATGTATGCACAGGTTCATAGAAATTCGGGCAAGTGTATCAACGTCCTCCAGAAAAATAAAATTCCCTACTATGTCGAGAATTTGAACATAGAATAGTGATGTTGCTTTTATTATGCGTGATATCGCCTCTAGTAGATAGAATGCGCAGAACAACCTTAAAGAGGCGAGACACTGCTTGACGCAGAATATATTTTTCAATATTGAATCGGGAACGGTATGCATAATGCATTAGTTGAAAATATTTAATGATCTAAGTTGTTACGTTTTCCTGTGTTTTAAGTGGTTGACCACTGTTCAAATAAGTAAATGTTTAATTTTAAAAGTGATGCTGCACATGGTTCAATTTATAAAAATTTCGTTTACGTTTTCTCCTTTTATGCAAATACGATATACAAATATTATGCCTTGTTTGCGTTAACAGTTGCACTAACAGCCGTAAGAATTCAAAATTCTATTTAATCACTTTTGTTTCATTGGTAAACGTAATACCAGTAGCATCGAAAAATTAGAATCAGATTGCAGAACGTTATGCAAAAAGCAGACTCCGAATTAAATTTTATTTTCATCATAATAATAATAATAGATTAAAAATGAGATGAAATTGTATGAAATGTCGGGCCCATGATCTAGTTATAATACATAGATTCTATTAATTGTTACATCAGATCATTATTTTGTTATATCATTTTTCACAGGAACATCATTTGTAGCTTGTAACTAATAAGTAGACTGTGGATTTGATGTACGGTGGGTGTACAAAGCATTTGTATACCTTTAAAAATCGAATAACTTTTTCAAAATTGGATCAAACGACTTCAATTATTTTGAGATGTTACACACATAAGCTTACTAGGTAGCGTGTAAATAATTTTTGAAGTGAAACTTCTTTAGGCGCGTTAGGCGCAAAACCTCGACGCGGTAGGCGTAAAACCTCGACGCAGTAGGAGTAAGACCAATCTGGTGATGAAACGGTAAAACGCTGAAACGATGAAACGATGAAACGATTTAATAAAACCTCGACGCGGTAGGAGTAAACCGATCTGGCTATGAAACGATGAAACGAAATTCTATTCTATTAGCATATACGGTTGAGGGTTCGGCATTGCTTAATAAAGATTATGATAAAATTCCAATGATGCTAAGTGGAGATTTCAACGTGAATTTTGCATCGGAACAATCAAAATTATTAATAGAATTTTTTAGAAGTAAATTAAGATTGGAAATGGTAAATAATCCTAATGAAGCGACAACAAGATCAGGAACAACTCTCGATGCAGTATTTGCAAGACATTTAGACAAAATTGATTCAAGAATATTTATATCATATTTTAGCTATCATAATCCAATTGTTTCAATAATAGAATCATAGAAAATTAAATGTCGTAAAGTGTTAATAAAAATTCGAAAAAAAATTAAAAAAAGAAGTTTCAATTCAGCCATGCGGTCTGAGCACACACCAATTTTTTCTAAAAATTGCTATTGGTCGGAATTGCAACGAAAATAGTAATGATCACAATTTTTTAATTTTTTATTCGTGCCTGTAATAGAAATTTAACATACGCGTTTCATAGGTCTAAGTAAGTTATGTACATGTACAAAGTTTCATCGAAATCGGTTAACTTCGTTATGAGTTACAAATATTTAAAGGCGATTACATATGGACAAAATTCCCTGAAAAGACCGAATGATCTGCCACTATCACCCTTAAACTTTAATCTAGTAATGTTTTTACCTCATAGCAACATTAACCGACTTCAATGAAACTTTTTGCATGTATATAACTTATGTAGATCTGCAAGAGGCGTATTTTAAATTTTCATTATAGGTAAAAAATTGAGACCTTTAATCTTTTCTTCACAATTTCGACCAATAGCAATTTTTAGAAAGAAATATTTACACATTATCTAGTACACTAGTGCTTTTAACATCTCAAATGAACTGAAGTAGTTTTGTCTAATTTTAAAAAAGTTATTTGATTTTCGAAGGTGTACGAATACATTTTACACCCACTGTATGTATGACAAAAATTGCTGAGCGCAAATTAAAATAGGAAAGCCATTACGAGAATTCAGGAGCATCGATAAATTGTTTTCAATTTTTTGAAAATCGTTAGACGGGGCAAGACTTTTTATTTGGCCTTTTATTTATTAACGATTTTACGTCGCATCAACTGCATGGTTATTAGCGACGGGAAGGTGTATCATTATAGTATAACTTTCAGGATTTCGCAGTTTCTTTAATACATTCTAGAAGGTCTTGTATTTTTTCATCGTCAAGATCATCTTTCAGTGTCTTTCCTATTTTGTATTCTTCACGTAGTGCATTATGTTTCGGACAAGATAATATAAGATTATTTGCAATTAATGCAGAACATTTTTATTTTCATAAAGATGTGCAGCAAGCAAATAAGGTTTAACAGAACAAATTTATTCGTATCTCGTAACTTACTGCGTATGTACAGTGGATCACAAAAGTATTTGAACGCCCTTTAAATCAGAATAATTTTTTTAAAACTGCACCACTCAACTTGACATTTTCTTTCACAATTAGAACCATTGATTTACTAAATGTCGTGCAAAAAAGATTTTGAAAAAATTGCAATTGGTAGAAATTACATGGAAAAATAAAAATGGCACTTTTCTAAACTTTTTTATTCCAGCCCGTAATGAAAATTTAAAATATGCGTCTTGTAGACCTGTGTTAGTAATACACATGCTGAAAATTTCATCAAAATCGATTAAATGTATACACGAGCTACAAGCGGTTCAAACTGTTAAAAATCGCAGTTTTTCACGGCTTTTGGTCAGATTTTGCTTAAAATCCATAGATTCTTACATCTTTCAATGCGTGTCGTTTTTTTTTCTGCGTCAACCGATTTCGATGAAAATTTCGGCATGTGCATAACTAACATAGATCTATAAAACGCATATATTAAATTTTTATTGCGAACTGAAACAAAAAAGTTTTAAAAGTGCCATTTTTATTTTTTCATGCAATTCCTACCAACTGTAATTTTTTTTAATCCCACGTAGTAAATTTAATGCTTGTAGTTGCTAAAGAAAAGTAAAATTATTCGGTCCAATTTTAAATAAGTTATTTCAATTTAAAGTGCGTTCGAATACTTTCGTTAGCCACCGTATGTAGGTACGAACTCTGACTCTGTTGTATAAATGTTAAACTCATGTTTACCTTCTCCGTTACATTTTTTTACTTACAACCAGATCGTAGTCGATTTTCACACGAGAATGTTTCAGGTGTAACTTGAACTCATGTGGAATAAAGAAAACTGATTTCGTAATTGTGAATTTATGTTTCAAATATTCAATGTGTGAATGTCGTTTCACAAATCTGTTTGAACGTAATAAGATATTCTTTAATAGAAAAAGAAGCAGCGAAGTACATATTACGGGAATTTTAGGATGGATCATAAATGACTCAAAACGACCTTCCATACCGCTGCGAGACGGTCGGCCATTCGAGGGTTAATATCTTACTGAAAGGATGAAGTTTATAGTTCTAGGCTAAAATGTGTTCTCACGTATATAGGATGATCTGCTGCTCAATCCGTTCTCGCGAATATTGTAGGTCACTCTATGAACAAATTCTAACAGTAAAATCTTTTGTAAGATCTACAAATACGGTATTTTTTCGTATACAAAATGCCAAGAAACACAAAATATTACGTTTAAAAAAAAAAAAAGAATGTAGTGTTTATCAAATTCGCGAGTATATAGTTATATGATTTACTTTTAATCTAATACATGTGAAGAAGCACCGGATCTAAAACCGGTCACTGTTACAGTTATTGTTACAGCATCATTTAAAAAAAAAATTTACACAAGAATTACACAGTTCTTCTCAGTCTGTGTTACATTTTCTAACTCATAATTAGTATTTGTCATTTCCTTCGAAAATATTCAAAAACGTTTGTATAATCTCTAAAGTTTGTTTTCATTAGAAATGGAAAATTTTTTTACTCAATACTTGTATGAAAAAGTCAACAGAAACCTTTTACTTAAATTGAATGATTAAAACAATTCGTATTCTACTGAAAACACATTAAACGCACTTTGTTTTATTTAGTAAGATAGCTGTTATATATTAAATGAAAAATGAAATGAAAAAGATTTTGATACTTCGATAGTAATGCCTGCTTTTAAAATCTTATTTCAATTTTTCTCAGATGCAAACGTTCCAAACAGAGTTTTATATACATATTGTTATTCCGCAAGATATGTCGATATACAGGGTGTTCTCGATAATTTGTACTAGCGTTTGTTTCGTAAACGATAAACATTAGAAAAAAACGGAAGAGGAGAAAGTTGTAGCATATCTTACTTGCAACATGATAGCTATCTCAAATTTTTTGTGTTTCTAATATTTTTCTAGAAACAATGGTGACTTTCATTTTTCTAAATGGAATGCTACATATTTTTATACATCATATGAAAGCGGACATTAAGACGAGTTCAACCATGTTTCTATCCATGTTGCTTTCATATGATATAAAAAAATATGTAGCATTCCATTTAAAGAAATGAAGGTCACCTTCACTTCTAAAAAAGTTACGTACGCTATTCTAGTATTTATTATTTGCAGGATAAACACTGACTAGTAATACCGCGAAGACCCTGTATATTGTCAATTTGTAATAGAAAATACATGATTCCGCATACGAGTTATTAAAATTACTCGATGTTCAATTACGCAATGACATGGATTTAAACTCAACACCTTACACCGAATCCCTTTTCCTTTATCAGTAGCCCTTAATCTTCTCTTTCTCTCTTAGTTCCTCCATCTTCTCACGCTGCTTTTCCACTAACTCTATTGGCTGGTTCCTTTCTTCTGATCTTCTTTTTCATTATGACCCTTCTATTTTCTTCGTAAGTAGAACTTTCCATTCTTCAATTTTCTGGGTCCTAATTCACGCTCATCCCCCTTTTTCTTCGCTTCTCCTATTTGTGCTTTCTACCTCAATTTAAGAACCTTATCCCTTTTCTGCTGTGCCACTAATCAGGTCTTCGTATTTTTTCTCCACATGTGTCACATGCATTCACTTCACTCCTTGCATTTTAGTCTTCTCACTCTTTTGCCATAACGCTTGCAATTCATGTTTCTTTCTTTCAAAGTCCCTTCTCATACCTTCTTCTTTGTTTTCCCCTCCCAATGTGACCACTGTTTTCTATACCATTTGCAAAACTGTTCTTTGTCCCAAAGAAATTGAACCAAGCGTACTTCATGACTTCAAATATTAAGGATGTGCGAAGTACTGAAATTCAACTATGGTTATGCTTAAAGCAAATGTAATTTACTTTATGCACCTAATTTACTGTAATTGTAATAAAACATGTATCATTACTTAAATCTACATTTCATATTTTAGATAAATATTAATTATTTATATATCGTATATGTATTTTACATTTTATTACATATATTTTATATACTATACACATATATAATCGTATATGTATTTACATTGTATTACATATATTTTAAATATACACATATATAATCGTATATGTATTTTAAATTGTATTACATATATTTTATATATACACGTATATTGTATATGTAATATTTTATGGACTCAGAGTACTAAGACGTTAGTCTCCAATTTTGTTACATAATTGAGTAGGCAAATGTTCTCAGTATTTAACTGTGGCAACGTATGTAGTAGACTATTTTCTTTTATTTAAGGTTACTGATACATTACAGTGAAGCTCACACAGCTGAGCGCAGTTTATTTCATTTCTAAATGCGTCATCAATATCTTTTCTAAATCATCTTATTGGTACGTTATTTTATAACAGTTGTTATGGTTAGTAATATTTTAAATTCAAATTTTTTGAAGAAGTCACTTTACATACTGTAGTGTTTGATGTTTCCTTCGTGCGAGAGATGTTGGTGGTTTTGATTTCGCATAAAGATCCGCAGTATAATAAATCTTCTACGAGAATATTCTATTTTTTATAATAGTATTATTATACAAATTATTTTCTCAGTCCATTTATTTTACGTTTACACTTTCTGGTGACGTTATCTGGGCTATCGATGAAATTTAAAATAAAAAGAAATTCCAATAATTATACAAATTTAAATACGTTCTAAATATTCTTTTTGATTGTGGAAGTGAATAAAATACTTTTTCATAACTATGTGAATTTAAAAATTTCATTCACGTGCAAGTGGAATCATGGGTATTCAAAAATTTGATTGTGAAGGTGAATAAAATACTTTTTCATACTTACGTGAATTTTAAAATTTCATTCATGTGCAAATGGAGTCATGGGTATTCAAAAATTTGATTGTGAAAATGAATAAAATACTTTTTCATAACTACGTCAATTTAAAAATTTCATTCACGTGCAAGTGGAATCATGGGTATTCAAAAATTTGATTGTGTAGGTGAATAAAATAATTTTTCATAACTATGTGAATTTAAAAATTTCATTCATGTGCAAGTGGAATCATGGGTATTCAAAAATTTGATTGTGAAGGTGAATAAAATAATTTTTCATAACTATGTGAATTTAAAAATTTCATTCATGTGCAAGTGGAATCATGGGTATTCAAAAATTTGATTGTGAAGGTGAATAAAATAATTTTTCATAACTATGTGAATTTAAAAATTTCATTCACGTGCAAGTGGAATCATGGGTATTCATAAATTTGATTGTGAAGGTGAATAAAGTACTTTTTCGTAACTACGTGAATTTTAAAATTTCATTCATATGCAAATGGAGTCATGGGTATTCAAAAATTTGCGGTGTTTTGCAAATGTGCAAAAGCTAGTGGTAATTCTAATTAAAGCAACTTAAATGATTGTGTTTCACCGCGTGCATCGGAACAATGTGCCATGTTGGGGTTGACCCAAACATGAACGCACGATATCTGTGTGAGCTGCACTTATGAATGCCGATGCGATTGAAATTCTATAAAGTTGGTAACGGTTTGCCAGAGTTGTTGACTGGCCTGGAATTCGTGTCTATTAATATCTAAGAAAATATATTATATAGTTTTATATATAGAACAATTAATTGTCCAAGGAACGTAATGAACATATTGAGTAATGAATATTCATAAAACATTTTATATTTCAAAAAGTATTTTTTTTATTTTAATCAGATATTACATATGAGAAGACCATAACTAAATTAGGTAGAGTAACTTGTGGTACGTTATAGTTATTTAGAATCTTCTCACCCTTGGCATCTTCCCCGAATTATTTAAAATATAATATTATAATAACTTATATAATAATCTTACATTCTATTACAGCAATTTACCCTAATACTAAATGTAATATTTTTATGACTCAATCACCCGGTGTAATATTACATAATTTTTTCTGTTATGTAATTACAGTGAGCATATGATATATGTATATATTTGTAAAATACAGTAATTAATCTACCGACAGAATCCTGTTAGGATGACTTTTTTCATAATTGATAGAATTAGGTAACGTCAAAGTACTTCAGTAATTCAAAGTATATTGTGAGCCATTGTAATTAAGTACAACCCCCACGAATATTAATGCAAAACACTCTTTTAAAGAAATTTGTAGAATCCGTGGTTAAATAATATGTTAATTACTTCTTGGTAAGAGTTTCAATAGGTTAACGATGATATAAAACCGCAGTAAAGTCTTCAGAATTTTGTGTTTTACTGATCTTTTAGAGTTAAATTAGCATTAGACTCATAAATACCTACAGTCTGATACGAGATAATTACTCGTAATGGTCTATAAAATCTTAAGAAATGTGATGCAACTATGACGCATATGCGGTAATCGAATTTCGCATAGCGACTCGCGTGATTTCCCTGCTATATACTAACTGAATCCAACATTCTTTATTCTTGTTATCGTAGCCAATGATTGCTAGAGTTTTTCTTGCATCCTCGTTTCGTGTTCGTGATAAATATTCTATAAACATAAGTCTGTCACGATTATTCCTGTGCTAACCATGAGTACATACTAGAGCTGGTAGTATTTTTCTTAAAACGTGTGATAGGCTGCGGCTGTTTGTCCGGCGTTTCTCTTTTCAAAGTGGGAATCGTTGCTAAAAATTCCACTGCATGCCACAAAAATGCCACTTAGATTCAGTCTGATGCACACACAGTGTCCAAGTATTCGAGTCTCGAAGCAAGGCAGCCATAAAATAATTTGACAGGACGCCAGCACGAAACCTCACGTTCGATTTTCAAGACCGAATAGAGTGCTATTGTACGAATTCAATGAAACATCCAAAAATTACTTCTACAATTTTTTGTTTTGAAATTGACGTTTCGATCATTAAATATTTCGAAACAATTTTTAGTATGAATTATTTTCAAAACAATGGTTGACCGCAAAATATCAAATTTTATGGTTTAATAGATTAAAAATTTTGATTTGAAGTTCCAATGGCTTAAAAACAAATTGATATTGACATTTCTTGGATACTGTACATACAATTAATCTATTTTATATTATTTGTATGCCGAAAAGTAATCTAGATGCACCAAAAGTAAAATATGAATAAATAGTTCAACTTTTACTTGTTAGTTTCAAATTTTTTATATGCATAATTATATTGCAGGTAGACGTTCATACAATAAAATATTTTTACTTCGCACTGCATAGTTTCAAATAGACAGCGAATTTTATGAATTAATCATAAAAGTAACTAACTGTAATACCAAATTGTGAAGGCATTAGAAGAATTTGAGAATATTGGTACATTACTTTCAACTCATAAAAATTATGGTAAAACTTCACGTTGGGGGACCAAAAATTTTCAACTTTTCTGAATGTAATATTATACAATTGTACCAGCAAATGATAGAACTGTAAGCTCTGATGCGCGGAATTGAAATTTCAGTGTCCGGAGTTTACTCGTTCAAAAGTTATACGCGAGTAAAGTTGCTCGATGTCAAGCGCGTTTGACAAGTTAGAACGCTGCCATATTGATTTGTACTTACGCGTTATCGAATTAGCAAGCTGCTACGTCACACCACAAGCACATGCAACCCATTTTACAGTAGCAATTCAAATTCCTGTATCATAATTTCATAAAAACCCGCAAATAATTTAGTTTACGAGCACGGATCACTTGCAATTGTTAGTCACCTACGTGGGTGGGTGCTCCGCCAGACTAACCGAAAAACCGAAAATTAACCCAGATCAACATAGTATCCTTTACCTGAACTATAATTGCATTTCCGGATTCCGAAACTCTTGGAAACACTTGGAATCAGAATTACTACTAAAAGATCGCCATTTCTTTGTGTTTGTGGTGCCATCCAACGGATCTGCTCATACACCGTACCCGCTCATATGTCCGAAAGCCAATATGGCTGCGCCCTAACCTCTCAAACGCGCCTGAAATCGAGCAACTTCACTTGCGAATAACTATTGAACAAGTGAACTCCACGCATTGAAATTTCCATTCCGCGCATCAGGACCTAGAGTTTTATCATTTTTTGGAGAACTAGTATAATATTTGATTCAGAAAAGTTGAACATTTTTGCTCCCCTAAGGTACAGTTTGGACAGAATTATTATAGGAAGAAATACATTTTTATTCAATCTCTGTTTCTCACAATTGATGTGGAAAGTTTTTATTTTGTATAAAGGTTCGCCATCTACTTATAAATGTCTTTATTCAAATTAATATTGGTCTTGTAGCATGTGCTTGCAATAAGCAGAAACGGGTCATCAAATTTTATTTACTGGAACGCAAACTCGGACAAAATATAAATTTAGTAATTTTGTAAGTGAAGTTGTTTAAAGAATACTTTTTGAGAAACGTAATTATCATAGTTCAAATATTGACAATTTCTGAAGAATCGGAAATTTAGTGTTCAAATACTAAGTATGCAATTTGTATGCATCCTGCATAGTACCTTTATTATTGTGGTGTATACCTATTAATACGTAATAAAATAAAATACATCAGATAATGTGATCTCACACGATATGAAATTACTCTGTGATAGATCGAATCATGGAATGTGTTATATGATGAATTGCAAACAATTGGTGAATATTGATTGACTATCCCATTGTGCTACAGAAAAGGGGTGTTTCCATTCTTGCCTGGTTAATAGTGGCGGAGAAAACTTCTCTACGGCAACGTGACGCGAAAAATGAATTGAAAATAGTGGTAAAGGTTCGATTTGACTGCGCGCAGCATGTAATTGATTCTCAACAGGAAGGTTTTATGAATATTTTGTTCCGCGAATCAATGATCAAACGTATTGTGAATAGCGGCTCCGCTTTGCTTATAATATTAAACGCAGAGAAATAAATGTGAATAACTTTGTCCGATCTCGATGAATATTCTACAAATAATATTGGAATTATTAAATAAATGAATTTCAAAAGAAATTGTAATCTTTTAAGCCTTTCAAAAAAACAACGTAAATATATTTCAGCAATGCAACCGTTTTCTTAAACTGTTTTGGTACTCACTTTTCATGCATACGTGTATAAATATCGTTATACGTATTTCATCGATAATCGTCGCCACCACGGGTCCGGCCGGCGACGTTTAGTGTTCAGATATTACTATTCTTTGACTTGTGCCGAACGTAGAAAAGGACAGGGAAGCTCGAGAGGCGCAGTGACAAAGCTTCTTTATTTTTTATTATTTTTTGACCAAACTGTCATCAACATATTCGTGGCATTTTTCTAATGAATACTATAAGTTAAGAATTCAACTGCCTTTGGACGTTCCTATGTTTCTGGCTGGGCCCAACGTTAAAGCCTGTCTGTATATACTTTCGTTCCTAAAAAGCTGTAACCTTCGTGTTTAAGGCAAAACAATACTGATGTACCCTGGCTTTTAGTTTGCAGAGGTTACTTCCTCTGTACACTTTGGTTTTGTTTGTACCTAATGTTGTAATAAATCTCTTATGAGATTTTCTGAATAAAAAAAAAATGATACCAAATAAGATATAATTTGGATGATATTTACTTGTGTAATGGATGATGAAAGTTTCGGAAAATTATTGTAAATATGATCCGAATTATATCGTGATTGGTATTATTTTAATCAGAAAAATGCTACAAATATATTGGTGAAAGTCTTATTAAAAAATTAGTAATAAAAAAAATTTTTTTATTGGCATTACATTGTGAAGATACGCGGGCCTTTAAACTATGCCGGCGACCACGACTCTCCGCGTCTCTTTCTTTTCCATTGATTGTCCTTCCTTGCTCCCGAAACTTTTAATGTTCATTACACAATTAAATATTATCCGAATTATATGATATTTGGTATCATTTTCATTAGAAAAATTTCACGAATATGTTCGTGAAAGTTCCATGAAAAAATAATAAAAAATAAAGAAGTTTTATCATTGGACCGAGGCCTCTCGGGCTTCACGGCCCCTCATGGGGTAAACCACGCGGAAGGAGGGATTCTTTGGCGACGATTCTTGTTCAGAATTTGACGACTTTTAACGATGAAATACTGTATCACTTTGATCATGCTACTACAACTACACAAAATAAATAGTGCAGTAGAAACTCCATTTTATGAACTAATTGGGGAATAAATGTGTTTACTTAAAAAAATTTTTGAATAATAGAACATTAAGCGTTTAGTACTTTGATTATACAGGGTGGCCCACATAACTCTGAACAGCTCAATATCTCGAAAACTATGCCATCGATTTTAAAGTTCTTAGTCTTAAATTGCATGGAACTGGTGGGCCTTTCTGACTACATAAAAGTGAAGTGGCCTCCCTTCCCCTTTAACGGGAGAGGGGAGGTACCTTTGTAATTTTAAATGGAACCCCCTATAAAATGTTACATATTTAGATTCTACCGGAAAAAACAAGTCAATTTTGTCTGAAACATTTTTTTGTCAGATACTGCCATGATGAGATATAACAGTTTGAAGTTTCGAGTTGTAGGTACTTGAAGCGCTCGGAAATAGCGTTATGGAATTATACACGCTTCAGTCCTTTGCTTATTCGTGAAGAAATAAAATGTACTTTAAATTAAATGTTCAAAATGTTCACCACGGGCTCGAAAACATTTATTTACTCGAAACATCAAAGTTGTTCTAACATTTTTTAACATTTCGGGAGTCACTGAAGCGCAAGCGTCACGTATTCTTTGTTTCATATCCTCTTTTGTCGTCGGTGGTTCAAACATAACTTTGTCCTTTACATATCCCCATAAGAAAAAATCTAATGGTGTTAGATCGGGGGATCGAGGAGGCCATTGACGAGGTCCCCCACGACCTATCCATTTGTTCCCAAATTTTTCGTTCAAAAATTGCCTGGTGATGATTGCAAAATGTGGAGGAGCGCCGTCTTGTTGGAACCACATTTCTCTTCTAACGTGCAGTGGCACATCTTCCAAAAGCGCAGGCAAATGATTTTTTAATAAATCACAATAACTTGCAGATGTTACAGTTTCTTGAAAAAAATAAGGTCCAATCACAAAATCTCCTATTAGGCCACACCAAACATTTAATGGCCATCGATGTGGAAAGGGAACACATCGCATCCAATTTGGGTTTACCATGGCCCAACAATGCAGATTATGTCTATTTACATGCCCTGAATTCATAAAAGTGGCCTCATCGGAAAAAGGTATTTTGCACAAAAAGTCATTTTCCACAACACCCTGCAGCCACTCACAAAATCTTCCGCGGTGATCGTAATCTGCTATCCAAAGCTCTTGTGATAAAACCATGTGATATGGATGATACTTTTGCCGTTTCAAAATTCGTTGAATCGATGAACGACTAATATGTGATGTTTGTGCAAGTGTACGTTGACTAATATGAGGATTTAATGTAATTGCAGCAAGAATACTGGCACTATTATTTTCATTAGTGACAGCTTTAGGTTTATTGCTAGTTTTTTTACACAATTCACCGTGCTCGCGAAGCCGCTTTTCTAAATTATGAAATGTTGCATGACATTTTTTGATCCCATAACGTTCAAAAAACATCACTGCTGCACGCCGATAATTTTTTTCGCATTCACCTAAAGTTAATAATATATTCACTTCTGTGTCAAAAGTAGCCATAATCACAATGTTACTGCTTGAATAATAGCTCTAAACTGAAAACGTTTTCATAGATAAGTGAGTCAAACTCAAGAATTGTAAATATTATTGTTTGTGTTTCTTCATGAATAAGCAAAGGACTCAAGTATAATTCCATAACGCTATTTCCGAGAGCTTCAAGTACCTACAACTCGAAACTTCAAAGTGTTATATCTCATCATGGAAGTATCTGACAAAAAAATGTTTCAGACAAAATTGACTTGTTTTTTCCTGTAGAATCTAATTATGTAACATTTTATAGGGGGTTCCATTTAAAATTACAAAGGTACATCCCCTCCCCCGTTAAAGGGGAAGGGAGGCCACTTCACGTTTATGTAGTCAGAAAGGCCCTTCAGTTCCATGCAATTTAAGACTAAGAACTTTAAAATCGATGGCATAGTTTTCGAGATGTTGAGCTGTTCAGAGTTATGTGGGCCACCCTGTATATAATGTTTAAGACGAAATGGAATAAAGTGAATAGTATTTATTTTTAGTAATACTGTCTATATTACTATGTTATTCCCGTGCATAATAAAGTGTACAAAAAACTTGGTTCTATTAACATACCATTTATGTATATAAGGTTATCACGAATCGTACTAACACTTTTTGACCAATATATGTAGTCTTTGATCTGCTCAGTTAATATCTAATTTTGCTTAAAACAATTTTGAAATGTCTGGTGTAGCTTGAAATACTATATTGCGCTATCTACCACGTGTAATTAAGCTTTCACCTTTGCTCTAATCTTATCTTAGTGTGCAATATTTTTCTCGACAAATAAATTAAACTTATAAAATCAACTTCTTATTACACGGCGTTGACGAATGTGTCAATCATACTTGCTACAGATCAAGTCTTATCGGTCAAATTAAAACTTGTGGGTAAAACTTGTATCAATAATTTCAATACAAGTCGCGCAGCAGCAACAAAATGTCAACATTCAATGAATGAAACGAACAATGGATAGTTTTACGATTAAGTATGTTGCGTCGCCAGCTCCAATTTCCGCCTGGGTTTACGCTACGGTCGAATTAGCTGTAGTCATTTTTGAGAAAGTCTCCTATTGCCTCTTTAACAAATTTATTACTTTACGACCAGGGTACGGTTGGAAAGTGTTAGTGGATTTTCATGAGAAAATTTGCTCGGCTGTACCGCTCTCAATGCCACGTGACGTAGTGTAGGCCCACTAGTAGCGCCAGGGGGCCCGTAATTTATGGGTCAGGTTCGAGGAACGAGGAACTTGTCTTCCTTGGATTGTCTCCACCAAATGTTTACTCCAAAAGCAGCGTACCAGCTCGTTGGCGTCGTATAATATCGAAAACCACCCTAAATGCGCCGATTGGTTAAGGACAATACCCCACTATCCGAACCACCGTGGAGGGAATTTCTAGTCATCTTCATCCGATTCCTTCCCATTTTTCTTTAGTTCAGATCTATTCAAACTCTCGCACCATTAACTTCACTCTTCTTTCATTAAACACTGTAGTAGCTATTCCGTTTGTTAAATACATATATTGTTAACACAAGTGTTTGATTATTGCTGTGATAAAATATCACGAAATCCAGAAACCACCTCGCATATTTCCCAAAGATTGTGCGAGCACGCGTCATATCGCGAACGTTACAATTTTCGCGACGTCGGTGACACCGCAACAAAGTACTTGTCTTAATCTCGTATATATCAGTCATCCACTCTTCTAGCTTCACGTAAAACCTTAAAATACTTCTCGTGTAAGGTAATTCAGGTCAATTAGCGAGGGTTAATTTTACAGCTCTGCCAGTTCAACTAGTCCCTCGTCAATTTCTGTTACAATTTAAAATTCGTCCGTTCCCGTATGTTTGCTGAGGTGCTACTTAAAAATTAATGAAAATCAATTAATCTACGTCTTGAGTCATAAAATCAATTATTATTCAATTCTCTCGTAGCATACCTTTCTGAGATGATGCTTAACACTTAATAATGCTTTGGACCATTAACAGCTTTATTTATCAATTTTTTCAAACATACTTATTAAAATAGTTCTGTGAGAAATGTTACTCTTCTATTGCTTTTGATGGAATAATAATGAACTATCATTTTCAATTATTAATCACAAGAAAATAAGTGATTACGTGGCGGTTTTGATACTCTGATTTAAAATACAACCGCGAACCGCTACCTAATGATTAAATGCAACATTACAAATTCTTTTAAATCACAGAACTCGGTTTTTTATAGATATCTGTCTTATTAAAACGTGAAATTCGGAAAGTTTCGATTAAAATATAAATTTTCTATGTACTACGAATTAAGAAAATTTTCTTATATTTCTGTCTTTTATTCAATTAATATTTCCATAGCAGAACACTTTTACGCTCATAATTAGACTGCGCAATTATGACAAAAGTGAGTTGACGCAATCTAAAATTATAAAAAGAGCAAAATAATTCAAGAAAATCAATATGTTATTTTGAATTTATTAACCCTTAATTGATATATTGGGGTCTTTCACGACCCCAACAAAATTTCGGTACACTAACTTTTGCTACTGTATTGTACGATAATTGGAAATATCAAGTTTCTTTGACTTTATTAAAACATTTAGATTATTTCGTTTTAAATTATATGTATAGTATATTCAGAAGTATCTGAGAACATATATGTATACAGAATTTTGAACAGGTCCAAGCATACTACTCCGTAAGTGAGTAAACACCACACCACGTAAGGGTTAAGATTATTACAGAAAGAATGAAATATCAATGTGGCTTCTATTTCTTGAAATTAATTAGGATAATTTTTAACTTGCATAAAGGTCCGCAGTCTATTGTTATAATAATTAATCAAGTCTTCTGGAGATGTGACGAAAGACCTGATGACAAAGCTATTTCACATGCAAAGATTGTATCATGGTTTACAATTGGTGAGACGTGCTTATTGAATGGTCGGCTTGAATTTCGGTTTTGGTCTACGCTACGATCGCCTTGGGGCGATGTTATTTTTGAGAGTCTATTAGTGGCCTCATAGAAGTTAACCCCCCACTTATAATATTATTTAATTTTAATAGTCGTGCCGAATTGTGCTAAGTTAGTGCTACATTGTGCACGAATATTAACACTATATTAAAAATGCGATAAGAAATGGAGGAAAACGATTTTTGGAGTAGCCCCCTTTTCATTTTTAAACATTTTTTTTGTTGTGCTAAATTGTGCTCGCATTGTGCCAAAGTATTGCTTTAAAAAAATAATAAGTGTTGAATTTATAGCGGTGCGCTTGTTTATTAATATAATCGTTAATGGTATAAACTAATACATATAACTCGAGCACTGAATAGTACTTAATAATACTGACGCTTCCAGATCACACAATCTGTTCAATATATCGGCTAACCTAAGCCTTGATGATGATCATTTTTCACAATAAGGAAATAAGTTATTGTAAATAATAGTTTTCGACATGCAATTAACGATTATGTTAACATCCGTTATTCAAATAGCATATAATTGTATATGTGAGTTGTGCTAGCCCAGCACAAGTTAGCACAACTGAGAATTTCCACAGCACAACGATATAAAAGGCATTTTACTCTTGAGCGCGGCCCTTTTGCGCTAGGATTGTACACGCATATTTGGACTTTCTAGCATCCGACAAAGCCAGAATGCTACAGGGTTTTTTCGTCTAAAACAGGACGCCTAAATATCTCCTCGACAAATGAAAATACACAAAATGTTTCTAACGCAATCTAAATGGTTTCAAAGGACGAATCAGATGGAAGAATCGTTTTTTATAAATTGTAATTTTTTAATCGTTTTTTCAAGGTCACTCGTGTTTTTTTACATACATACACACGTTTTTTGTTGTTGTATGTTATAGCAAACATTACTGCGCATTCATCCATGTTTAATAGCACGACCTTGAAATGACCATGAACTCTAAAATTTGCTAATTAATGCAGAACTTACTTTCAGCGACATTTCAGATTTCAACGGTAACAGAAATTCGACCATGAACTTGAACTTGTAAATAATCACATTTATTACAGCAATAAATGTTCGAAATGATGTCCTTCCGTTGTGATACATTTCGTGAGGCGAAAAACTACAGATTGTACAGCTCTTTCGATGATTTCAGGTTTCATATCAACACATGCGGCAATTATTCGTTCCTTCATATTTTCTGGCGTCGTAGGATACTCTTGATAAACCGTACCTTTTAATGTCCTCCATAAGAAAAAATCAGGTGGGGTGAGATCGGATAGAGCCGACCATGATAGAGGTCCATTGCATCCAATCGGTGTTGATACCATAATACTACACGGTCCCTAAATGGTAAATCTTCTAATAAACCTGGTAGAATATGTTCTAAAAATTCAGCATACTTCTGTCCAGTTTGCGTACCGTTGATAAAATACGGTCCAATTATCCTATTATTTAGAATACCACACCAGACACATTTATGATCCATGGTCTCTGCTTATCGAGTTGTCTAAACCATCGTGGATTTTCAACCGACCAATAATGCATGTTCTTGAGGTTCACCTGACCATGATTTGTAAATGATGCTTCATCCGTGAACAATACTGTTTGGAAAAACATTTTATCACTTTCATATTTCCGTATACCCCATTGAGAAAAGTGTACGCGGTTTTAAAAATCTCTTCCATGGACCTCTTGGTGAAGCGATAAATGGAAAGGATTAAATTTTTGTGAATGAAGAATCCGGAATATGCTTGTCACACTAATACCGGTTTCACGTCCAAGTTGCCTTATACTATTACGCGAGTTTTGATTAACTTTATCGATGATATTGTTCACATTTGCTTCATGAGTAACAGTCTTACGTCTCACACGAATATTTCTGTTGACACTACCCGTCTCACAAAATGTTTTAACAAGACTCGAGTATGCAGAACGTGATGGACAAGAACGTTCTGGAAATCTGTTTTTGTAAATTCGTATTGCTTCTCTTAGACACTCTCGAGCTTCACAGTAAATTAGAACCATTTGAGTTTTCTCCTGTTCTGAATAACGCATTATGGATCGCTTGTCGATACACTAAGAAATCTAGCAGTGAGCAAACTCTTAAATACATATCTCTCTCACTCTCTATGTATACAGAGGAATGATACAATGTGATTATTTACAAGCTCAAGTTCATGGTCGAATCTCTGTTACCGTTGAAATCTGAAATGTTGCTGAAGTTAAGTTCTGCATTAATTAGCCAATTTTGGAGTTCTCGGTCATTTCAAGGTCGTGCTATTATACATGGATGAATGCACAATAATGTTTGCTATAACATACAACAACAAAAAATGTGTGTATTTATGTAAAAAACACGAGTGACCTTGAAAAAACGATTAAAAAATTACAATTTATAAAAAACGATTCTTCCATCTGATTCGTCTTTTGAAACCATTTAGATTACGTTGGAAACATTTTTTGTATTTTCAGAGGTAAAGGAGATATTTAGGTGTCCTGTTTTAGACGAAACACCCTCTATATCTGAGTTATGCTAGCCAAGCACGAGTCAGCATAACTGCGAATTTCTCCAGCACAACGATATTAGCTAAGCTTGATTTACAAGTTCTAAAAAAATATAAGGAACCGAATGTCATAACATTTGGCGATATTCATGGTGTCAACGTATTTCGTCTATGGACGTTGCGCTTGTTTAGACTTCATTTCGAAATCTCCCTAAAATTGTATTATTGGCTAAGGCCCCACCATTTTATATTTGGTGGAGGTAATTTTCAACTCCACGAGGTTTCCTTATTCATATGCCTTTGTTGCAAGGCCAGTCACGAAGTAGAGTCGAAAGTGGGAACAAGACGAATTTTATATAGTTTTTTTTTATTATAGCACCTTGAATCTCATTTGAGATTCATTTTGGCTACCATGAAGATACAATATCGAACATACAAACAGAAAAATACAAACGCAGTGTCTAAACCAAAACGCAACCTTTAATTTATATTCTTGTATACCTTTCTTCACACCAGTTTTATTAAAGTTCTACAGTTATCCGGAAACCTGATTATTCTCTTTATTTTATTTATTACCTATCTTTAAGGCGTATATCTCAGCGCCTTACTAATTGGAGTTTGAGCACTGACACGATACAACAATAATAACATTTATCGTTTATCCGGATTTCGGAATTTATACTTATACTATTGTGAAAAGATGAGTACACTATGTTATTGACCGCGTTTACGACTTCGACACAAATGGATGTAATCTATTTTTAGTTGCGGTACTGTATTATGCAGAGAGTCTGGGACAATCTATCGGTTTACAAGGTCGATTACGTGACTCGATTATATTAAACTGTGCTCTACATATCATTACGAAGCTGTTGGAACAAATTAAATCTTGAAAATGTTAGAAATTAGAAAAAATAGTTCACCAGTTAAAATTAAACGGTATCGATTCGTATGTGACATGATGCATGTTTCAACTGTGGAAATGGCGTGTTCATAAAAAATTCAATATTCGTTCAAATTCTGAAAGACTAGTCCACAGATTCAAGTTCGTTATTACGGGAAAAGTATTGGAGCGATTGTGTTGAAAATTATATTGCTTCAAAAGGTACTTTAAGTTTTATATTGTATTTATTCCGACTTGTGTTAAATTATCATCAAAACTTATCAATTCTTATGTAAACCATTTTAATTTTATAGACATTTAATACATTTTATAAACCGCATGAAGTATTTTATAATTTAAAACTATTTCATTTTACCTAACTCAACTTTATTCTACCCTCTTTCATTTAAAAAATGAAATTTGTCAACATTGCTTGATTCCGTGTGCATACCTAATTAATAAGACATCTGTTATTTTCATTTCTGAAACCATATTTATGAAACATATGAATGTTTAGAAATATTAAAACTCAATACGTCCAACAAATGGTTCGAGTGTTGTTCTATAAAGAATAAATTTGAACACAAGAAGTTTAATTGTTTTACTTGATTTTATTAGATGCAAGTAATCTGTCAGGAGATCTGGGATAATTAAAACAACGCTTTATTATCACGGTTTGATTATATTATATTAAACTATATTTTATATACAGTTCACTATATTCATTTGAAAATTTTCCAGCCGAATATCTCGAGAAGTATAGAAGATATTAAAAAAGTGTACAACACGTGTCCAAGGATTTCGAGGGGGAAAGAGGGGGACAGTATCAGTCTTTTATTTATTTCTGTTATAAAGAAATTACAAACATTCTCGCAGTATAAGTATGACTCGCTCTACTTCTCTTTAAATATCTCCAAAACTAGTGCGCAGATAAAAAAAGTATCCTAATAAAATTGCAGGTCTTTTTACGTACAATAAGATCCCATAATAAAAAATATAGGTTTCTATTTAAAAAAACAAAGTTGACCTTCAAATGACCTTGAAAACGCCATCCAAATAAAATCTCATACTGCCCTCCTCTTTCCCCCTCGAAATACTTGGACACGTATTTTACACTTTTTTAATATCTTTCATACTTCTCGAGATATTCGGCTGGAAAGTTTTCAAATGAATACCCTGTATATGTATGTATAAAATGTGTGTGTTTCACATGGCTGCGCGGAGGAGACTGCAATTTCTCGATGAAAAAGAACAAACGATATTACTGTCGCACGGCACACCACCAACAACTAATTACATATTGGTACATGCCGATAAATTATAGCCCGTATATAGCACTTATCGATTTACACTTTATTACATAATCATTAATATTATGAACTACAGTAATAATGTAGGTAATTAAACTGAAAGTCTAACAATACTAATCACATTAACGTTTAACAGAGAAATAATATATTGTGAACATTTCGCAAATCATTCGCATATTCAGCACATTATTACGTATTGTTAGACCTCTTCTTCATTTGTATCTGTGGCTTGTTATTAACTAAAATAAGTATGATATTTTTAAATTGATACAATATACATTTTTAATAATATATGCAGGGTGTAACGTTTAAATGCGAATGGTAGCTTCAATTCTTCACAAGATATTCATCATGATCGGTAACTGATGGTAGGGGAGAGTTGCCTAATTTGGACACCATAAGCAATTTTAGATATTTTATAGGCATGGAAATAATTTGAAGAAACGCGAGATAGTGGGAAAGAATGTTACTATTTTAATCTTTCAAATAATTCATTTTGTTTCTTAATAAACACGATTTAAAATACCAAAAATTCCATTTATAAAAGAGTCATCGGTCCAATCAAAGAAACTGGTTTTCTAACTTGGACCTATGGTATCTCAAGGTGGACCACCAATTTCGTTAGCAACAATTAATGCAAAGATATTTCCTTATTTTTAGACTTACTCCTGCAGACCGTGTATGGACTCAGGTGTAGGATAAATAAAATTTTTAATTAAACAAAATCTCTATATAAAACTTTCTTCAATATAATAATTGAACTTGAAATTCGTCTAAAGTTTTACATTTATTAATAAAATTTTTAATTAAATTTGAAATTCCTCTAAAAATTTTATAAAAATATTAATTAAACTTGAAATGCTTCTAATGTTAGAAATTTATGAATCAAATTTTTAATTAAACTTAAAAATCGGACCGTTTCAATTTTGGGGGACTACAATGTGGTCCAACTTGAGTAACTCGTACAAAAATTTTAAAAGATTTTACCTAACCTTACTTTTAACTTATTTTAATAAAACCACCAAAGCAATTCATATCTAAACGGGTTTGTTTTCTGGAGATATAACAATATATTTTGTTACTTACCATAAAATTACATGATTGCTTCTTCACTTTTAATAAAAACATTAATCAGTCACTTCTCAAAAACTAAAATCACTTTATAACCGTAACCATGAGGTGCTTTGCTGGTAAAAATAGATGCAGCAGGCAACTATATTTTGAAGCAACTTATATTGCCTATTTTACGAAACAATATACCGGTCAAGTTACAATGGCGGTCCAATTTAAGAGACGGTCCAAATTTGGCAACCCTCGCCTACAATCGAAAATGGGATAATTGTATATAAAATAGCAATATGTCAAAAATGCAGAATCAAATGTTTTCATGTGAGACATTGCTTTCGAGAAAATCGAGTATAAACATTCGGCGAATACGCGTGCTATTAACACTAAACCTACCGACTATTAAAAGTGACTTGTACGTGCCACCTTATAAAAATGGCACGATTGAATTTATTTAGATTTCGTGTCATTTTTATCATAATGCATACTTGAATAAAAAAGTATGCATAAGCATTTCCAGTGGAAGCATCCTCATAACTTCAACAAATGCAAAATGAAAAATCTAAAAGCGGATATTTGACCGGCGGTGGTAGGTTTAGTGTTAAATAGGGATCATTTGAAGCGTCTGTCTGTCTGCCATGACCTACCTATTCTACTTCTTACAAATGCTAAGCACATGAACTTGACAAATTTTCAATGTCAATTTTCTCGAAAACAAAGCATCATATGAACAATTTTTATTCTACATTTTCGACGTATTTTTTTTATGTAGAACCACCCTCTTTCGGTTGTACCACCTGTTAACGATCGCTCTGTTTGTCATTCCCACTTAAATGTCACATCAAATATATCACATTGAAAATATTTATCACATCATTTTAAGAATACCCTGTGCAAAATGTTCATAACAAAAAATTCATTTTCATCATAGTAAGCCACAGATATAAATAAAGATGAGATGTAAAAGTAAAAACGTGCTGCATATTCGAATGATGCAATATGTATTTTTTAGAAGAAAATAATATTTACATATTTCATCGTACACAGAGGTAGGTTAAACAATTACCTTATGCAATGCTTCATTGTGCATAAGTGCACCAAATATTTTTATTGTCAGGCAGTATAATAGCAATGATTTACTGATTTACTGGTAATAGAGCTACCGCATACAACCCGTCATCAATAGTATATGGTTCCACTATAGCAAAGGGGGATAATTGAGAAATTTGAAACATTCTAATCGAATTTTTATGCAAAATAAGAAGTTTTAAAGTGGATTAGGAAATAGAAGTAAAATAAAAGTGTATTTTTTCGTCTAACAATTTGTATAAGTCGAATATATCTCTTGCTTTAAACAAGTGTCAAATTCTCGTAATTGCAATCGGCTTCGAGAGTGAAGTAAATAATCTCGCCTTGAAAACAAACAGTTAACATAGCTGCTGTCTGAATCCTGAAGCCACAACTATTGGAGTATGTATTAGCTAGCACGTTTACTGGCCAAGGGAAGGCCAATTTCCTTTCGTTGGGTTCAGTAACGAGAAAATGCCATTTGAAGGCTAATTGCGGCGATTTCGTGCTGGGATTATCCGAAATGTGCTCTTTGACTGTCGTTAACTGAGAGGAGTGTAATTAATTGCGTCAAAGACACTTAGAAGCTTGCCGGAGAAATTTTCTCCCTGTGCTGAGACGATTCCAATCGAACTTTTTAATGGAATATGCTTCGAATGTTGACGACAGCTGAGCGTTGCGGCCTCGACCAATTTGTGATAGAGGGAATTTCAAATATTCCGCAAGTATCAACTTCTAAAATAATTGCTTACGCTTTTGACACTGAAAGCAAATTTTCATTTAGCAGCGACCGGTCACCTTTACTGTTTGCTTTTCATTGAAATACAGGGCGTCCCCGTTCAAATCATTTCTCTCGAATATTTACGAACCTTTTTGCAATGCCGGAAAACGTTGCATGAAAATTTTATTAGTTTTGGCAAACATGTAACTTGATGCAAGTAGTCTTTTGCATATTGACGCATAAATAACATATAAAGGTCAACCGTGTTTTCTTAAATTGAATGTTATATTCTTTAATAATTCATCGATGCATTTCCTGTATACAAATACTAAGCAGCTTACTGCTAAGAACCATTTAACACGTTGACGCTCACTCTGAAATCGGTGATGGATGACAGGAGCAACTTTTTTTTGTTAATTATTTGATTCTTGGGGAATTCGATGAACTTATACAAGAAAATTATTATTTCCTAAAAATTGGCGAACGTCTACAACCATCATTTGCAATCCCAAGCATTGAATGTGTATAGACAGAATTTACGTCAGCGCGTTAATCCTTATATTAGCGGTGTACAGCGTAGGGGCCCCTCACGCGCCTGCTTCCCCTACCTACTGGCAGTTTTGCGCAGGCGCAGTGTGTCCTCACCCCGCCGATTAAGAAACCGAGTAACCGACCCGCGTGTCATAAAACAATCGACGATCGTCTTTTTCACACGGGAAGCGAGCATATTGGTAATCGGTTCGCCGCGTCATGGCGCTATGTAAACGGCGAACGGTGGTGGGGACGACGTTCAGCTCCCGTTCGGAGCCAAGTTTGGACATCGCTGCCATACATTATTGCTTTGACTTTCTACCGATAATTACTATCTGAAATATCCGGGTACAATGTTTTGAAATATTGTTCATCCAACTGATTAAAATCGCTCGCATAACGTGGATTCGATTAGACGGAATTATTTCTTGTTCTCACATGTATTGTGGATCCAAAAAGTATTTCAACACTTTTCCGATTCTCAAGAATCTGTCAATATTTGAACTATTATAGTTTCGTTGAGAATGATCAGTACAACATTAAATTTTAATTCATTTTAAAGCTCGAATTAATAAAAAATATTTTATAGAACAAAAATGAGGAACAAGTTTGGTCGTATTAGGCTTTCACGGTGTATTGCCCGCACAACGAGAGTTGGCACAGAGAAACTTGTGAGTACCACGTGATGCTCCCACTACGAGCTACACGCCTTCCGTGATTGGCCGAATTGCTTGACGAAGACAGCAAACAAGCGTATTGAGTGTGACTGTAACAGAGAGATGTGGCGACCATGAAGTAAGATAGTGGTGACGCTGAGCGCCTATGTTGACCGTTCCCGCCAAAACGTAAGCGTAAGAGTGGGATCCACTAATCAGTTGTGGGATCCGCAGCCTTGCCACAAGAGTGGGGACTCGCCGTTCCCCTTGCACCTCACTGACGAGATTTTGTGCCAACTCTTGTTGCGCGGACAATGCCATATATTATTTCAGTGATGGAAGTAGCATTTTGGACTAAAAAAGAGTTCTCAGTTTTCCAGTTGCTGTATCCTGCAAAAATGTCTTGGTAATAAAATTGATAGAAAGATGGTAAAAATAGAAGTTTCGAGCTTTAAAATGAGTGCAGGTATGTATGTATGGCGGAAGTTGAATTATGAAAAGATGGAAAAAGGAGAAGGAAGCATTTCGTCCTAGGCCCGCTAGAGGACTCGTCAGAAAGGCTATTTAGCGGACCCGAGCCTTGGACGCAGGATGTCGTAAGGACAGTTTAGGACGGCGTATACAGGGTGCGTCCGAAGAAACGGAACACCTAAATATCTCCGTTACTCTTCGTTGTACAAAAAAACTTCTTAGGACAAAGTTACACTGTTTGAAGGGACACATGTAACGGTATAAGGGACAAAAATTTCAAGGTAATTTTTTTTATGAGATTTCCAGGTCATCGATGTTTTTCTAAATGGAATGATATATCTTCGTTAACGTAATGTTGTAACTGACAAAATAACGAATTCATCCATGTAACACAATATGACCTACAAATGACCATCAATCTAGAAAAATGGAATATATGTGGCCCTTCAAACAGTGTAACTTTGTCCTAAGATTTAGGTGTTCTGTTTCTTCGGACTCACCCTGTATACAAACAGAGGAAGATTCAGGTAGTAGCGGGAAAGGTGTAGTCGTAATGTACCCCTGTTTACGAGCATAGGAAGTAGCCGTCACATATGTATATTGTTGTACTAATTTTATTTTAATGAAATTATCGCAGTTTAAATATCGACAAATTTTCGAGAATGGCCAATGTAGTATTCAAATATTTTTTGTATTCGCTTACTTTTTTCGTTGCAAAGTCGAAAATGGATACCTATGCACTAATGTAATAACATAAACATTGGGTCATATGCCGAGTAATGACATAAATTTATATGATTATAATTAATATTAATATTGCCAGATTTATTTGTAACAGTTGGGGAAGACACGATGCATTAACGATTAATAAACGTAATTATATTTAAATATACAACATCATCGAATGACGTATCAATGCGATCTGCGTACCACACAAAATTACAAAACATAAGACAATATGATATTCATGGCCTACGTTGCAGCCAAATTTAGATTAAACTAAATTCACATCCACAGCTAAACGCGCATTTGTAGGGGCTTTATAATAACATGATTTATTAAATCTGAGTACATCTTGCTTGGTTTACAGTCTGCGAGGTACTGTCCGCATTGTTTGTTCTAACATGCCTTGAATGCCCCTAGAAACCACCATAAAACATAAACTATTACACATTGATTAATGTGAATACTCCACAAATATGATGTAGCGTTCTGAAAGTATACTAAAACGATCTTTGAACTATTGGATCTTATATGGTAACACAGTACTTTTTTTGTAGAGAGTGACGAATTCAATCGACCAATCTATTAAAAAAATATATAGGACTCGGTTTAAAAAGTAATGCTTAACTATTTTGCTTAACATTTTCAGATGTCTCGTAAGAGGGCTGACCTAAATAGAACACATTGTTCATAATACTGTGTGTTGTAAAAAATGAAGCTATAATAATCAAATGCAATTAAAATATTATAGATTTCACTGGTACAGTCAAAACACTACAACAACACTGCTACAATCAGGGATTCATACCGGTATACAAAATACCGGTATTGTACCGGTATTACCTACACAACCTTTATAGAAACCGAAATACCGAAATACCGGTAAATGGAAATACCGGTATATTTCAAGGACTCATACCTATATTATACCGGTATTTCCCAGTCTCCTTCATTGAAACCGAAATACAGGTATGACGTCATATCGCTATATGAAAATATCGGTATATTTTCTGATATTTGCCGGTAATATTTTAAATATTCTTATTTTATTTAAACAAAAAGATTTCATATTTTTAAATCAGAGATTGAAAACTGTTATTATATCGGTTCCGGTTCTCGAAACAGTTATGAAGAACCGAAACGATGTTAAAATTATTTATAATTTAAACAATTTTTAAATAACAAAATTTTTATAATTTGTTTCTATATTCATTATTTGAATTATTATTCCAATAATTTATTGTGAAAATAATTGTTTAAATAAATTTTTTATGATGTATAGAAATCTGATTCTATATTTATTATTTGAATTATTACTTAAATAATAATTTATTGTGAAAATAATTGTTTAAATAAATAAATTTTTATAATGTATAGAAAGTTGTTTCTATATTTATTATTTCAATTATTATGTGGATAATAATTTATTATTAAAATAATTGTTTATATAAATAAATTTTTATGATCTATAGAAATGTGTTCCTATATTCATTATTTAAATACGTTTACATTGTTTAAACATTTATTTTAACAATAAATTGTTATTGAAATAATACTTCAAATAATGAATGTAGTAACAAATTATACAAATTTATTTATTTAAAAATTGTTTAAATTATAAATAACAAAAAATAACTACTTACATAATAAATATATAACGTGTCTAGGCGCTAGGTGTCTACACGCACACGACCTCCGAGCACGAGCCGCACCATGAGCTCACGCACACTGTTACAGCTCAGTTATATAGGTGGCGTTCGAACGACATTGTATCACGGGATATAGAAGGAGACAGAGAAACAGAAAAATACCGGTATTTTATATCGGTTACCGGTATAGCTCTGTTTGTCCAATACCGGTACGAAAATTTTACCGGCATTAAATCCCTGGTTACAATTGTACTAGTATGCCTCTGGATAAAGTGACAACGATGACTGCTTTCACTTCCATGTAATTTATATAATTTTTCTTAAGCCAACATTATGTGTTTTTAATTTATTAAATCCATTAAAGAAGTACTATTTAGGTGCCTTACATTTATGTAAAGTAAATTAATTTTACATTACTTGTACACTTATGGTTCTTCACTTCGTAGTTTTCTGTAATGGTAAGTGACACTAAACTATGAGTCTGTAACGGAAAATCTTTAGATTCATATATTTAAATATATGCTAGAACGATCAGACACTATAACGAACGAGGCTCTAGAACCAACTATGTTCATTGTAGCATACCCCACTCTAATTTGATATCGATCTGGCTGAAAAGTAATGTCAGTTTTTGACCGAGGCTAGATAAACTGCTTTAATGTCACATACATTTTTTATGCAAATGCCTGAGTTATTCATAGATAAAAATAATGAAATTATTTTTTTATGTATTTCCAATTTTACAATTTCCATCATAAATATTTCCAGATCAACCGGAGACATTGTGTAACGTACATCATTTTCCTTCTCAACTATAAATGCATTCGCCATCATAACTGACGTTTCATTGCACCATTGAATTCCGCTATTTCACGAAACTTTATTTTCATAAAAATCACTCGACTTGACATTTACGTTCAGACTTGTACGAAACAACGTCAATTTCAATTCGGACGTTTTAATCGTACGTGAAGGAAGGTAGAGTTACAAATGTCTATTATGTTTAAATTTTCGAATACTCTTTTCAAGCAAACAGTTTTTCTAACTGAAATCTACAGCATTACATATTATGAAAAGGTGAGTATACGACCATAAAAATAGTAAAACAATGAAATGAAGATGAGGGTGGAAAATCACCATACTTATAATAACAACTATTAATTTTATGTTTGTAGTTTGTATTTTAATTACTTTGACTGAAGAGATACTAACTTTTCGAAGAAGGGTTAGCTGAATGAAATGTGGGTTGGAGTCAAAGTTTTAATGGAAAAAGGTTCACAATCCTATGCAAGCTTTACTCAGTGGTAAATCCTATACATCGGTCTACAGTTTTGTTTTCTTGTGTTTTTCTACACCTACTATTATATTCTTTGGAGAAAGAAATAATTCAAAATCAAAGGTTAATGATTATGTTTACATATTTCACTAGGCAAGTATAAGCAAAGGTTTGGGTGAACTGTACTTTCGAGGACCAAAAATTTTCAAGTTTTCCGTATGCGATGCTACACATATTGACGAGAAAATAGTAGACGTGTATGTTTTAGTACACGAAATTCAAGTTTTGGTTACCAGAGTTCACCGGTTGAAAAGTTATACAGGTGTAAACATGAGCAATTCCAAGCGTTTTTGACAGGTTAGAGCGTCGCCGTATTGGATATTCTCTGGGTGGTAGAGGTAGGACTGTTGAGCGCATGCGCTGGATAGACGGTAGAAAGACGCGTGTAAAATAGCCCAAGTTGGTTTGGGGTTAGGTCGCCGGCCCGGCCACGCTTGCAATGTTCCGCATTTTGATTTTGTACATTTGTTATTATTTCGTTCGTGCTTGTGCTGCCACGTAGATCCATAATTGATTTGCTCTAGCAGATCTTACGTGTACCACCCAGCAAACATATCAACGTGGCGGCGCTTCAACCCGTCAAAAGGGCTTAAAAGTGCTCAAATTCACATGCGCATAACTTCTGAACCAGTGAACTCCTGGCAATAAGACTTTCATTTTCAGTGTTTTCTCGTCGAAATCTATACGACCTCATAAAAAAATGTTTAAAAAAATTGGTCCTCCAAAGTACAGTTTAAGCAAAGGTTTTACCCGTTGTTCGAATTTCCTTTTATTTATACTCTACATAATGTACAAGTATGTTATCAGTCGGTAATGAAGTTAGTTATACACGTTGATAGTAAACAGACAATTGCACAAAAAGGCTGAACATTATAACCATTATAATTGTAAGTCATTGTGCGTGAACGGTTTGCAGAAAACTAAAACTTTTGCATTCACCTAATATATTCATAATATAATGCAAACATTTTGAAAACTGTTTAAAGCGTATATCGGATCCATATTATTATAAACACTGCTTTACATGTTGAAGATTCAGCAATAGTTCACTATTATAATTTTTAGTAATGTATTTAAATCTCTCTTTTTTCCTGGTACAATAAAGTGACCCTGTTTTGTACAGAAAACATGGAACGCTGGGTACATTTCAAGTTTTGTAGACACCTGGAGTGAATTTTCGGTTTTTTTAGTGGACACCCTCTGTGTACATTTGAACACTCTGATCGATACTCGGTCTCTATTTGAAAATCTGAGAAAAAGTCTTTTTATGTGCCCGTATTGATTTCACGCACTAGGTAGGTCATGCAAGAACTTACCTATAAATCTTTACAAAATGTTACAGAATCATCTTGACGGATTATACAAGTTTCATTTTGGTGGTTCCTTTTTAACGATGACTATAGTTTCGTATATTTGACTGTTTTACCAGAATTTGCACATACTACCTTGTTATTAGAAAATAAAAATTCAACAGCAATGTCGTTCAATACAATTATATTATCTCAAGAATCAATTATCAAATTTTTTGCAGCGATGAAGCATCCACAAGATAATTGTTTAAATCTTGTCATATATTCCTAAGTCTATGTTGATCTCTCTGAAGAAAAGCAAAGTTTGCGCACGACATTATGAAAGTTTCATTTCGACGAGGTAGTACTGTGAATATATGTAGTCGTCGTACTAATAGAAATGATTACTGAAGTATAAATATTTTTGTAGAAAACCTATGTTACTATGCATAGCAAAAGAAAATTCTTTTTAGAAAGTATACTACATATAATATAAACGGATTTTTTAATATACCTTCTACATACTTTTTACATGTAACTGGTGGTACAGCGGAGCATAAAGCGATCCTACAAGAGGAAATAAGTAAAAAAAGGACAATTAAATTTTTTCGACTCTTCCTTTTCAAGAAAATTATCTGTAAAAGATTTATCCAACATAATACATTTAAGGAAGATTTGACTTGTACACCTTGTCTCGTAGGAGACTATATTGCACAAATGTTGATGTTTATAAACATTTCGAATATATTGAACTGCGTTATTATTACTTTAAAAATCATTGGAAATGTTTCTCATCATATTCCATACATAGTTGTGCTCCTTTTATTAAGTTCCTGTAAATATTATGCAACGCGTTCTGGTGCTTTATTGAATTAAATGCAAAAGCAATATTTTCTTTCAATTGGACAATGCTTGCAACTTTCTTTTTGTTTAAAATTGATAAAATTGAATAAAAGTACTTTTGTCTAAAATTAAAATTGAATAAAAGTATTTTATCGATAACTGTCCACAACACGGGTTCGGCCAGGGACAATTATCAGTCAGGTATACTATTATTTGACTTTGCCGAACGTAGGAAAGGACAGCGAAGCTCGAGAGGCCTCAGTCGCCGATGAGTGTAACATAATACGGGTCGAGTATGTCGGTGCGAGACCACTACTAATCCAATGACAAAACTTCTTTATCTTTTATTATTTTTTTTATAAAAAATTCACCAACATATTCGTGGCATTCTAATGAAAATAATACCAAATAAGATATAATTGCGATGATGTTTACTTGTGTAATGGACGATGAAAGTTTCGGGCGCAAGAAAGGACAGTGAACGGATAATTATTGAAAATATGATCCCAATTATATCGTGTTTGGCATAATTTTAATTAGAAAAATTCCACAAATACATTGGTAAAAGTCTCTTCAAAAAATAAATAATAATAAAAACGTTTTTTTATTGTCATTACACTGTGAAGACACGTGGGACTATGAACTGTGCCGGCGACCGCAACTCTCCGCGTCTCTTTCTTTCCCATACGCTGTCCCTAACAATTATATCTTGTTTTGTTTAATTTTCATTAGAAAAATGCCACCAATATGTTGGCGAAAGTTCCATAAAAAAAATAATAAAAGATAAAGAAGTTTTGTACTCGACCCATATTATGTTACACTTCGCGGCAACTGAGGCCTTTCGAGTTTCACGGCCCCTCGCGGGGCATTCCCTACGGAAGTGGGGACAGTTATCGGTCTGATATGTGGAACAGTTATCGATAAAATACTGTAGATGTTTAGCGTACATCTGAGTCTAGCGTAAACAGCAAGATTTTTGGTTACATTGAAAATGTTGCATTTCGTGCAGCAAAGCAGCATTTTCGAGAGTTTCTGCTGCATTATTTCATTGTAAAGAAAATTGCAGCTGTGAGTCATCGTTTGCTTGTAGAAGTTAATGGTGACAATGTGATATCCAAAGGAATTTGTAAAGATTAATTTCAACGATTCAAAAATGATTATTTCAATGTGAAAGACAAGGATCGCTGTGGTGTATCAAAGAAGTTCCAAGACGAAGAATTGGGAGCATTACTTGACGATGATCCATGTCAGACGATTAAAGAAATATTGGAAACCAACACTGCTAAACGTTATTGAGAACAATTAGTCAATTTGAGTCAAGCATTGAAAGGAAAAAGTGATTGTTCAGCATGACAATTGTTCAGGACTCGTTTAGTGGTAATCGAGATTCTTTGATTAATTTGCACTTGGTTCCAACTAATGGCCGAAGGACCACTCCTTTATGTGGGATTAATTGAAAGTTGACTTACAACCCTTGTGGGTTAAACACTGATTTGTTAGTATATGCGCAACCTGAACTAGGTAAGTACATATGTAACTGTGACTCTAACTGTTCGGTGGATGCTAAGCTTCTGACTATCTGACGGTTTCTGATTTCTGACTGTTGTCTCTCAGTTGTCCTGTCGTTGTCACCTTTGGGGACCGCCCCCTTTCCCCATCCTTCCCGCGTGGGCCCTTACAGGACGATTCCTGAAGATTGACTCCCTATTCTTTCAGTCTTCGAACTTTATGATACGGTTTCTTATACCATTACAAAGTTTAACTACGTTTTGGAGAACTCTTTTTTTCAAGTTTTTTTTTTATACAATCTTATAGATTTCGACGAGAAAACACCGAAAATGAAAATCTTAATGCGCGGAATTCATTAGTTAACAAGTTATACGCATATAAAGTTGAACACTTTTAAGCCTTTTCAACAGGTTACAGCGCCACCATATTGATATATTTGCTAGGTAATACACACAAAATAGGCTAAATACTTCCGAACAAATCCATTAGATGGCAGCACAAACGTAATACATAATACATAGTATGTAATACATAATAACACGTTTACTAAATCAAAATGCGAAACATTACACCATGGTCGGGCCGGCCTTCTCCGCTCCCACGACGACCTAACCCCAAACCATCTTGGACCGTACCTTCTTTTTGAAATAGTGTATGTGATTCTGTATATTTTAATTACTGGACACCGAAAACAACCGATTCCATGATTATTGGTATAAATTTTCATTTCGCACCGATGAGTACGACATTTTTTAAGTTTCCGCAACAATCCACAATCCTGAGCTCAAGTAATTGTTTCTTCCTTACTACTTGGCATGTCTCTGAAGTTAAAATTTCTAATACTTGAACTAGCCATTTCAAAATCAACCATAAACTTATTAATAATTAATTTGTGAAAACACTTGAAATTGCTTATGTTTACAAAGTATGTGTAACCACTGAATTGCTACCTAGCGCATACGCTCAGTACTATTTAGCCGATCCCGCAAATATACCATACTATCTAACACATGCGCTGAACACTCACGATCTATTCAGCCCATGCGCCGAACAGACCTACCTACCTCTACCACTCAACGAATATCCAATATGGCGACGCTCTAACCTATCAAAAACGCTTAAAACTGCTCATCTCTACACGCGTATAACTTATAAACCAGTGAATTCCTAGCAACCATACACACATTTTCGGAATGTCTTCATCGATATCTACAGGAGCACATAAAAAAAAGTTCAAAAAAGTTAAGAATACCGAGTTCTCCAAAACGCAGTCGAGCCCATTACAATCCTTCAAGTCGAAATCTGATAACGAATTCATTCCCGGCTATTGAACACGTAAAATTCAATCAATGTTGCCGTCAGGAACAAAAAATCGGACGCTCCAGGGTTCTTTATGTTTCTATATGTTATCGGAAGAAAGTGTACATTTTAGTAAATCGAATATATTGTACACGTAACTACAAATATCTCTACGGAAAATTTTCCATAATTATTATATGATAATATAATATAAGTATTCAGTTTACCTGGGAGTTTATCTATACGATTTAAAACAATATATTGATTATAAATGGCACCAATTAGGGCAGACAACAACTACAAAAATTATGCAAATCTCTGACCAAACGAAAGATTTCCATGATCAAAAATAAAGGAGCCTCTTCAAAATATTGAATGATAAACAAAACTGGTAAGTTCTTTACATTCCATTTCTTAAAGATGCGTACTCTCATTTTGATTTAAAAATTTATAATTGTCTACATAAATTCATACAGAGCAACAACATTTTAGTTTTACCAACTAATTATAAGATAAATTGTCAAAAACAGTGTAAAACGATGTATGTATAAGAAATTTCATGAATTGTGTTCATACTAAATTAGAATTAATAAAGCATCTTATCTTTTTGTCCCTAACCGTGGGAAATTCGATTTGAAATTATAAAGCTGGCCGTTACATACCCAATTCGCTAATGCGCTTAGTAATGCGTAATAGTAATTATTATAGTGATATTTAGTAATATTATGAAGCAAGGAAACCATTCCCGCGCTACAGTTATGCGAACCTGTGACGCAGAAAACACGCGAACAGTTCAGAGGACGGAGGAACAAGTTCCTTAACGATATTCACAGTACGTGCAAATGGTTCGCTCACTCGTTTGCGCATACAATCGCGTGCAAATACCACAAACACTATCTCTGTGTAACCGCCGCGACGTTTTATGTTGCGTATAAAAACGTTTGACAACAAAAAGGTCCTGATCAATGATTATGTTTCTATATATACAGTTTCGTGTATGAGAGCAGCAAATCAGATATTGTTTATTTATATCTTTATTAATTTTTATCTGCATTCGTTAATCGCTTTCTCTCATTATCCGTATTTCTCATCTATGATTTACACTTTTCCCATAATCAAGAACAACATTGATTTTTGCAAACAAATGGATGTGGTACATACTTTTTGCTATACGATTACAATATTCTTTTAATTAAAATTAAAGTGTGTGTTACTTTATCCCTCAAACGTTCATTAATAACAAATGCATACAAGATCCTAAAATACAAATTCAGCCACTTTTGCGTTTTAAGTGAATTAAATGAACTCACGAACTTATCATATTTTGTTTAAATGCATCACAAAGCACAAACGTAAACAAACGTTTCATAGTTTACAAAAAAAGGAGAATTCATCCTCAGTAACGTACGAAGGTTAAGAGTTCGGAAACGCTAGTCTTTTCATTACAACAAGTTCACAGTTTGTATTTCTGAAAGTGAATTACTATGTCTTTTGATGAAAGTTAATTATTATACAAGTTTTAACAAGAGTCAGCTCAAAATTTTCACACGATTATTCCCAATATTTTGATTCCATCTTGCTGTGATTTACTCTGAGAATGATTTAGTAATGTGCCTTCTTCAATGAACATAATTTAAAAACGTTCGACCCATGGAAGTTATTCTTGGTTGCAAAAAGACTTTAATTTTGTTACTTTTTGTAGACGTGAGGCACATTCAGAACTTTTGGAAAGACAGGATGGAAATTACTTTATAATATTTTTGAGGGATCAACAAGGTACGAGAAGAGTTTCGAACTACAAATAAAATTTTCTTTTGTTGTAGAAATAAGTTCCTCCCATCTACGTCAATAAGTAGACAATAATGTATTGATCTTTCTTTAGTAAAATTGTGTACGTTTGTTTAAATAGTTTACTAAACCTAATCGTTGTATTATTGTATTCATACCAGTATATTTTCACAGTTCTTAGTGTTGTTTGAAATTATACTTTTTTTCTGAATGGAAATATAATGAATAATCATTTCTGTTTCAGTATATGAATTTTCATTATCAATTAAATAAACCATAACTATACTTTGATAAATTACATGTTCGACATTATTTGCAGTGATTTGTTAGCATTTGTGCTATATTTCGAGTATGATGAGTCATTAAGGTGACAAATACATTATTATAATTTCCAAAAACGGAAGTCATTTGTGACTCAACCTAATGGACACGTGAATAATATCTTATAATTATCATTTAATAAACAATTCAAAGAATTAAAATGTTCCGTTTTAATGTGAAACCGTAAGCAATATTTCGTTAGCAGCCAATTCACGTGAAACTAGAATCCGGTCAATATTTGATTGTGTATCATTGATTATCACTATTTAAATAAAGCAAATTCCTCTAATATCAGACACTTGGACTGTGGATTTTTATACAAAATAAACATTGGTTTAATTGCATGATAGAGGAACTGCATAGACATTTAATTTTTTTTTTAATAATTGTATGGAGTTGAAAATAATACAACAATGTTTTGAAATTATTGAAGTATCTTTATTCGTTCGCACTTGGTCTACTCATTTTTGTCATAAATGCATAAAATCCGGAGTGTATTTATTATATGTATAGGTATTTTCTAAAATAATAAGAAATTTGTATAACCATAACGTAAAATTTCAGACAAGTAAAAAATAATTACTTTTTACATACATAAAGTATGCTTTTATATTTTATTACGTGTGTTTGCGTCTGAGTTAATAAAACAAAGAAAAATTAATATTGGAAACTGTCAATAGGGCGTTTCTGTGATAGCAGTATTTCCAGGGATTTATTTTCCAATAATCGAGTGTTCAGCCGTCCACCATTTTCTCTTCCAAGCTGGCATATTGTTTTTATAACAAATCTCGTTGAGTAATAATGATTAGAACGAAGCGCATAAAATAGTGAACAAATGAATTCATTTGTAATTTCAATTTCATAAAATGCTCAATAATATCAGTGCTTTAATATTAAAAAAACAGATAGATTCTTTATTGATCGATAAAAACATGATTTAATAATAATTGTAAGTCTAATAGTAATAATTTAATAGTAATTAAACAAGTACAATCTGAAAATTAAAATAAAAGCATTACAACAAATTAAGGTAAAACCCGATAAAAAAATTACGGAATAATAATTAGGAATGTTATATTTTCTTACTGTAAATATTTTAGTCTGACAAGAAATGTTAGGTTAGTATGTACACACGTTATCAGTTCAATTTGCATGTATTGTATGCATGTATACAGAGTATATGAAGATAAACTGATGTGTAGAAGCTAATGATCTAGATATACTGTAAGTAGAACAACTTAGCAATAGTCAGACATATATCTATATAGGGTTTCCCACGGAACTGGAACAGGCTGTACCTCCTAAACGGTTCAGAATAGAAGAAGATGTAATAAGTAAAAGTTAAATGGTATCAGATGGTGCATGTTGTGCAACTAATTTTATGCATTTTTGTGCATCGATGCATCAGAAAAATGCAACTGCACTTTTTTTAAAATGGAAATCTATGTTTTTGACTGCACCAATCGATGCAATTACTTGTGTTCTACACAAAAGTATCATGCCTATGCCCCAAAATTATGCAGTATGAAGTTGTCTTAGCTAAAAGTTATAAACATTCTAAAGGATCATCACGTGGGTACTCCAGAAACATTTTCTGACAGACCAAAATAATTCACAAATCTACAACAATGTTAGCTACAATAACTTCTTAACGAATTAGTTTAGGGCATAAGTATGTTAGTACTTTTATGTAGAGCACAAGGAACTATATCGATTGTTGAAGTCAAAAACATAGGTTTCCATTTTAAAGAAAGTGCAGTTTCATTTTCCTAATGCACCGATGCACAGAAGTGCATAAAATTTGTTGAATGTTACGCACCGTCTCATATCATTCAACTTTTACTTATAACTTCTTCTTCTATTCCTAACCATTTAGGAGGTATAGCCTGTTCCACCTTGTATACGTACAGGGTATCTCACTTAACTGTGACCCCCAGAATATCGTGTTGACAAAGAAAACAATTTTTATCGTGTAATTTGAAAAATATCAAGCGGCCAGTATCCCACAGTGGTTATTCTTTTTAACTACATATATATTTGTGTTGAATCGCGTAGATCACAAAAAATACATTCAAATATGTACTGTGACATGAACTTCAAATGACCTTGAAACCCGAAGATGAAGGTATAACTTAAGTTTCGTTTGTAAGGAGAATGCAGGCTTTGCGAGAAATGCTCACACTTGTGAATCTGTAGAACAGTGATGGGGAATTTTGCCTCCATTGAGGCAAAACCGTCCACACCGTAGCGCCCTCTGTCCCCTTCCATCAAGCGCGGTACAATGGGGCAACGAAGGCACGAGACATCAGCGTACGCAACGAACGTGCGCGCTGCATGAAAGAGAGGTTGGTGGGAGAAGCAAGCGTTTGAGGAGCCCCAACCGTGCTCACCACTGCTGTAGAAAGTGTCTTTCGTAGCACAAGGAATATCGAGATGGATTGATGAAATTTTCAAGGCTCTGCGGCAATACATTGCCTGAATTCAACTACAATAATAATAAACATATCGCACGCGATAAACGAGCAACAATGAATATAAACATACCACTACTATTTGATAACGGATAGGCATTTAGAGTTTAGAAACTCTCCGGTTAATCAGACCAATTTGTGTTGGTGTTTGTTACTCAGTGATAGTTGTTCGCAGTGAATTACCCAGTACAAGACAGAATTGACACGATACTTATTTACGGTAAAAGTGATGAGAATTTGAAAAAATCAGTACGCATGTACAGAAAACAATTTCCTGAACGGAACTGTCCATCATGTAATATATGCAGGAAGGTTGCGAATATCCCGAGGTTATGAAGCGTATAGTACTGACATCTTGTGCATCTGTCAGACCTCAAACAATCGAAACATCGTTGTAGATGCTCGTTCGGAGTTTTAGATAATGCATCATAAAATTATACATAAAATTATACAGTGCATAAAAGTAAGTCATTGAAAATTTCATGATCGATACATCATCTTGATATTCCTTGTGCTAGAAAGACACTTTCTACAGATTTACAGGTGTCAGCATTTCTCGCAAAGCCTGCGTTATCCTTACAAACGAAATTTAAGTTTGATCTTCATCTTTGGAGTTCTAGGTCATCTGGAGGTCATGTAACAGTACATATTTGAATGTATTTTTTTATGAGGTACGCGATGCAATACGAAAATATATGTAGCGATTTAAAACAAAACTTCGATGACCTTGAAGACTACGAGAAAAAATAATATTTATAAATAACAACCCTTGCGGGACACTGACCGCTTCATACCATTCAAATCACACGTATAAAATGTTTTTCCTTGTTAAAATTAAAGAAGATATTTTGGGTGTCGCACGTAGATGAGACACCCTGTATACGCATTATCAATTTCCAAAATTATCTTTTTCAAAAACAACGTTGTTCGTATTAACGTAGTATTGGGTGACCTATTTGCGAATTATATTGTTACCAGAAAAATAGTTTAAATACAGAGAATACGTTAAGTAAATGCTACTTACATTGCATAGATTACCTTTCATCTGAAGAGACTTTCATAAAGATATTAATTTTTAAGACACTCTCATGAACTTGTTTACATGGTGAAGCCCTCCAGTTTTTGACAATGTAACTCATTTTTACAATTAATTATTTATAATTACGTTTTGAATGATTATGTGCAATGATCCTTTGCATACGGTCTTAAATGACAAAACACATTACAATCGGCACAACAAGAATATCAATCCAAAGCAAGAAATGCAATTCTAAAAATGTATGCATTCCACACATGTAAAGGGATATTCTCGTCTTTTTTTAAATCGATTTTTATGCTTTTTTATGTTCTAGCATTTTCTATAAGTTATGCGTTGTACAATATGTGCGCAACCGTATTTGTGTGAATTCGTAAAATAAGCCTAGTTATAAGCATTTGAATAATGCAACTTGCGTTACGAGATATTGGTAGTTGAAACTTCAAAGGCGATTTTTTCCTAATTTTATATCGCCTTTTTGTAAATAATCAAGATTTTTATTTTCTTTTCTTCCAGACCATAACTACATTCATATTGGTTAATAAACAACTTTATATCTCGATCAGTAGACAGACCGGAATCATGGCAACCGTTGATGGCAACCTAACCTATGTTTTTCAAAGCATACACTATAAAAAAATATATGACTCGTGTAATTTTGGTTATTTTCACTTGAAATAAATCACAGAAGCACTTCAGATACCAATATATATGTCTGTGCGAAATTCCATTGTAAAAGGTTTAGTAGTTCTTTTGAAAAGATTCGTAAACATTTGTGCAGAAGCGGCCTCGAAAACAAGAATACCCGCTTACATTTAAAAATATCATCATCATTTTTAGGATATTAAATCTTGCCCACAAAATTCTTAGTAAATCAAATTTCATAGACGTATAAGACAAAAGAAAATTTACCAGTGTATTATCAGTTTTAATAAAACGAAATTGGAACAATGTAATTACTTTTATTACGGAAACATAGTGAACTGTATTCACATGGTATTCGAATAAAACTGCAAAAAATTGACGAAAGTATTTTCATTTCATAGAGTACGTGTTTCTCATTTGGCTTCAGAAATTAAGTTTGTAACGACATGTATTTTTCAAACGGCTAATTCTAATGTAATCTCGCATGGCACGACCTCGATCTGCTTCCACGAAAAATACTTTCACTTTGATAAGAGTAGTTTCGCTGCCACGTAATGCTAACTCCGTGGTGCTTGTTAGATCTGTGTAGATGAGATGTGTATCGCTTTTACGCGTGTTGGAAGTGTTCATAGATACTATTCTTAATACGATTGCGAGTACAAAGGGTGACATAGTATACTTTTTCATTACTTCGTGCATTTCGAAACAATTTCTCGTTTTACATGTTTCAATCGACGTAAACCAAATTATTTCTTTCAATTCTGATTCACGAAATATCAATAATGATCGTTATGAGAATTATTTGACTACCATTCTTTGGTATTCCACTTTGTCAATCTAATCCTTCCATAACAAAATGTATTTGTTTTCCGTTGAATAAAAAACTTATTTTTTGTAAGTTTAATTCGCATAAAACGTTCGAGATATTTTTGAACTGTTAACATGGTTGCTTGTTCGACCACATTTATGTTCCTTAATTTTTTCAGATTAATTATGTTATCGATTCTATAAAACGTATTTTAAATTTTAAGAAAGCCTAACGTAGTTACATAAACTGTATAAGTGAACTGTAAGACTGAAGTAGAAGTACAATTTTATTTAAAGTAATCCCAAGAGATTTTAGGCTTTTTAATAAAAAGTTGTGAACGAGGAAGTTTGCAACATTGGCAGTTATTTTAAGTATTGAATGCTAAAACGACTAATGTGTACGTGGAAATGGCGCACGTATTAAGAAGAAAAGTCGTTTGGAGCAGTAAAACTGCCGTCGCCGCCCCCCCAACCAATTCCAAATCGGTTGAAGCCGTCAAATTTAGGAGACTATTCTTGATAATATGCGTCAAAACCAAGTACACATATATGTATGTACGAGCAAATTGCAATGTAGTGAATGTAGTTCAATGTAGTGTTGTTCATAGCTTTGTAATAAAAAGAAGGGTTAAACTTCCACTGAGGGGACCTACAATTTATAACTTTTCTGGGCGTAATATTGTACAGTTCCACGAAAAAAATTATAGAACTATACATTTTAGTGCGCGGAATCCAAGTTTCAGTACGCGGAGTTTACTGGTTCAACAGTTATATCCGAATAAAGTTTCTCAATTTTTATTCAAATATTGCTTTGTACTTACGCGTTATCCAATCATCAGAGCTGCTACGTCACAGCACAAGCACCACTGATATATATATATATATATATATATATATATATATATATATATACTATGGATACGGTATTGCCATAAGCCAGCAACACAGCTTTTTGGTCCGAATTGAACGTAGATTTAGATGCCAGCGCCGCAATCGGTCGACCGGTGTACTGTACCCCTCGTACTCCTCTTCACCTCCGTGATCCTTTATACTTTGCCATCTGTTTGAGTCCCTCCAGATGACGCTACTTTCAATCGAGTTGATTGGACGTCATCGAGACTTTATATTACGTAGCGTGTCAATGGCGTCCAATCAACTCGATTGAAAGCAGCGCCACCTGGAGGGACTCAAGCACATGGCAAAGTATAAAGGATCACGGAGGTGAAAAGGAGTACGAGGGGTACAGTACACCGGTCGACCGATAGCAGCGCTGGCATCCAAACCTACGTTCAATTCGGTACATTTTCAGAACCCGAATCCCGTATCCATATATGGGGATATATATATATATATATATATATATATATATATATATATATATGTGTGTGTGTATATAGGGACTTGATTCACTTGTCAACTAAGGGGCTCAATTGCAAGTGAATTAAATTGGCTGCTTGCCATTTTAATTAAGCACACGAGCACGGATCACTTGCAATTGAGCCCCTTAGTTGACAAGTGAATCAAGTCCCTTTTCTTAATATGGTAGAAATTAGACACCCGTGTAATATCGTACAAAAAATTAAATACACAGTTATCAACAGTTATCATGTCATTATAACTTAACATAAAATCTATATTTTTTTCAATAGTAAACAGACAGTAACATAACGAATAATGTAGTGCCATTATTGCACTGAATTGTGACAATACTTTTTTGTGAGAAAGTGACTTACGCCATATGGCGTGCTGCAGATTCAACACATCCAAAAACTGAATCATTCGGTAAAATGAATGTCCTGATGTTACGAACTTCTGTTCTATAACCTTCGCTGCAATATCATCACTTTGCTCTAATTTTAACAGAAACAGCGCTATTTTTATATTACGATTTTGTCCAGTACAAGAATCACTATACAGCAACAGATTTAATATGTTTAAGTAAACATGATGCTATTTCTTGCGATCCTCTGGATGCTCATGTTTCATCCCAAACATAGAAGTATCTAAGAGATTATAACAATACATAATTCTCTTATAATACGCATCTGAAACTGTTAATATTGGAAATGGTAATGCTTTATGTAAATCGATACTACGTACATAAATACTATTTGAACACTTTGCATTTTCTATACCTCTTTTCATAGAATTACGTGCTACTTCTACTTTTCGTAAATGTAACTCATGTTTATCTTCAAGTTTTTTAATAGCTTCTTGATCACTACTTTCTGCATCTAGTTTAATTTTATATTCATCACATCTCTTGCATGTATTTTCCGTGGTGCTTTAAAATGTAGATTAAAACGTGTATTAAATAGATGACGATACATGTGCTCTTTTACTGGTAGTATATTTAATTCAAAGCATTTTTCTTTATACAACATATACATTTTTCTAATATTGAGATTTTCATTTAGATACTGCCGGTTTGGATTCTGTTCACGTGTGTAATGAGATACATTGGCAGGAAAACTGTGAATATGATCACATATATTTTTAATAGTATCTTCGCTAAGTTTACGCGGATTTGCTGCTTTACCTCTATCGTCATTTCCAACAGATTTACCTTCTGCATGTTTTATTATAGTTCTGTTCAAGCGTCCCTCACTGACACCAAAAGTTTTCAAAAAATACTTCTTACATACAACAATGGTAGTGTTTAGGATTAAGCGTAGGTATAAGGTAATCTTAAGTCTGTTCGAGATCACGCGCTACGGCCCTGGGGAGCGCCCCGTGCCCCGTATACCATGTCTTCCCGATCCTGCGAATCACCTGTGCGCGACGCCTTTTGTTTTCGGCGTTTCTCGGAATCGCGCGCAGCCGATATGCGATCACGTGATCGATGGGAATCACCGGTGATCGCATTATTACCATAACCGACATTGTCTAGCTCTGTCTCGTGCTCGATACTCGTTGACAAACACACTCGCGCCCATCTTTGGATACAATCGCTTCGCTTCTGCTTTTTCGGCACCCGACTTAACGCTCGTCTCGATCGCGTCAAGTCATCCGGATTGTCCAAATTATTGTCGTTACCGCGAGTGCGTTAAATAAAGTCTACATATATTTCGTTACACACTCCCGGCCGTTATCTAACGTTCCTTCCCTCACGTTTTCCGCCCATTTGAAATTCTGGACTCCCTCAAGTGTTCCGACCCGATCCGATTTCCCATACAGTCCACTCCCCAAAATTCTCGTCCCGGGTTCCCGAACAGGTAGTATTGGGTAAACCAATATTGGGTAAACAATATGTGTTACTGCTACTTTTCGTACATCTACTTTCATCTCGTGGTCGTCTTCATTTTATAGGTACAGTTTGTATACATTCACAAATATATGCATTTTGTGTTTCAAAGGATCCTATTTTCCAAAAATTATAGAAGTGATTCTTCCGTGTTTCTTCATCAACTCTGTCTGTACATTTTTTCTGGCATCCACAATGTTTGTTTTCAAAGTTTTTCGCAGGAATTATATCATTGTTCCGGTTTACGTATTCTGCACCCGAGTTACGAAGTCGTTTTGCAACATTCCTAGTAGACATTCCTAGTCTGTAAAAACTCCATTTTTCGTCATGTTGGACTTATGCCATTTGTCAATTAAGGGGCTCAATTGTAAGGCGCTTGTGAGACCAACACAGTATCCTTTACCTGAACTATAATTGCATTTCCGGATGCCGAATCACCAACACTAGCAATTCTAATTACTACTAAAAACATCTCCACTCCTTCGTGTTTGTGCTGCCACCAAGCGGATCCGCTTGAAATCGAGCAACTTTACTCGCGTATAACTATTGAACGAGTGAACTCCGCGCTTCAAAACATAGAATTCTTTAATTTTCTGGTTAAATTGTATAATAATACATTCCAAAAAGTTAAAAATGTTTGGTCCCCTGAGTAGAAGATCAGCCAAAATGAACGACAACTAAAACCTTTAGAATTATTTATCTTAACGTACTGCTTCACGTAAACTTTTATTTATGAATGCTATATTGAGATATCAATGTTGTATCAATAAAAGATCAATATTCACATGGGAGTAATTGTTTGTATTATTACAGTACTGTTGTTTTAGTTTATGTAAAGCTATCATGCTACAAAAATTTAGTGTAGCTAATTTTACTATATATTTAACTATTCAATGAACTTCCTTGTGATCAGATAATAAATGATAAATAAAATTGAAAGTTATTTTCAATAAACTTGTGTTCAGTATATTATAGAACAAACTTGAGTGTAGTGCATAACTACTTAATGTTTAGTTTTCTCCTTAACTATGTAGGATCGTCTGTAAACATAACTTGTGTATGTATATGTGTGAGGCGATCATGCGAGACGTGTCCTGCGACGACACGAGAATCTGGTATTTAGTCTAGTCTTGGATTTTGACTCGAGCGAGTGTGTGCGGACGGTGTGAGAGAGAGATGGACTCGGAAAACGGAGAACGGTGCCGAACGCGTTGCGAATCCTTCGGGCGGATAGCTGGGCCGCTTTAGTGCAGTTCGTGTGGTTAAGTGCAGTCACAATCTAGTATAATACCGGGACGTGTTTTTGTATCGTATCACTGAACATTTTTGCCCCATAGATACTCTGTGCGATGGAAAGATCCCACAACTATAATCTGTGAATTTTTTATTGTCATTTACGTGCCAATCTTAAAGATAAATGTTATTATAGGCGTTACAAAAGCAAAAGTTTTATACTGTCTTCTATGGAAACGTTAAGTTAGGGTTTAGCGATTCCTGGTGTTATTGCGAAAAGTTTTTTCCTCTGCGAAAATGTCGTACGTGGCTCCGTTTTCGAGTTATTAACGAAAAACACGGACTAATCAGAGCGCAGCTACAGTCGACGTATTCCGGCTCGGCGTGACGTGGAGGCTGATTCTATTCAGCGGTAGCGTTGTTGTCGCACCGTGCTCGAATCGTGAGCAATAAAATCGAGTCAGCATGCGTACAATTATTGTTTGGTATTAGATCAGAATAATTCGGTATTGACGTTTGGGTGAATTCGCAATGAAAGAGTTTTATTTAAATAAATTGTTACTCCTTCTCCTGCTCAAGAATTTTCGGGATTCCCGAGAACATTTGGGTTCTCGAATGTATCAGGATTCTTGAGAATTGTCAGGATTATTTTCGGGAATCAGGAAGATTCTCGGAAATCTCGATATATTCGAGAATCCCGAATTTTTTGCATCGCATCGGGCTCACGCATACCGAAATTACGGCTAGGGCGTATAATAAAATAAAATATATATGACAGTCTATTACCTCCAACGCATTAACTTCTTGGTACTGCGACATCTCACCAGACCTCGCCAACAACGGTCATCTCGCAGATGATTTAATCTTATCTTTGAGGTAATGACCTGAAGCCGGGCCGATAAGTATGTTATGCGGGCGACCGCGTAATTTAGGCATGCTAACTACAATAAAGGAGACCAGGATCTATATAAAAGAACGATAGACTCCTTATTGCAAGGGGAGAAGTGTGTTGGCACGTCGGCACTTTTCAAAGTCTCGTAAGCGTCGTTTGGGCAACGACGATCTAACGTGTACCTCTATCTATCCACATTTGTAACAATGTGGTTCATAACAGTGTCTGGCGACACTGTGAACGGCCCCCATCCTAGTTCGAACCCATGAAATAATTACAAGTTATTCGGCAATGTAATATTTAATTGTCTGGGTCGAATCACGATTATAAATAGCAATCCGACCATGTGGACATTGCATACATAGTAATCGTGTTGGTTAATGAAATAAATATGAGCAGGGTTGAATATATAAAAGTAAAGATATATTTAAATAACACATTGTACACGTTTTAAGCGACGTAACGTACGGACAGAGACTACCGCGCGCTATACGCGGTCAAACCAAATCCTACGATAGGAGCGCACTCTGTACCATATACAATATAGGTATTGATATATATAGAAAACCCTACAAATCGCAATAATGTATCCAAAATGGGACACATCGTTAGTTTCAGACGATACTCTATCAATAAGTTGCCTGGCCCATTTAGTATTAAACGGGCCGGTACATGCTCGTGTGACAAAACGCGTGTTGAACAGCGTTATCGAAGCGAGGCGCGACGATTCGCGGGGCCAGCAAGACTTTCCACACGAATTCCTTGTCACGCGATAGTCTAATTATCGTTAACCGTAGTCCTTGGCAGAACGTGCCGCACAGACACGAAAACGATAATCTCGAGTATGCGAGTGGGCGGTGTAATGCGAGAACAGAGCGGGGTAGGAGCTCGTCCTTATAGTCAGCGTCGTCGTTGTCGTCGTCGTCGTCGTCCTCGTCCTCGTCGTCTTCTTTTACTTCTTCGCCTTTAGCTCGTCGCGGAAACTGCAGTCCTAAATCATAACTACGTGTACCGGTTAGAGTGGTGCAAGAAATGAAGACAAATGCATGGGAGCGAGTGTTGTGAAGAGGAAACGCGATAGCTGCTGTCTCCGGCTGCGTACTGCACACTCTGCTCTTCGCGACCAGACACAGCGAAACTTGCGGGAAGTTCCGCGATAGTTTCTTTCCTACAACGGTGTTGATGAAAATTTGAACGAAACTTGGGTCCGTGAAGGATTTTATGAAAAGTCCGCGAACGTTTAAAGACGAAAACTTCTGCTCGGCTGATGAGGCTAGGCCATGCTTATCGCTGGGAATTACTGATCTACGCTTTCCACCTTTCCAAACGGCGCGGCTGCTTAATATATCTGTTCGAGCACGTGGCTTTTATGTCCGACAGAAATTTTGAATATTATGTATTATAACTACCTACTTGAAAAACAGGGGGTTTCGTAATGACTGTGGAAACTTTTAACGTGCCTTTGGAAGGACCATTTGCCATGGAGCCCCGTGAACACCGGTGTTACAATGAGTGACGTTACAGTAGATTGCGTAACAACTGCGTTCGCTTCGGCTGCCATACGCATTTCGAGAAGCGTTGTTTGAAGTTGGTTTGTATGTTAACTGCCATAAGTAACCATATCAATTTAAGGATAAAGTATAAGTAGAGTTGAACTAATTGAAATACGTTACAATTGAATCGCGTGATTCAATTACATTGTATTTTAATTAGATAGTAATTGAATTAAAATTATAGTTGCATTACACAATTCAAACCATTCAATATATGTAATTGCTAGTTACAGTTATCATGAGTGTGAATGAATTACATCGTAATTCAGATTCAATGTATTTGAAATCAGTGGTTGAAATGATTCTGAAAGTAACTGTTTGAAACAGTTATATATCGGTTCTGACTGAAACAGTTATGAATAACCGAAATGATGTTGTAACTGTTATAAGAATACAGGTTCTCGCTTATATCGGTTACGGTTACGGTTCTTGAGAACCAACATTATAATGGTTCTATAACTGTTATTTTTAGGTTCTGGATTTCGGTTTCGGTTTCGGTTCTTCAGACTTCAGAACCTATAATATGTCCCGTATCGGTCTCATATCGGTTTTGCAGTTCTGCAACTAATATTTTTTTGTTCTGTATCGTCTATACAGGGTGTCTCAAAACTCCTTCAACATCCGGAAATAAGAGAGATTGCGAAAGATGAGAGCAAAGATTGCAAAAATGGCGTCGGCTGCTTTGGTTAAGAGCTGTTAACGAAAAACACGGACCAATCAGAGCGCGGCTACAGCGAACGGAGTCCGACTCGGCGACAGGTCCCGCTTAGCGTGACGTCGCCGTTGGCCGAGACAGAATCAATCCGCTGTAGCGGCGCTCTGATTGGTCTGTGTTTTTCGTTAATAGCTCTTAACCAAAGCAGCCGACGCCATTTTTGCACAGGAAAATGTCGCATCAAATAATCTCAGGAACCTCCCATTTCTGGATGTTGAAGGAATTTTTAGACACCCTGTGTAGCCGATACAAAACCAAAAAATATCGGTTGCAGAATTGCAAAACCGATATGAGACCGATACAGGACATATTATAGGTTCTGAAGTGTGAAGAACCGAAACCGAAACCGAAATCCAGAACATAAAAGTAACAGTTATAGAAACGTTATAATATCGGTTCTCAAGAACCGTAACCGTAACCGATGTAAGCGAGAACCGATATTCTCATAACAGTTATAACATTTTTTCGGTTCTCGTAACTGTTTCAAGAACCAGAATCGTTATCATAACTGTTTTCAAATCCTGTTTGAAATACAATGTAGTAGAATTATTCACAGCCAGAGTTCGAAAACTGTTACGATACCGGTTTCGGAATAGTTTGTTAAAATTTGAGGATAAACAACCATGTAGTTTTTGAGATTTGACCTACACCAGGTGAACAAAATACTTTTCGAGAATAACGCATTGAAAAGTCTGTAATGACATCGCTATTCCATAACATCTATCCCCGGGAATCACCATAACTTTGTCAAGTCAATGAATTTAGGCATAATATTTTAGGAAAGTAATTTTCAGTTTCTATATTTTTGGAAAATGTGGTTACAGAAAATCGATTCTTTGGCCCATTTACTTTGCAGTTGTATTACAATTGTAAAATCAAATTACATTTTAATCTTATTGCTTGGGAGACGTAAATCAATTGTAATTTTACACGACTCTGAGTACAAGGGGCGGTATCAATGCTCATACAAGATCACACAAGATCGACGCAACTTATTCGACACTAAACGTACCATTATCGGTCACACGACCGGCTTCAGAATTTTTAGTTCACAGTTAATGAAATTATGGAGACACTTCCAGTGGAAATAATTCACTCAATTCATTTATTCAAGCAGATTTTATAATAGAAATAGGAAAAAATGTACACAAATTCAAGCTTGATGTTATTAAAAGACAATTCTTAGTGTTACTAATATCAGAATAGAAATGATAAAGTTTATCATAACAATGACTTTTGTAAGATTCTTACCTCTCGTAGATCCCAATAAAAATTGGTTTACTTAATAAATTGTAGTAAAAGTTAATTTTCAAGTTTGGTAAAAAAAGCATTAATATTTAATGTTTGACATATTAAATAATGAACCGAAATGAATAGTTAATATTATATAACTGCACAATTCTATGATACTAATTTGTTTTGTAAAAGTACATTTTATTAATCATTTCTTCATTACCATGATCACAGTAAACAGCCAGGTAGTTTAGTGCTAATTGTAATATATCAATAATGAAGACATAATTGTTTCATAAAGCACATTAACCGATAGTCCCTAATCACCCTACGGTGTCTTAATTGACGCCGGGAGTAAACACGTTGACTGCCTAAGGAATTACACTATACCAACGTAACAGTAAACGTTTTGTTACTACGAACATATGTACTAATGACCATAAAAGTGTCATATAAATGTCATATACTGTGCGTCAAAAAAGTTTCCGTATACAATTTAAGATGGAATAATTTTTGCAGAATGAGTTCAAAAGACTTCAGAATTTTGGAAATATTAGAAGGATTAGTTTACTGGTATGTCAAAATAATTTTGACAAAATTGCAATTGGTCGGAATTACAGAGAAAATACTAAATGTTGGTTTTTACAATTTTTCTGTGTATGCCTATATTGAAAATTTAAAAAATACATTTTATTGATCTCTGATAATTATACATATTCGTTATAATTATACATTAGATTTATTATAGTTAAACGCGGAAAAACTGCAACTTTTACCATCTTTAAATATTTGTAGCTCGTTGCAACGTTCGACACATATTTACAAAACGTATTTTTTTAAGTTTTCAATATAGGTTCACACAAAAAAGTTGTACAATGCAATTTTTAGTATTTTTTCTGTAATTCCGACCAATTGCAATTTTTTCAAAGTGTTTTTGATGCACCAGCTAGTATACTAATCCTTTTAATATCTCAATAAATCTCAACCTGCGGGAACTCATTTTAGGAAAGAAATGCCATTTTAAAGTGTGCACAGAAACTTTTTTGACACACTTTATGTACGTATACTTCCTTTCAAAATGTTTAGTTTCTGTTTCCGAGTTACATTCAATTTTGTTGAAAACCAGTATTATAATTGGACTTTGGGCCTTTATGGAAAATAAGAATTGTCCAAGTCAATTGTGAGAAACCGAAGGTTAAGGAGAATCTATTTTCTCTTTTAGTCGTCTTAAAAAGTCGAAAATAATGTAAACAGCATTATTAAATTTGATAATTATTTAGAAGTTTGCCCTGCTCACCTATTGTGATGACCTTGAAATATGTTGTCAAAGTCATCATTCTGAACAACTTTTCCTGATACACGTTACCGCCCCTCGGTCTTAGTTATCGAAATATTTGCAAAAATCTTTAGTCATTGCGAGTACACTTCATTTGGTTATAAGATATTCGCAAAACACTTTTGTTAGTACTGAATTGAATTTTCTGTATTCGTGCACTCTCCGTGGCAACGCAAGCCTGCTTCGGCGCGGCATCTGTTTACTGTTTTTGTGAACACGTTGTGGAGATCAGAAAGAAAAGAGGATCCCCCCCCCCCCCAAAACTCCTGGATTCCCGTATACGTGGTCGGGCCGACCTAACGGCCTAGCAGAAAACAAGGTTTCAATTTTTAACGGCCGGCCCTCTACCCCCTCCCTCCCACGTCTTAACCACAACTCGCTTTATTCGCATAATCTTTGCATTGCAGCTGTCACCCAGAATTTGAACTAGTAACACGTCCAAAAGACTGGATGACATCTACAATGAAAAGATTGTGCGGATAGAGTGAGTTGTGGTGAGGTCATGGGAGGGGGCGGAGAGGGTCGACCGTTAAAAATTGAAACCCTGTTTTCTTCCCGATCTCCTCAACGTGTTTACAAACACAGTAAACAGACACCACCCCGAAGCAGGCTTACGTTGCCTCGGAGCGCGCACGAATGCGGAAAATTCAATTCAGTACTAGCAATAGTTTTTTGCGAATATCTGGAAAACTAAAACTGAGCGGTGGTAACATGTGTAGGAAAAAGTTGTTGAGAATGATGATCTTGACAACATATTTCAAGGTCATCAAAATTGGTGAGAAGGGCAAATTTCTAAATAATTACCTTAAACATTTCTGATGTATTTCCCGTTTTCTATCCGATCTACACATTTTTGTTATAAATGAATAGGATCTGCAGTCTAATTATAATGTTTAACTATTAAAACGGGCAATTATTGCAGAACGGTACCACTGTTCGCAGAATATGATTTAAACACTATGCTTAAAGTAATAGGAAATAAAGACAAATATGATTGTTATTAATGACTTGGTATACAGTATATAACATTTATCTTCATGAACATATATGTATAAACTTTTTAAATGTGCTATCAATTCGTTTCTTGGATTTCCGTTTTTCTTCTGTTTGTTCAAAAAGCCAGCGGAGTAAGCTTCATTTACTAGTAGGTTCCTTCCTTCTACGTCGTCGTATGGATTATGATTCTGTGTGTTTCGATCAGAAAATCTATGTAGTCCTCGATAAATTAAAGATAGCACGCACATGATATAGTCAGGTACAAAAGATAGGACACTCTAGGTTTCTTTGTTTCCATATGATAATTAAAGAAAAGGATAATTTTAGTAAATCAATTATATTCTACATGTAACTGTAAATATCTGTACAACAGATTATGTGTAGTATCTATTTCTAAGAAATGTTATAAAGAAAGACGTAAAGAATGCAGTCCTTAAGTAGGACAAAATGATAGGACAGTTGTAAATCTGCACAGGACATGTTACTATTAAATGTCGTGATAAGTCTCCAGTAACATAGTATCTAATATAAATACTTGAGTTTATTCTGTGTATAAAATGGATGATGGAAAAACATTTTAGTTTTTAGTTTAGTTTCAGCTGTTGTTCAAATAAGTCTAAAATAGAAACAGCCATAAAACTGTTTCAAGTAAAGTTTTCTACTGTCAAAATTGCTAGTCTTAATCCAGTGTAGAAATATTATGGCACGAAAAAGAATTTTGGTCGTCTTCCTGCGTTAACATTAAGTCAAAAACGTCGAATTCGAAGATGTCCGATAGGATCTTGACATTATTGAAATTATATGGGGAATTCATGCGAGATCGCCAAGAGCCGACAATTTATAACTCTTAACGAACTAAAACAATGTAATGAACATGAATGACACCAATTAAAGCAGAAAACAATTAAAAAATTATACAAATCTCTGTTTAAACGAATAGTTTCCATGATAAAAATTAAAAAGGGCTCTACAAAATGTATCATATTAACCAAAACGTAATTTTTGTTGTACATTCCATTTTTTGAAGACGTGTCCTATCATTTTGCCCATTTATTTGTCTTGAAAGTTTACATTTATCTAGACAAACTCATGCGGAGCAACAACATTTTAGTTTCACCTACTGAGCCAAATAAACAAAAACAGTGTAAAACGATGAATGTACGAAGAATATCATTTATGTCATCTACCACATCAAAATTAAATTTTTCTGTCCTCGACTGTTTCATTTTGTCCAGGAGTGTAAATCTGACTTTAAACAACTTTCTGACAACCGAGACACCGCAGACGGCCACGCTGCTATCAATGCAGGGGTGTTCCGTTCTCTGTATCCCGTTTCCTGTGGAAAGGAGTTGTGGCATCCACCGATGTCCGCTGACGGAGGGAGTTCGGCAACGCAGCGGAATTTCCTTCGGGCTTCAACCTCCTGGTAGAGTCTTGCTTCATTTCCCGAGAACTACTAAAGCTTAATCTACGTTGTGCCCTTCGGAAACTTCCAGTTTATACCGTGACGAAAATAAATTATTTGTGGCAACACGTGTTTGCACGAAAAACTCGCTCTCCTTTCTCCGAAACTCCTTGAAACGGCAACATTGCTGTGCTGTGGATTCATGCCAACTATTCTGAAACTACATACAATCTAACTTGAAGATGTAATGTCTCCGACATTAACGCATTAACAGCTCGCTAATCCATACTTGGGTTAGCGTACTTCCTACACATGTGTTCTGTAACATAATTTGGCATTGTGGAAATTAATTGCACCGTAATGTTGCACCTCATTTTTGGATAATATGATAGAGATGGATATTATTAACAGTACTGTCAGCTTATTGGCTCAGCTTGATGAATAGACAGTCGATATTGCTGGTAATATTATATGTAAACGTACTCAAACTTGATACAACAATGACATGCTAAAATCTTAGCATTTTATTGCTGTTTTTGCAAAAAATGAAAACTTAATTCTAATTATATGCTGTAAAGTAATATTTACTTATTTAATCTTGTATTTTATACTATAATTTCAACATGACTCATCATCGCAATGTTTCTTTTGTTACGTACAGAGAATTCTCAATCAGAGTTTTCTAATTTCTTTCCTGAGAACGGAAAACGCCCTATGCCACCATTTGCTTATAGAAACGATGACTATGCTCAAGCTGGATGAAGCCGACACAAAGCATGATTCAGTACAGGGACAATTCCACAAGATTCTCTAATATGGAAATCTTGAGAGCATCCCCACTTCGATTTTACAGTATATAAACCCTCGAATTTTAACCCTTTGGGACAGTGCTTAAAGGACAAACGGGCTATACACGTCGTTACGCCGAATCTCGTTTTGGAGTTGGTTGTATATAGTGAGATCAAGCCTATTCACCCTTTCGAATCACGTAACCTTATAGATTCGGCGAGTACGGTATTAATCTATCTTGGCATAATTATTCAACCTCTCCGTGTTCCCCACATCGCCAGTGCGTCATCCAACAGGCAGTGGTACTTACGTAACTACACAACATTGTTCATACACACTCAATTCTTACCGCGACAGTAACAGTTGTAACAGAGCCAGTTTCCTGTAATATACAATTTAGCTCAAGGTAATTTTGAGTAACAATTGATTTTAACCCACCAAAATTCAGATGCAGACATTCTTAGTTAACCGTTCCCACATAATACAATCTTACCGCTCGGGTTATATCAATTAATTTATAATATTAAAGTTACGAGGCTGTTACTAACATATCCTAGAAGCTACCTGATCTTGTATCAGGAACCCAAACCTGATTTCGCATCAGGTTCGTCCGCATCCTACAGCTCCCCGATTCCGCATCGGGTTCGTCTGTGCTTTTGTTCAACCTCCTAGCAGCTCCCCGATTTCGCATCGGGTTCGTCTGCGCGTGTACCTCCTAGCGGCTCCCCGATTTCGCATCGGGTTCGTCTGCGCGCCTACCTCCTAGTGGCTCCCCGATTTCGCATCGGGTCCGTCTGCGCATCTACCTCATAGTGACTCTGATTTCGCATCAGGTTCGTCCGTGCACCTTAACAACAATTAAAAACCATATTCCTCTTTAAACTATAAACCGTTCGCCGGCCACGCGCACTACCGCTCGGCCCAAGCTCGTAACACTTTAAACTATCATATTTAGTATTGAAATATTGGTGGATTGGTACATTTACGATTCAAACTGTATACTCTTGGTTGATCCTTTATATTTCAATTTTTGTACAGATAATTGAGAAATTAGTGTTTCTCATATGTAAGAAGTCGTGTTCTTTTACATGATAATGAAGCATAATAAAAAGAATAAAAAAAACTCTAACGATCACGATTTCGTAATTTTCTGAGAATAAATGAAATTAATTTTATGCAAATTGCTGCTTACAATAATTATGTCTATGGCTTCTATTGTCGAAGCAAGTGGTAGTATCATACGTGCCCGTTCTCGTAAGTACTGTATTCTAAAGCAATTAATGCAAAGCGGTTAATTGTGCTCTAAATAATCGATTTTCCTTTCTCTCCTCGTTAGCAACACAATTCCAATGAATTCATTATTGCAAAGTTCTCTTTGATATTACATTCAGTCGATTTCTTAATGATGCCTATCATGCTACTAGGTACTCATTCAATTTCTAACAGGAAATGTCTATTTCAATTTTAAATCTCGGATACTTATTAAAATCCATAATGATATGGAAACAATTTTTGTCTATATACGTTACAATAGATGTGTTAAACAATTCCATCAATACATGAGCTTGAGAATTACATCAGCAGACATATCTGTGAGGAATGAAAATTAAACATTTATTAGCAGAAGTATACATTCTCATATTTAATTAAGTAAAAGCAATGTACCAGCAGTATTGGATTCATTTAAATGAGTGCTTTTGTGCGCACATTAAATATTGTTGTTATTCCGAAAGAACGGTATTGACGATATTATGAAATATTTATATTCTATACATATAGTTATGTTGTTTTATGTATTGTAGATATAAGATATTGTAATATACAGGGTGGTCCACGCAACTTGTTCACCCTCAATAACTTCCAAATTATGCACTGTATGAAAAAACTTTTTCTAGAAAAGTTGTATGATTTGAAGGGATACATTATGTAATTCATATAATCTTTTTTGTAAATGGAGGCGTTTCGGAGATTGGAAGGTCAACATCGTTTTTATAAAAGGAATGCTATAATTTTTATGACAAAATATCGAAGAGCGTTAAATTTTGAGTAAAAATGTACTGACATTTATTAGCTGTAAACCTATTAGTTAACGAATAATTTGAATCGATGTTGATAAACATTGTCACGTAAACTCCGCGGTCTTACGGAAATCTTTGCTGGCATTGGAACTCTTACTTGACATCATGCACAGACCCTTTTCAAGAAACAAAGTGAAATTATTCGTTAACTATTAGGCTTAAGGCTACTAAAGGTCAGTACTTTTTTACTCAGAATTTAAGCCTCTTCGATATTTTGGCATAAAAATTATAACATTCCATTTATAAAAATGATGTTGACCTTCAAATCTCCGAAACGCCTCCACTTACAAAAACGTATATGAATTACACAATGTATCCCTTCAAATCATACAACTTTTCTAGAAAAAGTTTTTTCATACAATGCATACTGTGGAAGTTATTGAGGGTGAACAAGTTGCGTGGACCACCCTGTATATACATATTCATAGTGGTATAGTAGTATACATACAGTAGTATAGTAAATAATATATACACAGATACACACGAATCTATTGAAATATTGCTTCCGGCTTTTTCGACTTTAAACACTAACAAAAAAAATATGATTTATCAATTAAATATATTGTATAAGTTTCCATTTTCATTTTTTAAAGGCATTCTCTTAATGTATTCTAATGAGAGCGAGTTATACTTAACCTCCCTATCCTATATTCCCTAAAAATATTTACGCAAGACATCTCCAGATAATATTTTGTACATTTTTACTGTGTATGTTGACTTGACCAATTTTAATTTAATTATAATTTCATACATTATGGAAATATAATATTTTAGAAAAATAATATATTTTATCATATTAATGACGGTTCAAAGGAAGCTTCATACCGTATACGTATTATAATTAATTTGATTCGTATTTGTTCAGAGTATACTGAAGATTACGATCTGCTAACCGCAATTACGTTGAAAGAGTAATTAACGGAATAAATTATTAAATTAAAGGAATAAATTATTTTATTAAATGAGTTGCATCGATTTTATTTAATTTTTATGATCAATGAATTGACGGTTAGCGTACTGAAAGAATTGAAAACAACTTTGAAATTTCGTAAAATGTATGCAACAAATTGGGCAGTGTGGCATCCTTTGAACTATACTACATTTATCAAAACTTATTATCACTGGAATCATTGTTTGTAAAGTTATGGGAATTATTACAGTCACACACCTCAATATACAGGGTGGGTCATTTATCCTGGCCATCTGGAATATCTCGAAAACTAAATTTCGGAGAAAAAAATGTTTCAAATAAAAAGTTTAAGTCAAGGAGGGGCTGATGCAGCAGTCATATCCATTTTTAATTTTCATCATGTTTTCAAAGTCATTCCAACGTCAACTTTATTTTTTCAAATGGAAACATATATTTTTTATTACAGATTCTTAATCTACGACTTGAAACAAATAACATTTATTTGAAGCGTTTTTTTTCTTCGCCGATTATTTTGTATAATATTGATTAATAATAATACAGGAGAATTGCAACTTAATTACAAGAAAATCAATTTAACAAGTATTCAGTAACATTCTAATGTTATTTGCATTGCAGGCGAGAGAATGTGTAATCTTATTCCAAAGAAAAGACAGTAAAAAACTGGTGTATCTCTGCGCGGAATGAACAGGTTGTGTACGCTCAGCGTTGAATTTCTTTGCTAAGTTTTATCTAATTGTTTTGCCTGTTGCAATATTTAGCTATTATTTAATTATTCATTTAGATCATATCTTTATTTCATACTACTTTAATTGGGTATTAATTTCATTTATTATAAATAAAATGATTTTCTCCGTTAAAACGACATTGTGTATTTATTCATTGAAAATTCAATATTATACAAAATAATCGGCGGAGAAAATAACGTTTCAAATAAAAGTTATTTGTTTCAAGTCGTGGATTAAGAATCTGTAATGAAAAATATATGTTTTCATTTGAAAAAATAAAGTTGACCTTGGAATGACCTTGAATGCATGATGAAAATTACAAATGGATATGACTGCTGCATCAGCCCCTCCTTGACTTAAACTTTCTATTTGAAATACTTTTTTTCTCTGAAATTTAGTTTTCGAGGTGTTCTGGGTGGCCAGGATAAATGGCCCATCCTGTATATGTGTGGTGTGCACGGGTGGAGTCCCTCAAACGCCTGCTTCTCCCACCAACCTCTCTTTTATGCAGCGCGCACGTTCGTTGCGTACGCTGATGTCTTGTGTCTTTGTTGCCCCATTGTACCGCGCTTGCTGGAAGGGGACAGAGGGCGCTACGGTGGACGGTTTTGCCTCAGGTAAAATTGCCCATCACTGCTGTATATTATGAGCAGACTGTGGATTTTTATACAAAATAAAAATTTTATGTATCGAATGCATGAAACTGGAATTGGTTAGAAGCTTTTACTATTAATAATTATACGAAGTCACAAATAACATGACTGAAGTTCAAAATTCTTATGATATTATTACTATTTTGTGTTTTCCCTTTTTTTTATTTTTCCCGTTTTCATTTTTATCATGAATGCATAAAATCCGTAGTCCGATTACGAGATAGCCATTACTATCAATGAAAACATAATATTTGAACATTAATTACTGTGAACTAATTCTCTATGAACAGTTTGAAAATATAAATTTGCAGTCAGATATAATTCTATAGTAAAGTAATAACAGCGAAAGTTTCCATTTACACTTCCCGCGGAACCACTTCGAAATTACATTTCCGCGGGCGAGCGAAGCGAAAATGCTGCATAAAAACGGTTGGAAATCAATATAGTGGCCAGCTTTAATCGCGTGCGTTCATCTTTGCTCAACGTATGCAGTTTTAAGTCCCCGAAACTTCATTATCATCGAATTTCGTTTGGTCCGGGTTACCATATGAGTATAAATGTATGTACATACAATCGGTCAATCCATGAGGTTAATGAAGTTAAATGCTGAGCGAACTGGTATTATCATGATGTACTCAATGTAGATAATAGATAAACGAGATCAGATGCGTTTCAGCATGAAATTTTGCAAGAAATACACAGCGAACATGCGAAACGAAGCAAATGGCGCTGCACCATGATCATCATTTCAATTGTACGTGATTAAAATACTGTATATATCGTAAAATAATAATTCTTAAGCCAAACAATTACATTCGATGACAGTCTAACAATTGTATAGCGTGTATTTCATGTAAATTTTGAAATACAACATCGACCATTCTAATTTAATTCTCACTAATAGTTATTAATCGCTTAATAAATCAGCTTCGTAATCAAATGTGATTATTATAGTATAAATTCTATTTTAACCAATTCGTATAATTTAATAGGACCTGTGACAGCAAATAATTTCGTACGAAACATTCAAATGAAACACACTGTATAGAATGAACAGGGCCGTTGAGATCAATCTAGAATTATTTCGGGCAGTATCACAAATAAGGTGTTGATAAGGAACATGTAAAAAATGCAATTGTTGATAAGATAACTCATTGTATAAGCCACCGATCAGTGTAAAAGTGGGAAAATTTCAGCTATGAACCAAGAATACGACTGAAGAGCAGCAATACTCGAATCACTTCAAACCGGAAAATTGGACGCGGAAATTGTTGCGTGGTGTAGCTACTAGAATACGCAAGTTTACGTTTTAGCCAAGAAATTTCGAAATTCTGACAAATGGTAAGAGGTACACAGCAAAATTGAAGCAATGCAACCATTTTTCTAAAACATCATTATTCGTATGATAATTAAAACGGAACCACAAAAAACTTAAGGCACATGATTTTATACTTATTTGAACTTAAGAAACAATTAATATTTTAATTCTATTACATTTAATATACTAGTTGCAGTACTGATGAGGTTTGACATACAGAGGCGTTTGTATTTCCCGCCATAGGCGCGATGTATGTAGGTGACGTGATGTGTGTTTGAGCGAACTGTGGTTGCTTGTGTTTTGCGCGCGCCTGTAGTCGCGCCGTTGTAATAAGACTTATGTTGTAAGGATCACATGTAATGTATTCCATTTATACAATTAATAAACCATTCTTGTCTTCATATAAACTCAACAAGTACTTTATTACTGATTCAATTTTGTATCAGTTCGAAATACAAACCAAGAAGTATATTTAATATTGTATTTAAAAACATCGAACATTTGGGCTTGAACTTACATTTTTACAATATTTTCGAGATTTTGATCTCTATTGTTCCTCTACTTGTTCCCGTCATTGTTTCAATGAAGGTGGCAAAGAATGATATTTATTATTCCGCTCCTTCCAGAAAGCCCATTTTATTCGATTGGATTTCAGTCTGGACTTTGTGTATGATGAGAATATATCTCTGCCCAAAGAATGATCGCTCACACTGAGTAAAGAGGCAACAAGGATTTCATACACATTATTTGGCTCGACTGCGTTTTGGAGAACTCCGTGTTCTTTCTTGAACTTTTTTTTATGTGATCCTGTAGATATCGATGAGGACATTCCGAAAATGTGTGTATGATTGTTAGAAATTCACTGGTTTATAAGTTATACGCGTGTAAAGATCAGCAGTTTTAAGCGTTTTTACAGGTTAAAGCGTCGCCATATTCGATATTCGTTGAGTGGTAGACTTAGGTAGGTCTGTTCGGCGCATGCGCTGAATAGACTGTGAGTGTTCAGCGCATGTCGTAGATAGTATGGTATATTTGCGGGATCGGCTAAATAGTACTGAGCGTATGCGTTAGGTAGCAATTCAGTGGTTACAGATACTTTGTAAACATAAGCAATTTCAAGTGTTTTCACAAATTAATTATTAATAAGTTTATGGTTGATTTTGAAATGGCTAGATCAAGTATTAGAAATTTTAACTTTAGAGACATGTCAAGTAGTAAGGAAGAAACAATTACTTGAGCTCAGGATTGTGGATTGTTGCGGAAACTTAAAAAATGTCGTACTCATCGGTGCGAAATGAAAATTTATAACAATAATCATGGAATCGGTCGTTTTCGGTGTCCAGTAATTAAAATATACAGAATCACATACAGGATTTCAAAAAGAAGGTACAGTCCAAGATGGTTTGTGGTTAGGTCGTCGTGGGAGCGGAGAAGGTCGGCCCGACCATGGTATAATGTTTCGCATTTTGATTTAGTAAATGTGTTATTATGTATTACGTACGTGTTTGTGCTGCCATGAATTTGTTCGGAAGTATTTAGCCTATTTTGTGTGTATTACCTAGTAAATATATCAATATGGCGGCGCTGTAACCTATCAGAAAGGCTTAAAAGTGTTCAACTTTATATGCGTATAACTTTTTAATTAATTAATTCCGCGCATTCAGATTTTCATTTTCGGTGTTTTTTCGTCGAAATCTATAAAATTGTATAAAAAAAACGTAAAAAATAAAAGAGTTCTCCAAAACGCAGTTAAACCCATTATTTTAATATAAAAGAAACTTTGAACAATTTTACAAAAGTGCAACTCATTGCAAGCAATATATCTATATATCTGTGTGAAAACAGAAGAAGGTGGGGCTGGTGATGCGACTGCGTGCTTATTGCCGCGAAACTATGAACATCTTAACAGTATATTGGACAATTTAGAATTTTAAACAACTGAGTATTTAACCATTCCAACTCTTTTAATATTGTATGATTCGGATCTCAATCCTGTTGAAAACTAATTTGTGTCAATGATTGTCAGAACTGTTTCTGTCAATCTACGATTACACTGTCCAATACCAAATCTGTTTCTTAATTACTGTAGGCTGGTTCTTATACAGTTTTTTGCGCTGATTCCGTATCTGATCTTACTTTTTCTCCTACGCGCACAGCTTTTGAGAAACACGAATTCGAAAAAAATCAGCGTGAAAAAATCTACGGGAAATGATGTATAGCATGTTAAAAAAAATTTTTTCCGCGTGTGGTACTGAAAAAACCACAATTTTCTTGATATTGTGCAAGTATAACGAATTTTTTCAAGATTAAAAAACGTTCGTACCACAATCTCCATAATTATTTCATATTCTGCAAAGTTTCAGCTTTCATTTAATAAAAATTTTATAGCTCTGTCTCATTTCTATCGAAAGTTCTTTGATCTTGACATAGAATTCATCGGTTAGTCCCACTGTGCGGCATAACGGCGATGCACTGGCTATAAGCGCGCAATTATGTCAGCTTATTTAAATATTAAATTTTATTAAATGTTATACTATTGTTGTTTATTATTTATTAGTACATTTATTCTGTATAAATTATTTTATGAATTTTTTAAATGTTAGTCTCTTGTTCATAGTATATTTATTACTAAAAAGGTCTTTTGTAACACAAAATTATTTAATATAAAAATCTATTTAATATCGCTTATTGTGGAAATGCTTAATAAATATAACTAAATACAAAAGAAAAACTTACTAAATTATTCTTTTGTTACAAAAGACCTTTTTAGTTTGAAATATACTTACTATGAACAAGGGACTAACGTTAAAAAAATACATAAAATAATTTATAGAGAATAAATGTACTAATAAATAATAAATAACAATAGCATAACATATAATAAAATTCAACATTTAAATAAGCTGACATAATTTGCGCTTTTAGCCATTGCATCGCCGCGCCACGGCGTATACTGACGAACGACCACGCTAGTGGAAGAGCACCACTGCCGGCAACTCAAATCGGACGTAGATATTTTGCTTTCTGGTTCGGTAAAAACGTCGATGTTGCAAACTTCAAAGTGGGGGTTCTCAAGATAAAAGTCTGCTCTATAACGTGATATAGTTCGATTTTACGCTGGACCCTTATTTTTTTGAGATAAATTCAAAAATATCCCCAAAAATTGGTGCAAAAGTGGTGTCTCTTCGTATTTTACGATTGTGTAAACACGTTAAGAACAATTCAATATCTTCTATAATAACATCACAATATTTGTTTAAATTTGAAAAATAAGTTTTATTTTCAAAATCATGTTTCTCAAAAACTATGCGTGTAGGAGAAAAAGTAAGGGCAGATTCAGAAACAGCGTGAAGAACTATAAGAATCACCCATCAGTAATTGTGGAACACAAAAAAAGTTGAAATTTGTTGGACATGGTTATGTTAAAGCACCTCCGTATCATGAGTGTATCATCATCTTTCACGGTCTCTTTCACAGTCTCTTTCACATCCTATTTTTGTAATTCATTTTCCGATCAACTTCGACCAAATCTATGAATTTTTGTTTCATCTGACCACACAACTTTTTTGTTTCTTAATGACGCAGTTTTTTATTTATTTGCAAATGCTCAACGTGCTTTGATATTTTTCTGTTTAGTAGATAAGATTTCTTCCTTTCTACCAATACTTTCGTATTGAACACAAGTTGCAGACACTTTAACATGAAATGTTCAAATCGAAAGATAGATGCCTGATAGGTTGGTAAAAGGTTGCATATATTTTAAAAATGGTAAAAGGAGCAAGAAAAATAGGAATTGCTAGAGATTGGTAGCGAGGAACGAGAGCATAGGAAAACTAGGCGAATGTAGCAAACTATAATAAATCTACAAGTGTGCACGCGAAGGGTTGCGAGGTTGGTCAGGTTAGAAGGTTAATCAGACTGGAGGGAAGTCTTGGGAAAAGAGCCAGAAAGCAGAGAACGGTAAGGAAGTCGTAGGAAGGGCGTCAGAAAACGTAACTGGTTACTGTTCGTGCAAGTATTAGTCATAAAAAGTATATAAATGTAAAATTGTATGCGAAAAACCTGAGTGTACACGAAAAGATAAATGCATTAGCAATAAGATGTGAAACATGCAAATTTTTCAAGGACATAATGAAAATTACTTTTAACTTCCCTGAAACTATGCTACTAACATTCGTACATTCTTCATTTTCTCAAGTTGTATTTTGAATAAATTAAGTATCCTTTTGGAGAAATGAATAATTTAGTTTGTAAATTCCTTATTTGAGAATGAAGAGCTACATTAAGATGAGACAGAGTGAAATAAGATTATTCGTATCGTTCATAAACAATAAATCGACATATAGTACGTAAATTTTTAAAATGAGACTTAAGAAATTATGGAAATTGTTCTTACTTACAAGGGCTATCACTTAAGTATAACATACCGATTTTAATAAAATTCGTGTAGAATATGTAGTTGGTTGAAAAATATTTGAAACGTATTCTTTTATCTGCAACGATTCATGCCTGAGGGATTTGTGACAATTGCAAACGCTATTTAAAATTAGTAACTCAAAACAACTTTTACTAGAATTAACACTTGACGCCACGTAAAACGAAATAATATGATTTTTTACAAAGTGACATTAATTTAATCTCATTACGTCTATCGGGCTTTCATTAACATTTTGACTTTTGTTCACTATGTGAACAACCATTGGATTTATAATTAAAAACTTAACTACACGTACATGTATTGAACACAACAAAAAATATTAATATTTATTGCCTCAGTTTGAGTCTTATTTTGTTGCCAAGTGCTTGCTGAAATTTTAATTACAACACTGTATAAATATAATACAGTTTCAAAGCTTTAAGCAAAGTTGTTTATTTAAAAAAAGTTTCTAAAATAAATCTGCAAAACAGCTTCCAAAAATTGGTTGAAATTAAAAAAAATAGATTAAGATATGGTCGTCGATTTTTTTTCATTTAAAAAAGTTTCAGATGCCAGGAAGCTTGAAGTGCAGCTCTGATTTTAATTAAGAAAGTTAAGTCGTTATCTAAAGTTTACAGCAATCAGACGTTAGCATACTTCGGTCTGTCAAATTCATTATCTTTTGCAGTTCTAGTTTTAATTATTGCTATAAAAGTCAAATTTGTTCTAATTGATAACTAAATAATAATTTATATAATCTGATAAAACTCTTTTCCCTTCGCAATAAACATATTCGTCGTTACTTTTCAATTTGCACTGCAGACAAAACAAAATATTCTTCCAATTTTCGTCAAACTCAAATGTGAATTTCACTTCCGAGAAAAGCAATCGAAACAATTTTACATGCATTATTCAAAATATTTATTCTTAGATCATATTGTTAAAAAAATATTATATTGCATTTTGCATTCTTAGACTATTAACAGAAACAGTAGTGCTACGAACATCAATACACTAATTAAAATAAGCTCTTCAACCCTCTTGTATCGATTAAATAATATCTACATTGAAGTGTTTATATTAGAGTTAATGCGTTAATGCGGGCAGAGTGCGTTCATTTAACTATATAATACTACATGAATAAGAAGACACTACGATTCACGAACAACGTTCTGTCGTGGTCTTGTGTTCTTATTTCATACACAAGATGACTACAGCACAAGAGCGCGCATCACAAACTCCGTTTCCTAACAGTTTAAATCAGTTTGGCCTACACAGCGGAAGTATTAATTTAAACATATCTAATCATCAATCACAAAGAATCTTCAGTATAGATATGGAACAAATAATTACACAAAGTTACATATTCTGCTAACACACAGAAGAATCTTTTTGTTCTCCTAACAAAGTAACATACCGAACCTTGACAAACCGATTTTTTATGAAACATATGTAACAGATAGTTCTCGAATAAATATTGAACACGTATCTTTTTTTAGTAAAGGGTATGGAAACAATGTTTTCTTGCAAATTGCGTGCGCGTTTTTCAATTACAAATCCAACAAAGCAAAAGAAGTTTTTGTAAAATCATTTGTTTATAAAATATATTAAAGAATAACATGTTTTTTCGGTTTTCGTTATTATCCCTTTGCGAACGGCACGGTTCGAAACCAACCACACCGTCGGGCTGAGCTGCTGCCGCGATAGTCGTTTGAAATTGCCAGCGCAAAATTTGCGTATATGTATATATGGGACGCATGTGTGTGTTCAGCGGCCACAGCAATGTTATATTTACGTGGGACATATATGAGTCTTTCGGCTCTATCAGGTGTTTTCGCCGAACGCATATATGAGTTCATCGGCCAGATTGATGGTTTACGCAGGACACATATACAGTGGCCCACAAAAGTGTTCGTACGCCCATTAAATTAGAATAACTTTCTTAAAATTTGATCAAACCACTTGACTTTTTTTGAGCAATTAAAAGCATTGATTTAGTAAATCACGTGCGAAAAAGATTTTGAAAAAATTGCAATTAGTAGGAATTACATGAGGAGATAAAAATGGCACTTTTTAAAACTTCTTTATTTTATCCTATAATGAAAATTTAAAACATGGCTTTTGTAGATCTATATCAGTTATATATGTATATGTACCCGTAGTACACTCATTCTTATTTTTATTCTATTTATTTATTTATATATACATTTGTTGATTAACTCGGTCCTTTACAACCGAGCTCGTATCGTTAAATATTAAATATAATTACAAGTTTCACCACCAAATCATTCGATTGTAACGCGACTCAGAACGGCCTTCGTTAAATTAAATAGTATTTTGTACATACAATTGTCTTTCACATACAGAAAATAGAGATACTGTCACGTTGGTCGTCAAAATCATAATTGCCTTAATTCTAATTATCTTCCATTACAAATACCCGATAGGTATCCTAACGAAGGTTTCCCTTTCACTAACAACCGTTTATAACGAACCCATTTCTAACATATAAAATCCTACATTAGACCTCCTGCAAGGAAAGTCACAGGAACTGGGGGGTCGACGGTAGGTTACGTATCTGGAAGCCTAAAAAGATCCCCGCGGTCACGGTTACGGATCCTGTGTCCGTCCGTGACTCGCGTAGGCGTCACACCATCATCACGTCTCAGCACTAATTGTGAGACGAATTCGGCAAGCATCATAACAAATATCTTTTTCTGAAACTATAAAGACTGAAGAAAACTGCTAGTTGGAAGAATTTTGCAAGATTCTATTAAAGATGAATAGCAAGCCACACTGTTGTACACTTTCCAGAGCTGTTGATAGATTAGTATTAGTCATTATTGACTTGATCTCTCGCGTACTGTTTGTAAGCATTTTGTTCTGCTTCTTGAAACAAATTAAATGATATCGATCGTGAACTGTTAGTAGTCTATCGTGAGCTGTGTGTACGCGCACTGCGTTCAGTGATGCCACATCGGTTAAATCGAGGGGAATACAGTTTACCACCTCTCTGATGATCACAGTAATATGTGACACGTTGCGCGGCACGTCACGTGACCAGTCTACGGTCTTAGTGGGGGACGTTGAGGGTGCTCAGGTAGTGGAATGGGATAGTGGAAAGGGAAAAGGAGGAGAGGAAAGAACAACCACTTCTGGTTAGGTCTGGCATCATTGACTGCATTCCATGGCGATTTACAGTACCGACGAAAAGATCGAGATGCTCTTGATTACGGAGAGTGCGCGAGGATTTACATGCATGCTTAACCATCAATGCAGACATCATTGCAAGAACTAAGCAGTCATTTTCTAACCATTTACACGAGTGTATTGCTGCGAGTGGACCACCATTGTGAGTATCGATTGAATTAAGGTAAATGATGTTATTTTAATGTTTCTTTGGTCTATATGAAGAAGAAATACTTTTTATGGTCCTTGTCGAATTCGTCTCAGTATCTTCTAAAAGATGGGTGTAAACAAAATGTAGATTTACCTATAAGAGAGTGAAGGTTACCTTGATAAGTCTGGAAAAAAGGGGTTGACAAACAATTTGGTACAATCGAGTACAGTCGTGTTATTTTAGCTAAAAAAGCTTCCGATCGAATCGCTAACAACAGAATAATTGAAGCTGATCACGCTTCATGGTCCAACCTGTATACATATTGGTTTTCCCTATTTCGCGCGAGAAGTATTCTGGCACGTACATCAGAAAGTATCATGTGGTTTTATAATGTTTTCGGCAAGTATCCTATAGTATAATGTCATTAGTTATCTCTTAAAGCATCAGGAAAGTTACAAATGTTACGCCATGTGCGCGCTGGTAATAATCACTGTCACATAACGCAGCGCTGAAAAAAATGTAAAAGACTTTTATAGCTCATCTATATTTGAACTGATCCACAATCATAAGACCTTCAATCAGAACACGATCGAGAAAGAATTATGTAGTATCCCTAAATTGTTAAATCGGAGATTTTCCACATTCTTAATTATTTGGAATCTCTGAGATGATACTAATGTGATAGAATTCATGAGGTTTCAATAGTTTATCCATTGTGAAATAGGAAAGCTGAAAAATTAAAAGAAATGGTAATGAACAGTAATGAAATTTAATGAAAAGCTTTGTAAAACATAAATGTTCTTGGCACCAAGCATTCAACACAGCTTGATGTGGCAGTGATTCAACTGTCCAACAACTTCTTTTATGTTTCCTAATAATTGTTGGGTGGTTCTTATAGAGTTTTTTGCGCTGATTCCGAATCTGCCCTTAGTTTTTCGCCTACACGCGCAGTTTCTGAGAAACATGACTTTGAAAAAAAACCTATTTTTCAACTTCAAACAAATATTGTGATGTTATTATAAAAGATATTGAATTGTTCTTCGCAGCAAAAGATTCTGTAGACTTTCCTGAATACAGTGATATCCAATATTAATACATTATGAATGTTTAAACAATCATTGAAGACGGAGAGATACCACTTTTGCACCAATTTGTGAGGATATTTTTGAATTTATCTCAAAAAATAAGGGTCTAGCGCAAAATCGAACTATATCCCGCGATAGAGCAGACTTTTATTTTGAGAAACCCCCCTTTGAAGTTTGCAACATTGACGTTTTTACCGAACCAAAAATCAAAATATCTACGCCCGACACGAGTTGCCGCCAGTGGTGCTCTTCCACTAGCGCGGTCGTTCGTCGGGATTCGGCGCGGCGTAACGCCGATGCAGTGGCTAAAAGCGCGCAATTATGTGTGCGCCACCGCGTGCAGGCGTGTTTAATGATGGTTATAGTTACATAATGTTTATACTTTAATTATACAATTCTAGTGTGTTTCTTATTATTAAACAGTCACTATGCAAATGATTAGTGTTCATGTTTCAAGACCCTAACACCTTTTCTGGTGGTTAAAGGGATAACTATATGCCATTATAGTATAGAATAATTGCCGAAAACCTTATAAAACTTCATGATTATTTCTGATATACGTGCGAAAATACTTCTCACGTGAAGTCAGGCAAACTAATATATGTGCTAATTTTTATATATGGTAAAAAGCAAACAATTCTAAAAACACGTATCCACTGTTTTGCTTCATAGAACACACATATGAGTTTTCATGAAAAGAGATTAATAATTAACAAGAAAAACTGCAAAATATATTTTTGAAACAAATGGTCTCAAAAAACTTTTTTACATGGTTGGATTTGAAATTGAAAATCACGCAATTTGCAAAGCAACATTGTTTTCATACCCTCTACTTCTCGAGACACTTAAGATAATGTACGTCTGACCCCCAAATTTTAGGGCTGTTTTCATACCTTCAACATGGGTGGTTGTCAACAAAAAATATACGTGTCAAATATTTTTTCGAGAACTGCCTCTCACATAAGTTTCATGAAAATCGGTTTGTCTAGGTTTCGGTATGATCTTTTGTAAGTACGTGAAGTATGTAAATGTAAATATGAAATATATCAAAATTTTCCTTTTTTTTTCGGAAAATAATTAAAGAAAAAGAAGTTCTAATTATTGTAACCGTGAAGTAAATCGTACGGTAGCGGGTTAATAACAATCTTTGAAATATTCCCCATGCATTGTCTCCACATAAATCATTAAAGTTAATAAACAGCTCTATTCAACTTCGGAATCATAAAAACATTTGCAGTTCATTACATATTCATTCCTAAACCGTCATTTGAACCTTCATCCGCGGGTTATCTGTGACAGTGATCTGAACCGTATTTATTGTTCCTTTGTCAGCTATAAATTATACGTATAGATTAAAATTATCAGATCAGAGGGCAATGACTTCATAAATCATAGCACATTACACAGATGACGAGCGACGGAGTGCAGGAAGCCGGCAGGTCTATATAAAGTGAAAGCAAATAAACGTAAATCGTGAGTGCTTGTAGTTGATGTATAGGCGAACGTTGTGACGCGCCACGCTGTGCACAGAATCTTCCACGGAATTACGGATTTAACGTTCTGTTTCCTCGTTAACGTGCCATGTCGTAATCCTGCCAGAATGCAAGTGTTCGCTGTAATGACAATGATCGAACATGAGGGTTGTTTAGTTTTCGGATACCAAAGACGTCAAACAAACACGTATACCCGCATACAGGCTGCTTTCGAGGTCGTAGCATAACTAAGAAGTCAATTTCGTTTTTTAAACAATTCTGTTCAAACTTGTTGGGCGTGGATTGTAGTAAATGATTAAACATATTTTACTTAGCCTAATGTTTATTATACACTATATACTGCATCACTCGATACACTATAATACACTCGAGACCTTGGCTGAACTGCGTTTTGGAGAACTCCGTGTTCTTAACTTTTTTGAACATGTTTTTATGTGATCCTGTAGATATCGATGAAGACATTCCGAAAATGTGTGTATGATTGTTAGGAATTCACTGGTTTATAAGTTATACGCTTGTAAAGATGAGCAATTTTAAGCGTTTTTGACAGGTTGGAGCGTCGCCATATTGGATATTCGTTGAGTGGTAGTATATAGTATGGTATATTTGCGGGATCGGCTAAATAATACGGAGCGTATGCGCTAGATGGCAATTCAGTGGTTTAGAAGTTATATGTACATGTGTAAACATAAGCAATTTCAAGTGTTCTTCACAAGTTAATTATTGATAAGTTTATTGTTGATTTTAAGATGCCTAGTTCAAGTATTGGAAATTTTAACTTTAGAGACATGCCAAGTAGTAAAGAAGTCGCAATTACTTGGGCTCAGGATTGTGGATTCTTGCAGAAATTTAAAAAATGTCGTATTCATCGGTGCGAAATTATCCTTATTTGTCCTTGTTCTCCTATTTAAGATTTATATTTTCAGTATTTTCTCGTCTAAATCTATAGGGTTGCATAAAAGAAGTGAGCTTAACCAATTGGGCTGACCTGTCTTTTTCATACTTAGTTGTTTTTAACCTTTTAAACAAAATAATTTCCAAGTTTGAATTGGCACAAGCTGTCACTGAACAGTAATTAAAATATACAAAATCATATACAGGATTTCAAAAAGAAGGCACAGTCCAAGATGATATGGGGTTAGGTCGTCGTGGGAGCGGAGAAGGCCGGCCTGACCATGGTATAATGTTCCGCATTTTGATTTGGTAAATGTGTTATTATTACGTACGTGTTTGTGCTGCCATCTAACGGATCTGCTCGGAACTATTTGGCCCATTTTATGTATATCACCTAGCAAATATATCAATATGGCGGCGCTTTAACCTGTCAAAAAGGCTCAAAAGTATTCAACTTTATACGCGTATAACTTTTGAACCAATGAATTCCTCACAATAAGATTTTCATTTTCGGTGTTTTCTCGTTGAAATCTATAGGATTGTATAAAAAAATTGAAAAAAAGAGTTTTCCAAAACACAGTTCAACCGAAATCTTTTCTCTCAACCGTCTTTGCACGTTTTCTCTTCTCTTTACGCGCAGGCGCGCATCTCGAGCGTTACGGGACCTACAGGAGCGTACCTCCTATCAAAACTTATATGTACAGTGGGTGTAAGAATTATTCGTACACACTTCAAACACGAGTAACTTTTTTAAAATTGGATCAAACGGCTCGATTTTTATTAGATGCTACAGAGATTAGTTTAATAGGTAATGTGTTAATAATTTTTATTTTGAAAAAGTAGGATGGAATCAAGACTGCAAAAATTCTAGATCTTCTAGCTTACACAACATTCGCAATAATATACATGATATCAGCCCAGCAGTCTATAGGAATAGAAGAGATCAAGTAATTCGCTGTTTCATGCAAAAATATCTTAGATAAAAATGAACGATGAATGGCAAAAATAGATGCTTCAAGATTTAATGAGTCCAAGAATGGAAAATTTCATGTTCATACACTTCTTAGATCCGTTATACATGAAATTTGATTTCATTGCCCTTTTATTCCGAAAATATGAAACGTTGCAGTAACATTGTTTATAAAACTAATCAATAAGGAAAACTGAACTACCCAAAATCTGTATGTCCGTAATATCTAATAACTACACAGTGGATATTATGCATTTATGAATAAAATGAGAAAGTAGAATATAAAATAGTGAAAACATTTATAGAATTCAAAAATACTGTTATACTAGTCTCAACTCAGAAATGTTGAGAATTAATGAAACGGATAAATGTCTATGTAGCTTCTACATCCTGAAATGAATGCAGACAATTTGTATTTGTGTTTATTATTTATTTACTTTTTATTTTCCAACGAAACGTATGATCCAAATAATTTGTAAAAAATATCATTTGTTGTTATTAAAAAAAAATAAAACAAACAATATTAGGGCCTCTATTATTCAAGAAGTATGATATATCAAGGAAACGTTTTAACATACATTTTCTCAGTTTATAAGATTTATAAAACTAGAAACAAGGGTGTGAATATAAATAAATAAAAGCAGAGAAATTTGTATCAAACCTTAGTATGTACGTCGTGCATGAGGGGAGATGTACTAGTTGATAAATACAGGATCGTAAAAGCGTTGCCAGAGTTAAGATACGTTCAATTTTCACGGAATATGTTCTCTCTGTTGTAGCAGCGAACTAAATATCTCACTAGCGAAACAATTGCCTTCCAATGTATCCGAACGTAAAAGAGCTCACGAACGATCGCTGCAGTGGTTGTTTGCTTTTAGCGGTTACTATGTTGATAGCACGGACCGGAGAGGTTTTCTCCAATGGGAGGTGAATGTTTTCTTGGGAAAAGGAGGAAGTAGCTAGAAATGTCAAGATGTGAATTTTTGTGCGAAACAGTAGAAATCCAGCGCAGAACTTCCTCTCCGGGCGTTAAAACGATAACAGCTGCGCGTTCCAAAATGAAACGTCAACAGAACCTACGTTTAGTTTCTTTTCCCATTGAAACGACTTTTCCATTCTAATCCTATCGACTAAGGAGCACTTTTGATTTCGATTTTCTTCAGAAGCAAGTGTTGGGTACGCACGATCTCGCAATTAATATTTTATGAAGATGACGCGCGACTTCACAGACCAATATGGTCATGGTGTATACAAATAAATTGTACCAAAAAACTGCAGCATAACTTAGCCAAATACTTTATTGCAGGGATGGGCATTTTTGTCTCCATTGAGACAAACCGTCCCCACCATAGCACCCACTGTCCCCCACCAACATCCGCCGTTACCATAGAGCAGCGGTGGGCAATTTTGTCTCAATTGAGGCAAAACCGTCCACACCGTAGCGCTCTCTGTCCCCTTCCAGCAAGCGCGGTACAATGGGACAACGAAGACACGAGACATCAGCGTACGCAACGAACGTGCGCGCTGCATGAAAGAGAGGTTGGTGGGAGAAGCAGGCGTTTGAGGGGCCCTCGCCGTGCCCATCACGGCTTTATTGTAACAAGAAGTGAAAAACTAGAGCAAGGTAAAATGATCTTATACAACAGACGAATTATGGGATTCTGACGAAGTCGTCGGAAAACGAAAAGTCGTGGAGGTGAAATTCACTCCACTAAAAATATAAGAAAGTGGGGCACTGGGCCTCAACCAATCGATGTTTGTTAAGGCGGTTTCTAAAATTACGCTACGCCCATAGATGTGATAGAATTTTGGGATGAATCGGACAGCGTGACGCCGTCGATGTCGCCGGGAGATCGTTAAATCGAGGCGGCACTAGGTCCTTTGCAGATCTTCGATACCATTAAATTGTCCGGTCCTCGGGCCCTGGCGCTATGTGTGGGCCTATGTCATGTTAAGTGCCATTGAGAGCTGTACGGCTAAGCTGATATCCCCAAGCAAGTCAACTGATACTTCCCAGCCGTACCCAAGTCGTGATGTAATAAATTCGCAAAAGCGATACTAATAGAAGCTCAAAAATTGCATCGTCTAAATACGACACAGCTTAAATCCAAACTGCAATCGAGCTGGTCATACAATAGACACGTCTTAACAGCAAGTTCAATATAGGTACTAACAGTTTGTAGACGTTTCTCTTAATACTAGATTAGTTGGTCTTTCTTATTGAAACAGTTGTAACCTTCGGTTGATTCAACGAATTTATGATGAAGTAATCAATTCTAGAATAATATTGTTGCAAGTAATGTCTAAATAAAGCAGATGACACTGTGGTGAAATTCTTGCTTCGGGAAGTATTGAGAAAATGATGGAGAAGATAATTCTAGATTAATATTGTTGCAAATGTCTAAATAAAATTGTTAATATTAAGTAATGAATCTTAGAACCTTTAGTCGTTTCAACTACTAATCTGAATATTTTATTTACTTATGATAAGATAATTATTCTTTTTTTCACTTTAATGGGTTTAAATATATTGCAATTGCAGAATATACTGAATTTGCCATTGAGTGAAGATTCACTCATTTTCTGTTTTAGGTACTGTAAAGTTTTATAATTTTCTTTTATTTTGTTTTAATTTCACATATATATTTGAAATATGAGATTATGAACAAAACACAATTGATTGAAGGGAAGTGTAAAATGCAGATGGATAAAAATTGTAGGAGGATATTTTCTACATTTATTTTTAGGAACGTAGGTAGATTAACGAAAGTGAAACTTAAAAATTAGTAGATTACCATTTCATTGAATCAGTTTTATTCAAGTCGGCTTGTGTAACTTGAATATATTCCCTTGTAAATAAGTCATATAATCTAACCACTTCTCTTGGGATTATTATTTAAAAAGAGGATTTCGAAGCTTCTTCTTGATGTTGCATAGTTATTCAAAAGCTTAGTAATAGGTTTCCGGTAGGTAGAATGTTAAGCTGGCTTTAAACCTTAAACCTTTACCGCGCAGTATGTATATATTGTTCCTCTGTCCTCCGTGAAGGACAAATATCTCGAAACATAGAAAACATAGAAAGATGAAATTTGGTACACAGCCATTAGCCCAAAGGGCTGCACGAATATGTTTTGATCCCGGAAATCCTTCAGGATCAATCGTTAAAATGAGATTAGTGTTATTTGAGCGGAAATTTAGACTTGTGCAACCAATTTCACTCTTTCTTTACACAATGTCAGTGTAGATTATTCGAACCTAAGCCAACTATTAATTTTTCAACAGAAATTATTGGACTGCGGATCTCTATACATTCACGGATTATGAAAATTTAAAAAAAATGCTAGAGTGTCAAATTCGACAGACTTTTGCAGGATGTTAATTTATTTGGGATCTGCTAAGGCTATTACGAATGGAAATAGGATTTAATTCGTTGCCGATTTCTTAAAATTTGTCTAAACTCTGTTCCACGAGAGAGTAGATTTGCTCAGTGACCGGTTTTCGTTCGTTCTGCGCATCTCCCACTCCGTATGCCCCCTTCTCAATGTACAACGCCAATCCGTGTCATTCGTAGCGTTCTAACAGGTATTGCCACATAACGATTGCGGGGTTAAATTGCATGTTAATCCGTACCTCTGCCCCTACTATTGTTTCACTGTGTACATGTCAAGAAAGTGGGAGTGCGCAGTGGAAGGGCTCGCTGCGCCCCCTACCATCTTCCAAGCTGCGCGAAATGAGTCTACTCTCTCGTGGAACAGAGTATACACAAATTGAGAATTGTATAAACATCCGCAGTCTAGGAATTATGCTGGTAATAAATAATAATACATTGATGTATTTGTATTATACAAATATTCTACCTTTATCTACAATTAAAGCAAGTTGCTAACAAAACTCTACCGAGTATTAATGTGTAAGATTTTAGGTGACACTCGCTATAGTTGTAGTTACCAAGAGCAATTCTCAGCAAAGAGGTTAGCGGGTTCGTCGGCCGCGTAACCCGCTATCAACCGACATTCCGATACTTACTTCGGGATATATACCGTGTACCTAGATACTCTCAAATATGCAGTTGGGAACCACTCCTTCAAATCCGAAACACTGTAAATTCGTGAATTATTTCCAATCATTTTCAAACACATGACCTATAGCCTGTGTTCCGTAATTCATCTTAATCTTCCGTTGTGCACTTACGATTAGTTGAAATCAAAGCCGGGTAAAATACTATTTCAAATAGGAAATAGTCTATTTTATTTAAAATCATACGTGCACTTTTAAAAATAAGATATTTTACTTATAAGAAAAACGTTTTAAAATAGTATTTTATTTCAATAATTCTCAAAATAGTCAGAATTTTATTTGAAATATTCTATCTATTTTAATTTTTTTTTTCCTATTCGTAACGATATATTATTATTTCCGAAAATATTAATGTACAGGGTGTATAAAAAATAAGTGTGATGCTGATCTTGCGTGATTTTATACTTCTGGAAGCGTGGAGATTTCTGAGAAAAGTCCTATAAAAAATGTCCTTGACCTACATTTTCAAGGTCAGCACTGAAGACTAACTGTAATGTTTCGTGAACTATTTAATTCTATATGTCTACATGGTGCCCGAGTATTGGATACAAACGTGGTGGGGGTGATTCTCCAAAAATAAATAAATTGAAAATGTCAAATACATTTTTTGCTGTCGCCTCATTTTGGACAAAATCGAGTTCGAAAAATATTATAGTTTCCTGCAATTTAATATTACTTGTTTCCTCAATCTATTTTCAAAAGTTTTTCTTTATCTTTCAGATTGCTAAAATAAAAATCTTTTATTTTGTTTTAGATTATCAAATTAAAAATATTTTACTTGCGCAAATTTTACTGTTTATTTACAATACTGTTTTATTGGAATTGTAGAACAACGATTATATAAAATAGTATTTGAAATATTTTTTTTTTTTATAATTTTACCCAGCTATGGTGGAAACTACAGTACTGCTCACTTAAACCTGCTGTTATATTTAAATTTTAACGAACTACCCCACATTTCCCCAATCATTTACAAGGAACAATATTCGATTGACAATCAAATCGCACAGAATCTTTTGTGCAGTTCAAAAGTATATGCGTATAGAGCAAAATAAAAATCCTACTAAAAGCTACTCTAACCATGGGAGATTAACAAAGGTGAAACGAAGGAAACGGTGTGAGTAAAGAAAAAATACCACAACAATCTGATCTGGAGTAAATTATGTTTATTTTCTAAAAATACGTCCGAATAAATGTAAAATATTAAATAAGTGATCGATCATATTTAGAAATATAGCTGATATATGTTATAAATGACAATATAATACAATAGTAGGTAGGTATAATACAGTGGTAGGATTAGTATTATAAATTGCGGGATATAACATTGAACAGGATTTAATACATTGCTGTTGAAATTGCTATTTATAATTTATAATAAGATCATTATTAGAGGTTATTAAATTTTCATTAATTGCATTACACCCTTCTCTCTCAACTCGTTAATCAACTGTCTCTTGCTCATTACGAAATTACTTCCTAAAACAAAAACTTGTCTCACAGTTGCAGCTGCTAGTTGCTGCAGCCAGATTTTGAATTCATCGCAATAGTATTGTTTCTTAAACGTAATAATGGACAAATTTTGATATACCTAACGGTACCAAAAAATTACAGCATTTCTATCCCAGCCAAATATAAAGAAGATGGAATATTATTTTATGTGATAGCGTAATAGTGAATTACGACTTTAGTAGAAGTACTATAAAAATCGGAAACAGAACGTGGCATTAACACTCGTGACGCGAAGGAAACTGACTGTTACGTTACTTTAAAAGCCATGAACTTGACTATCATTTATTTAACAAATGAAATCAGATAGGGTGACCCGTCCATTGAATGAGCACTTATACTGTATGTCTGGTGGAATTACTATTTGAAAATCGTATTTTCATATCCCGAGTGCTATTTCTATAAGAAGGGTTATGTTATTGTTAAGTTCTTACATTCCAGAACACAATTCTAACAATATTTGATGGTTGTAGCTTGTTTTCAACATCTGACATAGGATTAAATGAAGAATAGGCCAAAGATTAATGAATGAGCATCAATTTTTAACGAATGAACCGCGGTGCCACATTCAATAATAATTATTCAAACATACTTACCATAGGGTCCATCTCAAAATATAAATTGCTAATCTCGTGATAACAATACTTACATATATTGAATACGTATGGGATGTCGTTCGAACGACTGCTAAATAAATGAATGTACTGGCGAATAGGTTATGAAAAAAATGAGATCTCCGTACCGAGACATCTGGGAATTTACAATAAACTTGCTGCATAAATCTGAACATGATGAGGGCATTGTAGCGGCAGTTTTTCGGGATATGAAAAGATGGAAAAAGAAGAAGGAACCGTTTCGCCCTAGGCCCGCTAGAGGACTCGTCAGTAACAGTGTTGCCAGATCGGTTAAATCGAGGAGAATACAGTTTACCACCTCTCTGATGACCAGAGTAATATGTGACACGTTGCGCGGCACGTCACCGTGACGGTCTTAGTAGGGGACGCTGGAGTGTGCGCAGGTAGTGGAAGGGGAGAAGGAGGAAATGAAAGAAACCAGTTCTGGTTGTTTCTGGCATCACTGGTGAGTAAGGCTATCTAGCGGACCAGTGCCTTAGACGCGGGATATCCTAAGGGCAGTTTAGGACGGTATATACAGGGTGTTTCGTCTAAAACAGGACACCTAAATATCTCCTCTACCTCTGAAAATACAAGAAATGTTTCTAACGTAATCTAAATGGTTTCAAAAGACGAATCGGATGGAAGAATCGTTTTTTATAAATTGTAATTTTTTAATCGTTTTTTCAAGGTCACTCGTGTTTTTTTACATATATACACACATTTTTGTTGTTCTATGGTATAGCAAACATTATTGTACATTAATCCATGTTTAATAGCACGACCTTGAAATGACCGTGAACTCTAAAATTTGCTAATTAATGCAGAACTTACTTTCAGCGACATTTCAGATTTCAACGGTAACAGAAATTCGACCATGAATTTGAACTTGTAAATAATCACATTTATTACTGCAATAAATGTTCGAAATGATGTCCTTCCGTTGTGATACATTTCGTGTGGCGAAAAACGACAGATTGTGCAGCTCTTTCGAAAACCGCATTGAGAAAAATGTACGCGGTTCTCAAAGTCTCTTCCATGGAGCTCTTGGTGAAGAGATAAATGGAAAAGATGAAATTTTTGTGAATGAAGAATCCGGAATATGCTTGTCACACTAATACCGGTTTCACGTCCAAGTTGCCTTATACTAACATGCGAGTTTTGATTAACTTTAGCGATGATATTGATTACATTTGCTTCATGAGTAACAGTCTTATGTCTCACACGAATGTTTCTGTTGACACTACCAGTCTCACAAAATGTTTTAACAATACTTGAGTATGCAGAACGTGATGGACAAGAACGTTCTGGAAATCTGTCTTTGTAAATTCGTATTGCTTCTCTTAGACACTCTCGATCTTCACCGTGAATTAAAACCATTTGAATTTTCTCCTGTTCTGAATAACGCATTATGGATCCCTAGTCGATACACTGAGTAATCTAGTAGTGAGTAAACTCTTAAATACATATCTCTCTCACTCTGTATGCACACAGAGGAATGATACAATGTGTTTATTTGCAAGTTCAAGTTCATGGTTGAATTTCTGTTACCGTTGAAATCTGAAATGTCGCTGAAAGTAAGTTCTGCATTAATTATCAAATTTTAGAGTTCACGGTCATTTCAAGGTCGTACTATTAAACATGGATGAATTCACAATAATGTTTGCTATAACATACAACAACAAAAAATTTGTGTATATATGTAAAAAACACGAGTGACCTTGAAAAAACGATTAAAAAATTACAATTTATAAAAAACGATTCTTCCATCTGATTCGTCTTTTGAAACCGTTTAGATTACGTTAGAAACATTTTTTGTTTTTTCAGAGGTATAGGAGATATTTAGATGTCCTGTTTTAGACGAAACACCCTGTATACAAACAGAGGAAGATTCAGGTAATAGCGGGAAAGGTGTTGTCCTTCTGTCCCTCTGTTGACGAGCATAGGAAGTAGCCGCCACAGCATCATAGATGTTATTTGTTCGTCTAATACGAATTATGTTCATTCACTGGACATGTCACCCTGTAAGTCTGTGTGCTTTTCAGTTTACCTGAATCAAGTATTAGCTTACGGGAAATACTACTTTTAACCCATTTCATGTCATGAAAATTTTTGGATTAGTTCCACCTGTTTTATAGAAACGACCCACCGTGCAACGGAAAGAGCCTACGGCGTTTTTACCGAAGCCACGAAATTCTTCTTTTGTTGAAGCGCTTTTGTTATTCGAAGAGCTTGTATGCGGTCACAGGTTACTTCATAGCAAACTTATGTGTGCATCGTGGCAAACAATTAGCATTGGCATTGCCATGTCGATTTCTACGGTCTGTCTCCATTTAACGTGAAAACAAAGCCATTCGCGCGGTTCTATTCGACAGTTAATGCATCCTCGAACTTCGGAATGGCACAGAATTCGAGTAGAGTGCTGTTGAAACACATGCTGCATAAAAATTATTGCGCAGTCTGCACAGGACAAAGCAATTGCACGGGCAACTCTTTTACGTTTAGGAATACGAAAAATGTTTGTATCTCGCGCGAGAACTTCTTTTTCTATCTTACGTGCTGACAGCAATGCTACGAAATTCCAAAAATTCTACGTAAATGCAGAAGCGTTTGATGTAACGACTATATTAAGTACTAGACGGCGGATTTTATGCATTTATGACAGAAATGGGCAGATGTAATTTAAAACAGTAATAACGGTAAAAGAATTTCAAACTACTGCTACATTATTTTCAACTTACGCAACAGATTAAAAAATAAAATTAATTTCTATTTCACACCAATTTATTGAAATTCGGGTAAAGTGTAGATTAAGAACCGTGGTACAAAAATTAAACCTATACAGCAAACCTCATCCGAATAATATTTCTTTAAATTTACTAAATTCATAACTTACAGCCATCAGATAAGAAAAATTGTAAAAAAAACAATTTGTGGTGTTCTAGTAAACTAATCATCCGAACTCAAATCATGAAACAAATCCTAACTAATCATAATAAATCAATCCCAAATAAAAAAATTCAATTTTTAAGTAGTTGCAGTGAATTCTCGATAATTGTCCCAAGTGTCTGGCCGGACGCGTGTTGTGGACAATTATCGAGAATTCACTGTATTCTATTGTAATGGGTATTCGAATTATGACTAGACGATTATGGCTAGAAATATGCTCCTACTTCTAATGCAAGGTTTTCTTTGCAATGTGAAATTAATCCTTTGTACACCAAATTTTTCTATTATTATAAGCTATATGTGATTGATGTATCGAGGCCGTCTTTTAGAAACACAGCATGTTCGAGGCGGTCGGGAATAATAATTTGACTGTAACAATTTTTTATCAGTTTATTGAGGATGGCAATGCACTCTGATCCACAAATTATAATAGGTTAGTAAGAGCACAAATTATGTGAGCCGACTTTAATCGTTAATAACATGAGAACAAGGCGGTTATAGCAAACGCGTAATTTTTTAATTCCATCTTAGATAGGTTTGTAGAATCACCTTTTAATATTAGGTGTACAAATTCTAGCCCCTAATACTAAATTAGCTGTTGCACTTATTTAAGTGAAACCATCTCTCTCAAAGTGTGGCGCTGTATCTTGCGAACTTATTAGAACAGTAGAATTTGAAATTCAAGTGATATAACCTCAGAAAATTCACCGTGCGTTTGGAAAATACAATGACGACTGATAAACCGCATATTAGGCGCTGGTTGATTTTTGCATTAGAATTAAAAAAAATGCTATTAGACTACTTTAAATGTTAAATACTAAAATGGTTTCAGAGTTTCCGAAATGGAAATTTCAATCTTGAGGATGATGAACGTCCTGGACATCAGAAATAAATCGGAAGACGAAGATACTAGAAATCCGACGTATTCACCAATCGTGACTGCATCAGACTTTCTATTTTTCAACACCATTTAGTGGATTCCCACTTCAAAACGTATGAAAAAGTCGAAAATGCATCACGGACTTCATTGACTCAAAACCGCCATCATTTTATAGAAATGGGATTCGCCACCTATCCGAGAGATAGAAAATATATATGTAGACTCTGCTGGAGCTTACACTTCTGATTAAAGTGTCATTTGATTTTGAATAAACATACATCAATTTTTCTGTAGAATGGCTGAGAATTAATTTGTACAACTAATTATTTACTTGACGCATGCGTTGGAACCCCAATACTGTAGACACAAATGAGTTATAATAGACAAAATTTTCAGTTTCTCATAACTAGACTGCGGATCATTATGTAAGGTAAAAATGATTACCATCATTTGCAAAAAATAGAAACCAAATAGAAAGTTCTCTCTTTCTTTAATAATTTGAATAGATGAAACATACTCTACTGACATGTATCAATCCTAATTTCCTCACTATTTTTAATTTCATCTACCCAATTTTATTATAAGTGCATAAAATCTGTAGTCTACTATTAACACTAGATTTACCAGACCAGTTAAAATGACTAGTTTTGCAATTTCAATTCAAAATTCCTACTGCATGTAACATTTTCTTTCCGAAATCATATCATGACTTTTGTAGCCATAACTAAAGAATCAGTTTTATGAACTTTATATTATTTTATATGTATTCGTAACAAATATATTTTTTGTTATTGACACTTATACCAATACCAGTCAAATTGATTGGTGCATGTTTCTATGTGATGAAACGACATTGGGGCAGCTACAACAATTGATAAGTATTGCAACGTTTTTTCGGGACAGAATATATTATTCCGGGAAAATCATGATTCTGATGCAGTACGCTAGCGGTCCTTGGAATTGTATATTTACTCAGGGTTTGGGCCGCACATAAAGTTCTCCTTGGGTCCCGGACACTTGACTATCTGTAAGTGCGAACTCGATACTCGGGGTTTCTGAGTGTCTTAGCCGTGCTCGGTCGACTCGCTTTTGGGCGAGTTGATTGAGTTGTGGCCCGTAAATTTCTAGGACTGGCCCTATCAAACTTTTGATTAATTCATAATGTCTATAAATCTATTTTTGTATTACAATTAATATTATTCAGCTTTTTTTGTCATTTTTTTAAAGTAAATAAAGACTGGAAATACCACTAAGCATTTTTTATAAGGCAAGTCATTCTGACTGGTCTTGGTAGAAATAGGTATACTTAAATAGCCGGTAAATCTAGTGTTAATGTACATGTTGGATTACTGTAGTAGCTAAATACTTTAAGCTAGGATATCATTTCATTTATACGTGACCCACGTTTACCAAAAATACAATGTAAACGATGACAGGGTGACAGTTTCTTTTTCAGTACGGTCTACTTTTCATGGAAAGACATTTCTCGTTTTCTGTATTAAATGCTAACTTTATCAGGAAAACGACATCTTCACCATCCTCTGACCGTCCCCAGGTACGTTATAGTATCTAAGATTAGTTAAAATCCTATTCCTGTCTTGTCTTTCTGAATCTCGTGGGATTATGACACGCCTGCTTGTTTATAGAAAATGTCAAGAAAGGAATTCCAAAATTAAAATACCGCAACTTAATTCTTTCCACCAGACGGATGCACAAATTAAACAAAACTAGGACAATCGATATTGATATAAATATTACATTTCCATGAATGTGTGCATATACAGGGTGGAAATTATAAAGTGTTACAGACAAATATCTCCAAAAATATTGATTATACGCATAAATATTTCAGATGAAAGTTGTTCAGTACCGAGGGGGACATCATGTGGTGGGACTTTTATTTTTCCCGGTGGACACACCAAGGTGAGGTACAGGTCAGCTTTCTTTTTCTAAATGGAATGATATGTTTTTTTATCCACCATCAAATAGTGTTTTAAGATGAATTCAATTACCTATGACTCAAGGCCATTCAAGGTCAAACTTGCAGGGAAATGCCGAAAAGGTGTGATCGTTTTATTTGTGTATACATATTGTATATACAGGGTGTCCCACGCAACTGGAACAGGCTGTACCTTCTAAACGGTTGGGAATAGAGGAAAATGTTATAAGAAAACGTTGAATGGCATCAGACGGTGCATAATACGCAACTAATTTTATGCACTTTTGTGCATCGGTGCATCAGAAAAATGCAACGGTACTTTTTTTTTTAAATAGAAACCTACATTTTTGACTGCGCCAATCGATGCAGTTTGTTGTGCACTACATAAAAGTAGTAGCATACTTATGCCCAAAACTTATTCGTTAGGACGTTGTCGTGACTAAAAGTTACAAACATTATAATGGAGCACTACGTGATACTCCAGAACACTTGCCGACAGAGCGAAATCATTCACAAATCTACAACAATCATAGCTACGATAACTTCCGAACGAATAAGCTTAGGACATAAGTATGTTAGTACTTTTATGTAGGGCACAACAAATTGCATCGATTGGTGCAGTCAAATATGTAGGTTTCCATTTAAAAAAAAAGTGCAGTTGCATTTTTCTGATGCACCGATGCACAAAAGTGCACAAAATTAGTTGCGTATTATGCACTGTCTGATGCCATTCAACTTTTTCTTATAACATTTTCCTCTATTCCCAAACCGTTTAGGAGGTACAGTCTGTTCCAGTTGCGTGGGACACCCTGTATACAGGGTGGTCCACGCAACTTGTTCACATCTATAAGTTCCAAAGTACGCGTTTCACGAAAAAGTTTTGTATACAGAAGTTGCATGATCTGAAGGGGTACATTATATAATGTATTTATTTTTTCTAGGTGGAAGGGTTTCGGAGATTTGCTATATTTTTTATACCAAAATATGCAAGAATGCCGAATTCTGAGTAAAAAACTATTGACCTCCATTAGACCTAAACCTTATAACTAACGAGTAATTTCACTTCATTTCCTGAAAACATCTCGCTGTCCTGCGGAAATCTGTGATGAGGTTAAATTTCTAACTTGATATTACGCGAAGAAAATTTTTCATCCACTGTATATCAGAAACATAGTGTGCAGGGCCACGACGTTACCATAATTTTGTCTTTCCTCTATATAGGAACTAACAATGTAAATTGCATTACTCAAATACATCGTCAAGAACTTATGCAATCTGTCGTGGCCGTGCAACTTCAAAGCGTGCAGAGTTAAAAACCAACTGCAGAAATTCAATTGGCGGACATTTGAACAAAACAAGTTCAACAAAACATCTCATTTAGCTTCTGCTGTTCACAGTTTATCAACAAAATAAGAGCTCGCTAGCATGGCAATCTAAACACCGAGAACTAAAAGAGCTAGTAAACGTTACTTCACCCTTTTACAGTGCACGTCCAAACATTCTGCTGTTACGTTCTTGCAACGGTCGAGTCGTAAAAGTTATGTGTACTAGAGAAAATATTACAAAATCAATATCTTACGGTAAAGACAGGCCTATAATATATGTATGTGCACGATCTAAGCACATATTATTCCAGAGAAAATAGAAGAAATATATTGTATTTTTCTGATTCAGGGATCGGTGAATATCAAGCGCGTCGAACACCAACCATGGCTAAAAGAAATTTGCCATATGTGTCGTAAAGGATCTTGCAGAATCGGTGTAACCGACATTTTGGTCACTGTGATGAAATTCTTCCTTCGAGAAGTATTGAAACAATGATCAAGCAATCAATTCTAGAATAATATAGTTGGAAATATCTACATAAAATAGAAATAATAATATTACATGAAGACACTTCAATAAAATAGCATTATTGTATTAATCATAAGAAATAAAGCTTCTGCATAAACCGATTGTGACTAAACATCACCATTCCGACTATACAATCTTAATGTTTGGTTTACTTACAATAAAAAAATAATTCTGTTTCCTACTTAAATAGGTTTGAATACACTGCATTTGACCTTTCCTGAAAATCCACCCATTTTCAGTATTAAAATGTTCTCCGAGCGTGTTGTAATTCCATATATTTATTTAAACATGTGGGAGTTGTTACGTCCATTAACAACCGAGAGTGTGAATAATACGAACGTTAATTGTTTAATATTCTGAAAATTCGCTCATTGTCTGTTTTAGATACCGTAAAGTTGTGATTTTTGTATGTTATAATTACTTATAATTACTATGTTATAATTTCATACATCTATTTAAAGTAAGAAACTTTGAATCGAAAATGATTGATCTTGTTAAAGTTTAAAATGAAAATAGATGAAAATAACGAGATGAATATAAGGATTAAAAAAAATATATATTAATAGTTAAACTCATGGAATTTTATACAAAATTTAACATGTTTGAATTAATTGCTAGATATAGGAGCTATATGGATAGTTATTGCTTCCCTTAATAATTTTAATCACTTAATAATAATACATTACCATTTTCAATTTTTTTTTATTTGTTTTTACTGTTTCACATTTGATCTACTCGTTTTGATCATAAATTCATAAAATTGACTGTCTATTTACAACTATACACATAAATATGTATACACATGTATAACATATAAATTACATTTAGCATTGCTAATAAGACAAAAAAATTGATTTACAATTACATTTGAAATCACAATCAGTTTTTTAGGGGATGAATAGTACCACGAAGTGTTAAATAATATAATAATAAAATATCATTTTAGTTATACAACCTACAGGAAAGAATCTTTTCCTAATTACAAACTTATAATCACGTAATAATTTATTTTCCATAACTGTGAACACGGATTGTAAGTGTAATCAGTAACAAACTTCATATTTAATCGCATACAGTCACGCATACAATTATTAAATTTGTTCCACATGATAACCTACGGTAAACTAATCCACTTGCTCGAACAACTGGAATTGGTTTAAACTCTTCTGAGAATCCACCGTATACAGAGTCAAGTCAATTGCCAGAATTTCCAGAATTGCCAGAAATATAATTTCCGTAAAAGTATACATTTCCTCTTAATAATTTGTCTATGTCAAAAATAGTCTAACAATACATATTCTGAAATTCTAATATCTTCACAATTTCGTATTTCACCTATTCATTTTTGTCATAAACGCATAAAATCCTCAGTTTATCCATTACACATGTATGTAAATACAGTGAACCCACAAAGTGTTGGAACAGGAAATATCCCATTCTCGAGAAATTATCGGTATTTGAACTGTGGTAATTCGGTTTAAAAAAAAAATAGTGCAATAATATAATTGGACTCATTTCGAAGCTGAAACCTCTACTTTTGGCATTCATCACTCATTTTTGTGTAAAATATTTTTTCATCATACAGCATCTGGGAAACTGAAGACGCGTTTTTGGTCCAAAATATAATACTACACATTGAAACGTCAATAAAAAAATTGAAAAATTCTTTTCGCGACTAAAAACACCATAGATTAAAGCTTCTTCTTTACGACAAATGCTAAAAAATTTATTCTAGTCGATTTAGTAAGCTTTAAAGGTAAGGAGTACTGCTATCTTTGCAACAATACATGATTCACCATAGAGGCCTTACACGTCCTTGTATCTAATTTTTGTTCTATAAAACAGTAAATAAAATAGTAGATTATGTTTCAAGCAGTCTTTGTAAAGAGGAAGATTCAATCTTCAAATCTGCAATAGATTCATACTGAAAAATATTTGTTGATGCTATTACGGAGGATTCAATTTGTAGTATCTTCGAGCGAAAACGTGATTGCAGTTTTTCACCTGGTATGTCATGCACAAATATTCTAGACACAAATGAATGTTTACTCACGTTTATTAGCTCTTTAATGAAAAAGTGGTGATGTCAATCTTTTACCTGTGTATTCATTAAATAAAATAATTATAAGAAATAAAATTATAATTTTTATAGAAGTTTTACTAAATTCCTCAACATCCAACAGTTAACTGTTTTGACTTCCACCATTTTTGCGACTCATGTATTGAATTGATGGAAACATAATGCTGAATATTAAGATTATTTTGTATTAATTATAAAGCAAATAGTAAAACGTTTACAAAAGTATAGATTCGAGTACAATTATATTGGGTTGTTCGGACAATAATTTCGTTTTTCCAAGGGAAAATGAAATACGACTTTCCACTATTCATTTATTTATTTATTCGGTGATATAGTGACCATTTTGTTCTATGATCTTTTGCCATCTTTCTAGCAACTTGGAGATTTGACGCCATCGTTTGAAATGATATTTACACCGCTTGAAAAGGGTTGAAGAGAACGAAATAAGTGGTAACCATCCTCTCTGTAAACAGCACACTTCGATTTCCTACATCTGATGAGATGACAAAAAATGCTTGAAAGGTAATAAAGGACTACAGTCTTTTATCGATAAATGTCCAAGCTACGGGTCCGGCCAGGGACAATTACGGGTCAGGTATACTATTCTTTGACTTTTGCCGAACGTAGAAAAGCACAGCGAAGCTCGAGAGGCTTCGGTCGCCGAGAAGTGTAACATAATACGGGTCGAGTATATCGGTGAGACCACTACTAATCCAATGACAAAACTTCTTTATTTTTTATTATTTCACCAACATATTCGCGACATTTTTCAAATGAAAATAATACCAAATATTATATAATTCTGATGATATGTACTTGTGTAATGAACGATAAAAGTTTCGGAGGCAAAGAAAGACAGCGTATGGAAAAGAAAGAGACGCGGATAGTCGCGGCCACTGGCATAGTTCAAAAGCCCGCGACTCTTTGCGTCCGAAACTTTTATCGTTCATTACACAAGTAAATATTATCCGAATTATATGATATTTGGTATCATTTTCATTAGAAAAATTCCACGAATATGTTGGTGAAAGTTCCATAAAAAAATAATAAAAAATAAAGAAGTTTTGTCATTGGATTAGTAGTGGTCTCACACCGATATACTCGATCTGTATTATGTTACACTTCTCGGCGACCGAGGTCTCCCGATCTTCATGGCCCCTCACGGGGTATAACCCGCGCTAGTGGGGATAGTTCTGGGACAATTATATGCCAGATAATTGGGACATTTATCGATAAAACACTGTATAAGGCACAAAATGACATCCGAAATGTCAGCTATCAAGATATATATAGGTTGCGCGACTTAGAATAATGTGAAGTATTAATAAATGGGAGCAATGCCATTTCTACACGAAGAAAACAATATTACTATCCGAACAACTCGTAAGGAAGCAGTGGAGACTATTCGACCTGAAAGTATTTCAGTTTCCAAAATATTTTCACAATTTTAAGCCAGTTTATGTGAGAACTTCTCATACTAAAATAAGCTGTGACACATTCTACAGTTGACATTCCATTTCTCAAAAAATCTGCTGTGAAGTTATCGGATGAAATACACCTGGTATCGACATACTGCTGCGAACCTCTCCAACTGTGGTCTTCATACATCGTTCATTACTACATACCTAGTAAGAACATGTATCGTTATACGTATAACGATTCTAGCGAACGTAATCGATTACGTTTCCTCCTTTCGTATTCATTAGTTACAAATTCCTTTAAGGATTTCTCAGTTCTGTGTATGTAACAGTTAATAATAAGCTGTTGCATGAAGCAGAATAAAAGCGAAAAATTATCAACAGAAGTTCCATGCCCTTGAAAGAATGGGTATTTGTTCAAAGAATATTGTTAATGAATTTAATTTTCACAATTTTGTTTATATCGATTGAATGAAGTAAGACAAGACGTGTCATAAAGTCCGAAGACATTGTTCTATGGGCTTCACTAAAAGTTTTACATATTTTGTACCTATAGAATTTTCAACTACGTAGGATGTATTATATGTGTATGAAATCGTTCCTTAATAAGAATAGTGTACATTGCAAAAAATAGCGAAAGAATTATATAAATTAAAATGTAATCATAAATACGTGTTATTGTATGATTTTAAATCCAAAACGCTTTGTAACAATAAATACTTCATAACAACGTTATATGATTTTACGTCCACAACGCTTTTTGTGTGACTAGTAAAAATCTTGTTTAAGTGACATATTTGATGTATGATTGCTTAAATAACCTGCTCAGCACTGACAATAAATATACAATCTAAATGTCCTTTTTTATTACATTACGAAATTTAAATTTTTAATGTCGAGTAAACTTTACTTTTCAATGAGTTAATCCATACTGATTTTACTTTTAGTTTAAAATATTAGACTATAGAGTACAGTGTAACTCGTACAATTGTGTTCGTATTACTTTTTATTAAAATACTACTGTATTTATTAACAGTTTTTTCCGCCGAAATAAAAAAGATCATCAAGGATATTTTAATTATGAAACGTTAATCGTGAATGAAGTGTAACATTTGTTTATAACCAAGTATTTATAACCTCTAAGTTATAAACAAAATTGTATTAGCCTTTCTATTGAATTGTGTAATATTTTTTTTTATTTAACGGTTTTACGCGTATTAACTGCATGGTTATTAGCGATAGTCGTTTATAATAATTTTCATAAATGCTCGTGACTTCGGGGATCTTATTGATCCTTCTTTCGTATTGACTGTACCTACATCGCGTAGAGCATGTGATCGCGTCATCTAACAGAGTTTGAAGATTTCTCCAGAGATTCTGCTCTTTTGGGATATCCTTATATACTCCCATATTTGTATAATTCTATAGTGCATTTTAATGTCTCTATAGCGTGTACTATAGAACAAGCCACCATGAGCATTTGTGCTTTATAATTGAAACATTTGATCGACAAATGTTGCTACAAACAGTAAGCAAGATGACAATTTTATTTTACAATTTTTAAAAGTTAAACAAATCATTTTTTTGGCGGAGTTCCTCTAGTATCGGACCCTTAATGTTTTTCTTAAATAGATGAAAGAATATAATATTTACTGTTTCTATCCTGCGGTATTTATAAACTAACAATATTAGAAACTAAAATGAAGGGATAAATAATCAACATTTCCGCGATAATTAACTTGAATTAACATTATACATTGGTTATATAATATTAAGAAATCATGAAGTGTCCCCTAGTACAGGACATAGTAAAAATTACTAATATAATTTCCAGCGACCGCAAATACAGTGTGTCCCACGAACTCTGTCTGCTTGAGTATCTTGGTTATTTCAAACAATACGAGAAATTGTGATCAACGAAGTAGTAGGGTTTAAGAAACTGCATAATATGGTATAAATGGTATTCTTGCAAGTGGAGACGTGCAGAAAATATTGTTACGTACAGACAATTCTCTCTGCTTTATTTCAGTCAGAGTTTTCAAATCTCTTTCCTGAGAACGGAGAACACCATATTCCACCCATTTGCTTACAGAAACGATGACTATGCTCCAGCTGGTTGCAGCCGGCACAAAGCATGATTCAGTACAGGGACAGTTCCATAAGATTCCCTAATAAGGAAATCTTGAGAGCATACCCATTTAAATTTCACAGTATATAAACCCTTGAATTTTAACCCTCGGGGGCAGTGCTTAAAGTACAAACGGGCTATACACGTCGTTAAGCCGAATCTCGTTTTGGAGTTGGTTGTATTTAGTGAGATCGGGCCTAGTCACCCTTTTGAATCAAGTAACCTTATAGATTCCGCGAGTACGGTATTAACCCTTTCGCTTCGAGCGCCGCTTATAGGCGGCATCCATGAGATGACCTGTGGGTACGAACGCCGACTATAGTCGGCATGCAAGGACTTGTCTATATACGAGAGCCGACGTGCAATGTGCACACTTTTCGGCGTGGTGCCCCGTTCAGGGGCATTACTGCGTCGGAGCGGACTGCCGCACAGTGGGTTGAAACGCGAAAAACGCGGACAAAAATAATTTCTGAAGCTACTTCTAAGATTAAATTAATAAAAATGGTACAGTTTTATAGATTTTGAGGTGCTGAATTCAAATTAATAATCAGATTTTGTTTAATTCCAAACGCATAAAAGTTATATAAGGTTTTTTCGAATTTGGGCGTACATATTATTAATTATTTTATTATTAATAATGGAATATTTTTAAGTTATTATATACTAAATTCTGTATAATTTACTTGATGTTAATTTCCTTCCGTCTCTAAACAAATGCCAATCGGCGCTCCAACAACAATACCAGGCTTCTTTGCCCATTATTGCCTTATTATTTATATTTATATTATATTATTTATTAGACAGCGGATCTTTATGCATTTATAGCAAAATTGAGAAGATGAAATTCAAAAATGTTGGAAAATTTTTAAAATTGAAGATGTCAATATATAATTTCTCCTCTGATAAAATTATTAAGGCGGTAGACTCCTTTACAGAATTGCACGGGTGCGGGATGCGCGTTCTCATCTCGGGGACTTTTCAGTAGTCAAATGCGCTAGATAGAAGATCAATCTAGGCCGCAATCGCCCTCGAAAATGCTATTTTTACGTTTATGAGGCGTAATTTGCATTATTCACAGTCACAGCTATATGAAAATAGCTACATGGGCAGTTGTATGCTTCCGAATAATGCAAATTAAGCCTCGTAAACGATAACATAGGACTTTTGGGGCTGCCTAGATCGATCTTTTATCTAGCGTGTTTGACTACTGAAAAACTTCATTTTTGTATTATCGAATCTGTTTCGGATTAGGTTTTTGATCCTCGATCCTAATCTAAATTTACGACAAAATTTGGCTGGTTTTCTTTTGGAGATGGCTTTCCTCTTTGAATTCCAAAAGACACCATAGTGACTACCTGAACGGCGCGGCGCGGCGTAACCGCTATTGGCAGCTGAAACCTTTTTAGTTTTATTGTATATATATCTACCAATAACGTGTAACAAATTTTAATGCAGCAATCGACGGCAATCGGTTTATAAACCTATTTGAGTGGGGAAAAAGCTTAAGTATTACTCTTTGTTTCATCAATGTTTGTAGGTGTTATATACAACAAAAACAAACAAAATCCATGCTTATTATTTTCGTCTTAGAACACGCTTTCAGTTAAGTACATTCAAAAAATCTTCACTCATACGTGTATTAAGTTATAACGTACTAAATGAAACGGTATTCTAAAAAATTCAAGAGAAGCTAAACTTATGCATTTTTATTTCAGCATTTAATTGTGGGATACAGATATGGGATTTTGGAAAACGAAATGCAGAAAATGATGCCACATTTATCTACCAACAAGGTAATAATACAATTTTACATTTTTCGTTTAGTCAGGAAAATGATTTTTGTCCGCGTTTTTCGCGTTTCAACCCACTGTGTGCCGTAGCGAAAGGGTTAATATATCTTGGCATAATTATTCAACCTCTCCGTGTTCCCCACATCGCCAGTGCGTCTCCAACAGGCAGTAGTACTTAGGTAACTGCACAACATTTTTCATACACACTCAATTCTTACCGTGACAGTAACAGTTGTAACAGAGCCAGTTTCCTGTAATATACAATTTAGTTCAAGGTAATTTTGAGTAACAATTGATTTTAACCCACCATTCAGATCCAGTAATTCTTAGTTGACCATTCCCACATTTTACAATCTTACCGATCGGGTTGTATCAATTAATTTATAATATTAAAGTTACGAGGCCGTTACTAACCTATCCCTAGGAGCTACCTGATCTAGTATCAGGAACTCAAAACTGTTATCCAACCTATGCGGCTCCCTGATTTCGCATCCGGTTCGTCCGTATCCTACAGCTCCCCGATTTCGCATCGGGTTCGTCTGTGCGTCTTCCAACCTTCCAGTATTCGAGAATATGCTGACTACGTCAAATATGAACAAACGGTGAATAGTAAATATCAAATATCTTAGCAACAGTAAGTTTCAGGACAGATACACTTTAGTACTTTTACACTCCGAATAAGCAAATTTAAGAATACGCCATTTAAAAAAAGAAAAAGGTGACCTCTATATCTTCCGTACGCCTCCACTTGCAAGAATACCATTTATATCACATTATGTAGTTTCTTAACCCTATAACTTCTGTGAATAAGATTTTTTCGTATTGTTTGAAATAACCAAGATATTCAAGTGGACAGAGTGTGTGGGACACACTGTATCATGGTCGAAGCATTTCGGGATATCATCGCAAGCCTAGAGGGCTTATTTTTGGGACCCTGAACATGGAATCTGCACTATTTTCCAAACAAATTCCGCAGGTCGTACCCCAGTTCGTCTGTCACAGTTCTAATGTTCTAGAAATCTGAAGTTTATTTAAAAAATGTTTCCTTTAACTTTTACTACTCATGATGCTTGAGTGTATTTTTTAATCACTGAAACTGAAATTGTAGGAATATGGGTACAGAATAAATGACACTCTTTAGAATTCGAAGTAGAATTTATTCTAACTAATACGTCTGAAAACACGTTATCAAGCACGTCTTTACTGTTCGACAAAATATTCTCGACTGAGCACCGCTTTGGAAAGAAAAGTAGACGATTGACTGAGAGTCGAGGGTCCCATGACGAAAGGGCAGCATAGATACAATGTATCATTTGTATACAGGCGCTCGAAAGTCAAGCGATCGAATATGCCTACTAAATAACAGTAGATTATTTTTGTCAATTTGTTTCTTAAATAAATTCCAACTGAAATAATGGTTAAGGACTCGTTTAATGGTTAATCGAAATCTTTTGAGTATTGCACTTAGTGCTAAATAAAGTTCGAAGGACCACCCACTGGTGAGAGACTAATTGAAAACTCACTGCCACTTGTGGGTTGAACGCTGGTTTATTTTGTATATTCGCAATCTAACCGTTACGACTAACGAATATATGTTACTGTGAATCTAACTGATAGTACGCTTCCGACTGTCTGATCTGTATGACTGTATGACTGCTAGTGAACTTCTAAACTGTTTGATGTCTTGTGTATTTCTAACTGTTGCTCACAGTTTTTCGGTCGTTGTCACCTTCGGGGGCCGCCCCTTTTTCCCCATTTTACCACGTTTTTATTAGCTCGCTTTCTTGTTTGTTTGTTTGTTTGTTCGGTACAAATCTTGCAATTGATTTTAAACTAACTTCCCGATGAGCTAGAGACTTGAAATTGGAAACGTAGCTCAGAACTGAATGACAATGCAGTATTAAAAAAAAATTTTTTTTAAAAGTCTATCCGTTTAAGAGAAATAACAATTAAATATTTTTCAGCGATCCCCACTCCGCGCGACAACGCTCTCTACTTTACTATGCGTACGTACTCTGACTCGTCCCCACTCCACGAACCCACTTCGCTCCGACAGAGCTCAGTATATGATAGACGATCAGTAGTACATCATCGCTTTGTTTACCATGTGAAAGAACCGTTACACCTTTCTGTTATAATTTCATCAAAATGTTTAAAATCGATTGAAATATACGATCAAGAAGTAGGAGAGGAAGCCTTTTGATTTTCACAGGGAAGCCGCCAAATCACCAGGTATGCCGTTGCATATTTTGCGTTAAATACTTTTTTGAAAAAGTTACAAAATTTGTTGAAAGTATTATATCTTCAACGCAGCCATCCATTTGAATATGTTTAAAAATTGAACTGTATCAGTTTTAGTCAACTGACACTTTGAGAATATTAGTGAAACGTTGGGCTGAATTTTTTTAGTTGTAGTTACATATTTATTATAAACTAAGTGAAGTTATTGCTTATAAAATCGATTGAAAAATTTCACACACACAAAATTAAAAAACAGAAAATAATTATTTAAATAAAAATAAATTTTTAAAAATACCACGTTTTTAAAACGGTCTAAAAAGTATAAAATAATAATAAATAAAAAAACGGATTAAAAAGTATAAAATAATTTGAAAATAAAAACAAAAATTTGAAATTATGAATTTTGAATAGCTGTGAAAATACTTGTAAGATTTAAAACGAAAAACGTGGGGCGCAAGATAATAGTAAGGAGTGTAGGGAGTAGCAGCCGTTAAGAAAACTCACACAACAGTTTATATCATTTGCAGAGCAATAAAATATTTAGTGATTTAGGCGAACTAAATCTTACAAGTATTTTCACAGCTATTCAAAATTCACAATTTCAAATTTTTGGTTTTATTTTCAAATTATTTTATACTTTTTAGTTCGTTTTTTTTATTTATTATTATTTTATACTTTTAGACCGTTTTAAAAACGTGGTATTTTTTCCCATGTACTCAGAATAGCGCCTTACAGGGCGGTTCCCGACTTTCCGAAGAGTCGGAAGGATGACTGTCCCGAAGTGCGCTGTCCTTTGGCGGGGGTGACCGGGCCGCTCGCGTTCGCGGGTGGATGGGTGTTCGGCAATGGTGGGAAATTCCGGCTGACCCGGCTCGCTAATGCCGATACCTGAGGGCTGACTCCCTGTTCCTTCAACCTTGGGACTTTATGATACGGTTTCCTGGACCTGGGAGACTAACGCAAAAACATGAACTTTATAACTTGCTGAATATCCTTATTTCTGCGTACCGCATGCTGGCTGCAGACCAGCCTGTTAATGAAATTACAATAACTCGATGCTAAAAATAAATTGCTGACAAACTCGCAGATAGTCGACCGTATCATAAAGTCATTCCTAAGGTCTTTGACTTAACAATAATAAATAGTAGTGCAAATAGGAACACATAGGACTGACAAGGAGAAGTCGCGGTCATGGGGTCTCAGATTTTCTCGGAACCTTGCATATTGGTAGATTTCGTTCTCCTGTTTATGAAAATGTAACATTATAGGCGTCGATACTCAACAACTTTTGAGATCCGTTAAGATTGATGAAGTTAGTGTTTCTATCATATTATTATTTTTATATTTTCTTTCCTATAGATATTATGAGTGTATTTTTCATGTGCGAAATACAATTACTTAAAATTGATAAACTGAAGAGAAAAAAGGAAAAAATGGAGAAAATGGAAAAAGGGATTTGAACACTGGTCTTCCCGGTAATGACTCTATTACGTTACCATCACGCCGTTTGACACTTGACAAAAACTTCAACCAAAACTGTACTTAACGGCTTAACGGGTATAATGAAATTTAAATTATAAATATCTCAAAAATTATTGAGTATCGACGCCTATAATTCTATATTTTCATAAACAAGAGAACGAAATCTACCAGTATGCGAAGTTTCGACAAAATCTAAGACCCGATGAACGCATTTTCTCCTTGTGAGATTTATACTGTCGCGGAATAGGGTGATTGTTTTGTCCGGTACTAGGCAACAGTGAACCCAGCAATGCAAAATTTGTGTATCAAAACCGATGCACTCTGCGCAATGTAGAAGGATAATTTAAGAAATACTTATAAAAAGATATAATAACATAACACACGTCTTCTCACCATAAAAATTAATAGATACAATAGGTTTTTGTTAGCCGCGTCAATCAACGGATCTTCTTAGCTGTGCACGCACGGCAAAGGTGTGTTAAAACGTGATTACTGTTTGTTTTTGTTCCTCTACAACTTACACCAGTTCAGTAAAGTTCTAAATGTTAAAGATATAGCTACTATCCGGTATTAGGTACCGCCCGGCGTTGGAGGACCTCCACCTATGTATTTACCTACATTAACACACCTGCCAACTCCTTAATCACAAAAAATGAGATAAAATCGCAGCCTTTTCTTTAATAAAATGATGTGCACCAAAATTACTCTGTTAATTCTCTTACAATTCACATATTGTAAGTTTTGGTATGTTCATCTGTTAGTTAAAAAATTAATCAAGTATGCTCAAATGATTCTGTTACGCAAACAGGTACGCATGATATTGTGTGTTAACTCGTTGACTAGAAAAATCAATAAAATTTACGCAAACATATCACCACAAAAATTAAATTCTGAAACAGCAAAATGCATTTCCAATACTGCAGTCAATGACTTAAAGAAGGTTTGTTTTTCTTTCAGTTGCGTCGTGCTTAATGACGTAGTAATTATTTAAGTTTCTCCTATTCAATCTTATGGTTGAGACTAAATGTATTTAGTTACTTACATCTTATATTTAGAATAATAAACTTCAATACCGTAGTAATTCTGATTGTATACTGTAAATGTGATAATAACATATTATATTAGCCTATTTTTATTTTTTTTATATTATATTAGCCTAATTAAATATTAGCCTAATATATACATTTTGGCGACTCACAGTGTGACGAGCAATGAATAAAAGTAAAAAAAGTGAAATGTAAAATTCATGGGTGGTGGTATTGTAAAATACTAATAAAGAAACGTAGATTTTACTACTCACCATTTTAACGAATATTCCAATCTGCTGTAAATAATAATGCTTTACATTTTTTCCCAATTTTCTGTGCATTCATTTAAATACGTGCCATTTGTCAAAGGTTTATCTGACAAATTTTATTTTTATATCTTATGTTTACTGTTATGAGGCCTACCAAGCTGCAAATTATTTTTTTTGTAATATCAACAATTTGTTCCATTTCATTGATGTTAACTATTTATCAACTTTGATTTGAGTTGCAAAAAAAGGAGCAGAGAGTTCCTGTGTGATTTTTGGTATACTAATTAAGGGCATATTAAACTTTATATTCACGTAAATTTTAGCGCTCAAGTTCACTCAACATGGAAAAAATGGTTGAAATTGTTATTAAGATGCTCAGCGACAAGGCGTACTGCGTAGACCATAAGTGGTCAGATGTAGGCATTATACTATATACATATACCTACATATATGTATATACGTATATACCTGCTGTATGTGTATATGTATATCTATATATATGTATGTATATTAAATTATCTTTAACAATATGTTTAAAAACATGTCTAATACGTGTTCGTTTTATAACTTTCATTTTAATTTTTCATGCATGTTCGACATTTTGATAAGAAAGTTTTTTATATTTTATTATATATATATAAGCTATAAATATTTTATTCAATAACAAATTAAGATTACGTTAATTTTTTTTCATCAATCGATGCATCTCCGTATTCTTTTCAAAAAGTATTACTGGTAGTGATAGGTTTAACACTAGATTGCCCAAGGAAGTCATTTTGACTGCTTTTTAATTTCAACTAGAAGAAGAGTCGATCACCAATGCTGAAAATGAAAGTGTCATCAATATGCCCAGGAAAAGTAAATTTTTTTTCTTGTTAATATTTACTAATAACTTGTTATATAACTGTAAATAATATAAAAAATATTAAAAATTAATTTTAAACTTTCTTTACACATTAGTTATTCTTTCACAATGCAGTCATTTTGACTGCTTCTGGGCAATATAGGTATATACTAAGTTTCAGTCTTTCTAGTGTTAAAATGGGCTAGTTTAATAGATATGAATTTTGTCCTTGACGCCCATATACTCGCCACACTATGCGGCGGCTGACATAAGTGGGTATTAATATTTAACCATAATATTAATATATTTAGACCCTGGCAAATTCAAAGATCAATAACGTGTTGTAACCTAGATACATACTTGTGTCTGTATACCCGTATTGTTCCTACTTTTATCATTTTAGTTTAGTTTTCTGCTTCTACTTCAGCATTTCATGTTTGCTACTTGCGTTTACATAAATTGCTATACGTAAATAGAGTACAATAACGTTCGTGAATTGTAGTATGGCTCCCATGAAAAGAATAATGCATGTATAATTCAGAATATTTTGCACGTAAAATACGCAACAGTTTTCACCGTACATAAATTTGTCTCGTAAACTTATTAGTACACGAGATTTTTTTTTATTTTACGCTTCTGGTCTCCTCGTGACTTTCTACTCGGAAAAATTTTGTAACGATTCACACTCTAATTTTCAACCTCGCCTTTTCTCTGTGCGATTGCTGAGTTTGGTAGACGTTCTCTCAGCTGTTGCAATGTAATGATTAAACTGCAGATTTTATGCATTAATGTCCAAAATGAATGAGTCAGATTTAATATAGTTGAATGATTAATAGCATTTATGAATACCGGTGTGCTGGTTACAAGTTATTAAATTTATTAAATAAATAACTCTTTTTGACTCCAGTTCTTGGCAACTGACACAGAAAATTTTTATTTTGCATAAAAATGCAGTCTATTAATTATAAATCAAATACTGCAATGATTAAATGAATTTTTGTTCTAATTTATTCACACGACGCTTATGTACCCGTATGCACAGAAATATTAGTCGCTAAATCTAACATGGTAGCTTGCTTGTATGTTTTTTCATTTTTATAACAATGTAATTTGAATATAAAAATTATAAAATTATAAAAATGAAAAAACACACAAGTTGGCTACAATGTTAGATTTATATATATATATATATATATATATATATATATATACATGTAGGTTTATATATATTATTTATATATTTAGATAATATATAATAGTCCATAATAATTTCACAGAAGGAGAAGAAGAAAATTTATATCTATCGTATGCACGTGCATTCTTCAATAGCTATATATCGACAATAACGAAATAGAAATTCATTACTATTCTTGAAAAAAGTGAATATCATACATGTTTAATATATTCATGACGAAACGTTCATCAAGAGTCTAAATCGATATTATAGTGCAAGAGGTTAAATAGCTCTTTTATTGTTAGATTCGTTTGGTAATTCCATCGTAAATTGTTAAAATAAATTATTCCTCAACTTTTACTACCAACCCTGCATTACTTCTTGTACCCTGCAGTAACCCCTTGCCTTAGAATGTCAAGTTAGACTCATGTTGAATATTTCAAACAATGTTTGCTAAACATAATAGCCGTCTATTTTGAAAGTGACCCGAGTCCATTTATTCTTAAATTGAGATATTTCAGAGTTTGCGTTTCAATAAAATTAGAAATATATGTACAGGATACCAATGTGTCATACTGCTTAAGTGTATCTAAAAGAGTTAAATTTACAATTCCTATTAAAATAATAACAATTATTAAGTGAATAATATGTGTTTTCTTACCAAAAATGGAGTTAAGTCACTTTCAAAGTTAACAACCAGATTCGTTATAAAATTTGAAAGAGCCCAAGTCCATTCGACGTAATTTGAAATGCTTCAAATTGAAAAAACAATATTCAATTTATTTTACATTTCTTTACAACTCTTCAAAAACACAATTTATGCAATTCGGGAAATTTTCTAACTACATAAATTACATAAGAATTTACTGCTCATCTACATTTTGTGTATGCGAGTGGGATGTCATGGTACACCGGTGGTATATGTATATCGTAGTAAGTCCATCATGTCCTTGTACTCCGCTGTTGTAATTCGTCTTATATTTTTATAAAGTGGTGTCAATACAATATTTTCGAACTTTTTCGTTGAAATCATTAGTTGCGAATTCGTGTTCACTATCTGAATTAAATGGTCTTATTGTTTTATTCTTTCCCACGAGTGTAATAATTAATATTATTTAATATTTTATGTTTTATATTGAATTGTAAGTGTGTATTGCGTGAATTTTTTTCACTGCATTAATTAAAAGTACTGATTATTCAACTAAAGCAACTGTCAAAAAACTGAAGTTAACTTGTTAAATACTAATTCCTTAAAATTACCTTCATCACTGGCTTCGGAGATTTGAAAATCTGCACTTTCGGACATTATCAATAATTGATTGGACTTAGGCCACTTTCAAAGTAATGGTTTTAATTATTGAACCAACTGCGAAAACTTATGTGTCCAAAATTATCGTTTAAACTCTGAATATACTTAACAGAAAATGTTGTTTATAACAGATAACTTCAAGTTGTACACGTTAATACGGTCAACAGAAAATAATTGACAAATGGACTTAGGCCACTTTCAAAATAAATGGCTCATATTCGCTATCCATTGTTATTAAACTGAAATAAAAATCCATATTTCTGTTATCGATATATAACCATTTACCAAAATTTAAGAATACAATAAATATAAATTTTCTGTTTCTTCTGGGATATTATAAACGTCAAAGAGAGGAATGGATGGTTAAATATGAAAATGTGTCCAGAATACAATACGTAGGTTAAGTTTGTTTGTTTAAATATGCTATTCATAATCTAAAATGTATTTTATTTTATTTGAGTAGTATATTTATTTCAATTTATTTTGACTTTAGATATTACGCTTTAATGTATGATGTATCGATGAATGATGGGATGTCTGCAGAATAACACTTGACGTAAGGGAAATAATTATTGTAAACCGAGTCCCTTTTCATGGCCAAGTAGTTGAAAAAAAATAAACTTATAAACGACAAAAAAATTTTAATCGTTTTAGATGTAAAGAGAATCGTAGCGAAAGAAGTTAAAAATCATTATTGTACATTTGGTTAATAGTAAATATAAGGAGCACTGAAAGTGACTATTTTACATTACTTTATAGTATAAATAACACGAATGTGTTTATCCAAATTTTTCGTAATTTTTTATGACATACATCTAACAAAATACATTTTATAATTATTCCTCATGGGTGTACTTTACAATCTTAATAATCGTAAAGTAAAAATATTAGAATCCTGTCATTTTTGCGGGTCCCGTAAACCCGGTTTTAAAGAAAATCCACGTAGAAAGATTCAATACCTACAAAGGGGCAATTGAGCAGTATCAGACGTGAGTATACCGCGCGTCAGATATCATAACCGTCTCGTGCTAATCAATGTTGAAACGGTCTCGGAGCTGTGCCAGCTAAACAAACGATCCACTGATCATACCGCGACAATGGAGAACGAGTGGGAAGTTATTAATCCCGGCGGCACGAAAGCGCCGAAGTAATGCTTCTTGCTTTGCGCTCTGTTAATGCGACCGTCGCAGGAGAAATTGGCGGTGAATAACGAAATAGAAGAAAGAAATCAGCTGGAGAGGCAAAGCTCACATGGAAAATTCATGCATTTCATGGTTGTGTAGACGAACACTTCACCGCTGCTACGGTTCTTCTACCTTATTCCTTGCCCTCTTTTCCCTCTTTCTCTCGCTCCTCACGATCGATAAGGGCTTCAGTTTACCGGGACACTTTTATCCAACAGCTGCATGCATGACATCAAGTCGTAAATAATAGCCCCTCTGCGAAAAGAAGAGAAAAAAAGGATTGCATCGATAGACCACGCGGAGGAGAGAGAGATTGATAATTAAAACGAGCGACACCTCTATTACTCGTCGCTGTTAACTGCGTTACGCGGAATATCAGCTGGCCGATATTTAGCACGGTCCCCGTCTTGCTGCTATAAATTACATTCGCCGACTTGGTAATCAACTCTGCACGATTGCAAGACCGACAAAAGCTTGATTTATACGTGGACCATGTTTTGATTCGTTCTTAAATCAAGAGAGATTTAACTACTGCACCGCGGAGGGACAAGATAAGAACAAGAACCTCTTCAAGTACAGGATCATCGAGGTAAATCCAGAAAAATCATTCAATAAAAAGAAAGCAGTTCAAATTCAAGAAAAATACCAATATATCTGTGGTTGCAAGGAAAAACGCCGCATGTTACAATTTCAAAAAATTTGAGTTTATGCATTAATTGAGCTTTATAGTATGGGATTTACATATTTACCAGAAAAAAGTCATCAAAACAAATTCGAACGGCTCAAAAAAATAATGCAATTTAACCGATGTCCTATGTCAAAGCATTAGTGATCAACTCTTTAAACGGCAATATCTCGATAGTATGTGACATGCTTCGTTCTCCCTGACAACCACAAATATTATTTCGCCAGTCTCTACAAAATGGCGTAAAGTAGGCCTGGCAAACCGATTGCTCACGAGCTGCCGACGCTCGAGCTTCTAAACTGACTACCGGGCTCTTAAATACTAGTTTTGTTAGTCAGGGACAAAAACATGGAAAATCCTATTAATTTGTTAATTTTTATTTAATAAATAACACAAATGAAATGTTTTGTACATACATCGTTTTACACGGTTCTTGTTTATTTGATTCAGTTGGTAAAACTAAAACGTTGTTGTTTCTTGTTGTTTATACACATACGTTGTTAAACATAAAAATATTTGGCCCCTTCTGCGTTTTGGAGAACTTCGTGTTCTTAACTTTTTTGAACTTTTTTTTATGTGATCCTGTAGATATCGATGAAGACATCCCGAACATGTGTGTATGGTTGTTAGGAATTCACTGCTGTATAAGTTATACGCGTGTAAAGATGAGCAGTTTTGAGCGTTTTTGACAGATTATAGCGTCGCCATATTGGATATTCGTTGAGTGGTAGAGGTAGGTAGGTCTGTTCGGCGCATGCGTTGGATAGATCGTGAGTGTTCAGTGCATGTGTTAGATGGTATGGTATATTTGCGGGATAGACTAAATAGTAGTGAGCGTATGCTCTAGATGCCAATTCAGCGGTTACACATATTTTGTAAACATAAGCAATTTAAAGTGTTTTTCACAAATTAATTATTAATAACTTTATTGTTGATTTTGAAACGGCTAGTTCAAGTATTATAAATTTTAACTTTAGAGACATGCCAACTAGTAAAGAAGAAGCAATTAATTGGGCTCAGGATTATGGATTGTTGCGGAAATTTAAAAAATGTCGTACTCATCGGTGCGAAATGAAAATTTATTACAATAATCATGAAATCGGTCGTTTTTGGTGTCCAGTAATTAAAATATACAGAATCACATACAGGATTTCAAAAAGAAGGTACAGTCCGGGATGGTTTGGGGTTAGGTCATCATGTGAGCGGAAAAGGCTGGCCCGACCATGGTATAATGTTTCGCATTTTGATTTAGTAAATGTGTTATTATTACGTACGTGTTTGTGCTGCTATCTAACGGATCTGTTCGGAAGTATTTAGCCCATTTTATGTGTATCACCTAGCAAATATATCAATATAGCGGCGCTTTAACCTGTCAAAAAGACTTAAAAGTGTTCGACTTTATACGCGTATAACTTTTTAACCAATGAATTCGGCACAATAAAATTTTTATTTTCGGAGTTCTCTCGTCGAAATCTATAAGATTGTATAAAAAAAAACTTGAAAAAAAGAGTTCTCCAAAACGCAGTTAAACCGAATATTTATTCTACATGATAAAATACTAATGTAAAGTATTCTTACAAATGTTTCATAATCTTCTATTCCTTCGGTGGATCCTCGGGACACTGCCATTTTCACGAATCCGTCTTAATAATTGTGCCTGTCTTCCAGCTTCAATATGGGCACCACCAGTGTCTTTTATATCGTCTATTTAAGAATGTAAACTTGAAGGAATCAAATGCCTGTACTCACAAAAATCAATATTTCCAGATGATTCTCGAAAAATCAATATCTGCTTGGAAACGATTTCTTCAGTTTGAATCGGAGCAGAGTTTTCGCGCGGGAATTGCAAAGAACGCAGAACTTTTTTGATCGTGGTCTGAGTAATTTCTAGTTCGCCATCATAATTTCTAAGACTGTGTTGTGTAGTGTTTAGTGATTGTGTAAAGGTGTGATGTTTTGTTCGAAAATAGTGTTTACAATCTTAAATAGACGACATAAAAGACACTAGTGGTGCCCATATTGAAGCTAGAAGACAGGCTCAATTATTAAGACGTATTCGTAAAAATTGTAGTGTCCTGTGAATTCGCCGAAGGAATAGAATATTATGAAATATTTATAAGTATATTTTACATTAGTATTTTATCATGTAGGATTAATATTCTTATCTTTAACGATGTATATGTATACGGTTTTATTTCATAGTTTGCAAATTCAAATGTATAATCCGAATGGGCGGGGAGACGTTGACATGGTACGGGTCTAGCGACGAATGTCTCTAAATTTTGTTTGTCTCGAGGCACGCAGACGATCATGTTCTGTTTCATCGATACCGTCGGGTGGACTGTAGTAGTAGGCTGTCGTCTATACGTATAACTCCACACAATCAAATTTTGCAAAAACTTTAACGGCTTATATCTCAATAACAATTTGTTTGCGACATATGGCTCCTTTCAAACTTTTTCTCTTCTCGATGAGTAGGAAGCGTTGATGTAAAAAAAATTTGATCAACAATTTTCTTTGTTATAAACAATTTTGCGGCAAGTTTCTCTTACAAACGTCCACCGACCCAGAGGTGTAGATGCACCCCTAGGACGGATGACCATTACTTTTTATGCACACTGTACGTTTGGCAACTGCGTGGCGAGAATTTCCTCCAGGTATGCCCAGGTCGTTCGTGGTGTGTACCCTTTAGAAAACTGGGCTTATGGCACATCTATTTGCTATCGAAGGTTGGGAAGGTCAGGGAGGCAACGAAATAGCAAGCAATTCAAAACTTTGGTCAAAGACATCCTCAAAGATATATGTACCCAAGCAAACTATAAACCTAGGCAGCACAGGCGTTAACACAGTGCATTGTTTTGATCCGTCAAAAGTTAGAGATTGTCGGCTCTTGGCATATACCGCTCTCGCAAGGTTCCAGATATTTACAATAATGTCAAATTTTAAAGATCTTGTTGGCCAGTCCAGAATTTTAATCTTCTCAGTTGCAAAAACTATTCTGCTATTTTGAACGGTGGAATTATGTTAAAATATGAGATAAACTTATCGTAAAGCCTCTGCCCTACTAATTTTGAAGATCTTGAAATATGTTGTCAAGGTGTATTACACATGTAACAGGCGATCAGCTTTAGTTTCCGAGACATTCGCAAAGAACTGTAGTTAAACTTACAAGGTAACAAATACACTTTCTGCTGGAACGAGGCGAGGCCAAGTGCTAATTAAAATATACAGGATCTCAAAGAAAAGGTTTAATTGAAGTTGGATAGGGTTAGACCCGTAAGGGACAAAGAAATCGTTTAAGCTTGCAATGTTCCACACTTTGCATAGATTGTGGCATGTTTAATCGGGCCGACCTCACGGCCAGCCCTCGCCACCCCTTCACGAACCTAACCCCAACCAATTCCAAATCGGTAAGGCTGTAGCTTTTCGATAAATTGATAAAAAATTATATCAAAAGTATTGCTAAGGGATGTGTTTAAATTGATGAACTAATATTAACAAATTCAAAAGTTGCAAAATGAAGTGGACTCGCAATCTCAATTTATTTAAAGCTTTTTACAAATATCACGGAATCTAAAGCCGTCCGCTGGTTGCATGTATAGGAAGTTCAGAATGATGACCTTGACAACATATTTCAAGGTCAAATATAAAAATGCGTGACGAAGACGCTTATCGACAAGTTTACCAAATATGAAATTAATACCAGCAATTCTTGTCGCATGTTTATGTCATAACTTCTTAATAATGTCTAAATATTTCTGACTACTCATTTTGCTACTAATAAACTTCTTATCAGTCTTTCCATGGTAGTCTACATCGTCCGACACCATAAATTCGCTACCATCCATTTGACGACGGCTCAATAATTGAGCTTCATTTCGCAAACCATGGTAATAGTAATTGAAACTGTCTGGTCCGAACATATTACAATTTTTTGCATCAGTAAATATTATTTTTCGCCACTTTTTCTTAAACTGAATATATTTTTCTGCAAATTGCTTTTCGTAACATAGATATACTCTCATGTAGTCATAAATACTTGCGTTACACGCTGAAATTAAACTGATTTCAAATTTAGCTCTTGTACATGTGATTAATTTTATGCTTCAATGCGTGCATACAATAATGGAGATACATATATCGCATAATTACTTAGGTGAAATTGATATCGTCGGATTAGTTTAACTTAATTCAATATTGATGTTATTGACGATCGATCCTTCATAGGAAAACAAATGTTAATAATTATTGTGGAGCTGTTGAACACTACTGATTCATTTTAATTTTCATTTTTTTAATGCATGTATTTAGACGACAAATGTCTATCATATTTTATTACAAATAAATAATTACACGACAGTAAAGAAGTGACGTAAAAGTACGTAAAGTAATGGTTACTTTTTAACGTCATTTGTCGCAGAAAAATAAAAAGCTCAATAATGAAAAAGGTGTTATAAATAAATTGAAATTGAATACAAAAAACTTTAGTATAAAATATACTAGGTACACAAATGAATAATCCATTAATTTATTTAAAGAGTACATATAGAAATGTATCTTAACAATGGCGATGTTATCACTTCAATGATATCACATTTTTGCAAACGAGGATAGCGTGAATTTAAAATTTAAAAATATTTATGTAATTTATTTAAATGAATATATTATAAAAAATTAATTACCATAATGAATGTGAAGCAAGGAATATAAATGTAAGGCAAGGGATGTGAATGAAAGAAATGTATAACAAGCAAAGTAAAATATGTTTTCAATGAAAATACATTAGATAATTAGACTACGGGTCTTTATGTATTTACGGCTTTCGAAAATTTTCAAAAAATGCTAGATTATAAAATTCGATAGAATTTGGTACGAGTTTTATTTACTTCAGATCTACAAAGGCCGCTACCACAGAAAATAAGAATTTATTTGATCCCATCTTCTTAAAATTTGCCTACAAAAATTGAAAATTGCATAAACATCCGCAATCTATAGATAATAATTGAAACATCGTTTATACGAACTTTGGTTAATTAAACTCACGATTATCCTAACTTACACTGTTTTACGATCAGAATTAACTGAAGAGGGAGAATATAATTCGATAAACATAATATTCTAAAGAATTTATTACTTAAAAATAGATCTTAGGTAGTATTAAATACACACAAAAAAATTCTAGAGTGACGAATCGAATGTTGAATGATGCGCAATCTGCTCATCACATCATGCAACCCATTAATACAATAAAGGTTTATCGTATTTAGAAAATTATAAAATTATAATACCTATAATTTATTAAAGAAAATACTTTTATACACATTCTACACCCACAATCCTTAACGTCACAACATCATTATTATTAGTCTCATAAAATCAAGTTGTCTCAAAGATTTATTGTGACTGAATGAACACTGATATTTTAAACATTTTGTTGATTTACTCTACGTCGGAGAAAGTAATTTACTACCACCAAGCAGAAAAGTTAACCCGCTTCAAGCGATTTTGGAGCGGTATCGTTAATGCTGGATACGAGTTCGTTAAGTTCATTTAAAAGTTTCGTGCATATTTCCGCGAAGAAATATTACTCGGTCGCTCGGATTGCAGATGAGTGAAATAAATTTCTCTCGCGTAGAATTTGTATCGATGTATAATTTACGATATTATATATAGTATTACTGTGAGACACTACAATAATATGCAACATACATACATATAATTTTCCGCACACACTTTAATATATGTGTATGTTATATATAGACTGCAGATTTTTTGCAATTAGAACAAAAATTAATTGGTAAAGTACAAACCTGAGAAGACATTCGAAGAATTTTAGAGTACTGTTACACTACTTTCGACTTATTAAATTTATTAAAAGAACAAATATATCTTATTTAATTTCTGTGCTTGACTATTAGTTGGAACATTTTCATTTTTCTTATGGATCCGTTGTATACAGTGGATCCAAAAAGTATCTGACCATAAAATTTCTTATTCTCGAGAAATTGACGACATTTAATTTGTTGTAATTTCGTAAAAAACAATTCTGAAGCAAGAAACATAGGGTTTCTACTTTCGCACTCCATCATTCATATTTCTCTAAGACAGGGATGCGCACGATAAGGGCCCCACAAACGCCCGCTTCTCCCACTAACCTCTCTTTCATAAGCGAGGCCTGCGCATTGTTCGCGGTGGGCGAAGCACTTTCTTCCTCTATGGTAACGGCGGATGCTGGTGGGGACAGTGGGCGCTATGGTGGGGACGGTTTGTCTCAATTGAGACAAAAATGCCCATCCCTGCTCTAAGATATTTCTACATGATGTAGCAGATGAGAAACCAAAGATCTATTTTTCCTCAAAAATGCTATAAATTGAAACCCCTGTACAAAAATTATAAAATTTTATTCGTGAATGAATGTCCTACAAAGTTCAAGATTCAAACGTTCTCTTTACAACAAAACTTAAAAAATTGATGTTCGATTGATTTTCATTGTTTGGTGGAGGACAAAAATGAGAACCAACTTGAGTGGTATACGGCCCTCATGATGTACCTTATGTTGCTGTAAAGTTGGCTGTACATCATTCATTTAACCCTTAATAAATAGACTAAAAACATTGTACATCAAGTTGTTTTGTGTCGTAAAGGGAAGATTTCAAAGTTTTTAAATACGCTTCAATTGGTAGAAATTTCCAACAGAAAACACATCTTGAGTGTCCCATCTTTCACGTGACTGCGAGATTGCAGAAATGAATAACGGCTGGAGAAATTAGAAGCTTTACACTTGAAAACGAGATTAGGTTTATGGTTGTACTACTGTTTTTAACGAAATTATCACAGTTTGAATATCGGCGGATTCTCCAGGATTTGTTTAGTGTTCAAATACTTCCTGGATCCACTGAATACACTGTACGACACCAAATTTGTTCTACAATGCTTGTTGGATGATTCTTATAGAGCTTGTCATTCTAAAACCAAATCCAAAAGTAAAATTGCTCCATGAATCACAAAACATTGATTTTTGTAAAAATGCATGATGTTAACAAAAACATGAAGTGTCACGCGAAAATTATACATGCGAAACAGTTCGGGTTTGCGTCAAAAGATACAGGGGACTCTCCTCTATATATCCACGTTTCCAATTATATTTTTTTGTACTTTCTAATAGTTGTAAATGTTTTTTCAAGTTTGAAAAAGAGCTGACGCGGTTACTTTATACGCTATATTTTTGTATTTATGTGAAAAATCCTTTATCTAGCACGAATTACTATAGAGTATTGAATTCTATAGATGTTTCTGGTAAACAAATCATTCACGAAAAGTATTCGTGAATAATTATATTAAATATAATAAATACAAGAAGAAATTTGAAGAAACTATCTCTTTGAATCCATTTTTATAACAGCCCGTCATCATGGTAAATCATCAGTAAATAATTTGTTACACATGTTACATTTGCTGTTAAAAATTTTGATTACATTGCATGCATTAAAAGTATTGTCACCTAATAGGTTGACACATTGTTGAATCAATGAATGTATACAAGATTTATTGAACTTTAATTATGGCTCCTATACTTATCTCTCAACATAAAAATAGAGCAAAATTTAATATTCTTAAAATCAATTACTACATACTTATTGACCTCTTTCAAAAATTCTTTACAAAAAGGCACTTCCTCCGGTCTATTTTTTTTTGTTATAATGATTAGAGTATTTTGGAAACAAACTCCGAACACAGTAATACATTTTAACCCTCATACGTTCGTCAGGGTGAAAATTCACCCATTTATTATTTTTATATACTGAAAAATGATTGATCTCATTCGGTAGGTGTTATGAGGCGTATTTCTTTAAAATGCGACGACCTAAATAAAATATAATATATTGACTTCAAGTATAGAGCAAAAATGGGCGAATTATTATACTAGGATCATTTATGCGAATATCTCTGGGGAACGTATGAGGGTTAAGCAAATAATTCGGATGTCTACTGTATAAATCAAAAGGGAAAACAGATCATTCATTATTTCGTAAAGCATCGTAATTCAAAGTATAATTTCATAAGTAGTCTTTTCAGATTTCCATTCTCATTTAATAATATACAGATCAAACGAAAAGGCAAGCCATATATTATTCTGTCATGCATAACAGTTACCAGCATAACTTAATTTTGCCTCGTGTACAGAGTACCGACATCTTTGAAATGGTAATAACTATACGTGGCAATAAATGAAGTTATCTCTGCTTCAGTGGAAAATGGAGCACATAATCATTTATCCTTAGTTAGCTGGTAGCGTGTGAGTCTACTGTGTCAGAGCAATCCAGTTAGTAATTAATTATCGTATATGCAAATTCCTTTGGCAATACAGGAAGATGCGATTATGAGCGATTCGATTGTTTTCTGATTATGAAGAAAGTAGCTCCTGTGGTTCAGTTAACAATACAATGGATCTAAAATATATTTGAACATTAAATGTCCAGTTTTTGAAAAATCGTCGATATTTATAATGTTATAATTTCGTGAAAAAGAAATTGTAGAATATTAAACCTAGGTCTACTTTTTCAATGCATACTTATGGAAAGACGATATAAAATTAATAATACTTTAGAAAATAACTGTATCGATATCAAGTTAGTTAAAGTAAAATAAGTGCGTACTTAAAATATTGTTCTTGCAAAAAGATAGAGAATGTTCCTTAAGAAAATATAACATCACTTCAATGAAATTAAATAATACTGTCCTACTTATTACAGCAAGAATAAGTATGGTTGTATGTATCTTTACATTGAATACAAATTACAAGTGTTCAGTAGCATAATGTGAAATAAATGTGTAATCAGAATAATAATCATTTTGAATGGAAAAATGAATAATACTGAATTATAATGTATATTGTAATAATTCAAGACAATTATCTGTAAATTTTAACATTTGAATACAGATTTGGTCTAGTGAAGTTGTAGATTACTTATTATATGATTTATGCACATACTTCAGTGCAAATTCAGATTGTTAAATAAGATATAAGAATTTGTGAATGTATTGGAAACTAAAATTTCAGGTTCGTGTATGCATTTATTGATCAACTTGGTACTTGCATATATTTACTACGTGTGTATGTATGCATGTATACATACATTTCTAAAATAACGAATTTGTTGTAACGTACATAGTGTCTTAACACAAGTAATAACTGTAATAAACGAAGTAAAAAAACACGTAATTGTATTAAACAATACGTTTTATCGGTTTTGCTAAAAGTAGAATCGCATGAAAAAAGTACTATTATCTATTTTCCATTCATTTAATAGCAATAGAATGAAATTTACAAAATAGTGATTGTTAGTTGAAATATTAATTGGAGATGTTTAGTGAAAACTTGTCACATAACGTTTCATTTCCAAGGCAAACGCTTCGAATATTTGTCAACTATGTACATAATGTTTCTGTTTCTGCTCAAATATCGTACCGTGGCTAGCTGACACGATTCCAAGCATCGAACCCCGTATCCTCCATATTCAACGCGAGGATTGGTAATAATGGGAACCCCCTCCATTATCCATATAATATAATAAAAACGCAGCGTTTGGTGTGCGGTCGCAGGCGTCACCCAAAGGCCTTGTATTCCCTTTTTCGGGGAAGTACCCGTATGCCGTCGCATACCTGAGGTCCACTGGAAGGTTCGGTACACCGATCTGTGTTTGATTCCTCATTTTTTTTCTTTTGATTGTTTTCCCACACCTCCCTTTTCATCTTCAGAGGCTTAGCGAATCTCGTGGCTTCTTCCAGTAACCTGATGGCCCCGGGTGGACTCTTCGGTCCCCTCCTGCTCGTTAAACCTTCATATCCGGGGAATAATCCCTCCATTTGTTGAGGTTTTCTTGCGGCCTAAGGTAGACGCCTTGCGCCTACCATTACTCGCTTTGCTTGACCATGCATGCACACCTGTGTCGTTGCATTTTCACCGCCGAGATTCGCGCGCATTGGTGTAGCAGGGAGTACATACTTCTCAACGTCTCCTATGTCTTTTACAATGTTCTCATACCTAAATCGCATATAAATAATATCTAATACGCTGACAACTATATCTAACTACGCAAATAACTATATCTAGAAAACGCCACTTAACTAAACCTAAGTACGCAAATTCTTATCGAAATAGTACGTTTAATTCGCGTCGCACGCTCCACTCACTAACTCTAAAGGTAGAAGGGATGTACCTACGTATCTATCCGCAACAGTTTCCTTTCCAAGGCAAACGCTTCGAAAAGACGTTGATTCAAAATCGGCCAAAATTAACCAAGACCACTTTTCCTGAAACTGTGCCTATTTGTAGCCCTTTGGGTCTAACATTGATTCCGTGCAAAAACTTTTTCCCAGAACTTCACGGTTACGGGTGGGGGGGAGGGGGTCAAAGTACGTATTTTGCGAAATCTATTACGTGCTGTAACTTTTAATAAAAATACGATATCGACCCGACACTGATACCAAAAAATCATAAAAAATTCAAGCTTTCCAACAGTGTATAAGTTTATGTAATTTATTTATTACTATCATAATTTTTTCACGTTCTTCGTGTTTTTCAAGGTGTAAAAAATTCAGAAAAATTGCAATTCCTAAACAAAGTGTCGTCTGATTTTAACCAAAAACGCTGCATTAATAATACATTTCATGTCCTTTCAAATGGTGCTTGTCATACTTTGGGGAAATTATTCGTTTTTGAGTTATAAAGTAAAGTGTGGTCAGCTACTCGACCTATATATTCATTTCAAACGTGGAAAAAACGTTTAATGTGATTATATATACACTGTATATAAAACAGCTATGTTATTGTTATCAATTCTACTGTTTTGAAACAGTGAAACACATTGGTTATATTTTACAATAATTGTATCAGAATGCAGATATTGCTTATTTTATTTTATTTTATATCTTATTATACAATTATCAGGTAGCGTATCTTGTTCAGTTTGTTTCGATTTATCTTCACGACAGTATTTAATAATCTCAAACGAAATAGACAGTGTTTTATGATTTTCCGAAACGGAACTATTCACTCTTTCATCGATACCCAGAATCAAAGGAATAAAAGGAACAATCATTTTTTTCAGACGCAACCATCTAAAATTTCGAGAGAGAAATCAAGTATTGACGAGATGTGTTCATTTTCTTACGTTTCGCGCATTGAGATTACTGCTGTCGTGGTAGACAGCTATAAATCATCAGTTTCATTTTTGTTGTCGTGTCGTGAAGGTCTGTAAAAGAATTTTGTATGTGCGCAACATTTCGTTAGAATATAGGATTATTTTAATTTTCTTTTCTTAATAGCGGTGTAGTGTATAAGTTACACAGTGTAGTGCATATTCTAAATAACAGTATTTCTGACAGTACATGTGACTAATAGTAATCATGATTAGTACGATAACTGAAATAAATAAATGTGAGTTCTAATAAATGCGAAAATGTGGCATTTTTCTTTTAAAAACACCGATGAAGGAGAAGAAAATTAAATCAAATCAAGTGTATTGTAAAAAATGTTTTTTGGAATCTCCATTTTCAAATATTGGTGACTAAGAAGCTGGAACAAGTTTCCAAGGTGTAATATCAGCTTCAGTACCAGTAGAGAGAGGAGGGAGGGACACTGAATCTTCCGCCACTTTACCAATAAAAGCAGCTCCTTGTGTCATTCGAAGTGCATATTTGGTTGTAGAGGTGTTGAAGAAAAAAATCTTTCTTTTATTAATAAAAAATTAAGGACAGAAACATTGATAAATGATCATATTATAATCCACGAAAGATCAGTATGTTGCAAAAGGCGAGCTATGATAAATAAGTCACAACCTACGGTATGTAGAATAATTTCAGAAGTGCGAGGTATTATTATGTCAAAGTTTGTTCCCCATTTTTTGGGGAACATAACAAGAGAGAAAATAAAACAAGAGACATCATATATAGCTCGTCATTTAAACAAAACTCAGGAAAATGAAGATAATATATTTACCATTTGGAACGGAACATGTGTATATTTAAATAAAAGTACGAACTATCGCTTTCAAAGAGTATATATAATCACAGGAAGCGTTTTTTCGACGTTTGAAATGAATATATAGGTCGAGTAGCTGACCGCGCGCCTTAACTTCTACTCACATTTTACTTTATAACTCAAAAAACGAATAATTTCCCCATGGTATAACAAACACTATTCGAAAGGGCATGAAATCTACTATTAATGCAGCGTTTTTGGTTAAAATCAGACGATATTTTTTTTTGGGAATTGCAATTTTTCTGAATTTTTTACTCCGTAAAAAACACGAAAAACGTGAAAAAATTATGTTAGCAATAAATAAATTATATAAACTTATACACCGTTGGAAAGCTTGAATTTTTTATGATTTTTTCATATCAGTGCCGGATCGATATCGTATTTTTATTAAAAGTTACAGCACATAATAGATTTCGCAAAATACGTACTTTGACCCACTCCTTCCCCCCGTAACCGTGAAATCCTGGGAAAAAGTTTTTGCACGGAATCAAAGCGCTACCAATATGCAAAGTTTCAGGAAAATTGATCTCGGGTAATTTTGGCCAATTTTGAATCAACGCCTTTGTCACCTACGTGCGTGATATGGCATGACTTAACTAATGTCTGTCTGTTCATTATTATTTACGGGGACGATAATATTTATAAACTTTACCCTATCCCTGTTTACAGTGACAGTGGACGTCTCCCCTTCTAATTTGTGCTGTCTCATTGGAACAGCCCTTCGCTTTCATAGCAACTAGCTATCGAACGGCATCAGATTGGCATGTAGAAAGATTCATTTTATAACAAGAATTACTCACTTCTTTCTACTATGAATAATTGAAATCATTACGCATCTTCTTCTATATAATGATGACTTTCACTTTCTAAAAGTTTGCCTATGTTTTTTATACTTGACCATAAATAAATAAAATATTATATCATGTATTTATAATTACATAAATAATATTTTTAAAAGATTTGTAGACGGTAACAATTTCATCGCATTCTGTGAAATTTTAAATTTTATATAAGCGTCTATAATTTACGTAAGTTTTCGTATAATTGCCTGGAGTAGTGGAAACCTCAGAAATAAACATTAATGTTTTAATTGTAGCACACTGCACAAACAAGTTGGAATGTGTTGGAATGATTGAAATTCGCGCGTCGTGTTGTGTTGGCGATTCTGTTGTGTGGTTGGAATTCCGTTGTGTTTGTATCTCCCGCGCCTTCGTGCGTTCGTTGTTTTGCCTCCGTATTGTGTGCACGTGCTTGATGCGATGTGCGTCCTGTATATTCTGGTTAATGTATAAGAACATTCTGAAACTAACTCTAACCGAATGAATCAATCTGATTTACGTCCATAGCAGGATTGAGTGAAAAGATTGATTATGAAGTGAGGTTACTTACAGGGAACTCGTTATGTATGGAGCAGTACACGTCTATTGTCAGCTAACTATAATATCACATGGATCGGAAGGAGGTCAACAAGATATCATTGCAGGAAGACGATAATGTACTTGTTTATCGCATTATGATATTGTCGTGAAAGGTTCACAACAGCTGCCAGGCGCTTGTTTAGCACGATGAACATGTATATACAATCGTCCATTGAAATTTTCTTTGATGTACCTTCGAATCGAATGTCGTTTTATACGTAAGAACTTCTTTGAAATCAAAATATATTAAAAAATGTATTGCATGCAAATGGAGCCACAAATATACGCTGAACTACCCTAATTTTAAACAATAATCTGTGTTGCATATACATACATGAAAATAGTGAACAACCCAGATAGCCAAATCTGCCCAGGCAGAAAACCAACAAAATCTGCCGGCATACGCGGACGTTAGACTACCGGCAGACGACCGCGGCAGATCGCCGGCAGAATCTGACCAAAATCTGCCATCAATGACAGTTACACCATCTACTAACGCTTTTGGTGACTCGCTAGCAAGATCTGACTTCCTAATTTCTACAATAAAGAACGCGTATATACAATTATACATTTTATAGAGCACTGAATCTGATCTGGATGTTTAGCTATATATCCATACAGCGAATTATATTTTTTGTACTTTCAAGTAGTTGTATATGCTTCTTAAAGTTTCAAAAAGAGCTGACGTGGGTACTTTATACTTTATATTTTTGTTTTATACTTATATTATTATACTTATAATTTTGTATAATGATTGGCACCCAAAAAGACAAAAAGAAGTAAGCAAAGACATATTTGAGTAGTACAAATATCGACTACGAATAGCTACGGTCCTGGCGAGTAGAGAAACTATCCTGGCGTCAGTTCTTTTTCATTTGACAAGTAAAGCTTTTTCATTTGACGCATTGTTTTCCAGAAAATCGATTTCGAAAATGTTATTGCTCTTTGCATTTTAACTTTATTTACTTCTATAATCTATTTTCATCGCCAAGAAATATTTTAGCTACTATTTAATACAAAAGTTCAAATATTCGATTTAATGCTTTAGACTTATATTAACAAAATAAGATTATTTTATTTGCAACAATTTCCTGTTTATTTAAAAGAGTATTCTCTTGAATTATGGAACAACGATTATTTAAAATACCATTTGAAATCTTTTTTCTCCAAAACATTAACCAGTTCAGATTTGGTGCACTTTAAAATGTGTAATTGTATATATTTCTATCGTAGAAATTGGGAAGCCACATCTTACTGGCTAGTCATTAAAATCGTCGCTAGATGGCGTAACAGTCTTTGATTGACTGCCGCGGTCATCTGCCAGCAGTCTGCCGGAAAATGCAGGCGGCAGACTGACAAGGCAGATGGATATGGATCTGCCGGCAATATGCTTACTTTGAACGTACCATATGTAGTCTGACATTGCCGAGACCCAAGGGAACCTAAAAATATAATTTTGCATTAGTCAATGATAAGTAGGTTCACTGTATAGAATTTATATTAAGCAATACTACAACTAAACGAATATAGTTCTATAAAAATTGCTTGTGTTTGCTCACTGTAGCACACGCTATTGACCCAATTGAGAGAATGAAAAACGTTTGAAAGGTAACTTTCTTAATCAGCGTTAAAATCTTGCAACAACCCAACGTCCATTTCAAACACTGAATTTGATAAAAACAATATTATAGCAGTAATAATATCTTTGTGAGCATTGGAGTTAATTATTTTCAGAGTGCGAATCTTAAAGCAAATTCAAAATTTTTTGACGCAATAGTAAGAAACAAAAGTTAAACAAAGATATATTTCTTATTGAAAAACTTTCAGCAACATGAAAATAATATTATAGTATTCTAAAATTTTTGTGACATTTTTCCTGTTTCATATACCGCTCACTAATTTTTGTGGTAAATAAATAAAATCTGCAGCTTAATTATTTTCTTAGAACAAGAATAAAATAACAATGTATTAAATTTCAATACTGCTTTATCTTTTAATGCGGTGGGCGGTGAACCCTGGGTGGAGGTCGTGGAACGAGAGGTGCGTTACGCCACTTCGTCGAATCCTGAAAAGGACTGCTCCGGAATACTCCCACGAAACGGCGTTGCGGCCGGGTTTATGTCCCCGCCGCGAGAAGCCTTCTCTTCGCGGCGGCCCTCTCGCGGCCGCGGCGCGGACTAAGTCGCGCTTGGACGTGCGCGAGACCGGCGCACTGATGGTATATGGTCTCGGTTTTTTACCGTACGTCTTATATTTGTGGAGAAAGTAGGGGGGGAACTGTTATTGGTGGGAAACCGGGCAGAAGAGTGCAAGACGACACGACGAGACGATCGTACTTCGAAATTTTGGTAAGTTAATGTTAATATATTCGATTTCATAATGGCAACTGGTATTGGAGAAGGAGCTACTTGTCAATTCATATTTGAAAATCGAAAAAAAATTTGCGAAACTATGCGGGGTGACTAAGGTACCCCATTTTAGCCCAACTTTGTACCTTACTGACGCTAAAATCGTCGCGCATGCGCGAGAAAACCGAGTCCATATACCATCACTAGACCGGCGTTAGTCTAGCGCGAAGAATCGCATCGTCGCAACCGTAGAACCACAATTTCGGACATGAGACTTAGAAATTACGTACGTTCCAGGATTGCTCACTTCTTACGCACAAGATATATATATATATATATATATATATAATGAGATAATAAATAAATAATTAATAAACAAAATAAATAATAAATAAATAATATAACAATTAAATGAATAATAAATAAATAATATAAAAATTAAATAAATAAATATATAAAATATAATAATAATAATGTTCTTAAGAGAAAATTTCAAATGTTCTAATGAACTATTTCAAATGTTTTAAAGATATTATTTATAATAATGACAGTGTTTAGACGAATGTAAGGCATATTTTTTGTTAGAATAGTGTGCCCTTTGTTCAGCTGCACGCCTGGCCTATGTATTTCGTTGAGAGTCGTCTCGTCTTCGGCCAGGCGTCGAAATTCTTCCCTTAATTTATTCCCTGGGGCACCACTTGGTATAGTCATGTTCTCCTGTTTAGTTCGGATAATCGAGGTGCTACTGTATTCACTTGTTCATAATTAGTGAATGGCAACATTTTTGCACACTCCCGTTTTGTGAACTCCAGTAATGAATGAAAATGTACAGTGAATAAATATCTCCTAATGTAAATGTATGGTGGATAGAAACTCCTTGTACAAATATGCAAGGTGTTAATTTTAACTCGGACACCTAAATTATTTCCGCTACTATTAAAAGTAAGAAAAAATAACTAAATAGGATGAACATGGTTTTAAGGCGTGTATCAGATGGTAATAAAAAAATCCTTTGAAGGTCATTTTAACAGTTTTTTCGAGGTCACCGTATTTTTCTGGCATATTAACATGTATTTTTGATGGGTACATGCAAAAAAATATACGGTGACCTTGAAAAAACCGTTAAAATGACCTTCAAAAGAATTTTTTTGCTACTATCTGACGCAAACCTTAAACCATGTACATCCTATTTAGTTATTTTTTCTTACTTTTAATAGTAGCGGAAATAATTTAGGTGTTCGAGTTAAAATTATCACCCTGTATAGTGTACAAAAACTACCCCTGTATATGCATAACGCATAAAAGCTGCTAGTCTAATCACAAATGTTGATATTTCTACAAAAAGTAGAAACAGAAAATTCTAATAGCTCATGCTAGCTGAGTCCCATTTGGTAGCAATTATGTGAATGTTTATAGTTAAACTGAACTATTATGCTCATTATTAGATTGAAATATAAGGTATAATGTCGATAAATCAATATTAACTTTAGAAATAAACACATCGCTCACAATGAAGTGAAGTATCATTCCAAAAGTTAACCTCTGTATGTACTACATAGAAGTGCGATTCTTTTGTCGCGACACCAATCAATAATGAATTTGATACTGCACTAGAAACAGTAAACCGTACCTCCTATATTGCAGTAGCGGAGCAATCAAACAAAATTTAAAACTTTAGAAAGAGTGGAGCCAATTGACTATACAGGGTGTCTAAAAAATGTTGTAAATCCCTGAAATGGGCTTTCAGGAAATTCCTGAGGTTATTTAATGTAACTTTTTCCTTTGCTAAAATCGTCGCTTCGCCGTTGTTAAGGATTTATTAACGAAGAGTATGCACCAATCAGAACACCGTTACTGCGGACGAACTCCGGCGCGACGACATGTCCCGCTTAGCGCGACGTTACCATTGGCCGAGCTGGAGTCCATCCGCTGTAACGGTGTTCTGATTGGTCCGTGTTTTTCGTTAATAATTCCATAATAAAGAGAAAAGTTACTTTAAATAACCCTAGAATCGCCTATTTCAAGGATTCATAACATTTTTGAGACACCATGTATTGTGAATACATACTTTTACAACAAATACATCCTTATTTTTCAGTGCTAAGCACCTTACTACATCAATATTTACGTTACAGAGTAAGGGGCGAAGAATAGTGAACAAATGATAAAAAAAGGTTCAAAATGGAGTGCTAGTAATACAAAGATGATGATTAATACGAAGTATAAATCACAATTTTTAAGATTTTAAACAGCAAATCCCGTTACCGAGAGTTCACGCATCTGTAATTACAGACATCTATGCACGGAAAACGAAAAAATTTACAAATATACAACGAGAGTAGTATTAGAAGAGAATAGTATTAGCTTCATAAAAAGTGTAATCTTTTTATGAAGCTATATGGGTTATACATATGTGTTATATAATATAATATTAATTATTAGACTGTGGATGTTTATGTAATTTGCAATTTTTATAGACAAACTTTAAGAAAGTGGAATCAAATAAAATCTTATTAATTTTATACTCCACCATTTTTTGAAAATTTTCAGAAGTCATAAATGCATAAAGATCGGTAGTTTATTAATTATATTATGAGCCTTGGATGAACAAATTTTTTGATTTTTAATTTTTTTTCTTGTGCCCGCTTGTCCATGTTATTCGGCCACACTTTGTACAGATTAAAACTATACAATCGTGGAAATCTTTAACCCGCATTATATGTATATTTTGATGAAAGTAGATTAAGTGAGATTAAGTGTAAAATACAATGCTTGATATAAGGACAGTTAAACAATAACGGAGGTATAATAGCTAAAGAAGAAGGTTACGAAACGATACGTGTATAATGAAAAAATAGAAATATCAAAAGAAATTAAAATAATATACTTTAATCTTGTCTTTCGTTTTACGTTATTTACCTTCTTGTATGCAAAACTATTATTCATTTCTATTATGCTGCTTGTTAAACAATCTATCGAAGCCTATTGGCTTTTTATGTCATTTTCCATTGTCGTACATTCCATTAATCCGCTTTAATATAACCTTGTTGTTTTAAAGAAAGCATAGTTATTGTTAGACCTATCATTAACTGTAAAACGACTTGATTGAAATTCTATCATGGAACATATTAACCTAGAATATTATCTGTTAAGTTAATGTTGGAATAATATTTCAAACAGAAGCAGGTGCTGGTTAATGAGTCGTTCTGCATGATTTTTATCTTGGACGCTTAGCCGACACCAGCTATACCAGTACAAGTGAATAACTTTGCACAAATGATGATTGTTGACATTGTATACGACTTCGTCATTTACTATTAATGTTATTTACAGATACTTTTACGTTTTTTCCTTGCCTGGTTAGTTTTCTTCCACTTTCTTAATTTTAATTATTATTGTACGTCTATTTTCAGCTATATTGTACTATATTTTCAATTCTACATAATGAGCTATTAAATTATTGAGAATCACCATGTTACTTATAGTATGCTAAACGTATATTAGAACATCAATACTCCATGAAAAAATATTAAGGGTTTAATGTATCTAACTTCCATGTAGCTAAGTGTGGCTCCGCTAATTTAATCGCTCTAATTATATGTCAAAATGCATGAGTGATCTTGAAAATTAAAGGAAAAATGACCTTTGCAATAAAGGGTGAGTCACCTAACATTTTCACCTCAAATATCTTTGTTGTTTTCAAAGATACATTAAATGTCTTCAGGGCAAAGTTGAATGGTAAGACGTGGCTCACACGATACCAACAAAATTTTTGTTGTTATGTCATTCTTTTAGAGATATCCAGATCACCTACATTTTTTTAAATGGAACCATTCTTTTTTAAACACCTACAATGATTGTTCCTTTCATTACGAATTCAGCGACTATAATTACTCAAGGTCATTCAAGGTCACGAACAGAGATAACGTATTATATTTAAAATATGAAAGCAGAATACCTATATTTCATAAATGATCGAAATGATGGCCGTCTACGTCGATATGTGCCTGTAAACGGGCTCTGAGAGAATGTTCAACTCTGACAAGTACATCCGAGGTTATATTCGCACATGCTGTGATGATACGCTGATGCATATCTTCAGTTGTTGTTGGAGCATTGTTGTAAACAGTCTCTTTTAGCAGACTCCACAAAAAGAAATCCAGTGATTTTAAATTAGGCGAACGTGCTGCGTAAATAAATCGCAGCGTAATCGACTAGAGGATGTTTGAAAACAGTCAATAGCATTGAAGGACCTTAGCATGTTTGCTACAAGTATCACTGGTAATAAACGTATTCTGCTTTCATATTTTAAATCTTATACGTTATCTCTGTCCGTGACCTTGAATGACCTTGAGTAATTATAGTCACTGAATTCGTAATGAAAGTAAATATTATTGTAGGTGTTTAAAAAAGGGTGGTTCCGTTTAAAAAATGAAGGTGACCTGGATATCTCTAAAAAAATGATGTAAAAACAAAAATTTTGTTGGTATCGTGTGGGCCCCATTTTACCATTCAACTTTGTCCTGAAGACATTTAATGTATCTTTGAAAACAGCAAAGATATTTGAGGTGAAAACGTTAGGTGATTCACCCTGTATATTGTCTATTGATACCATTGAAACATACCAAATATTTTTTATTTCATCATAATCAAAAAAGATATTTACAATTAGATAAATTAACAAGTTTATATTGAAACAATCAATTTTTAAATAAAAGCCATGCTGTAGTAGTTTGCAAATTGCAAATGTACTTTTTGCAACACTGTAAGCAACGTTATCCATTTTTCGTACCGTGGCTACAACAATTTGATCACACACTATGTAATCAAAATATGATTATAAAAATAGTAGCATTAATGTACATTAACAGTTTAAATTTAAAAAAGTAGACAATAATTACATACAATATTGAATTATCTAAGGTGGAACGAAGAACCAATTCCAGCCTTGAAAAATGTATTAAGCTACACAGTGTGCTGGTCATTCCTTGTAAACTTATCGCTTAGTGTACCGGTATCGGTCACTACATGCTGGTACCCTAAAGTTTATGGCTCTAACTACAGAACTTTCCGTAAGAATTACTGATTCTTCACAGAAACTTTAATCGCTGAGCAGGTCCCACGAGAATGTGCTCCGTACGTTTCCTCATCCCATTTTCACCTAATTTAAACCCATCCTGTAGTCGATTACATCGACAACAAACTTTTCAATACATCGTTTAAATAATTGCTGTTTTATTATCCCGTAAATTAAATTAGCAGTATTGCCATTGTATACGGAAAAAACTTACCTCTCAGATTATACTATATGTCTTGTGATCTCAATAGAATGTTTGTTAATAAGTACACTGCGAACGAAAATAATAATTTTCCATGTCAATTATCACACACAGAAATTAACTGAAAATAGATTTCCTATTTTAATAATTTTAGTGAAATAATAACTTTAGCTCAAAAAGGATTATTTTAAGCAGATATAAGAAAAGAAAACTTATTTTGTATACAAGACTAATTGAATGATATCAGAAACATATTTTATATGTATATATATATATATATATATATATATATATATATATATATATATATGGTATTGTGGATTTTTTTGCTTTTTACCAAATATAAAATAATAAATTGTCTACCTCTGTGATAATATTATAAAGCTTCAATTGCGTAGCAAAGCAATGGAACAATTTTTAATATTTTTAACGATTAAGATTTTCCCTTTGAATAATATGAATAAGTCAAAGATATTATAAAATTGTTTTTAAATTCTTCTAATGTCTTCACAGTTTCGTATTTTACCTATTTATCATCGTCAAAAATGCATAAAATTCAGCTATTAATAACAGAAATTTTGACCATGACAATTTAGCAGCCAAAAATATATATGGGGTCAATAAATATGTAAACAAACTATCAGTTTACACGATCGCTTTTTATACAAAAGAAATTTAGTAACACAACAGGTTTTATTGTGTTTAACGTTTCTAGTGAAGAGATTCTTTCTTAAATAAATTAGACTAACTTGTTAATCGTGTTTGTAGCTGATACTACCACGCATAAATATGACAATGAAATATATTAATATACATTACGTCCTAATAAATTTTGAATACTTAACAAGCACCAATAAATTGATAAGAAGTTGTTGCATTATTTATAAATGCTCAACGAATTTTATGCAGGGTGCATCGAAACGACTTGTACAATTGGATAAAGGACGATTTTGTTATACGAAGAAGTGCAATCTTTTTCTGTGTTCTTAATTATTTCCTCTTTGAATAAACATATTTATGTCTATATTTATACTTTGATGCAAATATCCAAACCAAATATCGGAGTATCCTAAATAAGTCAAAAGACATAAGCTAATTGTATTCAAGTACAGTAAAGAGCAAAAATGTATCAACACCATTTGAATCAGCATAACTATTTTAAAATTAGACCAAATAACTTCGGTGTTCTTGAGAAGTGAGAAAGATTAGTTTCTTAGACAATGCGTAAAAAACTTTTAGAATGAATGCAATTAGTCGGAACCGCGAAAAAACAGTAAAAGTTGATTTTTACAACCTTTTTATCTGGGCCTGTATTGGAAATTTAAAAAATGTGTCTCATAGATTCAAAAATTTTATGTTTTGCTGAGAATTTCATCGATATTGGTTAATTGGTTTACGAGTTATAAACGATTGAAAGTGGGAAAAATTGTAGTTAAATTGCAGTTACTACTTTCATCGCGATTCCGACTAAATACAATTTTTATCAAAAATTCTTTTAAATATCATCTAATAAACTAATCCTTCTAAGTTTTCAAGAACACTTAAGTCATTCGCTCTAATTTTAAAAAAGTTATGGTGTTTCGAATGGTGTTGATATACTTTTGCTCTTCACTGTATGTGTTACATTTTCATAGTAATTATTATAGTAATATACGGTGACTCTGATAAAGATTCGGACACTGCTTTAAAAAACGATAAATTATTTAATATTTCAACCGACGACTTAGATTTTGTTGAGAAGTTAGAACAATTAGTTTACTGCACCGCGTGACAAAAGATTTTGAAAAAATTGCAATTGGTCCGAATGGTAGAGAAAAGATTGAAATTATACTTTACACCTTTTATATGTGAGCCTATACTGAACATTTTTAAAAATTCGTTTCGTAAATCTGTGTCAATTATACACATATTGAAAATTTCATAAAAATGAATTGATGAGGATAAAAACAAGAGGCAATGAAAGATTTAAGAATTCGTAGATTGATTACAGTTAGAAGTCGAAAATTCCAAAAACTGTAATTTTTACCATGTTTAAACGTTTATAGCTCATTTCAAACGTTGGCCGATTTTTATGACATTTTCAGAATATTTATTATTGACACAGATCTACAAAACGTATTGTATTATATTTTGAATATTCGCCTACATAGAAAAGTTGTAAAATACAACTTTTAGTAATTTCTCTGCAATTCCGACCAATTTCAACTTTTTCAAAGTATTTTTCTATGTCCTGCAGTAAACTAATTGTCCTAACTTCTCAAAAAAAATCTAAGCAGTGGGGTCCAATATAAAAAAAGTATCTTTTTAACAGTGTCTGAATATTTATGGGATTTTTATGACATTTTCAGAATATTTATTATTGACACAGATCGACAAAACGTATTGTATTATATTTTGAATATTCGCCTACATAGAAAAGTTGTAAAATACAACTTTTAGTAATTTCTCTGCAATTCCTACCAATTTCAACTTTTCCGAAGCATTTTTCTATGTCCTTCAGTAAACTAATTGTTCAAACTTCTCAAAAAAAAGATCTAAGCGGGGTGGGGTCCAATATTTAAAAAGTATCTTTTTAACAGTGTCTGAATATTTATGGGAGTCACTTTACATACGTTTCATGTTCATAAACATTTCAGATATTACATTTATTTTTGGACATACAATCATTACGTATTCCATTTCACAATGCTACCTTCCAACGTGTGACGCGCGACGCGAGGTTGCAACATGTATAGAGCTGTGCAAAAGTCATGGTCTTTCGGTGGCAACAGAGTGACATCAATTATGGAACGTCTTGCGGTGCTTGCATATTAATCGGCGTCGGTTTTATTTGACAATATGGCGGTAAGCTGCAGTATAAAGTGCGGGTAGTGAAGAACTATTTACGGCTTGGCCACTACGAAAACTTCACTTGAATATTGGCAGGCATATTTGGAATAATTCAAGATGAAGACGGAAACGAACGAACACTGGAAACGGAGATGAGTTATTCGAAGTATTCCAAACAGAATGGCTGAGAATACCAAAAGAAATTATTAGAAAGTTATTCGATGGTATGCTCAAAAGAATTTCTGCCGTTGCTAAAGGTAAGAGAGTTCAATGTTTTAAATTAATCAGATTACCTTTTATCATAGTTGGCCCGCCCGAAAGGTAATGACGGATTTCCATGCAAAATTCCATGCAAATTGTATGAACAAATGTGTCTAGTACACAATTGTGTCAGCATACGGTAGCTAACGAAAGTATTCGAACGCACTTTAAATTGGAATAACTTTTTTAAAATTGGACAAATAATTTGACTGTTTCTTGAGAAGAAAAAGCAACTACAAGCATTGATTTACTAAGTGCGATGCAAAAAAAATTTTGAAAAAATTACAGTTGGTGGGAATTACATGAAAAAATAAAAATGACACTTTTTAAAACTTTCTTATTTCAGTTCGCAATGGAAATTTAAAACATGCGTTTTATAGATCTATGTTAGTTATGCACATTCCGAAAATTTCATCGAAATCGGTTGACGCAGAAAAGAACGACATGCATCGAAAGATGTAAGAATCTGTGGATTTTAAGCAAAATCTGACCAAAAGTCGTGAAAAACTGCAATTTTGTCAGTTTGAACCGTTTGTAGCTCGTGTATACATTAATCGATTTCGATGAAATTGTCAGCATGTGAATTACTAACGTAGGTCTACAAGACGCATACTTTAAATTTTCATTACGGGTTGAAATAAAAAAATTTTTAAAAGTGCCATTGTTATTTTTTTATGTAATGCCTACCTATTGCAATTAATTCAAAATCTTTTTTACACGTCATTAAATAAATGAATGCACTAATTTCGAAAGAAAATGTCAAGTTGCGTAGTGCAATTTTAAACAAATTATTCTGATTTAAAGGAGGTTCGAATACTTCATATATTTCATGAGCCACTGTATATAGTTTGATCGTTCACATTTGAATCATTATGTCTCATTGTAGGTTTACTTTCTAGAATTGAAAGTTTGCTTTCCAGGTTGTTGCTTCAAAAATAAACTAAATTGTAAAAAATTATACTTCTCTAATTGTAAGAAAGAAACAAAGAATACTTGAGATAATGGAAGTGAGAAAATTATTTCGGACTGGTGCAAAATCAATTCAGAAATAAAATATTAGAACTAGTAGACCAAGACTGTAGACTGTTTTTAACATCAAACCAATATAAAATCATATACTTCTTCAATTTTCGTGGCTTTGTTTTAATAAACAAGTAGATAATGACTTTCTGAAGAAATGGTTCCTTTGATTCAATTTTCCTCCTCACTGTATAACTATACTTATCATTAAACTGCGGATTTGTATGCAAAATAAAAATAGTTCGCATTAATTACAAAATACAATTGTTACATAGACATTTAGTTTCATTCTTAATTATTTTTATGAGTTGAAAATAATAGAATAGTATTTTTAGATTATTCAAATCTTTTTACTGTTTTGTATTTATTGATCCATTCAATTTTGCCGTAAATAGTAAATCCCTGTATTTTTACACGAACGACTTTTTGTACGAAAACGGAGGTTACGCGAAAACGATGAGAAAACGTTGATTGTATTAGTGGCATCGGTTCGTTGTTTTTCTCACAACTGCGGGACTGTGAAAGGCGAATTAATAGTCAAATCATGTCACGGGTATAAAAATAACATGGCTGCTGCCCCTAAGGAAAAAGTTGGCGCCAGCTTTGTCCATTAAGTCGTTTGCAGTACTCTGGAAGAATACTTCGGGTACCTGTGAATCGGACTGCGGACTAGTCGAGAAATTTCAGAGATTCTCTCTCTCCCTGCCTGATGTATGCACCGCATTCAAAGGTGTTTTGTATATAACAATTATCTTGTTCAGAGACCAGTGCATTGTATGGAAACTGCGAGCGGCACGGTGACAAACAGGGTCTTAAATTTAACGAGCACGACTGGTCTGTTTACCAGGGATCGCTCGCAGGATCTTGGAATTCTCAACTATCGTTGGCCACTTCATTTTCATTATTACCTTACATTGCAAACGAACCACTTCGTGCCATATATAGTTCAACCCAATCACTTCAACAAACGTACAATACTGTGCAAAAGTCTCAGACCACTCACATTACACTAGAAATTTATATCTTTGCCAGTTAAACATGGCATACACAAAGCTGTGTTGAGCACGTACTGGATGTCTCATCCGATTGTTACCCTTGGTTTAACCCAGTATTATGATACGTAGCAAAACTATTTGTAGTAATTTTTGAATGATCTTGTTTTCTTTAAGTAGAATCTATATAAATTTAAGAAATGTGTTGATTTAAATATCGCTTAACATCATTAACAGGATAGGTTAATTGTAATGACTAGACTGCGGATGTTTATGCAAATGCATTTTTATAGAAAATGGTTAGATCAATGACATCTGGACAGCTAGTTTAGGTCATGATTACATAATTCCAAAAATAAATTTTTCATTTCGCATACTGTATATTCTTTCATATTATGCGCATTTTTGTATTTCTCACATATATGAATAATAAAAAATACAATAATTTCTAATAAATATCTACCTCGCTAAGAAACAGTTATTCATATTGTCACGTGATAATACATAATGTGGAATCATGACAAGGTATGTAGACATATTCATATGTATATACATGTTTATATTGATATACGTTTACAAGAACCGTTGCAAATATATACACCGTACAAAGTCAATGAAAGACTAAAAAAATCATTAAAAAATAAAGCTTTTACTGACAATTTAGCATTTATTAGAGCTAACTCTTCTGCTTCGCCAGTTGTATTATAATCAAATTAAAAACAAATACGTTAGGACGAAAGGACTTACTGTGGATAAAAACGTGTACATATGTTCCCATCACATCTTGTTTTGTGAGAATTCATTTTTAGCATATAAGCTAATTTTATCCAATAAAAAGCATCAATTAACAGCTTAATATGTAGAAAATGTTAGTTACATATTATATCTGTGCGAAAGTTATCATGGCAAGTATTTGAGGACAACAAATGCGGTGTGTGTGTGTATGCGTGCGTAGCCCTTGTTGTCGAAAATCAAGGCGAGCCTCCGGCGGAAAAACGGTCGCGTAAAGCTGCTATGTAAAAGTAACAGTCTGTTTCGAATACCTGACCGTGCGGTGCGAAGTTCCCGTTTGCCCGTAATTAGTGAATAAACATAAAAGGACGATATTAAGAACGAATCAGTAAATTCCAACAGTATCGCAAACTATAAATAGTGAGAAATATTACTATTCGATGTCTCTCAACACTGTAGTCCCGTAATGGGCACGGTAGGGGTCCCTCTAACGCCTGCTTCTCCCACCAACTTCTCTTTAATGCGCGAGGCCTGCCCTCTGTTCGCGATGGGCGAAGCACGTCCTTCCTCTACGGTAACGGCGGATGCTGGTGGGGGACAGTGGGTGCTATGGTGGGGACGGTTTTGTTTCAAAAATGCCCTTCCCTGCTGTATTCTATTGTATTATAGTGTACTATTTTCAATATATTATGTTTATACTTCGCATATTTTTTGCATACATTTTGCATACATTGACGTATAAAACTTGCATAAACATCCGCACTTTGGTAATGACTATTTACATCACGGCACTTTTAAAATTAACGAATTAGTGATTGTCTTACATTGTTTAATATATCGCACGATATTTTATCACGTTCAGTGATAATACTTTGCGTCATTTCGTCTTCTGTGGTTGGAGCTACAACATCCTGCTGGAGCTACTATTCTGTAAAACAACGTAAGCGATATTTAAATCAAGATATGTCTTAAAATAATGATTTTTCGGCATACATAGGCTAATACTTATTTATGGAGACTGTCGAGTTGTATCGATGAATACATTAAAAAATAAATGGTTCTATTTAAAAAACAAAGATAATATTTATATGACCTTTACGCGTCCACTGACAAACAAACTAATAATATCACAATATACCCATCTCAAAGCCATTAAAAAATCGCTAAAAATAGTATTGCTTCATATTATAATAGCGACGTAAACCAAATGTCAAAAACAGGTGAGACACCCTGTATATATTCTATTATACTAATATCGTTATATCATGTACTGTTAAAAATTATATAATGATATAATATTATATAACGTTATAATATTGTAACATTGATAAAAACTTTAATATTTTATATGGCCATCTTTTGCCTTATTTGCAACATCGACTCTTCTCATACAGCTTTCATATAATTTATTAATAACCTCGATTGGAATTTTTTGTATAGACCACCCTGCGTATGACAATTTTTATCATTGCATTTATCTTTATCGTTAATGGAAATATTTTTCACATTGAAAATATGAATGGTTATTCAAACTACTACTATCGAGAGTAGTTTTGTAAGTAAGGATGTACAGTTGTGTGAATCAGCCTTTATTGTGTCAGAAATAGAAAAGAAGCTGATCTAATTCGGTGACTCGTAACGCTTATTAAACTATATGTTCCAGCTGCATCTGTTTCGCGAAAGATTTGACGATTCGTCATCTGTTCAGCCCGGTGTGAAAAGAAACCTATGTACACCGAGCTGTGAAAACGAAACCGAACCGAGTGCAGTCCTCGCAGTGTGCGCTTCGATGTGCGAGGGGAACTGTCAGATCCTGGAAAAGCGATTTTAGCTTGGGGTGGCAGAGTATGTTGCAGCCCGGTAGGATCGATGTACAACAGACTCGACGGGCTTCGATGGAAACGGAAGCGCAGATAGGCTGCCTCTTTACGGAAATGAAGCAATCGTCGAGAGCCGTTGGTCTTATTGCTCCCGTCGTCTATCGTAACGTCGAAGTGCCATTGACGCCTTCTCCATCATGCGGAATAAACTGGAACTTCCAACGGGAAATAGAAATTTATGCGGCGAGATAGAGCAGTACCGGCAGCAGGAACTTCCTGATCGGCCCGGAAAAACTCCGCTTCCGATTTTACAATGTAATCACTCAGACCTGAAGCAAGCAAGGCTCTGTTCTCGCGAGAAACTGCTGTTTGCCGTGCTTCACCGGAAAATGAGTTTCGTCAAGAGTATTTTACGTTCGATGAACCCCCATCCCAACGAGTGAAACTCACATAACGCCTTCGGATTTTCATTTCGTCAAGAATTAACTCGCCGGTAATAGTAATTTAACAACAAACCTTGTCTAATAAAATTGATATGACTGAATTTATTTAATGTTTGTGCGATTTTTACTGCAACATGAGCTTGAATGATGAAATGTATTTAATCAATTCTAATGGAGACATCTTTATAATTTCAAGAATTGTAAACTAAACATTTTGAGACCGGTCATCATGACCGGCGCTGGTAGGTTTAGTTTAGTGTTGATTCAATTTTCTAAATAAGTTTACCAAAACGCGCTCTAACACTCTTACAATCGCCGAAAATTCAGTAATTAGCAAATATATTTGATATACTGGTGAATTCGTTTCGGTTAATGTTAATAAATGGGTCGACGTCATTCTCTTGCGTAATGTGAAGGTTTTAGTCGGCGGTCGTTGTTTATTAAAATATAATGTACATAGAAAGAGTTCAGAGAAATATACGTAACTTTCTGGACATTATTTATATTCGATAGAATATTAATATTAAGATGTAGGATCAACATAGGCTGCCTAATACAGATCTATATTTCTCACCTAGATTTAATCCCAAGGGAATTGTTCACAACAAAATGGAATTCTAGGTTAGATCTGAGTTAAATATAGCTGAAATGTGAGTCAGGATTCAATTCCAACTGACTTTCATAACAAAAATCGTGTATTACCTTTCGCTTAACCCAAACAACACAAATCTAATCCAAACCAATGTAAACGTACAGTACAGCATCAAATATTGTATATATAGTTGCCTAAACGACGATATAACGGGACTACCTATTGTGCCATATTCGTAACAATAATATAGTGGGGCACTACAAACAGGTCACCTGAATAACTCGCTTGCTTTTGAAGATAGAAGAAAATGCATCAGACCAAACTTACTTGATATCGAGGCGCTCGTAATCTGATGTCATTAATTTTTTTATAGGTGGAGACGTCAAGGAGATATGAAGGCCATCTCCGTTTTTTTAAATGGAACGGTATGGTTTTTTATTTACATTCTGATAGTGTGTTTCAAGACGAATACAATGCCCTATTATGAAGATCATTTAAGGTCACACAAGGTCAACTGCAATAGAAAATAAAATGTCTCAAAGCACTCTTCGAACACTATGACGATTTACATGTAACATGTTATTTACGTATTCACTGCTACTTCAAGTGTTCAATTTGACGACCTTGAACACGGAGACATAATCTAAAACGTTGCAATACTGATGATACTGTCGGAAAAATTTCAGTTGTATCTATTACAGAGAAAGCTCTTTTCATACGTTCTTGCATATCAACTGTGGTTGTTGGTTTTTCGCGGTACACTTGTTCCTTCAATTTTCCCCACAAATAAAAATCTAGTGGTGTCAGTTCTGGGGAACGTGCTGGCCATTTATTACTTCCTGATCGACCAATCCAACGACCTTCAAATGTCCTGTTCAGTAATTTTGTAACATTTCGTGCTGAATGAGCAGGACATCCGCTTTACTGGAACCACATGGACTGTCGCATGTCCAGTGAAATGTCCTCTAACAATTCTGGCAAAACGTCTTTTAAGATTCTCTCGTATTTATGATTATTTAGCGAGCCATCAATCAAATATGGACCAATTATTTTATTATGAAGAAGGCAAATCTTTCACCATACACGCGTACCGCTTTCCTCATAATTCTATGACATTCACCATAAATGATAACCATTTCCACTTTCTCTGCTATTGTGCAACGCATTCTTGAAAATTGAAGACTCTGATCGAATATTACGAAGCCGTACTATAGTCGGTAGTTAAACTACTAATAACATTTCGGGATACAGGTAAGCATACAATGTGATTGTATGTTTATTTATGTTCTGTAACCCTTATCAATACTTGCATGAGCGGTATACCAACAACCAGAGAGTACACAAAAGTATTTGAAGAGTGATTTGAGACACTATATTTTCTATTGCCGTTGACCTTGCGTGACCTTGACTGTCCTTCATAATAGGTCATTGTATTCGTCTTGAAACACACTATCAAAATGTAAATAGAAAACCACACTGTTCCATTTAAAAAAACAGAGTTGACCTTCATATCTCCTTGACGTCTCCACCTATAAAAAAATTAGTGACATCAGATTACGAGTGCCTCGATATCAAGTAAGTTTGGTCTGATGCATTTTCTTTTATCTTCAAAAGCAAGCGAGATATTGAGGTGACCTGTTTATAGTGCCCCACCCTGTGTATATATATCTGAATTCTTCTTTGATTTTCAATAGAAATTTTGAATTTCTTTATTTATGATGTACCACTATTATTCAATTGTATAAAAATGAATCCATTACGGGAGGTCATTATTAATCTGTATAAAATAAATCATTACAATTTAAGTGTTCATTACTTGCTCGCATAGGTATAATTTGTTTATGATCCAAAGTGGGAATGAGACAAAGATGTTCAAACTGTTAATCAAATAATAAGATAAAATTCATTTATAATTCACTGTGAACAAAATTGCACCATCGTAAAATTCTATTAGTGTCAAATGTCGAAATGTATATTATTTTCCAAAAAGTTATAGCATAAGAATTATGTCCTAAATGAGCCTCATCCTCGGTTTGGGATAGTTATTAAGGTAACCGAAAAGTAGTTCATTGTGCATAAAATAAAAAAAAAACAGTGAAAACAAAAAGGTACATGTATTATATCTGTGTCATAAATCACACTTCACATACCAATTTACATTATACCCTGATATGAGACTACATATTATATTGTGTAGATACATGCGGGAACCTGATCTGCTTGCACTCATAATACGGACTTAAAATTATTGATCTGAACATGTGTTTATTATTAATTAACGTTACTGTCGTTTATGCAAGTTATATGAAAATATAGGGTGTTACATAAAATGTTGAGTTACATCAAAATTAATTTTCCTGTTAATGACTTCAGAAATGAAAAAAATTAATATCGAAAATGAACATTCAATTTAATTGCACTTTTTATTTTATTGGCCATTAATGTCTCGTATTATAATGACAACTTTGACATATTAATTATCAGTTTGGAAAAACACGTTTACTTCATGTTAGTACATATGTACATACAGCGAACAACAATTTGTATACGTTTGCCAACTATTAAACATTTTAAATTATTAATAATATTTAGAATAACTCCATAAAGATTTATTTTCTAAATTAAATTCGGCGAACTCTAAAAAAAATTATACTTATTTACAAGAACATGTACGTACATATATACGATAGTTTGACAATGATTGTATAAAAGTATACAAAAAGTTACCATCAATATTTTCTAGTCGATAGATGTCTTTGTTATAATAATCACAACTAGTTTTAAGCACTTATAACTAATGTGTCAAAATAAGACAGAAGAAAATAAAAACTTGTTCAAAATTGCATGCTGACTTTATTAATTATTTTAAGAAAAAATAAATTATTTATATAAAATTTGTATATCCGGCTGCAATCTGTCAATCGTTAAAATAATTAATTTTTAACATGAATTCTTCAATACAGATTTCAATACACCTACTTACTATTAATTCTTTAGAAACAAATAATCTCTTTACTATCTATTTTCTTTTTAGAAATATACTGCTAGATTTAACTCAAATAGATGCAAATACTTTGGGAATGTGATTGAAGGGTTATGGTTAATGCTGAACTCGAAATGGTACCTGCAATTTATCCCGATATCGAATTTATTAAATTAGAACGCGAAGCGCTGTAAACCCACAGGAATCAGCGATGACGTAACATTCCATATTTATGGATATATCGATCTGCTTATCGTGCATTAAACTCAATTCCAGAAACAAACGGTGGAACAGAATAATAATTTTTCCCGGTAAACCATTCCATCCAAGGCAAAGTAACATACAAATCTTTTCATTTTATATAAAAATAAAACAAAAATATTTTGAAACAAATTCACATATTATAAGTTCCTTAATTTAGTCAAATTCTTATATTATAAGATAAAGAAATATTCTTGTAAAATAAATATTTTGGCTTGAAGAGAACTAATAGAAGATAAAAGGTTTTCTGTATGTAACCAAATGTTGGCGATGTAAACACGCTTTGTGCCAAAATGTTCATTTTGCGTCGAATATTAAAACCACGCGTTAAGTAATATTGTATAGCTGTACCATATTTACATTAAATAAATATAGTCAACACAAAATTACATATTTGATACATCAATATAACAAAAGTTCTAAAATTTTAGAAGAAATGCGGAATACTATTTAATAAATATAATTACAATAACACTAAACAACTGTTCTACTAATTTTTAACAGATTATCCTTCTAGAATTTTATAGTTAGTAGATCTAAACATTCGTATCATTATTGTGGTTAATGTTTTGTATGAAAGATCTTTGGATGCAATTTTTTGTCAATATTTTGGATTAGTGTAAAATCGAGTCAGAAATATAATTCTGTACCTGGTACGCTAAGTGTAACAGAACTGCAATATTAAGTGTTTCTAAAACCAAAATAAATGTAGTATCATGCGTTTCTAGAGATTTTTGGGACTCTCTCTTAATAAACACACACAGTGCTATGAATGATTATAAACTCAATCCTATTTTTACATTTTATCGGATAGTGAAACGAAGATTGATATAATCATTTATATAATTTCACACTACAATCTGTTTCTTTCAAACTTTGAAAAACATTAAATTTTCTCTTGAAATTGTCTTTTTAACTGCGAATAATTATAAACTCAATGTTAATTTTGCCATGTTTCTATTGATTATTTAGTGATTTCTGTTACTTTCGGTTAGTTTTTTGACAGTCCTAGGAATGCTATCTACTAAATTACTTAATGTTCTGTTTGGAATATCCGAGCCAGCTGAATTTTATTCTTTGTTTATGTTCAATAATATTTTCTATAAGTAGCTTCTTCTAATCGTATACTTTTTCACTGGAATTGTCTGTATGTTCCCAATCGGGTTCATATCAGGGTTTAATGTCGGCCATGACAATAATTCTATTCCAAAGTCTTGAACCTACTTGTTGAAGGTAGCAGCGGAATGAATTGAAACTTTGCACTGTTGCAGAATTGCCTTTCTGCTTTCTGTACCAGTTATAAAATCAATTTACCCTTCACAAAAACAATTTCTATCTTATTGTTAAATACCGCTCAAATCATTACTGACTCACTTCTCTGGACTTATTTAACGATATGATCAGTTTTTTTTTTTTTCAGATCATGCCAATAGTAGTGGAAGTTATGAGATTATCATATTTTGTTTTGGAATGTGTAGGGATTGTTCAGTAACTGTGATATACAGGTTGATGCACCTAAGACTTTCACTGAAAATATCTACGTTGTTTTTAGTAATACGAAAAAATGTTTTAGGAAAAAAATGTTTGGTTCAGTCGTGCAATTATTGTGACGAAGAAGTTTTTTTTCTTTAGTTTACATGTTTCCTATATTTCAAGGTCATCGTCGTATTTTTAAATGGAATGACGTATTTTAGTTAGTGGATCATTATAGCTAATGAAAAGACATATTCAAGCATGTATAGTATGTTGACCTTCAAATGACCTTCGAATGACATTCTTCATGCTTACCATACTCTGCTAGTGTTCCGTTGATGTAAACACTTGAACATTGTCGAAAGACATCTCTTCTTGACAAACTGTCGTAATGTCTAGTATTTTCAAGAATGTGCTAAAAATGGTGACCGTCAGCATTTAAACAGGCTTGTAACCTGCTTCGTAAAGAATATTGCAAAATATTTAATATCTCGCGGGTAATATTCCCACATTCCGTCACTATATTTTTACGCAAATCATTAGCAGTTGTTGTACATTGGCGTATACTTCATTTTTTAATGTTTCCTAGTAGAGTACGGTAAGCATGAACATGGTCTTCGTACGTCATGTTATGCTTTTTGACGAATAACTCCTCCGATGGTCATTTGAAGGTCATATTATGCATGGTTGAATTTGTCTTTCCCCTAGCTATAATGTAACAGTAACCAATAAAAAATGTTGTTCCACTTAAAAAAACTACGATGACCTTGAAATATCGGAAAATTCGGACCTACACAAAAAAACTTCTTCGTTACAACAATCGCCCCACTTTTCCTGAAACATTTTTTCGTATTACAAAAACAACGAGTATATTTAATATTTAATAGACACTTGTTTTTCGAGTCTCTGATCGCGACTGGCCGTTACGCGGCCACGCCGCATTTCCCGCTCAGCCAAGCATCAATTCTTTTGCACTCTATTCCTTCACGCGGTCCTCGGCGACGGCTGTAGGGCAGGTCCGTGTTAGATCCAGTGATGCCAGATCGGTTGAATCGAGGGGAATACAGTTTATCACCTCTCTGATGGCCAGAGTAATATGTAACACGTTACGCGGCACGTCACGTGACCAGTCTACGGTCTTAGTGGGGGACGTTGGAGTGGGCGCAGGTAGTGGAATGCGATAGTGGAAGGGGAAAAGGGGAAAAGGAGGAGCGGAAAAAACAACCATTTCTGGTTGTTTCTGGCATTACTGGTTGAATCTCGTTGCCTCAGGTTGGACCGGCGCAATCTCAGAGAAGCGATATTTCCTACAGATGAATTTTTACTCGGAAATTACATTCTAAATTGAATCGACCATTTTTCATGAGGAACCTCCAACTTTTTACATCCTCCTCAAAACCGCACATTCAAAATTTGCGAAAACCGTGTTAGTCTTCGCGGGCTATTGATTTGCCATACATTTGAACGCCAAGTTTAAAGAGATTCTTACCGACACACTGCGATTTAGTAATTAAATTTGCAACTTGTCGCTGTTTCATTTCACAGCCTCTGAGATCAATAACTCACTGTTTCTTGAAATCAATCAATTTTGTACGACATGGCATAATAAACTGAAAGATTCACGGGTCTAATAGTTTGATTTTGTAACGTTCAGCGAATAAAATGTACCAACAAGTAGCAACAAAAAACTGATTACATATGAAAGTTCGTATTACTTTATCACTAGACTACGCATCTTATGCATTTCTGACAAACCTTAATAGAAGAAATATAAAACTGTTGAAACATTACGTGATTCCGAAAGCAACGACCCTCCGATTTTGCTGAAATTTTTACCAAAGCTTATGATTGATTAGAGAAGAAAGTACTTAAAGGATTTTTAGCGACAAAGACTCGTTTGCCCCCCAGCCCCCTTCAAAGTTTTGACAGTTTTTACTAAACATTTTCGAAAATATCGATTTTAGAGAAAAAAGTTTCAAACGAAAAATGAAGCTCATAAAAAGTTCTATAAAAAAGGTTATATACGTTTTTTACGTAAACCTATTATTTTGGCTGTTATGACCCAAAATAACTCGGCGGGGGACAAATCTCCGATTTTTTTTATACCCTGGATTCTTACGTATTTTGACGTGTTGATTACGAATATGACAGTGAAAATTGGCACAAATTTTGTTTACATTTGTTGTAATTACCCCTGGATTTTCGTATGCGTGGTCGGGCCGGCCTAACGGGCAGGCCTCTCCGCCACCTCCACGACCTAACCCCAACTCATTCTAGATTACCTTCGCATTGTAGCTGTCATCTAGAGACGCATACAAAAATCCACAACGTGTTTACAAAAATAAACCAACCTTAGGGCACCCTTACATTCCCACAGAGTGTGCAAAAATACAGAAAATTCAATATAGTTTTTTCATAGTTTCCGCTATGAAAATAAAAGTGCCAATTTTCACTATCATATTCGTAATCAGCACGTCAAAATACGTAAGAATCCAGAGTATAAAAAAAATCGGAGATATGTCCCCCGCCGAGTTATTTTGGATCATAACAGCCAAAATAATGGGTTTACGTAAAAAATGTATATAACCTTTTTTATAGAACTTTTTATGAGCTTCATTTTTTGTTTGAAACTTTTTTCTCTAAAATCGATATTTTCGAAAATATTTAGTAAGAACTGTCAAAACTTTGAAGAAGGCTGGGGGCAGACGAGGTTTTGTCGCCAAAAATCCTTTTCGGAACTTTCTTCTCTAATCAAGGATAAGCTTAGGCAAAAATTTCAGCAAAATCGGAGGGTTATCGCTTTCAGAAGTTTATCCGTATTATTTTCGACACGTCAAAATGATTAAGAGAAGCAATACAGCTGCATTTATCTTCTGTTGCTTACAAATCACCTAGACAATTTCTATTTTACATAAAGAATCACAGTTTACTTATCACAAACGTAAACAGACATAATCAATGGTTTCATGAAAGTATTGAAAATGTAATACAGAAAATCTACTTGAGTTTGTAACTGTTCATTTCGAGCTTTGAAGAAAATAATTTCGATCTCTGAAGGCATGGTACGTACAAAACAAGCTAGACATAGCTACGTGTACCTACTTAAAAAGCTAGCAATCTTTGGTGATCTGTTGAAGGGGACATTTGATCCCCTTCGTCATGGTGAAAACGCTTCACGCGCCGAGAGGAGGAAACAGTTGTAAAACGTAACAGATCTGGTCATTGAAAGTAATGAACGTTGGGGATACGTCACGCAATGAGGATGAAGATTGATCCGTGGATCATTCCGTTCGCGAAACCCATTCTTCCCTTTACTTTTTGAACAGCTGGCACATAAGTTCTTTCGCCGTTAAAGGCATTTTCATTAAATTCTTTCGGTGGTAAAATTGCGTTAGGCAGATCATACAGCTGTAAAGTGGAGCGAGGGAAGAAAGGAGAGCCGAGCGTATGGAAGAACTTTTCCAAGTACTTGAAGCACTTGCCGCTTCGAGATTCGTCGATCTCTCCTCGATTAGGTAAATCTGTCCGCTAAAGAATCTTCCATCTTCTCGTTCATTTTCTGCGCTGTTCGCGAAGTTTAATCAAGATTTAGTTCGAGCAACCAGACTCCGTGGAAAAGGTAGTATGATTTTAATGCTGTTGAGATCCTGTCACAGCATCTTAACGGGAACTACCATTATTACCGGTGCTATGGACAACGGAGAAGTTCCGAGGAAATCTTAGAATGTCCAGTAAGGCTACAGAAGTTTTCGTTACGGGTAAAATCCTCTGTGAATTTATTAAAATTATCCGTAGCTGGTTTTCCACGATTACTTTCACGGTGGATTTCACTACCTCTGTTGTTCAAAGTATTGTCCTTGAGATTAAAAATCGAAAAGGAAATTAAAGAAAAAATAAATGAAGAAATAAATGAGAAATGGGAATTATATATAAATTCATTTTTTCTATTAATAATTTTAATTATTTCAAAATAACAAATGATTTTATACATGTTTACAGAAGATGATTTTATTTAGCTTGTTGATATTGTTTATTAATAAATTGTGTTGTAACATAAATTCGTTCGATTGCAAACATAAATATGTTCTAATTTTATCAATTTATTTGCGACCCTTTGAAAATGCAGACGACTGTGATTATATAAATAATACTTATAGTCAACGATTTCGTACGCGATTGATTGTAATTTCCTACTTTATTAATAAATTATAAATTGATATTGAAGATAATATTCTTAGTATATTGAAAATTTTATATTAAATATCACCAACAAAATTTAAATTTGTGGTAGAATCGAATACTGTGACTAAATAAATAAATAAATTTTGGTGCTAATTAATATGTAGATTGCGGATTGTATGCATTTATGACAAAAATAAATACATGAAACATAAAATGTTATACAATATTTATGCATGTTTCACATGTTAGTATGTAGCATTTATTTATCTTTAACTTCCTCAAAAAATGTAAGATTATCATTTATCGTCTACCGTTCATATTAATTTAACTTAATATAACGATATATACTCCTTTATGTGATGTAAACTGTTATACTAATGTATGCTATGTAAAGCAAACATGATTTGCGGCATCAATAAATAAATAAATATTAGCATGTAGGGCAGAATCATTTTGGAGTATCGCGTTCTTGTAGAGCTATGTGGAGGATCGACCTGTTGTCTTCTACATCCGCGCTTCAACGCTTCTTCCTCTCCTTCGCCGTGCGTGCAATGCATGTGTCTCCCATATCTAGAAGCGTGTATTTGTATAATCCATTAAAATCCGTTTAACAAGCCAATCGCAACATAAAACAATAGGAAGATAAAAGGTACATAAAAGTATAAACATTTTAGCATACGTTATGTTAAAATTCATGAAGGAAGAAACATTTTTATTTGGTTCCAGTACCTCGTAATTGATACAGACAAATTGTATTTTGTATACAAATCCGCAGTCTATTAACCCCTTGCGCTATAACATCGAGTTAGACTCGTCATCAAGATTTCGAATAGAGTCTAATAAATATGGATGGTATTAATTTCCATTAAACCGAACTAAAATTTATATTTTATTGTTGTCGATATTGTATCCAGTGGCGCATATACAGGGTGTTTCGTCTAAAACAAGACACCTAAATATCTCCTCTAGCTCTGAAAATACAAAAAATATTTCTAACGTAATCTAAATGGTTTTAAAAGACGAATCAGATGGAAGAATCGTTTTTTATAAATTGTAATTTTTTAATCGTTTTTTCAAGGTCACTCGTGTTCTTTTACATATATACACACATTTTTTGTTGTTGTATGTTATAGCAAACATTATTGTGCATTCATCCAGGTTTAATAGCACGACCTTGAAATGACCCTGAACTCTAAAATTTGCCAATTAATGCAGAACTTACTTTCAGCGACATTTCAGATTTCAACGGTAACAAAATTCGACCATGAACTTGAACTTGTAAATAATCACATTTATTACTGCAAACGATGTCCTTCCATTGTGATACATTTCGTGAGGCGAAAAACGACAGATTGTACAGCCCTTGCGATGATTTCAGGTTTCATAACAGCACAGACAGCAATTATTCGTTCCTTCATATTTTCTGGCGTCGTGGGCTGCTCTTGATAAACCGTACCCTTTAATGTCCCCTATAAGAAAAAATCAAGTGGGGTGAGATCGGATGAACGAGCCGGCCATGATACAGGTCCATTGCGTCCAATCCAACGATTTGGGAATTTTTCGTTGAGGACACGTGTTGCAATATGGGAAAAGTGTGCTGGACACCTATCGTGTTGATACCATAATACTAGACGGTCCCTAAATGGTACATCTTCTAATAAATCTGGTAGAATATGTTCTAAAAATTCAGCATACTTCTGCCCAGTTTGCGTACCGTTGAATTTCTGTTACCGTTGAATTCTGAAATGTCGCTGAAAGTAAGTCTTGCATTAATATGCAAATTTTAGAGTTCACGGTCATTTCAAGGTTGTGCTATTAAACATGGATGAATGCACAATAATGCGTTCTATAACATCCAACAAAAAATGTGTGTATATATGTAAAAAAACACGAAAGACCTTGAAAAAACGATTAAAAAATTAAAATTTATAAAAAACGATTCCTCCATCTGATTCGTCTTTTGAAACCATTTAGATTACGTTAGAAACATTTTTTGTGTTTTCAGAGTTACAGGAGATATTTAGGTGTCCTTTTTTTTAGACGAAACACCCTGTATCGGCAGACAATAGATACAAATTTTATTCTTCTAGAAAATTATGAACGACAAAGAAGTTGTAAATACTGCAACTGTAAAATAAATTATAGTTCAAGTGGTTAATAGGATTAAATGAACGGTTACAAATAATGTTTTTACCTATAAGTGCTATCTATAAGTAGAAACAATTTGATATCTTTCTGCACATTTTACAATACTGTGCGAAATGATGTGAACATAACTAATATTTGAGACCGTCATACTGTTGTATTACCATTGGCCACTGGTACATGGAACATAACGTTATGTAAAAGCATAATTCTTATTGAACAGTCAATATAACATATTGTATTTGCATTTCACTTTCCGTTGAATGCAGTTGATCAAATTCATTCACATGAAACAATTTCGTTTCGTACTCACAAGCGAGATTATATTTAATTCTGCTACGTTTCAATTATAACTATTCTTAAAAGTAGAATCTTTAAAAAATAATGTTAATGCTCAACTTATTATTGTATATAATTTTTCGGGCTTAATGCATAATTTCCACGTAACAATTGCAAAACAATGAGCTAGCCTATAAACGCCTTGAAAAAGCGTGAAAAATTATTTTTGTAATAAATGTTGTCACATTTTTTTATCGCACGTTTTGCTTTTAACAACACTAAGTATATATACATGAATTTAAAAAATTGAAATAACACAGTTTCAGATTAGTTAATCTACAAATGATAGAATAACATCATCCTTTACGTGAGAAATATATCAAATTGACACGAGGGACGGTTCAGGGTAAAATTAAACCTGAGAATACGTAGAAAAAAGTTAGCTAAAATACCGAAATTCGAAAATTTTCACCAAAACCAAAGTCCAACTCTCCTGGAGGAATTTCCGTCTGCATTAATTTTCGACTCGGTTACTTAATTCAATTTGAATATCCGTCGTCTTTCGATTCAAATTTGTTGCAATCCTCTCATACAATTAATTAAATACAGAAAATATACGCCAAATCACTTTTATAACGTTCTTCGTGCGTCAAACAGTAATCATATCTCCATTTGTTGCTATGTTCTTGTTGAAGTTAGTACCAACGAATTCAACTCCTGTGTTATTAGTTTTCGCACGTTTACACGTTATGATAAAAGTTCAGTCCTATTTCACATCAGTACGCAACAATTTCATCGTGCACGTGATTACAGAGAAAGTTTGCTGGAATGTCCCATATTGCTTTTAAAATTTCCATAGGTTTTGCAATTCAATTATCTTCCAGTTGATATGACAGGATTTTTATTTATTTTCTATAAATCAGCACGGAACAGATTCAACCAATAACGCGGATTCCAATATACGCTTCATGGTAGATGGAATTTCCCTGATCATAAGTCAACTACAATACATTTAATCTCCTACGATCGTACGCTGAATGCAGCATTATTCCTTTGACAACATGAAGCATATGATATAGATCGATATTCGCATGAATAGAAAATACTTGACACACGTTCTCCACAATAAGCATTCAAACTAGAAGCTCGTCTTACAGTTCGCAAATATAGTTCTTCAAATCGACGTATTTATTGGTTAATATGATATTACGATCAAGCTATGCAATTTTTATTAGTGTGCAGGACGTCCTATCCGGTGAATAAACACTTCTCAGTGAACAACATAAATCGTGTTCAACGAAGAAATAACAAATGTCCTCTAGGTGTTGTAATTTATTCAGTAATTCTGTTGTAAGTTATATAAAATAACTTAATTATATCAATTACATTAAAAAATTAATTATATGTTACATAAAAGGCGAAAGTTCCGAAAACCGGTCAAAGCGGATTGTCCTCAAATTTTATACATAGCTTCATTTTTTTGCATTAAAAATATGTTTCCCAAAAGGATTTTTGGCAACTCGCAAAAAGAAATTGTTATCATTATCTATCTTACCAACATAAAATATTCTACCTTACCGGCATACAATCTTCTACTGTACCGTCAAAATACCTGGATCATGTGATGTTTCTAAACCTGTTATTGTTGTACGCGCGATGGACGTAAAAAATGATTATATTCTTGACATTCTTATACATTCTGTTATGAATTTCGATTTCGGATTCAGTTCAAACCATGAATTGAGATAATGACGATTGTGATATTTCCTGCGCTATTCCAAAGTTAATTTTTCGTTTTACAATTCTCGTTATATTTTGTTTTCTAATAAAGTTGAGAACAAGGAAGTTTGAAAAACATAGCAGTTATTGTAAGTATTGAGAGCTAAAACAACTAATACATGTATGTAAAACACGTTCAATGGTCTTTACCAATATTGGTCGCCGCGACCCTTCGCGCGTCACCATAACAGCGGAGCGTGTTTAGATCCCGCGAAACGAGCTCCCGTGTATGGAAGTGGTGGGATTACCCGTCGATTCGAGGAACATCCTAATACCAAGAAATTTAAACGTTCTGTTCCGTTGTAACCTCCTCTGCGAGTACACACGAATATTATAGAGAGTACGACGAAGCGAATCATCGAAATCGGCCGGTATCGTCTCCCCTGCCAGAAACCAGTGGCGTTCGAACGATCTCTCCTCTGCGAGAACAATTCAGGGAGCGTTTTCAAGTACCACGCGTACATTTTAATAGTGTCAAAGTGACAATAAAGACAGTTTTGTGAAACCAAAGAAAACCGGTTGGACATAAGGTCGTAAATTCACCGTGCTCCTTGTACCTAGTTCCCGAACGATCCCTTATAATCTATTTCGCATTCGATCCTGCGTATTTCCTTCGCGGACTCTCAAAAAACATAAGGGTCGGTGAAACAATGTATGTGCGTGGAAATGGAGCAAGTGCTAAGGAAAAAAGTCATTGGAACAGTAAAACGATGTGCAAAACTGTACATGTGCGACTGGTAGAATTGCCTGTTCGCGTCAACGAGTTTTAGGCAGAGTCGAGGGGTGCCTTGGACCATGAAGTTGTGGTCGGCACGGGAAATATTACGAAGAAATACATTAAAATGAGTTTCTATTGCATGATGGACTCTTAGAACCTTGGATGTTATGTCTACGGAGTCGACTACATAGTCGTCCGCGATCTTCGCCTTAGAGGCCTGGACGACTCCGTCGCCCCCGCGGAAATCAGAGCAACTGTAGTGCCCCGCCGCAGGGCCTGCCTCCCGACACCGAAGGACCAGAAAGTTGGGTAGAAGGGGCTCTCCAACGGACCGGATGTAGAGGAGGAGAGTACACCTGACTCCCTCCCTCCCTTAATTGCCCGAAATTTGACGTATTCATACAAGATCCCATGTATCAAATTGAACACATGCCATGCCGCCTTCATTGTTTAAAACCCTCGACCAGTAAACCATACCATTGTTTTCTAAGTGAAGTGAAAACATTTGGAGCAAAATAACAGGTAACGTATCGAATGCTTTGTTCAAAACACACTTTGTTCATGATTTTTTGCTAATTCATACTAATTTTCAACAAAAAATGCCGGAAAATTCGCCGGTGACAGAGATGGTTTCCAACCACATCACCACCTTTGATTGTCGTTTCGAGAGGGACAGGCTACGAAGATTTCGTAACTGGCGTGTTCCATACATAAAACATTAAGAACTCACGGACGCAGGATTCTACTATGTAACAGACCTTGTCCGTTACGAAGCCGTAACCGCACCGCACCGCTAGTCACGCGCGCCACCACCAGATGGCGACGACGCGTATCGTAATTCTCGCCGCTAGAGAGGAACCGTCGCGTACATATAACCCAGTGCACGGATTCGTTAATCCACTGGCATCCGGACCGCTCTGAGAAATCGACCTGAATCCGGACCGCCTAACCGTATCTTTTACCTTACCTGTCGTCTGACCTCATCAAGACATTCCGAACTATACACAGTGCAACCCAAAGAACACCGTCACCCAAGGAGTTTACCAGTAAGTTGCTCCGCACCTCACCGCTCCGTCCTAGCACGAACAGGGAGTACCCTGTTCCTCTTCACACCACACCGCACCGAGCAGGGAGTACCCTGTCCACCCCCCCCCCCCCCCACCGGCTCCGAGCAGGGCGTACCCTGCTCGCCGACCACCGCGACTCCGCGTTTCCCACCAGGTCCGCACCGACCCTCCGCGACGCGAACACCGGTACTGCGAACGGCAGTTTGTTTTGTAACATAAACCAGCACGTGTCTTTATTTTCACCGCACCTTAACCTTACCACTCCACGCCGACCGTTCTCCTCGCCGCGAACCCTGGCTCGGCGAGCTACTCGGCAACGAGGAGAACCATCGTCGAGACCGCACTAGCTTCACCGAGAAACCGAACCTTTACAACTATTTGGACTACGAGGATTTTGTCGAATGTTTCGAAACGGTATAAAGCTTGCGAAATTGTCAAATTCTACTACGCACATTCTTATAACTCAGAAAACGATACGAAAATTGTTTGATTTGGAATATTGTGTCGATCACATGTACTCTTGGCTGTCTGGAAACCCATATCTCGTACAATCTAAATATGGCAAATTTATGCAAATAATACAAAATGAAAATAATGGCGAATATCCAAAAACAATTACAGAACATGCAGATTTTCAGCGTCATTCGTTGATTGATGCAGAATTGTTAGATTTAGGCTTAGATGTAATACTAATTAAATAGATGCAGAATGAAAGGTGATTAAGAAATGATATCTCAATAGGTCTTTCATCTTCTTGTACTACCTTCCAAAGAAATTTATTTAGCCGTTAAAATAGCTTCAGTCTCTCTTTCTCTCTCTCTCCCTAATCGGTGTAATATTACATTCACGTTGTGTCAACGACGATTCATATCTGTTGGAGTGAATTCAAAAATTTACTGAGAAGATAAAATCACTGAAATACCGACATTATACAAACTTGCTAAAGATATTATACGTACACATCTACATCTTTGGGAAGTACAAAAATTACCCGCTTTCATATTAGAAAACATTTTAGATGACTATTGGATTTGCAGAGAATGTATGGAACCCCACGCGCAATCGCACACAGTAGGTTCTCTAGCAACAAACTTCAAAAATATCCACTAAAATACAATATCTTCCATAATTTTTTTGTTTCTTTTCTTATCAGAGCTAATAATCCGGAAAAGAGGATAATGCGCGCGGTTGCGTGTATTAGGATGAGGAAACCTAATTCGACTTTATCCAATCATTTGCTCGCTGCAAACATATTTTTAGGTTTATTGTACTAAATTACATGCCGAATAAATGATAAAAGATGATTAAAAATGATATGTCAATAGTAATTTCACCCCATACTCCGCCTCCTTGTCAGTATCCTAGTGTCTACCACCCAGAAGAATGTATTTAGCCGTTAAAATAAAGCGGTGTAATATTTCGTTCACACGTCAAAAAAATGCTGCATTGTCCTTGAGAGTGCGGCCTAACCACATTTGCTACGTCAGCACTGTTCAAGACGGCCACTATCCCCGCCCTAGTCGCCGCCGTAACGTAATCCCCGCCCGGCCGTCGCCACCGGCCACGCAGACCCCCCCTCCTCCTTACCCCCCTCACCACTAATCCAGAACCCGAGATTGTTACCTACTGACGCGGTACGGGTGGACTCCCTGTACCGTGAATACAGGGAGCTCAGATGGCACTACAAAGGGCCATCACTGCCGCTAAGGCCAAGCCTTAGGAAGAGCTCCTAGCGACTCTGCAAGAGGACCCTTAGCTCATGGGCGCCCCCTGTAACGGAGTTGCTGGGGCGGGTCATCTCAACGATCTACCCCCCTGCCGGGGGGACGGGCGATTCGCAGGTTACGCCCGCTCAGGCGGTAGGGGATGCTGCCGAACTCGGGGTCGTAGAGCAGGAGCTCTCCGGGGCCGTCCAGAGAATAGGGGATGGCGACCTTAAGTCCCCCAGTCTCGATGGTGTTCCACGACAGACCCTGACCACAGTAATGCACGTCCTCGCCCCGGCCCTAGCACAGGTGTTAAACACCTGTCTGGGCCGGGGAACCTTCCCCAAACAATGGAAAATCGGCAGGCTGGTCCTCCTCCGTAAAGATGGCAGGATCCGGTGCTTTGGTCTGGAGATTTCCACCGGCAAAACCGAGGCGATGTGGTTACATGCATTGTCTCGGGGCCGGTGGCTTCCCCTGGTCCGAATCCATGTGGGTGATGCCTCTGTCGAGGTCAAAGAGGATATGAAATGTCTTGGACCGATCCTCGACAGCTGCTGGTGCTTCGAGAAGCACTTCGACGATTTGGCCCCTCGAGCAGAGAAGGTGGAGACCGCCCTTGGGCCCGAGGGACGGATTCGTCGACTCTACGCGGAGGTGGTGCACTCTAAATTTCCTATATGGTGCCCCTGTGTGGTCGCAGCAGTTAATGGCCAACAGACAGAGTCTTGCACGCACTAATCGCATGCAACGTCGGCTGGCCTGCGGGCTATGCGGTGATATCGCACCATCTCTGTGGAGGCGGCGAGCCTCCTCGGCGGTATGGCTCCCCTCCACTTCATGGCGGAGGAACGGGCATCCAATTATGGATTAGCCAGATTCATTCCCCGGGGGGAGCTTCAACCGGACGGGGAGGAGGTCGAAGTGCTCAAGCGCCAGGTCCGGCAGAACAGGCTGGCCTACTGGCGGCAGTATGTTGCCGCCGACTCGGGCCGGCCCATTGTTTGGGCCCTTCTGCCTATTCTGGGAGAATGATGCGGAAGGCTGGTTAAGCTTATCTACCGTCTGACCCATGTGCTCTTCGGACACGAGTGTTTCGGCGAGTAGCTGAGGTGGATGAGGAAAGAGCCCACGGCACAATGCCATCACTGCGGGGTGGACTCGGACACGGCGCGGCATATGCTGGTAATCGGGATGGACCCCTTGCTGTATGCTGTGGTCGACCACACAGTCGGCGGCGGGAGATCACGGAATGCTGTTGCCTCCTTCTGCGAAGAAGTTATCTCGCAAAAGGAGGCATAGGAGAGGGAGAGGGAAGCCAGCCCCCACTCCGCAATGAATGTCGCCTCGGGTGGTTCCCCTCTGAGGCAGCCCCCCCTCTTTAGGGTGGGGCTTGCGGTGGGGCGTTCTAGGAACCTCCACTGTCGCGGTGCGTGCTGGAGCTCGCTCCGCCTAGTTGAGCGGCCCCTGCGGGGGTGGGGGCACCGTGTGGGTGACCTGAAAAATAGATTAGGACAGCTTCGTATGAGGTATGGGGCTTTTTGCCAGGGTAGGAGGTGGTCAGTTGTGTTCGATTTCGAGATCCCGACTACCTCCGAAGTAGCTTAGGGTAGGCTACCGTGGGGTTTTAGCAGGTAAGGAGTGCCGCTTAACCTCGCCCCTCCCTCAGGAGGGGCGGCGTATGCGTAATGTATTTCCCCACGAAGAAAAAAGGTTACGATTTCGTAATTAAATACAAGGTAATAATTAGACCAGGAGTACGCGTAGAAATTTTAGAGGCGCATTGGCCATTAGTTCAGGATGAAGAAATTTGTTAAAAAGGTGGACTGTATAGTACAATCCAACAACTTTTCAACGGTGGCACGAATATGAGGAGATAGGAGTTTTGATGGAAAGTAAATTGTCGTACAACGAGGATATGTTGATAGTGACCCACCTAATGGTGGGCCGTTTATTAATCAAAAACAAATCCCCGTGGAAGTCGGCGGTCCGCGGTGCCTCCGTGTCTCCTCCGGGTCGTCCCTCGGACGTCTAGCGATGTTGGCGTCTGTAAAATAATGATCGAACGAAGATGTGAAAACACCTATTCGATACGATACGTATCCGTTCGTGACGCTGTTTCCCGTACGCTCCTGACTGCGATAATCGCTATCGAAGGAGGGGGAATACAGCCAATCTGCTCAGAACGCAGAGTTAGTGGACTGTATAGTTTTGACGTATCTCCATAATGAAGAGAATCCGTCCGCTCGCACTGGAGTAGTCACGGTTAAACCGATTCTACTGATTGGGCGTCAGCCTAAAGGTGGCGGTTAATCTTACAAGGAGGTTGTAAGGCTCCAAGTTCGATAATCCAGCCGAATTAACTCGTGCTTCAACAACCTTGATTCAAAGCTCGTGTGTGACTCAATACGTCACGCGGCTATAGGAATCTAGGTGGAAGACACGGTCCAACTCACCACTTACACGCACAAGATCGACTATCTGCGCACAATAGAAGCGGCGTATAATGTAAGCGTGTTCAACCAGTCACTATTCCCACTCGTAATCTTTGCTCAGACGTAATGACGACGGCGTATACGGAAGGAGCGACTATATTGGTTGAACGGGTCAAGCCTGCCGAGATCTTTGTCGCGCTCTCTCACTCAGAGGAGGGGGACGTAGCTAGGACTCACAAGTCGAGACCTGTGGCTGGATCAGTCAGTTCCGACACCGAATAATATGCGAATTGCGTAGAAAAGGCAAGGGCGTAAGGGAAATTGACCTTCACAATTCGAGTCTCCGGTATCTGCTGCGCTGGGACGTCAAAGCGTATGCCAGGGCTTATTGCAGGTACAGGACTTGAAAAGAGTGTCCTCCGTGTTACACGGGTGGCCGTACGGAATCGGAAAACACGATTCCCGGCGAACAGTGAATTTGGGGAACGAACACGAATCTCGCGTCAACCACACCGAAATACACTTGTTGTGCGGTGAAGCAATAGCCACGTTAGATATATCTAAGCAGCTATCGCAACTGTGCACTATTATTTGTACGAAGCTCGGAAAGTCCAGAGCTCGATTTATGAATATAGCTATTATTTGTCGGCTCTCTGACAGCGTGTGGAACGATCTCGCAAACGAGATCGTTCGCACAGTCATGCCAAGCTCGCCGTCAAATACTTGATACAAGTATCCAACAGCTCGACTGGAGAGTGGAATACGAATTATTTGTTCCAAAAACTCAGTAAATCCAGAGTTTAATAACTCTCGCGTGGGCTCGGTTCTCTGATAGCGAGGGGAACGAGCTCAGTTCTGGTCGCACAGTCGTGCCAAAGCTCGCCGTCAAATACTTGTAACAAGTATCCAACAGCTCGACTAGAGAACTTTTACAGCTGCGAAGACTCGTATGACAAGCGTTCGCTAGCGCGCCTTAATAGCAAGTGAACGCGAACTGACAGGCGGCGACGACCGTCGCGAGAGTCTCTCAGCTGACCCGCTACGCGGCGCTGTCTCTCTCTTGTCCGCCTGTCTCTGTTTAACGTATGTTTGCATGTTGTTTTCCTTGTCTCTCTATACTTTCGCGACACGAGTTTGATTTTGAAACGTTTTGCACGGTGAGCAACCGATCGCCGTGTTTGTCAGCTGACTTTGCTGGTGGCCAGAAAGTCACGCCGTTTTTACTTGATTTATTATGGGTTATTGGCCCTTCGAACAAATAACCTCGGAGGAATCGCCAACGAATATAGATCGCGATAATCGCGAAATTCAAGCACGTTTCAAAATAACGCGATATTGAAACAAAATTACTATCCAACCACGATCAGAGACGATAATACGAGCACTCACGAAAGAGCACGGACACGGTTTGGTAGAAAAACGATTGATAGAACCGGGCGTGTATATAGGCAATTGTTTGACAAGCTCTGATAATGACATGTGCCCGATACCTGTAATAAATGCAGATAAAGTAAAGCACTAAATACGATTAGTAGCGGGCACGAAACCAGTAAACGTAGAACCGTATAGACTACCACAAGTACACAAAGAAGACGTAGACATTCAGGTAAAAAATGATTGAGCAAGGAATAATAGGGCCTAGTACGAGCGAATGGAATGCCCTATTGTTAGTAGTGCCTAAAAAGGCCGACGAATCCGGCAAAAGCAGAAACAGAATAGTAGTCGATTTCCGAAAGTTAAACGAGGTAACAGTAGGAGACTCATTCCCTGTACCGAACATATCAGAAATACTCGACCAATTAGGAGGAGCGAAATACTTTTCAACTTTAGATGTTGCAGCAGGTTTTCATCAAATTGCTATAACGCCCGAGGATTGCGAGAAAACAGCATCCTCAACTTCATACGGACACTTTGAATACAAACGCATGGTATTTGGTCTTAAGGGCGCCCACTCCCTACTTTTTCAAGATCCACGGAAGCTTTATTAGGGGGACAACGTAGAATATAATGCTTCGTATAGATAGACGAGATAGTCATTCACGGACGGTCACTCAAAGAACGTCAGGAAAGATTGATGCAAATTTTAAAAAGAATAAGGGAAAATGGTTTGAAAAAACCGGATCCGTCAAAATTAGAAGTAGTAATAAATTTTCCAGTTAATAAGAAAACCAAAGACCTACAAACCTTCCTAGGATTAGCAGGTTATTATAGAAAATTCATAGAAAATTTTTCAAATATAGCAAAACTACTCACACATTTGTTAAAAAAGGATACCGAGTTCAGATGGACTGATCAGGAACAAAAAGCCTTCCAGATATTAAAGGAAAAACTGACATCGGCACCACTGCTACAATACCCTGATTTTTCAAAACTGTTTATGTTAACAACCGACGTATCGGGTAACTATAGGCGCGATAATATCGCAACAGCTACAGGCAAAGGACCTACCAATAGCTTAAGCAAGTAAAGCACTTATCAAAGCCAAAATTAACTACAGCACAACAGAAAACCGACTCGCTCATACTAGCGCCGCAACCTGACTATACCTACGATCGTCACGCTCACGAACCCAAACAACGACTACGCTCAACTAATACAATAGCACAGGTCACCATAAATAACCAAAAACTAGGACCTAAACAACACTACGATAAAGGGACGACAGATATCAGATTCAAACCAGGCGATCGACTACTAACGCGACGATACCGTCAGACGAGGGTGAGCAAAAAAATTGACACCGAGTTGGATAGGATAGGTATTACCCTATTCGGTAATACAAGCACAGGCTAACGAAAATTACACAATAAAAAGGGGACATAGACCTCTACGAGTCCACAAAAACCGCCTAAAACACTCCATAGACTGATACTACTACAAACTTTTATGCTTTTATGCTAGATTATGGATTACGCTAGATGCACCCGTATCCATAAGTTAAGAATACCTATACAGTTACTTTATTACACGTTAATAAAGTAGTCCAATAAATCAATACACCAGTGCCTTGTACTCTACTCTGCAGTGTCTCACTTGTAATTATAAGAATAACGCACGGGATACCACCAGACGAATCCAATAACATTCGAAGGTTCGCAAATTATCAAGGCATCTATTTCGAAGATCACGGTAATCAACATATTTATATAGTGTTACCTATTCGAAATGTCAGAATACACACTGCACTTACCCATACGACGAAACAATGTACGAACACAGCTAACTACAGACTAAACCATTTTTGTAAACAATTCTACAATATATCAGGCAAAGAATTATAACAAATTTCTGCAAATCTCGATTATGTACATTAAATAATAGGAACGACTACACGTGTACGCCGAGGACTAATAGACGGGATCGGACACTTAGGGAAACCATTATTTGATACAATGGACGCAGGCAACAGACGAAAGATAAATAGACAGATAGCAATACTTAAAAATGAAGGTAGTATACTACGAACATCATTGTTAGAACAAATGCAAGTCGTAAATACAAATATCAAACTGTATAACCAATCTACTTGGAACATAAATCATAACGAACGTACACTGTTAAACGCAACAAACACACTTGGACAGTTACTAGAGACGCAGACAAACAATGAAAATCTCCAAGCCGCAATAGTCGAACAGGATGTAATTTTCGAAAGTATAGTCAAGGACCTAGCCGAAGACGAGAAAACCTATTAAAATTCACAAAAGATATCAGAAAAGGAATTCTGAATCCAATTATCCTACCTCCGAAACAGATTATCGAATACCCGAATTCAGCCTTACCTCACTTACCAAATGGTCTAAATTTGCCAATTTATATATAATTATAAATTATATAATTTACAATTCACGATCAAAAATATCCACTCCCTATATACGAATTAATCAATTTAGCAGCTCATAGTACATCCCAGTCTATCACTACAATTATTGAGGTACCGCTACTCAGTCCAAAACAGTATAAGTTAATTCACAAATGTAAACGGATCGTTTTATGCATACTTAGATACCACCGACACATTTGTAGCAATAGATGTAGCAAACTTAGACTACATACATAAAACAACGAAGATCTGGAAACATGTCAATTGTTAGACGACAATTATCTATGTAAAATGTACCATCCCGTTTTTAAAGCATTACCAAAAGGTCCATGCGAAGTACAGATTTTTACGAAACTAGTACAACAACCGAACAATTGTAACCTTAGATTTATAACCCTCAATCAAACTATTTTGATCGAACTAAATTAACCAGAAACGTGGCTCTATGTTACATCAAAACCAATACTATTGAATATTCGAGGTAAATGTCATAATCTTGACCGCGAAATGATTGAAGTCGGACACTTGTGGCGCCAACTATTTGGCTAGATGAATACAAGAGTGCGCATGTCTCATAGCCGTATCTTGCTCGACGTATTGCGATGTAGTCGAACGTGTTCAAACTTTAGTTCGTAATATAAGTACAAAAGTATTAATAGTGTTACTGTTATTAAATATTAAATAATATACTTTAATCTCCGTATTTACGTAACTAACGTGCAATCATTTACGACCCAAACCGTCCGAAAATCCCAACAAATACCATTAGTGATATCATGCGATCAGCACACCATGCAAAACATATTAATACAAGATTCTGGTCTCATTGAAATTAAAGAAAAATGTTCAATTTCTACAACCGAATTTACCATATAAACGAGTAAGAATTATAAATCGGAAAAATACCTTAGTTATTTACCGACGCATAATTTAACCGCACCAAATTTAGTGAAAACTATTAATGTAACACATCTAAAGAACATGAAACAATGTAACCTACAGAAAATAATTAAGAATCCCGAAGAATTACACGCGATAAACAGAAGTTTGATAGAGTTAAGAACCGATTTAAACTCGCAGGATGAAATAATACCCATAGAATATCACTATAGCCTTATTTCATCCTTCTCCATAAGCGGAATAATTGTACTTCTCTCAATTGTAATAATTTACCACAAGTATGCTTCACGGATGAAATTTAAGCGAAGAAATCAGCGAACTAGTGGCCAACAAATCGTAATGTCAGAACAAAACCCTTACAAAGTGAAACACCAATCCTCGTAGAAATTAAGCAGAAACAGTTAAACCAAAAACGAACTACGTAATTATAAGTATGTAGTACTCAGAAATTTCGTATAACATTAATCATATAAGATGTCGTACATTACATAACTGAACTGCAAAAATTTGTAAGCCACTCTCTCCAAGGGAGAAGGGTGTGGTGCCCGGAATTTATAAGTGAACAACACGTATTTATACTTATTGTTAAATCGTTACTGTATCATGTCGCGCATTACCTATTTCATGGCAAAATGACATATGTAAGCGCGCTCTCCCTCTCTAAGGGGGTAGGGATGTGGTTCCTGAAATTTCATACGTAAGCAACACGGAAAAGCTGTGCTGACGATCGGCGAGTGAACGATCGCTAAAAGCAAAATCAGCAGCACGATGGAGAAATCGAGACAATCCTAATAAAGATTAGTTACGCAAATTCGCGGCTTTAACGTCTTTTATACTCCAATAGTGAAAAGTCTGATTCCGAACTCGTCGAATTAAATACGGTGTTAATCCTCAACACCGGGGCACAACAGCAGTTATAACTCAATTAGACGTATATCCGTGGTTGTCGGGAAGGACGACACATACTTTCACTTTCGAGACATGGCTGTTTATAGTTTTGATGAATAATACTTTGACATAGGACATCGGTTAAATTGCACTATTTTTCTTGAACTGTTCGAACTTGTTTTCATTACCTTTTTTCTGGAAAATAAATAAATCCTACACTATATAGCTCAATTAATGCATAAACTCTAATTTTTTGAAATTGTGACATGCGGACAACAACGTACGTGTAAAATAATAACACATGTACGAAATCAAAATGTAGAACATCGTAAGCGTAGTCGGGCCGACCGCCTAACGGCCTGTCCACTCGGCCCTGCGACCTAATCTCACACTAACTCGGACTATACCTTCTTTTTGAGATCCTGTATATGATTCTGTATGTCTTCATTATTGTTCCGTGACAGCTTGTACTAATTCAAGCCTGAAAGTGACTTCGTTTGAAAGAATTGCGCGTTTATGCTGCGTTTTGACGGAAAATAGAAAATTTGATGTTGGTAAAGTAGAAAATGTTGTGTCGATAAGGTAGATAATGATAAAGATTTTTTTGCGAGTACCCAAAAATCCTTTTGGGAATCATGCTTTTAATGCAAAATGAGCCTATGTGCAACATTTCAGGTTAATCCGGTTTGACCGGTTTTCGGAACTTCAGCTACCTAAAATCTGCAGTCTAATAATCAGTTCAATGTTAAGAATTATAGTTCGAATTACTCATTAATATTGCGATTGACTGTACTAATGAAAACTGTACATAGGGAGAAGTAGGTTAAGAGTATTTATTTGTAACCGATTTTGTAATAATTCATAACAATATTTATTGAGTGTACAATGTTTGTGTAGAACAATTCTTAATAACGAAGTGAACGTTAACATGTTATACATATAATGCGATGTACATTCCGATACATTCACTTCGGAGAATGAATTAACTATTGCAATTTATGGGCCAGTGAATATGGTGCATGAACATATAAACAAACCTATGAAATCAAATTTAAAATGGTGAATGGTACTTATTATATTTGGATAAAATCATAAATATTTGATACTATGTTTGTAGAAAAATAGGAGAAACTGATAATTGTAATCATTTTCCCACAAATTGCGATCGTCAACTTACAATGAATTTGAAAAGTATTACACATTTCCGATTCTCGAAAAATTGTAGATATTCAAATTGTGATAATTTCGTAAAAATAAATAGTACAACAATGATTCTGTACTCATGTTAAAGCTAGAAGCCTCTAGTTTCATAGCCCTTTCAATATAAGCAATTTTTCGAGAATTGTGTACATAGTCTTCTGTTTCGAACCATGTAGGTAGTCTTTACAATGAAACTTTAGAATGGCATGAAATGTACAAATACCAATAGCCGTGTGCGAATAAAATGTTAATCCATCTCGGATTACTGTGAAGATGTTGAAACATAAATATTTGGGGGAGGCATTTCTGGTTGTGAAGGACGTTGACATTCGCGAAGAATAGACCCAAATAATACATAGTACACTGGCTGCTTGTTTGCACCCATTACTTAGACACGTATGCGTACCCCATTGCAGAAAATTGCAGCGGGGTATACAATGCTCAATTTCTCACCTACAGTACACCCTCTTTTAAAAGTGAAGTAAACAACTTTTTCGTGTTATTACATTTCAATGAAATGTTTAGCCTGCGTATAACTAGCATAAATCTAAAAAGCCTATGCGTTTAATTTTTATTAAAAGCACAAATAAAAATTATCTCGAAAATTTTGTTACACATTTGCTAATAAACGAATCCTTCTTACACCTTAAAAAACTCGGGTAATTTGAACCATTTTTAGAATAATTATTCTGCTTTAGAGGGTGTGCTGAGATTTTTGTGACTGACTGTGCACAAATGTTGATTGAATTTTATAGATACAAAAACTGAAATCAATTTCACTTATTCATATCACATCATTATAACAATTTATCAAGTGCAACTTTGGTAACATGAAAATTTTGTTCAGCTTCTCAGAGCTGCCATTAGAGTATATAACGTTAATTTCAACAAATACACATTTTCAATATGTAATCAGGCTGTTTACGATGCCAAAACAATTTCTGCAATAAGCTGTAAAGAATGAAATAATTTAACAAATCATTAACAATGATTAAGTATCGTTCAACTGGTTTTACCAATCGCAATTGAAAATAGATATTCACGGTATTTGTCCGAATCTACTGTTAATGTTCAATTGTATCTTTAACTTTTAGAGAGTGGTGTGTAATTTTATCCCAAAATTAAACAACTACGTTGCGAACAATGTATTATGATTGTTAAATCCGATTATACAACATTATTAATTCAGTATCCTCAGTATACTTCGGACGATTTCACCATCATTGAAATTATTCATTCGTTCGTTAAACATACGCAAATACAAACAGCTGACATTTTAAACAATATTAACAACATTGAACTGTATTAACGGGTACTGTTACAAGATGTCTTTAATCAAATATTAATAAAACTTCGTTATTATTTTATCTAAAAAATCTAACACCTAAAACTTTCACAATAATGCATATGTAGTTAACAGCACATTTCTATTAAAAGTTTGAGAGGCAAAGGGTCTAGCAGGATAGACGTGCGTAATCGACCCCCCCCCCCCATCAATTTTCATTCTTTTAATGTACTAAGCAATTTTATTGGTCTAGAACACTATTTTTTTAAATTTCAGATCTCTATCCCTTCATTTAAGAGTGCTATGGAGGTAAAAGGTCTAAACTTTACCTTTCATTTCAGTCGTTATTACTAAAGATATTTAGATGAAATGAAAGTGAAATTCAAGCTACAAAATTACTATATTTGGAATTTTTTAAAAAATTTTTAGTCTGGTATTAATGGTTGCAAAAAATAACTTATTTTCAGTGGTAGTTTTTGCAAACAACCCTGCCACGTAGTATCACTCTTAAGTATCAAAGTTTTGAGATGGTCAAATGGGTGGAACATAGTTAAATGTTTCAAAGAATGAAAATTGGCATGTGTGTCGATAATCCATGCTTATCCTGCGAACCTTCTGTGCGAGGAAGAGAATGGAGTCCATCAGTGAATTCTTTGTTCTCATAATTACCGGAAAACTCACACGTTACACAACACGTTTACAATTTGTGTGTGTCTTAAAAAACAGAATTTTTAATTAGAAAATTACTCGGCGTCTCTCACAACACTAAAATAAACTACAAACAAACAAACAAACTGCTGAAAATCTGCAATTTTAAGTTCGTAGACTGAGTAGTCGACTCGGTAGTCGTCGCACATTTAACGACTTATCGACGATAGGATCACAGCTTTCCGCCATCGTGATTTTAAATTGATCCTGGACCAAAAAGGGAGCTTACGTTGCATTGTTGCAGCGTTTCAACAAAACCGATCACCCATCATTAGGTTACGAGTGTTTCCTTAGGTGCTTTCAATCTCTTCACAATACCACGAAGCGCCGGTTGAAAATGAAGATTAAAGAAATAGAAAGGTAACAAACATAACAATATTCGAATCGTCAATGATATTTTTAGGACGATTAAAAATTATGGTAGCTACCTGCCTACCAGCATTTCTGAAGATATCGCAAAGATTTTAATGGAAACCGTCCCTATGACCAGGAGAAGACATTTGTCAGATCAAGACTATGATTTCTTTCGAAAATATGTTTATTAGAGCAGTCATTTCGAAATTACTTGGTGAAGCTCGAGACAGTACTTACAACTTAAAATTCCAATCCATGATTGACTTAGATAAACGAAAAGTCCTATGAATATTGTCAACAAGAAATATCTCAACAAGAATCTGCTCATGGCTATTATGACCGCTGAAACATATTAACTGGTAGATTTCATGATTCTATAAAAGACAAATATGTTAACGATGCAGATAGTATATTTTGGGTATGTAAACTCAATAACATAGTAATCATTCGGGGTTTACCGAAGGAATGATCAAAAACAGTTGCTGCACGCGATCCAAAAATATTAGAAAACGCATTAAAACTAGCATTAAAAGTTGAAAATCAAATGCATCAGCAAAATAATTATAGTTGAACCAAAGTGTAGGAATACAACCAAAGGCGACACTCCAAGCGATAACTTTGATGCCGATCATTTGACAATCCCTTTAAAGTGGTTGCATAAGCATAGTTTCTATACGGCAAGCGGGAAGTTTAAATCAACTGGATTTAATATGCTTGTTCCGTGTCAATGCCTAAACATTAGAAACCTATGTGGGAATAGTATTGTCCGGGTAAAAATAATTAGCACTCACGTATAACACATGATAAACTTTAATACGGATATAACAATAACATTAACAAGTACTAACAACAACAAACAACAAACAATAAAAGAAACGGAGAAAAACTCTTAACTACGCGTAATAAGAACGCGTAAAGAAAAGTGTCGAGCTCGACTAACGTTACTGAAAAACGAAGACCGATACGAACAGTACGGCATTCAAAGAGCTTCTGCCTGTTTTCGTGGACGCGCCGAAAATCGTCCTAACGACAACCAGGCTAGAAAAAACTCTACGCGTTTCGAAGGCATCGTGGGAAAGTCCTTTCCAAGAAACGCGTAAGATCAGGAAGTGTTCCCGCGGCGACCGAAGCTCTGGCAATCGTCAGTTTTATTGCCCGCACTCGAGTTCGGCCGCACGCAGTGCATACTTTCTGGAAAAAGGGAAAGTATCCTAAACGAATCTTTCCCTTCTATCACGTACGCCACACCTATTTGTGTTAATTTATAATATAATATTTATTAACATTGGGTTTCGAAATGCTTATGTCAAAATTTAAAACTGCGTACACTTCCCGTAAAAGCTCGCGGTTGACAACCAGTTTTATTAGATGTAAGAAACACAGTTTAAAAGAGGGATATTTACCTAGGATTAATAGTACTGAAGGCTTACATATCCGTAAAGCTGCAGTATCGGTAATCGACAATTGCGTGTGCCATGTTCATGCCATTAATACATTCCATTTAGACATAGAAATATAAATACCAGCTCAAGGATTAATTACGTTCGAACTCCACATCGTTCCGGAACAACAAGAATAGTTTTATTCAGGTTCAGTTAAAACCCGAAACGGCAGCTAAACAAAACAGGTCAGTCATTTGTCAGACAGTGAGGCCTGTTCTGTCTTCGGCGCGTCAGTCATGTTCGGTCGGTTCTAAGGAAGCAGTCGTTGCACAGATGGTTGAATCATTTAGTAGCCTGTACTTTTCAGAAATCGTTGTGGTAGTGGTGGTTTGTTAGATATTTGGGCGACTACACTAAATCAAATTACTAAAATATAGAGTGATACTAAATAATGAATATGGGGAAAGCATTATTTGATATAATGGACGCAGGCAACAGACGAAAGATAAATAGACAGATAGCAATACTTAAAAATGAAGGTAGTATACTACGAACATCAGTGTTAGAACAAATGCAAGTCGTAAATACAAATATCAAACTGTATATCTAATCTACTTGGAACATAAGTCATAAGGAACATAGTTACCGGTGCTGGTGCGCGGCGCGGGTGTTGTTACGGACCTGGTGCACGGCGATTAGAGGTCGGCGAAGATGCCAGTTACGGGGCCTCCCACGGCAGTTGACGGTAGTCAGGGTGGTTTCGGCCACCAGGACTCCGAGAACAGGTTTCGGCCTGTCTTCTACCGGTTTTGGCCTGCTGGACAACAGGTTTCTGCCTATCTTCTACCGGTTTCGGCCGGCAGGGCGGTTGTCGGATGCGGCGTGGTTCAGCCACACCGCCGGGATCGGGAACGGCTAGGGTATGTTATCGCTGAGCGCGATACTCACGGTACTCGTGGTCTTCGGCTCGGTCTCGGTTCTTTCGTCGCGCCTATGGGACTAGCTAAGTTGTCTCTATATTCAGGTGCAATCGATTCGGTAGACTCACGAAGAAAAACGACCAGGAAGATTCGCTCCCACGAGCAGAGGCTTCCACGAGTCCGACCCAAAAACCTTAAATCATTGACAGTCGTCAACGATAGTGTCAAGTCCAAGCGCATCCGCGAAGTCGTCAGCAGAAGTATCAAATACATCTAAACAAAGTTGCCAACGGAAGTATCAAAATAAGATGCGTCTAGGAATTCGAGATCGTGACCACCGCAACTGCTGCGGGATCAGAAAACTACATCAGCAATTTTACAAAAATACTGAATTCCTTGGTTGACGATAGCTGCTGCGAAATAAGGAAACTACATCGGCGAATACGTGGTGTCCCATTTCAAAAATATTTCAAATAAAACTTATTGTTTCGAGGAAGACACCATATGATGGTCAAAAATCTTCTCTAGGTGGACGTGTATCTGAGAATTCAAGGTGACCTCTGCTTTTTTAATACGGAACTGTATGATTCCATTTAAGTAAGTGTAGCATGCCTTTACTTCGATCACGTTAGATGACCACGAAGTACAAACTCTGCAAAAACCTACATTTCATTGGACATGGCACCACGAATTGGATAGCCAACTACCATTTCTGGGCAGGTACATTGTACAATATATAAAAGGAAAAAGCAAATTCCAATAAAGGTCTTTAACTTTGATGGATACGCTTGTATTTAGTAACATCTTACTTCTCATCCATTACATCCGATTCCCTACCGACACAATGTAAGTAAAACGATGAAGGAGAGATTCGTGTATGGAAGTATTTCTCAAGAAATATATTGTAACGGTTCCGGTTTTCCGCGGTTCAGACGGTGGTTTCGCGGCGGTATTACTCCTCGTGCAGAACAGCTCATCGAGCCAGGGTTCGGTATGCGGCGAGGAGATCGGTCGGTGCAGAAAAAGGTGCAGGTTAGGTCGTGGAAAATGTACGCAAGGTTTTACATTCCTGCTGGTAATAACTGCCGCCCGGTATTTCGCGTTTATCGGTGCTGGTGCGCGAAGCCACGATCCCTTGCCGCGGGTCGGGTCTTTCGGTCCCCGAGGTCGGCGAAGATGCTAGTTACGGGGCCTACCGCGGTACTTACGGTGCCGAGACGCTGTTCGGACTTTAGTGCTAGGACGCTGTCTGGACTTCGGTGCCGAGACACTGTTCGGTCTTTATTGCTGGGATGCTGTCTGGTCTTCGGTTTGGCGGAGGGGTAGCCTGGCCAGCAGGAATCAAGAAGCGGTCGGAGGTCAGGTCGATACGGGTCTAGTCGACTACCAAAGGAAGCACTTACGCTGTAAGGTCATCTCTTGACTGCCCTTGATTCTGAGTCACCGTGAGAATGCCAGGCGGAAACAGAGACTCGGCTCACGATCGCACCGGCTTTTATAGCCGGCGGTTGGTGGTGCGAGGATCGGTGCGGAGTGGTGCGGTACCGATCACCATGGTAACGTACCGCCGCGGTTTCGTGGCGATCGCGGTGCGGTGCATCAGAAATCGGCGGATACTGACGCGACGAGCCGGTACCGCGGCTCGGGATATTTCGACGGTTCTCGGGTTCTTTCGGCAGTATCGGTGTGGATACAGGTCTGTTACAACATTAACTAGTAATATTATTTTATTTAATTCGTGAGACTAAAGAAGTAAAATCCTTCACGTAAACATGTAGCCTATCCCGAGACAAATTCACTGCCCTATAACACTTGCGTTTTCTGAGGTTTTTCAAGGTCATTTGAGGACATTTAGTGCCGCTCAAAATTTAGCTTATCCGGACGGAAGCGAGTCCACTTGGAGAAAATTTGTGACCACCATATGTCTCCCCCGAATCAGAGTAAGTTTTATTTGAAGTATTTTCACAACGAGCTATTGTTCGGAAAAAATTACGTGCGAAACTTCAAGTGAGATGGGCTGTATATAAAATTACTGAACTGCATGTTTGACAGCAACTGCTGTGGAATAAGGAAACTGTATCAGCGAAAATATAACTATAAAACCACTCTGCGGCTGTAAAGAAGACAATCAAGAAATCAGTCGGCCACCTTTATCATTTCACGTATTATTAAGGTAGAAAGTGTTATGTCCTTTACCAACCATTAATAAACCATAGGGGTAAAAACCATTTACTTGAATATATACAGGGAGTCTCAGCTAACTTGATCACTTCAATTAATGACTTAACCTGTTGAAAATTATTTCGATAACATCTCGAGAACTGTTAGGTTCAGGACGTATGAAGGTCAACACATATTTACTCAGAATTTGATACGCTATTGATATAATGTACAAAAAGTGTGCTATCGAGTAGCTATAATATGCTGGATCAAAATCAAGGGTAATGAGGGGACGTGAGGGGCGTTGGGTTTCCCCGGAGGAGAAATATATTGGGCGAATACAGCGAACTTTATTTGAAAACAGATGTCTTGTTATTAGCTTTTGTTTTTTGAACATTTTCGAGAAAGTTGCATTACGAGCTATGGTTTAGATCCTGCATATTATTACACTTTACCCCGTTTCACGTGGGACGCTGTGTTAAAATATATAAAAGTTAGATTTGAATTACTAGTCGTAATCGATATGGTAATGTTTGACGAACGTGGTATACGCGGTGGTTAAAGTCCATGTTCCGACAGATACGTAAAGCCAATAACAAGGGCATGCAGTTGTATGATTCAACAAAACCATCATCGTATTTGATGTATTTTGATGTAAACACATTGTACGGATGGGCAATGTGTCATCCGTTGCCAAATGCAGAATTTCAATGAGTCAACGACATTACAAATTTTGACGTATCTTTGATCACTGCTGATTCACCCATAGGCTATATCCGCATGATGTTCATGCCGTTGAGAGACCTGCCGTTTTGCCAGACGCGGATCAAATCACCTGGCAAATGAGAGGACAAGTTACTCGCAACGTTATATACCATAAGCAGTGTAACGTCATTATATGACAAAGATACATCGCGTCTTCCAATTTGCACAATCAACCTGGCTCCGCGAGTACGTAGAATTAAATACTCGGTTTAGAAAATGCGCGACAAACGATTTCGCAAAGAATTTCTACAAATTGATGTTTTAAAGTATGGAAAGTGTACAGAATCATGTGGATGTAAAACTCTTGACACGTTGGGGTGGAATATATGGTGCAAATGCAATAATCGCAAAACGAAATTTTCACAACCGCTGTGTATTTTCGGAAAACCTGATCGCTGTGGAATTGCGCAAACTCATGGTGAAATTCCACAAACCAATCTATGTTGGTATGTGTATATTAGATTTATCCAAAACTTGCTTGTACAAACTTCATCACAAGTACATGTTTCCTCTATATGGTAAAAATTGTAAAGTAATGTATACAGACACTGATAGTTTAATTTATCATATTCAGTACGAGGACATTTACGGAACCGTGAAACGTGACATTAGTCGATTTGACACGAGCGATTATCCGATAGAGAATAAGTACAATATTCCGCTTGTAAATAAAAAGATTCCCGGCTTGATGAAAGACGAGAACAACGGGATGATAATGACAGACTTTGTCGGGCATAGAGCGAAAATATGCACATTGCGTGTAGACGGGAGAAAGGATACGAAGAAACAAAAGGTGTCAAGAATAACATTGTAAAGCGGACAGCAACGTTCGATGACAACATGCAGTATCTACAGAACCAAATTGTGATGATTCGTAATCAGATATGCATATGATCAAAACTACACAAAGTGTACACTGTATCAGAGTCAAAAATTGCTCCTAGCCCATTCGATATCAAACGGTATATCGTGCCCGACTCGGCAGAAACGTTGCCATGGGGGCATTATCCAGTATCATTGTAAACATAAAATTCACATTATTTAATGTAATGTTATATGCGGCCCTGGAAGACCAAATTCACTACTTCATCAAACCTACAACTGCTGCGTCAAACATGATAACACACCACAATGACCCAACCGACCCAATTTCACAAACTAAGGAATCCTCCGATTCGTCATATGTATTCGGTTGATGTGGCCAGTATCTCAAACCGCCGGTTTCAGACTTTTTATTGCGACTTGGTGAGGAGTATGCATATTTAAAAGAATGTGACTTCAACGCTCAGTTGAAGTAGTTTAGACATATTTAGCCAATTTATTGCTTAAAGACTACATCGTTCCTCCTATCATTCCTTGACCCTGGCGAGAATGTATTCAGTAGAAACCATAGCGAACAAACGTTTAGATGATAACTTCGTATAACTTGTTTTCAGATTGCTAAGGAGCCGCCGCCCTACCCCCCCCCCCCCCGCCCCCCATATATTAAATCAATTATATTAAATGTAACAAAAAATACAATAAATAACATTTTTAAAAAAATATTTACTGCGAGTGTCTCTTGACCACATCATTCCTCCTATCATTCCTTGACCCTAGCGAGAATGTAGAAACCAAAGCGATAGTTATAATAAAACCCGCTTCTTATACGAAAAAATATTCGTAAAGAAAAAAAGATAATACTTTTTAAACATATTCACAATCATTAATCTGTACTTTATGTTTTTTACAGACATTCAATAATTACACTCAACGTATGGTATTCATCCGTAACTGGCGGAAGAGCTACAAAAAATTTATTAACGAAATAGAGGAATGGGATGAAGAGTTTGTTTGTAGTGTGGCGGGATTATTTTTCTAGTAAGCATTTTTTTTCTATAACAATTCATAATAATGATAAATTTTTTTGATTTGTTTCAGATTGCTAAGGAGCCGCCACCCTATTCCCCCATATATTAAATTAGTTATATTAAATGTAAAAAAAAATACAATAAATAACATTTTTAAAAAAATATTTATTGCGAGTGTCTCTTGACCACATCATTCCTCCTATCATTCCTTGACCCTAGCGAGAATGTAGAAACCATAGCGATAGATGATAAGTTTGTATAAATATAAGGTAAAACTATTAAATTTAAGAAAAATAAAATTCTGTTCACTGTTATGTGCGGCCCTGGAAAGCTAATACCGCTGCGTCAACTTCCGGCCGCCCGATCGCGCTCGATGCCTGGATCATGGAATCTTCCACGATGCACCCGGCACTAATATCTTGCTGACCCAACGCGACCCCACCCCTGATTTTTGTATTAACCAATTAATATAAAATCGCCGTTCAATCGTCGAGAACGGCTATTCTTGTTCGATTCTGTAAAGACACGGCGCACCGCTGCGACGTCTATTTAAAATAAAATCTATATACGTGTTGCCCATTATTCTCGACTTTTGTCTCTGGCCCTTGAGCCTCTGTGTGCGGATCCCGGACCACATTTTCTCGGAAGCACCGTCGATTCCTGCGAGGAATCTTCACGCTTCCAACACCTTACTCAACTGAAGAGCCGCGGCATAACATCACACATATAACCGTTTTATTGCTTTAAACAAATACATAATTGCTCCCATCATACCTTGAACAACCTACTCTCTGTCTTGCGTTTGAGGGACAATGCGTGCTTCGCTTTCTTGCATCAAATTGAATTCAACATAGTGTATTGTAATTTATGGAGTTTGTCCATTATTTCTTGCCGTTATGCGTCACAATTTTTCTTTGCTTCAGTGAAGTAGTTATTAACAATGTCTTGTAATTGTTCAATTTTCTCGTTCATACTATTTTTGATTCGTTGAATTACGTTGAAGATGTGCACCATTTCTTTGTCCAAGTATGCCTTATTCACAGCATCGTCATCATTGGTCAGGTCTGCTAAACGTCTTATTTTTCGGTTTCTCGCGTCGAAAGCGTCACCATACAGCGTCCTTCGTCGCATATAATTCTTGCATGTTACGGCATCCGTATTTGACGCGTTTCGTAAAGTAACACAAAACTTGTTGATCGACATCGTAGAAGGTATTGACGGTGATGATTGAAGCGGTCGTTAATTTATAATCAAACCCGCTTCTCGGAGCTCCTATATTATTGAAACAGTTTCATTATCATGACCTGTATGTCCAGCAGCTCGCGATGACGACAACAATCTTATTCTATCCACCAGCTCGTTTGGGTCATCCCAATGTACGTAATCAATCGCATTATCGGTAACCGTCATGTGCTCTGCTAATGTATTCGACAACAGTGGTTGGGGCAAACCTCTACCACCGTGCTGTCGCATTTCAAGTAGCGGTACAATTATGTTTATATTTGTATCCTCTATTACTCAGTAGGAGATTTGCAGCATTATGGCTGCGTCTGTGTGCATTTGTTGTCAGCAGTATACTTTTATATTTTTATGTGTCGACATCCGTGTATAGGGTATCGTCGGGAATTCTCTTGAAAATTAGTTCGAAAAGACCTGGCGTTCCTCTGTACTTCACATTATTAATAATTATATTATCTTCCATGACTACATCGAAATTCTTATTCCCAAGCGTCATCTCAATGTTTTTATAATAAACGCCGTAAATGTGGTCGGCTTGTTTTTCTTATCTGTGAAAAATAAATTCAGATATTCCCGCGACAGTGGTCCGAGATTCTGGTTCAAATAGGTAGTGGCTTCTTCGTGTTGTTCAGGATTCTCAGTAACCTCTCGCATCGTCGTTTCGAGAATAATTTGTTTAGCTGTTTCTGTATTTGTGTTGTCGGTCCATACTTCATCGACAGGGGGCTCGGAATCGTAACAGTCTTCTCGGTATCTTTAAAGGTGTCGATATTTCCAAACATGCTCTCTTCAATCCGCGATATTTAGGTGTAACGTATAGCACAGGCGGTTGCTGCTGAGGCAGTGGAGATGCTAATTCTGAAGATGATGTTACCTGACAATTTGTGTCGGGGAATAGTTTTGTGTTTTCAACCAATTGTTTCAATGGTGTAATCAATGTCTGCAAGTTTTGCTCCAACATTGCATCGGTATACAATTTACCAGTCTCTAGAGCTAAGTATGTTTTTCGTATAGCTTCACTCGTCTTGGCAATCTCTTTTGTTAACACTTCCTTTTTTCTCTTTCCTTCAGCGGAAGTTTGCTCCATGTTGAATTAGAAACGTTCAAGACCCGTCCGATGCCCGTTCGATACCCTGTTCGATACCCTGTTCGATACCCTGTTCGATACCGTTCAATACTGCGTTTGATACCCGTTCAACACCCGTTCACAATAGTTGCTTCAATTGTGACCATATCGTAGGCTGCTGGTCAAATGATGTCGTTATAATACGACGTTGTCATTAAATCCTCGCCGATAACGACCTCTATGTATGGGACTATCCTTGTCTATAAAAACAAATGCATAGTTTTGCTGCCAACATTTCGCACGCAGTTCGCTAAATTATCCAAAAGTCATGTCAGTATTTACATGATCATCGTATACATGACATAAATTCATGCTATCCTGTTTGAATAGAACTAAGAGATTGGCATCGCTAATCAGGTGCTATGGAATTCTTACATACGATTGACAAAGATACAGACTGTCCACTTTTGAACGTCTTTCCATGGAATAGTACTCTCTATCACATCCTGCTTGTCATATGCCACATCATCAATAATAAATATAGAATTCGGTGGAGCTTCGTTTGGTGGAACGACGTCGCTAGTGTTTGAAAAAGGAAAGTGGCCAACATTCTCCACGGATGAGAGCAGCTTTTCCAAATATTGACATTTTGGTTGTTGCAGCGACTTTGAATATACGTACGCATTCTCGAATCGCACATCATTGGGACTTTCCAGTAAGCTAATAACAACATTAGTTTTCTCACAATTCGAAGGGCCACAGACAATACCGAGTATAGTATCAGGCAATAATGATCCATGTCTCAGAACATGGCGCATAATATCACCGAACCTTCTATCTGAGAACACTCAAATTTTCACGTGTTGTCTTACGAACTTCATCACCGCTAATGCAAAAATGACAGATAAGCGGGTGCGGTGAATATTTATACGAATGTGGCACAGAGGTACCAGTCAGTCTATTAATGACTCTCGTAATCTGCGTACAGCGGCGGGAGCAGGATTAATAAATACCCAACTAAATAAATTGCCTTTCAAGTTACATGAACCTGGATATCAATTTTGTGGGCCCGGCACACGTTTGCATGAGCGTTTGACTCGTGGCGACCGAGGTGTGAATCCATTAGAGTCAGCCTGCAGAGAACACGACATTGCATGCTCTAAAAACAAAGATTTGACAAATCGTCACGAGGCAGATCGTGTTTTAGCTGATCGGGCACGTCAACGCATAACTGCGAAGACCGCTACATTTGGCGAGAAGGCAACTGTGGCAACTGTTTGGGTTGCGATGAAAACTGAGACGAAGCTCGGAATGAGGCTCAAGAAAAAAAGAGCAATGACAATAGTGGTAAGAAGAAGAGGAAGCGAGCTCTACCTGATAGCAAAGCGAGGCGGTTTCCTTCCGTTCCTCCTACCTGCGTTGTCAGCTATTGAGGCGCTGACCGGTGGTGCTGCTGGCGTAGCGAAGAATATGAACGATGCCAAGGCTGCACGAAAACAGCTGGAGGAAATGCAACGTCATAATCGCGTTATGGAAGGTCGCGGACTTTATGTCGCACCCTATAAGGCTTTCTTCTAATAAGAAGAAAGTCGCACGTAACTGCTTAAGAAAAAAAAAAGTTGGATCCACGGAAAACTAGGAACACAACAAATGACAAATGTTCAGCTTGAGAATATAGGAAGAAAGACGATACTTTTTTGTTTCTTTACTTATCAGAGCTGACAATTCGGAACAGAGGATAATGCGCGCGGTGTGTATATTGGGTAGGAGATATCCCTTGACGGATACATTCTACAAATACCTTGACATTGGGGTCCGAATTGGCGGTTGCTGCCACGTAGAACTGACTATAGGCGATCGTCATGGCAATGGAATTCAATTTTCGGTGGTTACGTGGAAAGATCTTCTACGCAAGGGAGACGACATTCTACAGAACTTTATGTACTCAGCGAATACCTCGACGGATCTACTACACGTTAATGATATAACGATTGAATTCTGTCAGCTAAACGGTATACAGCTTGCGAAATTGTCAAATTCTACTAAGCACATTCTTATAACTCAGAAAACGGTACTAAAATTGTTTGATTTGAAATACTGTATCGATTGCACCTCCTGTTGGGTGTTTGAGAAACTATATAAGAACCACCCAACAGTTATTAGAAAACATAAAAAAAGTTGAAATTTGTTGGACAGTGTTATCGTTTCGAGCGGGACAGACTACGAAGCTTTCGTAACTGGCGTGTTCCATACATAAAACTTGAGGAACTCGCGGACGCAGGATTCTACTATTTTGACTACGAGGATTTTGTCGAAGGTTTCGAAACGGTATAAAGCTTGCGAAATTGTCAAATTCTACTACGCACATTCTTATAACTCAGAAAACGGTACGAAAATTGTTTGATTTGGAATATTGTGTCGATCACATGTACTCTTGACTGTCCGGGAACCTATATCTCGTACAATCTAAATTTGGCAAATTTATACAAATGATACAAAATGTAAATAGTGGTAAATATGCAAAGATAATTACAGAACATGAAGATTATGAGCATAATTCGTTGATTGACGCGGAATTAGATTTAGGTTTAGATGTAATGCTAATAAAATAGATGCTGTAATAATATAAGGTGATTAAAAAGAATGATATATCAATAGATCGTTCACCTCAAACTCTTCCTCTTTGTTAGAGTCCTAGTGTCTACGTTCCACCGTTGCATGAAAAGAATTAGCCGTTGAAATAAAGTCAACCGGTGTAATATTTCATTCAAACGTTCGTTCCCAAGGCGCCAAAAAATCCTACCACTGCATTGTCTTTGAAAATGTCACCGTGTTGATGCCCAAGTCAGAGTAGTTTACTATGTCAGCACTTTTCAATACCACCACTTGTAAATTATATCATTCTTTTCTAAACAATGCCGTCTACAAAAGTGTAGTGAGCCCAAGCTAAGGTAACCATCATTGTGTTAGTATAACATCGGTGAGTAACCTGAGACTCGACTGATAGTGAGTTAGTATTAGTAAACTGTAGATGAAAGTCAGAAATGACTCCGGCATCGGACTCGGCGTTGTTAGTAGTGCGACGGTTGATCTGCAATTAGTTATCCTGGATTATTAGGGAATTGAATCTTATCATTCGCCAAAATAACAGGACCAACTGAAGCCACTTGAACCTTTTGCAAGGACTACATGAACATAAACGTCGACAACAAAGGAAATTAGCAAGAGCTTGAAGAGCGAGCAGGAATCTGTGGACAACGTGGACCAACATTGTACCACGGTCATTATGTAAACAGAATGCACGACTTTACGTTACAACAACGACTAAAAATCTAATTCATGGGGCGATGCAATTTATAGCCGCTAACACAACACGTGTGTTACAAGGTATAACACGATGAAGCTGACACAGCAAAATTCTGCCAATGTTTTGCACGCGCCTCAGCCAAAGAATTTGCACGTGGTCCTTTAGTGTAGGCTGCCAGTATTTCATAGCTAAATTTTGCTAATGCATTCGCGTCTTTTCCATTGCGACTTGGTGGGAAATATGTATATAAAGCAGGTGACTTCAATGCTAAGAGCATTTCTGCCAGAGAAGTACTCAACAAAATGATTGTCGACATAAAAAAGGGATTCTTTATTTACGTAGACGAGAACAGTCACCTACAAGACACATTGAAAACCATGGTGAGCTTAGCATTTCTGTATACAAAAGATGTTCATAATTGTTGATAGAAAATGAGAATGCTTATATTGTTTTTAAACATATTCATAATCTTTCATATGTACTTTATGTTTTTACAGACATTTAGAAGCCACATAAATAAATTCATATTCATCAGAAGGTGGCGAAAGGCCTACAAAACCTTTCACAAGAAGATGGAGGAGTGGGATGAAGAGTACGTCTGTAGCGTGGGGAGATTATTTGTATAGTAAGTATTAGTTAAGCATTTTCTGCAGATGTAAACTATTTACATTAGCAAAATTCTAATAAAGACTTCATTCGATACGTTCATGATTGGCAGTCAGTTATTTTAACCTCCGAATCGCGTATGGAAGTGTTCAAAAACATATATTTACTATTGCATTTAGTTCGTTACAGTCATAAAAACCGTCAGATATCATCAAATGTCTCTAATACTTTTGTTACATCCGGACATACTATTTCAGGATTACATTGTCTGCCTTGTGATGATTGCGCAATAGCATAGTATTGCGAGATGTCGCGAAGCACAATTTTGTCACTATTTTGCTTCACCAGGCACGCTAAATTGGCACATTCTCAGGTAGTCGGTCACTCTGTGGACTGTGTCATAGGCCGCATGACACAATGCAGCAATGTAGCTATTTCGATGGCAGGCCCTCAAACATGAAATCGAGCTCCAACAAGGTTCGAGCACTTCTTTCGCTGTCGAGTCACGAGGTGTGTAGCGACTAAGTCCGCGGTCCCGAACACGGATAGAAGTCTGCGTAGCAATCCACATCGCATTATTTTCGGTGCCCAAAAGTGTCGATCGTCTTCCAGACATTAACACGGGGACGCAAGAAAGCAGGTGACCTCCTCTGTCGTCATTCAATTTACTGACAAGGTAAAATGACTGAAATACCGACATTATAAAAACTTGCTAAAGATATTATACGTACACATCTACATCTTTGGGAAGTACAAAAATTACTCACTGTCATATTAAAAGACACTTTAGATGACTTTTGGATTTGTACATAATGTATGAAAGCCCCACGCAATCGCACACAGTACATTCTCTAGCAACAAACTGCAAAAATATCCACTAAAATACAATATCTTTCATAATTTTTTTGTTTTTTTCCTTATCAGAGCTGATATTCCGGAACAGAGGAGCGCGTTGGTGCGTGTATTAAGATGATGAAATCTAATTCGACTTTATGCAATCATTTGCTCGCTGCAAATATATTTTTAGGTTTATCGTAATAAAATACATGTCGAATAAATAATAAAAGATGATTAAAAATGATATCTCAATAGCTCTTTCACCCCATACTCCGCCTCCTTGTCAGGGACCTTGTCATAGTTCCAAAGAATTTTATTTAGAAACGCTCTCTCCATAATCGGTGTAATATTCTCTGTCTCTCTCCTTAATCGGCGTAATATTCTCTCTCTACCTAATTGGCGTAATATTCTCTTTCTCTTCCTAATCGGTATTTCATTCATACGTAAAAAATTCTCCTTGAGACTGCAACCTAACCCACTTTGTTATGTCAGCAGTTTTCAAGACGATCGCCCCCCCCCCCCTGGGGCTGCCGTAACATAAGCCCTCCCCCCAAATGGGCCACGCGGTAAGCGCCCCCCCCCCCCCCGCGCGCCTCACCCTCCCTCCCAGGCGTCACAATGATCCAGAATCCCTGTAGTGGCACCTGGTCGGCAGCCCGATCCGTCGAACCTCAGGAATGTTATACGCAAGTAACACGGCAAAGCTGTGCTGGCGATCGACGAGTTAACGACCGCTAAAATCAAAATCAGAAGCACGTTGCATTGCGCGGCGGTAGCCACCAATATAAATACCCGGGGCACCACTCCGAGGAGCAGAAAGAAATCGAGACAATTGTAATAAAGATTTAACGTCTTTTTCACTCCGATCCTGAAGACGTCTGATTCGGAACCTGTCGAATTAAATACGGTGTTAATCCTTAACCCCCGGGGCACAACGCTCGGTACGGTAATTCGGCAATTAAAGAATAGCGCGACTGGTACCGGCTACGGCTAACACAACAGTGATTTCCTAATTTCGGTAGGTCGCGAACCCGGAAGCGAGGTGTCCCCCATACTTCCTCATTTCCCCGCCCAAAAGTAGCGTCCTTTACGATTGATTAGCTACGTAGGAGCGTAACCATTGACGCCTCTGGCAGATCGATAACGATCGTGATCGCGCGACCGGGAATGCCCGAAGGTATTCCAGGACGGTCCTAGCCGCTCCGACTGAGACGATATTTTGCCGGGCGAGGCGTTGACGGGGCCGTTGATAAGATGTTCGGTCGCCTCTTGCTCCCTCGTCGGCGCCTAAGGAATAATTGTCCTCGGCTGTGATCTCCTTTTCCTCTGTCTATAGAGACTTTTCCCGCCAAGGTTGTCGGCCGCTTCTCGGAGAAGACAGTAATCGGTCTTCCTACCGGGAAGAAGACCCATCCGGGTTACCTGAACCCGGGATACGGTCTCGTAACTTTCAGTCGCCCCACACGGTGCGACTCGCAAAGGATTTATTGAGAACGCGTCTTAAGGGTTTTCAAAATTTCCAAGGAGAGCGCTGGCGACAATCCAGTTCCCAACCGCGCTACCAGAGGGCGGTCCGCATAATCGAGCAACCAATGGTTCGTTCATTCGGACGGTCGCGGCAAATTTGTCACGTCACAAAAAATATGAATTCATTTTTACGTTCTTTTCCAATTGTTTTCCCTATTTACTTGTCTTGTGTTTAATATTGTGGAATTTATTTTTGTTTACTCTATTAGTAAGATAATATCTACATCAGCAAAGTAGAGCCCAGGTTGTCTAATATGAAACTCATACTAGATATAACGGATGTGCAGGGTATTCATGAACTAATGAATCGTCTTTCAGTTGAAATCAGTGATAACAGAAGAGCTGGGTTATATCTGCAACTACCGTTACGCGACTGCTCGCTATCTCATCGTTACATTCTGTGTATTAAGATATGGATTCAGATATGACCTCTAACATATAAATTCTTGACCAACTATAGAGACTATGAATTCTAACATCACTGCCTTTGCGTATATTATAACACAAAATAGGAATACACAGGACTAATCGCGGACTTCTGTGCTTATTTCATGAATGCTAACACATTTTGAAACACCTGCTTGAAAATGCACCGACACTATCGCCATCCGTCCGAAAAATCTCTACATGCGGTACAGAATTCAGTATACTCTAAATAGCTGATGCTATCAGACCTCCAACAGATGTCTTTCATAAATAGAGGTTGCGATATTTGATTACTCCACGAACATAGACGACTGCACATTTATCAAATCCTCATACATTAAAGGAAAGCACCAATCACAGTTGATGTTTTAGTGAAGTCGCAACGTCGCTAGTAAGGGCGGGAGGTCGTTGGTCGCATGATGCGTACGAGAAAGAGAGGCTTCGGGTGTTTTATTGTTTCATGCTGTACGATATTTGGTTCGGTTTAGGAAATTTCTAAGTGTACGGATGTACCAGGCAGTGCATAGTAAGGTGGAAAATGCCAAGCACGTGTTGCATTGTCGCAAAAGTATTTGGCTAAATATATATTGTTATGTGAATAGCCATCAATGCACTTTTTCCCCAACGACATCCGGGACATCGCAACACACGCATAATTACAAACACTAGCGGTAGTACATTTTCATTTTCGCACGTCAAGCACGTAACACAATAAAAGTAATAAAATTAAAATATAAAATTATCACAGTAGTGTTACCCAAGAGAGCCCATCCAGTAACGTTATGCGTTTTTTAATACCCTTAACACATCCGAGAACGTGGCATACAGAATTTGTAACCATGACATCAGCGACTCCTAGAAGTCGCTGAGCCTAAAGTATAACGGCTACCACCAGAATCACACACGACGACAGATGAAGGTCTGAGACCATTGAGAGAACTCGACGCTATCAAATAAATTTCTCTTCTTCTGGCAGGTAGTAGCGCGGGTGGAACCGGTGTCAAGTTGGATTTGGATCACGTGCAGAATTTGGTCTGCCAGGAAATAGGGTTAAAGCACATTGCGATGCGAGGTGTGTCGGATTCAAGGTGGTTCTTAGATAGAGAACCCTATTCACCGAATGGTTTGTTGCTCGTTGATGTGGGTTCATAAAGGGTTGCAGCTGTGGAAAGCTCGAACGCACCACAATTGTGTTGCGATGCACCCAAACGAATCGTGGAGGTGTTACTTTGGATACACTGTTCGACAAGGCGCAGATGTCAGCCGACAATGTGGATGCACTAGTGACGAAGCAGCAATGAGATTGCATACATAAGATGGGACATAGCCTGCGACAGACCTTCGAAAACGTTACCGCGGTCTTTGCCCCGAGCTGCATTAGTCACAGCGTCCTGACGAAGAGAAATTGGCAGTAAGTTAAAATAGACGAAGCTTTCTTAGCACGGGCGCTCCATTATTGGAAACAAGTGCCAATCGGAAATAATCGTAATGACACTCATTCGTTAATTGAGACGAACCATCCTTGAACGAAGTCTCTGCGGAAACTGTCGCATTCCGGCTGACGAAGGGACACGGAACTTTGCCTAAATTCGGAAGAGCCGAGCAAACTGAATCCGCATCGGAGCTGCAGAAGGTCGCGTATACGGACAATCCCAAGCCGGACGAGGTAAAATTGTCGGCCGTTATGGTGCAAGAATGGGAAACAAAAAGAGAAAGAAACGGAAGCACAAGAGCAGCGGAGGGACACGAACAAGGAGGCGAGAATGAAGGAGAGACGCGAGCAGAGGAAGGCTGCAGGTCACCAAAAGGGTAACAAGCATAGTAACAGCAACAACCACACGGGCATGTTTAGCGGAAACCGGCCTCAGCGTTCGGTAATACCATCCCGCAAACGGAAGTGAGTCCAGGGTTTGTAATGTCACTTCCTGCTAATTAAACGTTGCAACTTGGCCAAATTGTAATCATAGCTGCCCCAAACTCTACAACCCGTTCACCGGCGAGGAGATGGAATTCATCGACCTGCTGAAGAGCTTCGGATTGGAGATGAAGAGTGTGGCGAACGCTCTGTGCCTCGACATACGAACGGTAAACAGCATGGACCACGGCGAACTGCTAAATCTTCTAACGCAACGCCAGAATAAGTCGGGAGAGTTGCTTGAAGTGACATGTCAGTTTTTTCTTATTATGCCGCTTCTTTTTATCCTATTATTCTTTTCGAGTTCTATTTGAATACTAGTGTAAATTGAAAATCATTCATTTCTTCTCTCGTACTGTTACGAGCGGCCCTGGAATACCACATTCTGTCACCTTATCAGCAACAGTTTCTCAACTGCTATGTCAGACATCACATGTTGCATGATCGACCTAAATTCATTACCCAAAGTTCATTACCCCACCTTTATAAACACGACTGGGTCCCCTTTTGGATCGTTCTTTAGTTCCCAGTCGTCCTACAACGTTAAACGGTAAACCAATTACACGTGTTTGCGCCAGAGACTCGAATTTTGTTCTTCCTGAGTCTCTGTATCCGCATCCCGGACCACTTCCTCAACTGTAAAGCCGCGGCATAACAGGACGAGTCATATTGGCGATCCTGCCAGGATCCGTGACAAACTCAGCCGGACAACCACAGAACAACAACGTAGATATTTGGGAACAGCGACTCTGCGAAGAAACTTCTATTGTAAGACGATGCTTGCTACGACCGTTTTCTTGTGAGTAGAAGCCAACCGTCATAAAAGTATAACAGTCTAGGACAAAATGCCAAACGACAATATATCACCACTGACCGTAGACGATAAGTGTAAGCTAATGAGTCAATGTAAGGCCGCATTGGACTTCATTAACATATTCGGCAGCTACATTATCGCTACGGAAAAGTGGCTATACCAAATCAAGCATAGTACTCGACGTCCGCACGTTCGTGGCCCTGGTTCTAGTCAATCGCACGAATAGCGACGTGCAAAAGATCTTAAACAACAAATACATCACCGAACTAAAAGGACTAGAGGACGCGGTAGACCAGGAATACTGGTAGTCAAAAAGCAGGGACCTGCTCATACAAGAAAGAACCAATTTCTGACAAGGAACGGACGACATTCGCATCTATATAACGAAGTTCAATAAAATACAACAGGATATAATTAGGGCAATAGGAAACGATAAACGCTACAAAGCAACAGAACAGAAAACTATATATAAAATAGAAGAAGAGAACGGATAATCGACATTCGTTAAAAATCTGAATGCGCCGTGGCGCCTGATAGTCTGGCAGAGTAAACCTCAAACGATGAAAGAGGCACAGGATGCGGTGTATGATGCATGAACGGAAGAAGAATTAGCCAGAAAGATGGTTCCGTCAAACCATCTGCGAGATCAGACACAATTGTATAATCGACCTAAACCAATCCCGCGAAATTTCAGATAGCCGCGGAATTACGTAAAACAGGCATGTTCAGAAGTAGCTCACTTGGAGGCAAATTCGAGGGAGACGCCTACTTCTGACGCCTGCGCGTCTCACTCCCCGTGGCTGCCATAGTCCTCCGAGCTCCTCAGACCCGTGCCTACCGTCGGTTAGAGAGTTGCACCAACGCGCCACACGCAGTACATGCCGCAAGCGGTAGGCACGGGTCTGAGGAGCTCGGAGGACTATGGCCGCTACGGGGAGCGAGACGCACAGGTAGGCGAAGTAGGTGTCTCCCTCGAAATTGCCTCCAATGTGAGCTACTTCTGGACATGCCTGATGTAAAACAACAGTACACGCCGAAGAATCCGCCGCGACCCGTCTTACCACCACCACCGGCTACCTGTTTTTCACGTAATAGGAAAGGTCACCTACAGTACCACTATGGGGTATATAAACAAGTTTAACTAATAAACGTTTGAAAGTTGACAAGTCCGACTACAGCCATGAACAACGGAGACACTATGGGCCCTCCATCAAATGAAGTTACCTTGGATGAATTGAAGAATATTTGACATGACATTGACAAGGAGCCTGAGTTCAGATGAAAGTTCATATCCTGAGATGTGTATGTCAAAGGAAATACTGCAAATACTGCATTCGACATACCCTACTATTTTCCCTATTCCGCGGAAAGATGTAAGTTTCTATTCAAAGGAAAGTAGTTAAAAATCTGTAGAGAGACAATTGTAGCACTGCAAAAGTACATAATGATAAACAATTGTTTGATAAATAATGCTCCTGAAACAATCCAAAATTGGTTAACATTATTCGTAGGTTATAGACGAAACTTTTATGGATATCTTACGAGGTAATATGAAAAGTCTGATGCTGGGGTGGTTTTTGTATCTGAACAAAATATTGGGGAACCTGATCTACAGTGCGATACACTGGCAAGAGAACCTGACAACTACTCTTAATATCCATGTTAAAGACATACACCACCTCGGAGTCAGTAGGAATTGCCCAGCGAACTACGTGTATGAACAATAGGAAACGTGCAGTCTTCTCAACCATGGCTAGACGAGAATGGATATTCTTAATCATTGGAGATTTCTTAGGGAAGTTCTCGTCAATACTACAAACAGACCCTAAGTTACGAATAATGCTCTTTCGGTTCTGTCATCAATTTCAGCACCAGTACCCTGAACTAGCAGCCGCCTTAACATTGATGCACGAAGCAGCTATGACCGGAATAACAGCGATGATTCAATTAATAACAGGTGACCCAATAACTTATGCTCATAGGGAAGAAGTTGTTTGGGAGGATATAGGATAGAGGATATACTATTCATGGAGACAGTACAAAAAATTAAGAATGAACTCGGGGATTATTGGCCATTCTATAGAATGATAAGACCACATGATACAACTCTCCAAGCAATGAATTTCCCTTATTTAGCCTCGTACGCAATAGCATAGAAGAAAATATTTGGAGATGAATCCTTTAGCAACGTCCAATCAGGAAAGATACCAGGTGTGTCTCAACGACTAATTGAAAGTGCACAAAAAGAAGACCCTAATCCCATTTGTGAGGAAATGGAGAAGGGACAATTAGACGAATATCAGAAATCGTAAAAACGACGATTAAGCGACAGCAGGGTGTATTAAAAAACGTAATTGAACTTGAGAATCAATTAGAATCCGAAATTTCTATCTCAAACTATTTGTGAGATTATAACGAAGCCTTAGAAACAATACACATAGCATTAAACAGCGAAAAACTGGGCTTAATAGACCCGTGGATATTACCATTGCAAACTTTGTTACAATATCTGAAAGACATCGAATCGAAATATGGATCCAACCGACTTCTGTATCCCGTGAATGCGGCGAATGCGTACAAAATAATGCAATTTGCAGACGTCAACATATTTACGTTACAAACTAATAAGCCTTGCTTCGAAATTAAACTACCTATCCTAGAAGACAGCATATATAGTTTCTTTCCGATCATATCCATACTGTTTTGAGGGAACCAATGAATGAGCAACGAGGGCTGAAGCGAGGTTGCTTGAGGTGGACGATTGCTAAGACCGACTGAGGTTATGCCGCACCGAAGCCACGTGTTTTTCTTAAACCGTTTTGGAAAACACAAACATGTGAGGAACACCGGTGATTGAGGATTCACAATTAACTCGCTGAGGTTTTGAGAATTTGCTCTTATTCTCTACACTAACTTAAAGATAAGCGTATGAAAAGATTCAGAAAGCCGCGAGGTTAACACGAGGAAGGCAAAACTGCGACCATGATCGAAAACTGAACTGCGCAGGCGCGAACGCGAGGAGGAGCGCAGTTGCCCAAAGAGAACGCGAGGCGGAGCCACCTCCCGGGCTTTCTAGCAGTGACAGGGCGAGGGAACGGCGCGCGATTTGAACCCTGTTTTTTTCCGAACACATACCGAAGATTGAAAGCGATAATTTAATCTTTATATCGGTCCCACAACCATTTATTTATCTAGATGCACCAACTAGAAGTTACAGTTATCCGACTGTATACGACCATTATAGTATTAATATTTGAGAAAAAAATACTCCACAGCAAAATTCAGCTGTTCAAGATCTATGTCTCACTAAAGCATTACATGTGTTACCTGCAACAGTATAGGAATGCTCACTCAAAACTGCAAAATTCGGAAACCCAATCTTTATTCAATTACACTCAAATCAAGTGTGGATCTCGCTCACTAGTGACACAGAAAGTATACACGTAACGTTTCCAAACAATCACGATACGTACACTCGTTCTATCACCGGAGTCAATATAATTACACTAGAACCGGGTTGCGTTCGACAGACAATCACAACCACATTAAGATCTAACAATCAGGACAAAAGGAAACATGAAATATAATTCACATGAGGACTAACACTTCTACCAATCGCGAACGTAACAGAATCACTACTTGCCCACCCACCAACCATACCGCATTGTTTAATTAATACAGACGAACTTCATGAATCTTCATGGAATTTAGACGACTTCAGAGTCGCAAGAAATAAAAAATCATACACGCGCAACAGCACGCGATCAAAGCTTTTGGACAACGATTGGGTCAATAACAACTCTATTGGCTATTCTTGCCATAATCTGCATTTGTAGTAAGGTAGGCCTTTTTGGCCTTCTTAAAAATGTAATCCGACGATAGCGTGTCCCAGCAATTCCGCTAGAAATACCGACCTCATCATCAGCCGCATAATCCAACTTCCACCAGACGGTCATCAGAGAAACACCTGCCACCACAACATCGAAAACAGTCAAGATCATCTGGAGCGGGGATACATCGCGGATTCAATTCCCGCCGAAGCCGCCACTGTCTTGAGATTTTTCTTCACAAGAAAAATCTTTTCCTCGGAAGGTGTTACGTGCGACCTTGGAGAATCGCATTCTGCTACATCATCAGTAACAGTTTTGCAACTGCTGCGTCAAACCTCGCATGTTGTACGATTTCCCCAACGACCTAAATTAATACACGAAATAAATGACTCCAAGTTCATTACCCCACGGATATAAAACGACTGGGCCCCCTTTTGTGGCGTTTTTTCGTGCTCAGTCGCCCGGCAACATAAAACTGTAAAACAAATACACTTGTTTGCGCCAGAGACTCGAATTTTGTTCTTGGCTTCTTGAGTTCCTGTATCCGGATTCTGGACCACTTCCTCAACTGTAATGCCGCGGCAGAACAGTACGTAGAATGTTGAATGAATGTACTGTTTTTCGGGATTACTCCCATTCAGCAATTCTTTGATTAAAGAACATCTTTAAGAAAGAGAAAATTAATTCAGAAATCGAAAAGATTGCCAAGACTGTTATTCCATCTGCTATGATTAAATATCCAACTGAAGCTACTTCAATGAATAGACAAATAATAGCGGCCTGGCCATTCAAAGATCGAATTTGCAATTAACATTACCTGAAGAAGAAGAATACAACAGGTGCATTGAAGCTTTAAAGTATGAGAAATCTACTGATAATATGGAAATGACTGTGACTGATTAAAAATGTGTTCTTAAATGCGACTGAAGTATCGAAAGTCTGAATATGGTGATACCAGTACTAGCCAGCCGCTGAATGTCTAGGGACGATACTTCAAGAACTCGCCTTGAATGACTGAGATTGGCTTGTCTTGAAGGACAGATTGATAGTCGTAAGACTTGCATGTTGGAAGAAACTGTTTTTGGTTTTTACAATCTTCAACATCAAATATCTAGCAGCTGAATGGCTAGTGGCTCGACGGAAAGGGAAGCGCGTAACGCGTAGTAGAGCAGGTAGACCAGGTTCCCCGAGTAGCTGACCGAAGTGGATGCGAGCAGGCAAGTCGGTCATAAGCTGTAGGTCACCGATGTGGAGCGCGATGCCCTACTGTGCAGAAAGTTTGACGGCAATGATTCCGAGAAGCTATCTATCTATGTAACGGAACTTTTAATTAAGGTGTTACATACACCTAGAGGGGGTAAAAAATTGATTTTTCAGAAGTATAATCCTTTACCTATATATTTTGAATATTTCTATGAAAAATTTCTAAAATTTACGAAGATACAGGATATTTGGCATACCTATTTATGACATTTCTTCTAACTTCTGGTCTGTATGCGAAATAATATTCGGAGAAATCATGATACGTGTCATTAAACTGTATTGTATAGTAATACCGATGAAGTGCTTGCGTCAAGAGTATTATCTTACAAGGCGCTCGCCGCATTCGCTTTGTCGTGTACGTGTTATCGTTTCACAAAGTGATTGTACCGTGCATGTTTCGAGTCTGCCGCTGCAGGTCGAGAAACTTCAATTTCAAAAGAAGCTGACTTTTATGGCCTAGGAATCAATGATTCAATGTAAGTATGTAACAAAAAGACCTCGATGTAAATGATATTTTAAAATTTTGAACGCGTTTTTTCCAAAATGATGTCCTTAAAAACGATAACTGTTGAGGCGACGTACAGGAGCGTAATTGAAATGAAGTGAACTCAAGAGAAGATGGTACGTGACTCGAGCACAGTGAATGCTCCATAATTGTCCACAGCACGGGTCCGGCCAGGGACAATTATCGTGCAGAAGATATTATTTTTCGGTATCTGCCGAAACGCAAGGACGGACACCGAAGCTTGGGAGCCTCAGTCGCCAAGAAATGTAATACAATACTGGTCGAGTATATCAGTGTGAGACCACAACTAATCTACTAACAAAACTTCCTTATTTTTCATTATTATTTTATGGGATTTTCACGAACATATTATTGGCATTGTTCTGTTGAAAATGATATCAAATATTATACAATTTTAATAATAATTACTTTTGTAATGAACGATGAAAGTTTTGGACGCACGGAAAGACAGCGTATGGAAAAGAAAGAGACGCGGATAGTCGCGGCACAGTTCAAAGGCTTTCGCCTCTTTGCGTCCAGAACTTTCACCGTTCATTACACAAGTAAATATTATCAGAATTATATCTTATTTGTTATCACTTTCGTTAGAAAAATGCCACGGATATGGTGGTGATAGTTCCACCAGAAAATAATAAAAAATAAAGAAGTTTTGTCATTGGATTAGTAGTGGTCTCACCGATACACTCGACCCGTATTATGTTACACTTCTCGGCGATCGAGGCCTCTCGAGCTTCATTTCCCCTCACGGGGTATACCCCGCGGAAGTGGGAATTATTTTGCGACACTTCTTGTTCAGAATTTGGCGACACTTATCGATTAAATACTGTAATTCGTAAATGCAAGACCGTACGTATAAATATGATGGCTGTTCAAGTTAACAGTTCCTCAGATCACCGTTGACAGTTTCTATGTCATGTAAGATGTCGCGTAGCCTGCAAGAATGAAAAGAATTCAGCATTACCGCGGCCCGAGGAACGGACCCTTAACGCGAGACGACAGCGGCTACCTGCGCGCCGAACAGCCCCCCCACTCTCTAACCCCAGGCCCTGAGACCCCTGACTTCGACGATCAAGGGATGATTCCGAGCGGACGTTCAGTCGAATACTCCCTTGAAACAATGTTTAGTCAATAGCATTCCGCCTTACTTTATAATTGCGCGTCTTTGCGAAACTTTGTCTTACACTCGCATGGCTCTGATACAAATGGGATCAATGTTTACAATATTTTGTGTTCCAATCGACATGAAACAACTTTTGCTAGAAGCATTGTCTTATGCAACAAGACGTTAATGAGTAAATTTAGGTGCTACAGCTATGTGACTCTGAATAAACTTTAAGGTTGCCTAACAAATGGAAGAACTGCGAGTAAATTTTTTTTATAATAAAAATGTTCTATATATAGTAGAAGAAACGAAGAAATAAAACTGAGTCTTGAACATATCCACATCTGCACAGTAAAACTAGCAGTCGGGAAAGGAGAGAGAACGTACAATAGATCTAGAAGACATTTGAAATGTGATAATTTCGTTGTAAACAATAGTACATCGATAAACCTAGTCTCATTTTAAAGCTCAAAGATACTACTTTCACTAACCGTGATCCATTCTTGCCTAAGATAATCATGCACGACACGAGAGATGGGCAACTGGAAATTTGTTTCTCTCGAAAATGCTCTACCAATTGAATCGCCTTTAAAAACAATAACAAATATTTTTCCTGAATGAATCTTCCGCAGATTTTAAAACCGAATTCCCCTCTTTAGAACGAAATAAAGAAACTTGAAGCATGTTTTTTTCAGTCGTTTTATAAGGTATTAAATAAAGGAAAAGCCAACTTTACAGTGACATAATTTACGCCATGAGGGCTTTTCATTTTTGTTCCATAAAACAGTGAGAAACATGGTACATAAATTTTCAAGGTGTCGTTGTAAAGGATAGGCTTCAATCTTCAAATCTGTGGAAGATTCGTTCACGAAGAACATTTTTTAAGGTTTTTACATAGGTATAAATTTATAGCATTTTTCAGGAAAAATTGGTTTTCAGTTTTCTTATCTGCTAAATCATGTAAAAATGTCTTATTGTTAGAGGGAAATGAATAATGGCGTGAAAAATTATAATCTTGAAACTTTCGAATGAGTTCATGTTTATTGCTGTACAGTTGTTTTTACGAAATTACAACAGGTTAAATATAGTGAATTTCTCAAGATTTAGAAATATTATATTCCAATACTTTTTGGCTTTACTTTGGGTATATTAGAAATTTGGATTTAAAAACACGATCGTAACGCTAAATGCGATCGACTATACTTCGCGTGCACGTTCTGTCACCGAGCACCGGTGTGTGTAATAAAATAAAAGTCGTCAAAATATCGTATGTTCTCCTGGCGGTCCGAAAATGTTCCAATCGTTAAACGCGAGATTCGTCGGAATATAAAACACGATGGCGGTGGCGGTGGTGAAGATGGTGGTAGTGATATAGTGGGCCGCATAGCAACCATACAAAAACGACGATCGTTTGCATTGCACCAGCAGTCCTACGCGTATAAGAAGTTATCAAAATGATACTTGCAAGGGATAGGAAACAATATTTCGATCAATGTCGAATGCAAGTTGTGGGAAAAAGTAGTCAGCACCATCGACACTGTTCCTCGGATAAGTGAAAAACGTTAAAACATCCTTAGATAAAAATTGAAACTAAATGCGCCATTTCTTGTGGGCGTATTAAAAAGTAAATGCAAAATTCGGTAGTAGTTCTTACAAGCGTAAATTTTCGATAACGTTCGAATAAGCTTTTGCTTCCGCGCTGTTTTTGATTAAAAATTCTGTTTTCTTTAATTATACCAAACGTGTTTGTGCAGGTATGTATATCAGAGTTTTCCGGCTATGCGAGGAGAACGGGAAAATTCTTGAATGAGCAATCATTGCCTTTGTCGTATAAAGTCTTCAAATTCGAATAAAAAGATACTGAACTGCTATAACGGAGCTCGTTTGGGGTTTCATAATTTCACACTAAACAATTACTTAACACTCTATCTAAATTCTATTAACAGACTCTTCAATGACTGCTATATGAAGAAACACTTAATTCTTTCTATTCTATTCTTTTCTTCTGTAGTTATGATTTAAGGAAGTCTTGTTAAATTATGTTGTTCCTGATAACTTATTGGTTATTAACTGATAACGTCAAAAAAGAATTCATCAAAAATCTTAAAAATTCGGTAAGTATCATTGTATTACAAAACACTGTTAAATAACCGCCGATAGATCTTTACCTGAATTGTTAACATTTCTGACAGAAAATTTTCGATCAAAACCGTGAATGTAATTGCTTACGTTAGGGATGGACATTTTTGTCTAAATTGAGGCAAAACCGTCCCCACCAGCATCCGCCGTTGCGATAGAGGAAGGAAGTGCTTCGCCCGTCGCGAAAAGCAGGCGTTTGAGGGCCCCTACCGTGCCCATTACGGGTTTACGTGTATATCAAAGGCGAAAGATACTATTCTGCATGTCACTGACCAAATATGATAGAAAAGTTAACGATGTTGATCAGGAAAATATAAAATAGTGTACTATCCATTTTATATATTGCTATGTGGAATTTATGTAATAAATTAAGCAATATGACGACGTATTATGAGACCTATTAATACTGCAAAAAGAATGTTTTCAACGCTCGAGTATAATTGAACTCCCGACATCGGCATCAAATTTTTTCATTTTGTAGCTTTTGGAAGATAAACATATGCATTCGTAATATTTCTTTTGTATATATTGAGATTTTTCCCTGCATTTATCTTCATCATTAATACAAATATTTGCCACGCCATATAAATTGATAATTAGTTTTAACGACAAACGTTTGGTTTATTTAATCGAATACTGTTTGCCAGACGTGTATTTATAACAACCGATAGAATAGAAGTTAACCAATTATGGTTGGTAGAAATAGAAGTTAACTAGGCTTACAATATTTTGAGGACGTCGACGTGATTGTAAATTTTCATTTTGAGAAATTTGTTACGGAATACTCGCAAAAAAAAGGTTTACAGAACCTAGAAAAATTTCATGATGCCAAGCAAGCCATGATTAACTATATTATACATTACTATCGAGTATTCCTGTCTTCATTTCTATCCACTTTTTTCAGTCAGTCAATTGCTCAGTATGTTATATTACTCTGCTACACTTCGGTTCATGGAAGAGTGTCAGGCTCAATTTTCCGCAGTATCTCGTGTAGAAGCCATAAGTTCGTTTGGTAAACCTATGCTATGTTCTCCTTTCGTTCAGTTTGTGTTGGAAGTATGACTTTACACGTCAACATCGTCAGTCACCTATAATATATAGATGATTGAGCACCGGTTATGGCAACTTAGTAGTAAGCGAACCAATGAATAATTCACTATTTGCACGAAATTGTAATATTTATTTTACAAGACGTTAAAAGTTTAAATTATACAAAATGCATTGTTCCTTTTCAATGCTCTCGACTTTAAATTACACTTTTGTCATAGTGAATTACTTGTTGGTTTTAAGAAAATTAAGTAAAATTATTGATAGCGTTATAGAAATATTATTCGTTAAGGTTATCTTGCATTTATCGAAAAAAGTCTAACTTGATAGATTACTGTTATTTATAAAATGCAATAATAAATTTAAGATAATAAATAAATATTCAGTAGTTAATAATAAATGATACTGTGATAATAAATAATAGATAATAAATAAATATTCAGTAGTTAATAATTAATGATACTGTGATAATAAATAATAGATACTAAATAAATAGTCAGCAATTAAAAATAATAATATTGCGTGGTTTTACGATGTTCAATAGTAGAATATTGGATATGCTGGTCTCACATAATTGAAGTTTCAATAGTATCGTTAAAAAATACGAATATGACTCACAATCCACAATTTTAGCAATAAGCTAAACAATTAGCATTGCAATAATAAAATCGATCAAGTACAATTTTTAAATACCTGTTTCTGTGACGCTATTGTATATTGGAGACGGGGGGTTCTTATTGGGTTGGTTGACATTCGAGAAGATTAAGAGACTTCGTGAAATGAAATTCCCATAAATTGCAGGATTCTCCGAAAAACATAGTTTGGACGATCTACGTAGCAGGGCGATCAAGTATCACAGTACAGAATACTTTTGAATCTTCAACCCCTGGAGCAGTCAAGCTGTAGTAAATATAAAATAATAACAATTAGGCTTAACGCGTAACGATAGGTGTTCGTATATTAAACGTATTGTAATTATTATATTATCGCGAGCTTAAAATAAACAGATTGATTAAAAATTGGTCAAAGGTATCAATAGGTACAGTGGGTGTAAAAAGTATTCGTACAACTTTCAAAAATAAATACATTTTTTAAAATTAGACCAAACGACTTCAGTTTTTTTAGATGTTAGAAGGATTAGTTTACCAAGTAGCGTGTAGACAATTTTTTTCTAAAAATAGCTATTGGTCGGAATTGCGAAGAAAAAAATAAAGATCACAGTTTGTAACTACTTTAAATGAAAATTTAAAATATGCCTATTGGAGGTCTACGTATGTTATATACATGTACAAAGTTTCATCGAAATCGGGTGACGCATAAATAAGCCACAGGCATTCAAAGATGTAAATATCTTTGAATTTCGGGCTTAAATCGCATTTATTTTATAATTTTTCCCATATTTAACCATTTATGGCTCGTAGAAACGTTAATCGATTTTGTTGAAACTTTGTATATATACAGGGTGAAGATTCTAAAGAGTTACAATATCTCGAAAAATATTGATCATACATACATGTGGTGGAATTTTTATTTTTCTCGGTGGACACTCTAAGGTGAGGTGAAGGTCAACTTTCATTTTATAAATGGAATGATATGTTTTTTATCCACCATCAAATAGTGCGTTTTAAAATGAGTTCAATTACCTATGACTCAAGGTCAATATTGCATGGAAATGCAGAAAAGGTGTGATCGTTTTATTTGTACTTTAGTTCGTGCCTTCGAACTTTCACACCAAAACAATAACATGGGTTCAATATCAGCATTACTCAAGACAACATCACAGTCATTATCAATGAAATGAAATCAAACGCGTATTTATGTATTACTGTGCTCCTTTGCAAGATAGTCAGTTTACTTGCATTACTATTCGTGCTAAGGTATCCTTCGCTGAACGATAGTACTTAAATAAGTGGTGAAAATGGAAATGTATCAAAATTGTTTTTATATGTTTATGGCACTAGGAGAATACACGAAAAATTACAGAATGGCTGCTACTTTATATGCACAACGCTACCCAGATCGACCATCAAAATCGCATATGGAATTTAAAAGACTAGAACAGTGTTATCTCCGTTCAGGTTCTGTGCTTAAAAACTGCGTAATGTCTATTAAGCCTACGACGCGTGAAAACATAACAGTCAGAATATGCGAAGCTTGTGCTAAGATAAATGTTGAAATGTTGAGCAAAGTTAGAGAATCATTTAAACAAAGAATTGTTAAATGCATTGAAGTAAGAGGTAATCATTTTGAACACATACTAAACTGAAGTACAAATAAAACGATCACACCTTTTCTGCATTTTCCTGCAAGTTTAACCTTGAATGACATTGAGTCATAGGTAATTGAACTCATCTTAAAATGCACTATTTCATGGTGGTTAAAAAAACATCATTCCATTTAAAAAAAGAAAGTTGACCTTCACCTTACCTTGAAGTATCCACGGGGAAAAAGAAAGTTCCACCACATAATGTCCCCCTCGGTACTGAACAACTTTCATCTGAAATATTTTTGCGTTTGATCCATATTTTTGAAGATATTCGTCTGTAACGCTTTATAATTTCCACCCTGTATAATTTACTTAGGTCTACAAAAAGCACATTTTAAATTTTCATTATAGGCACAGATAGAAAAGTTAAAACTCGCGAACTTTACTTTTTTCTTCACAATTTCTGCAAACAGCAATTTTTAAAAAAGATTATTGACACGCTATCTAGTAAAGTAATCCTTCCAACATCTCAAAAGAACTGAAGTCGTTTGGTCCAATTTTAAAAAGATATTCGTTACTGAAAGGTGTGCGAATATTTTTTACACTCAATGTATGTAACAAGTAAACTGCGGATCTACATGCAAAATAAAAATGTTCTTTATCAATTGCAAGACACGGAAAACATATATAAATTCTTTTCAATAATATTAGCAAGTGACAAATAATATATACAACGGGTCCCAGAAGTATTTGAACACTTGAAAAATTGCCTATATTTAAACTGTGATCATTTTATAAAAAATGATCGTACGTACTTAAATATTTGTAAAACATTAAAAAAATATTTTTTGACGTCATATGGAACAATCGTGTAAAATAATATTGAAAAAATAAAGTATGACGTATGGAAAAAAAACGTTGCCACCGACAGGATTCGAACCCTAGTGTATCCGCTCTGTAGTCGGACGCCTTAACCAATCTGCCACCCGGCGATGTTGAGAGCGTTACGAACATTTTTGTACATATCGCCCACTAGATAATTTTTTCATTCTCTTAAATCACATTTCCTACGTAAAATAATTGCTTGTTTAGATGTAATAACGTTAAAAATTGCTTAATATACACCTGCGGTAAAACCAACAAGTGTAACATTCCTCCTCACAGCAAAAACGTCGAAGCAATTTGGTTTTCATTGTTTTTAACAATCATCTCCCACAAGAAAAAAATCTAAAAAAATTGACGACACTAGCGGTTATGGTACTATGTCGAGGAACTAAACAGCAAAATAGCATATTTTCATATTTTCGAGAAATTTGCATTTTTCCGACGTTTTGAGCGTTTTTCATTTTTTACGGGCACAGTTTAAAACAAAAAAATCTGAAAAAATTCTCAAAAATGCGCATAAAGATCCAAAACATGCCACATTTTTTTCAGAATTTTAGAAAGCATCAAAGAGCGGAAAATGCGTGGAAAAGCGCGAAATATAATTTACCCTTTAACTACTCTCACGGGCAAGCTAGGGGGCTGAAATTTTACTCAGAGGGGTTTTTCTTGGTCAGATTTCGAATGGTTCAATAGACATTGAAAAACCTCTAAGGGCACTTTTGACCATCTTATTCGGCTAGGCCCTTTTATTCAGAGGGGTTTTTCTTGGTCAGCTTTCGAATGGTTCAATAGTCATTGAAATACCTTTAAGGGCACTTTTGACCATCTTATTCGGCTAGGCCGGTTAGACTCATTTTCAAGCTAGGAGTCTCTAGTTTCAAAATTCATCCTTTGCTATACAGTCAAACGCCTATGAAAAATGAAATTAATTCTTTTCGTGACTCTTTATAGATCGAATCTTCCAATTTACGACACCTTGATAACAGATATGCGATTTTTTTAGTAATTTATCGAGCTTTGAATGAGACGTGTGCCGCCAATTTTACGGTAGTGTAAGGTACACTACAAGGGCTTTACACGACCGAACTAGTTCCTCGTTTATATTCCACAAAACAGTGAAAAAAAATCGTACATCAATTTATAAGACGTCGTCGTAAAAATGAGACTTCAATTTTCAAATCTATGGAGGCTTCATTTATGAGAAAAATTGTTGGATATTTTTGGAGTCGTTTGATTCGTGCAGCATTTTTTTTAGGAAAAATGGATCTTTAATTTCTTAGCTGCTATATTATGTAAAAATAACTTTAATATTCATTCATTCATAATATGCAAAATATCTTCGTGAACTTGAACTTGAAGTTCCCCCCAACGTCGAATGTAAATGGTACAAAACTCCACCATGGATGCTAATTGTGATGTATCGACGCCACCCGGTGGTAGCGAAATGGATGTTTCTGTCAAAACTGCTTTGGCGTGGATTAGAACACGTGTATTTCAATGGTCCGTAAATACACGGTGTCCCGCGAGTCATGGCCAACCGATTAGGATGTGATTCTACATGTAAAACTGAATCGAAAAGAAAGAATAAAATTTTTTCACTTGAAGCTTCGTTTTCGAGAAAATCAAGTTTAAAGATTCGTCGGGTTCGCGTACGTTAGTATATGCACATAGTAGAATTAGTTGGTCATGATCAGACGCGACAGCCGATTCCTATTTAATGGTACGCGTGTTCGCTGAATTTTCGAACTCGATTTACTCGAAAACGAAGCTGCAAATGAAAAAATTTTATTCTTTCGTTTCGACTCATTTTTACATGTAGAATCACCTCCTAATCGGTTGACCATGAGTTGTTGGACACCCTGTATATTCAATTATATGTTAATGCTTGTTGTTTTTTTCCGCATCAACCGATTTTGATGAAATTTTCAGAATATGTATAATTGATACAGATCTCCAAAACGTATTTTTTAAGTTTTCAATATAGATCCACATAAAAAAGTTGTAAAATACAACTTTTACTATTTTCCCTTTAACTCCGATCAATTACAATTTTTTCAATTTTTTTTTCTCGCTATGTAGTAAATTAATTGTTCTAACATCTCAAAGAAATCCAAGTTGTGGGGTCTATTATTAAAAAAGTTATCGTCATTTTAAGAGTGTCCGAATATTTATGCGAGTCACTGTAGGTTGACCAACAGAAATGTTTTGACTCTGGGAATGCGTAGTCCAACTAGGACAAGACATAAGAACGTGTTTATCTAAGTTTTTTAATACAACAGAGTGCTCGTGTGGAGGTATCTGTATTAGCTGCACTTTTTCGATCCTCCATGGTTACAAGTAAACATTCGAGTTATTTTTGAGGTAGCTTAGAGATGTTATGTATATAAAACCGTTATATTTTTAATTAAATTTGATTTGCAGTTACCTGAAGCACCGTTCATGGAAAATGATGTTTGGGAAAGTAAATTGAATCATGACTGTAAAGCTGATAGAAGGAAAGTGACATTTTGGTTAGTAAAAACGATTAAGCTCTATATCCTATAATTTGCAAATGTACCAATATTTCTCGCAATAGCTTCGGCTCGTTTAGTATTAACTAAATGATCAAGTCTTATATTTATCATATTAATCCTGTTTTCTGTTTATACTCCTATAGTTCATCAATGTTTAATTTTATTACAAATAATCTTAAAAGTATATTTTAATACATTTTTACTGGATTAAACTGAGCTTTTTTACTTAGTATGTTTTTATCATTCTCAAAATATTTATAAAATAAACGTAAGAAGAACATTGATGTAGTATGTCTGATGGGAAGTGAGAAATTCTCAATAATACTTCAAATTTCTTTAAAGATAAACCATAATTATCAAACGAAGTAAAAATGTTAGTATACAGGAAATTTTAGTTTTAGTTTATAATTGAATAACTTATTGTACACATGTGAAAAGTATATTGTCCACGTGTTCTTATACTTCCCCTGGGTTACTTTCAAATTCTAGTATCTTTTTAATATTTCACTGACTTTTTTAAATTTTATGTTTCGAGAAAATTGTGGGCGTAAATTTCGTGTTACGCTCCCGCGTATAAAACATGGTCAGTCCAGGAACAGTTCATACCTCGTTTGGCGCACATTAAAAGTGGAATAATGATCGTTTGACCTAGAACGAAGCAACCGTAGAAACGATAGAATATCATGATGAATAGTGAAGCTATTATACACGTATACATAAAGGTGGATGTGCGTTGGCGGGTTATGGTAGTCGTGAACGCGAGGGTTTGTCTAGGCTGGAATGGTAGGAAGCAATTAATAACTTTGTTGTGGCAGGCAAGCAGACCTGTAGGCAAGCAGGCAAGCATGCTAGGTAGAGCTGCGTTGCAATAATTACGACGTCACGCCTCCTGCTCAACCTAATTAACAAATGCGACTCTCCCCGGCCACTGTTTCTTCCTCCCAATCTGCACCCTTTTCCATCCTCGGACCACATCTTCCCTTTCTCTTCGTCTAACTCCCACATTACCCAGAGCGCATGCAACTGGCACTATTATCGGCACTGCATCGTTTTTACTAATTCGCAAATACAAGACAATAGAAAATTTAAATAGTTAATGTATACGATAACTACCACAATTATTACAAACTGATATTTTATGTTAAAGCAGCATTACATTTTTTATAAACACCTACATCTTACAAAATAATGGAAGCGAGAAACTACAAATGGCATAGAAAATTGATAGTTTAATCAAAACAATGAAACAAGTAAAGATACTGGGTGGACTAAACAAGATTAATTTTACATTTTTGTCATCACGATTTTGATATTTACACATTCTGTTAGTTTTATTACTTTGCAGTGCCTCAGTTGCTGTTTATTACAGCTTATAGCCAGTTTGGTATATTTGCAATTAACCAATTGCATTATAATTATTCTCGTTTTCGAGAACAATTAGTTTGAAAATTCGGCAAACATACGTGCTATTGAATAGGAATCTTCTGATGCGTCTTTTCATGACTTATCAGTTCTACTTCTTACCAACGCAAGGCACGCAAACTTGACAGATGTACAGGGTGCATAAAAATTATATATCACGACTATCATAGCGGGATTCTATGTCTCTGGATGGGTGGAGATCTATTAAAAAAAATGGGCCACAAAATTGTCCTTGACCCTCCATTCATGGCCAACAATTTTTTTATTTCATCGTATAGTGATCGTCGTGAGGAACAAAAGTCTCAAAGAAACCATGGGTCTCAAGTGAACCATTCTCATAAAAAACGACTTTATAGTGTCGTAAATTATTTTATTTCGCATGTCTACTGAGTGTCCCAAGTTATTATAAACGTAGAGGGGATGGATTCTACATGAGAAAACAAGTCTAAAATATTGAATAATTTTTTTCACCTGACGCATCGTTTTCGAGATATTAAAGTTTGAAAATTCGGCGAACACGCTTGATATTGAATATGAATCGCCTGACGCGTGTGTTCATGATCTACCTGATCTACTTCTTACAAACGCCACGAACGCGAACATGACGGATTTGCAAAGTCGACTTTCTCGAAAACAAGGCGTCAAGTAAAAACTATTTATTTCATATTTTCGACTTGTTTTCTGATATAGAATCATCCCCTCCACGTATATAACATTTTGAGATACCTTGTAGCCATATGGAATCAAATACGTCACGAAACTTTAGAGTCGTTTTTATAGAAAATGGTTCATTTGCGACCTATGGTTCCTATAACACTTGTTTTTTCCTACAAACGAGTACTATATGATACAATAAAAAAATATGCCGCGTAATTTTTCCATTTAGGTTAATTATTTTACAGCTCTCCACTAATTTAAAGCTGTACAATCACCAGGTGAAGCCATGACAAAACATTTCAGGATTTCAGACTCTAATTTCTCGAAAATAAGGCGTCAAATGAAAAAAAGTTATTCTATATTTTAGACGTCTCTTCTCGTGTAAAATCACCCCCCCCCCCCCCTCCACGTTTATACTATCTTTTACACCCAGTAGACATGTGAAATAAAACAGTTTACGAAACTTTAAAGTCGTTTTTTTAATGAGAATGGTTGACTTGAGGCCAATGGTTTCTTTGAGACTTTTGTTCCTCGCAACGAGTACTATATGATGAAATAAAAAAAAATGTTGACCTTGAAAAAGTAGTCAAGGACAATTTTGCGGCCCATTTTTTTAATAGATCCATGGTAGTCGTGACATATAATTTTTATACACCCTGTACAAAGTCGATTTTCTCGAAAAGGAAGCATCAAATGAAAAACATTTGATCTATATTTTCGACTTATTTTCTCATGTACCATCACGCTATCCACGTTTATACCACTGGAAAATATTGTATGCATATTGATTGTCTGCGTGCTTTATTAGATCGATCAATCAGTTGTATCTTGACGCCTCGTACAGGGAAAACGGTGGTTACGATGGGTCCCGTTAACGACGGAAATTAGAACGATACTTTCGTATTCTGTGAAATCACGCCGTCGGGAATACAGTCTCGGGAACATTAAATCCGGCTAAAAAGCGGTGCAGGCGGATGGAAAAGCATAGCGAAACAAGCAATTAGTGCTGGCCCAGTCAAGATCCCACGGTTTCCCGGTGACACTATCGAATGGAACGATAACTCCGGTGAGATTCGTTGTTTGGGAAATGGCCACCGGTAAGCTGGGTTACGGCAGAATTAAGAGAACTACTAAACCTGACTGTTAACACACGGACACGGTACTTAAAGAGGGCCAACCATCACGGCAGCCGGCTGAAATCTTATTAAATCGAATTCCGTGTTTTCCTAGGGAAGTTTACGCCCGTCCAATAGAATTTATCACTTCAATTATACACACCCCCGTTAATTACCTTTTCGGTATACTGGCACTTTTTCTCGCCTCGTTTTGTCTGTTTTGAAATAGCATACACAGGGTGTCCCTATGTTTTTCGACATTACTTTGCTAGCTGAATGTACGAGTGAAGCTAAGGAAAAAATGTGATATAAATATTGCCTCAAAAAGTTAGAAAAATATTCGATATTACAACGTATTGGTTTTCGCATTAGCATAACTTATGCATAACTAACAGTATAAGAACTTAAACCAATTTGCTGCATTAATTACAGTCCAACAAAATAAAACTTATTTGACGTTTCGATTTTCACTATGCGATTCTTATATATTATTAGTATAGAGTGTCTTGCGTTGATTCCGAATCTGCCCTTCATTTTTACCCTAGATGTACAGTTTTTGAGAAATGAAAAAAGGACACATTTTTCAACTTCAAACAAATATGGTGATGTTATTATAAAAGATATTGAATTGTTCTTTATAGCAAAAGATTCTGTAGACTTTCCTCAATACAGTGATATCCAGTATTAATACATTATGGATGTTTAAACGTGTTTAAACAATCATTAAAGATGGAGAGGCACTACTTTTGCAACAATTTTTAAGGGTATTTTTCAGTTTATCTGAAAAAATAAGTGTCAGTTACGAAGAAAGAAGTTTTAGGTATGCTTTCTATCATGTTAAATACCCAATTTTACTATAAAATAATTTATAAATAATAAATATACTAATACAATGGGAATATAGTAATTAATAATAAATATAACAATTAAGTAAGCTAACAGAATTGCGCGCTTAAAGCGACTGCATCGCCGTCGCCGTTACGCCTAAAAAACCCAATTTTTTGTATGTTAAATGTGCAAGTTTTTTCATTACAGTTACATAGTAAGATAGTTGAAGTGCTGTAAACAATAAAAATTTTTCTGAAAATACCGTTAATTGTAAGAATTTTATAGCACGAAAATTAGGGGACTCAATACTAGCAATTCTGAGGCACATGCGCGCCCACAAGAAAACGCAAGTAGAAGTATCTACAACATTACAAGTAAAAAATCATTTTGTAATCTGACTACGTACATATTAAACACATATATTACGTGGAAAAAATCAATAATACCCTTATAGATTTCAGTAGAACACAAATTGTGCACAGAGGTATTGCTCATCATAAAATCGAAGTTTAATTTGATGTAACTTTTTTGCGTTATCTAGCGTCACACTGAAACTTAATATTGTAATACAACACATTATTAAGAACATAACTAAACAGGTTTCAGCTGCTGTAACGTGCGGCTTTGAAATTCGGAGCGTTTTTCCTGTAACTTTCATCAGTATTCTGATGAAAAATCGTTTTTCCATCATACTATAAACCATTAATCGCGGTTGTGCAATTGATCCGGAAAAATTTGACAAATATTGCAAAGAAACTGCCGACCTACATGTGCACCTGTATAGCTGGCACTCCATGCCAAACACAGTTCACAAAATACTTTTGCATGACAGTAAAATAATAGAAGCTACCTATAGGAATGCTAACGGAAGAAGCACAGGAAGCACGAAACAAGGATTACCGGCAGTACCGATTGAAACGTTCGAGAAAATGTTCTCGCATTACAACTAATGAAGATGTTATGCATATCCTTCTAGTTTCTTCAGATCCATATATAAATACAATACAAAAAGAGCAAAGAAAAAAGTCATGAATTGGACGAAAGTGTGAAAGCTCTACTCACAGAAAGTAATCAATAAATAGGGCACGGGAACCAAATCTTTCTTACTTCAATGATTTACATAAGTTGAAAGTAATACATCGATATTGTTAATTTCTTTTAATGTGTCATCTGTTTTATGGTTGACGTACTCATTTCTATTATAAATGCATAACATCCGTAGTCCAGTAATATGTATTTATCTGATTTTCTTACGCAAGCTGTGCTCGGTACACGAGGTCGTTACAGAGAGGTAATATGGTTCGTATTATCATCAGTAGACTGCGGATTTTATACATTTATCACAAAAATGAGTAAGTGCAATTTAAAGCAGTGGACAGATTAAGAGCATTTTAAAAACACCAATGTATTGGTTTCAGCTGTATAAAGTCATTAAAGAATGAAAACTTTATTTGGCCTCTGTTTTGTACAATTTATACAGACAATTTTTATTTTGCAATCTAATCTTATTAGTAATACTTAGTACGTTGTACGATTTCATGTCAACATGCTACGAATTTTCTCCAGTTCAGAATATGCCGGCGTGAATTTCATGTATGGCTTCACAAACGGAAATGGGATATTATCATTTTCCAACGAAGCAGTATTGTTGAACAATGTTCATATGACATGTTTTTCTGATTTCCATTTGTAGAACCTGCTAGCAGAAGTCGAAAATGTAGAGTATCATTTTATCATACGAGGCTTTGTTTTCTAGAGAATCGACATTGAAAATCCGTAGAACCGGTAGGTCATGAATAGACTGCGGATTTTATGCAATTATGACAAAAATGAAGACTTGTAATTTAATACAGTAAAAACATTAGAAGAATTTAATAATACTGTTACATTATTTTCAAACTACTCTCCCTCCTTCCCTCCCTCCCTCCTGCTCTCTCTCTCTCTCTTTCTCTCTCTCTCTCTCTCGCTCTCTCTCTTTCTCTATCTCTCTGCAGTCATAACCGTGTTCATAATATAAATACATAACATATTATTACAGAACACGACTAATTACTTGAACTAGTTATACTATTACGTCACGGATGCGGCGGTAACAATACTACTGTATAAAAATTGATAGGTGTCTGTATATATTTAATCTTTCCCTGATATTGGCTGTTCTTTCTTTTAGAGGACCAGATGTTTTTAACTTTCTTGAACACTTTCTTAACTTTTTTTATGTAATCCTGTAGATATCGATGTCCTCCAAAAAAAGATTTAACCCTGATATTAGTTAATCTGTTCCTTACCATGGAAACTATTTTTTTTTATTGAGAAAATCTCATAAGAGATTTATTACAACTTTTTGTGCAAACAAAACCAAAGTGTACAGAGTAAGTAACCTCCACAAACTAGGAGTTAGGGTATATCACTATTGTTTCCTTTTTTTTTGTTTTTCCTTAGACACGCAGGTTACAGTTTTTTAGGAACGAAAGTATATAGAGGCAGGCTTTAACGTTGGGCCCAACCAGAAACATAGAAACGTCCAGAGGCAGCTGAATTCTTAGCTTACAGAGATTGTTCAGCAGTAATGATCTTTGCGTATCGTATAAATTACACTGCCAAAGGACGTGGTTGAGAGTTTCACACTCACAGTTGCATCTACACATAGGGTTGTCAACGAATCGAATACGAGAAAGAGAGCCAGCGAGGTGTTAATGATCGGCTCTGCTTCTGTTTGTTGTGACGACAAAATGACGAGAAAGTTTTTTTGTTTGAACCAAGGGTGACGATCATCCCTATGAAAATGAAGAAAGTGGAATTTGCTTTTATACAACCCATGATTTTTAATTATCGTGAAAGTATTGAGAGAAGATTTTTTCATGAATGGTTCGTACAGATCAGTAAAAGGGTTAACGTACAGTATGTTGAAGGAGAGGTTATGGAAAGAAAACAGGTGTACGTTTATAGTTTCATTGAGAGAAAAATGTGGTTAAGTTTTCGCTGCACGAGACTAGCAGCGTCAGCAGCCCAGGTATCGCGGAGTTTTTCTTCCACAACCGCTGCGCGCTCCGCTAGAGGGCGAACACAACAACGCGACATAACGCGTAAAAGACTTATTTACAATATTTTACACATTTCAACACAGCAAGAAGTTGGTTTTCAAGTAGAACATTTTAGTCATTTTGATTAACACTACAGATTTCATGTTGCATTAATACTCGTGCATTACTCTGGTCATTCAATATTAATATAAAATATGAATTACGATGCAAGATATATGTATTTCTTTTGGAATATTTCACACAGTTTATGATTCGGACAACTGGAATCAGCTGTTCCAGAGACATAGCGGACAAGTATAATTTGTATCCGTCGTTAAAATAATATTGGTGTTAGGGAAGTGAAAGTAAATTTATTGCTACACATTTTTAGTGTAGACATAAACTTTTAGCGTCCTGGCTCGCAATTGAATAGCGTTTGACATGCCGTAAACATTCAAGAATATGGTTAGCTGAGCGCGCCATTCTTGGACACGGTACCCAAGCTGGCCATCGCGTATAGCAATTTTGCTGCCACAAACAGCTCCCCTAACTCGAGCACTTTAAATATCTGAAATGCCTTTGACGGTGGAAAAAGAGGTTCGACAAAATGGTTATTAATTTCAAAACGGCGAATATTATCGTAAGCACAACATATTGTTTATATCATGGAAAGTTTATTTTCAGCAGAAGAGTTCATGTATTGTGAACAAAAACGAGTGGTAATTTTAGACATTAGCTGAAATACCTGTTAGACTAATTTTCCATCGCCACAAATTTCATTATTTACGTATAATTTTACACATTTTGTGAACGTGATACAAATGATATAATACTTTTTTTTAAATATCAACAATGCTAGAAATTTTAGAGAAATTACCTTGAGAAAAACTTGTTTACTGTAACATATACTTCTTTGAAATAAATAATATTTTTCAGATATTTGTTTCTACCATGAATAACAAGTATTACGTTGAATATACTATGCAATGAAGTTGCATAATTATTTGTAAAAGGGAAAGTGTCCATTAAAAAAAGCAGTTACTATTGAATCTAATTAACTCGGATAAAGCATAGGGATTGATGTTTTGTAAGCCAACTGTAGAATGTGTTACACAATTTTTAATACATATTTGCAAAACCATTGCAGTGTATCGGTTTCATAAATAATTATACAGAATATTTCTCTTGTCTAATTCATCATGTCTTTGAAGCATAATTTAAATTCATTCAGAGTAAGTATTATTTAGGAAACTAAATATTTCATATTTCATTTGGAAACTTATTTTTGTTGTAGCAATAAAGCAATATATTTATTACTACTGCATGATGAAAAATAAAATACAATTACAACTACAATGTTGTACAAAAGTAATATGACTTTATAATGAAGCATTGTAAGAAGACTATTTGCAAAAAATGAAACTTACAATTGTAATCACAGTAGTGTACAAACGTAATATGATATAATAATAAAATTTGGAATAACAAGAGGAGCTTCTAACATTTTAATAGCACTCTTTAAGAGATCTGGAAATCTGTGTTATTTAAAAGTTCTATTTCATAATGGTAGTATCAAGCTTTATATTCGATAATCTCATATTCCAATCTTCTTTCGAAAATACCATGAAATTTTCAAAAACAACTAATAATCACGTAAATTAATCACTATACAAAGAATATAATGAAAGACTTCATTTAAAGAATATTTGTCGGTGAAAGCGCTTAAATAATTATACTTATACAGGGTGGAAATTATAAAGCGTTACAGACAAATATCTCCAAAAATATTGATCATGCGCAAAAATGTTTCAGATGAAAGTTGTTTAGCACCGAGGGGCATCATGTGGAGGAACTTTTATTTTCCCCGGTAGACACTACAAGGTGAGGTGAAGGTCAACTTTCTTTTCTTAAATGGAATGATATGTATATATATATACATATATATATTATTAGTATATTAACTAGTATATTATAATTAGTATATATATATATTATTAGTATATTAACGACAAAGATATACACACACACATATATATATATATACATACACATATATATATATATACATACGCATATATATATATATATATATATATATATATATATCTTTGTCGTTAATATACTAATAATATGCTTCATTAAAAAGAAGTAGTTTGACTTTCACTTACAAAATTTTATTAATAGAAGTTTATCTCTTTTAATTATACGATTTCATATGATTAGAGCCTTTATAAAAAGAAAAAGTAAAATATTGAACGTAATAGTGCATAAGTTCGCATGACTCAGGGAGATAGTACATCATCAAGTAAACGGTAGGACCCGAGTTCAAATCCCGCCAACTGCATAAAAATTTCTGAATTGTAATAAGGCCCGTTCAAAGACAAAGTGGAATATATATTCCCTCAAGCAAGTGCATAGAAAAGTAATATGTATACTACGGACAGTTTCTAATATTTGTTATAACAATTTCTTTGTGAAGGTTTTATTGAATGTTATTTAAATATTGAATTTATATTTTCCAAATATTAGTTTCACTGTACTTTATATTTTTTAAATATTTAGTTTACATTCTCTGAATATTTAGCATACATTTTCTAAATATTTAATTTACATTTTTTGTACATGAGTACAATATTTAGATCCAATATTTTGTTCATATGAAAAAGTGTGGCTGAAAAAATATTTTTCCAATATTTGATAAAGATATTTATTCAACATTTTTGTGCTACTACGGAATGTTGTCCCTCCGATCGAGATAGTTCACTCCCGTGAAGTGTCGCCCGATCAAGACTTGTCTCCCACTCGCTTAACATTGTCATTTAAAAAAAATGGTACTTCATAAACTTCTTTCTCTAATCCTCTTTTTGTAATCAAAAAAGAAAAGAAATGATACCTTCAAATTATTCCTTTACAATATGTCATTGTTTGAATATTGCATGCATTATACGTATTTTTACCCACATCTAATAGAAGTTCTAAATATCGACTAAAAGTTTTTTTTACTGATGGAACGATATCCTTGTTTAAGCCAGTTTTACCCTTATGTAGCCAACCGGGTATCCGGGTACCCATTTCCGTATTTCCTTCAGTAATTTTTTAATGTTCCTGATAAAATATTGCAAAACCCTTCCGGATCCCCATTATTTGCACAATTTCACGTAGATTAACGTACAGTGAAAAAAAAATAACAGTAACATTGTCGCTACCTCGGTTGGCCAACAACAGTTAACATTCTGGTTGGCTACACAAGTTTTAAGGATGCAATAGATTATTAAGGTGTACAAATTAATTTGGGTCATCGCACAATGAATCAATTGTAACTTTCATTGAAATCCAGATCTTTCAACCACCATATTGAAGATTGATTAACTACATGTAAGATGGAGTAAATGCGTAGGAAGTGATGGCGATTATTTCGGAGAACAATAAGCATTTTAGTGGTTTGTAAATAATAAATAAATTCACACGTAAAGCACCTAATATAAAGAAACTTCAAATATCAAACTTTACAAGCTATAACAAAAGTACAGTTTGAATTATTCTCTTTCTTTAATGAACGTTGAAAGAACACAGTAAGTGAACTTGTTTAACGTGTGTGGAATAAAAGGACGTGAAACTTTCTGGGCTGAAATGTGACAATTTTTCGACGAGCCGCTCATTCTGCTGGTCAATTTAAAATTTTCCTCTTTTCGTGGCTTCCACGTATGCTTTTACATTTTTCCCATATTGAAGAGAAGTTTCCGTCAAAAGCAAAGGAAATCTAAATCGGTGGTACATGCGGGCACACGATGAAACGACGGTGTCTACGCGAGAGCTGGGTCTGTCCAACACATCACCGGCATAAAGATGATTTTAAGCTTTTGCTGCAAGGCTAACCGACGCTATCGCCATTAAAGAGTCATTTTTAGAAGCCAGGTAAAAAGGGTATAGCACTTCTTGCGACGTTACCATCAGGTGCTCGCTAAGGTAAGTGGATAAGGATACAAGTATGACGCGGTGCAGGATCCCCGGATAGATATTACAGTACTTTCTTTTTGTGAAGTCGATCTTTTTCCGTCAAGCTTCGGACACGTGGCAGTTTTATTTTCGAACGTCTGATGTACAATGTGCAGAGTAATTGATGCTGTGCACTTTAAAAATATTTTAGACTATAGTCATACCGTTGCAAAGGTCATTTATAGATTGCGGATCATATGCATTTATGATAGAAGTAGCTGGAAATTGAAGAAATAAAATGATTAGCAGAATTTTAAAATGTCAATGTATTATTTTCAGTTTATTAAAGTTGTCTAAAAGGGAGCTTATGCAATCTCAACACGCTGATTTTAATAAAATTTTTGTATGACATAGAGAGGGGTGAAAATAGACCTCAAAAATGGAATTGGAAAATTTATCTTATTGAATACCTCCAAACTGTTAGGCCTAAAAGAGAATTGTGAGTGGTGATTGTTTAAATTGTATGTGAGAGTTGAGAATGTATGGTATAGATTATAGATGGAAGAGTGAGTGAGAGTTCGGAATGAGAAGAAGAGTGACTGTTTGAGGTTAGGGTTTTACCAGTAGAGGTATATGCACGATGCATGGCGAGCACGTGTGAGAGCTGAAGTATTATATATAATAATAAGTGTTAAATGATTAAAATATATAAGTAAACAAACATGTGTTTCCACTCGTTTATTCACCACAATAATTTCTATGTGCAGTTTGTGCGTCTTTGAATAAAAAATCTTTTAGTGTAAACTGATATTTTAAAAAATATGTTAAAAACTAACTTTTTAATGTTGGATTTTCAAATTTTCGTCTGGGCCTAGTAGTTTCGGAGATATACAATCAAATAGATTTTTCAACGCCATGTTTGAGAGCTATGTTCATTACCTTAACACGGTAGCTAAAATAAAATACGTGTCAAATATTTGTTTGAGTTCTATATCATCCAAAATTTTATTAAAATCGGCGTGTTGCGATTGGGTAACCTCATTTGTACGACAAAAAATTTTCCTACTTGGCTCCTGTTTCATTCATCTAATGTAGGCAATATTCATTTTACATAAACGTGCACAATCTAAATATCACATAGCATCAAACTTCCTAATAATTAGAAAAAGTAAAACCTTAGAAAAGTAAAAGGGTTCAAATCTTCCTCTTGCAATTGAGGAAGATCAATTTTATTTTGCATAAAGATCCACAATGTACTAACAATGATTAGTCATAGCGATCTAATTTAAATCATTATCGGCGTCAATAGTGTCTACAAGCTCATAGTATTTAAAAGTTGTCTTATATTTCGTACATTTCCGCCGTGCAAGATTGAATCAACGCAGTACGAAGCTGCAGAAAAACGAATGGAAAGTTGTTAGAGTTCGGAGGTAGGAACGTTTTACTTTGTTACAGCGCGTCCACCGATATTCGGCCAACAGCACCTTAGCATTGGTTCTGTTTGATCGAGTCGAACAGTAAAGACGTTCCTTCTAAAGGACGTGGAATTATTTAGTAAATTAGTACCCATAATCCCTATAAATTCATTATCGACCAATGGTTTGGAAACGTACTATTGTTATACTAGAAAAATAAAAACATTACGGTAGCTATTTACAGAAGGGTACCTCCCTCGGATTTTGATAACTTTGAAATATGTTGTACAACTCAACATTTTGAACAACTTCTTAATGTAAAACAGAGGTCGGCAAGAAGTACTCGTTTCGGCCGATTCTCGAGGGCTACGCCTCCTTTTCCCGGCCGTGCGTCTCGCTTCCCGTGGCAGCCCAAATTCTCGAGTCAACTCAAACTTGTACCGTATGAACTGCGCGTGGCGTATTAGGGCGACACCAGTATCAATAGGTTTCCACATTACCGCAGAGGTACTATTGTCAATGCATTTTTTTGTCAGTGGTATCCCCTGTTGGCCTATTCCACTATGTATCATGATAATTTCTGAAAATAAATTAAAAAAATAAATTCAGAAGATTTTGAAAAATAATTTTTAATTTCATCGCCAAAATTTTATTCAGATGTGGAAAAACTTCTTCGTGGACGTTTAGACATGTTTGGTAAATCAAAAGTATCCAATGAAAGGTTGGATGTCGCTGATCGCACCGCAGACGATAGAGAAGAATCGTTCAACCGGGTGCGCTTATCCGTTTTAATGTTCCGCGTTGTACAGAACGAACATATTCACACAGATATGTCGATCCGAACATTGAAAAAATATATATAATACTTCTGATTTACCAAACGTGTCTAAACGTCCACAAAGAAGTTTTTCCACATCTGAATAAAATTTTGGCGATGAAATTAAGAATTATTTTTCAAACTTATCTTTCGAGTTTATTTTTTAATTTATTTTCCGAAATTATAATGGTACATAATGGAATAGGCGTACAGGGGATACCACTGACAAAAAAAGGCATTGACAATACTACCTCTGCGGTAATGTGGCCAAAACGAGCACTTCTTGCGGACCTCTGATATAAACTATTAGAGTTATAATCCATTTGTATTCCTTTCTTATATTAACGTATTTGTATTTTATATTTTGTTATTCAGTTAATATTCATGAATTTAAGTGTAAATATAGCGGTATTTTATGAAAAAATAAAGATAAAGTGCATTGATCCGAAACACGTCGTTTTACAATTTAAATTGCTGATGTTACTGTAATAGTTTTCAAAGAATTCCAGCATACAGATTGTCGAATCCTCTAATACTGAAGATTACTGATAAAAATACATGTTTAATATTCTGTTAGTGTACTGTCACTGCGCTAAGATTCCAATAAAATCGGCGATTGTCGTTTCTGATTAGTCCCTTGTAAAACCTTGCTGGTCGTCAAAACGTTATATCACGACACAGCACAGGGATTACAATATATGATATTTTTCCAAGGCTCGTTGCAGCCTGGACATTGTATTTGCAGCTGAGATTTGCATTTTTGTTTTGGCGACAGCGAGTCACCGATATGAAACCTGAGAAATTGCGAGGTACATATTACGAACGATTTATATTACAGTATTATGGTTACCTGTACTATTTCCGTTTCTAGATAATAATACATATTTATTAATGATTTGTGACAATCTGTCATTTCTCTCTTAAGTATTTATATTGCTATTATAAATGATATTTCATGTTCATCGAAAAAAGATCTGGAGCATGATTTCACTTTTTAAAAACTGCTACGGTTTCTACAAAAATGAGTGTTTAAAGGTCCAATATTCGCGAGATATTATTTGTTTAATTATTTTTAATTTTATGTCACATTTGATATTATTTTTACAAGGTTTTGTAATTATTTAATATATTGTATCTAATTGATTATAGCATATTTTACCCTGTTTGTAATCGTATGCAATGGTCACAGTTATATGAATACATGTAAATACGATTAAATGATATTTAACGATAAGTACTATATTTACTTTTTATTTGCTTTACTTTATTCTCATTAACAATTTATCGACACTTCTCTACTACGCACAACGGTTAAAAATGATAAACTGTCTTACAATTTTGATTTCTTTCGAGTTCTATAAAAGTAAATAAAATGAAAAATATTAAACAATATTGACAAACTAAAAACTTACATTGCATTACGGATTACGTTATTCGTAGAAAATTACAGATTAATAGAAAATTACAGAATCTTAAGATAATCGGAAAGTTTCATCATAAAATTGATTATTAAGTATCATACATATAATTTTAAAAAATTTATGAATGTATGAATGTTTTACTTCTCACTAACATTTTCTCACTATAATTGCAATACTTGTAATATATGAAAGAATGTGTACTGAATGTTGAATATTGATATACATGAACAATTTCTTTTGACAGCTAGCCTGATATTGGAAAGAGTTTGTATATTTCATTATTTTATTATAATTATAAATGACAGAAGTTCTGCAAATCCAACAATTTTTTTTATTTTGAAATCAACGAATCACGAGTTTCTTGGAAATATTTATGACGGAATCTGTAAATCCTTAAGAACTTTCATGAAACTTCGAAACAAAACTGAATTTAAATCAGTATGGACTTCTTGGAAGATGAAATTTTTTTTACGAGAACAAAATGATATTTATTTTTACGAGAACCAAACAGAGTATAATGAAATTGTGTATTAGAATAAAAATCGTTTCCGAACGATGAAAAACTGCTATGGTCAAGCCTTTGTGAAAATAATATTGTAATTCTTCATATGCAATAAATACATGACAATATTCAGTACCACTCAAGTGTAAAAAATAATATCCTGCTTATTGGATTGAATCGTAAGTAACTGTTACTACAGGCAATAAATATTTAATAATTGATTATCAAGCAATAAAACAATATAAATGTACCTAAATCTGACAATAGTGGCGTAAAATATGCACAATATTGATAATTATTTCTTAAATACGATTGTCAAATTTTTGCTAATATAATATATAATTCTATTACATCATATGTAATATTTAATAACATCAAATTTATTTAATCAAATTAATTAGAGTTGGTAATTGATTAATTATTTAATCAAATCGTAAGTAACTTCTACTGCAGATAAATATTTATTAATTGAATATCAAGCAATAAAATAGTATAAATGTATATACACAATATTCGTAATTACTTATTAAATTGCAATGGCCAAATCTTTGCAAAAAGAATTTGTAATTCTTCATGGATAATACATGAAATTACTTAATAATACTCATATGTAAAAAATAATAACTTATTTAAGAAATAAAAAATAAAATATAAACTCGAACCTGATAAATTAATGGAGAAATTGAGGTTATGTTATATCTCCGTTGAGTTTCTTCTCCACAGCAGGTGGTCGTTCATCCATAGGTAATGATTGCTTTGATACGTTTGCGTTCACTTCAAATTGGGCATTTAGTTTCCAAACCACAGTGTTCCAGACCGACGTGTACTCTGCGCGATGGTTCATTGCCGCAAGGTGGAGAAGGATTGTAACAGAGGACCGGAAAAAATTAACTCGGTTATGTGTGGGGACATTGCTAAGGTGGAGGGGCTGAATATTCTACGAACTGCCTGACAACATGCTTAGTTTGGCAGTTCTGTGGAACGTTACTGTAGCAATAGCGACAGACTATCGTGATAACATAATGTAATCAAATCTAGAGACTACGCAGAATTTACACCATGATAAATTACGTCATAAATTCGTGTTTGCTCCTTGAATGTTTCTTAACGAAGTTTTCTGCTTTAAAACCTTTAAAAATCGAGTATTTTGCATCTCCTTAAAGCACATGTCCTTAAAAATATGTCTGAGAAAGGATTCTTCGTAACATATTGCATGCAACATAAATAAGTTCGATTACATGTATGTTCTAATTTTAACTAGGAGTAAGTTATGACTTATTGCAAATACATGTAGCTGCGATTAAGTCAAATGGTGAGTCAAATTTTTGCGTTAATTCAAAATAGAACAATTCATACAAAATATTAACATTATAATCTTAATATAATTCAAAGTATAAATTTTTTTTCAAACATTTCTTTTCATGTGCGTTTAAACGAATTTCGCTCAGGAAGCAAGATTTTAGTTGTATTAATGTGTATATATGTGTTTATATAAATGTATACATATAAATAAATGTTTACAATATATAAATATGCTTGTAATCCTCAATAGTTGTTATTAGACTAGGGATTTTATGCATTTATGATAACAATGAATAAGTGGAATAAAGAACTGAAACGACATCACAAGAGACATTGTTTTATTGTTTTCGGCTATGTAAAATGAGTGAAAGAGAAAATATATAGTAAATGTTGACAAACGGACATACTGCTACGATGATCTTGACCTTGACAAATGTTGTCAAAATGTATTTCTGTTTCTGTTTTGCATAAAATAAACCTGATATCAGTCATTCTCTGATATCCTATTATTGTTTAAATCATTATGCCAACACCACCCATTTGTCGTTTCTGCAGAGTAATTTTTCCTTTCACAAATCATGATACATAATAATAATGTAGACAGTCTAGACAGTCTAGACCAGCGATCGGCAACCTGTAGTGCCATCAAGTGGAACGCCAAGAAAACGATGAATAAATGTAATCTATCGTCGTTATAGTGCAGTTTGTGCAGTAACAGGGAATCCAATCGTTTTAGTGAAAATTTTGTTACAATCGAATTAAATGTAGTCAAATTGATAGCAGTATTACAGTTATTTATCTCTGTTTTAAAGCAAAACTTTTATTCTGAAGGTAAATCTTTTTTATAAATCATTAAACCTCTGATTGGTTTATGGTTGAGGTACCCATTTCACGTGTATTGAAAATACACATGTACACGTATAATTACTATATCCGTGCAGAAGTCCGGATACTATTTAATACACGAATATACTTACAGAGGCTCACGAAAGTATTCGAACGCCCTTTAAATCAGAATAATTTGTTTAAAATTACACCACTCAACTTGACATTTTCTTCCGCAATTAGAAGCATTAATTTACTAACTGACGTGCAAAAAAGATTTTGAAAAAATTGCAATTTGTTGGAATTACATGGAAAAATAAAAATGACACTTTTTAAAACTTTTTATTCGAGCCCGTAATGAAAATTTAAAATATGAGTCTTGCAGACCTATGTTAGTAATACACATGCTGAAAATTTCATCGAAATCGATTAATGCACACACGAGCTACAAACGGTTCAAACTGATCAAAATCGTAGTTTTTCACGACTTTTGGTCAGAGTTTGCTGAAAATCCACAGATTCTTACATCTTTCGATGCGTGTCGTTTTTTTCTGCGTCAACCGATTTCGATGAAATTCTCGTCATGTGCATAACTAACATAGATCTATAAAACGCATATTTTAAATATTCATTGCGAACTGAAATAAAAAAGTTTTTAAAAGTGCCATTTTTACTTTTTAATGTAATTCCTACCAAGTGTAATTTTTTCAAACTTTCTTTTGCATCCCACTTAGTAAATCAATTTTATTTTAAAAAGTTATTCCAATTTAAAGTGCGTTCGAATACTTTCGTGAGCCACCGTACGTGTACGGAAATAAACGCGTATCAAAATGTACGGATAATTCGCGTATTACTGTGAACTTGAATATACGGGTACACGTGTATTATCCGTGTATTTGGACACACGTGTGCCCATGTATTCAAGTACACGGATACATGGATCGTACATAGAAAAATACAAGAGTTAACATGATAGGTTGCGAAAATGAACAAACAGCATAATTTTTGTTAATAAACCTTATTCAAATAACTGTTTATATTGATGAAGAAAAATCAAAGTGTTTATATTTTCCGGCAAAAGACGGTTCCTTTTTGCTGTAACAATATTTCCAGCATATCAGAAGCACCGTTCAGATATAGGTTTCAGATAGGCTCGTATACTCGTGTGCCCTTGCCTTCCACCATTCATATGGATCCAAATCGAACCGTAGTTGTGGCTCAGAGATGTACATTTCAAATTCGACATCTAAATTATTTACATCACTTAGGAACGCTTCTGAAGTGAGTTCTTGCAATACACGCACAACTACGCTATTCCAATAAGTCTTAATTAGTTGCTACAGAAATACAGGGCGGCAGTTCATTACACAAACATTACAAACATCAGCGTAAACACGAGTTGAAGATCATGCAACTATAACATCAAACCTTATATTGACACACGTGTACCATTGACCTTCAATACGCGGATAATACACGTGTACCATTGACCTTCAATACACGGATAATACACGTGTATTGAAAATAACGGATACCCGTGTATTATCAGTGTATTTCGATACAGGTGTAGAAGTTTACTTCAGTAAACGTGTATCCGTGTATAAAGAAGTAGAAGGATTAAAATATAGATATACGTATATTAGTATACGTGAAAAAATGAATACGTGTATCCTCGATACACGTCCAAAATCGTGATCTCTAGTTTATAGTTCGAAGTTCTTAAAAATATGTTTCGTATAATGTTTCATTAATTATATGCTGTTACTGTAATTAATATTGGCTGCAATTATATATTTTGCTTATTTAATTATTAAACCAATATTGTATGTAGCATTGTTAACGAAACTATACGTTTACAATTGATAATTATCCTAATGAAGGTAAACTTCATTACAGTATATCAGAATATAAATATATCTATAATAGAAAAGATCAACACTTAGGGATCGTACACGTCCAGCTTGTAATTAAATTTAATGTAACATGTGGCACGCGTACTTATACGTATCGGTTGCCGACTCCTGGTCTAGACCACCCAAATTAAAGCATTTTTCTTCGGATAAGATCACAATTTCTAATTTTTTACTCTAATTGTATGAAATTGTAGGCTGGATTATTCTTGAGCCCTCACGTATGAAAGTTGAATTTTCAACGTTTCAAGGTCATGTTATTATACATATCCGAATGTATTTTTCCATCAGTTACACGATGCAATACAAAAATGTAGTTATGTACCAAAAAACATCGATGACCTTGACAACTCCGAAAAAAATGACTCTCGGAAAAAATATTCGTGCCAGATATTCGGTCCATTGACACCATGCACATTACGTAACAAATATTTTTTGCATCACAATAACCTGAAGAGATATTTAGGTGTTCTTATTTATACGGACCACCCCGTATACTAGTCAGCTTTAATGGTCACTATGTTTAGTGATCATATCTCGTGAAACCAGTAACATGGTTTTGTTTAATATTGACAACATCTCTTCAGAGAGTTAGAATTCTTTACTACTCGAAACTGCTCCAACATGCGAAGACTGCAACACGCCGCTCACAACAGATCATTTAATAACATTTAATAATTTAATAACAAATACCAATTAGAACCCCATCTCAAAGAAAACTTCAGTAATGAAAAAATACAGTTCAGAGTAAATTCAATTTAAAAAAATGGCTACATCAAAGAAACAAGATTAATAGACATTTAATGTACTAATAACAACTGTTCCATGTCGCTAATAATCTTGTTGTTGATGCGACGTAAAACTGTTAATAATAAACTCTGAAAAAAAATCTTTAGTACCCTTTGAGCATTTTTAACACTAAATGTTGCTGCAGCTTCAACTGCTATTTGCCGGACGAACTGTTCTTCTCGCACAATTGTGACTTTTGAGCTACTACCTGGTTGTTTTTTGCTGTAATCAGAACTATTTTTCCTTCACTAAATAAATTTTTAACCGAGTCGATTTCTGTTTCATTGAGCTTTTTCTCATAAGGCATGTTTAACTGTTTACGATATTAACTATTTAATCAACTATGTATGTAGCTTATTAAGTATTTAACACCGACAATTGGTCACACGCTGCACTCTATCCTTGTTAAATAGAGACTGTTTTTTAATTTCTTATAGTTCTCATTGATATTCTTGGAATCGTAGCTTTAAGCAAGGCGTAAAACTGTAAAACGCAGGGATGGGCACGGTTGGGGCTCCTCAAACGTCTGCTTCTCCCACCAACCTCTCTTTCATGCGCACGGCCTGCGCACTGTTCGGAACGGGCGAAGCACTTCCTTCCTCTATGGTAACGACGGATGATGGTGGGGGACAGTGGGCGCTATGGTGGGGACGGTTCTGACTCTCGTGAGGCAAAAATGCCCATTCCTGGTATAACGTGTTACTATACGCTATACAATAACAATAGGAATGAAGGAAGAAGAAAATTCTAACTATTACAGTATAATACAGTTGACCCGTACAACATGATTAAAAAATTATTTCAAAACACTGAATGTATATAAAATTTTGTATATTTGTTATAAAAATTTACTATCACGTAAAATGCATGCATACAGATTCTTTAAGCAGGGTTTTGATCGAGTTATACGGGAGTCGACTGTATTTTCAGTTATTCCAATAAGAAAAATGATCGCAGTGCATCACAAATAAATAGTTATCGTAGACAATTTTGTCATAACCACAGAGGACACACCGGCGTCCGATGAGGTTCGAAATATTCGGTAAACCTCAAATTTCATTCGTTTGATAGCCGCGCGATGGTTAATGAGAAAATTCACCGCCGCTTATCGGCGAACGAATCACGCGCATGTCAGTCGCTTTTGTCATAATATCGGGACTTGAAATCCGTTACGAGAGGTAACCGAGCATGAGTAAAATGCTCCAATCAACAAAACGACAGTTCAGAACGGTCCCTTTTTTTCATTCTTCGTCTGACTTTGCTGTTTTCATTCTATCGTTCTCGTCGACTGTTCACAAGGGAGACACGTTGCAATCGTACGTGACGTCGACGCGATTGCCACTTACGAGTACGCCCAATTGGGTATCATCGTTTGCTCTGTCGACAGTGATCGGCGAACAGAAGCAACTCGTCAGCCGTATAACGACGCAGGAAAATCCAATATTCGCGTGGCGCACGTGCCCTCCCTTTTATACGCCATGAATCCAATTTCGCGCATTTCTGCGACAGATCAAAAGCTCCGTTTCCGGATTCGCATGCAATTCTACGCAACACGGAGCGGCAGCGTTTTTTATCCGCTAATTTTCGACGAATTAGTTGTTTTTCGGGGTGGGGCTGTTTTACCCGTGTAGCACACGACAATCTTATTTCCCGGCCCGCCCCGGCCAGGGAAAACGCGACAGAAAGCGAGTTCGAGAAGGAATAATTCGTCGTGTCCAAGGACGACGCGAAATCCAATATGCAGGCTGTCGCGGCAGTGTTGCTCCCAGGCGCGAATCTAATTTTGCTGGCCTATCAGGAACGTTCACCCACGACGTCGGAATCAGAAGCGTTCGTTTACGTTTAGACGGGTTTATGGAAATTGTGATATCCGGCCTGAATACTCATTGAGGGAATTGCTGTTTGATTCGCTGTCTGGGTAAATAAAGGATTGAATCTGGCACGAGGTAATTTGTTTATCTCTTATTTTACCCGTCTCGAGTTGTGTCTCGTGTTTACAAGCCACCCCCTGTCGTAAATCCCGGTGGAACTATGAAGAAGATAATTTCTTACGTAAAGATGAATGAAACGTCTGAAACATGATTTATTCCTGTAGTTTGAGAAATATTATATTCGTGTAACATTGTACAGTGAGAGATCAAATTATTAGAGGCACAGTACGAAAAACGTATTGTTCAGTTATGTGATGAATAGACTGCCGATATTCATGCAAAATAAAAATGTTCTGCACTTGTTATAAGATATGCCCAGGTAGCACCGTACGTCCCAGGGACGTCCGTTTTACGCCCAGTTTACGTCCACACGTCCTAAGTCCGTTGCGAACGTCCGTTTTTTATGTCCCAGGGATGCCGTGGGACCAAAATTTCGGACGTCCCAGAGACGACCGTAGAACCACAATTTCGGATATGAGACTTATAAATTACGTATGTTCCAGGAATCGAACCCGGGACCCTCGCGGTTGTAGCTGATCAACTCTTACACATACCCACGGAACCCTCCTACTTTTCCTAATCTCCATACAATATTTGGTCTGGGGGTCCTGATCCCACACTCGGCCATCCTCTGTTCCGGCATTCGCCCTCGAATGTCCGTCGCAGCGCCATCGTCTTTTTGGACTCAGCGCCATCAACACAACTCGTCATCAACTTCGTCACTTTTCGGGAACACCATCCTACTGCCCCCTCTAGCAGTTTTCCCTGGATGTGTCCCTTACTTCACTTCGTCGTCCTTTCGCTCACGTGCGACGTCTTCGCAACGCTTGCTTACCGTGTTCGTCGTCTGTCACCATGCGGGTATCAGTGTTCCCCCCATCACGGACTAGCCCCCAAATGTAGGATCTTAGGAAAAATGAGGAATTCCGCGCCGGGAATCGAACCCGGGACCCTCGCGGTTGTAGCTGATCAACTCTTACACATACCCACGGAACCCTCCTATTTTTCCTAATCTCCATACAGTATTTGGTCTGGGAGGTCCTGATCCCACAATATTACAAACGTTTTCCTGTCTTTAATAATTTTACAAGGACGAAAGAAATATTTTGATCATATTCAATGTTTTCTATTTTTACACTGTGGTACATTTGAGCTACTCATTTTTGTCGTACATGCATAAAATTCACAGTATAGTGATGAATAATGTTGTGTACAGTGCTGCAATATGTGAATTCATAATATACAGTGACCCACAGAAATGTTTGGACACTCTTAAAAAGAGGATAACTGTTTTAATAGCAGACCCTACGACTTGGACTGTTTGGAGAAGCTAGAACCATTAGTTTACTACAGGCATGTCCAGAAGTAGCTCACTTGGACGCAAATTCGAGGGAGACGCCTACTTCTCCCGCCAGCGCGTCTCGCTCCCCGCGGCGGCCCCGTAGTCCTCCAAACTCCTCAGACTAGGGCTGTTACTTTTCCGAAGCTTCGACTCTTCGAACCTTCGAACCTTCGAACTTTCGAAACTTCGAACCTTCGATTCGTTTCCAGTTAACGGATAAAAGAAATAAATTTTAATAATTTGTTTCTACATTCACCATCTGAATTATTTCAATAATCTATTGTTAAGATAATATATTTATAATTTGAATTATCCTTTCAATAGCACATTGTTAAAATAATTGTTTAAATAAATTTTCATATTTTGTTTCTATATACATTATGTGAATTATTTCAATAATTAATTGTTAAAATAATTTTTTAAAGAATGTACAAGTATTTACATAATGAATATAGAAACACATTTCTATAGATTATAAAAATTTCTGTAGATTATAAATTTTTATACTCTATAGTAACGTTTTCGTATATGAATTATGTAAATACGTGTACATTGTCTAAAAAATTATTTGAACAATACATTATTGACATAATTTAAATAATGAACACAGAAACAAATTGTAAAAATTTATTTATTTAATCAATTATTTTAACAATAAATAATTGAAATAACAATTCAAATAATGAATATAGAAACGAATTATAAAATTTATTCCTTTTATCCGTTAACTGGAAACGAATCGAAGGTTCGAAGCTTCGAACCTCCGAAACTTCGACTTTCATCACCTTCGAAGTTTCTGAAATCGAAGCTTCAATATTCGAAGCTTCGAAGCTTCGAAATCTTCGACTTTCGAAGGAAAGTAACAGCCCTACCTCAGACCCGTGCCTACCGCTTGCAATATGTACCGCGTATGGCGCGTTGGGGCGACTCTCGGACCCACGGTAGGCACGGGTCTGAGGAGCTCGGAGCACTATGGCCGCCACGGGGAGCGAGACGTGCGGGCGGGAGAAGTAGGCGTCTCCCTCGAATTTGCGTCAAAGTGAACTACTTCTGGACATGTCTGATTTACTACATGGCATGAAACAGAAATTTTGAAAAAATTGCAATTGTTCGGAATTGTAAAGGAAATACTAAAAGTTGTGTTTTACAACTTTTCTATGTGGGCCTATATTGAAAAATTAAAAAATACATTTTGTAGATTTGTATCAATTATACATATTCCGAACGTTTTATCAACATCGGCCAACCTTGCAATGAGCTACAAACGTTTAACACTCACCGAACCGGGCAAAAATGTGACTGGCATACGTTGTTCCATAAAAATTAACAAGTCTGAATTTATTTCAGTTTCACGCAATTTCTATAACAATATGTGCTCCAGCGAAGAAATTTATTTAATAATTTCGAATTATAATTTCAATAATTATGGAATAAGAATTGTGAAACCAGTCATTTGACCGGTCGAGATACGGTTAATGGTAAAGATGGTCAAAATTTCAATTTTTCGCGATTTACGACCTCCAACTGAAAAAATGTTTAAGGATTCTTACATGAAACCTTCAGAATATGTATAATTATCACAGATTTACAAGACGTATTTTTCAAGTTTTCGATATAGACCCGCATAAAAAGAGTTGTGAAATACAACTTTTGGACTTGCAATAGTAAATTAATTGTTCTATCTCCTCCAAAGGGTCCAAGTCGTAGCGTCCAATATTAAAAAAGTTATCGTCTTTTTAAGAGTGTCCGAACATTTCGGCGAGTCACTGTACATGCATAAATATTTCATACAAACATGAGAAGAATTCAGTATAGCTAGACTTTCATTTAAAAATTTACTGTTTAAATGTAAAGTTGTGAACTTATGAAAATGGTTCTAATAATTTCATGATCATTCAGTATCATCGTTTAAGTAGCATTAAAATTAAAATATATTCTAAACTAATCAAACAGAAGTATCAGAAAAATTTAATATTTCCAGGCAATTTTTATTTTGCGTCCGCAGACTACTAATTACATTCTGCATGCACAGATCAGGGAATATTGTGTGAACTATTACTGAAGACACATCTACATATTATTGAAGTGTAAAATTATTGTACAATTTTTTTAAATCATTTCTAGATTTATAAACGTTAAGTGGTTGTATTATTCGGATGTGTGCTTAGTATTCCCAAGCCTCGCCTCGTTGACTGTACTATTGTTACAGCAATTGCAGTAAACGAAAATCAAAATCAATTTGTCCAAAACATTTGAAAATGTATTATAATGATTTCCTTAATATGCAGGTTATTGGTGGATAATAAGCAGAATCGTTTCTCTGTAATAGCAAAGAAACAACATTCAATGCTGTTTTTCACACCGTTGTTTCTTAATTAATATTCTTATATTTAATTTTATAATTCTAGTTCAGTCTTTATGATTGCACTTCGTGGCTTACATTGTCGTTCTGACGCCACATGTCTATTCATTAGGTTGTCTTGATACAGTTGGAGGTCTGACTTATCTACCTATTTACGCGCTAAATTCAATATAACTAAGGATGCTTTCCTTACATCTTCCCCCCTTAAGAAAAAATTTGGCACAAAATTTTGGTACAAATCACAGAAAGTCGTAGTTAGGTGCCCGCAGCACCTATTACAATCGAATTGTTAGGAGTCGGAATGAGTTTAGAGATATGAAACAAATTTGATACCGGTTTTTTGTGTCCTGCGTCGATTTCGTACATTAATTTTGATATTTTGTTTAGGATTTTGTAAGGACCGATTCTCAATTCGTCTAATTTTTTTCGATTCAGTCGATTACCATTTTCAACATACACTGAGTCCCCGATATTAAAATCGTAGTCCTTTCTGTTCTTATCATATAATTTCTTATTGTATTCATGATATTTGGTGCTGTTACATCTACAAATCGCATTATAATGTGTACATATTTTGATAAAATTATATAATTTTAAACAATACATCAATTCAATGTTATTCTATCGTTTAATCACAAGTTATTGACAAAATAAGAGACATTCGTTTCATGAATACAATAAATATGTTACATCAGTTTGTAAATATATCTCGTATACCTGGAAATTCTAGAAACTTGGATCAGATAATTATTGATTGAAATAAGTAGGTTATATTAACGTCAAAACCGCACGGAATTTAATATAATTAATAAGGGTACCAACGATATAAAAATGAAATCTGAATCAGAAAAGCTGTTAAATGCGCACAATGCTGAGGAACCTTTTAAAACAGAAGATATTGTTGGAGGGGGGTGATCGGTCTAAGTAAGGAAGAGCGGGTGACTCCTGATTATTATTAACGACGTTTATTGCTCAACGGCACAGGGCGAACTCTCTTGGAAAACGCGACGGACCATGGTCCTCGCGATAAACACAAACCGTTGGGTCGCAACGGTTGCTAACGGCCAACCGCCAAACCGATGATTCTAGAACATTCAAGACTCTCGAATCGAGAGTCATCAACGGTCGAACGCGTCCAACGCCTACAATATGCTTTTCAGATGTAAGATGATCGATAACGATCTATTACTGATCAGGTGACAATTTTACTGGATTATTTTTTACACTCAAAATGCAAATTCAACTGTATTGATAGAAATCAGTAGAGAACAATTCAAATTTATGATAATACATTATGACATACACAGGGTGTCCCGCGTAACTGGAACAGGTTGTATGTATTTCCTGAACGGTTGGAAATAGACGAAACTGTGGTAATTATTTACATTAGGAGCTTCCTCACCGATTTTGATGACGTTGAAATATGTTGTCAAGGTCATCATTCTGAACAACTTTTTCCTATACATGTTACCGCCGCTCAGCTTTAGTTTCCGAGATATTCGCAAAAATGTTTCAACATCTCGAAAAGTGATCGGAGTAGGTCTGAGTTAGATTTCTTAGCAGGAATGGGATTTGGGGGAGGGGCGGCAGCCCCTCCCTCAATACAATAGACATTTCTATTTGAAGTGGTGTATATTTTATTATTAATCTTATATTCTAGGAATAATAAATTTTTGTCGGGGTAGTCTCAGCATTATATGATATGCAATGAAATGGCAAGCAGTTTGTATGGGAAAACGATATTATCAAACCAAGTGTCCTTATAAACACTAATTTTGAAATTACATTCTGTTTTTATACGCCTTTTGTTTCGATTTCTAATATAACTAGTATTATGGCATCTAAAAATTATGTTTTCGCGATCAAGTAGCATATTTTCGTTGCACTTGATACAATTCATCGTGCCATGAATCACTTTACTGTTAACTAAAAAATCTATCAACGTTTCTTGATTGTTGCAGATATCTAAGAATTCGTATAGTTTCATGCTTAATACTCTGTATGCTAACACAGCTGACAATGAAATGAGTTCGCGGTCGACACGATTCATTTCACGTTTCAGTTCGTAAACATAAACAGACAAGACAGTGGGTCTCAACTGATTGAAGTCGTTTTAAGTTGTGACCGTGGCCGCTTTATCAGCGGCCACAATTTCAAATCTAACCGAGACCTACTCCGATCACATTTTGATATGTTGAAACTTTTTTGCGAATATCTCGGAAACTAAAGCTGAGCGGTGGTAACATGTATAGGAAAAAGTTGTTCAGAATGATGACCTTGACAACATATTTCAACTTCATCAAAATCGGTGAGGAAGTCCTTAATGTAAATAATTACCGAAACTATTATAGATCAATATTAAATGGTATTGGAAGGGGCAAAATATTAGCAGACTTTATGCACTTTTGTGCATCGGTACATTAGAAAAATACAACCTCACCCTTTTTTAAAATGGAAACCTATCTTTTTGACTGCACCGATTGATGCAGTTTTCTATGCTCTATATCAGGGGTGCCCAACGATGGCTTTTGAACCATGACCGCCCCGACTTTTCCTTCGGCACGTGCTCCACGATCACTGCGCCCGCAGGTATCATGTTTATGATTGGGACAATTCAGGTGTAGATAAAGAATAACACACCACCACCGTACTCCCGCGAATTGCGACTCTCTCCATCCCTCAGTACCAACGATACGCCCGCGACTCATTATAATCCCAAAAGTCTAAGTGAACGGGCGCGCGTTTCTTTATCTCGGAACCACCCTCTGTCCTTGTGAACCGCGTTGCGTCGTGTGTTGTATTATTGCGACGTGGAAAGTGTATGACACAAAACAAAGACCGTTGCTTGGCAAGTAACCATTTCCGTTTTTCATTTATCGATAGAAATCAAGATTTTTAATTCTCAATTATATTAAAATTAATTCTTTGTTCGAGCGAATTATGTATTATTCTTCGATTTAAATTTATTCTCGTATTATGGTGGTGACTGACCCGTCAAGCAGGCGAAGAGGAGAAGCAGCAACATCTGTTTCCAGCGCCATCGTTAGGCACCCCTGCTGTACAGGGTGTATAAAAAGTAATGGTCATCCGTCCTAGGGGTGAATCTACACTTCTGGATTGGTGGACTTTTTGGTGGAATTTTTGATGTGAAACTTCTTTAGGCGCGTGAGGGGCAAAACCTCGACGAGGTAGGAGTAAAACCGATCTGGCGATGAAACGATGAAACGAAATTCTATTCTATTAGCATATACGGTTGAGGGTACGGCATTGCTTAATGAAGATTATGATAAAATTTCGATGATGCTAAGTGGAGATTCCAACGTGAACTTTGCATCGGAACAATCCAAATTATAAATAGAATTTTTTAGAAATAAATTAAGATTGGAAATGGTAAATAATCCTAATGAAGCGACAACAAGATCAGGAAAAGCTCTTGATGAAATATTTGCAAGACATTTAGGCAAAATTGAATCAAGAATATTTATATCATATGTTACCTATCACAACCCAATGGTTTTAATAATTCTACTCATCGAGAAGAGAAATAGTTTGAAAGGAGCCATATGTCGCAAACAAATACGTATTGAGATATAAGCTGTTAAAGTTTTTGCAAAATTTGATTGTGTGGAGTTATACGTATAGACAAAAGCCTACTACTACAGTCCACTCGACGGTATCGATGAAACAGAACATGATCGTGTGCGTGCCTCGAACACACGAAATTTAAAGAGACATTCGTCGCTAGGCCCGTACCATGTCAACGTCTTCCTGCCCATTTAGATTATACATTTGAATTTGCAAACTATCAAATAAAACATCATACATGTACATTGTTAAACATAAGAATATTTATCCTACATGATAAAATACTAATGTAAAGTATTGTTACAAATGTTTTATAATCTTCTATTCCTTCGGTGGATCTACAGGACACTACCATTTTCACGAATCCGTTTTAATAGTTGTGTTTGTCTTCCAGCTTCAATGGTACCACCACTGTCTTTTATATCGTCTATTTAAGATTGTAAACACTATTTTCGAACAAAACACCACACTTTTACACAATCACTAAATACTACACAACACACTTTTAGAAATAGTGATAGTGAACTAGGAATTACTCCGACCACGATTAAAAAAGTTGTGCGTTCTTTGGGATTCGCGCGCGAAAACTCTGCTCCGATTGAAACAGAAGAAGTCGTTTCCAAGGAGATATTGATTTTTTGAGAATCATCTGGAAATATCGTTTTTTGTGAGCTCAGGCATCCTATTCCTTCAAGTTTACATTCCTAAATACACGGTATAAAAGACAGTGGTGGTACCATTGAAGCTGGAAGACAGGCACAACTATTAATACGGTTTCGTGAAAATGGTAGTGTCCTGTGGATCCACCGAAGGAGTAGAAGATTATAAAACATTAGTAAGTAACCTTTACATTAGTATTTTATCATGTAGGATTAATATTCTTATCTTTAACAATGTATATGCATATGCATATTCAAATGTATAATCTGAATGGGCAGGGTGACGTTGACATGGTACGGGCCTAGCGACGAATGTCTCTTTAAATTTCGTTTGACTCGAGGCACGCACACGATGGGTGGACTGTCGTAGTAGGCTTTTGTTTATACATATAACTCTACGCAATCAAATTTTGCAAAAACTTTAACAGCTTATATCTCAATAAATATTTGTTTGCGACATATGGCTACTCTCAACCTTTTTCTATTCTCGATGAGTACAAGACGTTGATGTAAAAAAAAGCTTTAACAACAATTTTCTTTGTTATAAACAATTTTGCGTCAAGTTTCTCTTACAAATGTCCACCGATCGAAAAGTGTAGATTCAACCCGTAGAACGGATGACCATTACTTTTTATACACACTGTACATGAAGGTATTGAAATACTTACGCCTAAATTTATTCGTTAGGAAGTTATTGTAGCTAAGTTTGTTGTAGATTTGTGAGTTATTTTGGTCTACTGGCAAGTGTTCTGGAGTATCTCTGTGATGCTCCATTACAATGTTTGTAACTTCTAGCTTTGGTAACTTCCTAACGAATAAGTTTAGGGCAGTGATGGCGAACCTATGACACGCGTGGCAGAGGTGATACGCCAAGACACTTTTGGTGACACGCGTCGTTTTGCGGACGATCTTCGTCTTCGAATTCTATTATATGTAAGAAAAAATTTATATTTACTTATTTAAAATTTTCTCGTTTAAAATAAATATGATTAGAATGTAATTTAAATAACGCATTAAGTTCTCATAACTCACAATATCCTCCTCTACGTATTTTTGTGAGACTTTATTCTCGGTTTTAAATGATATTAAAACCAATAAAAGAAACCGACTGACAGATGAAGTTAGTAGCGCTTGCTTGTGTTTGAAGTAAACCTTCAATTGGAGATTTAGCAAATGAAATTCAGCAACGCAAAGATGATTAATGTAGAGAATTATTTGTTTCTGTTTTTTTTTTTAATAAATATATGCATAACTATTATTTACTACGGCTGCAAATATCACAAATATTAGGGAATTTCAAGATGTGACACAGTACCCTGTTTCAGCTAGATTTTATCCCGAATTTTAACACACCGAGTTTAGGAGGTTCGCCATTACTGGTTTCGGCGATAGCTACCCCTGTCTAGAGTAGATTCAAACGTAATCAAAAACTAAATGCCAGATTCTCAAAAAATTGTTGATATCTAAATGGTGATAATATGTTAAAAACAAATAGTACAACCATATAAAACCTGAACTCATTTTAAAACTTGGAACCTCTACTCTTGTCATTCATAACTCATTTGTGTCTAAGATATTTTTACATGATACTGAGACTAGGAAACTGAAAACACTTTTTCCTCCCAAAAATGCTGCAAATTCAGACTTTCAAAAACAAAAACATACAAAAATTTTCCTCGTGATTGCAGCTGCCATAAATTTGAATACTGAAGCCTCCTCTTTGCAATGACTTCCTACAAATTGATGTATGATTTTTTTCACTGTTTTATGGAACAAAAACGTGGAACGAGTCCGATAGTGTAAGGCCCTCATGATGTAACTCGCATTCAATAACGGCGTACCAACTGAAAACCAAATGTGAATATAATCGTTCTTTGTTTTTTCTCAAATATCTTATATTGTTACCGATTGATTTTATGGCTTATTGTTAGTTCAGTGGTGGGCACGGGTGGCGCCCCTCAAACGACTGCTTCTCCCATCAACCTCTCTTTCACGCAGCGCGCACGTTCGTTGCGTACTCTGATGTCTCGTGTCTTCTTTGCCCCATTGTACAGCGCTTGCTGAAAGGGGACAGAGGGCGCTACGGTGTGGACGGGGTTGCCTCTATTGAGGCAAAATTACCTATCCCTGGCTTAGTTGCCGAAATATTACAGTGTTCCATATTAGTACGTACAGTTACCGTATATTGTATATATGTTACGGCAAATGTGATTAATCCGGTTATTATGTATAATTGCCAGTTATTATATACAATAATCACTACTAAGTTTGGTAAATCTGATAAATTCTTGAATATTTATCAAATTAACCGGCGAGTTTATATAATTCCCAACTCATAATGTGGTAAATATCTTGACCGATTGAGCCAGTAGAATACAGGGCAGTTTTTTGAGTAGTTACTAGTCAGGAGGATAGTTTGTCGTTGGACACTATGACACAAGAGGCTGAGAATAACAATATTTTATAATTTACAATTAAAAATTCAATAAATGGCTATTTTAAGTCCCATGTATGTAGCGTGAACAAAATTTGTGAGTAAGGGACTGACGTGTCTTGTCAAATGAAAGACCTAAGTAGAGAAAATAATTTTATCATTTGGATTCATACAAAACAATTACATGTCAAAAACAAACTAAACCCATATTCTAGAGAAAAAAACATTTTTCCAAATAACTTTTATCGCTATTGTTACAAGTTGGGAATTATATAAATTCGCCGGTTAATTTGATAAATATTCAAGAATTCATCACATTTACCAAACTTAGTGGTAATTTCATATAATAACCGGCAATTATACATAATCACCGGATTAATCACAAGTTACTGTAACATATATAAATCATCTTCATGTAACAAACACATAATATTTTCGAATTACTGTGACTGTTACAGAGAGTTTCCCAATAACTTTGTTCAGCTAGGACATCGTCAGTATTTTTCACAATATTCAAGAATAATATTTGTAAAAGCTTAATCGTTTCTGTGCAAGAGTATGGTCATGTTGAACTTCTAAAACTTAGTGCCCATTTTTTGCAGCAGTAAGTTTCGAGAATAAAATTACTATGATCTTCGTGGAGATACTACTAATTCACAGTTTCTGAGGTATTCAACTTTCAAGATGAAGTTCGGCATGCATCAACGAGCAGCGTAGTGTGGACTGGAATCCTTGTGGAAACAAGACGCGAACGTGATTTAATTCTGTATCTATGCACCCATTCTAATTGTACCGACGTACATGATCAACATTTTGAACATCGTTCGTAAAGTTAGCGAGACATGCATAAGTATTTCTGTGACATTCAATACGTATCTTCATGACATAAATTTTGCTTTAAACATTTCGACATAACTTTTGGTCAATGACGTGAACTGTATATAGAGTCTAAAAACCTACTGTTGTACAGTAAATTTACGCATATGCAATACGTGCAATGTTTAAAATTTTTAACTTCAGTTATTTTTGAAAGAAGAATTAAAATGTAAAACGAAAGAACGTTACTTTAAGCAATACCTGATAACATTCCATCTCAATATACAGTATTTCATCAATAATCGTCGCCAACACGGGTCCGGCCGGCGACAATTAACGTTCAGATAATACTGTTCTTTGACTTGTGCCGAACGTAGAAAAGGACAGCGAAGTTCGAGAGGCCTCGGTCGCCGAGAAGTGTAACATAACACGGGTCGAGTATGAACTTTCATCAAAATATTCGTGGCATTTTTCTAATGAAAATGATACCACATAAGATATAGTTCAGATGGTATCTACTTGAGTAAAAGACGGTGAAAGTTTCGGAAAATTATTGTAAACACGATCCGAATTATATCGTGTTTGGTATTATTTTAATCAGAAAAGTGCCTGAAATATATTGGAGAAAGTCTCATAAAAAAATAAGTAATAATAAAAAAGTTTTTTTTATTGGCATTGCACTGGGAGGGCACGTGGGCCCTTGAACTGTGCCGCCGACTGCGATACTCCGCGTCTCTTTCTTTCCCATGCCCTGTCCTTCCTTGCGGCCGAAACTTTCATCGCCCATTACTCAAGTAAATACCATCGGAATTATATCTTATTTAGTATAATTTTCATTAGAAAAATGTCACGAATATGTTGGTGAAAGTTCCATAAAAAAATTATAAAAAATAAACAAGTTTTGTCATTGGATTAGTAGTGGTCTCACCGACATACTCGACACGTATTATGTTACACTTCTCGGCGACCGAGGTCTCTCGAGCTTCATAGCCCCTCACGGGGTATACCCCGCGTAAGGAGGGATTGTTTTGCGACAATTATCGTGCAAGAAGTATATTATAATATTATGGTTGTCGAATGATCAGAAAGTCAAATTAATAATTTAGTTTCCAAGCGCGAAGGGCCGCGGGCAAGAGTAAACTGCACTTTTTATCGTTATGCTGGCGAAAACGAAAGTTGTGCTGACTTGTGCTAGGCTAGCACAACTCAGATATGCAATATTATAGTTGTCGGATGACCAGAAAGTCAAATTAATAATTTAGTTTCCAAGCGCGAAGGGACGCGGACAAGAGTAAAGTGCCCTTTATATCCTTGTGCTGGCGAAAACGAAAGTTGTGCTGACTTGTTCTAGGCTATCACAATTCAGATATATGATTATATGCTGTTTGGATAACCGTTACTATCTTAAACGTTAATTGCATGTCCAAAACGATTATTTACCATAACTTCTTTATTTATTATTTTTATTAAGTAATTCTTTAGCACAATCTTAGCACAACCTAGCACAACTTAGCACAATTGAGAAAATTGAAAAAAAAACGAAAAGTGGGGGCTGCTAAAAAAAATCGTTTTTCTCCATTTTTAGTCATATTGTTTATATTATTATTATAATATTCGAGGACAATGTAGCACAAACTTAGTACAACTCAGCACAACTGTTGAAATTATTTATTTCAACAAGTGGGGGGCTTACTTCTAAGAGGCAATAATTTACTTCTTTTTGAATGACATACAGCTACTACGAAATTCATTTTCTAAGGGGCTGATGCTTAGTAAAAGTACATAATCTTATTATACCGCATTACGTGTATCAGTTTAAAGGCTGAAATTTTAACATGCGATTACCATTTCCTGTTCCCTAGATCAAAGAGCGTATTTTCGCCATCTAATGGCGAAAAGCATCCTAAGCCATTCAAAGTTACGAAGAAGACCTCTCTCGCGGAACAATTAAACAGCGCAAATTTTCCACGGCACACCAATCTACTGTTCCCTCTCATTACTCGAAATTCTCATTTCTATTGACTCAACCCTTGACTTATTCTCGTGTAAATTATACTTCGACGTTCACCGACACAAACGCTGATCGCGTTTCAACCATTTCAAGGCTCTCCTACCCTACCGCGCATTTAATTTAGGTTACACAGGCGCATTAAGTGACACATTTATTTACAGCTTCCGTAGAGAGCGTAAATCTAATTTTCCGTCGCATCAGTGCCGTTTACACTGATATTTGGCCACGCCTGTATCCTTGTTGCATCGTAAATCACGTTTCGGTTCTGCTACCGCCACCTCTATGCTAACCCCCCATCCAACCATTCGCGCAGAATGCGAGGAGACTGGTTTGCGATGACGAGAGCGGAAAATAGGGTGTAGTGCTGTGTAAACGTAACATGTCACGGTAAACGTTCGACCATTCCTTTTACTCCAAATGAAACTAGGAAAATATTATTGGAAACTTTCGGGGAATCCCACGTGACGTGCAGGATGCATTCCAATATTTATTTCGTCTTCAGAACGTTTAGCACTGCTTGAAACAGAGTTGACATGATCCGAAACCTGCCGAAATAGGAGAGTACACTCTACTTCTTAACCTTCCGACTACGGAATCTGGGTCTATTTTGACCCAGAATATTAAAATCATTTATCAGTTATTCAGTTTCTAGTCTATATATATTAATAAAATATATATATTAATAAAATATATATGATATATATATATATTGTATATATCTACTCAGTATATTTATAAAAATTATCCGCCGACCAAGGGTTAAACAACTATCCTGGTTTGTCATTTTCAAAAAAAAAATATTTTTAGTTTTTTGTATTGTCATTGGTGTGCTCTAGAATAATTGTGCAAAAAGATGTCGTTGGTTACGTAAAATTAACGTAACGAAGAATGCAACTTGCGTCGCGAGATACTGATAGTTATACAGGGCGTCCTGTAATTGGTGGTACAAACGAGCAAGATGTGATTCTACGTGAGAAAATAAGTTGAAAATATGGAATGAACTTTTTTTCATTTGACGCCTCGTTTCCGAGAAAATCGTGTTCAAAGATCCGTCGGGTTCGCGTGCTTTAGTATATGTAGGGAGTAGAATTGGTTGATCATGACAAGACACGTCAGACGATTGCTATCTAATAGTACTCGTATTTGCTTCATTTTCTACCTCGATTTTCTCTAAACCGTGACATCAAATGAAAAAAATTTATTCCTATATTTTCGACTTATTTTCTCATGTAGAATCAGGGACTTAACCCATTGTCGTACCAGCTAACTCCCGATTGCTCCGGCCATAATAAACAAGAAGGTCAGCCACGCGTCCAGCCAATTAGCTGTTTAGCCGTGTGATCGAACATGCGCAAAATGTATACGTCTTATGACATGTATATTTCGACGCAACGAAAGGAATTGTGAAATAATAAACACGTTTGAGCACAACTAATACATTTAAGATATCTGGGAAGTAATTATGATCAATTCATCGGTGAACAAAAATGATTTATAATTTGAAAGTGGATAATGTATTAGTAACAATTTGTAAATCAATACTTAATTTAAATTAATAATGTTTTGAGAAAACTCGTAGAAAATTAGTAATCTTCGCGTTAGTGTTGTTTACGTTTGTCACGAATAAAGTACCACGAGCCAGCCTCGCGTTGTTCACGTTTGTTCCGAACGAAGTACCGGGAGCCAGGCTTGTGTTGATTACGTTTAGTCCGAACGAAGTAACACGAGTCAGGCTCGTACTTATTGTTTTTGGCCCAAATTTCTTACCACGAGTCTCACTCGTTGTTGGATGCCAAGGGGTTAATACCGGCAAAATTTTCATACCGGTATTACGCATATGACTTAAATCCGGTATAATCTTGATACCGGTATAGGAGAAGGATCTTAATACCGGTACAATTTTCATACCGGTATTGGGCCAACAGAGCTGTACCGGTAACCGATATGAAATACCGGTATATTTCGGTTTCTCTGTCTCTTTTTGTCGATATAACTGAGCTGTAACAGTGTGCGAGAGCTAGGTAGTATAAAGGTATAATCGGTATAATACCGGTATTTCGTAGTAAATATACCGGCATGACGTCATACCGATATTTCGGTTTCTATAAAGGTTATAAAGGTATAACCGAAAAATACCGGTATAATACCGGTATGAGTCCATGCGTAGAATCACCCTCTGCTCGCTTGTACCACCACTTACGGGACACCCTGTATATTTAAACCCGTGTTTGTCGAAACCACTGTTTTCAAAACATTTGCCGCGATATCTCCAGTTCTAGTTAATCGAATTTCTGCACATACCCTGTCGTCAGACGAGCCAAAATTTTTAAAATCCATCTATTTTTTCCTACTTCTCATCGTGCTGAAGGTCGAAACATATTTTGAAAAATTGGTACGTTGACTTCAACAAGATTTTGAATTTCATTTGGTCCGAACCATAACTACATTCATACTGATTAATAAACAACTTCATTTTTCTGTTTCCGATTAGTAGAAAAACAGAATCAGGGCAAATGTCGACCCAAGTTTTTCAAAACTTACTTCATAAAGAAATATATTTCATTTAATTTTGATTATTCTAACTTTAAGAAAATTACACGTGTACTTGAAATACGTGTACTTCAATAGTTTCTCTAAAATAAATTCCTAGAGGTTTGCGCAAAAACGGCGTCGAAAACCAGAATACTCCCTTAAAAGGGTAGATTAATTTTATCGTTAAAGGAATCGAAGAGTAGAATGTTGTATTGAAGCGTTTTTCAAAATTTGATACCTCTATGTGATTTAAATCACTTTGACGATATACATATGTTTACATTCTCTTAAGACTATTATTTAGTTTTCCACAAAGTGAATTTTTGTTTCGCATGTTTTTCTCTTGTTTACGAACAAAAGAATATGCTTTTTACAGACGTTTCAATTTGTAACATTTTGGACCAAAAACGTGTTTTCATTTTGCAATGGAAAATGTTCGATGAAAATGAAAATGGATGAAAAAAGTAGAGGCTTAAAATTTTTAAATGAAAATATCAAGAATTTTTCGAGAATAGGAAATTTAGTGTTCAAATACTTTTTAGATTTAGTGTATTTAATATTTTAAGTGAATCCAGCAATAAATTCCACGAAATCATTAAGAGTGTCTCGTAAGGATTCAAATTGACCTATATGATGTTTAACATGTTAATTCTGTATCTCGTACCTGTTTGAAGATAAAGTTTCCTTAGTCGTTAACCGAGTCATTAGACTATACCTTAATTTTCTCACACGAAGTAAATACGGTGTGCGAACTGTTCGCAAAGGCTCATTAATACTGGTGCACGTTGCGTGTGCACAACACCCTACTTCTGAGCGCAAGTTACTAAAACTAACGCGATGAATATAATATTAGATAATCATGTAATATTAAGACACGCCTCACTATTTTTAATATCCTTAAAGTACGGTACAAATATCGATACGTTAGAAAATTTAAGGCTTACATATACATTTTTACAACTACACGCATAGCTGTAATTGATATGTTATACTTCAAGCAAATTGTGGTAAATAAATTACTGTAATTACAGTTTATATTAAATGTTACAGTGTACTATTATTACTATAAATAGGGAAAATTTCGACCCTGTTGAAATCTTAATAAATGCATTATTGTACTTTATACAATAATAGGATATTAATCCTAACTATAATTTAACGAAACACTGAATTCACTGACATTAAGATATGGGTCAAATCGGAAGATTATAATTGAATACAATAATGATCATTAGACTGCGGATCATTATGCATTGTTACGTACAGAGAATTCTCTCTGCTTTATTTCAACCAAAGTTTTCTAACCGCTTTCCTGAGGACGGAAAACGCCCTATTCCACCCTTTGCTTATAGAAACGATGACTATGCTCCAGCTGGATGCAGCTGGCACAAAACATGATTCAGTACATTAACAGTTGCACAATATTAAATTAATATTAGCTTAATATGGAAATCTTGAGAGCATCCCCACTTAGATTTTACAGTATATAAATCCTCGAATTTTAACTCTCGGGGGCAGTGCGTAAAGTACAAACAGGCTATACACGTCGTTACGCTGAATCTCATTTTGGAGTTGGTTGTATTTAGTGAGATCGGGCCTAGTCACCCTTTCGACTCAAGTAACCTTATAGATTCCGCGAGTACGGTATTAATCTATCTTGGCATAATTATTCAATCTCTCTGTGTTTCCCGCATCGCCAGTACGTCATCCAACAGGCAGGAGTACATAGGTAACTACACAACATTTTTCATGCATTCAATTCTTACCGCGACACTAACAGTTGTAACAGAGCCAGTTTCCTGTAATATACAATTTAGTTCAAGGTAATTTTGAGTAACAATTGATTTTAACCCACCATTCAGATACAGTAATTCTTAGTTGACCGTTCCCACATGATACAACCTTACCGCTCGGGTTGTATCAATTCATTTATAATATTAAAGTTACGAGACCGTTACTAACATATCCTAGGAGCTACCTGATCTTGTATCAGGAACCCAAACTGTTATCCAACCTATGCGGCTCCCTGATTTCGCATCAGGTTCGTTCGTATCCCAGCAGCTCCCCGATTTCGCATCGGGTTCGTCTGCGCGTCTTCCAACCTCTCAGCAGTTCCCCGATTTCGCATCGGGTTCGTCTGCGCGTATACCTCCCAGTGGCTCCCCGATTTCGCATCGGGTTCGTCCACGAAGTCTCTCAAACATCCTAGTGGCTCCCTAATTTCGCATCAGGTTCGTCCGTGCACCTTACTAACAATTAAAACCATATTCCTCTTTAAACCATAAACCGCTCGCCGGCCACGCACGCTACCGCTCGGCCCAGGCTCGTAACATCATAATAAAAATTCTCTGCATAAATGGTACAAAACAAAATCCAAGTAGAAATTTCATTCTTTCTGTGATGATCATAACCGTTTGAGTCCCAGCGAGTACTGAAAAAACACTGCCGAAGAATCCCAAACAGCGCAACCGCGCTTTCTCTAAATGACTATGAAAAGACCCAGGCAGCGCGATAGCGCTTGTTTTATTTTATTTTGTAATGTATTATTGCATTATGATAGTATTATTCTACCGATTGTAAAATGTACTATTTACATTAAAAGGAGCTGTGTGGTGTACTTGCGTCAGTAAATCTGAGCACGCGACTTCGACAATCGGTAATGCACCGTCAGTTGTCCACAATGCTCGAAATGTACTGGGTTTTCTCGACATAAAATCTCAACAGCACTGCTTGGGACTCAAACGGTTAATCAGCTCAAACTAGACTTTGGTCTCAAAGGAACCATGCGTCTCGAGTCAACCGTTCTCTTAAAAAACGACTCTAACATTTCGTAAACTATTTGATTTCATATGTCTACAGGGTAACCCAAAATGGTATAAACTAGGAGGGGGTGCTTTTACATGAGAAAATAAGTACTGTGGTATCGGGAATATTCGAAAATCCGGTATATAGTTTTAAGATGTAGACTATTGTAGACTCTAGGTGTTCCGTCGCAAGGAACCGTACAAAGGGTCTTTTCTTCAGATTTGTTTATGGCGTCTACGTGACTCTGAGGCCTATTTCAAGGATTAGGCGCTCGATGCACATTTGGTGACCACTCGAGCCATCGCCTAACTTTCGTATTTGTTTCGCCTCCTTAAAAGTTACGCGTCATAAATCTATCACTGACGAAAGATATTCCCGACCTAGAAGTACGGTTCTCGGGTTACCTAGCTTCGCCCTCGGAGGGAGTCGGGTCCGGTCCCACGCTTTCCTCGGGACAGGCTCGCTTAGGGACGATCTAAGAGTCATCAAGAATGCACTGATTGGGGCATGCAGAGCTCGGCAAGAACCAATCAGTGCACTTCTTCGGCATGGCAATGGGTGTCACCATCTTGACACCCCGAAAAGGAAGACCGCCTTCACGATACAACGAAGGGTCCTCCCGAAACCGCGACATTCAGTCGGTCGCAATCAAGCAGTCGAAGTCGAACCTTCGCTGATATAGATCAATGAAAACGAACAAAGACACATTCGAACGAGACAAAGAGTATATCGAAGTCGACGCCCAGTTCATTCAGCGATCTCGTACAATCGAATCGATCGAGATTCGTAAAATTCAAATGGAGTTAATCGTCGCGAACTCCCACGCGTATAAGGCAGGGCCTGCTAGATTAGCCTTACTGACGAATCCTCTAGCAGGCCTAGGACGAAACGCTGAACCTCACAAATTCGTAAATCGAAATAATCATTGAATCGGCTATCTAAAATTAATTTGGCGGGTAGTAAATCGGTGATTTCAGAGTTGACGTGTCCGTCACAATCGCGCTTAAAATTTACAACTTTAAGTGGATACGAATCATCCGCGCGTCGCTCTCGAGATTCGCACCGAACACTAGGTATACTTTAGGGCTGAAGGCCCATCGACGATGTTCATGCCCATATCTGGGCATGGTGAAAAGTACGGATAGGGCAAGCGTGGGGTGAACCGAGTTTTCGTTACGAGAGGGATGAGTATAGAGAAGCAGTCGTTGTCTGGGAGTCGCTGTCTAAGAGTCGTGAAGGAAGTAGTCGCTGCTGTTAGTTTAGTAATAAGTGGTAATTTATTTTAACAGTTAATTTGTAATCGCGTAACTATCGTAACACTAAGTTTATTTCATTTTATTTTCCAATAAATAATTATACGTGTCACCACAGTACAAAATATAGAATACATTTTTTTTGTTCAGACTCCTAGTTTTCGAGAAATTGGAGTTTGTCAATTCGGCGAACATGCGTGTTATTGAATAGGAATTGTCTCATTCGTCTGTTTCGTGACCGACCTGTTCTACTTCTTACAAACGCTGGGAACGCGAACATGACGAATTTTCAAAGTCGACTTTCTCGAAAACAAGGCGTCAAGTAAAAACTATTTATTTCATATTTTCGACTTATTTTCTGATGTAGAATCATCCCCTCCACGTATATAACATTTTGAGATAAACTGTAGCCATATCGAATCAAATACTTTACGAAACTTTAGAGTCGTTTTTATAAAAAACGGTTCATTTGCGACCTATGGTTCCTATAACACTTGTTTTTTCCTACATACGAGTACTATATGATGCAATAATAGTCAATTATTTTACAGCTCTCCACTGATTTAAAGCTGTACAATCACCAGGTGAAGCCATGACAAAACATTTTGTTACACATACATAACACAATCTCTGCATACAGAGAACGTGTTAAGAGGCTAAAGTAAACGAATTCTCGCAAGTGTGTAGTACATTATTGAAACGATATTGAAAATTTCGAATTTTTGTTCATTGTTGCAGAGAATAAATTCATAAATTTCTACCAACTCGCTTGCAAATGCAGATCTATACTGTAATAATCGAAAACCTTGGTACAATAACGAGGTAAGTCCAGTTTTTAGTAAAATGAAGTTTTTTCAATTTGCGTATATTTTTATACATTGCTGATTGTTTTATGCAAAAATCAAATTTATCCTAATGCATTTAAACTAACTTTTGGACTAACCCAATGCTTTCCTGCTTTTGATTCAAAAAGTATTATTAATCGTGGCAATGACCTCCTCCAGTTCACCATAAAATACAAGTTTAGGATCTCCTAGATCTGATACATGTCGAACATGTGACAGGTTGGAGATTGCGATAACAGGTGAGACAAACCTGGAGGCCAGAACTGCTTTGCATACAGACAGACAATTGCATATAAAAAAATCAGAGACATTCTACACATCTCTAAAGGAGAAGACGGCACCGCGGAGAAGTGAAGCAAAAATAGATCTTTTATGCCTTGATTTCCAGCAGAATTTACCATAGCCACATGGTCTCTTGGAGACGTTTTCTATAGGCTGCAGTTATGGCAGCATAACTTTTATATTCACTCCGCCAAAATTGGTTTGTCGACATTTTACATGAATGATGAAATTACCTCAAAAAAGGGTGTAATGAGGCGATACGTTTTTTGCATCACCATATCCAAACATTACTCAATAATTCTATAGAAATTGTTTATCTCTTTTCTGACAAAGCCGTCGCACAAAATAAGGACGATACCATTGTCAAATATCTACTTACTATAGTAAATAGTGGTATCAAAATTATTAAAAGCATATCCCACCAGTAACCTGAGCCAGATCATAGATTTTTACCGTGCAACTGTTCTTTTTGTTTAATCGAAAATGAGAAAAGAAGAAAAGAACGGTTGTACTTGTTGAATGAATGGAAAACTTTTCTTCGAAATACTTCGACAAAATGTCGTGTCTCAAGGACGTCACTCAAAATATAATAATAGATTTTACTAGACAATGGAAACCAATATTTAGAACGAATTTTGTTAGCGACGATAAATCGAAATGTACTATTTCAATATACAGACTTTTTCGATAGCAGGAGGGCAACGACTGTATTAAATGCAGCGTGACAACTGATCCTCCACATTTCAATAGATTTACTATTAAAAAACCGACTGCTATTTTATTACTTTCAACTGTCCAAATCACTCAGTCATATCCCTTAATAATAAAGCAATAAAAGATCGATGAACTACACTATAGCATCTAATGAAGAAACATGATCTTGCCGCGAACTACAGGCAATACAAACAAGTATTTGTAGAGGAACAAATGGATGAGGAATGAAGAGATAATGAAGAAGAAATTAATGACGCTCATTATTCAGTTTCGTAATTTTTGTAATTATCTGTAATTATGCGTTAATTTTGCACTAAAGATATAAATACATGCAAATTCCTCATTGTTCAGAATGATGACCTTGACAACATATTTCAACGTCATCAAAATCGGTGAGGAAGCCCCTAATGTAAATAATTACCATAATTTCTTTCCGTTAATTTTGAAGAACAGTTCGGCGGAAGCATTAACTTACTTTCTAAGCGGACTGTATATCTCAGAAGATGTGATGTGGTTTCGTCTATCCAGCTTGAACAGCGTAGCAGTTAACCATATTAGATCCAGCGCAACCACTGCATTTTTGGTCTTTATTTTGATGATAGAAGAAAATTGTAAATAGGTTAACAGATGCGTTGCATTTTCTATTGAGCTCACCAGAAGATTGTTCGGTAGTACCATTTTAACCAACTCTTCCTTGAGCGTGGGAAAGTGCAAATGTACGTAGAGTTTTCCCGAAAATCAGTTCCGAGACACGAGTGAAACTATAGTAAATATCAGTTTGTTTGTGATGTTTCGCCTCGATTATCCGCACTGATCAGTTGAATATGAGTATTCGGATAATAAAAGTGCTACCTAGCTACAGTGCTAGGTTAAATATTTACTGATTTGTATTTACATTAAATTGTGTTGTTAATGGATCGTGAAACACGTATTCTAGTAATTGTGCAGTCAAACATAATTGGTTCGAATAATCGAGATTCTACTGAGTGAACAATTAAAAAAGCAAATATGCTCCGAATTGTATCACGTTTGGTCTCGTTTTAAAGAAAAGGGTTAAAACAAGAAACCTTTTTTATTGAAATACTTATTGCATATGAAATGTCCGATTTTAGAATGCTAACGTTATAAAGCATTTTTATCAAGAAATACAATTACAGTTTACTGGTTTGTTATTACATTACTTTAAGGTACCAAGATGATACTAAAGATTCTATCTCCAATTCAAGTTTGGACATCTAATTTTACTTTTAAATAAATTTTACTTCAACGTCAATCAATGAAATTGTCGTGCATTCTTTTTACATGTGGGGAAAAACAACGCATTGACAATACTATTATGTGACTTTTAGGGAAGATGTGGTAATTAATCAACGTTCTATTCGTTAATGGTAAAAAAAACTCCAAAATTGAGATGACAATCTTATAAATGAAAAACGTGAATGACCAAAAAATTGAGTTTCTGCCACAATACAATCAAGAAATTTCAACGTCGTTCACTGAATATGTTGATTACAATGGTGCTTACTCTCATCGATAAGCTTATTTAGAAAAAAGCTGCATTTTGTTTAACGATACTGTTAAAAATCGGACGTTTCATATATAATAACCTAATAGTATTGTCTCGCCGATATATCTAACTCAGATTCAATTTACACTTCTCTAAGCCAAATAAAAGCTTCTAATTTAAATAAATTACTCGCATATATCGTATATATGTCTTTTACATATGTCGAGACTTCAGTATATTTTTAATGGTGCTTTATTTAGATTTGCTGGCTTTATAGCATCGAATTAAACAGCTTTTATTTTATATTAATGCTCAGCAGCTGAGTAGCTAGATGAGTTTCCAAAACTGCCCAAAAGTCAATAGATTCCTGAATATGTTATAATATCAACGAACAGCTTCGAAATCTTTTTCTAAATAATAATCCCAATAGAAATTATTCGATTGCAAAAGATGGAAGAGAAACTCAGAGGTACTGTTACGTGAGCGACCTCACACTTTAGGGCTTACTACAAAAGAAGACGTATAATCGTGTTTACATGTGAACGCGTACCGTTTATAGTAAACCGTTTCGGTTTATATTAAACCGTTTCAGTTATAAATTGTTTGCTGTGACAGAAACGTAGACAATTTTGTGAACAGTATTGATCTTTGCGGACATGCGGAAGGCAATCATTTTGAGCATTCGATGTAACAACGCATTAATAAACACGTTACTTTCCTTAAGCATAGTAGATGAAACTTTTTGGTTTGTGTGATCTAGTATGACCTATCATGACCTTGGATGACCTTGTGCCGTTGTTAACGAACTCGTCGCACAGGACACTATTAGAATGTAGGACAAAAAATATAGAGTTCCATTAAAAAAAAACCGGTGACCTTGAAATCATATAAAAAAAAAAATGACCTTGAGACAAAAATGTTTTCCGATCAATGGATTAGCCCCATGGTAGAGCGCAACTTTATCCTCTGGAATTTTTTCATACAACTAATAATAATGCAGATATTTAGGTGTTTCCATTTAAATGTCCCACCCTGTATATTACAAAGGTTAGTAATGATGTTAAAACCAATAAACAAGGTTAACTATATCTGGATATTTCTCCTACAAGTGAAAAGTTTCTAATAAAATTCATTTACCAATGATGCTAGTGTGTTCGTTTTATAAAAGTGGAAACTTTTCATTGTTTCCGCACAGAGAGTGTTACTGGAGGTATGTACTTGCTATTTTGATGTTCGTGTGTTTGTTTGTTATTTATATATTTAATGAAGGTTTTAGAAAAGACTCCTCAAAACTTCTTCATGATTTTTGGCAGAAATATGCGTAGGTATATGCTGTAAAAAATGTCACTCATAATGTACTCTCTTTTATATCCTACAATTTTCGTCTGAAACATTTGTCCGTGCCATTTATAATTTCTGAGTAATAGATCTTTGTCCAGGAATCTTTAGATATCGACACGTTTGGCCAATATTCGTAACAGTACTACATTTTATAATCAACTTAATAGTAGGTGTAACTTTTCGTCATTTGTAAAACTTTCAGAAAGAACGAAATAATTTTTGACGTATTAAATGAACTGCTACAAACTTATCGGTATCATGTGAAAGCGTTGATTTGATAAAAAATACCGTAAACAAGAAACGATTTACATACGGTTGTTTACACGAACCGTATACATTTTGCCTCTTTCATTCTTCCCATAATATACTTGAAAATAAATATGATTTAATTGTGCATCTGTCTAACTAACAATAAGTGCAACAAGAAGACTAGCGGATGTAAAAGAAGTGTCCCCAGAAATATCATAAAACAAATAGATAACTAAAAATCTAAATAGACCTAAGCATCGTAAAATATATAATTATCTAATGGCTGCCTAATATACGTGAATGTATAATTATCTAATGATTATCAGAAATGTTTGTTTCCTTTTCTGAACAAGAAGATCATTTAGTAGTATATGGAACATTTTTCTAATAAAAAATATATTAAACATTGGGAAAAGAAATTCCATTTTCTATTATTATACATATAGTGCAAAATGTTTCATTTCAGAAATAAATAATTTATAAATTTAAAGCGAAGAAAGCAAAAATTGTGGAAGTATTATCTTATTAGGATCCTGTATACGACCATTTCTGAGGAGCGTGTGACGGTTGAGATATAAAACAGCACGAACTAATTTTCGTGGAATTCTTGCACTGAAACTTGAGTGGCAACTACGGTACACGAGAATGATTACCGCTTCGTGAAAGAGGCTTCTAAACATTCATTTCAAAGAATGCCTGTTTGAGACAAATGAAAGAATTTCATGTGACTGTTTAAACTGAGTTTCAGGTGGCTGGAATTCGTAGAATCATAATGTGTGACAGCGTGAGACGCAGTTGTGCCTTGTAGGTGTGAATCGATAAGATTGCACAGTACAGAAAGCTGTCAGCAGCTTCGATGCGTTATTGCGTGTTGTGCATATTGCATTTCCGTCTTTCAACGTTGATTCCGCAAATCAACGTTCCATTACTTCGCACTAGACTGCGAATTTTTATGGAGAATAAATGTGGTCCAAATCGATTGTAAGAGAGCAATGTTAAATGAAAATGCATCATCTTAAAACATCTAAAATAATAGGACAATATCCTTAAATTCTTCAAATGTTATTTCAATTTTGTATATGGTGTATTTATTTTTGTCATAAACGCAAAAATTCGCAGTATACTTCCCACGCTTATAGGAGTATGTAAACACAATTTTTTCACATTCTTATAGAAGTAAAAATTGCTGTTTCTACTACAATAACATACTATCTTGCAAATCTAACAGCAAAATATTTCAATTAAAATATTAGTTTGTTTATAGTGGTATTAATCCGTAATTATATAATCTATACTAAATGGAAGGTAAAATAGAGTTTTACATTGGAAACACTACTTATTGGTGCCTCTAGTAGTTTCTTAAATACATGTATAATTTAAATACAAATCTGCTTGCCTCTTTGGAAGTTCCACATAGTACAAGTTACACACTGGTTTACACAAACGGAAACTATTTCATAATAACTGAAAACGCGTGGTATGAGATTAAAATCCGAGCTTAAAATTGTTAATTTTCATCCTAAATGAAAACTATTGTGTAAAATTCCTCTTGCATGGTGTAGTGAATTATAATTGTTACGCTTTAGATTTTGTACATTTGTGAAACAATGTAACGCTGCTATATGAAAATACAGAAAGGGTAAAAGAATTTAAGTGTATCGATATATTTATCACTTTCGCCCAGCTAATATTATTCAAGAAAGAAAGATATTCCTAAGCGGCTGCTCTTCCTTGCAGCAGCTGTAGAATATTTCTATTTTCCTTTTGTAAGAATAAGAAAAAAAAAGTTATATTGTCATATTCAAAAAACATATTGATCACTTTGAAGTCTGAATAAAAATTGAATGAATATTTCAAGCACTGAAACTTTGTACTAAATTTTTTCATACGATCATAAATAACGAAAATATTTCACTTAAGGCTCCCACTTCGTACAATTTCTATCGTCTTCGACTATTATAAAAAATTAGCACTAAGTAAAGGATTGGTTAACAATTATTGGTTAAGAACCAAACAGAGCTTCATATAAATTTATAAGAACAGACTCACCTATAGAAATATTTTCCATTGTTTATAGTCTGCCATTTAACACCAGACCTACGAGATCCGTCAAAATAACGGGTTCACAATTTTTCAATTTACGGTTGTTGAGATTGCAGATATGCCGTCATGGGGAATTATTCAATAATTGAATTCAATTGACATAGCGTCACTTACAATAATACTCGGGAACCCTTAAAAAGACGATATGTTTTTTAATATTGGATCATGCGATTTGAATATTTTTGAGAAGTTAGAACAATCAGTTCACTACATATTATGAAAAAGAAATTTTGGAAAATGTGGAACTGGTCAGGATTGCAGAGAAAATACTAAAATTTATTTCTTACAACTTTGTTATTGGAACCTATATTGAAGATTTAAAAATAACTTTTGTAGAATTGTGTCAATATACAGGGTGGCCCACATAACTCTGAACAGCTCAATATCTCGAAAACTATGCCATCGATTTTAAAGTTCTTAGTCTTAAATTGCATGGAACTGAAGGGCTTTTCTGACTACATAAACGTGAAGTGGCCTCCCTTCCCCTTTAACGGGGGAGGGGAGGTACCTTTGTAATTTTAAATGGAACCCCCTATAAAATGTTACATATTTAGATTCTACCGGAAGAAACAAGTCAATTTCGTTGTAGGTACTTGAAGCGCTCGGAAATAGCGTTATGGAATTATACACGCTTCAGTCCTTTGCTTATTCGTGAAGAAATAAAATGTACTTTAAATTAAATGTTCAAAATGTTCACCACGGGCTCGTAAACATTTATTTACTCGAAACATCAAAGTTGTTCTAACATTTTTTAACATTTCGGGAGTCACTGAAGCGCAAGCGTCACGTATTCTTTGTTTCATATCCTCTTTTGTCGTCGGTGGTTCAAACATAACTTTGTCCTTTACATATCCCCATAAGAAAAAATCTAATGGTGTTAGATCGGGGGATCGAGGAGGCCATTGATGAGGTCCCCCACGACCTATCCATTTGTTCCCAAATTTTTCGTTCAAAAATTGCCTGGTGATGATTGCAAAATGTGGAGGAGCGCCGTCTTGTTAGAACCACATTTCTCTTCTAACGTGCAGTGGCAGTCCAATCACAAAATCTCCTATTAGGCCACACCAAACATTTAAAGACCATCGATGTTGAAAGGGAACACATCGCATCCAATTTGGGTTTACCATGGCCCAACAATGCAGATTATGTCTATTTACATGCCCTGAATTCATAAAAGTGGCCTCATCGGAAAAAGGTATTTTGCACAAAAAGTCATTTTCCACAACACCCTGCAGCCACTCACAAAATCTTACGCGGTGATCGTAATCTGCTATCCAAAGCTCTTGTGATAAAACCATGTGATATGGATGATACTTTTGCCGTTTCAAAATTCGTTGAATCGATGAACGACTAATATATGATGTTTGTGCAAGTGTACGTTGACTAATATGAGGATGTAATGTAATTGCAGCAAGAATACTGGCACTATTATTTTCATTAGTGACAGCTTTAGGTTTATTGCGAGTTTTTTTACACAATTCACCGTGCTCGCGAAGCCGCTTTTCTAAATTATGAAATGTTGCATGACATTTTTTGATCCCATAACGTTCAAAAAACATCACTGCTGCACGCCGATAATTTTTTTGGCATTCACCTAACGTTAATAACATATTCACTTCTGTGTCAAAAGTAGCCATAATCACAATGTTACTGCTTGAATAACAGCTCTAAACTGAAAACGTTTTCATAGATGAGTGAGTCAAACTCAAGAATTGTAAATATTATTGTTTGTGTTTCTTCATGAATAATCAATGGACTCAAGCGCGTATAATTCCATAACGCTATTTCCGAGCGCTTCAAGTACCTACAACTCGAAACTTCAAACTGTTATATCTCATCATGGAAGTATCTGACAAAAAAATGTTTCAGACAAAATTGACTTGTTTTTTCCTCTAGAATCTAAATATGTAACATTTTATAGGGGGTTCCATTTAAAATTACAAAGGTACCTCCCCTCCCCCGTTAAAGGGGAAGGGAGGCCACTTCACGTTTTTGTAGTCACAAAGTCCCTTCAGTTCCATGTAATTTAAGACTAAGAACTTTAAAATCGATGGCATAGTTTTCGAGATATTGAGCTGTTCAGAGTTATGTGGGCCACCCGTATATACTGAAATTTTCATCGAAATTTGTTGATGCAGAATTTGTCGAAGGCATAAGAATTCTTGATTATTGCAGTTAGCGGCCGAAAACTGTGAAAAACTGCAATTTTCATCATCTTTAAACATTTGGTCATTGCAATATTGATCGATTTTGATGAAATTTCCAGAATGTATATCATCGACGCAGATTTTAAAACGTTTGTTTTTAAAATTTTTAATATAGGTCCACGTAAAAAATCTGTACAAAGTAACTTTTAGTATTTTCACTGCAATTCTGACCAAACGCAATTTTTTCAACGTTTTTTTTCACTTCTTGTAGTATGTCGAATACAGTTTCAATGATCGATATGCCCGAGTCCGCACATTGATCATACGTAGTTTCAAATATTATATATCGAATCGAAGTGTGTTCATATACATACAGGCGTCGAAGTACATGCGTCTTTTTAAGTTATACGACTAAATTATTCATGTTCTGTGTAACGGCCACACAGTACGTCGGCCAAGACGGAAAAAATAAACAAAATAATTTTGGTTTACATGAATGTATTAGAAAAACCCTTTTGTTCATAAACACTCACCAAAACAAATAAATAACTGAGCATCAATGTAAGAAGAATTTTACGTCTCGTTATAACCCGAAGCATCACTTTTCCTTCTGTCATAACCTAAATTACTCACATGAGTGAAAGATTTTTATAATCTATTCTAAACCGAAATATTGAACAATTTGTGATGCATACTTTAATTCAAAGTTTATACTCTTCATTTTGACACCCTAACGGTTTTTACTATATTTATATTTCTTATTTTATTAATTCAAAATGACCCGTTTAGTGAAACTGTCGCCAAAATGACCCGAAATTGGTAACTAAATTTTTCTTAAAAATGATAAAATTGGTCTTGAAATACTTGCTGGGAAATCTTTGTAGGACTATTCTTTACAGATTATTAAACAAATTTTCTGCCCCAAGCTGCCCACCCAATTTTAATATTTTTTCTTTTTAAAGACATTCTAAAATCCTTAAATCAAGAAATTTTTGAGAAAGGTTTTTTCGTCGACCAAATGAAAGGAACTTTGCAATTCATTATCTTGACGGAGATTTCTGAAAAATTTCTTGATTTAAGGATTTTAGGATGTCTTTTTAGGATGTGTTTTTCAATTCCAGTATAGTCGACACGTCAACTTTGAACGGTTATTTCTCGACAACGGATTATGCAAAAATAATGTGACAATAATGTAGTGACCATCAACTTTTGTCCGAAACATTTTTTATACTACTTATATTTTTTAAGATATGGAATTTTGTCTAGAAAACGGACTTTCTGTGTGATGTAATTTGTTATTAAATATTGTGTTTGTGTTACACAAGTTTCTAATATCGTCACTATTCGTCTTCAGTTTACTCTGCAAGGCTCTAAAGTCCTGACATAGTAAACTAAATTGTTCTATTTCCTAAATAAAATTCGAGTCGTACGGTCCAATATTAAAAATATATCGCCTTTTTAATAGTGTTTGAATATTATTGCGAGTATATTATATTAGAATTCGCTGGAAACTTTAATAAGACAAAAAAAAAAGTTTAATAAGACAAATTTGCATGGTTTTAAGTCTGCTCTAAGTGCTTGTAAAATATTTTTTTTACTCGTGACCTTTGCGAGTTATGAAGGTCACCATCGTTTTTTAAATTCATACCCTCATTTTTTTATACATTTATGAAGTAGGTGTTATTTGCAGTCAAAATCATAAATATTGATATTATGTATTGTATACGAGATAATCGGCATCTGAAGTATCGAAGAAGAAAACTGGATTGTAAGTATTTTTGAATTTGATTTGGAATGTCGAAGAGGTTGAGAACGCATGTTGTGGTCAACTTTATGAACGATAGCCTTCCTGTATCGAACATGATGGTAAAAGTTTTGAGCAATTTATGAGTTAATAATAAATGTTTCATAAAAAAATTATTTGTAGACTTCCTCAACCTCTAAGTAAAAATTTTTTACCAAATGCGATTTTGACAGCAGATGACTCCTACTTCATAAATGTGTAAAGAAATAGGGGTGTGAATTTTGAAAAACTATGGTGACCTTCATAACTCGCAAAGGTCACGAGTAAAAGAAAATATTTTACATGCAAATTTATCTTATTAAACTTTCTTGTAACTTCAACCAGTTACGAAATATTTGCTCTGACATTTACAAACGGACACCCTGCATACATTGTTATAATTTTTATAGAGTAATGTAAAATGATCACTTTTAGTGCTTTGTAGTTCTAGTGTTAATGCTGGTGCTTCTACTTGAAATGCCATCAGCGATTAAAATAGTTTCAACAAAATTGATTTCATTGTTCATTTTATATTTTCTATGTATTGTTCATGTCATCTATTTGTAAATAACAATGGAAGATTTCTGTTCGACTAAAATTTGTACGTTGCTTATTGAGCACCCCTGGCTTGAAGAAATACGAAACCGTGATTAACGTTTGTATCCCCGAACCATTTCCGTCGGGAACACGGAGTCTGTTTGCTGGTACTCTATCGTTGTTCGACATTAACGACGTCAGGTATATTTTTATTTATTTCCAGACTCCATTTTACACTCCTTAATTCCAGTATATTTGGAAACTTAATAACGGCGCTGAGTTTACTTACGTTAACTTTTCAAGTTGAATATTAATTCTTGCTCACTTCACAATCATGTAGGATGAAATGTAATAATTTCTGCTAAAAGTATAACCACTAGATTGTGGATCTTTGTCCATTTATGTCATTTGCACGTGAGTAAAATGCAAGAAAATATCAACAAAAATGAATTGCATAATATATGAAATAATATGAGATAGCTAATATACTAATTAAGTAATATACCGGGTATTTCACCTAACTTGACCACCTTAAATATATCACTTATTTGGACCTTGAAAACGCCACACAAATAAAAAACTGATACTGCCCTCCTGTTTCCCCCTCAAAATCCTTGGACAAATGTTTTACACTTTTTTAATATCTTTCATACTTTTCGACATATTCGGCTGGAATGTTTTCAAATGAACACCCTGTATAATGTGGCGTCCGTGTTAAGGTCGGGTTATACACATCCGTCCGATATCGGACGCGTTTTTAGGGTGTTTATACATTTTCGTCCGAATTTTGAGGTAACTTGAGAAGCGTTCGATATGTTGTAAAGGAGAGCTACCGATAGTTTACATAAAGGAGTTGTGGAACCTATAGGAACCTTTTTTTGCCACGCACAGCAAGGAGCCGTCACCCGCTGGAGATATATGGCCTCCCAGACTCGAAGAAAAAGAATCGTTGAGAAGTCGGACGCCGATTTTCGTTTGCGAACACTCTCATTTAAACCCGGTTAGCAATATTCGGTCTGATCCGAATTTCGGACATGTATAACCCGACCTTTAGCAGGGGAAAAATACGTTTAGGATACTTTCCCTTTTTCCAGAAATTGTGCACTGTGTGCGGCCGAACTCGAGTGCGGGCAATAAAACTGACGATTGCCAGAGCTTCGGTCGTCACGGGAACATTTTGTGAATCTACGTGTTCTCCGAAAGGGCGCTTTCCCACGATGCCCTTAGAACGCGTAGAGTTTTTTCTGGCCTCGTTGTTGTCGGGACGATTTCGGCTGGTCTACGAAAACGGGCAAAGAACTTTTCCGAATGCTGTACAGTTCGCATCGGTCTTCTACATTCTAACGTTTCGTCATACCCGTCAGTTTTCTTTACGCGTTTTTATTACGTCTGATTGCAAGTTATTTTCTTTGTTTCTTTCATTGTTTGTTATTGTTAGTACTTGTTAATGTTATTCTTGTTTTACGTATTAAAGTTTGTTATATGTTATACGTGAGTGTTGATTACATTTATCCGGACAATACCATTCCGAAAATAGCATCTAAAATATGACAATTTTAACTTATTTACATAAAAGAAACAAATAAATTATCTTACATATACAACAAAATTTCACTTCATAAGTATTGACTGTATGTAATTTAACTGTGTTGGCTGCGTGGCTTTACTCGACTTCTAACCAAAAATCATGATCAGTTATTTATGTTGTTAAATTTTGTTGTGCTCATATTGGAAGAGTGTTAACACCTATTCCATGAAAATAAATATGAAATTTTAGAAATTGAATTTTTTATTTTTTATCGCGAACCGTCACACTGTGGAGCGGTAGCACCCGTGGCCGGTCATATCTATTTCTTCCCGATATTAATGTATAATGTATTTATAAAAACGCTCTTCAGAATTGATTATAAATTCAAAGAATCTTTAAAGAGTCCAAAACGATCGTATCATCATGAGAGCTATACTTCCTCGCGGCCACGATGCGCGAAGCTTCGCGAGGCCTGCGCGAGACATGCGCACTGCTCGCTACGGGCGAAGCGCCTTCTTTCTCCATGTAACGGTGATGCTGTTGGGAGGCAGTGGGCGCTATGGTGGAGACGGTCTTGCCTCAATTGAGGTAAAAATGCCCACGCCTGCTGTACACTCTACAAACATCGTGGGGCATCTGAGACTCGCTCGAGTATCCGCACGAACCGATAAGGTAGATTCCCGACAGGTTGGATAAAAGTACAGACGAACCCGATTCGAAATCGGGGAGCTGTAGAATATGGACGAGCCTGATGCGAAATTAGGGGGCCGCGTAGGTTGGAAAACAGTTTTGGATTCTTGATTTGAGATCAGGTAGCTCTTGTGATATATTAGTAACTGTCTCATAACTTTAATATTATAAATTAATTGATGCAACCCGAGCGTTAAGATTGTATTACGTGAGAACAGTCAACTAAAAATTGCTGGATCTGGACGGTGGGTTATCCAAAATTACCTTGAATTAAATTGTATATTACAGGAAATTAGCTCTGATACAACTGTTATTGTTGCAGTAGGAATTGAGTGTGTATGAACGATATCAGAGAACACCCGGTAGTTGAATAATTATGCTCGTTTCGGATGAGTGACTAAGCATAATCTCGCTAAATATAACCAGCTTCAAAATGAAATTCTGCGTAACAATGTGTATAACAACGCGGTTGTACCATATGCACTACCCCCGACGGTTAAAATTCGAGGGTTTATGTACTGTGAAATCTAAATGGGGATGTTCTCAAGATTTCCATATTAGGAAATCTTCAGAATGTTCTTGAAATTTCTATATTAAGACATCGTATGAGATCGTCACCGTACTGAATCATGGTTTGTGCCGGCTGCATCCAGCTGGTACATAGTCATCGTTTCTTTAAACAAAAGGGGACGGAACAGGGTTACACTTCCCGTTCTCACGAAAGAGCTTAGAAAATTCTGATAGAAATACACGCAGAGAGAATTTTCTGTACGTAACAAGAATCACTTGCACGAGTTGGCAACTTTATATTATAAAGTATATATAACTCTATTCTGTAATTTTTCCTGCATTCTCCTAGTACCATAAACATATCAAAACAATTTTGATACATTTCCATTTTCACCACTTATTTAAGTACTATCGTTCAGCGAAGGATACCTTAGCACGAATAGTAATGAAAGTAAACTGACTGTCTTGCAAAATAGCACTGCAATACAGAAATACGATTGTTTTCCTTTCATTGTGTTAGAAAAATAACGAACACCCCCAAATGACGGCGACGAGAGTGAACACCGGCAACGACGGGCCCCGACAGCGTGGCGCCGCGACGGTCGTAAATTGTCTCGGACCCTAGAAGACGTCATTGAGGAAAGGGACTTTTCCGGGCGGGACGACACATTCGAGCTGCGTTTGTCGAAGAGTAGACTCTTGCCAGCGACCTCCGAACTCTAGAATATGTTTTGTTAAATCTCTCCGCTCATCTCCGTTATTATTCGTCTTACAATTGATAACGACTTTGATGTTGTCTGGAGTAATGCTGATATTGAACACATGTTATTGTTTTGGTATGAAAGTACGAAGGCACGAACTAAAGTACGAATAAAACGATCACACCTTTTCTGCATTTCCCTGCAAGTTTGACCTTGAATTAACTTGAGTCATAGGTATCTGAACTCATTGTAATACGCACTATTGGATGGTGAATAAAAAATCATATCACTCCATTTAAAAAAAGAAAGTTGACCTTCACCTCACCTCGGTACTGAGCAACTTTCATCTGAAACATTTTTGCTTATAATTAATATTTTTGGAGACATTCGTCTGTAACGCTTTATGATTTCCACCCCGTAAAGTAGCAGAGATCAAGAATCATGAATTCAAGAACTGAATCGAGTGTTACATAAACGCTAGAAACGTCGGAAACCCGAAATTACTTATTTCACAGTATAATAAAATTGATTTCATTTTTGCCTTATTGACAGTTTCATTGTAATACTATAATCAAAATGTAACACAATATATTAAGATGAACTTTTAACCGATTATATCGGAATAATGGGAGTAAGTATCCATTTTATACCGGCATTGCTGTTATTTTAATTATTAGACTGCAGATCTTTAAACAGAATACAAATTCTGTTCAATTGAAACAAACTGGAGTAATATAGAAATTTATTTCCTTTCTTAATAAATTTAAAAGGTTGCAGATAATAAAACAATATTTTTAATTCTTCTAATATGAATACAACCCACAGATTAATAATTATATAATTAAATAGGATAATAAAACATGGAGGATACTTTATACATAATCAAAGAAACCGACAACACTATAATAAAATGATTTTGTGTACATACAAGATGGAAAAGTTCAAAAGCAAAATCTGGGACGTTTCTTCACACTTCATTTTAAATATTTATTTAGTTAAGGTTGCATCAACATCATAAGTTACTGCTTCGTCACATGCTATGTACATATTTTATTGAATATGTAACAGAATAATATAGTATAGTATCTACCTAGAACAGAATAATATAGTATCCACCTAGATTTATATCTTCAGCTGCTTGAAATTTAATACTATTTGGGGATTCTTTAGCAAGTCAGCAGCGTTATATTAATATTCGCCCGTAATATTAATTCAAATGTAAAAATAGTCAATAATTTGTAGCATTTAAGAATTGTTCGTATATAGTTACTGGAGTGCACAAACAATAACAAAGTAGGCGTATTATGAGTTTTATTCGTAACACACACTGGATACATGTTGAACTTCGACTTTTTCAATAATATTGAATTCTATACTCGATTGTTGTTTATTCATATTCACATTGTGCCTTGTATTCAAAAATATATAGCAGAAATTGTAAGACAAATTGATTTTTTGTCAAGCACCGTTTCCAAGAAAAATATTTTATGTTATAGCAACAGTATGTAATTCTTTTCTCGATAAATTGAATACTGTCCCCCATTCAAAAATATGTTTAAAACGTCGTGTACTTCAATTAGTTTATTTAAAATCGGCAAGGTTGAACATTTAAATCATTTCTGTCGTTAAACAATTACAACCATTGAAAAGAAATTGACGTGGAGTTAACAAAAATTATTTGGGTGTTTGGAAATAAAAGAGACGAATTAATGATATATCTAAAAAATTATTAAGGAACTAATCAGTAGTCTTCTCCATTTCTGATAAATATGGTATAATTTAATGTTTGTTGCGATTCAATCGCAATAAAATGTTATCATATAGGTCACAAAATAATAAAATGTGTTTCATCTTTTTATTAATTAAAATTTGGAACTATTATCAAACAATATATTTTCAACAGAAAATATTATCGAACCAAACAACTATCATTTAAGAAAAATTTATTATTCTTCATAATTAAAGCGTTGGGAGTAAAATAACTGGAAGGTATCGTATCTAAGGTATAAATAATTTACTTGTACTAACATTTAACATCGTAAAATTCCAAATTGACATTTGCAATAACATCGGAGAAAACAGATTGTAATAGTTGTTGGGACCCAGGAGAGAAACGTAGAGACCGATTTGTACACTTACAAATAAATTTCGGACGTTTCATATATACAGCTCTGGGTACAACGTATACTTCGCGGAAACAAAATAACAGACTGTCGCGCAGAAGGGTCGTAGAAATAAAAGCTGGCTAGTTCTAGGGATTCGCGTACTTATACCTAGAAAAGCGGAAGGGAGAGGGCAAGTATGAGCTGAACCCTGGACTTCGTGATTCAGGGTTCGGAGGTGATTCTGTCGAAGGTGGTCCAGAACATCTTACTCACTAAGACAACGCGGTTCGTTGGCAGATACCGCGGGTTGGTCATCCAACGTAGTTAATCTGCCCCACCCAGTATGCAGGTTACATGAAACTCACTGAAGCAGGTTTCACAGACACCAATCTTGTCTGACACCAGTTTTGAGCAACAACATTAACCGACATTGATCGGCAACAATATTGATCGACAGCATACTCTGACAGTCATCGCATTGACTAACGTTCTTCTAAATCCTATCCTTCTTCTGATTAGTTAACCTTGATGTAACCTTGATGAACTGTAACAGTCACACAACAAAAATCGTTACCATGTTTTAAAAAATAGCAATTCTAATGCTGCAAGAATTTTGTTAGTAATAAATAAGAATAAAATCAATAAAAAGTTTCCGCTGGTGTTACAACGTAAGAACACATAATCAATATTAGAACAAGTAAAAACTTAGCGTTTTCATTGAAAAAATGCGAACGTTCATCTTTTTAATAATTGTTGTTCGAGATTGACGCGATCCCGCCAAAACACTCGATAGGCGATAAATTGGCGCACCCGAGCGCCATACTGCCCTTCCGGCACCGCGCAGTCCCGCCAGAATCGCAACCAATCAGCGGCGTCGAAAACCTCACGCGGGCACGCGATCAACTGCGTGATTGGTCAACGATCTCTCTCGATCCTTCTGGAATGCTCTCTAACGCTCAACCGGAACCACCGGTGCGTGACGAATATTCCAGAAGGAGCGAGTGAATAAAAGGAGAGAGAGAGAACGCTCTGTCTCGTAAAAGCCATCAGCCGTTAAAACGTCAAAGCGATATAAGTGATTCTATTCTTCTTTCATACAAATTATTTCACTTCTACATTCATCTTGTTACAGTGTTCACATTTTGACAATCTTTCTTGTATATAGTGCAAACACAGTTAATTTATTGTAAATCCGGATACACATACATTCATTCTCTTCCACTCATTCCTGTTCAAATCCACTCGTTAAAACTCATCCATTTGCCTATTGCATTCATCTTCCACTCATACTACGATTCCATCTCGCTCGTTTACGAGCTTTCAAAACGCAATTTTGCATCCTGGTCGACCAAGACCGCGTTCTTCACAATTGTAGTAACTATTTAATATGTAATAATAGCAATCATCACAAGCGTTCATATCATCAAACTTAATAAGTACTCTTTAAATAGAAAATTTTAGTCGTAACATATGTTTGTGGAAGTATTTTCGTTTTAATATAACGAATGTGTTACTTTTGGTAAGAGCTATCGCGATTTAAGAAAACAATGCATTTGTTTTATCATAGCTCTATTTCAGGACTACAATAAACATTCTATCGCATTTAATCAGGCAACTGCGCACTCTTTGAAGAATTCCCATCCCTCTTCTAACTATTTCCGGACACTTTGTAGTTTCTGTTGTAATTGATGACCTTGGATCAATAACCGGGTAAGTTTACTTTTTGATAAAATGGCGTTTTATCAATTTTCAAATAGTTTGATACATTGCTGATTGTTTTATGCAAAAATTAAATTTATCCTAATGCATTTAAAATAACTTTTGGACGTAAGCCACATGATCTTTGAAGAGAAAAATCGGCTATGTCGAGGACTTATCCGGCTTTTGCTCCAAAAAAAGTATACTTAATCGTGGCTATGACTTCTACTATCGCCAGTTCACCATAGAATACAAGTTTAGGATCTCCTAGATCTGATACATGTCAAACATGTGATCGGCTGGAGAATGCGATAGCAGATGAGAAAAACCTGGAGGCCAAAACTGCTTTGCATACAGACAGACAATTGTATATAAAAAAATGAAAGACATTCTACACATCTCTAAAGGAGAAAACAGAACCGTCGAGAAGTGAAGCAAAAATAGATCTTTTATGCTTTCATTTCCAGCAGAATTTACCATAGCCACATGATCCTCTCGGAGACGTTTCCTATAGGCGGCCGTTATAGCAGTATAACTTTTGTATTCACTCCGCCAAAATTGGTTTGTCGACATTTTACATGAATGATAAAATTACCTCAAAAAGGGGTGTAATGAGGCGATACGTTTTTTGCATCACAATATCCAGGCATTACTCAATAATTCTGTAGATATTGTATATCTCCTTTCTGAAAATGCCTTTGCACAAAATAAGGACGATACCACAGTCAAATATTTACGTACTATAGTAAATAGTGGTATCAAAATTATTAAAATTATATTCCACCAGTATCCTCAGCCAGGTCTTAGATTTTTACCTGCGCAACTGTTCTTTTGGTTTAACCGAAAAAGAGAAAAGAAGAAAAGAACGGGTGTACTTGTCGAATGAATGGAAAACTTTAGTTCGAAATACTTCGACAAAATGTCGTGTCGTGGACGTCACTCAAGATATAATAATAGATTTTAATAGACAATGGAAACCAATATTTAGAACGAATTTTGTTAGCGACGATAAATCGAAATGTACTATTTCAATATTCAGACTTTTCCGATAGCAGGAGGTCAACGACTGTATTAAATGCAGCGTGACAACTGATCCTCCACATTTCAATAGATTTACTATTAAAAAACCGACTGCTATTTTATCACTTCCCACTATCCAAATCACTCAGTCATATCCCTTAATAATAAAGCAATAAAAGATCGATGAACTACACTACAGCATCTAGTGAAGAAACATGATCCTGCCGCGGACTACAGGTAATACAAACAAATATTTGTAGAGGAACAAATGGATGAGGAATGAAGAGATAATGAAGAAGAAATGAATGACGCTTATTATTCAGATTCACAATTTCTGTAATTATCTGTAATTATGCTTTCATTTTGCACTAAAGATATAAATACATGCAAAATTAATTGCTATGGTTTTTGAGCTAGAACCGGGCAAGTCCAAATATTCAAAGGCTTTTCATTATGAAATGTTTTCAGAAATGTAAGTAATATTCTGTCTCATGTCACTTGCTACCTTAATTTCATTATGAAATGTTTTCAGAAATGTAAGAAATATTCTGTCTCGTGTCACTTGCTACCTTAATGCCTTGTAAAATCCAAGAGATTAGTGTGGTTGCTTAAACAAGTCGTATTTAATTCAGTTTTATTCGATTTCCCACAACTTGCAAAATATGGACTACCCGGTCATTGCACCAAGGTCTTCAATTCATCACTGATAGAGAAGCAATACATACTAAATATTCTGTAATTATTGTTTTGTAAATAAGTAGTATCCAAAAGTGTGTCGCTCTGTATATCGTACGAAATATCGGATACGCCCGCGTTGAACGGAGTTTGATTACGCCCGCGCGCGCGCGCGCCTGCAAATTAGCGCGAACAAAGGTGCAATGGAGTAGTCGGTTTGCAAATCAACGCGGTGATTATAGAAAGTCCAGTTATAATTCATTGTCTTTTAAGAAGTATATTCTATTAACTAATAAAATCCCACAAATATTTATGCATTTATTATACAAGAAAATTGATAAAAATACAAGGAAACGCGTATATTAACAAAAGTAAATAGTGTTTCAATTCATTTCTCTCATAAGCAATTTTCTAAATATGACAAAACAAATTTTTTCTTTCTTCCGATTTCTATATGGTAATGTATGCTAAATTCTACAGGGTGTCCCAAAAATGTCTCGCTTCCTTCAAAGGGGAGGTTCCTGAGGCCATTTGAAGCGACATTTTCCTTTGCAAAAATGGCCGTTTCGGCTTTGTTAAAGAGTTATTAACGAAAAACACGGACCAATCAGAGCGCGACCTAGAGGCGTATTGGCAGAGACGACCGCGCTACAGAAGTCGAGCGATGGTGATACACCGCGGTCGAAAGCAAGGAACAAACAAGAGAAGAAAATTGTTCGAGTCCTATGTCGGATAGTTCAAATTTGAATATGTTGTAGTATTTAGTAACCTATGAACGACAGTCGAAACAGTCGATTTACGTGCATCAAATGTGAACTAGTTGTGCGTGATATGTGGACTTCTGTGAATCATTTGTGTGGATTTCATTCAACGTTTGTGGACCCAATGGATATATGTGAATGGTTTTACTGTGACCGTGAATAAATTAACAATGTGGGCCGGATTGTGCAGTGAAAGGACATTGACCCCTTTTACTCGATAATTTCATAGAGCGAATAATTAAAATGCTCTTGTGAATTTAACGAGTGGGCAGGTTCAATGTTGCACACAGAATAATTTGTGAATACAGGAATCATTTTCACCTCGCTGGGGCTCTACAGGAGAACCAAGGTAAGCAAGGTTTTCTCAGTATTGACGGTGTTAGAGTGTGCGGTGCTGTTCGTGCCGCGCGCCTTCGGGGCGTTCGCTTTAAATAATTTTCATTCCGTCAATTTTAAAGCGCCTGCCTTTTCAAGAATAGGTCCGTAAAGAGGAGACTTGGAGCTGTTACCTCGTTTTTTTCGAATTTTTTAAAAAGTCTCGGCTATAGGAAAATTGCATTTGTTTAAAACAATTTGAAAATAAATGGTGAAAAAACCATTTTTTCCAAATAGAAATATTTTCAATAGATACTCTTCTGTGTTCACTATAAGCTCCTAAAAACTCATTTTATTCAGTACGTTAGTTCTAGTGTTATAATTTAATGAAAAAAAGTTCTTTACACGTCTGTAAAACCTACATTTTTTAATATTTCGTAAAATCCTTCGCGATTCGTTCATAGGTTACTAAAGACTACAACATATTCAAATTTGAACTATCCGACATAGGACTCGAAAAATTTTCTTCTCTTGTTTGTTCCTTACTTTCGACCGCGATGTATCGCCATTGCTCGACCTCTGTTGCGCGCGGCCGTCTCTGCCAATACGCCTCTAGGTCGCGCTCTGATTGGTCCGTGTTTTTCGTTAATAACTCCTTAACAAAGCCGAAACGGCCATTTCTGCAAAAGAAAATGTCGCTTCAAATGGCCTGAGGAACCTCACCTTTGAAGGAAGCGAGACATTTTTGGGACACACTGTACATGGTAATTCTATGAGTCAAAATCTAATATTCACTACACTACGGATTTTATGAATTCATGACAGAAATCAGTAAATCCGATACAAAACAGTAAAAACATTTAAAGGATTTAAAAGTGCTGTAAAATACATTATTTTCAACTTGTTAAAATTAAGCATGTTATTTTAGAAGAAATAAATGTCTATATGGGTGTTAATAATGTAAACAAATTTTATATTGCATAATTTCCGCAGCCCTATAATCTCAAATAGAGATTATTGTAAGTTGCTCCATCGTTTTTTGTTACCCAATAACTTTTATTATAATAAATAATATTGTATTGGACGATGAAACTATAACCGAGATTATAAAATAAATAGCATTTCTTGGGTACTTCCGAAAGGCATCGGTGGCCGATCGAGATGAAAGGCGTTGATTCAAAATCGGCCAAAATTACCCAAGATCAATTTTCCTGAAACTTTGCATATTGGTAGCCCTTTGGGTCTAACATTGATTCCGTGCAAAAACTTCTTCCCAGGACTTCACGGGTACGGGGGGAGGGGGTCAAAGTACGTATTTTGCGAAATCTGTTATGTGCTGTAACTTTTTATAAAAATACAATATCGACCCGGCACTGATACCAAAAAAACATAAAAAATTCAAGCTTTCCAACGGTGTATAAGTAATTTATTTATTGCTAACATAATTCTTTCACGTTTTTCGTGTTTTTCAAGGCGTGAAAAATTCAGAAAAATTGCAATTCCCAAAAAAAGTATCGCCTGATTTTAACCAAAAACGCTGCATTAATAGTACATTTCATGCCCTTTCGAATGGTGTTTGTCATACCTTGGGGAAATTATTCGTTTTTGAGTTATAAAGTAAAATGTGAGTAGAAGTTGAGGCGCGCGGTCAACTACTCGACCTATATATTCATTTCAAACGTGGAAAAAACGCTTCCTGTGATTATACTATATACACTTTGGAAGCGATAATTCGTACTTTTATTTAAATATACACATGTTCCGTCCCAAATGGTAAATATTTTATCTTCATTTTACTGAATTTTGTTTAAATGAAGAGCTGTATTTGATGTCTCTTGATTTATTTTCTCTCTTGTTATGTTCCCCAAAAAATGAGTAACAAACTTTGACATAATAATATCTCGCACTTCTGAAATTATTCTACATACCGTAGGTTGTGACTTATTTATCATAGCTCCAATGTTTTTTTGGGACGAACCACGATATGAATGCATTAAATAAATTGCCTCCTTGTATATTGAGTTAGTGTCCTCACTTCTATTGAAACAGTATTCAATTAAGTTTTGTAGTTCGCTTTTTTCTAAGCCAGTCCAGGTTTTTAATTCGCTGTTGTGTAATTTATCAAAAAAATTACATTCGTGTGGTTTATTTTCGTTGCACTTCCGTAACTGATCAATAATATTGACAATTTCACTTATCGATAACGTTGTTTCGTTTTGTAAATTGTCCTGTAGTGCAAGTATCGAAGATTGAGCTATACTGTCGTTTGTGATATGGCTTTTGCAACATACTGATCTTTCGTGGATTATAATATGACCATTTATCAATATTTCTGTCCTTAATTTTTTATTAATAAAAGAAAGATTTTTTTCTTCAACACCTCTACAACCAAAGATGAACTTCGAATGACACTTAGGAGCTGCTTTTATTGGTAAAGTGGCAGAAGATTCAGCGTCCCTCACTCTCTCTACTGGTACTGAAGGTGATATTACACCTTGGAAGCTTGTTTCAGCTTCTAGGTCATCAATATTTGAAAATTCAAAATCAGAAATAGTGTTATTTCGAATATGCACTACACTATGTAACTTATACACTACACCGCTATTAATAAAAGAAAATAAAAATAATCCAATATTCTAACGAAATGCGCACATACAAAATTCTTTTAGAGACGATGGACCTTCACGGCACGACAACGAAAATGAAACTGATGATTTGACATTGGTCTAGTCAAAAGAAATGCATATATGTCTTCCACGACAGCAGTAATCTCAAAGCGGGAAACGTGAAAAAATAAAAACATCTCGTGAATACTTGATTTCTCTCTCGAAATTCTAGATGTTTGCGGCCCAAGAAAATGATTGTTTCTTTTAGTCCTTTGATTCTGGGTATCGATGAATGAGTGAATAGTTACGTTTCGGAAAATCTTAAAACACTGTATGCTTCGTTTGAGATTATTAAATACTGTCGAGAATATAAATCGATACAAACTGAAGAAGATACGTTAAGTGATAATTGTATAATAAGATATAAAATAAAATAAGCAATATCTGCATTCTAGTATAATTATTGTAAAATATAACCAATTTGTGTCACTGTTTCAAAAAAGCAAAATTGATAACAATAGCATAGCTGTGTTATGTACAGTGTATATATAATCACAGGAAGCGTTTTTTCCACGTTTGAAATGAATATATGGGTCGAGTAGTTGACCGCGCGCCTCAACTTCTACTCACATTTCACTTTATAACTCAAAAACGAATAATTTCCCCAAGGTATGACAAACACCATTCGAAAGGGCATGAAATGTACTATTAATGCAGCGTTTTTGGTTAAAATCAGGCAATACCATTTTTTGGGAATTGCAATTTTTCTGAATTTTTCACGCTTTGAAAAACACGAAAAACGTGAAAAAATTATGTTAGCAATAAATAAATTACTTATACACCGTTGGAAAGCTTGAATTTTTTATGATTTTTTGGTATCAGTACCGGGTCGATATCGTATTTTTATAAAAAGTTACAGCACACAATAGATCTCGCAAAATACGTACTTTGACCCCCCTCCCCCCCCCCCCCCGTACCCGTAAAGTCCTGGGAAGAAGTTTTTGCACGGAATCAATGTTAGACCCAGAGGGCTACCAATATGCAAAGTTTCAGGAAAATTGATCTTGGGTAATTCTGGCCGATTTTGAATCAACGCCTTTGGTGGGTATTATGAGGGATAGGGAAGGACCTCACATATACAATTTTAACTTCGGCAATTTATGCGTTTAAAAGATACAGGCTCTCAATTATAAATACGTCATAATAGGTTTGCGATGCTTCGGACGCTATATGTAATCAGCAAGAATGTAAGAATGTCTGAGGGATATGTATACATGTGTGTATCATGAATGATGGTGTGGTGTGATCTGTTTATGTTTTTTTCCGTTTGAAACGCGATGCTTACTTAGTAGAGTTGCTTCATGTTAGTTTCCTTGGTGGGGAGGGTGTTTGGGGCGGCAGCCCTTCCCCCAAAACAATAGACGACTTTCTACTTAAACAAATTCGTGAGACAATACGATTACATGTCCGAAGCAAACGATCACAGTGATTGAGCGGCTTCCACTAAAGTATCTGTATCTTTTAAACGGATGAATTCCCGAAGTTAAAATTTTATATTTGAGGTCCTTCAACATTCTTCATAACATGCTCAAAATTTCATACCGATTGGCCACCGGTGTCTTTCGGAATAATATCCAAATTTTTTAACTCTGAGAAACTGCGAAAGATTTTACTTAGATTTATTTACAGTCGAACAATAAGATGCAAACTACTCGGGAAAACGTATGTTTACCGATGTTACTGTCGGTTAATGCTATTGTCAGTCAAAACGGTATCGGTAGAACCTGTGATTTCAGTGCAACTTGATACATGTTACGTCGATGTTGATACACGGACCTAGACTGATGTATTGTACTTAGAAGCAATGCGTAATATTACTTTGTAGGCGTATGAAATGCGATAGGAATAATTTAAATATAAGTAATAGTAGAAAACAAAGAAAGGATTTCAATTTTATAACAATCATTCTTTTAAAGTATATAACACTTTTAATTATGTATTTAAAAAATTGCGTGTATTTTGAATTTTGCACATATGGTGACTCATATAATTAATTAATCACACACACTTTAAATCAGGATAACATTTATAAATGATAACATTTTTAATAAGTGATCAAACGACTTCAATTTTTCTGTAAAGCTAGAAAGATAAGTTTAGTACATGACGTGCAACGAAAATTTTTGGAAGATTGCATTTGGTTTGAATCGCAAGACATAGTCGCTTTTTATGATTTGTTTATATCTTTGATATATGTATAAAAAATGTGTTTTGTAGACACATATAAGTTATATACCTCCTGAAAATTTCGTCAAAATTAATCAATTGATTTGTGACATATGAACGATTAGAAGAGGTGAAAATCGCGGTTACATCCGAAAATCGTAAAAATTGCAATTTAACGAGGTAAGCAAGTTAATAACGTAGTTGGTAAACGTAGATGCTCAATTCGAAACATCTATGCAACTAATGATAGTAATGACCGAAATCAATTCCGAAATACCGCAAGATTGTTAGATAATTTCGGTTAATCAAGTATTCGTGTTCTACTGTTGCATATAAAGCCCTGTACTGTAATTAAATCGCACGATAGCACAAGTTATATTTCCAGTTCTTATCAGGGATTCTACTCCGGTATGATTTTAATTATAGCTTTGACAGCAAAGTTATACTGAAATGCCTGAATACCGAAACCGATATGTTACCGAAAAGCGAAATAAACACCGGTAGTTTTTGGTTCTGTGGTAAATGCCATGAAGTTTGCCACAGTCCTCTTACCAGAAGATAGAAATGATAGTATATGCAAAAATTGCCTTATATGGTAATGTTGCTGTAGCGGCGATTTAAAATTGTTTTTAACGCGAGCGAGGATTTCGAACCAAGGTGCCACGGACGCAGAGTGCCATCGTAAGGCGCTGAATACCTCTATTATTAAAGTTCTTTCACAAATCACTCCCGTTCACCCACAATCCCTACAATATCCCTACATCTCTGTTTCGGTATTACAGCATTATCGATATCATGCCTACAAGTTTTAAATCTTTGTCTAAAAGTATTCTGAAAATATTGCAATAAAATTAAAAAATTGAAAAAATGAGCGGTCAATTTTTCCGTTTCTATAAGAGTCAAAACCCTTAAAATACTTGAAAAGGTATCACCTATACAGGGAGTTCCAACGTATTCCCCTCCGAGAACTGCAAGGTCCCCACCATCGAACCTCTTCCCAATACGCCGCGTGGCTCTCGTGGAGGGAGCTTCCCACTACTATACATTATAACGATGGAGTCTAAGAGTGGGGGAAGAACCTAAGCGGGGAAGATGCCTCGAATAGCTCCGGAGCTACTGGTTGGAACTACCTGACCTACAATATATTACCGGCATTATACATTTCTGTGTAAATCCTTGGTTCTGATTACAACGTATCGGATAAATGATCCTCTTGTCCATTAAAGCCTTTTAACGCGTTTGCGATGTGTAAATGCAATACGTTGCAACCGCGATATGCTTATGAGCCACGTACCTCATTTGTCTTTGCATACTATATTGTACATCTAGTTATACATGATCGATACAAATACAAATGATACTTGTAACTGTATACTGCATGTGCGAATCGCGGCAGCGGCGTGTTACATATGTGTATTGCATTCACAACAGAGACACAACTCAAAAATGCAGCATTTGTGAAAAATCAACTTATTCAGCAAATATTATTTACCTGATAATACCTCATCCATATTACTATTTTATAGAATATAATAGAATTTACCGTTATACATACTTACCTGAAATTTCAAAGAAGCTTAAACTATTTCAATATAAGTTTTATACTATTCCTTAAGTTGATTTTTCTCAAATGCTGCATTTTTGAGTTGTGTCACTTTTCTTGCGGGGGTGCGAATACGTAGAACTGCTCTTACGGATCATAACTAAATGGGATTTACATACGTGCATACTAGGGTGGACCTTATTTTTTCACCAACGAATTTTTTTCAAGACGCCCCCCAGAATGGTTCCTTTTGGTGAGGAAAAAATTTGTGCAAAATTTGAGACCGATCGGATGAAAGGATCACGTGCCGCATTTAAACTGAAAATTTTGAAATTTTTGAAATTCATCGTAACTATAAAGTATTATATATCGTTGAATTTGTAATTTTTTTCTAAATAAGAATATGGAAAAATTATATGACCTTAATTTTAAAAAAAAATAACGATGACCTTGAAATTTCGAAAATTTGATTTTCAAAAAAGATTTTTTTTGCCATTATATTTACCATATTGAACAGTACAACTTTCTCCTCTGACATTTTTCCGTATAACCACAAATAACAGAGATATTTAATTTTGTATTGTACTATATATGTGAATGAACATATTTTACAGAATAGTAATATGGAACTATTTCTTATATTCTAATGTAAGACTATCCGCTTTTAGGATGGGAAGAACAGAGCGGGTCACCAAATCATACGCCGATCGACGGTGATGCCGCTCGCCTAGAATGCGTTTTATTAAATGAACAGACAAACAATACAAAAGCTAGAGAGAGAATCCAAACTTGACAACAGTCACTGGACTCGCGCGGCCAGCGTATTTTATAACGCTACCCCTCTGGGTTTTTCCTGAGAGGGAGGTAGCTGTGTGGTCCGCCTGTGCTGCGAACCCTCGACGTTCGATTTTTCTTACACTAAAGAACTCTATTTTATATTTACACGGTTTTCGCTATTGTAGTTTTCGTTGCGTCAGGATATTGCTGGCGGTAATCTTTTACCATTTGCAGTACCATCTGCTTTTCTTCCTCATTGCGAGCTAAAATTTCATTGTATTCCTGCATTAGCTTAACGGCTCTTTTTGCCGAATCATTGACCACAGGTAAAGCCTTAACTATACCTAAACCTAGTTTGTAAGAATCTTCATCTTGCCAAACTATTGGATCTTTTTTTAAAAATTCTGTCGATATATTAAATCTACGTAATTCTTTTCTTTCTTAACGAAGCGTTTGTCTCTGTTCTTTTTCGTAAAGACTGCGATCTCCTCCAATCATCGATCCTGGTCGTCCTTTTTTTCTTTGATTCAAAAGAAATTGCTTGTCTTCCTCTATCGTGATCATATTTAAAGCATCAGCATGCGCAATATTGAAAAGATCATCTAATTGATCAAGAAACTCTTGTTCCCGTTGATCTTGTATCTGGGATCGTCGTTTACAACTCTTTTGTAAGGCCCTCCACTTTTGGAATAATGACTCCAATTTCTCGACGCAGCGACTGTTTAACTGCACTGGAATTTTGGCTTTTTCCCACAACACTTCCATTTCTTTAACAACAAGGTGTGCACTAGACCGAAGGTTCAATTTCACTTTCCGCAAAATATAAAATAGCACTCTTAAAACTTGTCGTTTGGATGGCAACTTAGCGCCAATTATTTGATTTTCACCATGTTCTAATAAGAACAGCTTTTCGCTATTTCTACTCTCCATTGGGCTTCTCAATTTATATAGAAATTGAGTAGTCTTCCTGTATGACTACTGTAACGTCTCGCGTCTGCTGAATCTGGATTGAACGACGATGATCGCGAGTCCGATTTTGTAGGTGAGGTGATAGTTGATCAAAGACAACACTTGAGGTTGTATGTTCGCTTACTCGATACTGATGATTACAGTTCGTTAGCTCAGACAGATCTAATCCGTGGTTCTCTGATACATCTAAATCTTACTTCGGTGTGGGTGTCGTTTTTTTGGAAAAGCTTGATGATTGGTTGATGGAGTTGAAAGTTATTGGTGGAAAAACTAGTAAGGGTAGGAGCAGGAATAGGAGTGGGAGTTCAAGTACGGGTGGTTATAAATTTTATAACGAGGGATTACATCTGTTTTCCGGGTGTGCGCTTACGAGTTTCAAGATAGGTAAAATTGTAAAAAAGTGGACTTAAGGTCCACGGGGTACATCTGGAGGTAACGTAATAAATTATATGCGGTCGTTGAGACTCATGAATTGCCGGTCAATAAATGTGCAAAAACGCAGTGTTCGGTTGGTCCCAACTACCTGGTTGAAGTCGTTACTGGGCCGCTACAATCTAGGCTTACTGTTAATTTGCTTAACCCATGACTCTCAAACAACTACCTCTCGATGACTGCTCGTCAACCTCACGACAATTTCTCCAAAAAAATGTGTGACCATGGGAAGCGAAAAGACGACTGCGGCAGACGCCGACAGATCATACTCTATCTCCCTCAGGTAATAGATGGAAATGTTTAAATATCTGTTATTTGTGGTTATACAAAAAGATGTCAGAGGAGAAAGTTGCACTGTTCAATATGGTAAATATTATGGCAAAAAAAAATCTTTTTTGAAAATCAAATTTTCGAAAGTTCAAAGTCATTGTTATTTTTTTTTTGATTGAGGTCATATAATTTTTCCATATTTTTATTTAGAAAAAAATTACAAATCCAACGATATATAATACTTTATAGTTACGATGAATTTCAAAAATTTCAAAATTTTCAATTTAAATGCGGCACGTGATCTTTTTTTCGGTCAATCTCAAACTTTGCACAAATTTTTTTTTCACCAAAAGGAACCATTCTGGGGGCGTCGTGCTTTGTATCTGGATAAAAATTTTTCGCCAAGTATAGCTTAAGTCCACCCTAGTGCATACGTTAGTGGCAGTTTAAGATCATGATTTTATACCAGGAGAAATGAATCTACACCTTTCGTTGCACAGCAATACGATGTATAAAGGTATACATAGAAGGTCAATATTTTCACCACTTATATATAACAAATATAAGCTTCTGATGATTATATTTATTAGAAATTTATTATGAAACACACTATCACATGAAATGGTCGGAGAAAAGTCTCCTTGTTCATATGTATAAAACAATGGATAGAGACAGGCACGATAAAATGATGACAATCAAAATGTCGCGATTATTAAAATTTAAATAATTTAGAAAAATGAATAACAGAATGTCTAATATTTGGTGTTCCCTCTTTTGGCATCTAAACTAGTCAACATCCATTTTGAAAGTGATATTGAATATTTAATGAATTTGTTGAATTGTTTAAGAAGTTGAAAACCGGACTAGTATCGAAAAGAAAGCATATTATTATTATTTATTGATTTATTGTTTTAAACCATATAAAGTTTATATCGCATATACATTACAAATTATCCAATATATGATTATGTTACAATATGGCTTAGTGTCTAACTTGCAATTAGTTTGCATTAGTTTTGTTAGGTTACAACTACCTCATTTGTGAATTTTATCTAATTTCAATCTAGGAAATTTGTTTGTCTGATCTTCAACATTTTCAGAGTAGAATATGTGGTCGAACTTGCCTACAACTTTTTTCTACTTTCAAGCAAATAATAATTCTTATTTACCCAAAAATCTCTAATACAAATGTCTCAATCAACCTACTGTATAACTGTATCATATAATTACAGTTATTTCACAATTAATTAAAAACTATAACATTTTCATTCGACACCTTTAAACACAAGGCGAAACGACTGATCAATCTGAGAGTGAGTACACATATAAACTGCAAAATCCCAATTACACCTAATTGAATTTGAATTTACACGTTACAATATACAGCGTTGAGAATGATTATAAACTCAATCTTAATTTTAAAAAAATCGTTTATACAATTTCATACTATAACGTAAAACTAAACTGAAGATGCGGAAACGAAAATCTCTTCCTTTTGAACTGTGAAAATGTTAAAGCTCTTGAAATTGTGTTTATGGGTCCAAATAAATATAAGATTAATGTTAAGTTTGTTACTTTACCATTGAATATTTATTGGAGTTTCCTCTGTTTTTGGTTACCTCTACTGACCTACCAGGAATACTATTGTTTAACGTTTTGTTTGGAATATTCGGTCAAGCAGATTCTTATATTTTGTTTAAGTTCAATAATATTTTCTATAAATGTCTTCCGAATCGTAAACTTTTTGCATTAGAATTCTCTACAGGATCTTAACCGGGATCAGATCCGGGCTCAATGTCGGCCATGATAATAATTCCAGTCCAATGTCATGAAACCACTTTCTAGCAGCTGAATGGATTAAAACATTGTTTTGTTGTAGAACAGAACACTTGTTTTCGTAAACACTTCTGGTATTTCAATCTTTCAGATTGCACAGCCCGCTTTCTTATTACACTGACATCACATTTAACATTGACGCAACTCACAATTTTTTATGTGGAAGCTGCAATTTTTGACATCTCCCTAAAAACCGCACATTTCACAGTTTGCGAAAACCGTGTTCGTCTTCCTGGGGAGAGTACGATTTCCGTGGCCCCTCGTTTTGAGGTTATATTTGTGTTCTTGAGGTCATTTCAAGAAAAAAATGTATATATAACATGGTGTCAAATTGGCCTGGTTTAGCCGGTAAATTAAATTTCCTGCTTTTTATAAATTTGCAAATATCTCGGTACCTATGTGAAATATGGCAAAATATCAAGAGAGCTTTTTTGTAGAAAATGAAATTTTATTCGCATAATCTTTGCATTGTAGCTGTCATCCAGAATTTGAACTAGTAATGGAAAAATCATGTGAATAGAATAAGTTGTGGTTAGGTCGTGGAGGGGGCGGATCAAAACGAGGGTCCACGGAAATCGTATAGTCCGCGCAACGAGATTTGACACAGAGAAACTTGTGGGTACCTCGTGATGCTCCTACTACGCGCTACACGTCTTCCGCGATTGGCCGAATCGCTTGAGGAAGACAGCAAACGAGCGTATTGAGTGTAACTGTAACAGAGAGATGTGGTGACCATGAAGTAAGATGGTGGTGACGCTGAGCGCCTACGTCAACCGTTCCCGCCAAAACGTAAGCGTAAGAGTGGGACCCAGTGATCAGTGGTGGGAACAACAGCCTTGCGTCAAGAGTGGGGACTCGCAGTTCCCCCTGCACCCCACTGACGAGATTTGGTGCCAACTCTTGCTGCGCGGACAATACTCGTGCCGTCTTCCTGCTCATTTGTTTTTGCTATAATTTTCAACACTATGTTTTAAGAAGTTCGTAACGACAATCGGCGACCTATTAATTAAATTGTCAGTCTGTTGTGTTTTCCCACAGGCTCTTAGATCAATTATTCGCTGTTCCTTGAAATCATTCAATTCTGTACCACATGGCATAATGAAAAACTGGAAAATCTTAACGAATTTTCAAATACACTGTTATTAGACAAAATGATCTAAAATAATTTGACTAAAACAATCGCACGAGAGCAAGGAATCAGTATCATTGAAAAGCCACTGACAATGAGTCTATAAAAGTTCGTACTACCTAATCCCGAACATATACAGGCATGATCGGTTGTTTTTTGAAAGTATTGTAAGAATAATACAGAAAATGTGCTTGATTCTATGAATATTAACAGTACTGTATTTTTACTTTAATATTCGTCAACTGTACAAAATTCTGCGTTATTTTCGACTAACATCATCTCGTTCGGCCACGGATTTAATCAAAATCAGATTATCACTTAAATCTGTCCACTAGCTCGGAACACGGCAGACTTCCATTAATCACTATCGGTTGCTGCATCAAAGACGAATTCGTTCCATCGTCCTTCGGCAAGCATATCCTACCTAAAACGCGATAGCAAATTGCGAAGTCATTCTATTCGGAAGAACAAAGGGTCAGCGGAAAATTGACTACACGCCCGGGCAGAGAGCGGATCTCTTAAGAATTGACCGTAGGTTACTTGTCGAAATTGATTTTGTCGGTAACGTCTAGTTCACACTGGACGAGGAGAGAGAGGGAGAGAGAGAGAGAGAGAGAGAGAGAGAGAGAGAAAGCGAGATAGAAATAGGGAAAGTTTACGGTCGGAACGGAGAAACAAACCGCAAGAGATAGATGGGGTGAATGGCGAGAGGATTGCGGAGGGTGGCACGTAGCAAGCAAGTCGAAAGGGTAGAAAAGGGGACACGCTTCAGGACTAACTTGACGGGGATCGAGGTTATCAAATTTCATATCGGTTCAACCTCTTGCGGGACTCCTGGGAGTGGCTTCGGGTGGCCACAGCAGACCAGCTCACTCCAATTCCTGCAGACGATTGCTAGCAGCTGTTGCTGGCCCATCGACTTTACTCACGTAACATGCCACCTCCTGCATCTTCCATTATAGTATTTTCTTCCTCACATGCCAATCTTTCAAGCCTTAACGGAGATCGCGACGATTCTAAGGCCTTTCTCCACGGTTCGTAAGAGATTCGTCTATAGTTTAAGTATCACTTCGGTGTACCGGACTAGTTCAACTCCAATCGGAATTCTAATTAGGCAAACGTTGTCAAATTCATACTGGTCGCCTATGTATCGTACACCGTGAGTCGTTATGTATTATTTATTATCAACTCGTTATATATTATGTATTACAGGGTATCGCAACTAAGGAAGAAAATTGTTCGAAACAAATCCTTTTCGTTTTTTTTTTCAAAGCAATTGGTATTTTTTATTTTAAAATCGTGTATTTTATTCTATTGAATCTTGTGACGGATGGAAAAATATCTTTGAGTATGCCGTAAACATGACCTTCAGATAACCTTCAAAGCCAATAAACCCATTCAATTTCGTCATTTAAGCTCATACTGTCATAAAAACTGCGAAAAATCTAAATAAATTCAATCTCATTATTTCTATAAAACAAAATCTAATACGTGTACTCAGTTTTCTAGTACAAACAGATATGTATTATAAAAATATAAGTATATGTCAACTTAGTCTGTTGTATTACACTAATGTTAACACTACTGTTCTCATAACTCGTATAAATCTCACGTAGACTTTGTAAATATTATGTAAGCCAAATGTGGTCGTTTATGACCTTGATGTTAACGCGACCTTTATAAGTACATGAGTTAAAAAAATAAACAAGTGTACCAGTCACATTTTGTTCTCGGCACGGTTTGTGTGAAAAGAAGATTTCGCAGCTTCTTTTAACTGCCGCGCAATGGTTTAAAAGTCTATTAACAGATTTCCGGTAGATAAAGCGATAATTGCAAATAAAGGGGATGCAAACAATAATTTTATGCGGCGAATTCTTTGTTTGAATGAAGGTACGCGTAGTATTATTTCGTTTCATGTTAAAATCGTTGAACTCTGAAATAACGAGATACGAACGTATCGTAAACCCTGCCTGTGGCAACCGCCAATATCAACCGTCTGGAAAATAAACGTATTCGTCCGTCCTGACGTATGTTGCAGTCTTTATCTTAATGGTTCCCCGGAGTCCATTCGGAAGGTAAACGTAATCCCCGCGCGTTCGCTCAGTTTCACGAATATCCGGTTTATTCTAATACTTCCCGGTTTCCTTCGATTCCGAGTACTCGAAGAATGCATAAAATATAAACCGTAGCAACATTTCCACGATACTATTCAGTGGCAGTCAACTATCCACATAGCTGACTGCAGAATGAGAACACGGGTGAACGTCGACCATAAATTTTCGAACGATTCGAACGACGTTGAAACTTGTACGTTGCCGTTGAAATATTTATTGATCTGATAAACTTTGCGATCAAAGCGCGAATTTATACTCTTCAAAGTTCACAACGCTAAAACGGTATCCCTGGAATTAACCGCACTGTTCCCGATTCTCAATTTAAACGTAACTGGACCAATTATTGTTATCGAGACACATTGTCCGTACTTTGTTACAGGCTTGGGCATTATCGAAATAACTTATTTGAAGAATAATCGTTAAAATAGTATATTATTCTATTTGGTTATACGTCATATGAAATAATCTTATTCTGTCAGTTTATTCGAACAGTCAAATAATTGTTTGGAAATTATTTCATTATTTGAATGTCAAATGAAGTCAAATAACTTTTTATTTAATCTTTCATTTGATCAAATAATTCGCACTTAATTCCCAAAACTGTATTTATTTCGTGTACGAAGGAACAATTTTAAGAGCGATTGCAGCAAAACCTTAATTATTAAATTACAAAAAGTAGCATATCCATATGAAATAATTAATTTAGTTATTTTAATAACCTCTCCTTGAGAGGGAATTGTTTATTTTATTTGAACAATGCAATTTAAATAAAAAATTATTCAAATATCATTTGAAATATTATTTGAAAATACTTTATTTGATTTGAACGCCAAATGAGAATAAATATGTTATGTTATTTGTGGAATACGAATAATAAACTATTTAAAATAATTCATTATTTCAAATGAAATGTGCCTAACCCTACTTTGTTATGCAAGTGTTCTAATATTTGAATTGCGTATTTTCGTAACTTTATTATTTAAATGAATGTACAGTCCCAGCCAAATATCCATGATATGGAAAGTGAAATAAAGGTAGCCTTGTCTCGCAATTACGGTGATGGTTCCCTAATGATATGGGTTGCGACCAAAACCGACAAAATGATTTTAATTTGTTTTCTAGCCGCAAAATGAATTTGAGAAGATTGCACAAAATTGATAGAAATAGTATGTTGTTTACCAACATTTTTTTTAAATTTAAGTTAGTTAATTTTTGTTTGTTCCGTTGCATGACCGCGTTAGTGGTGAGCACCACTGGCGGCAACTCATGTCAGGCGAAGATATTTTGCTGTCTGGTTTGATATAAACGTCGACGTTGCAAACTTCAAAGGTGGTTTCTGCAAGATAAAAGTCTGCTCTCTCACGTGATATAGTTCAATTTTACACTGGACCGTTTTAAGATAAACTGAATAATACCCTCAAAATTTGGTGCAAATGTGGTGTATCTCCATCTTTAATGATTGTTTAAACACGTTTAAGCATTCATAATGTATTAACCTTTAGCACTCGAATGGTGACTCTGAGGCGCCGGTACAAATTGTTACACCATTATTCAGAATATTGTTTACATAATTAAATTTGTTTATATTTAATAAATTACTAAACATTTAAATATTGTATGAGGTACTATATCAGTTTCGTACACATATAATGAACAAAAATTATGTACAATGGAAATATTCTAGGTTAGAAGAAATGTTTCATTTTTTAGTTGAAATAGCTCCGAGTGCAAAGGGTTAATACTGGATATCACTGTATTCGAGAAAATCTGCAGAATCTTTTGCTGTAGAGAACAATTCAATATCTTCTATAATAACATCACCATATTTGTTTAAAGTTAGAAAAGATGTCTGTTTTTCAAAATCAAAATTCTCAAAAACTGTGAGTCAAAGGGAAAAATGAAGGGCAGATTCGGCATCAACGCAAGAAACCCTGTAAGAATCGCATAGTGAACATCGAAACGTCAAAATAAAGTTTAATTTTGTTGGACTGTGTTATTAATATGGTTGTAAAGGAAAAATAATTGTTAATTTTGAGTTTGTTTAGGATAAATGCGAGTGGCTTTATAGAAATTTCGCATTTCCTTCTCTGTTAGCATATACAGTATTTCATCGATAATCGTCGCCACCACGTGTCCGGCCGGCGTCAATTAACGTTCAGATAATACTATTCTTTGACTTGTGCCGAACGTAGAAAAGTACAGTGAAGCTCGAGAGGCCTCGGTTGCCGAGGAGTGTAACATAATAAGGATCGAGTATGTCGGTGTGAAAACAACACCTAACCCAGTGACAAAACTTCTTTATTTTTTATAATTTTTTTATGGAATTTTCACCAACATATTCGTGACATTTTTCTAATGAAAATGATACCAAATCAGATATAATTGCGATGGTATTTACTTGAGCAATGGACGATGAAAGTGTCGGAAAATTATTGTAAATATGATCCGAATTACATCGTGTTTGGTATTATTTTAAACAGAAAACTGCTACAAATATATTGGAGAAAGTCTCATAAAAAATAAGTAATAATAAAAAAGTTTTTTTTATTGGCATTACACTGTGAGCACACGTGGGCCTTTGAACTGTGTCACCGACTGCGACTATCTGCATCTCTTTCTTTCCCATGCGCTGTCCTTCATTGCGCCCGAAACTTTCATCGTCCATTACTCAAGTAAATATCATCGCTATTTCTTTTTTTTTTATCTTATTTGGTATCATTTTCATTAGAAAAATGTCACGAATATATTGGTGAAAGTTCCGTCAAAAAATAATAAACAAGAAAGAAGTTTTTTCATTGGATTAGTAGTGATCTCACGGATGTACTCGACCCGTACAATTATCGTTCAGAATTTCACGACAATTAAAGATGAAATACTGTAGTTTTGTTTTTTTTAAATAAACGCTATATTTATTTTTTTAAACCAACGTACAGTCTTTCCTTAGTCAAGTGCAATATGGTACCAAACCCAAATTTTTCATTGGTATGGAATAATAATAAGAATATATCAAAAAACACGTTGGCTTTGTAGAAATTTCGGGCAGTGTAGCACAATTACAACTATTTGGTAAAATAATGTGGCATCGCACTCACGCACGTCTTATAAGTGTCAAGAGTAATCATTGTTTATAGAAATGTAAAATATAACAAAGAAAAAGTGATTTCATATTCAGTTGTGATTAACATAAAGTTGAAGTAGAAATTGTTTACGTGAAATTTGATACAGGATTAAAAAGGCAAAAATAACTGTAAGCGTTACGGATTAAAACTATATTTTCCTAATATCTAACACATTAAACTGTTTCATAAAGAATTCATACATGTGTACAACTACGTTATAAACTAAATTGCGAGGTAAGTGCTCTTGCCTTTTCTTATTATTAGAAAGTAGTAAGTATTAACGCTAAACATACGACGACCGGTCAAATGACCGGTTTCAGATTTTTTATTTTACAATTATTGGAGTTGTAAAGATGGCTTCATGGGAATTGATTTAATGGATTTCTTTATTCGAGCATATGTTGTAATCAAAATCACGCAAAGTCTAAATGAATTCAATCTTGTTGTTTTTATAAAAGAATGCATACTAGCCAATTGTAATGCTCGGTAGGTTTAGTGTTAAGTTGATAGATCCAATACATTTTTTTATTTCAGGATGGGAAATGTATTCGGCTACTTATTCTATAAGGTATCGTAAACTTCTATAGTGCTTTGAGTATTTATAGTGTGTTAGATGCTCCTCGTTGCCTCTTCAACAGCTAGAGAAAGTACTGCGGTTGCAAATGTGACGGGTACTAATCACTCCTATGGTGCGCAGTAAGTTGCAAGAAATACAGAAGGCTTTCATGGTCCATTTTGTATTCACACATTTGTGTGAGAATTCTGTGATCGCGACCCTAAAATAAAATATTTCGCATGTTCCTCTTTTATAGGTAATCGTTTACGATAAACTTCCTCTCAGACACCTCTCAAACTTATTATTTTATTGTTTATGTCTACTCCCCTACATTATTTTTTATTCTTTATATTAAAAGTAACGTAAACGTCATTATATTATTGATCCTTGCTTTATTTTTCACTTCAAGTGCACTATGATAAATGTCAATCTCGAGTAATAAAATTTATAACAATGTCAATCTCCAAATGATCTCAAAAAATGTGGTTTTATTAAAACTTATTGTTCATCATAAGAATTTGCCTCTAAGCAAATAATATTAATAGACCTTGTTTTATGTCAGAAATGAGTGAGTTATGTGAGACATTCTATGTATTTCTCTCTGCAATGAGATCGTTCCATCTGTTGACCAATAATGCGCCTGTTGACAAATAATTAATAATAATTAAAAATAAACCTTACCGCCGCATACCTGAGGACCGCGGAAAGGCTCGAAACTTGTTTTGGTTATTTATTTCTTCCTCTTTGTTACTTTCCCAAACGTCATTTTCTCTTGCATTTACGCGTAGCGAATCTCGTGGCTTCTTTCGCGACTCTTTGGTCACTCCGTGCACGTTAATAACCTTCATCTTCCGGGAAGTATTCCCTTCAGCGTTGAGGTTCTCTAGCGGCCTAAGGTCGACGCATCGCGTCTACCTTTACACGCTTGGCTTGATCATGCACCACGACAATATCGTGTCGTTGCATACTTCCGCCGCCGAGATTCATGCATACTCAGTTTGGTTCTGTTTTATTTACACACTCGTGCGAGGATGCTTACTACTACATCGCCTATTTCCAGCCTTTCCGTTGGTCCTTTACAATACACAGATAACTACATCTAATACGCCAGTTTTTTACATCAAAGTTAACATATTCAGTACGCGACTTACACTCTACACACCGCAGTATATAGGGTGTTCACGCTATCACTAGCCAGCATTTTTCTTGCAAATAATAAATATTAGAAAAAAATGATAGAGGAAAAAATAATAGAGTTTTTGGTAAGTAACATAATAGCGTATGTAATTTTCTTGAGTTTGCACTACTTTCTTAGAAATGATGGTGATCTTCAATTTTTTAAATGAAATCCTATATATTTTTTTATATCATATGAAAGCGTTTGTCAAGACAAAGTTATTCGTATACAATACAATGACCTTCAAGGTCATACAAGATCAGAAATGGCAGAAAAATTTTGAATATTTCGTACGTAATATTTCGTAAAGATATCATTTACGATACACAACGCCCAGAAATGTAAACGACTTGCAAAGGAACCTAACGCAATCGTGTGCATTAATATTTCGGACAACGCTAGAAGAAGCTAGCAAGAATGTAATTAATAGAGCCGAAATATGTAGTCATGCACAAAGAAGTTATATTGAACATTTACTATAGTCTCGTCAATAAGGTATACTTCGAAACGCATTAGTACGAAATTTTCGAAATATTTCTTCCATTTCTGAGCTAGTATAATCTTGCAGGTCATTGTGTCGTATACGAATGAATTTGTCTTGTATGAAAAAATATATAACATTCCATTTACAAAAATTGGAGGTCACCGACATTTTCATGAAAATAGTGCAAATACAACAAAATGACATACGCCATTAAGTTGCTTGCAAAAAACAGTATTACTTTTTCCTCTTTCATTTTTTTCTAATATTTATTACTTGCAAGAAAAACGCTGGCCAGTAATAGCGTGAACACCCAGTATATTTAAAGAGATACATACATATCTATCCGCAACACTATGTATCTGTGTTCTGTCGCTAATAATTGGCTTTTGCAGGTATATTATGCAAACTTAAAAAATTATCATACCAAATAAAATTGTTTTAATCGCAGATAATTGAAACAATTCCAAAGGAAATACAGTATTATCACCGTGAGTGCAAAAAAGGTCTATGCCGTGAATGTCGAAGTTTTATCCCCACCGCTGGGAGGATCGCCCTTAAAACCAGTCAAGCGGTAAACTAGCTGGATGACGGAGCCAACGAGGGGTTGAGTATCGGTGAAACTTATACTAATGCAAACGCAGCAAAAGATTGTAACTTTTCCAATTTTTTATTTTTTTTATGAAACTTTTATCATCGTTCTCGTCCTGCTTTTCTAATTAAAATGACGCTAAACACGATATAATTACGTTTACAATTACTTGTGTAATAAGCGATTAAAGTTTCAGGCGTAGAAGATGGCGATGAATGAAAAAGAAAGAGTGCCTGAGAGTCGAAGCGTTCGAAAAAGATGAAAGACTGGCACGAGCTAAGAGCTTTAAATAAAAAATTAAACTTCCACATTATTAGTTTTGCGTTAATGAAACTATTGCCATCGTATTAGTCTTGTTTTTCTAATTAAAATGACCCCATACACGATAAAGTTACGATCATAATTACATACTTACGAAACAAGCGATAAAACTTTACATACTGATCGTAAATGTCATGTCCGAAACTTTAATTCCTTGTTACACAAGTAATTGCGATCGTAATTATATCGTGTTCGGTGTCTCTTTAATCAGAATAAAGAGACGAATACGATGGTAGAAGTTTCATTGACGAAAATTCAAAAATAAAGAATTTTGAATTTAAAAGGCTGAGCTGCCACGAGTCCTTCCATGTTTGCCGAACACACGAACTCTGTTTCTTTTTCAATCGGTATCTTTCTGTACGTTCGGCGCACTACAAAAAATGTAGTCCCGATTCTATGAATGTCGCGCTGTAGACCCGAAGCTACATACGACTCTTACGTAGATAATGCTGTAAATATATTTCCACTTCAGAAATGAAGCAATTTTGAATGTGAAATGTATTTCATTGAAATATGTTTACACTGCATTCTATAGCTGTAAATACAATATAATCTTATTAGTATTTATTAGAAAGTAATATAATCCTAACATTGAAAGAAGTCAGTTGAATTTGAACACACCGAGCACGTAAATGTCATAATCATAATATTTAATAAATAGCTCAATGTTTTACCGTACTTCAGACAAATCTGACATCTTAATCAATTCGAAGAACATTTATATTATTATTACAATTCTTTTGATCGTTCTACTGGCCATCCAGGGACGACTAGAATAAAACACATGATAGGTACTCTCCCCGGATGAAAAGGGATTTGAGATGAATTCATGCTTCGAATTCGTATCATTTTTCTCCCCATGCCGACGCGTGTGTCCCATATTTTTGGAACTCAGACTCGTGAAGAGGAGATATTGCGTGACTAGACTGATTGTAAGCCGTATTGACTATCCCCTATTCGACGGAACCAGATGTAGTTTCTTGACAATAAGACGATGTTTTTACCATTAAGAAAAGATGTTCGTGGAGTTTAATTCAAAAATGGAAAATCTTGAGATTTTTAAGGTACCATTTTGATTTGACATTTTTCTCTTTTAGGAACTGCTTTAAAGGTTACCACTCAAAATCTGCTAATCATTGATACGATACAGTTCCAAATATTTCAATGTTATTACAATTTTTGTCAATAAATTGTCAATGAACTGCGGGTTTTATGCATTTATGAGAAAAAGCGAGTAGATCAAATGCAAAACGGTAAATACATTTAAACAATTAAAGATCACTGTTTTATTACTTCCAACTCTTTAAAATTATTAAGACAATTAATGAATATTTATTCAGCTCCAGTATCTTGAAATTAATACAAACGATTTTGATTTTGCATAAATCTCCGCATTCTAATTATCAAGTTTTTCTGCATTTATGGGTGAATGGTCTCATCTCCAGTTCAATCGATAATATCGATACTGAATTCAATAATTGAATAGTAAATTAAGAAAAAGAAGATGGTTGCTATGTCATGAATACTTACATTTACGTTTGTTATAATTTAGTACATAAATATGAAAAAGAATCATTATGGACTGTGTAACCTGTGCTCCTTTGAAATTCCCCCGTATATACCCTTGCGATCATCAATTTTACAGAAATGTATTTTAATTAGTGTCCAATTACTGTTTTCGGTATTGCCATATATTTATAACAGAATTTGAAAAACCATTTATGTCTTGCATTTATATCTCCCTTAATAATTTTTTTAATTGGTCAGCTGATCAATCAAAATTTCTGGTTAGTTGTCATTAATACAGACCACGAATATGGTAGACATTATAATAAGCTATTTCGCGTAATTCCTTTACTTCATACTTTCACTAACTATGTTACGAGCCGAGGGTTAAGTAGGTGATGCGTGACCGAGGATTGTGAGATTTTATGAGAACTTGATGAATTCTGGATTGTCCGATCGGGTCGCCACCTCGCCAAGATAGGCAGAGTTGTGTTGAATTACAATTAGATTACTTCACGAATTATAATTTTTTTTGGTAATTATTTACATTAGTGGCTTCTTCACCGATTTTGATGACGTTGAAATATGTTGTCAAGGTCATCATTCCGAACAACTTTTTCCTATACATGTTACCGCTGCTCAGCTTTAGTTTCCAAGATATTCGCAAAAAAGTTTCAATAACGCAGCCACGGTCACAACTTAAAACGACTTCAATCAGTTGAGACCCACTGTCTTGTCTGTTTATGTTTACGAACTGAAACGTGAGATGAATCGTGTTGAACGCGAACTCATTTAATTGTCAGCTGTGTTAGCATACAGAGTATTAAGCATGAAACTATACGAATTCTTGGATATCTGCAACAATCAAGAAAATATATAATAACCGAGTATATAAATATATAAATATATAAATAATATATAAATAACCCAGACCTAACCCAGACCTATTCCGATTACTTTTCGAGATGTTGAAACTTTTTTGCGAATATCTTGGAAACTAAAGCTGAGCGGCGGTAACATGTATAGGAAAACGTTGTTCAGAATGATGACCTTGACAACATATTTCAACGTTATCAAAATCGGTGAGGAAGCCCCTAATGTAAATATTTACCTTTTTTTTTTTTAATAAGCTTAAGTGGTACTCCCTGTGGGGAGTTATAAAGCTATACATTAGGATTAACATAATGTCTGATATACAGTTTGTTAATATGATTTCTTACAGTTATACATTAGTAGTGTAGGTACAGCAGAATAGAACGCATTAAGTACATAATTCCAAATCTTTGAATTACATTGTTTGAAAAAATTAAAAAGAACATGACATGCCTGGATATTCGGTTTATAAAGTAATGATCCGATATTTAAGGGTGGAAACAAATTGAGCTTGCTTAATCTTTTCATAAGGTCAACTCTTTGTGATTCCAACAAGGTACATTGCCAAATGATATGGTTAAGATCTTGAACCTCATTGCCGCAGTTACATTTGGAATCATCTATTATATGTAGGCGTGAAAGGGATTCTGCAAGATGATAATGATTTGATCTACAACGTTTGAATGTTACAATAAATTCTTCACGAATTATAATGACAATGTAATTCAATTACATTCTTTTACATTGATTTGTAATTTGAAATTCAGTCGCTTCATTCAATTAAATTACAATGTAATTTGCAACTCCGGACTCTCATTCAATTAAATTACCCTGTAATTTGTTTTTATATTTTAAATATAATTTCAAAATACAGTATAGTTATTATGCATTATATATAAAAAGCATAAGAGGCGGAAAAAACGAAATTGAGAGGGAATTAGTGGTGATAAGGAACTATGTGAAAGTTTGAAAAAAAATGAGTATCAGTGATGAACATGGTACTATTCATAAATTCATATTATGTGATCAAAAATAATCTTGTTTATTACGTTCGTTTCAGAAAAGAAATATAAATTGTAGAAAGTAAGTGCATAGGTACCTTCTTTATCTAATTTACAATATTTATGGCAATCGCCATTAATACGACTCATAAGACAAAATTAGTACAAAAAAACTAACACTTCAATATGAAAGACCCAAAGAATAAGAACATGCAATGGCTCACATTGAATGGAAGACAGATGATACGCAGTACAGTCACGGAACGAGGACAGCCACAAAACCTAAACATAAAATTGAGTTGTCTGTGAGTGCGATATTGTAAGCGAGAAACGTATACATTGAGTAATTACATTGCATTATCTTGTATTTCAATTATATTTTATATCAATTACATTATATTTCCATTACATTGTATTTTAATTACATTAATTGTATTCCAATTACACTCATGACTCGCGTAATTAGCAATTAAATTAAGTCAAAGGTTCGAATTATATAATGCAGAGGAAGAGAGGAAGAGAGGGAGAGAGGGAGAGTGGGAGAGAGAGAGAGAGAGAAAGAGAAGTCTCCGTACGCAACAATCAAGAGAACAAAAATATTTTAGCTTCTTCGAATTGGTACTCAATCTTTAATTGCAGAATTGGTGCTACGCGACTCCACTCAAATTTATGCTAATATTATTTAATGTGTAACTATTAATAATATAACTATTTGTGGATTTACATGAATTCTTACTATCTTATTACGTTTCTATTTACCACTTTGATAGAGATGAATATTAAATTTAAATATAATATTAAATATAATTTAATCGAATCACTGCATTTTTAAAGTACATTGTGGATGTTCACTTATGGGCTAAAAACGATAATTTGCACGATCTTCTGTAGCTGAATCATTATTAAGGTTTTAAGTCTATTATTGTACTAACTCATAAACTGACAATGAGTGGAACTCGTATAAGAATTTATCAATCCTTTCAGAGAGCAGAAATCTTAAAAAAAAAGTAGAAACGGTGGAAAGAGTGATAAACCACGTAAAAGAACGATAAACGTATCCACTAACTGATGGACATTCCCTTTAAGCTGCACTATGAGAGGAACAACTCTCGACAGCAAGTTCTTCGCTCCGAGCTACGAGGAGGTTGTACTCATCTTATAGATGATGAAGAGCTAGAGTTGCAAAGAAATGCGCAAAAATCGACAGGAAAGTTTTCCAGTTAGTGGATAACAACGTGATTATTATCTCTGTGGTTTTTCGAGCGATATCCAAGCGGAAAATTTATCGTGATTTCTGCAAGGCAAAAAATGAGATGCTATTCCACTTTACCTCTAATATTTGTGGTCTAGTTGACAGGCACGTCTTAATCTTGCATATGGATATATTAGGTATAAGTAAATTTACATTAGCGTTCAAAAGTTTGGAAACAGTTACATTTTTCAATCAAACAAGTAATCCCGTGTTAATATACTAAAAGTAGCCGTCTATAGTTTAACAAATAAAACTGTTTTTCTAATGTTTTAATTAATGTTATATATGTACGTGTTCCGCTATTTCTTCCTTCAGCTTACGAGAGGGTTTGCTGTTTTGAATGCAAAACAGTAAAATCATGTAAAGAAATTAAACATACTGCTGTATCATTTCCAATCCAATGGAATTGAAAGTCGCAAGCAATTTCGATTTTACATAAAAATCTGCAGTCTAAATATAAGTTTTTTAATATGTAGGTCCACATTGTTTTAATAAAATTAATAAACAGAATGTCTAAATTTTGTTCTGACGTCATCGAAAAAGGTGCTCGTGTAATATTTAATAATATCTCATTTGTTCCATTTAAGTTGATTTTCTTATGTACAAAATATGTATATTTTGATGTAATAAATGTTGCGTATGGGTAATTCCATGTGAAGCGGATCACTCTTTTAGCAGTACACCTCCGATTTTGTTGGAATTAAAATATGTTGTTGTTGTTAATCCATGGGAAAATAAGGGGTTTAGGTAAATCTGACACCAACTAAAAATGTAAATGAGAAATAACGACTTTAACGATTATCTGCGCACATGACACAACAGAACTCTTTCATTGGTTAATCCCCTACTCGCGCTTAAGACGAAGCAAATTTTAAATCACTTCCAGTATATGTATAATGACTATGTGCATTAGTAATAATATTTAAACTGACCCACATGTTTCTTCTTGTATATTAAGTTGACATTCGTAATCAGCTTTCCCTAAAATCCCGATAAACAATTTTTGAGAAGAACGAATAATTTTGCGCAACCATATTGGATCCGCCATTTTGTTTTTTTTTATAATTTGAAGTTCAGATTCGTGATCAGCTACCCCAAAAACGTCGTTATACCAATTTTCAAGCAGAACTAATCATTTTTTAATGTATATGTCCGCCATATTGGATCCGCTATTTTCTTTTTTTATAACTTGAAGTTCAGATTCGTGATCAGCGACCCCAAAAAACGCCTTAAATCCAATTATCAAGCAGATCTAATAATTGTTTAATACGTTTTGAGGTTTTGACCACGTTTTGGCGATTTGAGACCACTGTGCGACCTCACGGCCGCGGCCGTCACCCTCCGCGCCCTCGCAGCTCTATCATCAGCTAACTTCAAAGCGGTGAAGTCGTAGCTTTCGACAAGTTCGCCTTTATTTTTCTCCATGTCATTGGAGTTCAATCATCAGATTTTATTATTTTTGTGATATATTTACACATCACAATAAAACAAATGAAAAAAATTCCGTCGATACCCGTGAGGATAAAATGTATATGTTGTCAGGGACATGATTCTGAACAAATTTTTTTTTTATGTCTTACCATCGTTCGGTCTTACAATTAGTTTTGGAGATAATTGCAAACAAGCTATGGATACTACAGTACAAGAAATTCTACCTTTTAAAATGACGAAACTCATGCTTTAAGGTGTGGGGAGGGTCCACCCCACCACCTGCACCCCGTTCTAAAAGAACCTATCCCAGACCTAACCAAAATTCGATTAAAATGGCGAAATTCGCTGTAATGGACTTAACAACGTTTTGCTTTAAATACCTCGGAAAGTAAGAACGAACAACGGTGACATGTATAAGGAAAAGTTGTTGAGAATCACACCCCAGATAACATATTGAAAGCTTATCAAAATCGGTAAGGTGTCCCTTTTCTAGATGGTTGAATACCCTACGAAGGATTAGGTTCGTACGACTTTTAAATGAATTTTGGTTAGGTCTGGCTTAAATTTCATGGGGTGTAGGTGTACGGAGGAGGGTAAAGCCCCATCACCGCTCTAGAGGACGAATTCGGTCATTGGGAAAAGGCGGAGTTTGCTAGAATCATCCTGACAGTTTTTTGTGAATATCTAAAAAACGAAGGCCAAGTGACAGTTTTTACAAAGGAAAGTTTGTTAAAAATGTCTAGCTGTACAACATATCTATGTTATAAGTCATCAAAATCGTAAACAATTTGTTTGTAAACTTTTGTAGCTTTTGTAAATAATTACCTAACCTTTTTCACAAGTTTCCGCTGCGTTTTATTTCGAATTATTTCAAATACACAGGAAAATAATAAAATGTTGATTTTAAGGATACCAATAAGTAGTGTCATTTTGTCGACTTAATTAATACCACCCATAGTATGAAGGACATTGGTTTTTCGAAGCCTACCGATGAATAACGGTCGAACTTGCCTGTATCGCCGGACATCGCGTCCTTTGCCGGAGGATCCTGACATCACCTTTTAGGTCTTACGGAGTTTCAAAACAATCATAGAATACGCTCATAATTTTAAAAATGTTTCACCCTTGAACCGGGGATCGAAGGCGTTGATTCAAAATCGGCCAAAATTACCCAAGACCAATTTTCCTGAAACTTTGCATATTGGTAGCCCTTTGGGTGCAAAAACTTTTTCCCAGGACTTCATGGTTACGGAGGGGGCGGGGGTCAAAGTACGTATTTTGCGAAATCTGTTATGTGCTGTAACTTTTAATCAAAATACGATATCGACCCGGCTCTGATACCAAAAAATCATAAAAAATTCAAGCTTTCCAACGGTGTATAAGTTTATGTAATTTATTTATTACTAACATAATTTTTTAAGAAAAATTGCAATTCCTAAAAAAAGTATCGCCTGAGACATCAAATATAGCTCGTCATTTAAACAAAATTCAGGAAAATGAAGATAATACATTTACCATTTGGGACGGAACATGTGTATATTTAAATAAAAGTATATATAATCACAGGAAGCGTATTTTCCACGATTGAAATGAATATATAGGTCGAGTAGTTGACAGCGCGCCTCAGCTTCTACTCACATTTTACTTTACAACTCAAAGACGAATAATTTCCCCAAGGTATGACAAGCACCATTCGAAAGGACATGAAATGTACTATTAATGCAGCGTTTTTGGTTAAAATCAGGCGATAATTTTTTTGGGAATTGCAATTTTTCTAAATTTTTTACACCTTGAAAAACACGAAAAACGTGAAAAAAATATGTTAGCAATAAAAAAATGACATAAACTTATACACCGTTGGAAAGCTTGAATTTTTTATGATTTTTTGGTGTCAGTGCCGGATCGATATTGTATTTTTATTAAAAGTTACAGCACATAATAGACTTCGCAAAATACGTACTTTGACCCCCTCTTCCCCGTAACCATGAAGTCCTGGGAAAAAGTTTTTGCACGGAAGCAATGTTAGACCCAAAGGGCTACCAATATGCAAAGTTTCAGGAAAATTGGTCTTGGGTAATTTTGGCCGATTTTGAATCAACGCCTTTGCAAAATAAAAATATTTTTAATATTTTTGCATTAAAAAACTACCTTTGAATATAAAATGATGAATTGCTTACAAAGAGCACTCTTTTGCAATGATGATTAAAGAAAGATAATGTTTCTATCTGTAATAATAACCGTAAGATAAATTGTCTTGTGAAGGTATTTTTCGTAAAAATCGGCCAAAATGACAAACTTCGATGGTCTGTATCCTTTAAACAATTTCGAAAATAACAAAATTACTATGTTGACATTGAATAAGAAGAAACCTGTTTCGCGTATCTCATTGCGCGGTTGCTTTGTTATAAACTCTTTCACTCGATCACCCAAACATCATGAATTTTCATATACATGGTGGAATTATAAAGCGTTACAGAACAATATCTCCAAAAATACTGATTATACGCAAAAATGTTTGAGATGAAAGTTGTTCAGTACCGAGGGGGACCTCCCTACCCACCCATCATGTGGTGGGACTCTTATTTTTCCCGATGGGCACTCCAAGGTGAGGTGAAGGTCAACTTTCTTTTTTTTAATGAAATGATATGTTTTTTTTATAAGGAAAGACCATACATACAAAAATCTATGCGAAATTCGAAAGAAAGCAAGCCTAGTCGGGGTTCTCTGCGCCGTCTCGGCGCGCGGCGGCCACGCTAATCCTAATCAACTTCAACTATATCATCTCTTTGAGATCCCGAATATGATAGTGTGTATTTGTTATTAACAAAATAACTTTTATATGTAGATCATACTTTTTTGCCACTAGGTGTATATCATATATCGTATGCATATCGTATACCACATATCTGTATAGATATCCTTTGGATATACAGATTACACTAAAATGTCTTTAACGAAAACGATTTGTTGCCGAACGTTGAACTACTTCATTTTTTTCAAGGACATCGCGATCCGACAGAAATGTTTTTATTATTTCTGTCATATATGCATCGAAAGAAAATGGTTAAAAAAGATACCGTTAATACCGGCGACGAAAACGCTCATCGACAAGATCACCCAATTTCGAAGGTAACAAAATGATGAGTTAACCCCTCTCCCCTATTTTCACATGGACTACAACATATTTCAATTTCAGTAAAATCCGAGATATAGCAAAACAAGTGATCCGCTTCACATGGAACAACGCTACGTTAAAATGTCGATTTTCGACAGCAGCAACGAAATTAAGTAAACATGCTTTCAAACATAACGGAAGGTACACCGTTAACGGCCAAAACATATTCACGATGAAATTTTATTTGTACTTTACGTACGTTATAGTGTTTTCGGTACTTGTTAAATATCATTGCATCGCATTGATGATTAAAAGACTCATTATAATTGACGTATTTCACAAAATGATGTTATTTGACACTTTCATATTGGATCGTGAAATCCGCATTTTGAAGCGTGTAAATCAAAGTCGTAATTTTACTGCCAACAGTAACAAGGTACCTACACAAGAGAGAAAACAATACACAACCGCCAAAGCAGAAACCAGGCAAATGAAACGGGAAATAAAAGTTGTAGTAAAAGGGTGGAAATGAATTTAACCAGAAATATAGGTAAGCGAGTGAAACCCCAAGGGAATAAAAGAACACACTCACGCACACAGATACGCACAGTCGATTCATCGCGGTCTATCAAACAGATTGTAATAAGTTTCGCGTTCCCGCAAAAATGTCCCTGTCAATGTAAACGGTGACGGGTTATCGTATCAATGTCACGCTTTCGTTTTTTTACACGACGTAAAAGCGTGTGGACAAAGAACGCATCGGAATAAAACGCGACACATCCATTGTTATAATCTCGCTTTAATTGCATTTTCTACCTCAATGAATAGCCCGGATGCTTCTTTGTTCTCATTTCGTGGTATTACGCGGCCTGTGGATGCACACATTCGTGTCCACGTCGTTAATGCCGCCTGTTTTCATACAAAATACAGTATTTTTCGGTTACCACCTAGACCGGCTTATCATAATTCATTCTGCGGGCTGGTATATTATTACGAAATTGTTGCCGGATCGGCTGAAAAGTTGTTGCACCGTGAAGATAATTATGAGAAAAATGTCTACGGTTTTCTAAATTTGTATACATTTTATACATGTGTATTTAATGCAAAAGATACATTGAAAGACCTCAGAAACGTCACTTAATTTAAATGACACTTCTCGTTTGATTTATACTACAGTGTGGCGGCCACTTCCTGTGCTCGTCAACAGAGGGACAGTACAACAACACCTTTCCTGCGACTACCTGAATCTTCCTCTGTTTGTATGTATACCCTCCTAAACTGTCCTTACGACATCCCACGTCTAAGGCACGGGTCCGCTAGATAGCCTTACTGACGAGTCCTCTAGCGGGCCTAGGACGAAACGCTTCCTTCTCCTTTTTCCATCTTTTCATACTCCGAAAACCTGCCGCCATAACAGTAAAGTCGCGATGACTGCAGCCACTTCGGGTCCTGCACATTGCGTTCTACGCGACGGGCATGATTCCACGAGATTCCTTTATATTTTGCCGCAAGCGCCGAGTCTACCGACCGACTCCTAGCGTGTCGGTGACCCAATACTGATGCAATGACAAAACTTTCCTTGATTTTAATTATTTTTTCATGAAACATTTATTAACACATTCGTGATATTTTTTTGATTAAAATAAGATCAAATATGACATAATTCGGTGCATATGTGCAAGTTTAACCCCTAGCACTCGAATGGCGACTCTGAGGCGCCACTACAAATTGCTACACCATTATTCAGAATATCGTTTACATGATTAAATTTGTTAATATATAATAAATTACTAAACATTTAAATATTGTATGAGGTACTATATCAGTTTCGTACGCATATAATGAAAAAAACTTATGTACGATGGAAATATTTTAGGTTAGAAGAAATGTTTGGTATTTTAGTTGAAATAGCTCCGAGTGCAAAGGGTTAATTGGTGATAATACGTTTCTAAAGTACAAATTTACATAGGCAAACATGCACCGAATTTTGTCATATTTAGTCTAGTTTGAATCATGAAAGTGTCATAAATATATCGGTAAAAGTTTCATCAGGAAATAACGAAAAGCAAAAATGTTTTACGATTGCATTTGTTGCAGAGATCGACTCTTTTGATGTGTGCCGACTTCTAGTCTCTCTTTATTTTTCATTCGTTGTCTTCATTGTGCCTGAAACTTCTTATCGTCAATTAAACATGTAGACATGATCCAAATTATTTCGTGTTTGGTATCATTTTAATCAGAAAAATGTGACGAATGTGTCGGCAAAGCCTTCATGAAAATATAAGTAAAAACAAACAACTTTTGTCATTGCATTATTATTACTTCACCGACAAACTTTGACCCGTATCATGTTGTATTTCTTGGCTAAGTCGAACGGTCGAGCGTCTCGGCCCTTTAGAGGTATAACCCGCTGTAGGAGGGATAATTTTACTGCTCCTATCCTATACAGCCTTATAGCACTCTTGGCGACAATATTGCATTCTTTGATGGTAAACTATTGACGTTTATGAAGCAGTATAGACACTATTTCCGTATATAACAAAATAGTAAATAATTTAAGGGGGTATTCCCATTCAGAGCCGTCAATTTTAAATAATTGACGAGATAAAAAATAATTAGATTATTACTGATCAAGTGTTTTAAAAGTTCGTATACATATTTGGCTATATTTTACGAGGACACGTAACAAGTGTAATTTTTATATCTTCATTATTACTTAAATTATTGTATGACTTCCGCAAAATATCGCTTTCCATGGCTGCTGTGATATCTAATTAATAAACTCATCCATCTTCTTCAAACTTTACACACAAAAAAAGAAACCCCTTTTGTTTTGTGAACTGGAGTTATGTCAATATCGGCGATAGTATCTTGGCTTGGAGAATTTTCAATTTTAATGAATTTCTGGGATATACAGGGTGTTTCGTCTAAAGCAGGACACCTAAATATCTCCTCTACCTCTGAAAATACAAAAAATGTTTCTAACATAATCTAAATGGTTTCAAAAGACGAATCAGATGGAAGAATCGTTTCTTATAAATTGTAATTTTTTAATAGTTTTTTCAAGGTCATTCGTGTTTTTTTACATATATACACACATTTTTTGTTGTTTTATGTTATAGCAAACATTATTGTGCATTCATCCATGTTTAATAGCACGACCTTGAAATGACCGTGAATTCTAAAATTTGCTAATTAATGCAGAACTTACGTTCAGCGACATTTCAGATTTCAACGATAACAGAAATTCGACCATGAACTTGGACTTGTAAATAAACACATTGTATCATTCCTCTGTGTACATAGAGAATGCGAGAGATATGTATTTAAGAGTTTGCTCAATGATAGATTTCTCAGTGTATCGACAAGCGATCCATAATGCGTTATTTAGAACAGGAGAAAATTCAAATGGTTTTAATTTACGGTGAAGCTCGAGAGTGTCTAAGAGAAGCAATACAAATTTACAAAGACAGATTTCCAGAACGTTCTCATCCATCACGTTCTGCATACTCAAGTATTGTTAATACATTTTGTGAGACGTAAGACTGTTACTCATGAAGCAAATGTAAACAATATCATCGCTAAAGTTAATCAAAACTCGCATGTTAGTATAAGGCAACTTGGACGGTATTAGTCTGACAAGCATATTCCGGATTCTTCATTCACAAAAATTTCATCCTTTCCATTTATCTCTTCACCAAGAGCTCCATGGAAGAGACTTTGAAAACCGCGTACACTTTTCACAATGGGGTTTTCGAAAGAGCTGTACAATCTGTCGTTTTTCGCCTCGCGAAATGTATCACAACGGAAGGCCATAATTTCGAACATTTATTGCAGTAATAAACGTGATTATTTACAAGTTCAAGTTCATGGTCGAATTTCTGTCACCGTTGAAATCTGAAATGTCGCTGAAAGTAAGTTCTGCATTAATTAGCAAATTTTAGAGTTCACGGTCATTTCAAGGTCGTGCTATTAAACATGGATGAATGCACAATAATGTTTACTATAACATACAACAACAAAAAATGTGTGTATATATGTAAAAAAACACGAGTGACCTTGAAAAAACGATTAAAAAATTACAATTTATAAAAAACGATTCTTCCATCCGATTACGTTAGAAACATTTCTTGTATTTTCAGAGGTAGAGGAGATATTTAGGTGTCCTGTTTTAGACGAAACACCTTGTATGATTGGTATTTTAGTAGAAAAATGTTCTACTCCATCATTTTAGTTCACAAGAAAAAGATAATATTTTTTATATGTATGTAAAAGTTGAAGAAGATTGATAACTTCATTACTGAGAAATCATGGCAACCTTCATGGATATTCTGCGGGAATCATGCAATAATTTAAATGATATTGTCGGGTTTATTTAGATCAGCGCTCGGATTTACTTGCTCGCGGCGGCCGATTTTCGAAGGATACGCCTCCTCGACCCGGCTGCGCGTCTCGCTCCCCGTGGCGGCCATGGTGCTCGGAGCTTGGTCAGGCTCCATAGTCGTACAGGTCGTACCATAGCACAGACGCCATTCGTGGCGCATCAGAGCAACACTCGTGTCAATAAGTTTCCACATTATCATCGAGGTACTATTCCCAATGCCTTTTGTTTGTTAGTGGTATCCCTTGTAGGCCTATTCCACTATATCGCACGTAATTTCGGACAACAGCTGCAGAAAAATTAATTAGAAAAATAAATTTTAAAAATAGTTTTTAATTCTATACGTCCGAAAACAAACGCACTTACCAACACTTTGACTTCCTACAAAAACTCACGATCCTTGCCATTCAATAAGCAATTCAAACCACATGACGTTCCCAGCTGACGAATAAGATAAAAGAAAAGGTGCACCTGCGCGAATGAAGCTGATTTTGTAAAATGTGTTACAATGTACAATGTAAGCGTCGGCGATGCGAACAGCTACGTCCAAAATTCCCGTAGATCTTTGCCAATCGCGCCTAACCGTGCGCGAAGATCAAGTTGTCCCGGGTGGTATTAAAATTTGAACAATAGAATTAAAAATTATTTTTCTAATTACTTTTCTACAGTTGTTGTCCGAAATTATCGTGCGATATAGTGGAATAGGCCTGCAGAGGATACCACTAACGAAAAAAAGGCATTGGCAATAGCACCTCGATGGTAATGTGGAAACCTATTGACAGAGTGTCGCCCTGATGCGCCACGAATAGCGTCTGTGCTATGTGGTGCTATGGTACGCGCCTGAGGGGCCGGGTCGGGGAGGCGTAGCCTTCAAAAATCGGCCGCCGCGAGCAAGTAAATCCGAGCGCTGATTTAGATAAATCAGGAAATACACAATTCATCAACTATTAACAAACAAATTTTAAAAATACAACATAACAGAACCACGTATGATTACGTATACGTATACAACCACAAAAAATACACACGCCATTATAATAGCTTGCAAAAAAAAGTATCACTTTTTCCTTTTTGACTTTTATCTAATATTTATTATTAGCGAGAAAAACGCTAGCTAGTATTCTCGCGAACACCGTGTATGTATTTATAATAAACGTGCAAGTCTATAATAGTACATATTTGTTGATTAAAACTCTTCATAACATTTGCATTCTAAAATCGGACATTTGATATGCAGAATTCTAATAAAATGAGACTATATAAAAGATTGTGTCAATTTTTCTTTTACTATCCTGAAAAATCTAAAAATAAGATTGAGTTTATAATTATTCACAGCACTGTACGTGGCATCTACGGAATAGTAATTTGGTCTTCGACAGTTTGTTGTCCTGCCCCGGCTCTTGTATCTCGGTTGGAATTTGTAGAATTCTAAATGCAGGCAGCAACTGGTAAAGGGATTAGCAGAATCGCCGGCAACGTGTACCCCGTCATAAACCGATATTCCTAATGCCTTGTCGGGTTCCAGAATGGTACCTCCAAATGTCACGGCTGAGTGCCACGTGGACAATTTTCCGAACATTCCGGTAGCTTGCGACAATTTACGGTTACGAGTATTTCCAGAATGCGCATATCGCTTTCACACTGTATCGTATTGCTTTCACATTTGTGCCAACGTTTTAATCCTCAACGGATCGAATCGTGTTATTTTTTATTCTTTACTCATTTCTTTTGTCTGCACATAACAACTCAAAGAATGTAGCTAACACATAATTTCAGTTTTAATACGTTTCACAGTTGTTGCAACGCGAGGGCATAAAGTGGAGGGATATAGTTATACTAAATTTTATGATTATGGTATATTTTACGATTAAAGTACCATTTCAAGTTCTTGCAGGATATGAAGAATTAAAATTGATTTATGACCAATTTAATTACCAATATCAACGACAAATTAACGTGCAAAAATATAATAACAGATCTAGATCACCAAAAAGTCATTCACATATGCAGGGTGAGTTACCTAACGTTTTCACCTTAAATATCTTTGTTGTTTTCAAAGATACATTCAATGTCTTCAGGACAAAGTTGAATGATAAAATGGGGCTCATACGATACCAACAAAATTTTTGTTTTTATGTGATTTTTTTAGAGATATAAAGGTCACCTTTTTTTACATAGAACTACCCTTTTTTAAACACCTAAAATAATAGTCCCTTTCATTACGAATTCAGTGACTATAATTACTCAAGGTCATTCAAGGTCACGGACAGAGGTAACGTATAAGATTTAAAATATGAAAGCAGAATACGTTTATTACCAGTGACACTTGTAGTAAAGATGCAAAGGTCCTTCAATGTTATTGACTGTTTTCAAACATCCTCTAGCCGATTATGCTGCGATTTATTTACTAACAGTATGTTTCCAAACGCGATACCGCTATGTCTTACTCAATGATTGAAAGGTGTGACATAATTACGGTTCACTGTGAATGTAGACAAAATGCAGTGCAGGCCCGACTTCTTTACGAAGAAAGGTACCTTGAGCGAAACGCTCCTTCTAGGCTGACTTTTACTAATATCTACAAGTTATTTAGAAGTACTGGAAGTGTAGATGTAAGAAAACGTAAACTAATGAATCCCATGACTACTGGAGACAATGAAATTAATATTTCAGCAGCTATAGCTGTCAATCCACATGTGAGTACAACAGAAATTGTCCGCAAAGCAGGCATGTGTCAAAGTAGCGTAATACGAGTTCTGGCCCGACATAAATTTTATCCGTTTCACTTATCACTACATCAGGAATTACACGGAAGCGATTTTCAAAATCGAGTTAATTTTCGTCAGTGGGGACTGCGTCAAAATCGTTCATTCTTTTCTAATGTCTTGTTTACGTAAGACAGCGAAATCGTGTTTGGAAACATACTGTTAGTAAATAAATCGCAGCGTAATAGGCTAGAGGATGTTTGAAAACAGTCAATGGCATTGAAGGACCTTAGCATGTTTACTACACGTGTCACTGGTAATAAACGTATTCTGCTTTCATATTTTAAATCTTATACGTTATCTCTGTCCGTGACCTTGAATGGTCATGAATGACCTCGAGTAATTGTAGTCACTGAATTCGCAATGAAAGGGACTATCATTGTAGGTGTTTAAAAAAGGGTGGTTCCATTTAAAAAAATGAAGGTGACCTTGATATCTCTAAAAAAATGACATAAAAACAAATATTTTTTTGGTTTCGTGTAAGCTCCATTTTACCATTCAACTTTGTCCTGAAGATTTAATGTATCTTTGCAAACAACAAATATATTTGAGGCGAAAACGTTAGATGACTCACCCTGTATAGTGTCATGTTTATTTAAAATTCTTTTGTATTTTGATGAAGGGTAAATATCAAAGTAAACACTAATTTTCATTAACGGTTCTTATTGTAATGATACTAACTATTATGTAATATTGTTTTATTAATACGGAACATTTGTTGAATATAATACGAGTTGGGAATGAAATGATGAAATCCTTCAATCCCATCAGATATCTGTACTATCATGCTCAATTCATTTAACACAGGATTAATTGATCACGCATCCATATTCGTTAATAACTAGCTGTACCAGCTAATGTACTGTTTAATATCGATATGCCGTGTACTGTATTCGTGTGAGTAATCTAATAAATTCATTTCACTTTGCAATTATGTATTTCAAGGGTCCCAATTGGGAGTTTAGACATTTGATGAAGTCAGACATCTTTTTGCATAATAAATCAAATATCCTGCAAGGTATGTATTTCACATCCATCGTTCCATTCAACTTTGTATACGTAGTCAAGTAGGACCTCTATTTCTAGATGTTGACCTATGTACATTGGACTTGTTAAATATTATATTTCACCTACGTAAACACTCCGTGACAAAAAATAGCACACCTGACTCATTTAAGCTTTCCGTAATCTGCACGTAAAGAAGTAATTCGTTTCGTGGTACATGTACTTTAATTGCAAAATACGGCCTGTAAGTATAAAAAATTGGAAGAAAAAGTCTTATTTTTCAATCATATACGGACATATTAAGCTGTTCTGTTTTTTACTTGGTAATCTCTCAATTTTCTTTTCAACTCCTGCCACAAATGCTCAATCAGATTTATGTAAGTCCGGTAACCGTGGCGAACAATTGCATTTTTAGACATTTGCAAATTTTCAGTCGATTGCTTCAAATTGTTTTATAAAATACTGAGGTATTTCATCTCGTCCATAGTTGTATCCATAAATTCTATATTTTCAACTCAATTGACTGCCATACAGTCCCATAACATGAATGATCCATCTCCATGCTTCGTAGTTGGTACTTTTACATTATTTTTATTAAACGCCGGGCTGTTCTTTCTTTTGGAGGACCAGATGTTTTCAACTTTCTTGAACACTTTTTTAACTTTTTTTATGTAATTCTGTAGATATCGAAGAGCACATTACGAAAGTATAAGTATTGTAGTTAGGAACTCACTGGTTTATAAGTTATACGTATGTAGCGGCACACGGTCGGCGACCGTAATAACCATTCGAACAGTCCGCTTGCAGATGTCAAGGTTTAGGCGAGAAAAACCTTCCCTGATATTTGCAAGCCCGGAAATGATTTTATTCTTTTATTGCTTTCACGTGGCGTTGATTTCGTACATGTGTTATTATTACGTACGTGCTTGTGCTGCCATCTAATTGATCTGCTCGGTACTACTTAGCCGATCTTACGTGTAAATACCACCTAGAAAATATACCAATATGGCGGCGCTTTAACCTGTCAAAAAGGCTTAAAAGTGCTCAACTTTACACGCATATAACTCCTGAACCAGTGATCTCCTGGCAATAAGACTTTCATTTTCGGCGTTTTCTCGTCGAAATCTATAGGACTGCATAAAAAAGTTAAAAAAAAAATTGGTCCTCCAAAAAAAGGTTTAATCAAACGCCGTATTTGGCCTCCGCTACACTATAATTGTGCCTTCCGAGTTACATAAATCAATTTTTACCTTGTCAAAGAATATGACATTATTCTAGAAACTTGAATCACAATTTGCATACTTTTTTGCGAATTCCAAACGTTCCAACCTGCTGACCTTAGAAAGGTAAAGTTTTTACGAGTTACTCTTTCATTGTAATTATTCTTGCGTACAACTCTGTGCACTACTTCTGTCCAAATCAATTTCGTAATTCTTTATCCAATATCTATTGTTAATTTAGGAACTCTAATTTTGGGGACTTACATTAATTTGACCACTACACTTGAAATTCTTTTCTTCGTCCATTTCACTTAAAATTCTTTTCTTTCCTCGTCCTACTGCATTGCACAACGTACCCATACTTACATAGTAGATTATAATTTTTCGCGCACATTTTTCCAATTTCTGTCAAGGATTTATCCACACAAAACAACTTTGTCACATAACCTCAATTGAACACGTAATTACAGCTTGCCTCCTCTACCAACAAGAAAGAAGGAAATGCAAATTCCCAGAAAACGTCAAAGGTGCCACCGACTCCAAGAACTCCTGCGAAAACCTAATAAAATTCTTGAAACACACAAAATTAATCAACCGAATCTAAATACAAAATTAACCACTTACTTGTAAACTCGTAGGTGCTAATGACCCTTGTGAGGTTGAGGCGACATAAAAAAGTAAATGGGAAAAAAAGCTAATTTTCGCATAGATGTATCCATTTCTGTCCTTTTCGCAGCCCCCGTGTATACTGTTACTAATAAACAAAAGTAAATGACGATCAAACGTAACAAAGTAACCAGAAAAAACAAAAGGCAACACATTGCCTTTAGGAAAATTAAAATGAAGGCAATATTTTTTATATCCCTCTTTGTTTTGTACAACATCGAACATACGCTTGGGTAACAATATAAATAGTTTTTTCAGATATTTACAACGGATTTTTGAGTCCATTTCTCTTTGATACACATAATTCACCCCGTAATGTTCCTAATCCGTCTTCTTAATGTGTTCAGATTGGGAGATCTCATTGGCCACTACAAAATATTTATTATCTTTTCCTTGAAGCTGTCTTTTACACACTTTGCAGTGTGCATACTGGCGTTATCTTGCTGAGATATGGAACTTTCACGAGCGATTGTTGTTGCAAAAATTTGATGTCTGCTACTCCTCGATATCCAATATCATACTAAATTATAATACAATACGCATCTGTCTGCGGCTTAAAACTATTTCCCATTTCCATATATCGTTAGAGTAGGAATAGAAGTCATCAGGTCCATCAGGATTAAACGTTATCTTGTCTGTAAAAATTACATTTAGCCATTATTTTCACAATTTAAGGACAGAAGAAAGCAGTGCTGGATTAACCAATAAGCAAAATAAGCACGTGCTTGGGGCATCAAGAAAGGAGGATCACCATAGATATTTTTTCGATTTCACATCTTTTATACAAGGTGAGGCATTTAGAACAGGACACCTGAATAACTCGCTTGTTTTGTGGAAATAGAAGAAAATGCCTCAAATCAAACTTATTAGGTGTCGAAGGACTCATAATTTGATGCTACTAGTTTTCCGATAGGTGGAGGCGTCAAATGTTTCTTTAAATGCATCAGTATGTTTTTTTTTACTTACATTCTGATAGAGTATTTCAAGACGAATACAATGACCTATTATTAAGGTCATTCAAGATCACGCTAGGTCAACTGCAAGAGAAAATAAATTGTCTCAAACATGTTATTTACGTACTCACTGCTATTATAAGTGTTCAAATTGGTGACCTTGAACACGGATACATATAAATACACAAAATTAGTGGAGTACGAAATTTTTCGCATTCGTGAGAAAAACGAATAGGTAAAATACACATTTCTGAGGACATTATAAGAATTCAAGAACATTATTACACTATGTTTTACTCGTCGAAATGATCGAAAGTAGAAGTACGTACATTTTTATTTACGCTCTTTCAATTTACGTTTCTTTCAATTCACTTGGAAAATTTTTAATGTGCACGAAAATCTACAGTTTAATTATAAGTGTAACTGGAAACTATTGCAACAACAAACTTTGTAGAACAGAAGAAGAATTATACAATATAATTGTATCTTGTGTTTCAATAACAAGAATAATTCAGCTGTTTGTTACACAAATTTTGTCAAACAATGATCAAAGCAGAATGGACACCTACAATGCGTCCTTTTTTGTAAATATTTTTCAATGTGCTTCAAAAACTACATATTTAGGAGAAGATATAATGACAGCACGTGATGGAGCAAATTTTCGACCTACCGAAATCTCTGTCATAAAAATAATCTGCACACTTGCGCACAATGGAGCACCATTTCAATTTATGGTATGCTCGTATTCACCTTCTTTGGTCACACAGCTTATCTCCACACTTGCATACCATTGCGCTTGCCTCTACTACTCGTTTCTAAGTGGATAATTCAATTTTAAATCTACTAATCACAACATTTTAGTTTCTCCAAGATCCAAGTAGAAATTCATCAGCTAAGTACAGATTCCGACGAATATTGAATACTATCCGTCCCGAATACAAAATGTTATTCGTTGTCTTATAATATTTACAGGATTGAATTTCTTTAGATTTCTCGCAATTTTTATAACAATATATGCTTGAATGAAGAAACTTATTTAATAACTTATAATGGAAGCATCTTTATAATTTCGATAATTATGAAATAAAAAATGTGAAAGTAATCGTTGCACGGTTAGTATTAATATTTACTATTTACCATGACGTACAGTGGGTGTAAAAAGTATTCGCACACGCTTAAAAATCAAATAACTTCTTTAAAATTAGATCAAACGACTTCAGTTCTTTTGAGATGTTAAATGGATTAGTATACTAGGTTATGTGTAAATAATTTTATTCTTCTAATTGCTATTGGTCGAAATTGTGAAGAAAAAAGTAAAGGTCTCAATTTTTAACATCTTTATCTTTGCCTGTAACGATAATTTAAAATACGCCTTTTGTAGATCTACGTAAGTTATATACATGCACAAAGTTTCGTCGAAGTCGGTTAATGCAGATATCAGCTAAAAACATTAAAAGATTAAAGTTTAAGGGTGAAAGTCGCAGATTTTCGATCTTTTCAGAGAATTTTGTTCTTATGTAATCACCTTTAAATGTTTGTAACTCATAACAACGTTAACCGATTTCGATGAAATTTTGTACATGTATATAGCTTACTTAGACCTATAAATTGCGTCATTTTTATTACAGGCACAGATAAAAAAGATAAGATTTCTGATCAATAATATTTTCGTCGCAATTTCGACCACTAGCAATTTTTAGAAAATCGTTTGATCCAAATTTAAAAAAGTAAATCATTCGATTTTTAAAGCTTTACGAATACTTTTTACACCCACCGTATACGTTTCGACAGTTCCTGTTAATTTCGAACACCACCAACTAATCACAATAAGAGGATATCTGCAGCTGAACTATTATAATCGATCATACCAGCCGTTCCGTTTCTGGATATTGTATATTGACATTTCCGAACGACCATTTAGACAATCATCATCGTTTCAATTAGACAAATCAGCTGTAGTCTATTAATTTGATATGTAACATATCGCTTTATATGGTCACTACATCTAATAATCCTTCCAATTTGACAAATTCGTTCAGATTCTCTACATAACAGCTTTCTTCTTTAAACTTTGACTTCCAAACCGACAACTTCAAAAATTGCATAAAATGGATGTTCGGTTATGATTGAAAATAATGGCGTGGTCGCAGGTATTTACAGGATAAATGCATATAATATGTTTATTTAATATAATATGGAAAGAAACTGTTAATAGTTAATAATAATAATATATATACATATATGCGAGACGCAGCGAGATCACACAAGTACATCATATTTTGAACAACCACACGACGCTACATTCCGAAACTCAACACTCTCTCATACAGCTCGCGACGACAACCGACAACGCCCGACAGGCGACGACTCAAACCGAACGCGCGCGACGCTTGATCTCACATGATGCGGCAAAAGAATGCATTCTAATAATGGAAGTAATTTATTTAGTGAAATAAAAATTGGAATGGTGAAATGTATGGTACTAGTTCTTCAACCTTTTTTACATTTCCCAGATCTCAGTCAAAGGTATCATGAAGGTGTTGATGTAAGAATTCATTCTGAAATGTGGATAAATAATTTCGTTCATTCATATACAGTGTGCTCAAAAAGTACCTGAATACTAAATTTCCCAGTCTCGAGAAATCGTCGATGATTAAACAGTGATGATTTCGTTAAAAAAATAGTTCAATATTAATCCTGATCTTATTTTAGAGCTATAGACTTCTATTCTTAATAAGCGTCATTCTACTTTGCCTGAGACAATTTAAATTTAAAACAATTTGCGACGTGACAAGTTAAGAACTGAAGACACGTTTAGTGTCCTACCAATTCAAGCGTCTCCAGAAACATTGAAAAATGCTTCTCGCGAAGAACTCTTCCGTGGATTTGAGGATTGAAGTCTCCCTTTTGCAACGACACAAAAAACCTGATGTACGATTTTTTTTGTCGTTTTATTAATATTTCTGCATTTTGAGGAAATATGGATTTTTAGTTTCTCATCTGCTACATTATGTAAAAATATCTTGGAAGAAAATGAATGATGGTGTCCGAAAGTAGACGCTTCATGCATTAAAATGAGTCCAAGTTTATTGCTATACGATTATGTTTTACGAAATTACAGTAGGTTAAATATCGTTCATTTCTGGACAATCGTTGCTACAACATGTTAATAAATTAAGAGCCATTTTCTTGTGATACCATATGAAAATTTATAACTAGACTGAGGATTTTATATTTTTATACTAAAAATAAGTAGGTATCATATGAAATCAGAGAAAATTGATAAGACTGGAAGAACAGTACATTACTTTGAACTTATTAAAATTCTGCAGAGAAAGAGAAATTTCTGAGCTCTTCTGATTTCTTACAACTAATACAGAAAATTTCAATTCTGCATAAACATCCGCAGTCTATTTGTAACATAAAAATTATACCTATAATTATACCTTTAATTTCCTGAAATGTGAAAGGATCTGTTGGGATCAAATGAAATAAGATTGATAATTAAGTAATAATATTAACTAATATAAGAATAAACCTAGTTGTTTGTCACGCAATAGAGACTAGTCTATTGTAACACAGAGATACAAATATGGCCATACTGTTATTCAAGCTACGTTATCTACAATTATATTCTATTAATTTGTAATATATTTTTACAGTACAGAGGAAATACACGCGTACAAGATGTACTGAATGCACCTATGATACAATTGGTGTAATTTTTAGTACACGGGTACCCGTATAATCAGAGATCCTTCATTCGTGGATACTAAAAATACACGTGCACTTTACACGTTCGTATTTTATTCGTTTAATCCGAAAACACTCTAGTAACCAAGTACTGGAAAATTGCAGAACTGATAACACAGTCGAACAAAATAAAATTTTTCTTGACGTTTAAAATAAGCGATTCTCATAGAGTTTCTTGTGCTGATTCCGAATCTGCCCTTCATTTTTCCCTTTAGACGCACAGTTTTTGAGACATTTGATTCTGAAGAAATGACATATTTTTCAACTTTAAAAAAATATGGTGATGTTATTATAAAAGATATTGAATTGGGTTTAACTGCGTTTTGTAGAACACTTTTTTTCAAGTTTTTTTAATACAATCTTATAGATTTCGACGTGAAAACACCGAAAATGAAAATCTTAATGCGCGGAATTCATTAGTTGAAAAGTTATACGCACATAAAGTTGAACACTTTTAAGCCTTTTTGACAGGTTACAGAGCCGCCATATTGATATATTTGCTAGGAAATACACACAAAATAAGCTAAATACTTCCGAATAAATCCATTAGATGACAGCACAAACACGTACGTAATACAAAATAACACATTTACTAAATCATAATGCAAAACATTATACCATGGTCGAGCCGGCCTTCTCCGCTCCCACCACGACCTAACCCTAAACTATCTTGGACTGTACCTTCTTTTTGAAATCCTGTATGTGATTCTGTATATTTTAATTACTGGACACCGAAAACGACCGATTCCATGATTATTGTTATAAATTTTCATTTCGCACTGATGGGTACGACATTTTTTAAGTTTTCGCAACAATTCACAATCCTGAGCCCAAGTAATTGCTTCTTCTTTACTACTTGGCATGTCTCTAAAGTTAAAATTTCTGATACTTAAACTAGCCATTTCAAAATCAACAATAAACTTATTAATAATTAATTTGTGAAAAACACTTGAAATTGCTTATGTTTACAAAGTTTGTGTAACCACTGAATTACTATCTAGTGCATACGTTCAGTACTATTTAGCCGATCCCGCAAATATACCATACTATCTAACACATGCGCTGAACACTCACGATCTATCCAGCGCATGCACCGAACAGACCTACCTACCTCTACCACTCAACGAATATCCAATATGGCGATGCTCTAACCTGTCAAAAACGCTTGAAACTGCTCATCTTTACACGCGTATAACTTATAAACCAGTGAATACCTAACAATCATACACACATTTTCGGAATGTCTTCATCGATATCTACAGGATCACATAAAAAAAAGTTCAAAAAAGTTTAGAAGACGGAGTTCTCCAAACCGCAGTCGAGCCTTGAATTGTTCTTTGCAGAAAAATATTCTGTAGACTTTCCCGAATACAGTGATATCCAGTATTAATGCATTATGAATGTTTAAACGCGCTTAACCCTTGGCCTACAATAGCGAGTGAGACTCGTGGTAAGAAATTTGAGCCAAAAACAATAAGGACGAGTCTGACTCGTGGTACTTCGTCCGGACCAAACGTAAACAACACGAGCCTGGCTCTTGTACTTCATTCGGACCAAACGTGAACACCGCGAGCCTGGCTCGTGGTACTTCATTCGTGACAAACGTAAACAACACTAACACGAAGATTACAAATTTTCTACGAGTTTTCTCAAAACATTGTTAATTTAAATTAAGTATTAATTTAAAAATTGTTACTGATACATTATCCACTTTCAAATTATAAATCAATTTTGTTCACCGATGAATTGATCATAATTACTTCCCAGACATCTTAAAAGTATTAGTTGTGCTCAAACGTGTTTATTATTTCACAATTCCTTTCGTTGCGCCGAAATATACATGTCATAAGACGCATACATTTTGCGCAAGTTCGAGCACACGGCTAAACAGCTAAATGGCTCGACGCGTGACTGACCTTCTTGTTTATTATAGCCCGAGCAACCGGGAGTTAGCGGGTATGCCAAGGGGTTAAACAATCATTAAAGATGGAGAGACACCACTTTTGTACCAATTTGTATGGGTATTTTTCAGTTTATCCTTAAAAATAAGGGTCCAGTGTAAAATCAAACTATATCACGTGATAGAGCAGACTTTTATCTTGAAGAAACCGTCTTTGAAGTTTGCAATGTCGACGTGTTTATTGAACCAGAAAGCAAAACGAAGATATTTTTTTCATAGGTTCCATTAAATTTTTTCTTATGGACCTTCCATATTTCCGTAATGTTAGTTTTTGCCTTTATTCTATTTGTTATTTGGTAATCTCTCAATTTTCGTTTCAACTACTTCCACAAATGCTCAATCGGATATAAGTCCGGTAACTGTGGCGAACAGGCATGTCCAGAAGTAGCTCGCTTGGAGGAAAATTCGAGGGAGACGCCCACTTCTTCCGCCTGCGCGTCTCGCTCCCCGTGGCGGCCGTAATCCACCGAGCTCCTCAGACCCGTGCTTACCGTGGGTCCCAGAGTCGCCCTAACGCGCCACACGCGGTACATATTGCAAACGGTAGGCATGGGTCTGAGGAGGTCGGAGGACTACGGCCGCCACGGGGAGCGAGACGTGCGGGCGGGAGAAGTAGGCGTCTCCCTCGAATTTTCCTCCAAGTGAGCTACTCCTGGACATGCCTGTTTTAGGCCGCGGTCATGCTAAAAATAATATAAAGCAGGCATTTGCAAACTTTCAGTCGACTACTTCAAATTCTCTTTTAAAATACTGAGATATTTCATCTCGTTCATAATTGCATCCTTTAATTCCATATTTCCAACTGGATTAGCTGCCATACAGTTCAATGACATTAATGATCTTCCTCCATGCTTCATAGTTGGTCTTTTGGTACTGTATTATTCTTATTGAACACCGTATTTCCACTCCGCCGAGTTAAATAAATCAATGTTTACCTTTTCAAAAAATATGACATTATTCCAGAAACTTGAATCACAATTTTCATACTTTTTTGCAAATCCCAAACGTTTCAACCTGTTGACCTTAGAAAGGTAAAGTTTTTACGAGTTACACTTCCATTATAGTTGTTCTCGCGTACAACTCTGCGCATTACTTCTGTTGAAATCGATTTCCTAATTCTTTATCCAATATCTATTGTTAATTTAGGAACAGAAATTTTGTGGATTTACATTAATTTTACGAACTCAATATCATTCATCCACTTGGCTTAAAATTCTTTTCTTTCCTCGCCCTACTCCATTGCGCAATGTACCAGTACGTGTTTAGTTAATTTTAGTTAATTTTAAGCACCGGTATTGTAAAAAGAATATTTAAGACCGTAGGTTTTAATCAATTCTCCTCCTGTACGCGTTTGTTTTTATTAATAAAGTGATCTAAATGCATTGGTGGAATGTTTTACAGGGTTAATTGCTTGATAGGAACTCATAATGTGTCTAAAAGCATTTGATATGCAAAAAATGCTTTTGTTTTTGTTAATCGAACAAATAAGACTTGTATTTTTTGTGTACGCTGATTTGTTTGGGAAGTTTTTGAAAATATCTCGGTAACTTGTAATTTCCAAAAAAAAAAACACGAAATTCATACTCATATTCAACACATCAAAACCTAACACGTTTGGCGGTTGTAACGATCAATAGATGTAAAGCAGACCATTATCACTTGGCTGCTTCTTCAGCTCGTATAGGCGTCATTAGTGATCCCAACTGTACATGTAATATGGTTGATGACTTGTATAACGAAGAAAGAAAAAAATTAATTGAAAACTTCCGCAAACCTAAATTTCAGCTGCCCATGGACGTCTCATTACGGTTAATCAAGCCTAATATCAAGGCTTGTAAATATATAATTATAGTTCTTTATTACTGTATTACACTAGCTGTAAGTTGCACTCATAATGTACATGCTTGTTGTGCGAAACTAGTTTTTGTTGTCATTGTTACATTGTATGAGATTTTCTAAAATAAAAATTAAAAAAAACGAGTGGAATGACGTATGATAGGTGCCAGAAGCTTGGTGGGCAAATATATTCTACTTGTTTTCGTATACTGTACAATTATTTATATTACAAGTTTATGGTTTTGAAAAAACTGAATATACTTCGAGAAATGCTGAAAGTGTGTTCAGTTTTGCTCGTCTCTGTAATATCGCACTAGGCGTCATACAGAATATGAAGTCACGTATTAAAGAAAACAGGTTCACTCCTTAAATTGAATAATGGTGATATCACTGCAGCCAATGAGCATGTAGACATCTTTGCTTTCGTTGTCGGTTACTGTGGACGATGTTTAATGATATAAAGGTAGGAACTGGCGATCGGCGGTCGTTTGTCATGGAATAGCCACCGGTGACCAAGAATGGCTAAGAGAGCGAGTACGTTAAAGGAGGGCAGCCAACGAAACGTCATACATAATACAGCTGGAAACAATCGTCATTCGTGATATATTGTTTCCTATTCTGACGAAGGAAGCACGGTACCTCTTGCTAGACCAAATGACCACGTACCATTGTTCCAGACAAGTAGTAAGCTACAAACGATGCAGAAACTAATATTCAATGTTATACAGGTAACTCTCGTGTAACACGGCATTCATGCAACATGGTACCGTTCTGACACGATTCCAGAATTGGCGAAATTTTCAGCATAACATGGCACTTTCCCTGAAAAAGTATAACTTTTGAGAGGAAACTTCGCGATTGTACACTGGTTCAAATTTCAACGTTTCGAAAAACTTCTTGAATAAAAGAAAACATACATAGAAGACCTCTTTAGAAAATGAATCATGGGAATGAAGATGCAGTAGAAGACGGCTTAACGTGAAGGTTTTGCGACAAAAATGTTGGTAATGATGGTCAACCGTAACGAGTTTTGATGGCAAAATTGATAATTTTGTTCAACACGTTTCATGCAATCGTGAAATTAGTATATTGTACAGTGTATTCTAATTTTATTTGTTGATGGAACCTAATCTTGCCTTTTCGTACCACCTTTTTGAAAACCGCGGCTATCGTCTTATATCTTATTATACACATTATAGAACATAAGATAAATATCACACGATTTTTATAATGATTCCGTTGTATATGATTGTGTGCAAACATTGTTTTATACAAGTTGGCTTGTACTTTATCGTGTGCACATTACCGTATTTAACACATTACTGTATTCAAGAAATATAAGTTAGCCGACACTTTCTTGCAGTCAAAACTCGATAAATATTTTCTATGCTTTGTGACACCTACTTTCTACAGTCTACACAGTGGGCAAAATACTTGTTCGCCGAAAGGGAACCAACTAGCTTAAGGTGTTATACAGGACGCGGGAGAATAATAATATTTTTATTATATATTTATTTAACGTTGCTTCAACATGAAAGGTCATTAGCAACACGGTACATTTTCTTACAACTAACATTGTATTCTTGATATATTGGGCAAGACCGGCGATATGCTCCTTAGAACCTAACAGGATGGGTAAGGATCCAGGCAACTCAGCATTTTTCCTTTCATTCTCATATTTTTTGCATTCTATTATTAGATGATTTATGTTAACTGGTACTTTACATATATCGCAGATCGTGTTCTCTTTCTTATTTAACATAAATGAATGGGTTATTTCTGAGTGCCCAATTCTGATTCTAGAAATTGAACTTTGAATTTGATGATCTACTGGACTTGGAAATTTTTGCCATTCAAGATCCGCTCCTTCATTATGATATTTTTGTATATAATTCCTTTTAATTTTGCCAAATACCTGTTTCCTAAAAATTTCATTTAGGTGATTTTTAAGATCGTTTAGCCTGGTATAATGGATGATTTGTTTTATTTTTGTGTTGCATTGTTTAAGCGAGTAGAGAGTGATTCTACATGTAAATATAAATCGAATAAAAGGAATAAAATTTTTTTGTTTGACGCCTCGTTTTCGAAAAAATCGAGTTTAAAGATTTAGTATATGTAGTAAGTAGAATTGGTTGGTTATGATCAGACGATTCCTATTCAGTATCACGCCTGTTCGCCGAATTTTCAAACTTTAATTTGTCGAAAACAAACCTTCGGGTTAAAAAATTTGATTTAATATCTCTTTCTATTATCTCAAAAATAATTATGAGATCTTTTTAAAAAAATGGTCCTCAAAATTGTCGACCATTTTTTTCAAGGTGAAATTTTTTTATGGCATCGTATAGTTCATATCGTGAGGAATAAAAGTCCGTTCTCTAAAAGAATGACTAAAGTTTCGTAAACTATGTTATTCCATATACAGGGTGTTCATTTGAAAACTTTCCAGTCGAATATCTCAAAAAGTATGAAAGATATTTAAAAAAGTGTAAAACACGTGTCTCAGGATTTCGAGAGGGAAAGAGGGGGGGGGGGGGGTACTATCCGTATATTATTTGGGTGGCGTTGACAAGGTCATTTGAAGGCCAACTTTGTTTTTTTCAAATGGAAACCTATATTTTTTTATTATGGGATCTTATTGTACGTAAATTATCCGCGCACTAGTTTCGAAGATATTTAAATAGAAGTAGAGCGTTTGTACAGGAATGTAGACCTATTCCAACAGATACCTTCAAAAATGTTCGTTCAGGATTTGAGAATCGTCTGTATCATTGTTTAGAAAACAACAGAGAACATTTTGCAAATTTGTTATATTTATAAAGAAATTACAAACTTTCTCGCAGTATAAGTATGACTCGATCTACTACCAGAAGTATATCAGAAGTATCGAATGAAAGGTTGGACGTAGGGCTGTGCGAGTATCCGACAAATGCGGCCGAGCTAAGCTCGGCCCGATTGACCAAGCCGGGTCGGATACTCGCATGAAGCGAGCTATCCGCTCCGATGCGAGCTACCCGAACCAATGCGAACTATCCGCAACGGTGCGAGCTATCCGAACCAATGCGAGCTATCCGCACCGATGCGAGCTTTCGATTAATGTTATTCTTATCGAAAGAGTAAGTCACGGTAGTAAGGTAGAGTGAGATACATTAGTGTGAGTATGAGTGAATTAGAGATATCCCTTGCATTTCGTATAATACATATTACATCGTATGTCGGCACTGCTGGTGTTTGCTGAGCAACGAACTCGATGCCCGCGACACAGACATCTAAAATTCGGTAATCCCGAGGAACGAATAATTTCGTATACGAACAACTTTTGCCGTACTCTGTTACAAATCAAATCACCAATATTATACAACATTTATATACACATATTTTTCAAAAACTATTTAACGATGTGCAACGTTAAATTTCAACAAATATACAATTTTTCGACACCTTTTTACGACTGTACACTAAACCAGAATGTAGATTCACCCCTACATGTTTGTACGTACATACAAAAATTAATGTAATAACGTTCTTTGTAGTTCATATCTAGTTATTTACATAATTCTAAGAAATAGTTGTTATTTCACAACTATTTTCAATATGGGTTATACAAATTCTGAATTTACGTTACTCAACATTATATCCATTTTACTATCAAAATATATAAGAAAACATTCCAGACATTTAGCATTCTCAATATATTAAAATGCTTGATAATATCGGTGTGCCGATCTTCCTGCTATACCTCGCATCATGTCACATTATGCCCGAATTTATTTCGAGTCCATAGCTCCATAGCGGATAGCTCGCATCGGTGCGGATAGCTCGCTTCGTACGAGTATCCGATCCGGCCCGAATATGCGAGTCCAGGCTCGACTCGACCCGAGCTCGACTCGCATAGTCGGACTTGCCTGCAGGCCTAGTTGGGCGTCGCTACTCGCATCGTAGACGATAGAGAAGAATCGTTCAAACGGGTGCGCTTTTCCGTTTTAATGTTCCGCATTGTGGAGAACGAACATTCACACAAATATGTCGGTCCGAACATTGAAAAAATATATTATAATACTTCTGATTTACCAAACGTGTCTAAACGTCCACGAAGAAGTTTTTCCACATCTGAATAAAATTTTGGCGTTGAAATTAAGAATTATTTTTGACATTTCTCTTCCGAGTTTCTTTTTAAATTTATTTTCCGAAATTATCATGCTAAATAGTGGAATCGGCCTACAGGTGATACCAATGACAAAAAAAAGCATTGACAATAGTACCTCCGCGGTAATGTGGAAACCTATTGACACTGGTGTTGCTGAGCTGACTCGAGAACTTCGGCCGCCACGGGAAGCGAGACGCTCGGCCGAGATAAGGAGGCATAGCCCTCTAGAATCGGCCGAAACGAGCACTTCTTGCCGACCTCTGTTCTAGCAAATGCAGAAAATTTTTATTTTGCATAAAGATTTACAGTTTAATTACATTGGTGTACAATAGAAGGTTTATAATTGGATTTTTTGTATGAGTATTAATAACTATAGCATTAAATGGTTTATCAAATGATAATACAAATCATCTAATCTGGGGTATTCTCGCCATACTGTACGGCATCAAACTTCTTTTGTTTCTTCGCCTGTTTTGACATTTTGTATTGTAATAATTAGACTGCGAATTTTATACATTTATAACAAAACTGGGTAGGCAACATTTAATATATTAACCAAAGTAAGAGAACTTTTTAAAGTAAAGTATTAGTTTGTAAAAATTGTGGCGGTTATCTTATACATTACTATTTAAACTTCCTTTTCTTCGCTACTGTTTTATTTTCTAATAAAATCAAATCGCGCGTCTTGGGGCACTTCAGACGAATTTCTATTACTAATTGGTACACAGGAGCAAGTGGAGCCGTCGTTCCCATCCTTTTCTAAAGTGCGGAACCCTATTGTGAGTAAAATTTTTTTGTGGAATACTTACCTAAACATCTCGTAAAATTATAAATGGTTTTTGCATTTTCAAATAAATAAATCTGAAGTATCTTTCACATAAGAACAGTAATTTTACGTATGATAATAATATCAATACCTTGTAATTTATCTAGCTACAGCGAAACACTTTCGAAATGCTTTCGGAACGGTAGTACTCCGCGGAACATTGGTTGGGAACCACTGAGCTAGAGAGTGTAACTCTAAACCATTGAGTACTCTAATGCTTATTAATCTCGGAAATCTTGAAAATTGTGTAAGAATGTTAAAATATGGTTGGAAAAACCAAGAGAGTCAGATGGCATGAGAGAGTAGGGGGGGGGGTGAGAGATATCTCTCATTATCTGGAATTTCGGAAACGAATGGGACCATTACTTGTCAAGAAGAGGAAAACTGCTGGTCAGAATAGAACGAATGTATGTCATGAAATCGGGGTAACTAGTTTGGCCAACCGTCTGGTCCAACGAAGGAGATGTTCGGAATAGATGATATCACCAATAACCTGAAGACGCGGAATGTGGATACCTTTGAAAGGCCTTTGTTAAATTTTCCATTACCCCGAGCCAGTGGTTTAATAATTCTCCCAGTTATGTCTTCTCATTTTCAGCATGGCTTGGATACTTTGCGAAATTGATGGTACAAAGTCAACTTAGGATGCAAGATATTGCTTGGATGCTTCGGACAAATAACAAAGTTGACTTTGCGAAAATTTGTGGACAGACAACTTTACGGGAAAACATCCGCGAATTGAAATCGTAAAGCATACACACAAACACGAGACTTTTAATGTACGTGCGCAAGAGGTTCCAGAAAGACAGTTGTAAAGATAATAAATTTAATCACCGAAGTCACCTTTAACCGTTGGACGACGGACCATTCTCATAACTTGACTGCGAACCTTTATGCAAAATAAAAATTGTCTGCATCAATTACAAGAAAAAGATTTCATCTCTTCATAATTGCAATAGGTTCTACATAGTGTATCCGTAATATCAAATTCATCTGATGTTTCTTAACTATTTTGTGCTATCTTATCTATTTCCTCGTCTATTTTGTGTTTCACTTACTTATTTTTATCATAAATGCACAAAATCCGTAGTCTACTCATAATTATATAATTGATGATTAGGACAACTCACTGCTTGGTCTATCAATTTTTCAAAACAAATTTTTCGAAATACTTCTTGTAGACACGTTAATGTTTCTATTGTACAGAATGCAGCAGTTGTTCATTTAATCAATTCGCAAGAAAGTGAACAATTGAATGACGTTGATACCCTGGCTACTTCTTTCGAACGAAAGAAAGACAGCTTATGGAAAAGCAAGAGACGCGAAATTACGACGTCGGCCAAAACTAGAAGGGTCAGCAGTTTCGCCCGATGTCGGATCCACTGTGCGCGTAGCCTAACCCGATACGGGGTATGGTATATCGGTGTGAAACCACTACTGAACCAATTACTTCTTTACTTAAGCGTAATTTACAAGTACCAAAAAAATACAAGGCACTGCATGGCGACATTCATAGCGTCGACGTATTTGGTCTATGGGCGTTCTACTTTCTTTGGTGTTCATTTTGAAACTTCCCGATAACATGTGTTATTGGCTAAGGCCCCACTACTATGTATTTGGTAAAGGGATTTTTCTCCCCCACAAGGTTTGTTTATGTAGATGACGACTCCATTATACAGGGTGTTTCGTCTAAAAGAGGACACCTAAATATCTCCTCTACCTCTGAAAATACAAAAAATGTTTCTAACGTAATCTAAATGGTTTCAAAAGACGAATCAGATGGAAGAATCGTTTTTTATAAATTGTAATTTTTTAATCGTTTCTTCAAGTTCACTCCTGTTTTTTTACATATATACACACATTTTTTGTTGTTGTATGTTATAGTAAACATTATTGTGCATTCATCCATGTTTAATAGCACGACCTTGAAATGACCGTGAACTCTAAAATTTGCTAATTAATGCAGAACTTACTTTCAGCGACATTTCAGATTTCAACGGTAACAGAAATTCGACCTTGAACTTGAACTTGTAAATAAACACATTGTATCACTCCTCTGTGTACATAGAGAGTGAGACAGATATGTATTTAAGAGTTTGCTCACTGCTAGATTTCTCAGTGTATCGACAAGTGATCCATAATGCGTTATTCAGAACAGGAGAAAATTCAAATGGTTTTAATTTACGGTGAAGCTCGAGAGTGTCTAAGAGAAGCAATACGAATTTACAAAGACAGATTTCCAGAACGTTCTTGTCCATCACGTTCTGCATACTCAAGTATTGTTAAAACATTTTGTGAGACTGGTAGTGTCAACAGAAACATTCGCGTGAGACGTAAGACTGTTACTCATGAAGCAAATGTGAACAATATCATCGCTAAAGTTAATCAAAACTCGCGTAATAGTATAAGGCAACTTGGACGTGAAACCGGTATTAGTGTGACAAGCATATTCCGGATTCTTCATTCACAAAAATTTCATCCTTTCCATTTATCTCTTCACCAAGAGTTCCATGGAAGAGACTTTGAAAACCGCATACACTTTTCTCAGTGGGGTATACGGAATACGGGGCATACACTTTTCCCATATTGCAACACGTGTCCTCAACGAAAAATTCCCAAACCGTTGGATTGGACGCAATGGACGTATATCATGGCCGGCTCGTCACCCGATCTCACCCCACTTGATTTTTTCTTATGGGGGACATTAAAGGGTACGGTTTATCAAGAGCAGCCCGCGACGTCAGAAAATATGAAGGAACGAATAATTGCTGCATGTGTTGATATGAAACCTGAAATCATCGAAAGAGCTCGTTTTCGTCTCACGAAATATATCGCAACGGAAGGACATCATTTCGCACATTTATTGCAGTAATAAATGTGATTGTTTACAAGTTCAAGTGCATGGTCGAATTTCTGTTACCGTTGAAATCTGAAATGTCGCTGAAAGTAAGTTCTGCATTAATTAACAAATTTTAGAGTTCACGGTCATTTCAAGGTCGTGCTATTATACATGTATGAATGCACAATAATGTTTGCTATAACATACAACAACAAAAAATATGTGTATATATGTAAAAAAACACGAGTGACCTTGAAAAAACGATTAAAAAATTACAATTTATAGAAAACGATTCTTCCATCTGATTCGTCTTTTAAAACCATTTAGATTACGTTAGAAACATTTTTTGTATTTTCAGAGGTAGAGGAGATATTTAGGTGTCCTCTTTTAGACGAAACACCCTGTGTAAGTAGTCGTCAAATGAAGTCGAAAGTCGGAACAAGTCGGATGTGTTATAGTCAACGACTGTTTTTATATTCTATAGCATTCTTCACACCGTTTTATTATTTTCGTACAGTTATCCGGAAACCCGATTATTCTTTTTCTCAACGGCTCACTAATTGCGGTTTGATCACTGACACGTCCCAACAGCAATTATGCCTAACGCGACACTGATTCCTAATTTTCGGTGGTTCGGCAATCCAGAAGCGGAGCGCCCTCCAGTTTCCTCATCTTTTTCCTTGCACCAAGTGCTAACTTGTCTGCTTATGTCGCCACGCAGGACTGATCCTTACGGGATGCTGCCTTACCTGTGCAGATCCCGATTTCCTTAACGATCGTCACGAACGACGACGTTCTTGAATATCCCAGGACACCTCGCACCACTCTGGCAGTTTAGCGCTCTTCTTGCAAGGAAGACGTCGACGGAAGTCGAAGAAGATGTAGTAGGACTCCAGGGTGCATCGTCGGTGACTCCAGGTTGATTGGTCAGGGTGCGAGAAACCGTTTTGATTCACACCGTGGGGATTTGTTGTCCGACAAACAAGGTGTCTCTGGATCGAGGTAGTGTGAGATCTTATTTTACGGAAAAGGTATCCCCAGAATCGTCTTCGTCGTGGTACACAGAAGTCTTGAATCTCATTCAAATATTTAGTAGAACGTTCCAGCAAAACCACGTTACACGCAACGTAAAGGCGTATATAATTTTTTGTGTTTGCACTATTTTTTTTATAAATGAAGGTGACCTTCAATTTTTTAAATTGAATGCTCTACATACATATTTTTTACATCATATGGAAACGTGTGTTCGTATATGCTACAATGACCTTCAAGGTCATATAAGGTCAGAAATGGAACAAACATTTTGATAAGTTCATATTGTGATTACAAATGTTCTTTATTGACGAGGCTACAGGAAATGTTCAGTATGACATCATTGTCCCTGAATACATATTTCGGCTCTGTTAATTAGGGTAAGGTTGCTCATGTCGTACTAGAATGAACTACGGTGACAACCTCACATTCAACAGCAACCAAATATACATCCGAGTCAATCAAGTTGCTTTACGTATTATTGTCTGCCATAAACCAGCCTCATTGCAAATCTTGTCATCAAGTAAGTTTATTTCAATTTTCTTATAATTTTCTGCATATGTTTGGTAGTTACTCTTGCAAGTAAATTATTGAAACAATTATGTTACTTATTAAATATAAATTCATTAGAATTTACATAATCGTTTGGTTGAAACGAAATCGTATTAATTTTATTCAATGTTAGGTTATGTTTACATTTAAATTTAACTTGTGCCGTGTCGTACCCATACTCGTCAGTCGAAATAACGTTGCCGCAGAATAAAGAAAACATAAAAAATGCGGCAAATAAAAGAAACGCAGTAATTAAGAAAAAGGAATTGACATTAAAAATTAAAAAGAAGAAAAGCGATCTTGTTTTATTTGTGGAAAAGATCTGGAGGAAAACATGATTCAATGTTTGAAATGCATATCATGGGTGCACGATGTATGCGCTGGAGTTAACGAAAGAACAATAAAATTTGTATGTGATGTTTGTACTAACTGAATACCTATGTGTCATGTAAACAGATTAATAAAAAATACGTTTTAATTATTATTGTTACTTAATTGAATTCTTAGGTACAACTTAGGCTATAGGTGGTACGACTTAGGAAACCGGTTACTTTAGCTGAACCGACATAAGTCTTTAAAGATTTAGTTTATTTTATGTGAAAGCATGTAGATTTTCTAATTTCGTTATAATAAATAACAACAATATTAACACAAGTTTTGAATAACACATTTAATTTCTACTTATTTGATAAATCCTAAGTTTTATACGGTTGTTTTCTTAAGGGGTACGACTTGAGCAACCTTACCCTACATTTTTCCTATCTGCTTTTAATGTTTTCTAAGATATTAAGACACATGCTTGTATTATTCTATTTTTCAAGTCGTTTACATCCCTGGGCGGTGTATCGTAAAGGACATCGTTGCAAAATATTACGTACGAAATATTCAAAAAGTTTCTTCCATTTCTGAACTTGTATGACTGAAGATCCTTGCGTCGTATTCAAATGAATGTATTTTGTCACACGCTTTCATATGATATGAATCCTGCGTATACATATACGTGAATATAACCTGTTGATAAAGCTAATAGCCTGTGATGTTGATGCGACTATAAACTAATAAATAAAAAAAATATATGTGTATATATGTATAGTATTTCATTTAAAAATTATTATTATGATAATTATTATTTGTAACAAAAACAATGGCTATTAATAACGTCAATACCCTATAGTATATGTGACATGAACCCTTTAAAGGGTCCAGAAGTGTAAAATGGTACAGGATTGGATATGTCGGTGAAACAATGACAAAACTGTTTATAATTATTGGACTGCGGATCTTTGTACAAAATAAAAATTGTTTGCATCTATTGAAAGAAATGGAGTCAGGTAGATATTTCATTCTGACATTAATGATTTTAACTAGTTGAAAACTGTCTTGAAATGCATCGACTCCTTTTTGTCATAAGTGCAAAAAATCCGCAATCTATTAACAATATTTGATGTGCAACTTTTACTTATTTAACTTCAAGATTTAAAATTAATTCAGTTTCATTGTAGTATGATTATTTTTTATGATGGTATAACAATTTCCACATGAACAACTTTTGAAAAAAGATGATAGCAGTCATAATAACTGTCATATATTGCAAATGTAAAGTAATGGAAGTGTGGTAGACAGCTATTATGACTTCACGTGTGCATATATCGAATAATCATCAAGTCAATATCAAATCACTAATACTAAAAAATTTCTTTGTTTTTGATTTCGTTTCACTGAAACCTTTGGCAGCATATTTGATACATTTTTCTAATTAAATGTTATTCCAGCATAACTTAATTCAAAGCATATTCTGAGAGAGAGAGAGAGAGAGAGAGATATTATTATTATTATATTTTATACTATTATTTTTGGAGAACTTCGTGTTCTTAACTTTTTTGAACTCTTTTTTAGTGATCCTGTAGATATCGATGAAGACATTCAGAAAATGTGTGTATGGTTGTTAGGAATTCACTGATTTATAAGTTATACGCGTGTAAAGATGAGCAGTTTTAAGCGTTTTTGTCAGGTTAGAGCGTCGCCATATTGGATATTCGTTGAGTGGTAGAGGTAGGTTCGGCGCATGCGCTGGATAGATCGTGAGTGTTCAGCGCATGTGTTAGATAGTATGGTATATTTGCGGGATCGGCTAAATAGTAATGAGCGTATGCGCTAGGTGGCAATTCAGTGGTTACACATATATTGTGAACATAAGCAATTTCAAGTGTTTTTCACAAATTAATTATTAATAAGTTTATTGTTGATTTTGAAATGGCTAGTTTAAGTATTAGAAATTTTAACTTTAGAGACATGCCAAGTAGTAAAGAAGAAGCAATTACTTGGGCTCAGGATTGTGAATTGTTGCGGAAATTTAAAAAATGTCGTACCCATCGGTGCGAAATGAAGATTTATGACAATAAACATGGAATCGGTCGTTTTCGGTGTCCAGTAATTAAAATATACAGAATCACATACAGGATTTCAAAAAGAAAGTACAGTCCAAGATGGTTTGGGGTTAGGTCGTCGTGGGAGCGGAGAAGGTCGGCCCGACCATGGTATAATGTTTAGCATTTTGATTTAGTAAATGTGTTATTATGTATTACGTACGTGTTTGTGCTACCATCTAATGGATTTGCTCGGAAGTATTTAGCCTATTTTGTGTGTATTAACTAGGATATATATCAATATGGCGGCGCTGTAACCTGTCAAAAAGGCTTAAAAGTGTTCAACTTTATATGCGTATAACTTTTTAACCAATGAATTCTGCGCATTAAGATTTTCATTTTCGGCGTTTTCTCGCCGAAATCTATAAGATTGTATTAAAAAAACTTGAAAAAAAGAGTTCTCCAAAACGCAGTTAAACCATTATTTCGGTTGCAGTAATTAAAAAGTACACTCAAACAACCTGAATAATAAAGATAACATTAGAACATTAGAACTGAAACAGAGGAGCCAGAAGGCAATCTGCGTAGTTTGTTCAGAAAATACTGAAGAAGATTGGATTCATCATTCAAGCTCCGAAAAATGGACCACAAAGCTTGTAACACTTGCGATGATTGCAAATTATTATTAGCAAGTTTTATTCTTTCCGGTGCTGGGGGGCACTTCACGATTTCTTAAAATCATATAACCAAAGAATAATGTCAATTTAAGTTAATCATTACCGAAATGTCGATTATTTTTCACATTATTTTGTTTTCTGATATTGTTAATTTATAAATATCGCGGAACAAAACAAATGGAGTATTATATTTTTATCCCGTGCCACGTCAATTATACACACAATTGTGTTATCAAACTTAAAAATTAATTTTTACTACAACCTATCAAGTAAACCAAATTTTATTAGGATGTACGTGGTGTCAGAATTTTACAAAAAATATTGTTATGGTATCCTTTCTCTTCTCTATTGTTGTATTATTTACACTAGGTTTACGGAATGCCTCAAAATGACGTGTTCTAATATTTTTAATTTACGATTTTCGAAGTTATAATGATGCATCCAAGAGGACTTATGCAATACATTTATTCCTTTGAGTATATATTATCTAAAAAAGCTATACAAATTTAACTTGTACAAACAATAGTCACTTTTAGTCCTCCGAGACCTAGTGTTAAATAAGTTGTTCTGATATGATGTGACTTTTATGGACACTCGTGTAGCGCTCGTGGTGTTAATTTAGGTGATAAATGATTGAAGTTAAAGGTGTACGTTTTGGGATAGCGAAGTCACTGAAGTACAAGTCTTGATGTGTTAAGAAGGTAGAGAAACGAAGTTCCTCAATGTTAAGTGAAACGAGAAAGAGACCTCGGTTGGAGAGGCTCTTGCGCCGTTGTCCCGGAAAACGACAAGTGGATGCATACCAAGAACTGCATAGGTAAAGTGGAGAAAAGAAGCATGAACTGTCAAGCGCAACACTTCTGATATCGCTAATATTTTTGTATATATCAGCTATGACTGAGCGAGCTTTTATCTACGGTATTCAATACCTATGGCATGTTACATACTTTTCATGTGCCTGCACTGCGGATGTTACATAGTGTTTCAGAGAAAAGCTTCGAGTACAAACGAGGAAGGATATCCTCTAGGGTGAAATCGCTCAAGCGATGTAATACCTATACCACTATAATGTATGCATATAGCTACAGTTATGTTTGAAGAATCGTGTCGAGTTATCGAAGTTGAAAAACAAAAATCTTTCCAGAACCGTCAGTGGTTATTTATGCAACCTGGTGAGGTTTGCCATATGAATGAAAAGGCATTGCAAGAACACGTTTCATCTGATTCAGTTTTCAGTTTTCAGAACAGAAAAGCATTCCGGTGTAAATTATTCAATTGAACTGCTTTATGTAATCACTGCACGCGTGCACCTCAATGTTGCAAAAACGCATAATCCCTTTGTATGAAATCAAGTTGACTACAGTAAATATTCGATCTAAGCAAATGAGAACTCTACGATTATTGCAAAGCGCATATCCCCACCACTGGGGTTATGTCCACCGTGGGGCCGAGAAGCTCGAGCTGCCACGGTTGCCGAACAATGTAACATGCCGCGTAACCCGATACGGGGTCAGGTATATCGATGTTAAACCACTACTAATCCAATTACAAAACTTCTTTATTTTTTATTATTTTTTTATGGGATTTTCGCAAAATTATTGGTGCCATTTCTCTGATTAAAATGGCACTAAACACGATATCATTTGAGCTGTATTCAGTGGTTTAATTGACGGTATGTACATGCATTGTCCTTTTGTACGTTCGACACGCTCAGCGAGGTCACAAGAAAATAGTCGAACTGTACGATCCACGCAATGGCACGGTCCTGAGGGTTTTGCTTAGATGGAATATTTACTTTATATGTACAAAGTATTTCGATATGTAAATACCCTTCTAAAACATTTTTGTAATATAGCTTAGGTACTATTTATTATTTATTTATTGCTTTTAACTATAACTAAGGTTTATATAACATATGCAATACATAAAGAATTTTGATACAGTGAACAATACAATATATGAATATGTCGATACATTATAAGTTAATGTGTAGCTTAATATTAGTTTACATAAGTTCTGTTAAGTTACAACTATCTCGTTGAAATTAAATTTTAATTGAGCATAATTTGATAAAATAAAAAATAATTTTTAGACCTTTCATACGTGGACCACGTAGAGCTTAGGTACTATTTCGATTTCGACTTCAACACGAATTTAGCAATGTCGAAGAGGACGAATTCAAATGAAAAGGATTGAATTCGTGCTTTTCTGTAACTTATTAAATTGCAGATGTTTATGCTTTTAAAACATGTCGAAATGTGAAAATATAGTATAATAAATATATGCAGAAATATAAAAGCATTAAGCAACAAAAATATGTGTAATATGCAATAATTATACTGAATATATACAATACCAAAGCAACATTGTTTATTATCCGATATGATTTTATTTCAAAATACCGAAAACTAAAAACATTTCTTCTATTAACTGTAGATACTTGTGAACGTTTATCGCTTAATATTAATTTATACACCTAAAATTTATCGCTCGAAAGTTAATTTTTTGTAGGGTATATAATGAGGGAAATTTTGAAATAATGAAATCGAATTTGTTTTTTTAAATGGAACCGTGCGTTTTTTTTCCATATTATAAGGGCATGTATTCAAACGAAATCAACAACCTACATGGAAAGTCATTTTCTTGTATCCTAGCCCGTTTTAACCTCGTCGTTCGTCGACAGCTATCGTACTGTCGTCGCTCCACTAGTAGCCGCACATATACACGGTGTCATGTAACTGGTGGTAGAACCGGATAGGGGATGATTCTACGTAACAAAGTAAATCGAAAATATGGAATAAATCTTTTTATTTAACGCCTCGTTTCCGAGAAAATCGAATTTGAAAATGCAGCCGAATCGTCTGACGCGTCTGATCATGATCAACCAATTCTACTTTCGGCATATACTATAGCACGCGAACCCGACGGATCTTTAAACTCGATTTTCTCGGAAACGAGGCATCAAATGAACAAATTTCGTTTTATATTTTTGACTTATTTGTTGACGTAGAATCTGTGGTGAATAAACGAGTGGAAACACATGTTTGTTTTTCTTATATACTTTAATAAAAACTATATATAATACTTCAGCTCTCACACGTGCTCCCCATGCATCGTGCATATACAACTACTGGTAAAACCCTAACCTCAAACAGTCGCTCTTCTTCTCGTTCCGGCCTCTCACTCACTCTTGCGCTCACTCTTGCGCTCACTCTTCCATCTATACCATTCATTCGCAACTCTCACATACAATATAAACAATCACCATTCCCACAACCACTCTCCGGTTGTACCATCAGTCACATGACATATATATAAATAAGTATACATATATATCGAGGTAAAATGTAGAATATGGCAAAATACAACAACAGAATCACAGGTTCTGTCCCTACTGTCGATTTTCTTATCACGTACGCACACACAAAATTCTTCATTACATATCGCTAAACCACAATTTTATAGTTACTATGGCATAGTATACGATTAACTATACTATATATATATATATATATATATATATATATATATATATATATATATTATAATATATATTAACTATCTACGTAATACCATAGAGTTGAACTGCGTTAATATAGCCACCTGCCCAGTGGAGTTATACCTCTCTTATAACAAAAGTTAGAATCGGGATATAACTTGCTTATTGACTGATCCTCGAATATTGCACAAGGTACTGGTGCGCGGAATTCTAATGACAAGTACAACGCAATGGTCAAAATATGTCCAGTTCGAAGTTTCATCCACACTTTCTTGGCTGCGTTGCGACAATTTGCAACCGAAAGGAACTGTTAAAAAGTAATTTAATAACAGACAGCAAGAGAAAGAACGAATCAATAGTGTAAGGTGCCGCATAATAGCAGAAAATTCCGAAATTTTGGCCGAGAGTCAAAATTAAAAAAGATTAAATTCTTCGGATCTTTTTGTAATACATGGTTTAGGGGATCTATACGTAATATTTGTACAGTTTAGGACATATACAGTAATTGTTTTAACGATATTGTAGTTTAACGCGTTGGATGCCGTGCGAATTTCGAGTGTTTCAGAGAGTTTCACTTATTTTATTCATAGCAGCGATCGGCATTATTAATATTAATTTGTAGGTAGTTGATAATGAAGTTTTCACCTTATACTATAATCTAGTTAATTTCGGTATTAATAAATTAACGTTCAGTGCTGTCAATTGTACAACAATCACATTAAAGCGGCATTCAGACTTTTCGACAAAAGCTCCAGACAGTATTGTGGTGTCATCACAATTGTTGAAGTTGCTACAAATAATAGTATATTTCTAACGGTAATTTAAAAATTTGAACCTCAACATCGCCTTCTCTTCTAAGTGGAATTTGAATGTATACGTAAGCGTGATTTATCACTGCAAAAATGAATTTGTAAGTCTAGATCAACGCGGATGATATTCAGTGCATTATAATTTTGATGCGTCTCAAATTCGACGCATTGCAACTAATTTAGACAGGACTATTATCACCTGAAATAACTAGTCATTTATTGACTTTATCAAAAAATGTTTTAAATAAAATTTATTGTATCTGAAGGGTTTTATTAGAAATATCACAGTTCAATTTTTAAGGCCTTATATTTCCTGAAATATCAAGGTGACCTTGTGTTGTTCAAATCGCACCGTCTATTTTTTTTTATTACGGCATTGTAGTCGTTAAGGAGACGAATTAAACGACCTGTAACAAACTACTTTCAATTGACCTTGAACCACAAAACGAAACGAAAATGTGATATAATGTTTCCGTTCAATGTAGCGGTGACGGTCAAACGTAAATAAATTAATTGATATCTTAGAAAATATAAGGCCATAAAAATTGAACTGTGTTTTTCTAGTGAACCCCGCCGGCTACAATACATTTCATTTCAAACAATTTTCGATAAAATCATTAAATAATTAGTTACTTCAGGTAGTAACAGTTATTCACTCACCTTGTATATGAATAAATATACTTATTAATGTGTGTTATCACAAGTGTTCTATGAAATCAATATTTTATCGATTAGTAATCTTCTATCATTGCTCCAATTTACAATTTGAAATCAGCGTCACTGGATGGTAAAATCGATTATAATGAGCGTACCGTGAGCGGACTGATAGTCTGTATCGAGCCTAAATATTGAATAAAAAATGAATTCCATCAGAATGATCGAATTGCAACATTTCACATAACACAACCTAATATTTTCAATGATACCCTAACGTTTAAAATGTCTTTACCTTAACTTCTGATGAACTCACGTATTAAACAAACATTCTGGACGACTTTTTTGTAGAAAAAGCTCTATAAATGCAGCCCTCAGAAGATTCACCATAATTTGGTAGGTTTCTACGCTTCCACTTCTTCTTTGTCATCGTATCGATCAGCAGTTCTCAAAGAACTAATTTGTCGTCAACTTTTTGTAGCCACCGGCCCCTTAAAAAGACAATTAAATTCACGGTTATCTTATTAAGGAGCTCGCTCCTTACATAACGAGGATTCCCTGTACGATATCAGTTTCCCCAATCAACTGCCCACTCAGCTTTGAAGAACTGTGCAATCCGGTTAGCTTTTCTTTCAACGAAAGGAGAGGACTAGTCGGTAGCTGGGACAAAGGCAAGGAAATCCATACCACAGAAAACCGCGATCTGTCTGTTTGAAAAGCCAATATAGAGAAAACGACGGCACGGATTTATACAACGGAAGGTCAAGATGTACGGCGTGGGTGTTGCTGTTGATAGCGCAAGAAAATAAAATGCACCTGGATATTGCTTTCGTCGTACTATTGAAAACTGCAGTTACACTGCACTCCCAAATGTTAGTAGGCTTGATAATCGTATAATTAGAACAAGAAAATGTCCTATAAATTAGGTCCATCTTTTCAAGTCAGGACAATAAATTTCAAAATTATTACGGGGAAAACGTCGAAAAAAGACGATTATTTTACCATAGTGCACCCCAGCAAGAAAATTTGGAGAAAATCATGAACAATAATTCTTATCTACACACTGATACTGTAAAAATATAAATGTTGTCGCTCTTAAACTTCAATGTGAAATCAGCATTGTACCAATTTTTTGGTTTTTGATTTTCTACAACCAGGACTTTCAGTTTCAAAATCCGAATTAATTGCAGTATATGTATTTGGGTATAGGCCACGTGTCCTATTTTTATCAGAATAGTTTCATATATAATAAGGGAAAATAGGCTGAAAGCTAATTTTTTCCATTTTACACCGTAACTACCTTCCCGGTCTAGATATACAGGGTGTCCCGGTGGGAGTGTAGGAAAAATAAATATATCATTCCCGAGCGGATTCTAAGTACCTTTGTCCTTTGCGAATTCGCGTCAAAACCCTGTCTTTTCGAGTAATTAACGAAAAACACAGACCAAGATTGGAAAACACAGTGAAAAGGGATAGAATTAGAAGATACGTAGAATAAAGACTTTGCCGGAGCTACGTATTTAAACGATCTTTGCCTCGCGACAACTCTGCTTTATAATTTCTATCGACGCCACCGACGCGCACCTCGCGATTTTCCGTCGATGAGTGACGATCCTTCGCACCGTTTCGCAAAGCTCGGGCCCGTTGCCCGAATTACCACTACGCGAATCCTTAACCAATTAGGTTTAATTTCTTTGTTCGCAGGTTTCGACGATGCGTCTTACGTGTTGTCTCTGTCTCTCTCTCTCTCTTTCTTTCTCTTTCGCTCCTTCGCTTACGCCGAATACCTACCGACGGTCGAGGAACGGTATAGCCCGTGTGAATACAAAAGTCCTTGACGACGCTCAGCATGCTTGGCTAGGGTGATCCCACAACGACAAGCGTTGCCAAGCATGCCTTCTCAATAATATTATATTCTAAACGAACCTTTCCTCGTCCGTTGGTACGTACGTTTCAATTATACGGCCGACGTGCAATTTTTCTTACAATATTCCTTATTATTAAAATAGAAGGTGACGGACGGAGCGATATTGACTCTATTGTAATTATGTTATTTACACGGTTCGCTAGAGTGTGGCTTCGAGAAATTACGAAGACACGTGTCTTTGGACGAGGTTGATTCCAGGGAGGGTATTCGTTATATGGAATACATTACCGTGATATTAACAGAAAAATGAATTTAACCACGTCAAAGGCCATACTGCATTTCATGAGGGAATCCCAAAAGCACTATCAAACGACAGTACCGCCGACGGATAGAGCAAAAGAATAATTAACTTGTGTTCGGAATGTAACAGTATCAACAACTCCCTGTCTAAGTTCATCGATCGAACGGCTTCTCTGCGAAATGTTCAGCATACCGGAGGGGGAAGGCAACTTCATGAACATCGCGATTCCATATCGTCATCACAATATCATTCTATTGCTTGTATTTACCTAATAAACCAATATTTTAAGTTTAAAGCCATAAGAAATAAATAAATTATTCCTTTGTATTTAATTAAATATGTTACTTTTCTTAACCGTTGAAAATCTTTTGTTTCTTCTATTAGTAAATTGCGTGTTGCAGTTGCAACGAAAATAATACGTCAAGGGGTTAATTATGCGACATGTTCAAAGGTACAAAACATTTCATAATTTGTTCCGGCACTGATATTAATTATACGAGCAAGAATTGATCGTTCAAACGCCTCGCTGCCGCGCTGAGTAAAACGTATTTAAAATTCACGCGGTTGCTTTTTCCCACTGCTTACACCTTCGTGCACAGCGAATTCATTACGTGGCCAGTAATTGACAAAAGAATCTATTCCTGCAGAGCTTTCAAAGCTTCAATTCGGTTATGACGCTCCGCTCGTTCTCATAGAGGTTCTATAAATGATGAGTTGCTTTCTATTTTTGAACTACAGACAAATGAAATTTAATATTTTGTGTGTGACGTACTAGAAATACAAGTAGTTGCTTATAATCGTTCTCTTCATGTTTGAGCGGAGAGAGAGGCTTTGTAGAAAAACTTGTTATTGAGAGACAGGAATTTGATCGTGTCATTTAATTACGGATTCAATTTAACCCTCTGTCTACCGTAAAAAAAGCTTTCATTATGCGATACAAAATTTATACCACAAAACGTAGTAAATATAAAAAAAAATTTTAGCTTTAAATAATAAAAAATAAGAAAAGTAACAAAGTCATGCAACGACAAGATTCCAAGAATTTTAAAAGTTTAAATAACCGCAGTATTTACATACAGTCGGGTCCAATGGACCCGCTTGGTAGACAGAGGGTTAAAGTACAATTATTGATTCTCTACACCGCTCTGTAGCTTCGGCAGAAAGATAAGGTGCTTTACGTCGGATTTTTCATTTGAAAGGTTGTCGTGTAATATAATGTATTTTACAATTTATAATAGCTACGATATCTGACTTTTAATAATTTAAATATTTTTACAAATTGATAGTTAAATTCTAGACTCATATAACAATTTGAGTCAATTATAATTGTATAGTAATCATACTTATTCAATCGACGGAGATTGTATACATCAACCTACTTTTGTAAAAAAAATATAATGATCTATTTTTTAGCATAAATAATTACTTACTAGAGTAATCTATGATCGTAGAATCATTTTGATTTCTGGAATCCCAGTTCCCAATATTTGATAGCGTTTTTATTGACATTTTGAAGAACGAGTTAGGTATCAAGAAAACAATTATGTCCATAAAAGACAAGATGACATATAAAACGTGTACAAAATGCAGATAATATGTCAGTTAAAGAGTTAATAGAAACTATTTTAATAATAACGAGAAATAGTTTCGAAGTAATTATCAAAGCAAAAGTTGAGCATATTGAGAAGCATCAGTTTAATCATAGGTTATTGATATGGTAGAAAACTGGAAGTATGTTTATTTAACGCAGGCGCGATCAACGATGAAATTGTACTGAGGTCGTCAAACGCATCGAAAGACAAAAACATACCTATGAAGGCAAACCCATAAAATGTGCGCGCACCCGAGTCACTCCAAGCACAAATTTAACATCGAAATTTTCAACAATGGTACTAATCATGTTTTGACCGGGTACCACCATAGTATAGCTCAGTTTATGAGTTTACCACTATTGTTAGTTTACTGTTTGCATTTCTTAATGTAACTGTCTATATCTCTTATTTCCGGTCTGTGAAATTTTGAAATTTATATTGAATATTATATTGAATAGGTTTGATAATACGATATATGGAAATTTCACGATTTAAAATTGATGGTTCATAAATTGTTGCAACAAAAACCGAAGTAGAGTATGCAAAATACGTAGAAAATATATAATATATTTATTATTTGTCTTTTATGTGAAATAGATCAAACATAAAATATATAAAATATGTATTTGCATAAAAATCCACAGTTTATTCGTTAGTAATTACAGTTTTCATTACAGGAATAGATTAAACTATCATTAAAAGGGTCTTGGAAAAGAAGTGCAAATAGAGCATGGAAATTCAAGGAAATGATAAGGGATGGAAAAGGAAGTGAAATAGAGATTGAAGCAAGAGCGAGATGAGGAATAAGGATATCGAAATGGGAGGAAGGAAGGAAAAAATATAGAGTGAGAAGAGGGGACAGTAAGTAAGGGAGGAGGAATAGCATAAGATTGAAAAAAGAGAGGAGGAAATGCAAGAGAATGAAAATTGGAAGAAAGCGAAAGAAGGAAGATACAACAAATGGTTTAAAGAGATAAGAAGAAAGGAAATATCAAAATATTTAATCAAAGGTTGGAAGGAAGTGTGAATGGTGATTGTTTATATTGTGTGTGAGAGTTTAGAATGAATGGAACAGATAGAAGAGTGAGTGCAAGAGTGAGTGAGAGGCCGGAATGAGAAGAAGAGAGACTGTTTGAGGTTAGGATTTTACCAGTAGATGTATGTTCCTATATGCACGATGCATGGCGAGCACGTGCGAGAGCTAAAGTATTATATATAGTTATAAGTGTTGTATGATTAAAGTATATCAGTAAACAAATATGTGTTTCCACTCGTTTATTCACCACTAGAAGAAAGATGGAGGAGAGTGGCAAGATTCACATTACTAATCGTGATGAAGGGAGAGAGGTACTGGGAAAAAGGGGAGAAGAAAAAATGCAGGATATGCGGGGTGGATATTGGGATCTGACATTTTGAGTGGCGCCGTCTGCTGCCGAAAAGTAGAAATACTCTAAGCTTGGCTTGGCTTGGCTTATAGCAGCTTACAGTGTTAACAGGTGTTAATTATAGTATAAACTTACAGTGTTAAAACAGTCGTTAATTCAAATTAACGTTATTGAAATTCCAATTTTTCCACCGCGTAGCAAAAAAAATTTGATTACTGTGCAGTGAAAGATTGTGATAGTAGAGCGAGCAAAAATTTGTTGCACCATTTCCACACTTTGAAATGAAGTATATGAAGTGAACTGCTTGAAATTTGTAAGACCTCCATTTTTAAAATTTAAGAAACAATTTAGCAAAGAACAGTCTATTTTAACAGCTAAAATAGCTAAAGCTAGAGTGCATATTGAAAGACCTAACCAGCGTAGTTCAGTGATGCCAGTGGCATTAGTGCCTCTAATAGAAGATACATATTTGTACAATTATTTATGGAGCAATTAATATGTCCTTGTTGTGGACTAATTCTAAGTGATTCGAAATTTATGAAATTATAATTGTAAATTTAGAAGGTATATTAAAAAACAAATTTTTAGTGTAAAATGAATTATTTGATAAAACATACTTTATTGATATTTATACATGTATTTAATAAATATATTTTTTCGAAGTAACATTAAACTCGTCAATATTTATTAAGCCTGTACTCTCGTCACTTGTTATTATTTCTTAAGTCTATTTACTCTCATCACATATTTTTTCCAATAAACAAATTTTATGTAACATAATCGTATAATAAATATTTTTTAATTTAGTCAAAATTGAAGAAATAAAACTGTCATTTCTTGTAACTTTTAAAGCTAAATATTTTTTATCAAACTTAGAATATATAATAAAATATGTTAGTTCTAAATTTAACACAGCTGGATTTGCCCATAATACCGATGCTTTTCCCTCAACACAAAATTCTCTCCTTCCTTTCAAACATTTTAAGTAAAAACAAAAAAAATGATATCAATACAATGTTAAGACCAACCTCTTCGTCGCCATTTTGGATAGCTATATATATTGTCCACGCCCCCATGTCAGATCCTAATAGAGGAATGGGAACATGTATTGGATTATTGTAGAGAGTGAGAGGAAGGAAGTGTGTATGAGAGGGTAATAGAAATATGAGCAGGGGGCGGGAGAAGGATGGTTAAAAAATTTAGAGGAAGAAAGAGATAAGAAATGGTAGAAGAGGAAGAATGGGAGAGAAAGGGGAGAGAAAGAGAGAAGATGAATGAGGACGAATGTTATTAGAAAAGATAGATGTAAGAGAAAAAAACAATGTAATGGGACAGAAGTCCGTGCAAGCCGAAAGGGATCAGTAAATAAATACATACATTAAAAGGGTCTCTTTATCGTTTCGTCTCTTGACGTTGAATAGTCGGATATTAGAAAAGTGTATGGTATGAAATCAACGCACGGAGTACAGATGAAGTTTACAGAGTTCATAAATAGAATGAAGATAGAGAGGATTCGTGAATAAAACTCAGTTGGACAGCAAAAATACATTGCCACGGTTCAAAGTGGGAATAACTGTGGAATTATGAATAAAAAGATGAATGAGCTTGTGAAAAAGAATATAATGACCTGCGCAAGTACTATCTCGCATAATCAAGATATGAATGTTATATCTGAAAGGAAAAATTGTAATAGATCCACCGAAATCTCCGTTTTCGGCTAGGTACATACATACATACGAATAGCATTAATGGATGAAGCAGTGTAATTACTATTCTTATTACCACTAAAGTTATTTATTCATTTACATAGGTCGTATTAACAGCAAGCTCATAATATTTACAAAGTTCATATGAGATTTACGTAAATTATATGAACTATAAGAACAATAGTATTAATATTATTTGTACGCAAATATTTAAAAAATCAAATATTTAATTAAATTAATTTTACGATTTGGAAATTAATTAATAATAGTGAAAAAGTGAAACAAGGTAGCATGCACACACAAATGTGAAAACATATTTTCTACTCAAAACAGCGAGGCCTAATTATAAAGAAAACATGCTACAGTTGTTAAATAGCTTCCCAAAATGAAATTTTTTTAGTTTAAGTATTTGAGAAATGCAAAGGACCTACATGTTCAATATAACATATACATATTGTTGTATCTCATACAAAACATATTTTATACCCTTCTTGTTGCACTTAATGGTATAATCAAATATCACGCTGCATACATCGATTACATTATATGTACTACTTCAGCGAACAAGTAAAACGCACATACAGAAGATACTTAGGCAGATTGATTATGTACATAGTATCAACATAGACTTGAATACATACATATTTTTACGAATACAATATCAAGAAACTAGTATTGGTTGTATAATTTCAATTTAATATTCTTTATTTATAAAACCAATAGATATTCTAAGCTTTCATGGACGAGAGTGTATATGCGGATAACTAGACAGCGGAACTGTATGCAAAATGGAAACTACCTACTACTATCTACCTGAATTGCAACAAACTGGGATGAAATAGTAATTTAATTTGTATCTTAATGTGTTTAATAGGTTTGGAATAATATAAAAGTATGTTTGAGTTCTTCAAATGTAGTTATTGTTTTAAATTACACCTACTCATTTCTGTTATAAATGCATCAAATCTGCAGTCTAATAATAATAATTCACAAGTCACTTTGTACGTGTAATAGTTTTCAAATATATATACAATATCTTAATTTCTATCGTTCTGAAGTGTCGTCCTTGAATCTCTTAATTCTCCATGATAGTTGACGTGACATGAAAGTGTCAGCTAGAATGTCGCGTTGCATGTATGCAGTAGGTATTCGCTAATTACTCACTGCATGAATGAGTATGTATGACTTGCTATGCAGCTTATGCATGTATTACAGTCACTTATCTTCTCTTTAGCTATTAATCGTTTGAAACTGTTACTTGTGTCAGAAAATCTATTCGATCTACATTAATGTATTTATACAATATTTGCAAAAATAATAGTAGTGTACAGTATAGAAAGAAAATAACTGATTAAATCTACTCTCATCAATAATCATATAACATTAGATAGAAAACAAGAACTCCGGATATAATGAAAAGAGAATCAAAAAGAAGATGTTTATTTAAAAATAGTTTAGTGTTGTTCTTTATGCGTTCATACTTCGACTGCCTCTCTTCATTCTCGCACGCATCCACACCGCGGTCGTCCGCTTCATTTGTTTCTTGACGCTCTCTGTCTTTCTCTCGCTCATGCTCTCTCACTCACGCTGTCTCGCTCGTAGAATTCTCTAGCATTCACGCATTTACACGTATACACGCACTCATTCGTCCATCAAATCCTACATATGTAAAGCATTTATGTTACGATTTTCTCCATGAAAGTGAGACATTTCGTTATTTTTTGCGTCATTGTAGGAGTAGTTCTGGTTTAAAGTCTTTAAATTTAATTATTATACCGAATTTCCATAATTTTTCAATATTTTCATTTACATAAAATATGTATTAAATATTTTGGTACAAACGACACTAGTTTTACTACAAAGAGATGATAGATTCGTAGTGAAAAGTCGTAAAACAGACAAACCACGCTCGTCAACATTTGAAGAACCTTAAATTGTGTACAGATTTGTATTAGGTTGTTGCATATGAAAAATGTTCAATTGTAGAATGAAAATGTTGTGAAGCGTTTTGATCAAGAAATATGTGTTAATTACAATGTAGATTTTAAGATTTATTATGCATCATTTTAAGGTACAAAGCTGATCTTTAAGGTCCAATCTTCAGTTCTTACTTAGGTATCTAATTCTCATTTTAGATAAAGTATAGTACAACGTCTATAAATGTCGTGCATTCTTTTCATATGAGTGGAAAGATAAAGATTTAATGTTAAATGAACGCACTATTCGTCGATGATAGCAAAAATAGAGATGGCAACCTTGTAAATGGAGAACATGAAAGACCAAAAAATACAATTAAGCATTTTTTATTATGCAATTACTACCGTAATACAATAAAAAATCTTGTAAATCGTTGACAGTATATGTGGATTGCAATGGTGTTTATTTTAATCAATAAGTTGTTTTTAAAGAACTATTATGTTTGTTTAACGTTACTATGAAAAATTTTAGATTTCATATGCAACTACCTAATATTTATACTATAATATCTTATACTTATCATTTGAACTTCTCTAATAGATTTATTACTAGACAGCGGATTTTATGCATTTATGACAGAAATGAGTAACTGTAATTCAAAACAGTGAAAACTGTTGGCTGATTGTGTCGTATCGTGGATAAAGCAACGTGGTCGAGAGTTAAATAATTATGGACACCATTTACTGAATTGATACCTTTATTATAACATGCATAAAAGTAATATATCGCGAGCTTTTATACACACGCCATACTTCTCTTTCCCGCCATATCCTTCTTACCCTCTATCTCCTTAAGGTGTCTCAACACTGCAAGTCACTTTCCTACAGAAACATTAGAAGAATTTAAAAATGTTGTTGTACTATTTCCATCGTATTAAACATGTTGAGAAGGAAAATAAATTGTTAGTTCACTCCAATTGTTGCAATTCTGATGGAAAATTTTTATTTTACATAAAGATCCGCATACTATTCATTACAGTGAGTGAGCAAATTATTAAAGTTATCTTGCAAAAAATATGTAATTATTTTCAATACAACAGATATTGTTGCATGCAATACTTTCAAATGTATATTTTTAATTCATAAACGTGAGTATTTCTTGAAAAATAAAAAATATTCGTTGAGATCTGGATTTTATGTAAATACTGGTTGCATTAATGTAAACGTGTCATTTTGTGCAATTAACTCCAATAATTTGATTACCTACTGTGCTGTATTTTAAAGAATCTTGTAAATAATAACTATACGTCTAACCTCAATTTGCTGGCAAGATTTCAAACTCCAGGTACTGCATTAAAAATTCAGCAAAATTTGAATACAGTAGAACCTAGTTTATCCAACCTCCGTTTTATTATGTAAATACGTTTAACAGGTAAGCAGTTATAAGACGATTCATACGGGGTGTTAAAAAAACCATTCAATATTTATATGCTGTGTAGGACACACTGTACTAAGTAAAAAAGCCTTAGTATACATAGGTCGTAAGGTCAACCGTTTCTGAGATATAAATATTTTTGTTTGTTAGCACCATGATTGACGTACTAGTGCATTTAAAATACATATCTGCCATTTCTTCAATCGAATAATACGTTGACATTTTCTGAATCTCTACACGCGAAATCTACTGTCGGCACTTGACGACCAGTCAACATTTGGAACATTCAGAACGCGATTTATAAACACTGAAGTAAATCATCACTGAAGCGTCCATCGCACGTGATGGACGCAAGTAAGTCAATCATGATACTAGCAAACAAAAATATTTATATCTCAGAAACGGTCGACCTTTTCACCTATATTGACTAAGGCTTTCTTACTCAGTACAGTGTGTCGTATGTACCATATTGATTTTTAATTCGTACACCCAGTGTACAGTGGATCGAAGAACAATTTAAACACTAAATATCCGATTCTCGAAAAATCGCCTATATTTAATTTGTGATAATTGTATAAAAAATGTTCGTATCACAAGGATTCATTTTAAAGATAGAAGTTTCTAGTATTTCATATTCCATCGCCCATTTTATTCTAAGTATTTTCTTCTTGATGTAGCAGGCGAGATACTGAAGATGCGTTTTTATTCGAAAATGGTATACGTTCAAGCGTCTGCGAAGACGGAAAATTTTTTTCGTGACTGAAACCACCATAGACTTTGTGATTGAAGCTTCGTCTACACAATGACATCTTAAAAATTGCTTCATAAGGGCTTTATACGACCGAATTTGTTCCTCGTTTTTGTTCCATAAAACAGTAAGAAAGAATCTTACATCATTTAAGGAGTCGTTGTAAAGAGGAGGCTTCAATCTTCAAATATATGGCAATTTTATTTACGAGAAAAATATTTGAATGTTTTTAAAGACGTTGAGTTTGCAGCATTTTTTAGGAAAATCGGGTCTTCAGTTTCTCACCTGCTGCGTCATGTAAAAATAAGTGACAGAAAAACATACCGCAGTGATAAACGCCGATTTTTATAAAACTTTGGAAAAAGGTAGTTCTTTGAAAAGTTTGTATCGGCCATCCTCCGCGTTGAAGGGGTGAAAGCAGTCCTCAAAGTTCGCAGTCGGAAACATATTTGGTCGAGTATCTCGGAAACAGATTTCCATTTTTGCTTTACATTTAAACAATATCTTGAAAAATAGCACTATTCTGTTAATTTTTCCAGTTAAACGATAATCTATTTTCTTTAAATATTTGTGTATGCGGAGTGTTGAAACTGTAGTGCTTAACTACTTTTTGGGTCCACTGCACACGTATAATTTCGATAATCATGAATAAACATAATAACCCTTGTGAGGTTGATGCAACTTAAAAAAAATAAAAAATATCACTGCACTCGAAAATCGATGTTGTACTGTGATTTCAGCTGTTATATATTTATAAGATGACGAACAGTCTTTTCAAGCAACTTCGGTAATTATTTACATTAGGTGTGTTACGTACAGAGAATTATCTCTGCTTTATTTCAACCAGAGTTTTCTAACCGCTTTCCTGAGAACGGAAAATGCCCTATTCCACCCTTTGCTTATAGAAACGATGACTATGCTCCAGCTGGATGCGGCCGGCACAAAGCATGATTCAGTACAGGGACAGTTGCACAAGATTCACTAATATGGAAATCTTGAGAGCATCCCCACTTATATTTTACAGTATATAAACCCTCGAATTTTAACCCTCGTGGGCAGTGCTTTAAGTACAAACGGGCTATACACGTTGTTACGCTGAATCTCGTTTTGGAGTTGGTTGTATTTAGTGAGATCGGGCATAGTCACCCTTTCGAATCAAGTAACCTTATAGATTCCGCGAGTACGGTATTAATCTATCTAGGCATAATTATTCAACCTCTCTGTGTTGCCCGCATCGCCAGTGCGTCATCCAACAGGCAGTAGTACTTAGTTAACTACATAACATTTTCTTACACACTCAATTTTTATCGCGACACTAACAGTTGTAACAGAGCCAGTTTTCTGTAATATACAATTTAGTTCAAGGTAATTTTGAGTAACAATTGATTTTAACCCACCATTCAGATCCAGTAATTCTTACTTGACCGCTCCCACACGATACAATCTTACCGCTCGGGTTGTATCAATTAATTTATAATATTAAAGTTACGAGGCCGTTACTAACATATCCTAGGAGCTACCTGATCTTGTATCAGGAACCCGAACTGTTATCCAACATATGCGGCTCCCTGATTTCGCATCAGATTCGTCCGTATCCTAGCAGCTCCCCGATTTCGCATCGGGTTCGTCCACGAAGTCTCTCAAACATCCTAGCGGCTCCCTGATTTCGCATCAGGTTCGTCCGTGCACCTTACTAACAATTAAAACCATATTCCTCTTTAAAACCATAAACCAGGCTCGTTACAGGGGCTTCCTCACCGATTTTGATGACGTTGAAATATGTTTTCAAGGTCATCATTCTGAACAACTTTTTCCTATACATGTTACCGCCGCTCAGCTTTAGTTTCCGAGATATTCGCAAAAAAGTTTCAACATCTCAAAAAGTGAGCGGAGTAGATCTGGGTTAGGTCTGAGTTAGCTCTGGGTTATTTATATATTTATATACTGGGTTATTATATATTTTCTTGATTGTTGCAGATATCCAAGAATTCGTATAGTTTCATGCTTAATACTCTGTATGCTAACACAGCTGACAATGAAATGAGTTCGCGTTCAACACGATTCATTTCACATTTCAGTTCGTAAACATAAACAGACAAGACAGTAGGTCTCAACTGATTGAAGTCGTTTTAAGTTGTGACCGTGGCCGCGTTATCGGCGGCCACAATTTCAAATCTAACCCAGACCTACTCCGATCACTTTTCGAAATGTTGAAACTTTTTTGCGAATATCTCGGAAACTAAAACTGAGCGGCGGTAGCATGTATAGGAGAAAGTTGTTCAGAATGATGACCTTGACAACATATTTCAACGTCATCAAAATCGGTGAGGAAGCCCCTAATGTAAATATTTACCACAACTTTTAGTGGTCGGTAATTCAAGAGTTAATATTAATATTTATTCCTTACGCCGACAAAATCGGCGATCGTCCAAGCCATTCGACGGCAAATATCGGGCCGATTAAGACTGTTCGTAGAAGGTCCCGTATAACGAATCGTAAATCGGTTTATAAGTCAACACGAGGATTCCCCGCGATTGGTCTCGTGGGACACAAGCATATTCTATGAGCCTCCGATATTCCCAGCAGTGTTCTTGATCTTATATCTAACCGTGTTTCTAATTAAGGTTTAATGAGCGTTCAGGACACGGGTTGTGGGGAGAGGAGGTGGGGGGCATGGCCCAGTCGTTTCCGGCGGAATTCGTGCCGAGTAGAAAAAAATGAAAAAAAAGAGCCGTTGCTCCAGACCGGCGCGGCACGACCTACTTCAGTAGGAAGTACGAGAAGTGTTTCCGGAGTGTGGACATCTTTCACCTAGCGAAGATCGAGTAGCAAGATGGAAGATCTTTCGAGGAGTACTATTAACGGGTCTCAAGAAGGCACGCGCTACGGAAAAGGCGACCGAACCTCTCGACTTTCCCCCGGGTTATCCACTCAACGTTTGCAGAGGCTAGTTCCCTTGGTCTCTTTCAGACTGCTCCACCTCATTCCGTTTTCCTCGCTCCTTCCTTCACGGTCCCTCTGTCCGCGGTAAATAGACGCGAGCATTTCTATGAGATATCTTCTACTGTGTCCGTGAAAAGATCGTGATACTCATAATGCGAGCCTTTGAGGATGCTGCACGTCAAATGAAAGCATTTCAATGCTCCTGAGTATTCCGCGACGCAAAATTTCGCCTCGGCGACACTGGCTGCCATGCCTGTCTCCCCCATTCTACTGTCCGGCCGCTATGGGACTTTGAATACAGCCAAGTTTGCACCGCGAAACGCAGCCAGCTCCTGTTTTCAGAATTAATTCACGGACCACAAGTGCCACTGAACCGACTTCCGAATTGATTGAAGAGCAACAATCTCGAGGAAATCAACCCTGGTGTGACGGGAACCACGCTAATCGATAAATCGGCGGAGCTGAACATGTTATAACGTGTTTGAGTGCTCGAGTCGATGAGGAAGGGAAGAAAACATCTCACCTGTCGTCCCTCGAATAGAAGTCATTTGGAAAATCTAGATTAATCAATTACGTACTGATATAGAGGAAAGTTGCCAATATCTTTTCACTTCAGAAATTTTGAGTCCTCAGGGAAATTATTTATCCTTGTTTTATTTTTTTTTCATTTGATATTTTCTTATAATATTCTAAGAAATAATTTGTTTACCTATTATCCTACATTTTGAAAGTGTTCTCAAAATACGGCGTCACGCAGTATCATATATTAAATTAATCCTCTAAAATCATATTTACATATATCAGAAATATTAAAATTTGTTTTGAAGATAATAAAATACATTGAAAATAAATTCACAATTCAGCAATTCTTTTGCTAAAAGAGGACTGTATGATGCTCCAAAAAATAAACTTGTAATACTTCAAAACGTAATTCATAGAAAAGAATTAGAAAATTAAATTTTTATTCCTCATTAATTAATTTTGGTACTGTAGGATTATTTAAACGTTGACTTTGAGGACAGTACTTTCTGGGAAATCAGGTGGCACTAAGTAATATATTTATTTTCAAATTTGTGTTGGTATCTTTTTCGTAGTATAACATGCCTTTGCTTGTTCAATGGTGTCCATTTATCAATAATTGTTATGTTGTTAGATAAAAAGTTTTAACGCTGACAATATGTAAGTTCCTCGATCGGAGACTTCGATCGAGATTCCTACCTAGAAGTACTTAATAAGTATTAATGGTAGCGATCCATATACAGGGTGTCGCAGGTTTAAAGTGAAAAACTACATATGTCAGTATATTTTTACATATAACAGTATATGAGTCTATACAGGCTGTCCCATTTAAGTTGAGATTGTAAAAAATCTCGAAGACATGTGATTTAAAACAAACAAACTGACGCATGTCCTTTAATGTATCTGATACAAAGAATTAATAATTCATTCACTAAGATGAAACAGAATACAAATGAACGTCGTACAGTAATAAATTCTATTTTGAAACGCTGGTAATCTTGTACTGCTAAAAACGGTGGCCATTTTGAAATGGAACATTCGTTGCATCTCCGAATTTTGTATTAAACACTTGTGTAAACACTTAACATCAATTGATAAGTATAAAGTCTAACGCAGATGAAAGTTATACCCTTCTTTCCAGACGAAATAAAATTTTATTTTCGTGTAATCAATATTTAAGCAGTGAAGTAAATGTAGTCAAAAAAATGTATTTTCTTTCCTCTTCTGTGACATTTTTGGGGGTGAAGACGTTCTAATAATTGTAGCCGTAAAGAAAAAGCTATGGCAACGGCCTAAATATCGCTTAAGCATTTCCTTTGAATTCTGCATTATGTTTATAACTTTATAATAAAGCGTTAAACGACCTACAGTGGCCCACAAAAGTGTTCGTACGCCCTTTAAATCAGAATAACTTTCTTAAAATTTGTCTAAACCAATTGACATTTTTTTAGCAATTACAAGCATTGATTTAGTAAATCACGTGCAAGAAAGATTTTGAAAAAATTGCAATTAGTAGGAATTACATTAAGAAATAAAAATGGCCCTATTAAAACTTCTTTATTTTAGCCCATAATGAAAATTAAAAATATGCCTTTTGTAGATCTGTGTTAGCTATACATATGCTGAACATTTCATCGAAATCGGTTGACGCAGAAAAAAACGACGCTGATCGAAAAATGTAAGAAACTATGGAGCAGAAACTGACCAAAAGTCGTGAAAAACTGCGATTATCACCATTTTCAACCACTTATAGCTCATGTGTTTGTTAACTGATTTCGATGAAATTTTCACCGTATGTGTAAATAACATAGATCTACAAACCGCATATTTTTAATTTTCATTTCGGGCTGAAATAATAAACTTTTAAAAAGTGCCATTTTTATTTTTTCATGTAATTCCTACTAATTGCAATTCCTTCAAAATCTTTTTTGCACATTTTAAAAGTAAATCAATGCTTTTAATTGCTAAAAAAAAGTCAAGTGGTTTGGTTAAATTTTAAGAAAGTTATTCTGATTTAAAGAGTGTACAAAAACATTTGTGGGCCACTATATGTCTACATAACATTTCTTGCTCGTTTAGACCCATAGAATATTCTGACAATGTATGGCACTTTAATCCTGGGATGCCCTGTATAAGCCACTATAATGTAAGTGTAGCAGTGTTTACAATACAGTAATACCGCGTACGTTGCACGAAACAGGGCCGAAATTGCGTGCAAAAATCAAGGATGTGCAACGAAAGAGGCAACCAATCGCGCAATTTGTCTTTCCCCTTCCAGAACTTGTAACAGATCGTGGTGAGAATTCTAGTATCTAACCAACAAGGATTCCGCGTGACAAATGAGCGTGCTGTACTAACAATCCTTTCATTGACAAATTTATACTATATTTTGCTCCGAGTCATAAGAGATACCGAGATACCATTATGCGGATAATTCCCCATCCAAATGCTTTATATTAGCCATTCTCCTTCTGGCATTCCGATTTCAAATTGGCATTCTACCTTTGCATCAGTACTTTTACATTTTCTTGTCCTTCTGACCTTCTCGTTGTCCTATTCCGACACATCAATTCTTTTTGTATGCACCTGTGTTCCAGCTGATATGCGTTAGACTTTGATGGATGGCACGCACATTTCTATTTCATCCACCTCGCGCGCGCGCGCGCACACACACGCGTTTCTGCAAACTATCTGGTCTCTCGTATACATGGGAACACATGGAGATTGCAAACGTAGATTTCCAGTTCCGTATACAAGTAGGGGATTCGTCCTGCCACCGGTATTTACACGTAGATTTAACGTCTCTGATTACACGGGACGGTTTTCTATCTCGGCCAATTCGACGCGTCCTTTCTTGTCCACGGTATTAGCCGACGGAAACGGTCGCTTCCGTTCATCATTTCTCGCAGTCACCGGAATATTTTCGACAACGGACACCAACTTTACTCGAGCACTTCCTAGGAACGCGGATCCCAGAGTGTTTATATTTACCCGCTCACAAATGCTAAAACACACAGGCGAGAGGCTGAACAAATTCTTCCGTCTAGTTTTCAACGAAGACATGCATTTTTCATGAACGACGGGTGTATTGAATAATACATTGAATTAAAAGAACATTCGATCGGCGACGAAACAACAGACAAATAGACAACCAGAAGAGTTCCTTTGACTCTGATTGCAAGCTCCATTTTTCCATAAGCTTTCAAACGGACGATCCTAGAATCGCGCCAGAACGAACCACGCGGTTCATGAAGCTTATTATTTTCTAAACTGCTTTCCTGCAGTCCGCGACAAAAAGATAGCACACCTGATTTATTTAAGGTTTTCGAAATTTTTACGTAATGAAGTAATACGATTTTGTGGTGTACAGTATTCTATCGATAACTGTCCACAACACGGGGCCAGTCAGGAACAGTTATCGCCCAGTTATACTATTTTTTGACTTCTGCCGAACGTAGAAAAGGACAGCGAAGCTCGAGGGACTTTGGTCGCCGAGAAGTGTAGCATAATATGGGTCGAATATGTCGGTGTGAGACCACTAGTAATCCAATGACAAAACTTCTGTATTTTTTATTACTTTTTTCTGTGGAACATTCACCAACATATTCGGTAATGTAAATGATAGCAAATAAGATATAATTGCGATGATATTTACTTGTGTAATGGACGATGAAAGTTTCGTAAAATTATTGTAAATATGATGCGAATTATATCGTGTTTGGTATTATTTTAATCAGAAAAACGCCACAAATATATTTGTGAAAGTTTCATAAAAATATAAGTAATAATAAAAAAGTTTTTTATTGGCGTGAAGACAAGCGGGCTTTTGAACTATGCCGACGACCGCGACTCTCCGCGTCTCTTTCTTTCCCATACGCTGTCCATCCTTGCGCTCAAAACTTTTATCGTCCATTACACAAGTAAATATCATCGCAATTATATCTTATTTGGTATCATTTTCATTAGAAAAATGCGAACAGATACATCAGTGAAAGTTCCATAAAGAAATAATAAAAATTAAAGAAGTTTTGTCACTGGATTAGCAGTGGTCTCACACCGATATACTCGACCCGTATTATGTTACACTTCACGGCCTCCGAGGCCTCCCGAGCTTCACGGACCCTCACGGGGTATTCCCCCGCGGAATTGGGGATAGTTCTAATTTTTTCCGATATTAACGACTGATTTGGGTAAATTTCTGTTCGATATACAGTCACTCCCATTAACATTCGAACACTCTTAAAAAGACGATAACTTTTTCAATATTGGACCATACGACATGGACATTCTTTAGAAGTTAGAACAACTAGTTTACTACATGACGTGAAGAAGAAATTTTGAAACAATTGGTCGGTATTGCAGAGAAAATACTAAAAATTGTTTTTACCATTTCTTTATGTGGCAATATACTGAAAATTTAAAAAATACATTTTGTAGATCTGTGTCAGTTATATACATTCTGAAAAATTCATCAAAAACCGATGAGTTGGTAAACAGCGACAGTTGCAAAGATGCAATTCTCACCATCTTTAAACAGCTGTAGCTCATTGCAACGTTTAAAGATTTTCTTGAAATTTTCAGAATACATTTGTTAAACTTTCAATATAGACCCACATAAAACAGTTGTAAAAAACAATATTTAGTATTTTGATTTGGAATTCCGACCAAGTACAATTTTCCCAAAATTTCTTTTTTGCGTCATGTAGTAAACCAATTGTCCAACTTCGCCAACAAATACAAGTTATGTGGTCCAATATTTAAAAAATTATCGTCTATTTAGGAGTATCCGAATATTAATGGGAGTGACAGTACATATTTAAATCTGTAATATTGTTCAACTGCCCTCAATTTTTATAATCATTTCGTGTCACTGTCACCTAATAGTTCTGTATTATGTTCAGATCGGGACATGTCATTGGTCCACCAAAATTGCGTATTTTTCTTTCTATTAAAATAGTTTTTCACACAATTTGCAGTGTGCATGCTGGTATTATCTTTCTGAAATATGAAATTTCTATTAGCGATTGTTGTTGCGATTTTGTTCATTTTATCATCTCTGATTTCAATGCAACTTCAACCATTTAATTTTTTATCAACAAATTTGATATCTGTTGCTCCGTGATATCGAATACCTCAACGAATAAGGCGAGTTTCTCCTGTAACGGCAGTGAAAACAAATGATTTTAAAATATTTTGTTTAGAATCTTTTTAGTTAAATTCTTTTTATTATTTATTGTATACAGGGTGTTTCGTCTAAAACAGGACACCTAAATATCTCCTCTACCTCTGAAAATACAAAAAATGTTTCTAACGTAATCTAAATGGTTTCAAAAGACGAATCAGATGGAAGAATCGTTTTTTATAAATTGTAATTTTTTAATCGTTTCATCAAGATCACTCGTGTTTTTTTACATATATACACACATTTTTGTTGTTATATGTTATAGCAAACATTATTGTGCATTCATCCATGTTTAATAGCACGACCTTGAAATGACCGTGAACTCTAAAATTTGCCAATTAATGCAGAACTTACTTTCAGCGACATTTCAGATTTCAACGGTAACAGAAATTCGACCATGAACCTGAACTTGTAAATAATCACATTTATTACTGCAATAAATTTTCGAAATGATGTCCTTCCGTTGTGATACATTTCGTGAGGCGAAAAACGACAGATTGTACAGCTCTTTCGATGATTTCAGGTTTCATATTAGCACATGCAGCAATTATTCGTTCCTTCATATTTTCTGGCGTCGTGGGCTGTTCTTGATAAACCGTACCCTTTAATGCCCCCCATAAGAAAAAATCAAGTGGGGTGAGATCAGGTCAACGAGCCGGCCCTGATACAGGTCCATTGAGTGCAATCCAACGATTTGGGAATTTTTCATTGAGGACACGTGTTGCAATATGGGAAAAGTGTGCTGGACATCCATCGTGTTGATACCATAATACTAGACGGTCCCTAAATGGTACATCTTCTAATAAACCTGGTCGAATATGTTCTAAAAATTCAGCATACTTCTACTACATTATCAACTACCGTTGATAAAGTACGGCCAAATTATCCTATTATTTAGTATACCACACCAGACGTTCATGGTCCATGGTCTCTGCTTATCGACTTGTCTAAACCATCGTGGATTTTCAACCGACCAATAGTGCATGTTCTTGAGGTTCACCTGATCATGATTTGTAAAGGATGCTTCATCCGTAAATAATACTGTTTGGAAAAACATTTCATCACTTTCATATTTCCGTATACCCCACTGAGAAAAGTGTATGCGGTTTTCAAAGTCTCTTCCATGGAACTCTTGGTGAAGAGATAAATGGAAAGGATGAAATTTTTGTGAATGAAGAATCCGGAATATGCTTGTCACACTAATACTGGTTTGACGTCCAAGTTGCCTTATACTATTACGCGAGTTTTGATTAACTTTAGCGATGATATTGTTCACATTTGCTTCATGAGTAACAGTCTTACGTCTCACAAAATGTTTTAACAATACTTGAGTATGCAGAACGTGATGGACAAGAACGTTCTGGAAATCTGTCTTAGTAAATTAAAACCATTTGAATTTTCTCCTGTTCTGAATAACACATTATGGATCACTTGTCGATACACTGAGAAATCTAGCAGTGAGCAAACTCTTAAATACATATCTGTCTCACTCTCTATGTACACAGAGGAGTGATACAATGTGTTTATTTACAAGTTCAAGTTCAAGGTCGAATTTCTGTTACCGTTGAAATCTGAAATGTCGCTGAAAGTAAGTTCTGCATTAATAAGCAAATTTTAGAGTTCACGGTCATTTCAAGGTCGTACTGTTAAACATGGATGAATGCACAATAATGTTTGCTATAACATACAACAACAAAAATGTGTGTATATATGTAAAAAAACACGAGTGACCTTGAAAAAACGATTAAAAAATTACAATTTATAAAAAATGATTCTTCCATCTGATTCGTCTTTTGAAACCATTTAGATTACGTTAGAAACATTTTTTGTATTTTCAGAGGTAGAGGAGATATTTAGGTGTCCTATTTTAGACGAAACACCCTGTATAGTAATATATACGCATATTTCTGGATCTATGTTTTTTTAACAATCGTACAGGACAACCAATGAAGTAATTAATTTCGGACGAAGCTCATTCATTTCGTTACATATAGTTTTAGGGATTTAATATTTTCTTAAACAATATAAATTTAACTAAGCGGTCGAAAAAGTAAACTTTTCTCCTCAACCCTAAAACTTTTCCTACTTTTCATATTCGTCTTACAAAATAGGTTCAGTCGCAACATAAAATATGTAACTTTAAGAAAATTTCTCACATAGGTTATATAGTAACTGCATAGTAATGCATATGTATTAAACAAATTTGGTATAAAAGTCGATGCTATTTTAGAAAAATAGTCATAAAATGATGAATTGTTTTGCCGTTTTACCAAATACAAACTTAAAACCGTTAACATATATGCGAAAATTATCAAGACATTTAAATAGAGTAACAAAGCAATGGAGAACTTCTTAATATTTCTAACGGTGAAGATCACAATAGACATTGCCACAAAAATGTTTTAAATACCTGGGAGTGACTAAAACTTTGCTTGTATTAGTGTTCAATTTATTCGTGTTGTATGTTATGACGAAACAAGCGCATTCATTTTTATATTAATATTTTCTTTACACGTATATGACAAGTTTTACCATTGCATTTGACATTGTCGTTTATGAAAATATGTTCTACAATGAAAATATGAATAATTACAACGTTAGATACTTTATGTGGTTAATGGAATCATTTTTGCCTGGGGTAATATATGTTATTAGACGTATTCTGAAATAGTTTATACAAACAAATTTACAATGTGAAAATAGATTAAAATCATGTAAATCTTAATTTATCCCTGTGCCTACCAGTAAATGCCAGAGATACCGATTTGATTCCATTTACATGGACTTTAAGTACATGGTATATTTTCAACCCCCTCAGACGATGCATGAGATATCTCGCACCCCGATGTCGTTGCTCATACGCTGTACACGAGATATGTCGCGACCTGCGGTATATTCCCAACTGCACATGTACTACACATGATTACCTGAAATTTATGTAGAATGTCATTTATTTGCCGGCACTCCGATCGGAACCCGATTAATACTAACATATAAACAACTTGTGAATCGGAACGCTTTTCCAAATACTACGTTGCTCTTCGAAGACTGATTAATTTTTTGTAATAAAATTTAGGGGACGATTCTCCTTGATTATATGAGATGAAGTAAAAATGTTAAAAATCCTGGTTGCGGCTTTGATTTTTAGCTAGTAATGATAAAAAATTTCTCTGATCTTCCCATTGTGACGCGCATATATCAGACGGACAGTGATGCATCGTGCGCAAGATGGATGCAAAGACTTGAAACATGCGTCGATATTAGCAGACTTTAAAAGTTTGAAAACGAAGCTCAATCTATAATCTGTTTGACTCTAATACTCTGTTGTGATCGACGTCGAATTCGTTAAATAACTGCTACTTTGCTGATGAATTAAGAAAAATATTAATGCATCAAAATGGTGTGCTATTGTATTGTAATATTGTCAAGTTACTGTACTTCGAAACAAAAATCCCTATAATGATTGAGAATAGAAAGAGTAATTTTAATTTTTTACTTATGTTATCATGGGGAGTTAGCCGTTAAATTGTGTCCACCTGTTGCAGAAAATCCTGCATATAAAATATCTTTATTGGGAAATATGCCGACTATTCTTTTTTACTGCATTCTGCGATTTTTGGAATACATTCGTTATATCATTCATGAAGGGTTATCCATTCTAATATTAAAAAAACTTTTTGAGATATTTGTTGCAGACCCTGGCACGTTTAATTTTTTCTCATTGAAGCAATTTTATAAGGAACAGAATGAATAATAATGGATTATTATTTCAGCTTATTATTATTAACAATATTCTTGTTAACAATAGCTAACAATTAGAACGAGTGAGGTTAAATGTTGAAGTTTAAACCAATTCTGTAAGGTCTGGGATTTCCTTAATGGAACACAACACTGATCCTTGTCGTCAGCAGTAAATGTTTTGCTTGATCAAATTCTTTTATTTATCTTGTTACGTAGTTGTCTCAGTTTTATCTCCTTAGTTCACAGGGGCTGACAAAACGAAACATCCTTCTGATCCCACCAAATGTACATAATGGCATTTCTTGTGTACAGATTAACCTTAGGTGTCTTTAATCGCTACTCATTTATTTAGCGCTATAATTGAGTCTATATTTCGTCCCGAGTTACTATCCTTTTAACCCTCGTATGTCTCTCAGGGACAAAATTCACTCTTCTTGTTTAGATATTTAAAATAGGAGTGGAATGAAACTGTTGCAAATAAAAGTGATTTATGAAACTTTTAAGTCTTTCATGTTCTGTTTTATGTTGACTTTGTACATTTACGTTTTGAACATGTTGTAAGATAATTATATTATATAATACTTTTTCTACTACTTTTAGGTTTAACTGCGTTTTGGAGAACTCTTTTTTATACAGTCTATTGTAAAACTTTTATAAAGTTTTTTTATACAATCTTATAGATTTCGACGAGGAAACACCGAAAATGAAAATCTCAATGCGCGGAATTCATTAGTTAACAAGTTATAAGCACATAAAGTTGAACACTTTTGAGCCTTTTTGACAGGTTACAGCGCCGCCATATTGATATATTTGCTAGGTAATACACACAAAATAGGCTAAATACTTCCGAACAAATCCATTAGTTCGCAGCACAAACACGTACGTAATACATAATAACGCATTTGCTAAATCAAAATGCGAAACATTATACCATGGTCTGGGTTAGGTCTTCTCCGGCCTAGCCGGCCTTCTCCCACGACGACCTAACACCAAACCATCTTGGACTGTACCATCTTTTCGAAATCCTGTATGTGATTCTGTATATTTTAATTACTGGACACCGAAAACGACCGATTCCATGATTATTGTTATAAATTTTCATTTCGCACCGATGAGCACGACATTTTTTAAGTTTCCGCAACAATTCACAATCCTGAGCCCAAGTAATTGCTTCTTCTTTACTACTTCGCATGTCTCTAAAGTTAAAATTTCTAATACTTAAACTATCCATTTCAAAATCAACAATAAACTTATTAATAATTAATTTGTGAAAAACACTTAAAATTGCTTACGTTCACAAGATATGTGTAACCACTGAATTACCACCTAGCGCATACGCTCATCACTATTTAGCCGATCCCGCAAATATACCATACTATGTAACACATGCGCTGAACATTCACGATCTAATCCAGCGCATGCGCCTAACAGACCTACCTACCTCTCCCACTTAACTAATATCCAATATGGCGACGCTCTAACCTGTCAAAAACGCTTAAAACTGCTCATCTTTACACGCGTATAACTTATAAACCAATTAATTCCTAACAACCATACACACATTTTCGGAATGTCTCCATCGACATCTACAGGATCACATAAAAAAAAGTTCAAAAAAGATAAGAACACGAAGTTCTCCAAAAGGAAGTCGAACTCTACTTTTAACTTTTGGACCATTTATTTTCTAGTTTAAGTTGACTTTAAGCATTAACGCTTTGACTCAACTGTAAGAGATCAGTTTCTGCAGTTGTTTTAAATTCAATTGTTAAAAGTTTCGAAGATTCAGCTTCATGACCCCTCACGGGGTATACTCCGCTGAAGTAGGGATAGTTCTGGGACAGTTATCGATGAAATACTGTATCTGTTAATATTGAACGGTGGAGACAGCTACAAATATGTCTGCAAAAACTCACTCATTTTTATCACTACATAACCTATTATTTGTACGAAAACCTTCTTCGAAAACTTTCATTTGCTATTTTTGTCTTATGTTTGTAAATAAAACTTTATTGAACGTTTGACGGTGTCAATTTTGAATTTATGTATATATCCCACATTTCGAGAAAATCTACTTGTCACAACTTTAATTTTTCACAGTATAGTAATTGTTCCTATTTTACAACTCCTCTCTATCTTTTAGGTAATAAAAGTCCCCTACTTACACAAAAGGTGCAGTAAAAGTTTCAGTTTATATACTGCGATCTATAACAATTATATCGGAACAGAAAGAATATTAGTTATCAAATTACAGTTACTTTATAACTAATTGTAAAGTTTAACTGTTTCATTTATATCATATTGCACAATGATTGATATCTTTCTGTTTGTGTTGGAAAAAGTATTTCGTTAAAATGTGATGTTATGAAGGAAACAAAAATAAGTTTTATACAACTATTTCTGAGGAGCGTGCGTTGAATAAAAAGTGAATTATGGTCGTTGAGTTTGGGCAGCGAGTTGTAGATAGAAACACGGTTGATCAAATTTTGCATAGTCAGTTCATGCTTCACCTAATTATCGTATCGATCAACGCAGGCTGGTATATGCAAATTACTTCCAACACACGATTTAGACGTTCTAAATATTTTTGCGACATCTCCAGATAGATGTTTGATAGAAGTTATTATCGATTAAAATATTAAATGATTGCAGAAGTTCGAATGGAAAATAATGCCCAAACGATTCCATTTTAAACTAACAGCTTTATTAATCAATTATATAGTCACCAAATTTTGTACAATTACGACGATTCAATTCGTCATTCCAGTTTACTATAACTTTTCAGACATTATTCATTCCTTCATTCAGCGAATAGCAATTTCACTTCATTCTGTCATATTATCCCTATTGGTATAAACTATATGGATTATAAACTATATTTTTTAAACATCTTTTTGTACGCCATTTAGTAAATCAATGCCTCCAATTGCTAAATGTCATGTTATTTTGTCCAATAGTTATTCTGATTTACAGAGCGTTCGAATGCTATCGCGAGGCACTGTATATGTGGATGTTTGCAGGCAAATGGTCCTGTATACATATTTATAATTACTATATATTTACTCCTATTTTTAGTTACTCCACGTGGATCATTACCTACATTCTATTCCGTGCATACAAAGATATTATACAAGATGTCCGACCTCATTTTATCACGATAATTTTTAAAATAACGATTTTTCGACGTACATAGGCTAATACTTTATACAGGTTGGGTCAAAATGGGTGGTATAAATTAGGTCAGAGAGACAATACGGCTAAAAACAAGACTAAAATCACAAAAACCAAAATTGCGTTGGAAACTACATTTTCGAGAAAAATAGATTTCAAGATTCATCACATATGCATGAGATTAAATAGAAATCAGTTGAAGCGTCTGATCTTGACCTGTTGATTCTACTTCGTGTCAATACTAATGTGTAAGAACCTGTCCAAATTTGTACTACCAAGTTTGGCCCACACTGTAGAGAATGTCGGGCTGCATTGATGATTACATTAAAAAATATATGGTTCTATTTAAAAAAAAAATAAGACTGACCTTCACGTGATCTTTGCTCATCCGCCTACAAACAAACTAATATGTAATATCACAATACTCCCCCTCGAAGCCCTCGACTTCACTCGGGTATGCCTGGAAGTTAAGTGTTTTGTTTTGAAACGGGAAAACAGACCAGCCGTACTCCGCTCAATGACAATTGACTAGGGGTGTGCGAGTATTCGAAATTTCGGATTCAGGTTGGGTCGGGAAATTTGTTCCGGATCGGGTCGGGATCCCGAAAGTCTATAAACTTCGGAAACCCGCGATTTCGGGTACCCGAAAAGGTAGTCGGGTCGGGTCGCGGTCCCGAAAGTTTGCAATATTCGGGTACTCGAAGTTAAAGTTGGGGCAAGTCTGCGGTCAAATCAGCGATAAATAACTCTGTGCATATTAAGACATCCAATCATGGGTTGTAATAATATTTCAATTGTAGTAAACACTGTTTACGAAACAGTGCTCTTATACGAACAGTGTGCGGACGAAGAGTCCTTGTCTTGTAAGAACAGTGTTTACTAGAAACAGAAACGTCCTTTACAGATAATTATTTCACATAACACTGTCCAACAAATTTCAACTTTTTTTATGTTTCCTAATTACTGTTGGGTGGTTCTTGTAGAGCTTTTTGCGCTGATTCCGAATCTGCCCTTACTTTTTCGCCAACACGCACAGTTTTTGAGAAACATGACTTTGAAAAAGAACCTATTTTTCAACTTTAAACAAATATTGTAATGTTATTGTAAAAGATATTGAAGTGTTCTTTGCAGTAAAAGATTCTGTAGACTTTCCCATATCACACGATAGACCAGACTTTTATCTTGAGAAACCCCCCTTTGAAGTTTGCAACATCGACGTTTTTACCGAACCAGAAAGCAAAATATCTACGCCAGACATGAGTTGCGTAGTGGCTAGAAGCGAGCAAATATGCTAGCTTATTTAAATATTAAATTTTATTTAAATGTTATTTATTATTTATTAGTACATTTATTCTACATAAATTATTTTATGTATTTTTTTAATTTTAGTCTCTTTTTTATAGTATATTTCATACTATAAAGGTCTTTTGTAACAAAAAAATAATTTAGTAAGTTTTTCTTTTGTATCTAGTATTCTTTATTACGCATTTCCACAATAAGCGATATTAAATAGATTTTTGTATTAAATTATTTTTTGTTACCCAAAGTTTGTAAACTTTTGGGATCCCGACCTGACCCGACCCGATCATTGCCCGACTCGACCCGATGCCGCGTATCAGAAATTTCGGGTACCCGCACACCACTACAATTGACGTATCGCAGGCCCATACAACGTCCTGCGAGGCTTAGATGGGAAAATGGATTCTCGGAGTTTGGATGCGTTCCGAACTGATGATTCATTCCCTTTTTATCCGTACCAAAAGAATGATCTCTACCTGAACTTTGGTAGGGAATTAGAACGTCAGAACCGATCGAACTGTTAATCTGAACGTCACAAACCGTTGAACTGAACGTCAAGAAGGGTTAAACTGTACTAATCGAATCGTTGTAACGAACGGAACAATTTTTGAACTTGGAACTAATCAGATCGCCTAAATTTATCGAACTATTGGCAGGATCATATAAAACTCATAGAACATATCGAACCATAGAACATTCGCACTTTAGAACACTGTATTCAGAACTTTGGAACTTTAAGAACTTTATGTGTATTTTACGAATGTGAAATATATCCGTTTTCACTGTTTTTAAACTAGAGCGTTAATTGCCTTGAACCAGCCGCAATACTGAACAGAACAACGCTCGAAATATTAGGACCTCCGGTTTCTAACCGTATTAAAACCACAAAAAGGATATGTTTCATATTCGTAAACCACACTTATAGTTCTTAAACTGCAAAGTTTGGAGTGCAGTGTTGTAAAAAGTTCGACTCTTCTAAAGTGCTGAATAGTTCAAAGTTCAAAATTGTTCTGAGTTCAGAATAGTTCTAAAGGGTCTACTCGCTCGGACGGCACAATGTGCTCTAAAGTTCCATGCGTTCTATGCGTTCCGAAGGTTGGACGTGTTCTACAGTATTTCATCGATAAAAGTCCCCAACACGGGTCTGTGCAGGGTCATTTATACGCGTGGTTTGAAAAACCTTTGAGGTTTTCCGAACGTAGAGAAGGACAGCCGAGCTCGAGAGGCATCGATCACCGAGAAATGTAAACATACCTAATCCAAGTTTCCAACTTCTTTATTTTTCATTATTTTTTTATGTGACTTCGATGACCATATTTGTAGCATTTTTTAAATAAAAATCATACCAAATATGATATAATTTCGATGATATTTACTTGTTAATTACGTGTAATACACAATTAAAGTTTCGTGCGCGAGGATTGATAGCGTATGGAAAAGAAAGAGACGCGGAGATTCGCAGTCGGCGGCACAGTTCAAAGGCTCGCGCGTCCTCAAAATGTATTACCAAGGAATAACTTTTTTATTATTACTTATTTTTTTATGAGACTTCTGCTAATAGATTTGCGACATTGTTCTGATTAAAATGATACCAAACACGATATAATTCGGATCATATACAGGTGTATGGTCATTATGTATAGGTCAGGTACATAACATCGGTGAGGCAACAGTAATGCAATGACGACACTCTTTTATTTTTAATTAATCTTTTATGAGACTTTTAGCATCATATTTGTAATATTTCTCTGATCAAAATTTTTCTGATTATACATTCATATCTATTTTTTTAATTGACGATGGAGTAAGTTTTGGTGACAGACAAAGAGATTAAATGATAAAGACATTAAAGACACACTCTCCTGATGGGACATTTCGCCACTTTGAAAATGGGCAGAAGGTCAGCTACATCCACATTAACCGTCTTGTCTTCTGCGAATTGGTCGATCATACATAGTAAAAATGCAGAGAAGGGTAAACCTTAGAAAATCCGGAAAAACCAATGTCGAGGTTATAAATTGGGGATGGTTTATGATACGGTCACGGATTTACATTTTAGATTTAGGCACGTAGATGCAATTTGCAACGGAGGGCCGACAACTATTGTACGGTGAATTTATGGGACCGGACATATTTTGCAATTGTTCATATTATCCAATATACAGGGTGTCCCGTAACTGGTGGTACAACCGAGCAGCGGATGATTCTACATGAAAAACTGAGTCGAAAGTATAGAATAAAATTTTTTAATATAAGGCTTTGTTTTTGAGAAAAATGAGTTTGAAAATTTGTCTAGTGCGTGTGCACTTGGCTTACTTGCGGCTCAACGGATTCCACTGTCTCGCGTCTGGATGTCTCGGAAATTGCCTTCGTACTTCTAGATATGTTTACAAACATTGTCAGTATAATGATATCACTTCTATCGCTCCTATTCTTTCCCATCCTTATGAAATTACGCCTCCAGTTCTCACTATACCGTCGAAATGGCAACTTATAGCAATCGAGAGTATACCGATATGATTACTGCGTTGGGTGCGTGTAATGATAGTGCTTTAGCAGCGGCTACTTATTACAGAGATCGGTACCCTAATCGTCGACATCCTGATCGAAGGGTCATTCGAAGATTCGAACGAACCCTCGCAGAATACGGGCCTTTTGAAAAACTTCGCAAGCATGGAGGACGTGCCCGAAGAATTGACAGGAGAGTGGAAGAGAGGATTTTGGAAGACATAAACGACGATCCAAGCATCAGCATAAGGAACCTTGCCTCACAATACGATATCAGCCGATCTACCATTAGTCGAATACTACATCAAATTGGCTATATCCTTACCACGTTCGTAGAGTGCAAAGGCTTACAGAACGTGACTATGTCCCCCGAATGGCATTTTGTCACTGGTTTTGTGAACAACACCGTAACAACGCCCATTTTTTACTAAAAATTTTATGGACGGATGAAGCGAAGTTTACGCGAGACGGCATGTTTAATGTCCATAACTCGCACAGGCGGTCAGATCAAAACGCGTATATCATTTTGCAAACAAATTTCCAAGTAAGGTGGAGTGTGAACGTCTGGGCTGGCATAGTAGTTGACCAAATTATCGGCCCTTATTTCTTTCCGGGAAATGTGACATCGGAAGCATATTTGCATTTTCTTCGAAACGTGTTGCCGGAATTATTGGAAAATGTGCCTCTTGGGATTCGAAGAACGCTAATTTTTCAACAGGATGGAGCACCACCGCACTACAGTTGCGAAGTAAGACGTTTTTTAAGTGAAAATTATAAGTGCTGGATCGGTCGCGGTGGCAGAGCACCTTGGCCGCCACGATCTCCGCATTTGTCACCGTTAGATTTTAATTTGTGGGGTCAGGTGAAATCGATTGTGTATCTTGATGACATAACGAGCATGGAACAATTACAACAAAAAATTTTGGTAACGTTTGAACACTTAAAGCAACATAATAATTGCACATTACAAGAGGTTCGGAGGAATTTAATACGAAGAGCACAATTATGTCTATAACAACGTGGACAGCACTTCCAGCAATTTATGAATTAAACGAATTCCTCAAAGGTAATTCTAAAATTGTAACCTCGAAATTCGATTTATTCGATCTATTCAAACCTCGAAAACCTTTGCGAAAAAAGGTTCAGGTAACTCAGAATAAAGTCCGTTGAGCCGCAAGTAAGCCGAGTGTACGCGCACTAGACAAATTTTCAAACTCATTTTTCTCGAAAACAAAGCCTTCTATCAAAAAATTTTATTCTATATTTTCGACTCAGTTTTTCATGTAGAATCACCCTCTGCTCGGTTGTACCACCAGTTACGGGACACCCTGTATTTTCAACGAGACGATGCAACTTGCAGTGTCCCTTTCTTTATTATTTACTCTCTTTGTCTGTCACCAAAACTTACTCCATCGTCAATTAAAAAAATAGATATGTAAGTATAATCAGAAAAATTTTGATCAGAGAAGTAATAAAAATATGATGGTAAAAGTCTCATAAAAGATTAAATAAAAATGAAAATGTCTCGTCATTGCATTACTGTTGTCTCACCGATGTTATGTACCTGATCTATATATAATGGCTGTTCGAGATTCGAACGGTAACGAGCTGATCTAATTTCGGTTTGAAACCAAGATATAAATAGATCGTTCATTGTTCTTGTCTCGAGCATGTTGTCTTCGTCGACGCGATCGCTTCTGCTCCGTTCTTCCTTCGTCTCGCTCCTGCTCCGTCCTTTCTCCGTCTCTCTCCTGCTGTTTCTCCAAAATTCAAACAATCCGTTCGTTCTAGATCCTTCGATCGCTTCGACGGAGACAACGGTTTCTCGTATGATAGTCAGTCGTTCATACGCACTCTGCTAACACGCGTCTCGTTCACGCGCTCCGTACTCGCTGATTTGATTACGTTTTCGCGACAGCCTCGCACGGGTTAAATCACGAGTCCGTTCTCTCACTAAAATTCTCTATTCTACTTTGCGATTTGCGTTTACAGCGCTTGTGTTCGTACATTTCATTCATCGCCCTTCGTCCGCGTCGCGATTCGTATCGTCTCGCGTGCAAGATATCCGCTCTTCCGCGGTCAAGATCGTCCGACGCGCCGCGAGCAAGATTTCCGTGATCGTCGTTGTCCTCCGTGTTTGTCCGAGCGTCCGTGTACTTTTGCGTAGTTTTAAAATAAATAACCGTTTGTCCCATTCATCTCTCATTTCTTGCGCATTCCGTTCGTGTCCCTCCGGAGCATCCTTCTTCTCTCCGGTTTCTCATTCCGCGTCCACCGCTGGACGGTCCCGGCAATCGGCTCCTCGCCGAACAATGGCCATACACCTGTAACAGACCGTAAAACAGGTCTGTTACGAAGCCGCCGAATTCCGCCGAACACCGCCGAAATATTCCGAGCCGCGGTACCGGCTCGCCGCGCCGAAATCCGCCGATCACCCACCGCACCGCACCACGATCGCCACGAAACCGCGGCGATACGTTGCCATGGTGATCGGCAGCACACCGCGTCGCACCGTTCCCCGCACCACCAAGCATCGGCTATATAAGCCGATGCAAACGCGAGCGAAAGGAGAGTTAGCACCGAGACACCGAGCAGTTTACCGATCTTAGCAGCACGTCAACTAGCTAGTCCAATAGGCGTGTTATTCCGGACCATACCTAAGAAGACTAGGCACCGTAAATATCTCGACCAGCGAAATCCACCCTAGTTCGTCTCCGATCCCGACGACGTAGCCAAGCTGCCCCGTATCCTTCCGTTCCGCCCTCCTAGCCAAGCTAGTAAGAAGGCACGCCAAGCGTGTACCGCCCTGTTAGCAAAGCTAGTAAGAAGACACGCCAAGCGTGTACCGCCCTGCTAGCAAAGCTAGTAAGAAGACACGCCAAGCGTGTACCGCCCTGCCGACGAAGCCGGTAAGAAGACAGGCGAAGCCTGCTCCCGGGGTCGAGGTAGCCCAGCTACCTCGATTACCGTCAACTGCCGTGGGAGGACCCGCAACTGATATCTTCGCCGACCTCGGGGACCGAAAGACCCGACCCGCGGCAGGGGATCGTGGCTTCGGCCACGATCAACCGCATGCGCCGATACCGCCGAGCACCAGGTCCGCGAAACCGACCGCGCCGCGCACAAATCTTTGGTAAACGTGAACTACCACGAGCGGCAGCTATCCCGGCGATAACATAAATGCACCGCGTTCTTTATTTCGCGACCTAACCTCTCCGCTTTCCGACCGTCCTCCTCGCCGTACGAACCCTGGTTCGACGAGCATTTCAGCATCGAGGAGCACCGCTGCGAGTCACCGATCACACTGCGGAAAACCGGAATCGTTACACACCTGTATACGATTCGAATTATATCGTGTTTGGTATCATTTTAATCAGAACAATGTCACAAATCTATTAGCAAAAGTCTCATAAAAAAATAAGTAATAATAAAAAAGTTATTCCTTGGTAATAAATTGTGAGGACGCGCATGCCTTTGAACTGTGCCGCCGACTGCGACTCTCAGCGTCTCTTTCTTTCCCATACGCTATCCTTCCTCGCGACCGAAACTTTAATTGTCTATTACACAAGTAAATATCAACGGAATTATATCATATTTGTTATGATTCTGCATTAGAAAAATGCCACGAAGATGTTGGTGAAAGTTCCATAAAAAAATAATGAATAATAAAGAAGTTGGAAATTCCGATTAGTGTGGTCTCACCGATATACCCGGGCCGCATGATGTCATATTTCTCGGCGACCGAGGCCTCTCGAGTTTCGCGACCCCTCAAGGGGGTACACCCCGCAGTAGTGGGGATATCTCCGGGACATTTACGTTCTAGTCATTTGGGTCATTTACCAATGAAATACTGCAATTCCCTATCAAAGCTCGGGAAGAGATCATTCATTTGGTAGGGATAAAAAAGGAAGAATCACTAGTTCGTGGCGTAACCCAAAAATTGTGCAAGGTCTACTGACCAGTGTCGCCAGAAACACCGAAACTGGGTGGATTTTCCTCTCCTCCTTTTCCCCTTCCACTATCCCATTCCACTGCGTGTTGCATGTTGCGTCCCCGTCGCTCATGCGTAACATGTGACGTGTTAATCTAGTTATCAGAGAAGTGGTAAATTGTATTCCCCTCGATTTCAGCGATCTGGCGACACTGCTACTGACTTCGTGATTTCATTTTCCCACGTAAGTCTCGTAGGACGTTGCACAGAGCACCCTTGTCTAAGGATCTTTTCTCTGAAACTAGTGTCGCCATTCTGCTGCGCGTCAGTCAGCGCGGCGTCAATTGTCACTGAGCGGAAGACGGCTGGTGTGTTTTCCCGTTTCAAAACAAAATATGTAACTTCCAGTCGTACCCAACACCGTAACGAATCCTTAGTGCCAAGCACGCCAATAAAAATCTAAAAAAGTGACAGTGTCCAATATGATCGTAGCAGAGACCCAAGGACGATGTCTGGACAATTCTAGACAATATATCCATGACCGCCGAATTTACGACTATCTCGATTAAATTATTCGGTTTAGTCGAATCCCAAGGGTATTAAGCGCATTTCAATTCATTTAAATTACGCACTACCAGTTTCCCTCGTAAGCCTCTTTCGCTCTTCAACATTAATGTCAACACCGTTGATCGACGTATAGCATACCACCGGCACTTTTGCACCGTGATTTCTAAGTAAGCTTTAAATAAACGCGATATTACGGCGGCGGGAAAATACCAGTAAAAGATTTCTGCGAAGCAACTTGCCGTTTTCCTGGAAAATGGATTTCATCGCATTTAAAAGGAAAGTTCCCTCCCGTAACAGGTTTTCAGTCGTGTTATTCCATCGGCGTGATTAATTTTCGACTATACAAACAGTTCCGCGAAACGGTACACCCAGCGCTCCTTGCAGGCTGTATAAGCAAAGAATTGAAAGCGATTGGGCGTTTTTTTAGTAAACGATGGAATATACAGGATGTTTCAGGATTTTATATTAGTTTTAAGGAAAAATTCTGTCGTTTTTTTTTGTAAATTCAAAGTCATTTATTTCATGTTTCTACATACAAACAAATCAATCTGTGTATGTTTTCCTTCATTGGAGTAGAAGATCATGTACATACTTTGATTAAGGGTGTGCGGGTACCCGAAGATTCGGGTTTGTCGGGACGGTAAAAGTCCAGCGGGCTCGGGCGAGTACCCGAGGCATCTGAATATTCGAGTAGTTTGATCGAGTCAGGTTAGGGATGTGCGAGTACCCGTAATTTACGAGCCGAGCTGAACTCGATTCGATTGTTCGAGCCGAGTCGAGCGTTTAATTTATCCGAGCTACTAGAAATCGACGAACTGCTTGAAAAGAATGCGAGCTACTTGAAAAAATCGACCGGCTGGAATATTCGAGCCCTCGTAAAATTTCGATTAACTTGAAAATGAATTTTCAGCTCGAAATTTTTCTAACTACTCGAATATATTCAAACAGATCCTTAACTTTCGAGTTACTGTTGGAATTTATTCACGAAGCAAATTCACAAAAATAATCTTCTGTATTTAGTGGGCGCATTCGATCGCTTCTCTTTCGAGCGACTATACAAATAATTGATACAATGTATCTGTGCTGCCCGCGTTATGGGACCCTCGACTCTCGGTCGATCGTTTACTTTTTCCAGAGCGATCCTCACTCTAAAATATTTCGTTGAAGAGTAAAGACGTGGCTCAGAAAGTGTCTTCGAAAGTATTATTTAGAATAAATTCTATTTTATATTTAAAGAGGGTGTACGTTATTTTATACCCATAATACAACAGTTACTCGTAAAAATTCGAATTGCTCGAGTTACTCGAACATTCATTTTTTTACTACCAACTATAACTTTTCTAACTATAAGGAAGAAAAATATGACGCTAAAATACTTCTGTTATATTTTTATGTTTTCATGAAGAAAACATATTCGAAGTTTTACGAGTAACTCGAAAGTTCGAATATATTCGAGTAATTCGAAAAATTTCGAACTGAAAATTCATTTTCGAGTAAATCGAAGTTTCACGATGGCTCGAATATTCGAACCGGTTGATTTTTTCAAGTAGCTCGCATTCTTTTCAAGCAGTTCGTCGTTTTCAAGTAGTTCGGAAAATTCAAACGCTCGACTCGGCTCGACAGACCGCTCATTACTTGACTCAAAATTCTTACGTCAAACTCTTGTATACGATTTGTAATTCGTACTAATGCTGTCCTGACTGATATATTCGCTTTAAAAAACAATCAATTACTCATCAAACATGTACCAAATCTTTATAATTTTTACGAAACAAAATATATATGTATTTTCCCCTTTTTTAATATTGCAGTACTAATTATGTCGTGAGTTTTGTAAGGACACGCGTTAGGAGATTTATGAAAATCTTCTGTGTCACACGAGAAATTAGTATACGAGTAACTGATTTAAATTCGTCGTGATGCCAAACTGTTACAATGTAGACTTGTCAAGACCTTACATTTTAACACAATCGAATTCTCGACGTCGTCGTCCAATCAAGTGCCTCATCTTATGTTCTTGTTGAATAATTAGCAGAGTTTGCTTCCAAAGCGACAAAATTGTTTATTATAGAATACAAAGTAGAAAATCCAAGTGTAAATGTTACTCGCCCGCACAGAACACAGAACTCTAACCTATGCTTGACAAAAGGTCTGAAACGCACTGCAGTGTTGGGATATGGTGCAACATTTCTCGCGCATGCGCGGCCAAAACAGTAACGTATCTATATCATGATGACGAGGTAGTGGAGCCCTGAGACAGTTATATTGGCGGGATTGTATCGAAACAATCTGTTCCGGATAAAAAGACTTCAGGACGTGTCCTACGAGTTACAAAATCAAATTATACCAATTTTTTAAAATTCTGCTAGGTACTCAAGGTACCCCATTTTATCGAGAATCGTACTTCACTGAGGCCAAAATCGCCGCGCATGCGCGAGATATGATGCACCATATCCCAACACTGACGCACTGAGGGACCTATTCTCACGCCGCCTGGGAGAAAAAAAAAGACGCTATGTTGTCAAAGACGCAAGCCAATAGGTGGCAGGACCTTCCAGATTTACACAAAAGAGAATCGATGGGAAAGCGTTTCACACCATTCAAAATACAATCAACAGTTTTAAACAACAGTTCTAAACAGGCCATAGAAAAATATCATTTTCCTTTATTTAGATTAATAAGCATATTGAACAAACCATTGGAGAATCTGGACTCAGATTTCGATACCTTTAATAGTGGAAAAGATAGAGAACTGTTACTATCTGTATTTAGTTTCTGAAAATGTAGTATAAAGAGGCGTAACCGTAAATGTCATGAATTCTAAAAAATCTATCACTCTATCACACAAGATTGTTATCCGCATGGATTAGAAAAGTACTTGCTAGCCATATTTGGAATTCAGTTCACAAGTGAACAATCATTTTTAATATCTGGAATTGATAGCTACAATTGCATAGATATATATGCTACAGCAAAGTTATTACCAGAAATATTATGTTGACTATATGGCAATACATTAAAAATGAGAGAAAATTAATCCATTGGTAGAATGTATGTACTTTAAAATTTTAATAAAGGAGAAGGTGGAAGTCACATATTTACATACGACATACACTGAAGATTATATTATATTGTATAATTGATTCAGAATTTGAAATAAGACTTCTTGAGTGAATCTCGAACATCGAACTCGTCCAGCCGATGCCGACTGTTGCTGACCTCATCCAAATGTGTCGAGCTACCCATGACAATAGAATTGCCCGACACGATCAAGCTACCCGAATATTCAGATGTCTTGGGTACTCGCCCGAGCCCGCTGGACTTTTTCCGGCTCGACTCGACGCACAGTGCGGCCTGTCAATGGACGTTCGGGACAAAAATCATAACTTCTAAACTAATCAATTGTTGACCTAAGTACCCTAATACTTTTTTAAAGGGAATACAAAGATGCATCGATTAATGCAAAAAATGTACAGTTCAATTAGCAAAAAACTTTCTCCTAATTTTTTTTTAATGAAGTTTTTTATGAATAGTTGTTTTTGCAATTTCTTGTCAACTGTATACTGTATAACTTTTGTTCGAAATATTGTTGGTTATGTGATTAAATTTAATTATATCTGCTATAATGCATAATTATTTGACCACATACAATACCGTATTGTTTACTAGCATTAAGTATGTGTTAATACTGATAGATAAATCAATTTTCTGCGAATTTCTAAATAAACTAAACGGTATATTACTCAGAAGCCATAATAGTTTTAATATAACTATAATATAGACATGTAAATAAAAAGTTCAATTGCATAAACAAAAACTATACAAAAATTAAATTATTCGCTAATTGCTTCTTCGCTACTATCGCTCCCGTCCCATTCTACGTTATCTAAATTCAGCCTCTTAAAAATATTTTCCATCTCAGACACAATATCAATATATTGTTCTATGAATTTCGGTAACAGCATCTCCACTTTCTTGCACGTGACAAACAAAAAGCTTTTGTACTCTTTTCCATTTCATCAGACATAGTGTTCACGTTTAATAGAAAACAAAGTTTTTCTTTAACTTTCAATGATTTGTCCGAATAAGTGTGTTGAGACATCCACACTTCAACCAAATCGCGATTACGAATGCACCTCTCTGACAAAAAATTAAATAACATTCGGTGTTGCAATTTGTCGCAGAAAAAAATTATATAGCAATATACTACAAGACCCTGTTGATACAGAACAATGAAAATTACAGGATGTTTTGAATCGTTTTTTTGTAATTTACATTTTACGGAAAAAACGAAATTTCTAATTTGCCAGTTAAAATTATGCATACCTCTGGTCAAATTCTCTATGTCTAAGGTATAACAAATAGTTTAAAACAAAAACCAACCTAAAAGAGCAACTGAGGCACGAATAGTCTAACCTTCAAATATTTAGATTTTACTAAACTCCTTGGCTGTAATTGAACCACCATTGTTTTTCTCGGCTAATACTTTCACATACAGATTCCTTACTTACCAAATAATGGTTTTATTGGATAATTAGATTAGAATTGAACCATAATTATGTTGATTTTTGTCCATTGCAGGCCGCACTGTGTGACGGTCGCGTACGCGTAAATTTCGAGTACCTGCACACTCCCAATTTTGATGCGAAAAACTCGTCTATTGCTGTTTGGACACCATCGAAATTTGTATTTTTTTCCATTAAGAAAATTTTGTGAAGACCGAGAAGGTATTAATCAGATTGGGCTAATTCTGGAGAATATGGGGGATGTGGAAGAATATTTCTGCAAATATTGATGCAATACACTGTTTGCAATAATTGGTGAGGGTGGTCTCCGAACTTTTTGTTTATTAAATGTCGGGAATTTCCATATTATTCGGTGTGCAAATTGCTTCTAGAGAGAATCATAAAATCAGTTTTGCTCTGGCTGTCGATCAAAATGTCAGCACAGCCAGTTAAATGTGCTGCTGCTGCTACTGTCTGTGTATCAATAATTTTTAAAACAGAGAGGAAAAACAGAAAAGTCTGAGTGAGAAACTGGATATTAAGCTGCTGTGGAACACATTTTCTATTCCATCATTACTGCGCTGCGCTACGTTTCACTTTTTCGCAGTTCTTGATGCAAATGCGTGAGTAAATTGTATAATTTACGAGTAATTTCATTGTCATTAGCATTTAATTCAATCGACCTTTTAATGCATTTTGTTTTTTTATTTTGTTACGATAATCTTCACTTTTTACGTCCCACAGTTCAGGTAAGCACTCTCACCGAGAAATTAACATAAACATTTTTTCATTGGACCAGCAATTCTTTGCTGCCATCTTTTCCACAAACTCTCGCATAATATTTCAGATGCGGTTCGAAACTTAAGATTACTGTCAGAGCTATATCCAGAGAGCACTCCATTATACATTGTATCACTCCCCGAGAGCAACTGTTGCAAACGCGCACAGCTTGCCGGCCGCTATCTCGGATGTGTCTACGTCTACACACGTCTTGAGAATCGCTTTCGCAAGAAGTGTTGCAAGTTACTTGCAAGTGGGCGCGCACCTTAAGAGTCTGCCGCGCAACATTCATAGAATAGGAACTACATTCTTTATAAAGTGCCGAACGTAGAGAAGGATAGCGATTTAAAAAAAAGGGACTGAGGTTCGGGCGTTCGACAAACATCAAAGGACTCGTGCCAGCTCAGGCTTTTAAATAAAAAAATTAAATTCCTTATTTTTGGTTTTACGGTCATGAAACTTCTACCATCGTATTCGTCTCTTTTTTTCTGATTAAAGAGACACCAAACACAATATAATTATGATCATAATTATTTGTGTACAAGCGATTAAAGTTTCGTACTTGACATTTACAGAATTCGTATCTCCACCATAAATGTGAAGTTCGAAACTTCAATCGCTTGTTTCACACAAGTAATTGTGATCGTAACTATATCGTGTTTGGGGTCATTTTTATTAGAGAATGTGAGACGTATACGATGGTAAAAGAATAAAAAAAAATTAAAAAATTAGTGAAGTTGCAATCTTTTGCTTCGGTTGCATTAGTGTGCGTCTCGCCGATACTCGAACCCTTGCTTCCCCGGTCGTCCAGCGTGTTTACCGCTTGACTGGCTCCAAGGGGTATCGTCCCAGTGGTGGTGATAGAACTTTGACATTCGCGACGTACAGCTTTGTGACACTCACGGCGAGAATACTGTAGAAAACCAGTGGAATATCCTGCAAATTCAGTGCAGAAAATGCATAGCGTGAACGCAAACATTCTGATTGATTTGCCTATACGTTAAAACGTTTTACGATCTTGTTGGAAAAAAATTATTTAATCACTTATGAAATCTCTATCATAAACAATAATCTGTATAAAAAGTGAAAATATAATATCTCTGAAGCAAATAAATTGAAACTCTTTCCAATAATTGCTTGTAGCTCGAAATTGATACAGCAGCCTTTTGAAACACATAACAAAATGTTTTGCAAAAATATTATGCAATAATCTTCTGTACAACATTCTTCTGTACAAATTATACGTCACAATTACACGCAGATAGGACTAATAAGTATGTATTTCCAATTTTTCTTAAAGTCAAATGTGTTTTCCAAGACAGCCAATTTGTGAAAAATATGAATAAGTGAAATACAAAACTGTGAAAATATTAGAAAAATTTAGAAGTATTGCAATATCATCTTCGACATGTTTTTTCTTTTTCTTTTTAAAATCTCTATGCAGGTTTATTTCTGCACACATAGGTATATATAAATGTGTATTGTAAAATATGAGTGCACATTATTAAGATAATAGATTCGTATTTCACAATTGGCTTAGAAAACTTTTGTTTTGCATACATGTCCTTAATCTACTGGTGACATACAGTGGCCCACAAAAGTGTTCGTACGCCCTTTAAATCAGAATAATTTTCTTAAAATTTGACCAAAATCACTTGACTTTTTTGAGCAACTAGAAACATTGATTTAGAAAATCACGTGCAAAAAAGATTTTGAAGAAATTGCAATTAGTAGGAATTACATGAAAAAATAAAAATGACACTTTTTAAAACCTTATTACTTCATCCCGTAATGAAAATTCAAAATATGCGGTTTGTAGATCTATGTTATTTACACGTATGCTGAAAATTTCATCGAAATAAGTTAACAAACACATGAGCTACAATCGGTTGAAAGTGGTGATAATCTCAGTTTTTCACGAATTTTGGTCAGTTTCTGCTTAAAATCCATAGTTTCTTATATCTTTCGATGCCCGTCGTTTTTCTCTGCGTCAACCGATTTCGATGAAATTTTCAGCATATATATAACTAAAATAGATCTACAAGGGCATATTTTAGGCATATTTTGAATTTTCATTATGGGCTAAAATAAAGAAGTTTTAAAAAGTGCCATTTTTATTTCTTCATGTAATGCTTACTAATTGCAATTTTTTCAAAATCTTTTTTGCACGTAATTTACTAAATCAATGCTTCTAACTGCTAAAAAGAAGTCAAGTGGTTTGAACAAATTTTTAGAAAGTTATTCTTATTTGAAGGGCGTACGAACACTTTTATGGGCCACTGTATGTATAATGATTGAAGAAAATTGTCTAATTACTGTCCATTGAAACTTTGGCACTTATCGAATAACACTATTTTGTAACATAATCAAATTTGATTGAAATTGTGCATTTAATAACTCTGTGTGAAACATTACAATATTGTTATTACACATAAAATAGTACGCAAAAAATTCTGTAATAAGAAGTACATAGTCAAGGTAATTAAATGTAAGTTAGATAAAATCGTGTATAATAGAATTGTTATCTGTACGTAGGAAAAATGATCGAAATTTAAACAAATATCTTACTATTAAATCTATTGGCACGCGATCAATTTGTTGGAAAGTGGCCCAACGAAAATTCAGTTTTATGCTTTTAAGATGAATAGTTTAATAACTAGAATGCTCTTCGTTTACTTCGATCGCAACTTTTAAGTACCTTAAGTAATTTACCATGTTGACAATGTCTACCTCTACGATCGATTTGGTGGCTGGAACTACAATCTATTATTCTGACGTTCATCACAAATTTATACAAACAGGAAGGGCGTAAGCTGGGATCGGGAAACAAGGCGAGATTGGGCTTCTTGAATGCTATGAACTCTAGAAATACCAATTGAGGAGTACATAATACCATCGACTTGAATTTGCCTGTAATATTTTTAATGTGTAACAGCCATTTTTTCTCATAGACCTCATTCACATATTTAATATATTTGACGTTTTGTAATTTTGTTTCTCTGTTTTTTATTTTTAGCAGGAATACTATAATTTCCCACATAGGCATTGCTGCATATTAGTATACAGGGTGTCCCACATAAATGGGAACACCTAAATATTTGTCGTATTTACAGTCCTATCAGAATACTTCAGAGGACAAAGTGACACTATTGCAGGGGGTAAATATAATGGTAAAGAGAAAAATTTTGTATGTCGTGTTTTTTAATGAAATTCCAAAGTCACCGATGTTTTTTTAAATGGAATAGTATATTTTTTTACTATAGCATGATAGACAATAAAAAACTGAATTTAGTGGATACCACCTTTTTGACCTTGAAATGACCTTGAGCAAGAATAATCATGTTGGAGCGGATAAAATGTGAAAGTTTAAAACTTACGTGTTTCAGCAAAGATTACGCGTTGTTTACATCGGGTTGACCTTTACAAACCACAATAAATGTCTGAAATATTTTTCATAGTAAAAAGCGTATGTTTATGTTAGAGTATGTATCATTGAGATCGTTAACAGAAGGTTAATCGGTTAGAATAAGTACGTTGTTCCTTCTGCATTATTCGAATTCGAAACGTGAAAGTGATAACAATGCGTTATACTGTACAGGAACGAATCGATATGGTTTTCACTTATTGCGAAAGCCACCAATCTTTGAGGCAAGCAGTAAATTTGTATCGTGAAAAATTTGTGAATTACAGTTACACGCATTTTCCGCTGTGGTAAAATAATTTAAAAATACCGGTAGTGTAAGTTCTAAAAATCGTAATAAATAAAGAATTGTAACGCACGAAGAAAATAGAATTAATATCCTAGCTGCAGTATCTATCGATCCACATGTGTAGATTGCGACAACTAGAACAAGAGTCCGGTATTAGCAGAAGTAGTATTTCACGAATACTGCAAATAGAAAAGTTTCACCCATATCACTTGAGTTTACATCAGGAATTGTCTGCCACCGACTAGTTTAATCGTGTCCGGTTCTGCCAGTGGGCACGATCTCAATTAGAAGTGGACAATACTTTCTTTCACAAAGTTCTTTTTACGGATGAGGCATCTTTTACCAATCTTGGGCAAGTAAATTTGCACAATATGTACTTCTGGTCAGCTGAGAATCCACGATGGTTAAGAGGAGTAGGAAAGCAAAGACCGTGGACCGTTAACGTATGGTGCGGAATTTTATGCAGTATAATAATAGGCCCGTACTTTATATAAGGAACTCTTACTGGTATAAAGTGTGCTGCATTTTTACGCCAGGATTTGTCGGGCCTTTCAGAAGAAATTACGTTATTCGATCGGCAGCGCATGTGGTTTCAACATGATGGTTGTCCAGCGCATTATTCTAAAGTTGCTAGAACGGTGATAAATACGAAGTATCTTGGACGCTGGATTGGGCGACAAGGAACAATTCCATGGCCAGCCCGTTCTCCGGATCTGACACCATTGGACTTTTATCTATGGGGCAAGATAAAATGTATTGTGTACGTCTCAGGAAATCGACAATGCCTACAGATCATTTAATGCAAGATTGCAATATTGCACAAATGAGGATGGTCAACATTTCGAACATTTATTATGATATGTAAAGGTCAACCCGACGTAAACAACGCGGAAATCTTTGCTGAAACACGTAAGTTTTAAACTTCCACATTTTATCCGCTCCAATATGATTATTCTTGCTCAAGATCATTTCAAGGTCAAAAAGGTGGTATCCACTAAATTCAGTTTTTTATTGTCTATCATGCTATCGTAAAAAAATACTATTCCATTTAAATTTCATTAAAAAACACGACATAAAAAATTGTTCTCTTTACCATTATATTTGCCGCCTGCAATAGTGTCACTTTGTCCTCTGAAGTTTTCTGATAGGACTGTAAATACGACAGATATTTAGGTGTTCCCATTTATGTGGGACACCTTGCATAAACAGTTTCACAAATTTCTCAACTTTATGCTTGCGAAAGTAATACATTAATGAATGAAATTATTATTATTCAGTTAAACTCGATATTACATTTGGTATAAGATGGAGACGTTTGCATAAAAAGTAATTTTCATATAGGATGGCGAGCCATTTTCTAGTGAAATTCAAGCAGAGTACTTGTAAGTGTATTCGAATGATTTATGAGTACCTGACGTTAGGCACTGCTCTGACAAACTGTTCTTCGTTACGTTCAATCCTCTCCACCAACCCAGACTAACGCGATGACGTGCAAATTTCGACAGAGGGGAACGGGGGCTCTTGGCAGGCCCAATCAGTGATGCCAAAAACAACCAGAACTGGTTCTTTTTTCCTCTTCTACTGTTCCCCTTCCACTAGCCATCGTCAAGGTTGAGCTTCGACATAAGGCGCTGGTATATGGCCACGCTCGGGGGTAGAAGCATACCTGAATGACCTCCGATTTCCCATTCCATTTGAAAACATGGTTTCACCGAACAGTTGCTGGAATGAAAATCGGCAGTGTGCTGTTGAAAGGCCGTTAACCTCGTCAGTTGTTCTGAACTAGTCTTCCTACGATCGCCAGCATGGACGGACGATTTTTCGTGCACAGTCGATACAGTCGATTTACGTGCATCAAATGTGAACTAGTTGTGCGTGATTAAAAAATAGGTCCGTAAAGAGGAGACTTGGAGCTGTTACCTCGTTTTTTTTCGAATTTTTAAAACAGTCCCGGCTATAGGAAAATTGCATTTGTTTAAAACTTTTTCAAAATAAATGGTGAAAAAAATCATTTTTTCCAAATCGAAATATTTTCAATAGATACTCTTCTGTGTTCACTATAAGCTCCTCAAAACTCATTTTCCTCGGTACGTTAGTTCTAGTGTTATAATTTATTGAAAAAAAGTTGCCACTTTTCTTTACACGTCTGCAAATCCAACATTTTTTAAGATTTCGAAAAATCCTTCGAGATTCCTTCATAGGGTACTAAAGACTACAACATATTCAAATTTGAACTATCCAACATAGGACACGAAAAATTTTCTTCTCTTGCTTTTCGCGTTATCTAACAGCTGTTCGTGCCGCGCGCCTCCGTAATATCGCGGTGCAGCGTTCGCTTTAAATAATTCTAATTCCGTCAATTTTAAAGCGCCTGCCTTTTAAAAAATAGGTCCGTAAAGAGGAGACTTGAAGCTGTCACCACGTTTTTTTCGAATTTTTAAAACAGTCCCGGCTATAGGAAAATTGCATTTGTTTAAAACATTTGCAAAATAAATGGTGAAAAAACCATTTCTACCGAATCGAAATATTTTCAATAGATACTCTTATGTGTTCACTACAAGCTCCTCAAAACTCATTTTCCTCGGTACGTTAGTTCTAGTGTTATAATTTAATGGAGAAAAAGTTCTTTACACGTATGTAAAACCAACATTTTTTAGGATTTCGAAAAATCCTTCGAGATTCCTTCATAGGCTACTAAAGACTACAACATATTCAAATTTGAACTATCCAACATAGGATTCGAAAAATTTTCTTCTCTCGTTTGTTCCTTGCTTTCGGCCGCGGTGTATCACCATCGCTCGACTTCTGTAGCGCGCGGCCGTCTCTGCCAATACGCCTATAGGTCGCGCTCTGATTGGTCCGTGTTTTTCGTTAATAACTCCTTAACAAAGCCGAAACGGCCATATTGCAAAGGAAAATGTTGCTTCAAATGGCCTCAGGAACCTCCCCTTTGAAGGAAATGAGACATTTTTGGGACACCCTGTGTATGTGTATATATATATATAATGTAATATAATTCACACTTATTCTTTATTTTGAGGATGGGAAAGGTATGGAGTGCTACAATAACTAAGCAAAATACATAATAAAGGAATAAAATATTTTATTTAGCAGAAGCAATTAAAGAATTACATTGTATTGTTAGAAAATAGTTTATAACTATAACAAAACTTACGTTAATAATAAATACATAAAACAAAACAAAATGTTGCACATTTGGCTCAGTCTTTTAAATAAACAGTAAAAAGAAACAAATCATTGCACATTCGACTCCCATATAACTGCCTTAGGGCGCTGCTACCTCATCACCGCACTTTATGCAACACTACCCTACAATTTAATGGCCAGAAAACAATATTAGTTTATTAAAATAGGTTCTTTTACTGCTGGCAACATTACTTTTTTGCTTACATATATAATTATATGTAACATTAACATAGGTATTAATTATACACTTTATAAGGTGTATCCTATGGTCGTAAAGTGCATTTTGATCATTGCAATGGTTGAGTAAATTTATAAATGAATTATGTGTATCTATTTCCCGCATGATTACATTGCAAATTCTCGCAACTAGTATTTAAAGTTGCCTATAGAGCGCACTATATTGTTTGCCTTCCAAGATGGCCGACAAGTTGATACCCCTTCCGCTTTTTGCCTCACCCCCGTAGAATCATGCACAGTCCTTAGGTCCGTGCATTCCAACGTCCCCCACTAACACCGTCGATTGGTCACGTGACGTGTCGCGCAACGTGTCAAATATTACTCTGGTCATCCGAGAGGTGGTAAACTGTATTCCCCTCGAATTAACCGATCTGGCGACACTGGACCCAACTCCTAACGCAAACATAGTAGGGATATTGGGTTCTGGAGGAACAGCAGAGACATCGTGACATGCCTCATTGCCCTGTTCCTGTCACACTCGATGGGTCCATATGTTTTCTTCGTCACACTACTGCGGCTATTGCTTGCTTGTCAGAGCTGTGCGTATCATCAGGTACTCATTAATGGTTCGAATTTACTTACATTTTCGGACGTGCAAGTACTTATTCTAAGGTTCGAAACTAGCTTGAATGAAATTATTCTATTGTAAGTATACTTATTGAACCTTTCTTGTTTTCGAATACTAATCGATTCCGTGAAACTAAGCTTGGGTATTGAAATTGACTTGGATTCATAAGTACATATTGATCTTGAACCCATCCCTATTGATCGGTTCCATTACAAATAGTGAAAAATCAAACCTGATTTTTATTGTGAGAGGGAACGGCGCGGCGCGGCGGTGGTTTAAGTAAAGGTATATCTGCGACTTTATTAAAAAAAAAATAGTATCGAAAGCGTTCGTCTAGAACAATATCATTCCGTCTGTAGGATGACCTGTTTAAAATAAAGTAACTTTGTCTTCTTAAAACAAACGATGATATCGGAGGAAAATTAAAGTGGAACATCCTTATATCTCGCGGTACTTGGGAGATTGCAACGGCGACGATCTTACGAAGCTCCGGTGAAAAATTCCTTTGGTGCTGGAGACGAATTCCCTTTTCTCGGTTTCTTTACTTGCCTCGAGGACGACAAAATTATCCCCCGTATTCTCGTGGCCAACAGCTTCTCCTCTCGACCAGCTTCTTTTTTTTTTCTTATCAATTTTCTCGCAAACCCTCTGATATTCACTACACGACCGAGCATTATTGACGGCGCTTCCGTATATACAGTACTGTGAAAAAGTGTTAGTTCACTCGTAGTACAATAGAAATTTCCATCTTTGCCGGTTAAAAAGCGCACACACAGTTACGTTGGGTATACATATTTTATTATATTAATATCAGTATATAATGTACTTTTAAAAATTATACAGTGGTATAATATTATAGATACTTTATGTTATTCTGGTAAAAACTTTAATCATTTCTGTGTCCATATTTTGTCATAGTTTGCAGCGTCGACTCGATTCTCGTACAGGATTCATATAATTTATTAATAATCTCGATTGGAATATTTAGTTATTCTGGTTATAATACCGCAAACAATAGATCTGCATTCTCTTTAAATCAAAATTTTGAGGTGGCCAGCACATAATATTTTCACTACATTTTCCAATAAATACGGGAAAACACGTATTCTTTATAGTTCAGGTATGGCACAACGCAGTATTAGAAACTACAACATGATCACAAGTATGTGTCAATGATACATATTTATTCAAGTATGAAACAAAGATTGACCCGAAAATTCGCATCTTTTAAATCCGTCGATTTTAGAACTTTTTTGTACGAAATGATAGCTAACATGAGGACATGAAAAATTTCCAAGTTGAGTTGACAGTTACTTTCGAAGATATCAGAGGTTACGTTTCGTTAACGCATCAGCATAAATCGTAACGACGGACTTTTAGGTAATTATAGTAACTTTTTCTAGTCCTTAGATATTGTTATACATATATTATATATGTATATCTGGGTTTGGTACCTGTATCCCATGATATTGACCATATCCAAAGTATCACACAAGTACAATAATATTCTATTTTGCCTTTATTGAGAGGTATCAGAATATGATGATGTTTTCCGCTACGGTATCGAGAATTCATAACATGCTTTTAGTAATAATTTTCTATGGAAATACCGTATTTGCTATATAATTTAATGCTGATGTTCTGTATTTAGAATTTGGTCTAAACTACAAATAAGACAAATTCTCTTTTTGGTGTTCTGTATAATATGAAATTGCATTTGTTATTTTATAAGGACCGAGACACAGATAATATTAATCACTTATTGTGAGCTTATGAAACTGGAGTTCTCGATTATTTTCCCTTAGTATCTGAAGTGGATTGTATGGCGATATAGGTTATCATGGTGAGACTTATATGAAAATGTTTTACATAAAAGTTCCATAATATTTGTGTATTTTACGAATATGTATGATCCATATATTATAAAAATAAACTGTATCGATGCCTTTGGATTTTAAAAATCGTTATTTAAATTCGTTATTAAACATTGGAGAAACGTGAGAACAGTTTTTGAAGTGACTAGAATGATTTAAAAGGCCGTACGTTCTACATAGAGTGCGATATGACGCATTAATGAACATTGATCTGTGATATTTGAAAAACTGATTGTAAGCTCACATTAAACATTTGTAGCGATTCGTGTCTTAACAAACTATTATTTGGCATAAAAATTAGAGCTAAATTCAAGGGTCCCGAAAGGGGGGCAAAATATCACTCATTTTTAGGTCACCCTTTTATGTGATGTCAAAGTAATTTTATACGAAAAAATTCATTTGTATAAATGATGAATGAAATTCATTAAATAGTGCAAGCCAATTGCAGCGCTTTGTACACAGGTCAGCGTTTACAGTACACAATATAAAATTACGAGAACCACATCCCAACTGTAAAACCATAGAATGGTCGTTGTCAGTGGGCAGTCATGAATTAATATGAAAAATATTAAATATTTTTATTAATAATTTCCAAAGTGAAATGTGAATATATCTTGTGTTTCTATAATTTGGTGTAATGATTGACACCCAAAAAGACAAAACACATGTACGTAATTTAAGCATAGTAAGTGAAGACATTTTGAGTAGTTCAAATGTCCACTGCACATAGACGGCCCTCGCGAGTCGAGAAAAGGCTGCAATGGCCGCGTGGCGCGAACGCGTCGCACACAAGCTATCAATGAATATTTTCTTGACCTGCTTATATACTAACCGAACCAAATACTTTCTCGTGAATGGTTTCTTTATCAGAAATGTCTGTAGAATTCAATACTGTATAGTAAAATCCTGCTAGGTAAAAGATTTTTCACATAAATACAAAAATAAGCGTAGTCTACTACCTGCATCAGTTATTTTTCAAACTTTAACAAGCATTTACAACTATTAAACAGTACAAAAAATTATAATTGGCCATATGGATATATAGAGGAGAGTCCCCTCTAATTTTTGACTCCAAGCTGAGCTTTTTAGCATGTTTAGTTTACGCGTAACACCCAATTTTTTTTATCAAAATCATGCATTTGTACAAAAACCAATATTTTTCGAAGAGGTTGCGTCATAGAGCAATTCTGCTTCCGGATTCGGTTTTAGAATAATAAACTCTATAAGAATCTCACAACAGATAGTACACGAAAAATTTCGTGTTGTAGAGTGTTATTAGTGTCTGTTATAATCAGGGGTTGAAAACAGTTATGATATCGATTCCGGTTCTTGAAACAGTTACGAGAACCGAAAAAAATGTTAAACTGTTATGAGAATATCGGTTCTCGCTTATATCGGTTACGGTTACGGTGCTTGAGAACCGATGTTATAACGGTTCTATAACTGTTAGTTTTAGGTTCTAGATTTCGGTTTCGGTTCTTCCGACTTCCTATAATATGTTCCGTATCGGAATCATATCGGTTTTGTAGTTCTGCAACTGATAATTTTTGGTTCTGTATCGGCTATACAGGGTGTCTCAAAAATTTCTTCAACACCCGGAAATGGGAGGTTCCTGAGATCATTTGAAGCGACATTTTGTTTAAGAGTTATTAACGAAAAACACGGACCAATCAGAACGCAGCTGCAGCGGATTGATTTTTGCTCGGCCAACGGCGCCATGCTAAACGGGACCTGTCGCCGAGTCGGACTCCGTTCGCTGTAGCCGCGCTCTGATTGGTTCGTGTTTTGCGTTAGTAACTCCATAACAAAGCCGCGGACGCCATTTTTGCAAAGGAAAATGTCGCATCAAATCATCTAAGTAACTTCTTATTTCCGGGCGTTGAAGGAATTTTGAGACACGATGTATAGCCGATACAGAACCAAAAAATTTCAGTTGCAGAACTGCAAAACCGATATGAGACCGATACGGGACATATTATAGGTTCTGAAGTCTGAAGAACCGAAACCGAAACCGAAATCCAGAACCTAGAAATAACAGTTAGAGAACCGTTATAATACCGGTTCTCAAGAACCGTAATCGTAACCGATATAAGCGAGAACCGATATACTCATAACAGTTACAACATCATTTCTGTTCTTCATAACTGTTTCAGTCAGAACCGATATACATATAATTGTTTCAAACAGTTATTTTCAGAACCGTTTCAACTCCTGGTTATAATAAAGGATAACTCTTTTCCAACTATATTTTATAATTTCTATTAAAACTGAAACTTTTACTTCTAAAAATTCTTCTTTATCTATTCTCATGGAGACTTATAATGCGAGGACATTGGTTAAAAAAGTTCCACGCCTCGTATTTTAAAAAGAAGCTATTAAAATGTGCCATAACTTTTTCGATCTCCGGTTTTACTTTATTCAAGAACAAAGTTAATTGTTTCTTCACACCTCGTTCATCACGTACATTTCTTTCTTAGATTGTGAAACAATTTGTACTTGGTAAGTGTTATACAGCAACTATTTTTCTAGAATAGAAATATTTTTACGTAGGAACAAATTGTCACAGTATATATTACCAGAGTATTTATTCTGTCATTGTATTACAAAGGAAATGTAAATCTCAATTTAATCAATTTATGTGCATTTCAATCATATTAATAATAATTCTAGTATTGTTAAGTATATGTAGTAAAAATTATCTACATATATATGAGCCGTCTATTTTGAAAGTGACCTAAGTCCATTTGTACTTAAATTTAGATATTTAAGAGTTTGCGTTTCAATAAGGTTAGAAATATACGTATAGGATACCAATGTGTCATACTGCTTAAGTGTATCTAAAAGAGATAAATTTACAATTCCTATTAAAATAATAACAATTATTAAGTGAATAATATGTGTTTTCTTACCAAAAATGGAGTTAAGTCACTTTCAAAGTTAACAACCAGATGCGTTATAAAATTTGAAAGAGCCCAAGTCCATTCGACATAATTTAAAATGCTTCAAATTGAAAAAACAATACTCAATTTATTTTATATTTCTTTACAACTCTTCAAAAACACAATTTATGCAATTCGGGAAATTTTCTAACTACATAAATTACATAAGAATTTCTGCTCATCTACATTTTCTGTATGCGAGAGGGATAATGTCATGGTGCACCGGTGGTATATGTACGGTGGCTCACGTAAAGTATTCGAACGCACTTTAAATTGGAATGACTTTTTAAAAATTGGACCAAATAATTTGACTTTTTCTTTATTAATTGCAAGCATTGGTTTACTAAGTGGGATGCAAATAAATTTTGAAAAAATTACAGTTGGTAGAAATGACATGAAATAATAAAAATGGCACTTTCAAAAACTTTTTTATTTCAGTTCGCAATGAAAATTTAAAATATGCGGTTTGTAGATCTATGTTAGTTGTGCACATGCGGAAAATTTCACCGAAATCGGTTGACGCTGCAAAAGACGACACGCATCGATAGATGTAAGAATCTGTGGATCTTAAGCAAAATCTGAGCAAAAGTCGTGAAAAACTGCGATTTTGATCAGTTTGAACCGCTTGTAGCTCGTGTATACATTAATCGATTGCAACGAAATTTTCAGCATGTGTATTACTAACATAGGTCTGCAAGACGCGTGTTTTAAATTTTCATTACGGGCTGGATTAAAAAAGTATTAAAAAGTGCCATTGTAATTTTCTTATGTAATGCCTACCTATTGCAATTTTTTCAAAACCTTTTTTGTATGACATTTAGTAAATCAATACTTCCAATTGCGGAAGAACATGTCAAGTTGAGTGGTGCAATTTTGAACAAATTATTCTGACTTAAAGGGCGTTCGAATACTTTCGTGAGCCACTGTATATTGTAGTAAGTCTATCATGTCCTTGTATTTCGCTGTTGTAATTCGTCTTATATTTTTATAAAGTGGTGTTAATATAATATTTTCTAACTTTTTTTGTTGAAATCATTAGTTACGAATTCGTGTTCATTATCTGAATTAAATGGTCTTGTTGTTTTATTCTTCCCCTCGAATGTAATAATTTATGTAATTTAATATTTTAAGTTTTATATTCAATTATAAGTGTGTATTGCGTGAATTTTTTTTCACTGCATTAATTAAACGTACTGATTATTCAACTAAAGCAACTGTCAAAAAACTGAGGTTAACTTGTTAAATACTAATTCATTAAAATTACCTTCATCACTGCCTTCGGACATTTGAAAATCCGCACGTTCGGACATCATCAATACTTGATTGGACTTAGGCCACCTTCAAAGTAATGGTTTTAATTATTGAACTAACTGCGAAAACTTAAGTGTCCAAAATTATCGTGTATACTCTGAATGTACTTAACAGCAAATGTTGTTTATGACAGGTAACTTCAAGTTGTACACGTTAATACGGTCAACAGAAAATAATTGACAAATGGACTTAGGCCACTTTCAAAATAAATTGGCTCATATTAAGTATTTGTATACATCATTTTCTTAGATTGCAAGGTTGACTACTTCATAAGTATGCATTACAAATAGTTTTAATGTAATTCAGTATGAATATATTTTAGCTTCCACATTAAACGAGATATTTTAATTAATTTCCTATCGAGAGAAATGAACAAAGGATGTATGTTCATACACACATCAGACTTTACTAATAAAATATCATTCACCTGCTAATGAACTTACTCAATTTTTTACTCAATTATTAAGAGGAATTGGCTTTCAGGTGAAATTGATAGATAACTAATGGAATTTATAATTAGGGCGTATTTTAACGAAACATCGTATTTGCATTTTTCAATGTAACTCATTTCCCCGCAACATTGGAGAATATGAAAGGACTTCGTAAATTGAATACTGTTTCACATGGAGAAGGAAATATAACCTAAATTACGGAAAAGTTTCGGGAAATTGCATTGTGCTGCTCCTAGAAAATGGCATTTCGGACCAGGGAAAAACTTTCCCCTGAAAGTAAATATTTATGTTACAATCTCTTTCATGACCATTCTTGGCCGAGTGGCTTCCACATTCGGGAGATTTATGATGACACACATTTTTCTTCTCATCCACAGCGATGCTTTATAGAACTTCAACGCAAATGCAAATCATTATTACAGTGTCTGACCTGTATTCTGATAGTTCTTAGCAATATTCGATTAAAAGTAACATTCTGTCTGCGCTTCGCAGAAGAAAATTGAATTTGCAATTTAAAATTTTCATTCCGTACAATTTGATATTGTGCAACTATGTAAAGGCAAGTGTAAAACACTGTAATAACCGGAACAAAATTAAATTAAGGTCTCGAATTAGAGTAAACTTAAAACTAAATTGAGATCGAAAGGTCTCAATTATAACAAAGAAAATGTAACAATGACACAATTAAACATATTACATTGTATTCATTTGATCTACTTTTACATAGTATACATATATCCTATGTATATATGTGTAGCATTATGCATTTGTATTTAAATATAGACTCATTGTAATACTAGTAATGAACACGTGGTAACAAGTTATTAATATTACAATAATAACAAAACAAAATACGGTAATCAAATAAATAAATATAAATTTTATAAATAAATAAACACAAAAAGGTAAATAAGGTACTAATAAACAAGTGTGCACCTTTATGTAGGTATATGGGATATCTGTATAAATATATTAATTGCACAATTTGGAATAAAACATATTTCACTGAAATCAAATGGAGTTTTATGCAATGAATTTCAACTGTTTCGATATAAGTTGTTGTTTGTGTCAGGTTGACACTAATATTTCCAATATAATATTTTATTCATTCAATTCAATGGGTGGAAATTGAGTAACTAAATGTCAACATAGACTCGGTTTCCGCCACCGCGCCGCGTCGTAGGGTTTAACTGGGATAATTTTGTATAAGATCATGGTTCAACAATCACTTTGGACACATTTTAACACTAATCCTACCGACAATTAAAACTGACCCATATGTGACCCGTTATAAAAATGGCACGATTGAATTTATTTAGATTTTGTGCCATTTTTATTATAATGCACACTTGAATAAAAAGGTATGCATAAGCATTTTCAGTAGTGTTTATAACTTCAACAAATGCAAAATAAAAAATCTAAAAGCGGTCACTTGACCGGCGGTGGTAGGTTTAGTGTTAAAGCTAGAACACTCTAGTTTCATAAGCCGTAGATTATATTACTCTTTGATTTTTTTCATAATGTAGCGGGTGAAAAATTGAAGACGTGTTTTTTCTCGAAAATGCTGTGCATTCGAAAGTGTGTGGAAACGTTAAAAAAATTTTTTGGTGACTGAAACCCTTATAATATGGCATATCTAGTAAAATGAGGGCTTGGCTCGACAGCGTTTTGGAGAACTCCGTGTTCTTATCTTTTTTGAACTTTTTTTATGTGATCCTGTAGATATCGATGAAGACATTCCGAAAATGTGTGTATGGTTGTTAGGAATTCACTGGTTTATAAGTTATACGCGCGTAAAGATGAGCAGTTTTAAGCGTTTTTGACAGGTTAGAGCGTCGCCATATTGGATATTCGTTGAGTGGTCAAGGTAGGTATGTCTATTCGGCGCATGCGCTGGATAGATCGTGAGTGTTCAGCGCATGTGTTACATAGTATGGTATATTTGCGGAATCGGCTAAATAGTAATGAGCGTATGCGCAAGATGGCAATTCAGTAGTTACACATACTTTGTGAACATAAGCAATTTCAAGTGTTTTTCACGAATTAATTATTAATAAGTTTATTGTTGATTTTGAAATGGCTAGTTCAAGTATTAGAAATTTTAACTTTAGAGACATGCCAAGTAGTAAAGAAGATTCAATTACTTGGGCTCAGGATTGTGGATTGTTGCGGAAACTTAAAAAATGTCGTACTCATCGGTGCGAAATGAAAATTTATAACAATAACCATGGAATCGGTCGTTTTTGGTGTCCAGTAATTAAAATATACAGAATCACATACAGGATTTCAAAAAGAAGGTATAGTCCAAGATGGTTTGGAGTTACGTCGTCGTGGGAGTGGAGAAGGCTGGCCCATGGTATAATGTTTCGCATTTTGATTTAGTAAATGAGTTATTATGTATTACGTACGTGTTTGTGCTGCCATCTAATGGATTTGTTCGGAAGTATTTAGCCTATTTTGTGTATATTACTTAGCAAATATATCAATATGGCGACGCTGTAACCTGTCAAAAAGGCTTAAAAGTGTTCAACTTTATATGCGTATAACTTTTTAACTAATGAATTTCGCTCATTAAGATTTTTATTTTCGGTGTTTTCTCGTCGAAATCTATAAGATTGTAAAAAAAAACTTAGAAAAAAAGAGTTCTCCAAAACGCAGTTAAACCGAGGACTTTACACGACCGAACTTGTTTCTCATTTTTGTTCCATAATAGTATTGTAAAAAATCGTGCATTAATTTTTTTTAAGAAGTCATTGCAAAGAGTAGGCTTCAATCTTAAAATCTATGGCAGTTTCAATGATCAGATGAATTTTTTAAAGTTTCTGGACACTTTGAATTTGCAGAATTTTTTAGGAAACGTAGGTGTTCAGTTCTCCATCTGTTACATCATGTAAAAGTATCAGAAAAAATGTACATTGATTTGTGAAAGTAGAGACTTGAGGCTTTAAAATGAGTCCAGGCTTATGGTTGTATAATTTGTTTGTACGTAATTGTCGCAATTTCAATACCGCCCATTTTTCGAGAATCGGATATGCCAACTTTTTGGATCCACTGTATATTTGAAAAAATTCAACGTAATTTAAAATTGAAGAGTACATAATGCATGCATATACTCTTTATTTCATGAACTAGATTCCAAACAATCCAAACGGATGAAGCGGATTAGTATTCAAGAGGAGACTGATTCGCCCGGATTCACACAAAAACACCAAACCGTTGATCACCATGGTTAATGAAGAAAAGTATTTCTTACAGAAGATGCTAATCGCATAAAAACGTCGAGTAAAAACGTCAAATAAAAATAACAGTCATTAAACAAACGAAAGGGAAGAAAAGTACGAAAATTAGCTAACCCGGAAGTTTCTGTTGTCACGAGGTTTTTCCTGTTTCTATCCGGTCGATTCATGAAACGTAAATCTACTGCAGTTACCTTTCTGCCCATGCTAATTTCCCTAATGAAGATGTAATGAAGCCGTTATGTCCTTTTTATCGTATGTATCCTATTAGGATGTAAACGAAGTATTTGCATTAATGGCCATCATTTTTTTATCTGAAGACGTCGATTTCTTTCACAAAGAAATTATAACTTTGGTAGATGAAAATGATTAATTAGATACAATGGAAACTATCAATGATTAGAAAATATATCGTAGTATCTTCCTATATATTTCTTTGTCTTATATTCTATAACAGAATTATTATCTTCTTTATGCGTTAGCAAAAAACGATAAATATCTGAGGTAGAGTTTGCTGTTAGAAATTTCATATTATATATAAAATTTCATATAGATACGTTGAAGTTACAAAGTATGTCTAGATGGTACTCACTGACGATAGAATTTGGGGGGCAGTTATATATACCACGACGCAGTTAAAAATGAAAAACAAGACATTAGAGATTCTCGGCTCAAGACCATTTTATTAAATCCGTTGGACTTCAATGCATAAATGCAAAGAAAGAACTGAAAGAGCAGAATGTAATTAACAAAGTTTTGAGGCTTTATAACTATACACATCCGTATAAAAGTTTGTGTACTTTCTTTAATTACTGACCCATTGTAAATATATTTTTCACTCTACATAAATTAATTTTCGCAAAATACCTTCCAATAATGAGGTAACAGCATGACGTAAAAGTGAAACATTGATTCATATCGTCACAATTTGTATATGACAGAATTGTAATGTAATGCACAATCGATTACAAATGAAAAACGTCTTCTTCATTTTGTTTGTCGTGCTGCCTTCGGTATCGATATTATCGATCGTATATCGAATCTCGCATTTTAACAGTATGATACATTTTGTCATCTATCGTCAATAACAAATATTCTGGACTCGAAAGTAAAAATACTGACTCATGTTTTTGTTTGACAAATCTTTATCATCATAAATTCATAATAAAAAATAGAGTCATAAAACACGCGTCTTTAATGGTCGCACCAACCCCCAGGTCATCCCTTTTGTTAACCTTCTCATTCTCAGCATTCTGTCCTCCACTTTCCCTCACTTACTTTCTTACTTTCTTCGGTATATTTTCACATTAATAACCCTCGGAGTCCCAAGAGAGGGTTATAGAGTGTCCACATAGTTTTACACTCTGCTTCTTTTCATGAAACTCGTGGAGACTGCCATTAACACGTTCGCTATCAGCATCGCACATGTATGACACAAGCGATCTTACATTTTACGTGAGGAAAGTAAATTAATATTATGCACGGTGTTAGTTTAATTTGATGACGCATAGCGTAACACGCGGAAAATCAATAATTCTCTATAATAAAGTGTTTTTATTTTTATATAATAAGGAATGGGGTATACTTAATAAAATATTGTAAAATTTTGAAGAATATTAATGAATCAAATGATGATGATTTAAATTTGATTTAAAATATGCATATACCAAACACGAGAAGCAACTGATTTGAAATATGTTGTAAACGTTGCAGGAGTAACATGTTCAAATTTTACTCCATTTTAATGTAATCTAAAGTGAGGTTTATAAATTTTCTCTTGGTTATAGAAGTATAATTACCGAGAAATGGCGTTTCAGGCTGACATCACCTGATTAGCTCTTGTTTACATTATAACAATATGGGTCAAAATACAATAAAATACTTTACTTTATTTAAACAGAAAGGAATACACTGTTTCTTTTATCTAGACATTTGTGTATTATATTTATTGTATACAGTGAATTAAAAAATTGTTTGAACACTGAATTTTCTATACTTAAGAAATTGTCGACATTTAAATTTTTTCATTAAAAGAAATAGTACAGCCTGGTCTTAAAATACCTGGTAATACGTGGTCTTATTTTCAAACATAAGCCTTCTACTTTTACCAACACCATCATCCATTTTTTTAAAGATAATTTTGCGTGGTGTGACAGGTGGCAAACTGGAAACATGTATTCTTTAAAGTGCTACCAATTGAAGCGTGTCTAAATACGTTGAAACATTTTATTTCGAGAATGAACCTACCGTAGATTTGAATATTGAAGCCTTCTCTTTACAAAGACCCAAAAACACTAGACCTATGATGAGTTCAATTACTTATGACTCAAGGTCATTCAAGGTCAAACTTGCAGGGAAATGCAGGAAAGGTGTGATTCTTTTTATTTGTACTTCAGTTTAGTATATGTTTAAAATGATTACCTCTTACTTCAATGCACTTCTTTGGTTAACACAATTCTTTGGTTAAATGATTCTCTAACTTTGCTAAATATTTCAACATTTATCTTAGCACAAGCTTCACGTATTCTGACTTTCTCGTTTTCACGCATCGTAGGCTTAATAGACATTACGCAGTTTTTAAACACATAACCTGAACGGAGACAACGCTGTTCTAGTATTTTAAATACCATATGCTATTATGATGATCGACCTGGGTAGCGTTGTGCATAGAAATTAGCAGCCGTTTTGTCATTTTTCCCGTTTTCTCCTAGTACCATAAACATATCAAAACAATTTTGATAAATTTCCATTTTCACCACTTATTTACGTACTATCGTTCAGCGAACGGTACCTTAGCACGAATAGTAATGAAAGTAAGTAAGTAATCCTGCAGAAGAGCACAGTTATACGTAAATACGTTTGTTTTTATTTCATTGATAATGACTTTGATGTTATCCTGAGTAATGCTGATACTGAATACATGTTATTGTTTTGGTGTTAAAGTTCGAAGGCACGAACTAAAGTACAAACAAAACGATCACATCTTTTCTGCATTTCCCTGCAAGTTTGACCTTGAATGACCTTGACTCATAGGTAATTGAACTCATCTTAAAACGCACTATTCGATGGTGGATAAAAAACATATCATTCCATTTAAAAAAAGAAAGTTGACCTTCACCTCTGTTGGTATTCCTGATCGCACACATAGGTTAGAGGTTGGTATCAATAGAGCGCGTGCGCAAAACGTTTGATTATCGATAGAGATCGAAACTGTCCGGAACAGACATGTGGCGCGTTAAATCTTTTCTCAGTATATGTATATCATAGTGTTTTCTATTATTAATAAATTATCATATAATAATAAACAAGTGTTCCCACAATTACTTTCCAACAACCTCACCTTCGAGTGGACACCGGGAAAAATAAAAGTTCCACCACATGATGTCTCGGTACTGAATAACTTCCATCTGAAACATTTTTGCGTATAATCAATATTTTTGGAGATACTCGTCTGTAACGCTTTATAATTTCCACCCTGTATATTTTTTCAATGTACTTTAACATAAGAATTTTTGATAAAGGCACTATTATGATTAAGAACCACAATCCAAGCCACAACCAATTCGTTGCAGTACCTATTATTCGTTGCAAACTGGTACATGCTAATATATTTTAAAACCCAACACAAGCGCACGAAAACTTGGATTCTCAGAATCGCTAAATCAAAAGACGCCATCAGTTTGTAAGCTTCCGCTGCCTGTTTTATTAGAAATACAGCACTTCTATATGCAGATTGAAAGTTTCATCGAATCTAACATCAGTTCGTAAGTGGCCTCAGTACATTAGTATGCTACACTGAACATAACGGTTTATCGTACAACCATCAAATTAAAAGTTTTTCGCTGTACAGCAAGTATCCAGATTGCCTCGGTTTCTCCAAGTGATACGAAAAAAATGTCAGAGGAGGAAATTGTTCTATTCTGCTACGTCGCAAAAATAAAATTCATGCGAGTCGCCCCTTGAATTCTGTATACGCCTCGACATAATTTATGTCGGCCATTATAAAAGTGGTCCGCGTGTTCAGTGAAGGGATGTTGACGCAGAACGACATAAGGGGAAACATATACCTTTGGCAAAATAATAAAAACAGATTTTTCAAAAATGGTATACTCTGTTGGTGCTCCAATACTTTCCCAAAGTTTTATTTTGAAATTCGTAAAACTGCTAGATTTATAATTCCACAAGTGTAGCTATGTTACATAATGGTAACGGATAATTGAAAATTTATATAGAAATATCTAAGCGACCATTGGTCCAGTTTGGATTTACTTTTTTAGCGACATTTTGAATGCTATTATGTAGTCATTATCAAAACAGATTTTTGATTCGCAAATAATTTCCATTTGTATGAACAAAGAATCTAAAAATTTGTATTAAAATTTCTTCTCGAAAACGAAGGCTCCTATGATAACTCCATAAACTCTTTAGGCTCGTTTTTTATGAAGAATCACCCTCTCTTCGGTTGTACCATCAGTTACTGATCACGCATTACATTAAAAACTTGATTTATCCAAAAATCGGCTTTGTCAAAGATGAGATTTTGAATCTAGTTTTATATAGATGTAAAAAAACGTGCATTAGATAAAATCTCACAGAGATATATTTGGTACCACAACCGGTGTTTTGTAAAAATGACTTTGGGAAAATGGCTACCACGTCTTCCTAGTTTAAGATATTTGCTTCAATTTTCTAGCAAATACTAGTAAAATATCATATTATAATAAGATATGCATATTGATTTTTTAACGAACTACAAGTTAGTAAATCGAGAAAACTTCATATACTAAATTTGCTATTAAAAAGATATATATACAAAATTTACCTATGTAAAATTTAAACTTTGTACTTTTCGTGTGAATGCACCAGAATTTAACGTGCCATTAGAACTTTAAACCTTTAACTACCTAGGATTTGGCACAGAACAGACCTGTGTATACTAACCTGACTTTGTACATACGTATATTTTTTTACTGTCAGAATTGCAACAGTTCTTGGAACAGCCAAAGTTAGACTAACCTTTGTTTTGTATTTATAATTGCCGGGTGAACAGTGAGTGTTGTACATTTGAGAAACTGCTAGGAGGTGGCGATAACAATTTTCGTTATGAGTGGCGCTGTTTTAGTTTTTATTCTTACTTGTTTTAAACAAAGTGTATAAAATACCATCGGAATTATATCATCTTTGGTATCATTTTAATTAGAAAAATGCCACGAATATGTTGGTGAAAGTTCCATAAAAAATAATAAAAAATAAAGAAGTTTTGTCACTGGGTTAGATGTTGTTTTCACACCGACATACTCGGCCCTTGTTATGTTACACTTCTCAGCGACTGAGGCCTCTCGAGCTTCACGGTCCCTCACGGTGTATGTTTTGTGACAATTATCGTTCAGAATTTCACAACAATTAACGATGAAATACTGTAATTACGTTTATTAATCGTTAATACATTGCGTATTCTCCAATTTTTATAAATGAATCTGCCTATGTAGTATCGAACTAAATAGTTGAATTAATCAATAGAGAGTTACACCAACGCTACCATGACCGGTTACATGACTGATTTCTAATTTGTAATTCCACAATTATTAAAATTGCAAAGATGCTCCCATTAGAAATTATTAAATAAATTTCTTCATTCAAGCACATATTGTTATCAAAATTGCAAGAAAACTAAATATATTCAACCTTGCAAGTTTTATTAAGCAACATGTATAGCAGTCATATTTTGTGCTTGGCACCCATGTTTGCCCCTTTATATAAATAATTTTATCCTTAGATGCATTGTTTAGATAAATAGAACTTACTCAAGATGTTAAAGAAAATATCCTATAACAATAGCGAAAACGATTTGAAGCTATGTAACGCGATCGATCGATACGAGTCGATACCTATTTTTTGATAAAATTTCTCGACGTTTTGCAAGAATCATTATTGATAGTTTTAACTGCTTATCATCGGCAGACAATGCTGGTATACTTACATTGGCATCATTGACACCGCAAAATCAAACACGATCAATCATTTCTTAATCATTTGCGCAAACCCTCCCTGTCAAATACACCCACCCACTGTGAGAATGCTTATGCAAGCACTGTGATTGACAAACATGCTTAACCATCTGTAATCTACTACACAGTTATTTCAGTGTACCACATACCACGATTCTAAATGAATTTATCGGGTTGCATAAATTGCTCATAGAACATGCCGAAATTTTCGTTATCAAATAAGTAAACATTTCTATTGCAACTACACTCCGGGTCAAAAAGAATAGCACATACTAAAAGATTTACATGATTTTAATTTATTCTCGCATTGCAATTGAAATTTGTTTCTATACACTATTTCAGGATATGTTTAATAACATCTATAAGTAAAATCAAATTGAATTATACCAACTTATTTAGTTTTATTTGACAAAATCTAACGTTACATAATGATAACGCATAGGTATACAGAAATTGCATGTCTTAACAAATATGTGAATGATATTTTGTGTTTAATATTTTGATGCGCCTTCTTTATATTTAATGACAGCAGTGGTTCCGTTGGTAGGAGATTTATATAATTTCTTAATACTTATTTGAGTCCATTTTCCTTGAATACGTTGTTTAAAATCAATCAATATTTTCAAATTGTGTGCTCTTTTTGTGTAATACCCTGATAAAAATTCCTCCAACTATTTTTAATTACGATAAGATCAGGAAATCTTGTTGGCCAATCTAGAATTAAAGTTTCCGTAATTCGGATTAAACGCAATTTTTCCAAAATGCCATTACATATTATCTAGTAAACTAATCCACCTAGCTTGGAAACAAAAAGCTGAAGTCGTTTGGTCCTTTTATTAAAGAGTTGTTCTGATTTAAAGTGTGTGCCATCATTTATGAGTCTGACTGTAAATGGCTCTACGGAAATTTCTGAAAAATGTTTATTGATGATTATCCAAATTCCAATTATTACACAGATTTCACATAAATGCGTTACTAATTTAATCGTCTTTTATCAACTAAACTTCTTCTTTCAAAGAACACATCTGTTGCGGTGCAATCGCGTGAACGTGGATTTTAGGACCGCGACCCCCGCAGGGTTAATTACGAAGTCCTATTTCGTGGATACAACTTCCACGGACGACTGCCGTCAAACTTTCCGACAATAAAAGTAATCTGCACGTTTGTGCAGAATGGAGAGCTGCGCACCCCGTTGTAGCTTTTGTTTCAATTTATGGTAGGCTCGCCTGCATTTTCTTTGGTCACCCGTCACGTATACTCAATCTACTTGTACTCGACGCCATTTCTTTCTTGTACTTGCCTCTAGAAAGTTCATTCGATTTGTTGCACAAACAATTGCGCATCAACGTTATAAAGTGACAGAATTGGCACACTATACAGGGTGTTTCGAAACATGTGGGTACAACTTCAGGGATTGATTCGATACCCTAACATTATAAAATAAGGTTCGTATAAACATATACCCGATATGACCTTGTTTACAAATTGCAGCAGTTTTTGTATGGCACTTGTTGTATTATGTATAATTTTTTTTATTGCCTGGTTCTCGCCACTAGCTTCCTCTTGTTTCTCTTCCTGTTTTTCGATCACCCATAGGTCGGTGATCTTTCTATCATTGAAACTAGCTCTTTTTCTTTTCTCCGTTTTCTGCTTCTCTTCTACCTTGTCTCTTATCCCCTTTTCCCTTCCGGGGTCTTCCTCCCTTTCCTCGCAATTCCTTACCTCCCCTCCTCTGACTTCCATCTCTCTCCCTTCTATTTTTCGGCTTTACTTCCGCAGAAGTTCCAAAAGAGAATAAGGAAAACAGTTTTCTGCCTTACCTTTACCTTTCGCTGCCTTCTTTACCGACCTGTCCTTTTGTCCTTTCTGCCCACGCTGGCTCGCGACTTAACCTAACTTCTCTCTGCCTACTCACTATCCCTCCAATTCCTCTTCCCTACTGATTAATCTGACACCTTTCTCCTCCCGATAAACTACTCACCTTCTAAGCCCTATCCGACCTAATATGTCTGCCTATTTAGGCAAGATCTCTCTTTATTTTTCACACCGAATTCTCGTACTATCAAACATTCCTTTCACACCCGGCACGGCCTCTAACCAAGTCCACTTGTTGTATTATGAAGTGCACATATATTTATAAGAATTATAAGGAAATGAATGAAAAATGTATTCTACTTATTGTTTACATACAGAGTGCGGCCGAATAATATATACAAGCGGACACGAGGCGATTTCTTATGAAAAATGAAGAAAAAAGTATGGAATCAAATTTTTTTATACAAAACATATAGTTTTCGAGAAGATTGAGTTTGAAAATGCAGCGAATGCGCGTGCTATTAGCAAGGAATCGTCTGACGCGTCTGATCATGACCAACCAATTCTACTTCCTGCGTATACTAACTCACGCGAACCCGACGGATCTTTTAACTTGATTTTTTCGAAAACGAGGCGTAAATCGAAAAAATGTTATTTATTTTTATATGTAGAGTCATCCTCTGCCCGCTTATACATGTTATTAGTAGACAGCGGATGTTTATGCAAATGCATATTTCTGTAGGAAGATGGACAAATTTTGAGACCTGGACAAAAATTTGTTTTGTCATTAAGGGAATCTAAAAATATAGTTTCTATTTTGTATATTTTGCATAAAATACATAAATTTTGCATACGTGCATACTTGGTTGAAAGTCTATTAAGCAAGAACATACGAAATAGATAAAAGACAAACATAGTAGAGCAAGCAACGTTGCGACCGCCGTCTCAGTCATGGACATTGTCATCAATATCTCTCCGATCATCTGTCTATTAGTAAATTATCTTATAGCCAAGCATAATATTTCCAAAGATATCATGTTATTCATTTACACAAGTCGATCAGTGGTGCTAAGAGTGAAATCGTGCTTAAGAATTCAAATATTGAGAAGATGCCTAAAGCGAAAACTTGAAAACGTGTAATGGTGTCCAACTGTATTGCAGTTTTATAGGATAATTTTACTACTGCAGAGGGAGAAGACGTTTACTGTAAAAGCTATTCGAAACGTAAAAGATATACCCGGCGATTGCGGACAGAAAGTTAGATCCGAATTACATTATTTTAAAATTATAATAACGTTTTATAACATCTTAATTCATAATCCGTTAAACATACATTTCATTTCTTTCAGATTAACCATAAACTTTAAGTTATATTACAAAGAAATAGAAACTGCAATATAATGTCTAAAATTAGTGATATTTTGAAAGGTGCAAATGTCGAAGGGCCACAAGATTGGTTGACAACAAGAGTGCCACAGTACAGTATTGGTGTAAATATAAATATGTCCCTACAACGTTGTGTGATGTGGAGAGATCGTTTTCGGCGTATAAGTTAATTTTGACCGATAAAAGGCACAATTTTACTACCGATAATTTAGAAAAAACTATTGTAACATACTGTAATTTAAACTACAACAAAAAAATTATGATGCATATATTTGACATTCATTTGGTATATATTTTGCATGCATTTTGCATATGTCTTGTATATTTTGACATATTATACCTATATAAAGATCCGCTGTCTAGTTATTAGGCAGCACCCTATATTCCATAAGGATATATCGGTTTCAATCGTTTTAGCAATATTTTACATTTTTTCAAGGTAATCGAGATCTGACCGACTGTTTTCTTTATTTTTACTGTTACTTGTAGATTAAGACAAACTGATTAAAAGAAGTCCCATTAAAATCTTAGGGGTAGACCTTCATCGACAAGTTCACCGAAACTCTGAACGCTATTTGAAGACTAGCTTCTACGAATATGTAAGCATAGTTTAGATTGGCATTACTTTAATGAGTTCTCCTAGTAGAAATTGAAACACACAAATGAGCACAGACAAAATGACAGTACACTTAAAGTATGCTTCTATTTTCATAAGTATCTCATTAAATTTCAGTGAAATAACGCGTTCAAGTAGTAATGACTTTTTTTTTTAAATTGATATTTTACATAATTGATAATTGATATTTTATGTTGCAAAAGAAATTTTCCGCAAAGCTGGAGTGGAATCTAACATTCAAAATGTTCGTCGTGTGCTATAAACAAGCAACATTATGAATCGTACAAAAATACAAAAATGATGTTTACCGATGAAAAACGGTTTAATCTGGGCGGTCCAGATGGATGTGTATACTACTATCGAGATATTCGAAAAGAATCATTAACAAAAATTCGATATTAGATGAGAGAAAATGGAGTTGAAATGGAAAAACGGAAATTAATTGTATTTAAGGTACAATGAATAGTGCAAGTTACCTGCAAACTAATAAAAAGTTAAATTGTATGCAACACACATTGCTGGTCCGGGATATGTGTTCGAGCAAGGAAGTGTTGCTGTAAATACGGCAGGTATTGTTCGGTGCGAATCTCAAGAACAACGCGCGGATCATTCGTGCCCGCTTGAGGTTGTAAATCTCAAGCCCGATCGTAATGGACACGTCGATTCCGAAATCGCTGATTTACTACCAGCCAAATTAATTTTAGGTAGCCAGTTCAATGTTTAGTTTCCTGCGTGAATTTCGTGAGAATAAGCGTTTCGTCCCAGGCCTGCAAGAGGATTCGTCAGTAAGGCTAATCTAGCAGGCCCTGCCTTATACGCGTGGGAGTTTGCGACGATCAACTCCACTTGAATTTTATGACTCTCGATCGATTTGATTGTATGAGATCGCTGAATGAACTTTACTTCGACTTCGAGGGACTCTTTGTCTCATTCAAATGTGTCTTCGTTCGTTTTCATTGATCTATACCAGCGAAGGTTCTACTTCGACTGACTGATTGCGACGACTGAATGTCACGGTTTCGGGAGGACCCTTCGTTGTATCGTGAGAGCGGTCTTGCATTTCGGGGTGTCGCTACACGAACACCAAAAAAATATAGATTCCGGACATTTCTTACACGGAATTCACTTAGAAATGTCACTTCAAATGAAACACAGCTCGACAACACTCCTGTAAAATATCACTTCAAACGAGGCGCAGCACGACAAGACTATACAATTTTGTTAAATACACTTACTTATTACCAAAACCAGTGTAATACATTTACCCAACAATACCCAAGTAACTATTTATCACATTTTTGACTAACCTTTCTATGACGATTATTATGTAGATTTACACCTCCAAAGTAAAAAAAAAGTTAAATACTAATGATTTAAAATTATCCATAAGTTTTGGTTGCCCTCACAAGACTTAAAAAATACATTATTTATATATTTGTGTATTTATATCTTATGTAATATGAAATATACGTTTACATTTTTCAAGTTTGCTATCACTTTGTCAGTGTCTATTTGTGTGTGTTTTTTTTTCTATCAAGAAACCTCATTGATGTAATGCGAATCTAGGCTATGTTTACATATTCATCACAGCATTCCGAATCTTCAGACTACTGTAAGTATAATATGGGAAATTAAAGGTAGCACGCATGTCCTATTTTGTTTGGGAGTGTAGGTTATACCGATTATACAGGGTGTTTCGTTTAAAACAGGACACCTAAATATCTCCTCTACCTCTGAAAATCCAAAAAATGTTTTTAATGTAATCTAAATGGTTTCAAAAGACGAATCAGATGGAAGAATCGTTTTTTATAAATTGTAATTTTTTAATCGTTTTTTCAAGTCACTCGTGTTTTTTACATATATACACACATTTTTTCTTGTTGTATGTTATAACAAACATTATTGTGCATTCATCCATGTTTAATAGCACGACCTTGAAATGACCGTGAACTCTAAAATTTGCTAATTAATGCAGAACTTACTTTCAGCGACAATTCAGATTTCAACGGTAACAGAAATTCGCCCATGAACTTGAACTTGTAAATAATCACATTTATTACTACAATAAATATTCGAAATGATATCCTTCTGTTGTGATACATTTTGTGAGGCGAAAAACGACAGATTGTACAACTCTTTCGATGATTTCAGGTTTCATATCAGCAAATGCAGCAATTATTCGTTCCTTCATATTTTCTGGCGTCGTGGGCTGCTCTTGACAAACCATACCCGTAAATAAATCAGTTCTTGTCGAGGTTTGCCTATACACACGTGGTCATTTCATCTGTAACCCCACTCACACGTTACACTCACAAATATATATATATATATATATATATATATATATATATATATTTATAATATACAACATAAACATTGTCTAAGGTAATTATAAGAAACTGAATTTATATTTATGTACAGGGTGTTCATTTGAAAACTTTCCAGCCGAATATCATGAAAAGTATGAAAGATATTAAATAAGTGTAAAACACGTGTCCAAGGATTTCGAGGGGGAAAGAGGGGCGCAGTATCAGTTTCTTATTTGGGTAGCGTTTTCACGGTCATTTGAAGGTCAACTTTGTTTCTTCAAATGGAAACCTATATTTTATATTATGGGATTTTATTGTACGTAAAGAGATCAGCAATTTTCGCACATAACTTTTTTTTTATCCGCGCACTAGTTTCGGAGACATTTAACGAGAAGTAGAGCGAGGCATATTATTGTGTAAAATTCTTTGACGCAAGACGGTGATGTATTCTAGTTGTACTAGCACGTACCGTTTGAAAACAAAATTGTCCTCTATTGATCTCTTGTTTATGTTGTCTGTCTTTCAATATAAGATTGTACTATTTAGTCAAGTGTGAATCATCGTAATAAGAGATACTATATTGTAGTACAATTAATTGTATGTAGAGCTATTCCAACAGATACCTTAAAAAATGTTCTTTCAGAATTTGAGATTCATCTGTATTATTGTTTAGAAAACAACGGAGAACATTTTGAAAATTTGTTATAGTTATATAGAAATTACATACTTTCTCGCAGTATAAGTATGACTCGTTCTACTTATCCTTAAATATCTCTGAAACTAGTGAACAGATAAAAAAAGTATCCTACGAAAATTGATGGTCATTTTACGTACAATAAGATCCCATAATAAAAAATATAGGTTTCCATTTGAAAAAACAAAGTTGACATTCAAATGACCTTGGAAACGCCACCCAAATAAAAAACTGATACTGCCACCATCTTTCCTCCTCGAAATCCTTGGACACGTGTTTTACACTTTTTTAATATCTTTCATACTTTTCGAGATATTTGGCTGGAATGTTTTCAAATGAACACCATGTATATAGCATATTATTAAGCATACTATATGTACAATTGATTTGATGAGTGGATGTATTTAGTATTCCGTTAATCTTCTGTGGTTTTATATTGTATTTTACTTTACGTGACAGCATGCAGAACACGCTTTCGGAGCAATTACATAACTTGCATCACCTTCAAGTATACATTCTCATTTATCAGGGTTGTAACTCTTCTGTGAAAAAGTCAGCACTTTCAGAGTCGATAAATTGGAGTCATAAACGCACGGACTTACTTTACAACCTAATATTTACTGCCTTCCGTATAACAAGAGACTTTTAAGTGAACAAAATATATTACTCGTCGGGTCGTATCGATTCACGATTCACGAGTTTGTACAACGACGGATATTGGTAAGAAAGATAACGTTGTTTTATGTGATATGTCTCATTTGTCTTTCCCTTAACAGATCTCCGATTGTCCTAAAGAAATATATTCTGGATATACAAAAGTTTTGTTACTTTCCGAGCAAAATTCGTTTCATTTTACAGTGGATCCAAAAAGCATTTTAACACTATATTTCCTATTTTTACGAAATTGTCGATATTTGAACTGGGATAATTTCATTAAAAAAAATCATGCAAAATATACTCGTTTTAAAACTTGAAACCTCTACTTTCACAATCCATCACTCAATTTTAGCTATGTTACTTTTACATGATACAGACACTGGGAAACTGAAGACACTTCTTTGGTGGAGAACGTTGCAAATTGAAACGTCTGTAAAAACATACAAAAATTTGTCTCGTGACTGAAACCACCGTAGATTTAAAAATTAATTCTTTCCCCTTACATCGAATACTTAAAACTTGACCTATAATTATTTCTAGTTAATTAATTGAGCTTTGAATGAAAGATGTACTACTGCCTTCTGTGCAATAATATACGGCACACCGTGATGGCCTTACACGACTCCACTTGTGCCTCTTTTTGGTTCTATAAAACACACAAAAAAATCTTAGATTAAATGTTAAACAGCCACTGTAAAGGGGAAGATCCAATCTTCAAATACGTCATACATTTATTAAGAAACCAAAATTTTTTATGTTTTTACGGATGACTTATTTTATAGCATTTTCGACCAAAAACGTGTCCTCAGTTTTTTACCCGACATATCATTCACAATTATCCTAGAAAAATGAATGTTGGTCTGCCAAAGTAGAGGCTTCGAGCCTTGATACTTCTGTATCCACTGCAAATGTAACTGTTCGTCTCGGAAATGAATGAAAACATAGAAATTCTAATCTTTGCAACAGTTAAACAAATCATATGGCATCTGGTAATGCCAATGATTACTATCTTTTTGACCAATGACTTGCGCTACTTAACTTTATAAATGACGAGGCATCGAAGAACAGCATTACGACATGATTTAAATCATAGACGGCTGAATTTTTTTAACATGGATCCAGAAAGCTACTAAAACTTTTAAAAATGTGTTGAAGTCTATACACCCGGCGAAATTTCTATAAAGTCATCTTTATTTTCATAGATATTTTAAAAATATCACCATTTTTGTTCTTTATAATTTCTGGCCTTGTGCTCTATTGATACTGGAAAAGAAGGAATGCGCACTCTATATCGGTATGCTTGCAATTTACGTTTGTTTTGATTTTTTTCTGAGTGGTGCATAATATAAGTGCGAAATTTCTATAAAGTTACTCAGTGTTTCTCTGTATTCTAAGCAGACAACTACGGAAAATTGCTAATAGTCTAAAAGTATTAGTTTTAGAACTCATCAAAAACGTATTTGTTATAATTTAATTCACATGTATTATCGTTTAACTGCGTTTTGGAGAACTGTTTTCTTTCAAGTTCTTTTATACAATCTTAAAGATTTCAACGAGAAAACACCGAAACTGAAAATCTTATTGCGCGGAATTCATTGGTTAAAAAGATATGCGCGTATAAAGTTGAACACATTTAAGCAACTTTGACAGGTTAAAGCGCCGCCATATTGATATATTTGCAAGGTGATACACATAAAATGGGCTAAATACTTCCGAACAGATCCGTCAGATGGCAGCACAAACACATACATAATAATAACACATTTACTAAATGAAAATGCGAAACATTGTACCATGGTCGGACCAGCCTTTTCTGCTCCCACGACGACCTAACCTCCAACCATCATGGACTGTACCTTAATTTTGAAATCCTGTATGCGATTCTGTATGTTTTAATTACTGGACACCGAAAACGACCGATTCCATGATTATTGTTATAAATTTTTATTTCGCACCGATGAGCACGACATTTTTTAAATTTCTGCAACAATCCACAATCCTGAGCCCAAGTAATTGCTTCTTCGTTACTACTTGGCATGTCTCTAAAGTTAAAATTTCTAATATTGAACTAGCCATTTCAAAATCAACAATAAACTTATTAATAATTAATTTGTGAAAAACACTTGAAATTGCTTATGTTTACAAAGTATGTGTAACCACTGAATTGCCATCTAGGGCATACGCTCAGTACTATTTAGCCGATCCCGCAAATATACCATACTATCTAACACATGCGCTGAATACTCTGCCATTCATCGAATATCCATTATGGCGACGCTCTGACCTGTCAAAAACGCTTATAACTTATAAACCAGGGAATTCCTAACAATCATACACACATTTTCGGAATGTCTTCATCGATATCTGCAGGATCACACAAAAAAAAGTTAAGAACACGGAGTTCTCCAAAACGCAGTCGAGCCTGTATTAGAATGCCGAGAGGAAAAATATTAACAGGCGAAGAAAAAGCATCACGATGCGTGGGCCTCTGTTAAAACAGGAACGTTATAAAAGTTAGTTTCGTCAGTGACCAACCGTATTTTTAATGTAATTTTTAAAAAATGGAGGTTACACTAAATATTAAAATAGAAATAATAAAAAAACAATTGATAATTTAAACTTTATTCCTGTAAAACGAAAGTGACATTATAGATATTTCGCATTTTAGTCTCTGTAAAATTATGTTTTTGTTGTTTTTTACAAATAAATGTTATAGTTATGTTTTGAAATCGGTGTGTATGCTTTCTTTATGTAATCCCAAAATGCTCCCAAATACAATTTTTTCACTGGTATGGTATAATTATAAGAATTCAATACAAAACATACTGACTTTATAAATATTTCGGCGATGGTAGTAGTTATGTGAAAAACTAGTGCATATCACCTGATTATATTTATCTGCACTTGTTCACTTTCAGTTTCATAAAGTTTCTATTTTAAAACGGACTCTAAGAGAATGATCGGTTAAGTAAACTTTTGGGTAATAGAACTGTCACTTTTGTAATCAATTAGGAAGAATAGTATATTCATAAATATTTATTAACCACATACACTATCGACCCCTGAATTAAATCAATTTTTTAATGTACGGAACAGTGTAGACCTTTTTTATTGAATCAGAAGCACTACGTTTAGATATCCATCACATTCAGAAAGTAGAATGTTTCGGTGGTTCATGATACAGTTAGAAATTCCAGTACCTTTATTTTCTGAAAAATAGGGTCACTGACTGTTGATATATGAAATTGTGAAGAAACGGTTACATGGAAAACGTGTGTGATTATTCGAATGTTGGAAATACGGAGCGAGTACATTTGCGGCAAGCTTAACCAAAATATCGGTTCCTTCGTCTCAAAGCGATCTACAAGCGAATAAATGGCGGATTAAGGTGAACATAAAAATATTCTCAATATAGATGATATAACCATTGGCAAGGATAAAACGTCTCATATTCCAACAAAAGGAATCTCTATCGTATGACGTCATGTAGCAGACCGCGATAGAGATATTTCTTAAGGATTACGCAAATCCTAGTTTATAGTAAGTGGTAGGTAAGGAACTGTAGTTGGCTCAGCACGTTTTCTCCCATCGTTTCTTTTAGTCTATTTCTTATTGTGATATTCTCACTTTATGATAAATAAAACTTATCGACGTTGATCGCGAATGAGCAGTCAATTATAAAGGCAACTGTGCATTTACAGGATCGAACGAGTCATTCGATAAAAAATATCGTTAACCTTCGTACCCTCCTCAGAAATTCAGTTCGCGAAATTACCGTAGTTCTATGGATACTTTCTTCGTAATTTTAATTTAGTTTAAAAAAAAAACAAATACGATATATAATTACCCCTGTTATATTAAGTTGACTACAAATATATCTGAATAGCTTCAAAGTAAAGTATGTGTTCGGGATTAATTCAAATATTGTTCGGAATTAATTCGAATATAAGTCGCGGATTAAGTAATGCGAAATACGAACATATGTCTCACGAGTTGTTTATGGTTGAACTCGTGTTCGACCTCGGCATCGCCGCTTCGCTCTAATTTTGCGTTCGCGACAAAAACCGTGCGCATTGTTTCGCACCTGTTAGACTGCGAGCGCACAGTTTTTATACGACATGTTTGTACAGTCGACCGCTCCCAAGGATTGTCACGCACTCCCTCTCTTCAAAAATGCTAATTAGGTTAGCCAATCATGGCATTGTCGATAATTTCGGAGGAGCGCGACAATCCCTGGCAACGGCCACTTCGATTCCAGTCTCTCTAGTAAGCAGTCGATTTTCTCTCGCGATCTCTCACATTTCGTTCGGCGACTGCTTCCCTTCAATTCATTGCAAGTTCTGTTTAAGTATATTTAGTTCGTTTATTACTGTTGTTTCATTTGTACATATAGTTCACAAAGTTCGATTAAATCTCTAGTCAAATCATCTTAATACAGTCCACTCTCTTTATATTCATTCACGGGATCGCGCTTCACATTCATCACCACCTTCCATCGTCCGGCTGCACGCACAGCGCTGTGCGATTCCGGCGACCCTCTGGAGCTCTCGCCAAATCTCGAGCGGAGTCCCCAACAGTATGTTATCTTAATATTTGTGGCACACAACGTTCATCTTGCAATTTTACGAAATGCAAGCAGACTTTCAGGTTCCTGAGCTTGCAGAAACATTAACGAAATTCGGAACTCATTTCTTATTATCTTGAAAACTTGAGTTCAACTTGAAATCATCTGCATCACACAGTAGATCCCTCACTTTTGACTCCTAGGAACTCGCTTGAAGAAGAAAGAACTAAACTTGGATTTTTCCTTGCGTACGAACAGCAGGCGGTAACGTCCCGAGCGCATATGCCCCATTTAGTTTACTCGTCGCTCGCATAACAAATGGCGGAACCATGTGTAACGTACAATCTTGTAACGCAACTTTACCTTCGCATTTCGAACTTTGTAGAGCAGAAGATCTTACAAACCGTGATACAATAGAACCAGTCGTGCTGGAACCCTAGCGTTAACAAAAGACAATGTGAAACGTCATAGGACCCTTTACATCGCGAAATGCCCTGTGATTTCTATACGCGCATTGAAAACTCTCGTAGACGTGGATTGAATGGTACCACCTGTAGCATGATAACTGAATAGCGACCACTGTTAGATTGAATTTCAAGTTTAAAGTGGAGGGATTACGATAAAGCTCTAGAAAAATAAATTTAAAGGTTACCAAGGTTTATCCACTTAATTCGATTTCAATAAAAGAAAACTCGAGTTTTGTTTGTATACAGCACAGAACCGCAAAGTGAATTAAATTAAATTAGTAATCAAGTAGACTGCAGATTTTATGCATTTAAGGAAACAGTTGGTAGATCAAATACAAAACAGTACAAATATGTAAATAGCTTAAAAATACAGATGTATGACTTTCAACCAACTAAAATTGCAAGGAAAAGACAAATATCTACGTAGTTCCTGCACCTTGGAATTGACTTATCAGACAATTTTTATTTTGCTAGAAGATCTGCAGTTTAGTGCATGAGCATGCACTTCAACGAATTACATATAGATTGTATTTAGAAGCAATTTCGACGTTTTCTTACAAAATTGCTTAAGAAACGAAATATGTAGAGTCATGCCACAAATGTCTAAGTACTCAGAAATGTTTTTTAATTCGAGATAGATCATTCGAATGTTGATACTACCGTTCGTTTGTTATTTAAAATTTTTTAGAATAAAGTTAAATTGATTGGAGAGGTAACCGATGTGTATTGAGTTGTATTTCAAAATCACTTGCCTTAGAAAAAGATACATTTATAAAACAATTTAGTGGTATTGTTTCGAATTATTTATTCATGTAATATTATTATTAGATATTATTTTTTTACTGGAATGAAAAACTACCCTTACAAAGCAACCCTTGGGAGTATTTTACGCTATAAAAATGTTAAAGCTTGTTTAATTAGATGTTTGCTTGATTTTAATTAGATGTTTATATAATTTACGATTATATATTTAACTCTTGGTTACCGCAGTTTCCAATTAAATAATTTATACATATATACAATCTTTAAAAGACATGTATATATGTGTTAACATGGAAAGGAAAGTTTCAGTGAGTTATTTAAAAATTATTGTGTTAAAGGGAATATAATCTCAAAAAAAAATGAACTTAATAAACAATATTGACCAATCAAATATTCATATATATTTAAACAATGACAACATGTTTATAATTAAATATACATAAATATTTAAAAATTAATAACATAAAATAAAAATATTATTTATAATGAAATATTATCAGTCAATAAATAAAAATTATAGTTAAATATCTGTAATTAGCAGTAAGCAATATTTATTATGAATATTGAACCTTATTTTAGTGCATAGGTATCTGAATTACTATCTTTATGCGTATTAGAATTTGTTTCAGCTAATGTTGGGTCAAAAATGTTCCTCGATAAGAATCGTATTATCCGATGTTTTTCACGATATATTTGTAAATCTGATAATACGGGGTCAGGAGAAATTAATAAATTAAGAGGAATGTTCGTGAGAGAATTCCTCTTTAATCTATTGGTTTCTTTATGTCGGGATTCCTATATGTCTTCAAAAAACTGAGCATTCGATAAAAGAACTTCAGATATGATTGTTTAGCCGTGGATTAATAATTTATAGACCATGACGGGCATTGTGTATCAGTGATAAAGACTAACGTACAACTCAGTCGTCTCATTAGCGTATTCCTTGAAAGCCGTTGTATTCACTAAAAGTCCAGGGGACACCGTTCTAAGTATTATAGAAAATCTTTTTATAATGTTAGTATCATTTCCGGTAATGTCTGCTGCGAGAGAAGCATTCTCGAAGCATCTACGGACAGTGTTTCTATCGTTCGTAATGATATGTTTTATCTCTCAGCCACATCTTTCTTTTCTACAGGGATTTTTTTCTTGATATTTAGTTTCTAAGATATGATGTGCACAAAGATGTATGTGCAAAGATGCACTCCATAAATTTTATATGTATTGCTCGCGACAGCCAAAGTGGTACTTGGAAGGAATGCGAAAGGAATTCGTAAATAAACCGTCTGATTGGTCAGACGCACACAGTTGAGTCACAGGCTTCTCGCTATTCGTTGAGAAGATTACCACTACAACTTCAGGTGTATCGCATCGTGTGTCTGTGAACTTCACGCCCCTTGGCCCTGTGCCGTCTCGACTGCCACTTTCGCAGTCGTGAGCAATACATGTAGTGTAGACAATCTCCAACAAAATGTTCCAGGGACACAGTTTCTTTTACGTACTTTTGTTAAGCATTCATGTCCTTTGGTGCAGCTTCTCATGTATGTATAACATTTTTGTGCAGATATATTGCATGAAAATGCATTCCATACCTTCTCGTTCAGTATAGTATCTAAACGTTTATGATGAATTAGCTCCACAGCTGGTCAAACGACTGGTTGTAGATTTTTTATTTTATAATTATTGAATTTAGAAAGATACCTTCGCAGGAATTGACTGAGTAAATTTCTTTGTTCAATCATATATTGTCATAAAAATGGCACAAAATCTAAATAAATGAAATTTTGCTAATTTTATAACACAACACGTGCTAGCCGATTTTAATTTCTGGGAGGTTTAGTGTTAAACTATGATTCTGTTGTGGTATGAGGTGGATTTTTCAATCTTGCAGACTTTAGCCAGTTTGCAAGTGGTATACTGACTATGATATGAAATTTTAGGTTTTTCGTGCACCTATTTGACCTATTTGCACCTATTAATGCGGTATAGAGCTTGTTTCCACGAAAATAATTTTTGAAAAATTTTGTAAAACTTTCGAACCACCAATATATCCATTCTATATGATTTTTTCCATTTTGTAGATATTAAACAGTTAAACTTTATTTTGGAGGACCAATTTTTTAAAACTTTTTTTATGCATTCAAATAGATTTCGACGAGAAAACACCGAACATGAAAGTCTTATTGCCAGGAGTTCACTGGTTCAGAAGTTATACGCGTGTGAAGTTGAGCACTTTTAAGCCTTTTTGACAGGTTAAAGCGCCGCCATATTGGTATATTTGCTAGGTAGTACAACAATAATTTACAATGTTACAAACAATTTTCAGGACGGATTTTTAATTTTAATTTGTTGCGAACGCAAAGTTGTGTTCTTGTGTATTTTGATACACAGGTTCTTCGCATAAATGTTTTCCGTCGTCGCGAAATCGAAAGGGTACGCTCCAGGTGTACGCTCGACGGGTACCTGCTTGGGGTTGCGCGAGGCTACCTTAGCATGGTGGCGCATAGGGATTTCCAAATTTCGGGGAAATCCGCTATTATTCTATTGAAATTGTGGTTTCTATAGACAGTGACGCCATTGAACTACATCTGGCGACATATCTACATTTGATGGAGTATAGAAGTTATGTTGTAAATGTTTATCACGCTGATGCTTTTATTATTATTTGTTTATATTGCTTTATAATTTTATAAACGTTGTTTATTCTGGGATTGCAAAGCCCTTCGTTCACGCATTCACGTGACCAGTCCTGTTAAAATTACTAAATATATGTATTGTTTGCATTATATATATATATATATATATATATATATATATATACGTATTGTTTGAAAATAAATTTGAGATTAAATTAAAGTGAAGCATAAAATTTTGAACAATGCAATATAAAAATTTACAATAGGTAGAAATAGAAACAATACAAATATTTTACAATGTTAAATGGAAAAAAATTAAGTTCAATATAAGCTAGCGTAAGGTTGTTAACCTAAGGAGATCTCTTTCCAATACGGTCTCTTTACGGCGAACGGGCAGAAGAGAACCTCTTCGCAAACGCGCTTTCCGATGATTTCCGGATGTATTGCAAACTCGTACTCTGACAACGTTGCGTACTTTAGACTTGACAACGCTGTAGAAGTTTGACGAGTCGAACCCGAGTCGCACTGGATCTCGTTCCCGAATTCACCGTTCTCAAAGCGTAGAGGACGCTAAAATCACAGGCATTTTAAGGTTACGGTACTACAGATTAATATGACCACCAAGTCCCATAAGATGTCCAGTCTATTCCTATATCTCGTCTGTGGTATAAGTTCCAAAATATTAATTTTGGTCGACACGGTAGGATGTGACACGGAATGGTAAGGGGGCTCTAGAGCCCCCGGGGCGTGAGACAGAAAAATACATTGGGTGAGTGGTCTACTCTTATACCTCGTCTGTGGTATAACTTCTAAACCAGTGAATTGCCATCTGGCGCATGCGCTCGGTACTACTTAGCCGATGCGCTGAATACCCACCAGCTATCCAGCGCATGCGCTCAACAGTCCTATCTCTACCACCCGACAAATATCCAATATGGCGACGCTCTAACCGGTCAAAAACGCTTAAAATTGCTCATGTTTACATGCGAATAACTTATAAACCAGTGAATTCCTAACAATAATACTTACATTTTCGTAATGTTTTCATCGATATTTACAGAATTACATAAAAAAGAGTTCAGAAAAGTTAAAAAACATCTGGTCCTCCAAAAGAATGTTCAGCCCACCTTTCATTCAAAGCTCAATAAATCGACTAAAAGAAATCCTAGGTCAAGTTTTAAGCATTCGTGGTAAAGGGAAAGCTTCAATCCTTATATCAACGGTAGTTTCAGTCACGAGACAAATTTTTCAATTTATCACAGACGTTTCAATTTGTAACATTTTGGACCAAAGAAGTGTCTTTAGTTTCCTAGTGGCTGTATTGTGCGAAATAACTTAGATGAAAATGAGTGATGGATTGCAAAAATAGAGACTTCAATCTTTAAAATGAGTCCAGACATATTGTTGTATTATTTTGCTAATGAAATTATCCCAGTTCTAATATCGACAGCTTCTTGAGAGTGGGAAATTTAGTGTCCAAATACTTTTTCGATTATATGCATTGTATTGTATATGTACATCTTTTTTAATGCTCAAATATTGACAACAGAAGAATAGAATTTTAGTTCAATTTAACAAGAACGGAGCTATCATGTTTAATAGGTGCTGTTTGAAATTCTCAAAATGAGTCTGACTCGATATTCTATAACAAGGGTTAAATTGGCATTACATGACAGTCAATTAAATCGAAACTGATAGAAGTTTCCGAAAATAGTCTTAAAAAGTCTGTAAGACGGAATCAAGAATTATGTGATAAAGTCGATGGCTTCTATATGGAAAAAGTTTTGGTAACCTCGATCAACCGTCCAGGATCCGCTGCTCATCACCGATCGATGCAACATAACGTCTTACTCACAATTAGTAATTAACAGACTGGTAACCTTTCGAATGGCGCCCTAACCTTTCGGGTCTAGCCCCCCTGCAGACTTTCCCACGCTCTTTTTCCTTAACCAACTTTTTTGTACTAGACTCATCTTCGAATACTTCAAGGCAAACGAAAGCTATAATCCTGCCAAATGACTGTAAGGGCAGGCAAACGTAACTATTCATTCCGATAACCATGCTAACAGAACAAGAAACAATTAATCAATAATTCTTTTAACGATGCACAGTGAATGCGAATCTAAAACGTAACTTTTCAGGAATTTAAATACGCAGAGAAATCCATAAGTCTTAAAATAATTGGTATCATTATGTTACAATTGGTCGAACACCACAAATATATTATGTTTTTAAATAAATTTATTTAATTAAAGTAAGTTAACTGCGTATTTAAAACTAAGGATTTTTAAGACATAGTATCATATCGTTGATTAAGCATTATTCTGAAATAAATTATAAATACTAATTATGAATAAAATTGCTTCGAGTGAAAAGGGTTAAATAGGTTCATCAGATCATCGAAAAGAAGAAAAGCATCTTTTTTGTTGAGAAATAGTCCTTTCGATTTTTCGAAATTATTAGGTACGTTGAGATCAACTCTTTCGAACATTCAAGATTTTTCTGAATTTTCCATTTTCGTATGATTATCGAAGCAATTTGGAACTCAAATATGTTTTAATTTCTCGGAAGCTTGTAAGCGAGAGTATCGAATACCTAACACTGCAGCACATACTTACGCTATTAAAAGTTTTCTAGAAATAATCAAATTTTAAGGGCTCGTGAAACATGAATTGTACTGAAATTTTAATTGAACGCGTTAAAATTCAGCCCCGGTTGACCAACGTGATCAAATCATGAATTAATAGTCTTGAGATATTTTGTTTTTTTTTAATTACGCAATTTGAATCTCACGGAAGAGATTATTTTGCGGATATTTTATGTTCCTTAAAATTCTATATATCAATTTTCGCAAATTAATATTCAAAAGTTGAAGAACTCTTTATTATAATCTTCCATTTTGCTCAACTAGCAAATTTAATCAGCAGCAGCAAGACAAATAAAGACAAGTTACAGAAGACAGGATTGATGCGAATTTATAAACACACGCGCACCCATAAGACAAGTTTCATGTTTAGTAAAGTTAAAGCAAACACAGCATGTTTACTAAATGTTTCATATGGGTTGCAATAGGAGCTGGCAATTTAAAGAATGATTCGCATGTACAAGTTCTTTTTTCATTATTATTGTACAAATTCTATCGTGATGAAAATAAAGTAACCAGAACATCGGACTTGATATTCCATTAAAACGATACGGTGTAGCTATACATTCCATTACAGCTAGCAATCCTGTATCAAGCTATTTCACAAATATTCATTGAAAACTAGAACTTAATGGATGTTCAAATAGTAAACGCATAGGTGGTACTCGGTGCTAGATAATAAATTCGATATTGGACAGTGAACTTAATTGACCAACAACAAACAACACATCCAATAACATCGCGCGCTGATTTCCTTCATTTCACATGCACATTGAATAGCAAATGAATCAAATATTGACGTTGAAACACAATTTCGTTACATTAGACCTAATACGCATTAGTGAGATTATTGGATTCTATTGCAACACAATATTGAAGCGACTTCGTTAAGATTTAATTAGTAATATCTGTTGAAATTCAATAAGTAGACTACCGACTCTGATTTGAAAAATAGGTCGTTAGAGTTCATTTTATCTTTCAATCTCTTTTAGTACATACAGTCCTCGACAAAATACTAAGACTTAGCATATTTTTAAATTTCTTATATTTAAAGGTGGAAAGTGTACACTCCGTTACACCCTGAATACTACATATTATCTCCAAAGTAAACACGCAAAATCTTAGGATTGTATCGCATACCATACCAAAATTAGAGAAGGATATGTAAACACGAACTGACACTGCTTCGACAAAAATATAAGACACTACCTCCCTTGAATTAGTTAGTTAGTAACATTTTATTTTAATGTGGTCGCATTAACAGCAAGGTCATTAGCGACCACATGGTTTACAGATTACAATTTGTTAAAGTACGAATAGTATGTATAATAATTTGCAACTGTTTAAAGTTAATATTGGAACTTGGGTGGAAGAAAATAAAATATGCTTATAATAATTTATATATGTCGATGGTTTTAAAGAAGAGGAGGACGTTCTTGATGTTATCTTCGTTTAGATTCGACTTGAGGTCATTTTGAATAGAGAATCTGGGTCGCTCCAAGTAGAAGCTCGGACATTCAAGTAGTATGTGTTGGATACTGTTGGTCACACCACACGTGTTACACTCCGGTGGGCTTTGTTTGGTTATAAGGTAGTCATGGGTATATCTTGAGTGTCCTGTTCGAATGCGAGTGATTGCAACCTGGTCTGTCCTAGAAAAACCGGAATCTTTTAAAGTTTCATAGACATTAGATTTTATATTGTGAAGTTTGGTTTGAGGGCCGTTAATCCAGTTGGTATTCCAAAGATCTATAATGGCATTTTGAACAGAGGATTTTGCATCCATAAGACTGATTTTACAGTTGGCGTCCCAGGATGGTAGATTGCAGGCTGTTTTTGCCGCTTTGTCTGCAGCTTCGTTACCAGTGATGCCAAGATGTCCAAGGATCCATGCTAGATTAATATATTTGTTTGCGTTTTGAATTTCTATTATGGTTTTTTGGATAAATTGGATAGTTGAGTGTTGTGACGGTTTACTAATGGCGTCAAGAGCGGATTTGGAGTCAGTAAAAATGGAGAATCTGTTTTCGTTAGAATATTGGATATACAATAGTGCATGTAATATGGCATGTATTTCACATGACCAAGAGGAAAAATTGTTTGGAAGTTTTTTAGTGAAAAGGTAGTTTTCGGTAGCAAAGGAACAACCGCAAGCGGTGGTAGTTTTAGAGCCGTCAGTATAGATGGGGATGTAGTTATTTTGGTGGATGTGATCTTGGAGAAAGGTGTTTAATACAATACTGTTAGTGTCACTATATTGATCCTTGTGTTTATTAAAAGGAGAAGTTGAAGGTATGTTGAAAAGGGTCCATGGAGGAAACGGAAAAGGAACACGGTCTTCAATGCTTTCGAATAGTTTTATATAATTTTTTGATTCGTTTTTGTTCTAAGTGTGTCCAATTGTGATTTATACTTTCTTTTAGTCCATTTACGTTAATATATTGTCTCCCATTCGCGTAGACTCGTTTTGACAAATCTCCCCTCACATTTTCTATAATATTTAAGTCGGGAGAACAAGCGGGCCATTCCAAAATATTTATATTTTTTTGAAGAAAAGAATTGTTTTACTGATTTTGCAGTATGGATTGCTACATTATCCTGTTGAAAAATATAGTCACCGCGCGTGATACAAGCTGCATGCTTGTTTAACTGATCTGCTATTAGCTCAATATATTTATTACTATTTATCCGACCTATTAAAAAGTTTATTTCTGTTTAACATAGTAACAAATACCGGTGCATACCATAACACTGCCACCACCCATTTGACGACTACTTAAATTAAGGTCTTCCTTTCTGCAATCATGAATGTAGTAGGCTCAGCCATCAGGGTCATCTAAATTGAATTTTTTCTCGTCATTAAAAATTACTTTTTTCCATTTTTTCATCCAGCGGACGTGTTCGCGAGCGAACTTTAGTCGTGCTGCTTTGTGTTCCTCCATTAATGGTGGCCGTTGCTTTAATTTCTTCCGATTAATGTGTTTGTTTCCTTGTTGCTTTGTACATTTCTTAAATTTGTTTTTACACCTGCTTCTTCGGCTATTTGTCTTGCTGTGCCCTTAAAATTCGACGCAACACGCAAAATTGCACGTTTATCACGTTTGGAAGTAACGCTAGGTCTTCTACTTCTTTTCGTTTTTCCATAAGCACTTGGATTTTTTAACACATTAAATATCGCACACCTACTTCTGTTTAATAATTTCGCAATTTTAGTAATACTGTACTTTTCTGGGCGCAACAGAACGATTCGATCGACCTCACTCTTATCTAACTGCTTTCCTCGATCCATTATTTATTTTTCGTTTTATTAAATGTACTTATACTGTAAGAAAATCACAAGATTCAACGCCTGAATACGTTCGCAGTAGAATACTTAATGATAGAAGTCATATGAGTGGAAAATAAGCCAAATGTCTTGTACTTTTGTCGGAGCAATGTCAGTCCGTGTTTACATATCTTTCTCTAATTTTGGTATGGTATGCGATACAATCCTAAGATTTTGCGTGTTTACTTTGGAGATAGTATTTAGTCTTCAGGATATAACGGATTGTACACTTTCCATCTTTAAATATAAGAAATTTAAAAATATGCTGTGTCTCATTATTTTGTCGAGGACTGTATATTACAATGTACATCTTGTAATGGTAATTAGTTACATTAGGGGCTTCCTCACCGATTTTGATGACGTTGAAATATGTTGTCAAGGTCATCATTCTGAACAACTTTTTCCTATACATGTTACCGCCGCTCAGTTTTAGTTTCTGAAATATTCGTAAAAAAGTTTCAACATCTCAAAAAGTGATCGGAGTAGGTCTGGGTTAGGTCTGGGTTATTTATATATTATTTATATATTTATATATTTATATACTCGGTTATTATATATTTTCTTGATTGTTGCAAATATCCAAGAATTAGTATAGTTTCATGGTTAATACTCTGTATGCTAACACAGCTGACAATGAAATGAGTTCGCGTTCGACACGATTCATCTCACGTTTCAGTTCGTAAACATAAACAGACAAGACAGTGGGTCTCAACTGATTGAAGTCGTTTTAAGTTGTGACCATGGCTGCGTTATTGAAACTTTTTTGCGAATATCTTGGAAAAAGTTGTTCAGAATGATGACCTTGACAACATATTTCAACGTCATCAAAATCGGCGAGGAAGCCCCTAATGTAAATATTTACCCTTGTAATATATTTATTGTTATATATTATAGCTTTAATATAATATTTACAACACCGGTAGTATCGAACATGAAACCCAGTTAATAAAACATTTAATAATACTTTGTGATTACATTTGTCCAAAAAGATAATAGATTAGATAACAATTGGCATTGGAAAGTAATTAAGTGCTCGTAAATAATTACCCTACCGGAACTAATACTTAAACAATATTCAGCGGCACAAATATCAAATGTTACAAACAGAAGTCGTAAAGTTATAATGGATTTATTAAAAGATTCAGAAATTTATGGAAATAAAGAGTTCTGGACGTTTCGCGTGACAAGTTGCACACATTATCTATATAGATTTCAATACGAAGAACGTGAGACACATTTTTAAAACGTATAAGCACTAAGTAAGGAGAAAATTGCAAAGAGATACGCACGGTGGTCCGAATTAATATCGGTACGCTTTACAATACAATAACTTTGTTAGAATTAAACTAAACGACTTCTAATAACTAATATCTTCATACAAAATTATTTGTGGTACAAAACGGATTCTAGGAAAACAATTTGTGTTTGCCAAAACAATGATGGTAACAGAATTGTACAATTTTTTTTGGAAAGCCAAGGCTTCCTACAGAACACTACTTCGTTTTTCTTTTATATTGTATATGCAATTATTCGATAAAATATTATCTATGTTTAAATTCCCTACGTGTGCTCAGTTTTGCTCTCAACTGTATATTGATTTAACAGAGGCATCCTTTATATACAAAATGTTACAATCACGCAGCTTTTAAGACTGATAGTATGGCTGGTCGCGCGTCGAAATAATCAGGTGAATTACGACCTGCACAGACAAGTCTGACAACTGTTCCAAGACGTTCATTAGCATAAAACCACGATCAATACAAGGCCCGAGGGTAAGTTGGAAGACAGATTTTCATATTGAAGTAACGGGAAAGCAATATGAAAAACTGTGGCACGGGGATGTACGCTCGCAGCAGGAGGTATTACATTGCGACCCCGTTTCATTTATTTGCTCTCGGAATAGCTAACAGCAGTACGCGTAGGGACACAAAGTCTGCGTGTGGAGGTGTGTGTCTATACGCTGTATTACGCATTGTCTTTTTCCCGGAATAAACAATCAACTAGCGCCAACACGTGTTTGTAAATATCAGTGTGCTTTTTTTATATGCGACTTTATTTGAACCGCTATGATAGTTTAAGTTATCACTGGATCTCTGCAAACTTTTCGCGTCCATACAATAATTATAATTACAGGGAACATGCCGAAATACGTCAAAAATGGTGAAACCTGTTTGAAATTCGCAATTTCATTCCGTTAATTAACAATAATAAATACTTTCAATATTCTACGGATACTGCACCTTAAAGGGTGTTTTAAAGGAGACTTTTTCGACCAAGTCGAGGAAGGAGTAGTAATGCGACCCCTCAATTTCATATTTCTTCCTCAAATCTGATTCATATCTTAAATCCATTTGAATTTATGTTTAGAATGTAGATAGTAAGAGAAAAATAATTTCATTGAATTTAAAACATATTCTGACCATAAGTCATTTTTGGATCTGTTACAAATGTGAGAGTAATATGGCCCTGTAACAGACATCTTGCAAAAGCATTGTTTTTGGTAACATTCTGGCATAAACAGGAACTAAATAAAACAAATTCTTTTCTTTATATGGAAAAATCGGACACGTATTCTTCTTTTCCATATGAGAATATGAAACTCCGAATATGGCGTTGAATCGATATTTCTCCATGTTGATGTATTGAATAACGTTCTTCAGAAAATATGAATGTATATTAAGAAAATATACACTATTTCATTCATAATACAATGTTAGTATTAATTGAGACATCTCTTGTTTAAATGACGCTGGGTGATGTGTGCGAGAGGATGTAGGTGAGAGTTGGCGCGCGTATGATGACAGAATGTTAAGGAATGGCCATGTGGTAACAGATGTGTCGAAATATTAAGTTAGAGATAAGTTAATAATAATTGTAGTCTTGCTAAATAGTATGGTGTAATGCTTTTATGTATTTATATCTAAATATACTTAATGTTAAAAGTACAACATACACATTATTTCATTCATTCACATCATATTTGGCCCGCTTTGTTATGGGGGACCGCGTCAAAATGTAAACACGCATATTTTCAGAAACTTTAACTTCATCATCGAAAATACCAATTATAATTAAGTAATGTCACTTAATTAATCACACAACAGTATAACTCATTTAATTCGCACGAAATAGTTCTTTTTTGAGATGACGAAAAACTTTTATTCTTCAGGTTGTTATTTACTTTTTGTTATCAGAAACTTTGGCTCGACTGCGTTTTGGAGAACTCCGTGTTCTTAACTTTTTTGAACTCTTTTTTATGTGATCCTGTAGATATCGATGAAGAAATTCCGAAAATGTGTGTATGGTTGTTAGGAATTCACTGATTTATAAGTTATACGCGTGTAAAGATGAGCAGTTTTAAGCGTTTTGGTCAGGTTAGAGCGTCGCCATATTTTATATTCGTTGAGTGGTAGAGGTAGGTAGGTCTGTTCGGCGCATGCGCTGGATAGATCGTGAGTGTTCAGCGCATGTGTTAGATAGTATGGTATATTTGCGGGATCGGCTGAATATTAATGAGCGTATACGCTAAATGGCAATTCAGTGGTTACACATACTTTGTGAACATAAGCAATTTTAAGTGTTTTTTACAAATTAATTATTAATAAGTTTATTGTTGATTTTGAAATAGTTAGATCATGTAATAGAAATTTTAACTTTAGAGACATGCCAAATAGTAAAGAAGAAGCAATTACTTGGGCTCGAGATTGTGGATTGTTGCGAAAATTTAAAAAATGTCGTACTCATCGGGGCGAAATGAAAATTTATAACAATAATCATGGAATCGGTCGTTTTCGGTGTCCAGTAATTAAAATATACAGAATCACATACAGGATTTCAGAAAGAATGTACAGTACAAGATGGTTTGGGGTGAGGTCGTCGTGTGAGCGGAGAAGGCCGGCCTACCATGGTATAATGTTTCGCATTTTGATTTAGTAAATGTGTTATTATGTATTACGTACGTGTTTGTGCTGCCATCTAATGGATTTGTTCGGAAGTATATAGCCTATTTTGTGTGTATTATCTAGAAAATATATCAATATGGCGGCGCTGTAACCTGTCAAAAAGGCTTAAAAGTGTTCAACCTTATACGCGTATAACTTTTTAACTAATGAATTCCGCGCATTAAGATTTTCATTTTCGGTATTTTTTCGTCGAAATCTATAAGATTGTATAAAAAAACTTGAATAAAAAGAGTTCTCCAAAACGCAGTTAAACCGAAACTGTTGCTACATACCTCTTACTTTATATTATATATATAAACTTTTGTACAATCTTATCTATCTAATCTACGGTTAATAAACACTAATAATGAACTTGTTCTTAACTTAATCACAATTCTTTTACACGTGATTTCTCTCAGCAATCTCTCTACAGTCTATCTGCCTTTTTCATACCGCACAATCATACCAACCTTTTTCTCACACACATACCAACTGCAAAACAATTATTATTGCCAACACTCTCGCTCAATTATGTGAAGCAGTTTATTCACACTCATGCCACCTTCTTTACAAAAATTGTTTCCAACAGAAACAATGCATTATCTAGAATAAATTTGTTTCCCTGTATAGAAATCCAGTAGAAACAAATTATACCGTCCTCCACTAAATATCTTTCTTGTAATATCAAAAATTACAAGAGGGTCACATTACTACATCTAATAATATATTATTCTATTTATTAATTTAACGTATTTCCTCTTCGCATTTTACATTTTTGAATTTGGATAAAAGTTCAACTCGTTTCAAGTTAAAAAATAAATAGTGTAAAATAAACAAAACCAGCACTTTCATCATATTCTTTGTGAGAGATGATTCAATAAGCGATGTAGATTGCTAAAAACATTTGTACTCTATCTCAAGACAGTATGTTTTAACTCCTCGATTGCATTCAAATGAAAGAACATGTCTGGAATGTTCTTTTTTCAGTTTAAAAATGTTTAGTTTTCGATGCAATACAACGGTTTATGAACGAGTTTAAACAATTCGAGTAAATAAGCTGTCCAGTGACATTTAAAGAAATATAAAACGAATATTTGTATAATAAATATTTATTTTCGACATGAAATTGAACATAAAGCATAAACGACAGGATGTCGGTATTAACTTTGTGTAGCAGTCAGCTGAATATCTCGTTAAAATGTAGAGACAAATCGAGGTCACATAAAAATAATGATTTAAAAATTCAATATTTTTGCCTCTTAAAAATATAATTACAACCGCTTCATTCATAGAGGGCTGTAGTACCAAAAATATGCGATTAAATTAAAAAGATTTTTTAGTAGCGAATGAGAAATGAACATGTAATAGCAATAAAGTGGCTTTCACAAATTCCGTGCTGCAGCATTTTTAACTTTGCATTACTCACATGGAGTGTGGTTAACCACAGTAGATCGTGCTCAATTACATTTTATATTCCATACGTAATAATTGGTAAACTAAAATGTGTCAACGAAATTTCAAACATTTCAAAGGGTATTTCAAACTAGAATCTGAATTTTTCGGATCAATTATTATTTGACATCATGGTACTCATATGAATTACTTCAATTCGGTCGAAAGAAACATGCTTTATCTGAATAAAAATTTAATTAACGGTGGCCATTATTAACTGGGAAAGATATTAGCCTTGTAACACAATTAAAAATACTTATTTCATGATATTTGATGTATTATTTTGAGCATTTATGAAATGATTTCTCTCAAAAGAAAGATACTCTTTGCTAGAATCGGTAAATTTGAATTTGAATTATATGTATAGACAAAAAGTGCTCCACTTAATGTTCTTCAATTCAATAAAAGCTATCAGAATAAAAATATATTAGTATTCTGCTGCATTTAAAAATTCTAAGTAGCAATTGTTGTTTCCGTTAGTCCAATGAAAATGTAATAAATATATAAAAATATAATAAATATATCATGCCAAATAAATAGGTGTTTGTCCTATTTAATTCTTAAAACAATTGTTAGATGATATTCGCTGTAATTTCGAAGAGAAGAACTTGTCGCGCATTATTTGACTCGCCCAGTATATTCCGTGTTGGGTATTGAAGTACAATAAAAGTAGAAGTTAATAATTCAAATTTTGTATGGAAGATAATCAGTGTTTCGATCACGAAGCAATTACGTTTTTCTAATAAATGCTGATAGGTTCTGTAAGCTTGGAAAATATGCACTATCACTTATGAATTTGATAGGCAACTCATCATCCTTATGCATCAAATTTATCGTCATTGTGGACCATGTTGCAGTTGGCATTAACTTTTCCTTAATTCTATTCAATAATAGCTGCTATTACGCGATAATCAAGCACCTTTTCGTGCACGTTAATAAGAAATCATTTGCTTCCTTCATTGTCTAAATGACATTAAGGATACATTTTCTTTATTATCCCGCTATGTCATTTCACCGGAAAGTTCACTTTGTCGTAAGACGAGGATGAAGAACTTTTATGACTAAAATAAACGTAATGTGAAGATAAAAGAGGTCATCGTGCTTCTCGTTTATTTTACGGTAAGTTACTAAACGTTCTTGGAAACATTTCTGGAGATAATCACCATGGTTGTGAAAGATCGTACGAATTCGTTAATATCACATTTTGTGAAGGTATAGTGCAGAGAATAAAATGTTATTGTTCAAATGAATACATTTCGACGGGAAAAACTTACTATACAGAATAACATACCCAACATTTTAAATATTTCATTTATTGTGTGTAAGATTATTAGGTGGTGGATGTCGTGGTAGAAGTACACGGGTGACACACAAGATATACTTTATTGAAATGAAGGTAAAAGTAAAAGAGCGCGCCAAGAAAATGCACGCATCAATCACACGACCGTGAGCTAGTATGAGGGCACAACGATCACACCAATCCACACGGCTGATTTCTAACAATATGATAGTCAAAATTTTAAATAATGAAAATAATTGGTTTGAGAGGGCGAACTTAATGATAAGCATCCTCAAGATCATTTTCTTCGAAATTTTAAAATGATCGCAGTTAATTTTTAAATGGACATCTTCTCAAGTATTTAATACAGGCGTGGGCATTTTTGCCTCAATTGAGGCAAGACCGTCCCCACCATAGCGCCCATAGCCTCCCAACAACATCCACCGTTACCATGGAGAAAGAACACGCTTCGCCCGTAGCGAGCAGTGCGCATGTCTCGTGCAGGCCTCGCGCATTGCGGCCGCGAGGAAGTATAGCTCTTATGATGATACGATCGTTTTGGACTCTTTAAGGATCTTTGAATTTATGATCAATTCTGAAGAGGGTTTTTATAAATACATAATACATTAACATCGGGAAGAAATAGATATGTCGCGAGTAGCATTTGGTATTTCTAGATTTCGGAATCGCTAAGGGTACGACCACATTGGAGCTGCGGTAGAAGGTAAGAAGGCGTCGATTAAAGCGGCGATGTGTCGTTGGTAGACTGCTAAGAGTAGCTCTATTCGTCGCTTCAACGTGAACGTTTCCACAAAACGAAACATTGTATGTGTTTTGATGCTTCGTTCTACCGCCAACGGTTACTGACCGTCACTTGTTTACATCGATAACTTGGTGGGGGCAACGAATGAGCGAGACATGCGTGATTGCGACAAAGGCGAGCGTTGCATGGAAGAGTGATTGGTGGGAGAAGCAGGCGATTGTGGGGCCCCACCCAGTGTTGGGATATGGTGCAAGATTTCACGCGCATGCGCGACCAAAACAGTAATGTATTTATATCATGATGACAGAGGTAGTGGAGCCCTGAGACAGTTATATTGGCGGGAATGTATCGAAACAATCTGTTCCGGACAAAAAGCCTTCAGGATGTGTTCTACGAGTTACAAAATATACACAAATACAAAATTATACATTCATTTTTCAGAATCAAATCATACCAATTTTTTGAAATTCTGATGGGTGCTCAAGGTACCCTACTTTATCGAGAATCTTACTTTACTGAGGCTGAAATTGCCGCGCATGCGCGTGAAATCTTGCACCATATCCCAACACTGACCCCACCCGAGCCCACGCCTCATTTAATATAATAAGATAATTTTTTCTTCATTAATCCTTCAATCCTAGTTATTGTTGTACTATTTTTATTTATTATTCCACTACTATGAATGCTTTGTACTCAAGGTTATCTGAAGGTATTATAGGTCAATGAATTCTTCTTACGACGGAACTCAAAAGTGTTTTGTTACACTAAATGACCGCTACGATCTTCACATACTGTCGTTCCAAAAGCGAGTGCAACACCTGTGCCTTCCCCTTGTGAAATGGAAAAACTTGAATAAAAATATAAGTTTCAAGGCTGCACACAATAAAACTTTAGTCGGCCAACCATTGTGTGACAGTAACAAATTGCGAGTATATTGATGAATAAAAGAACAAAAGAATCAATTTTGAATATAATGTAACCAGTTTTTGATTGTCGAAACGTTTCTAACGACTGTACGACGATATTTAAATGTTGGCAAACTTTAGTTGGGAAAATGTATTGGGTTGTTGGAAAAGTAGTTTCGTTTTTCGTGTAGAGATGACATTGCTTCCATTTATTATTACTTTAACATTATTCGAAGTCGGAAAATCATTTATATATCTTGATAGTTGACATTTCGTACGTCACTTCGTGCTTTATAGTGTTTTATAATCTTTCAAGCACTGTTTTTGTCATCGCATCAAATATGGAAAATCAAAGTGAGCATTTCCGTTACATTTTGCTTTTTTATTACCGCAAGGGCAAACATATAATACAAGCAAGGAAAACTTGTATGCTGTTTACAGAGACGATTTACCGTCGGATAAATGAAGGCGTAAATAGTAATATAACTCAATTATTTGCTAATAAAAAACAGGAATTCGACGAACAAGAGACCTCTATGTTGCTAGAAAGATGGCAAAAAATCATAGAACAAAATGATCACAACATCGCCGAATAAATACTTAACCCTTAGCACTCCAGTGGTGACTCTGAGGCACCACTAAAAATTACTATACCATTATTCAAACTATTGTTTGCATTATTAAATTGATATTCAATAAATTCGTTACCAAACATTTAAGTATTCTATGAAATATTATATCAGTTCGATTTCTTCAAAATGATAAAAATCATATAGAATGGAAATATTCTTGATTGGAAAAATAAGTTTGGTTATGGAGTTAAAATACTTCGGAGCGCAAAGGGTTAAATAGTGGAAAATCGTGTTCCATTTTCCTTAGAAAAACGAAATTACATTCCAAACAACTCAATAATATTATCACATGTAAATTTCTGTTTCATTAACCAACTATCATAATTGTAGGCCCAACATTGGATATTCATTGGCAAATAACTTTTTCTTCGTAAGCCCTATGTTGAGAATTTGTAGGCAAAAACTCTGAATTTCGAACTGTTAGACACCGTTGGTCAACCATAAATGCTACTAGGAATATGATATCCACTATATTTTTATAAGCCGTTTTACAATATTCATCGGCAACAAAAATAAAACAATCATGTTACACTGCGAACAAAATTCAAACATCACGAAACACGTCAACTGGTCCACAAATATTCCATAAACCGTACACGCACGTTTCACCGGTGCATATAATCACAGATGATACAACGTACACGCGTTTAAATAGAAATATATGCAAGAAAACGCATCCCTGCGTGTATCCCGATGTCTGCATGCACGAATATCCGTGGAAAGGCCGAACTAGTTGACCTGAATACGTTCGAAATGATTCATTACCGGTCACTGCAAACATGTTATGAATTTTCAGCTTTTATTACAACGTTGCCGCGTGTATTTCAAGCGAGCCTTACATCACTATACAGAATCGACAACAACGTTCAATCTATTTCGGATCCTACATTGTCATGTTAAGAGATTTGTCTTTATACTTGATAATCGACACCTTTCTGGCATCTCTTTGTATGGTTCAGTGAACGCAGACTTTCCTAACAAATTTAGCATGGCTATTTGTGACTGATAGTTTGTAGATGTCCATCATTGGTATACTTATACATATGGTGGATCGAAAAAGTATTTAACCACTTAACACACCAATTAAATATCCAAAAGCGATTTTCTGCAAATGAAATACAGTATTTTATCGATAAATGTCCCAAGTGTCTGGCTAATAATCGTCCCAGAACTATCCCCACTACCGCGGGGCATACCCTATGAGGGGCCGGGAAGCTCGAAAGGCCTCGGTCGCCGAGAAATGTAACATAATACGGGCCGAGTGTATCGGTGAGACTACTACTAATCGAATAACAAAAGTTCTTTATATTTTATTGCTTTTTTATGCAACTTTCACCAACATATACGTGGCATTTTTCTAATGAAAATGATACCAAATATGATGTAATTCTGATGCTATTTACTTGTGTCATGAACGATAGAAGTTTCCGATACAAAAAGTCGAAATTAATAAAATTTTATTAATATTCAATAATTCATTTAATAAATTACCAACCCCTTTAAATATTAAGGCTATTGATCTGTGCTGGCGACCGCGGCTATCTGCGTCTCTTTCTTTCCCATACGCAGTCCTTCCTTGCGCCCGAAAATTTCATCGTCCATTACACAAGTAGGTAAATATCATCGGAATTATATCTTATTTGGCATCAATTTCGTCAGAAAAAGGCTACAAATATGTTTGTGAAAATCCCATGAAAAAATAATGAAAAATAAAGATGTTTTGTCATTGGATTAGTAGTGGTCTCACACCGATACACCGGTCCCGTATTATGTTACACTTCTCGGCGACCGAGGCCACTCTAGCTTCACTGTCCTTTTCTACGTTTGGCAAAAGTCAAAGAATAGTATCCCTGTCCCGTAATTGTCCCTGGCTGGACCCGTGGTTTGGAATGTTTATCGATAAAGGACTGTAGCTCGCAAACACCCTTGGCAACTTTTCTCGGGTGAGAGGAAATAAGCATAACATTGGCTAACATGTATATTCGGTTGTATGTGATATAGCACACCAATTTTGAAGGTGTCGTTGGGATGAGAAAGGTTCAATCTCTAAATCTATAGTGGTTTCAGTCATAAAAAAATTTTGAAAACATTTTCGCAGATGTTTAAATGTATAGCATTTTCGAAAAAAACCTGTCTTCAGTTTCTCGTTCGTTATATCATTAAAAAATACGTAGGATAAAATGAACTGAGGATTATTTTATCCTCTTCTAGCATAGAATAGGACCGGATAAAAATGTTCTTATCATTCTTACACACCATTATTTACTCATACAAATATTTCCAACTATTATTTTTTATAATTAAATCCATTTACAGCTAATAATATAAATATATATATATATAAATGTAATGTAATTTTGCTTGTAATAATTTAAATATAATAGTAATAATAATAAGTATATTTTTTGAAAAGGACTCGGTTTATAATAATTTTTATCTAACGTCACACAATCATCATTTAAGTCCAATTTCTAAAGTCAAGATAAATAAACTACTTCAATAAAATAATCAATAATAATTTAAATATATTACATACGTAAATTGTAATATATTACAATATGTATCATAAAATATTTATAACATAGTTCAACGATCCGAAGTTTATCGATCCTTACCAAATGGCCCTTTAAATTGGTTGTATTATCTCGTGTCTCCCTAAAAAAGTAGTTCTCTCTCGAGTGTCGCCTCTTGTTGTATCCCCACTCTTTGGTCTGAGGATATGTTGCCCTAGCTGGTGAATGAATTCTTTGAGAAAACAACTCGAGCGACTGTTACATCTGGGCTACATCTGTGTAACAGCGGACACGGTCAAATGTCGTCCGACCAACTCGCGTTGGAAACGCCACTTCACTTTTACGACCAACCGCGCACCGGTGACCCAAGCATGTTTGTCGAGACTAGATTCGATGTCTGGTAGCTGTACAAATCTTTTCCTTCCGACAGGTAAATTAAATTTTCTTATTAAAATATGGATATAAATTTCCGATTCTCAAGAATTTTCAATATTTGAACTGTGATAATTTCGTTAAAGCAATAGTACAATAATAAAGGACTTATTTTACGGATCGAAGCTCCTACATTCGCAGACCACTATTCATTTTTTTTTCTAGGATATTTGTGCAGGATATAGCAGGTAAAACCTGAGAACACATATTTGGTCGAAAATGTAGAAATTTTATCGCCTGTAAAAGTATCGAAATTTATTTTCTGAATGCATCTGTTACAAATTTGAATATTGAATCTTTCCCTTTACGATTACTGCTTAAAACTTAATTTACGATTTTATTTTTTGTTGTTTAATGGAACAGAAATGAGAAACAAGTTTGGTCTTGTAAAGCCTTCTGGGTATACTCCATGTTATTGCAAAGATGACAATATATTTTTCATTCAATGCTCAATAAATCGACTAGAAAAAATCGCAGATCAAGTTTGAAGCAATCAGTGGAAAGGGGCAGATTTAGTCTTTAAATCTACGATTCAATTATGAAACAAATTTTTCAATGTTTTTACATCAGTTTCAATACATAACATTTTGATCCAAAAAAATCGTCTTCAGTTTTCCAGTCGTTGTATGCTACAAAACTATTTTAGACACAAATGTGTGACGAATGGAAAAGTAGGAGCTTCAAGCTTTAAAATGAGTCGAGGGGTACTCTTGTACTATTTTTTTCTTTACGTAATTATCACAGTTCAAATATTGACAATTTCTCGAGAATGGGAAATGTAGTGTTCAAATACATTTTGAATCCACTGTATATAGATTGCATTTCTATTACTTCTGTATATTATTAACACGTTCCCTGCCAGACCGTTTTTTGAAGACTTTCCGTTCAGGCCGCTTGGGGCATATACGCCCCACGCTTTACAATTGTTTCTGGCGCATGCCTTACAATGATGAAAATAGTGTAAAATTGTAATTATCAACGACAGGGTGTGCAGTTTAAGATGCATAACACAACAAAGCAATAAAACTTTTCTAAGTATTAATTTAACAAATACCTGGCTGAACATTGCTCTACCAAGCGAGTCGCATCCTCGCACATAATATTCTTTTATAATGTCTATATTAGTTTAACCCTTGGCACTCGAATGGCGACTCTGAGGCGCCACTACAAATTGCTACATCATTATTCAGAATATTGTTTACATGATTAAATTTGTTTATATGTAATAAATTACTAAACATTTATATATTGTATGAGGTACTATATCAGTTTCCTACGCATGTAATGAAAATAAATTATGTACAATGGAAATATTCTAGGTTAGAAGAAATGTTTGGTTTATTAGTTGAAATAGCTCCGAGTGCAAAGGGTTAAAATAAAACATTTTAGTTGAAATATATTTAATATTTATGTGATGAGTTTTTATACAATCACAAAGGGATGTTACGGTGAACTTTACCCTCACAATTATCGCAGAATGTTGCAACTTTTATAGTACAATTTCTTGCCGATTGGGAACCTAAATTTTTAACGTTTTTTTCGTAACAAATTTTACAGCGCCTTCTTATCACGTGTGCAGTTGAAACATGTGACAGTCGAAAGAATGACTACCACGCCACGTGGGGCATATACGCCCCACGATCAAATAAACGCAGCAGCAATAGTATTAAGATGCCCATAATTTACTGCATTATAAATTTTTAAGAAATTCTTCATTTTACAATGACAATACCCAATGGTTTGAACGGAAAGTTCAGCGTGGGGCGCATACGTCCCACGTGGCACGGAACGTGTTAATGTGTGCATTGCTATTCACGTAATTTTTTCCATATTTCTTCTTAACTTAACTTTTTGTACACATAATTTTTGACTGATTATACCAGGGTTCGAAAGAGTTGTGGAACTTTTGCATAAGCTATATCGGAATCTATTATATTTGGAACTTTTTAAAAAAAGTTCTCATATTATGATCTTCGATGAGAACAGTTAAGAAATCCGATGGGACACTTAAAAAATTTCTTTGGGAAGGAATCATCCACAGATTCAAAGATTGGAGCCTTTAAAACGACACCTTGAAAATTGATGTGCGATTTTTTGCACTGTCTTATGCAACAAGAATGAAGACCAAGTTCCATGGTGTGCAGACCTCATGGTTTACTTTGTGTCACTGCAAACTTGAGTTGGGCAATTTTGCCTTAATTGAGGCAAAACCGTCCCCACCGTAGCGCTAACTGTTCCCTTCCAGCAAGCGCCGTACGGTGGGGCAACGGAGACACGAGATATCAGTGAACGCGACGAACCTGCGCGCTGTATGAAAAAGAGGTTGGTGAGGGAAGCAAGACTTCGAGGAGCCCCAACCATGTCCAGGCCTGATGTAAACCTTAATAAAACGGCGAAAAATTGCACGTGAAGCTTTTCGTGCCATTAAGTTCCATTAAGGGCAGTCTTCAAGCTTCAATTCTACGGAAGATTCATTCGCGAAACAAATTTTTCAATGGGTAATTATGTTAGCGATTGTAATCAGCATATAAAATCGCTAGTAAGTTCGAGCCGCGGCATTAGTTTGAGACTTCCGCCGCGCCGCACAGTGGTTCGAACGGGGAAAAAATCAATTTTTCGAATATTAGGTACATAGATTTTTCATTACAATTTCATTTACTAGATAGTTGGAGTATTTAAACCAATAAAATTTTTTTAAAAATACCACTTATTTCTAGGAAAAATGTGACATGAAAGTTAGGAAACAGGAAACCTGTGATTTTGGCTTATAAATGCGTCTACATATAAACGCAGCCACAAGAATCTAAAACATTAAAACACGTGAACAATATTATAATTTGATTATGTTTATAATAGATGATTTATTTAATATAGATATATTTAATGTAAGTGTCATTTATTTACCTAAAACACAAATTGAAGAAAGGGGTTTTTGGATAGTAGAATTAAAGTTTAATTTGACATAACTTTTTTACGTCAAAAAACGTCAGGATATAACTTATTGCAAATTATGCAACACACTTTAAAGTACATATCCAACCAAGTTTTGGCTACGAACTTCTCCGAACCTGGCACTGAGACTATTGTTTTCTAACTATAGTCAGTCGCATGTATCCGTACGCCCTTCAAAGCAGAATAACTTTTTTAAACTTTTACTAAACGACCCAATTTTAAAATTTTTTTATTTGTCCCCGTAATGAAAAATTAAAATATACGTTTAGTAGATCTATGTTAATTATATATATACTGAAAATTTCATCGAAGTCGATTAACATACACACGAGGTATAAGCGGTTAAAAGTGGTGAAAATCTTGGTATGCACAGCTGGTCAGTTCCTGCTCAAAATCCACAGATTCGTACATCTTTCGATGCGTGTCGTTTTTTTCTCCGTCATTTGATTTCGATGAAATATTCAGCACATGTTTAACTAACATAGATCTACAAGACGCATATTTTGAATTTTCATTACGAGGCCAAATAAAAAAGTTTTAAAAAGTATTTACATCACACGTGTATTTTTAGTTAAAGTTTAATAACATTTTTTTTAATTTTTTGCCACATAACCTATGTATAACCCGTGCAACGAGAGTTGGCACAGAGAAACTTGTGGGTACCACGTGATGCTCCCACTACGCGATACACGTCTTCCGCGATTGGCCGAATCGCTTGAGGAAGACAGCAAACGAGCGTATTGAGTGTGACTGTAACAGAGAGATGTGGTGACCATGAAATAAGATGGTGGTGACGCTGAGCGCCTATGTCGACCGTTCCCGCCAAAACGTAAGCGTAAGAGTGGGAACCACTGATCAGTGGTGGGATCCGCAGCCTTGCGTCGAGAGTGGGACTAGACGTTCCCCCTGCACCCCTGACGAGATTTTGTGCCAACTCTCGTTGCGAGGACAATACCTGTGGCATGCTTTCCACAAATTTTCAAACAGATTTGTTGGATAGCTTGGTTTTTATTGATTTTTTCCGCTTTTTGGCCAAATGGGACCACTGTGCGCCGCCTACCACAGCGATGGGGGACCATTGCGGGTCCCATAGTTTTTAAGTTCTGTTCGTCAGCTAATTGCATCGCCGTCTGATCTCGTTCGAATCACCTCCGTATGTCATCCATTATAATTTCGCCTATATTTAACAAATTATTTACATTACGACCCACTCACCGATTTTGATGAAATCTGTACGGTCACGTTTGTGTGGGCGTTGTCTGTCGATATATCTCTTTACTGTTTTTGTAAAAACATTGCAGATCTTTTGAACCTAACCCATACCTAAACCTGGATTTTCATATGTATGGTTGCGCCGGTTTAACGGCCGGCCCTGCACGCCCCTACCACATCGTAATCTCAACTCACTCTCAATTGGAGTAAGTTGGGATTAGGCCGTGGGAAAGACGGAATTGAGAGTGAGTTGGGATTAAGTCGTGGTGGGGGCGGGAGGGCCATCCATTAGGTCGGCCCGACTACACTTACGAAAACCCAAAATATCTCGAAAACTACAAGCGACTCCCAATGATATGGAAAGGAAAAGGTTGTTCAACATGTCGAAATCTAGAACATATTCAAATTTCACTAATGAGTGGGTCGTAATGTAAATAATTACCTGCCAACGATTTTAGAGACGCTTTAATTACAAACATTTTTTAGAGGAAACATGCCTTCAATTTCTCACCTGTGACGTCATGCAACTTTGTCTTGGGCAAAATTGAATGACGGCTAGTAAAAGTAGAAGTTTTAACATTTAAAATTATAATAGGTTTATGGTTGTACTATCATTTTCAACGAATTTGTCACAGTTTAAATATCGACGAATTCTCGAAAATTTGGAAATTAGTGTTCAAATACTTTCTGGGTGAATGCACTGTATGTACAAGGTATAAACAATAATAAGTCACGACCAACATAGCATGATTCTACAACCCCGGTTTGGTGGAAATTGATGTAACAAAGGTGCTGCAAAATTAACCTTGGCCTTGAATTGAAATTTAACTAAACTGCTGAAATAGGTGAACATTTCTTCATAACCCTAAACCTTTTCAAACTCTTCATATACTTCCTTCAAAGTAAGAAGTTTTATATATTGTACAATTAATAATGAGAAGTGTTGAACTAAAGAAAAACGCTTGTATTTCAAGACTACCTGTTTACACCGCAAGAAGGCCAAGTGCCAAATGCCCAATAGTTATTCTGCAAAAGATTCTTAAAAATCACATGTCGACACCGCTGCCATTACACGAGATGCCCCCTTAAGTCTTATAGATGTGGGTAACAATAATATTTGATAATAAAAACCTACATTTTTGAAAACTTCAAGAAAATAGGCAATGTTTATTGACTATTTAGAGTGTTGAAGGTTTGTCGTTTATTAAATTATATAATTTTTTTAGAATTTATACACTTATGTATTTTTTAATTTATAGAATTTCTTCAATCTCAATTGTCTTTAGATGTTTAAATCGCCCAATGTCTATGATGTATACACTTTTAAAAAATTAAGTTCAAGAACATCTCTTTAAAGTAACGGGTCATAAGTAACTGTGTGATTTTACCCGGATAATCGCCGGCTATTTTGATATTGGATAGCCGTTTCAATATAACGAACATCGTAAAACTCACATTTATTTTCATGCATGTCTACACGAAATTCATTCTGTTCTGATTCATGATATACCATTCACCAATATTACAAAACAGGTCATGTATAAATTCCTTGATTACAGCAAATTGCAGAATGAAGCGAAACATTCAACATGAAATTCAGTTGTATTTGAAATGGAATATTCATGTTGTATGTCAAATTATGTGGTGTATATAATGGAAATGAAAATGCTATACATTACTTGGAACACTGTACAAAATAGATAATTCAAATTTGTCGTTACTTATGTTTATATTTGATAAAAAAGATATTAACAATACGTTAATGAGAAAGGCCTCCGAGTGAATTTAAGCGTTATCAAGAAATTCTAAAATGACTTGACAATTATTTGAATTGTAGATTCGAATCCATTATTCCTTCAAAGGTTATCGATGATTAAAAATACGCCACGCGAATAGACATCCATTTTGCAATAAAACTGATATACATATATCGTAATATTTAATTATTATTCACGGCAATATTTGTTTAAAACTTCAACACATAACGTTTACTAATCTCAACTTTACCTAGACCTAATACTGACTTAATCTAACTTCATTTATTTCTTAAAGATATTCGTTTAAAAAGATGTTTCACTTTTAATTATTCTAGAGAATGTATTTTTCCCAGGATCCTCGAATAGAAAATGATTTTTCATCGAGCTTTATTAAATGCGTCATTACAAAATACGTAGTCACATTTTCAGTCTTTAATGAAACATACTTGGGAAACTGAGTAAGGAAGTTACATTTCCAATGTGAAGGGAATCAACTGTCTGTTATGCTCAGTTTAGACTTCACGGGATCCAGTTACATTTAAACAGTGATAAAACTTCCCTAGTTTGAAACTGAATAACAGAATACGCTTAAGCAACTGTATACTCGTAGGTACTGCTTTATAAACTTGAAGTTCAAACCTTAATTCTGCTAGTTCTGCAGAACTTACAAAAATACACTATATACTTATATTTATAATGTATATAGTTTAAAATATATTATTAGTATAAACTACTTAAAGTGTTCCTAATTCTTTTAATGTTTATGTTGAAAATTCAAATGGTTAAACGATGATTTACGCAGGATGGGGTTCATTCTGCCACTCAGGGCCAAGTTTGACTTTGTCAGATCCAACATTCGGGCGTGTTTGCGTATTTTTAATTTCTTGAGAAAATGCAACCTGCGTATACAGGGTGAGTCCGAAGCAACAGAACAGCTAAATATCTCCGTTACTTTTCGTTGTACAAAAAACTTCTTAGGACACAGTTACACTGTTTGAAGGGCCACATGTAAAGGTGAAAGGGAAAAAAATTTCAGTCATTTTTTTTATGAGATTTCAAGGTTATCGATGTTTTTTTAAATGGAATGATGTATCTTCGTTAACGTAATGTTGTAGCTGACAAAATAACGAATTCATCCACGTAACACAATATGACCTACAAATGACCTTCAACCAATAAAAAATGGAATAAATACAATTCAAGGTGTAAGATTCATTTGCTTTATTTCTGTTACGCAAAATGTTCAAAAATATTCCCTAGAGCTGCTATACATTCATTTAGCCGCGATGTTACAGAACGTACTGCTGTGTAATTCATTTCTGAGGGAATCGACGCACAAGCCCTGACGATTCTTTCTTTCCTGTCGTCTACAGTGGTTGGTGGTTCATGATAAACATCGTCTTTCAGTATTCCCCATAGATAGAAATCAAAGGGTGTAAGATCTGGCGAGCGACCTGACCATCATACGGGCCCGTTACGTCCAATCCAACGATTTCAAAACTTGTTATTCAAAAATTGTGTTACGACACGGGAAGAATGGGCTGGACATCCGTCATGTTGATACCACCTACCTTCACGAATGTCCAAGGGTGTATTTTCCAGGAGAATTGGTAACGATTCTCGTAAAAATGCAACGTATTTTTCTGCATTTAATGTTCCGATGATAAAGTGAGGCTCAACTATTTGGTTGTTTAAAATTCCGCAGCAAACATTGACGGACCATGGTCTTTATTTGACGACTGTCCGTAACCACCGTGGATTTTCAGATGACCCATAATGTATGTTTTTTAAATTTACCTGCCCGTGATTCGTAAACGAAGCTTTATCGGTAAATAATACTTTATTAAAAAATGCTCTATCGTTTATCAATTGTCTCAATCCCCACTGGCAAAAGTTTACACGATTTACAAAGTCTCTACCATGAAGTTCTTGGTGAATTGATAGGTGAAAGGGGAGAAATTTTTGTTCATGGAGTATTTGCACTACACATTTTTGACTAATGCCACTTTCTCGTGCGATTTGCCTCGTACTAGCATAAGGGTTTATATCCACTGCTGCTAGAACATTAATTGTGTTTGCTTCATTCCTTACAGTCCTCACCTTCGTACATTTTTTATTTTCAACACTACCAGTTTCACGGAATTTATTTATCACATTGAAGTAAACGGAAACTGATGGACAATTACGATTAGGAAATCGGTCCTTATACAACCGCACTGCTTCTCTTAAACACTGTCGACTTTCTCCATAAATGAAAATCATATCAATCTTATCTTCCTTCGAGTAACACATTGTGAAACGTTCATCGATAAACTGATAGATTAGAAATCTTAGAAACAGTGGAAATCTGATAGCAAGAAGGTCTTCAGAGTAATTATTAGTTGATAAACACGATTCTGTACGAACGTATAGGTGAAGGTATTTATGATATCATAAATGTCTTCCTGTTAACACCGAATCTGTTATTATGTTGTGTATTGCGATACATTTGAATGTAAGCAGCTCAAGAAATATTGAACATTTTGCGTAACAGAAATAAAGCAAAGGAATCTTACACGTTGAATCTTATTTATTCCATTTTTCTGGGTTGAAGGTTATTTGTAGGTCATATTGTGTTACATAGATGAATTCGTTATTTTATCAGCTACAACATTACGTTAACGAAGATATATCATTCCATTTAAAAAAACATCGATGACCTGGAAATCTCATTAAAAAATGACCTTGAAAATTTTTCCCTTACACCGTTACATGTGGCCCTTCAAACAGTGTAACTTTGTCCTAAGAAGTTTTTTTGTACAACGAAAAGTAACGTAGATATTTGAGTGTTCTGTTCCTTCGGACTCACCCTGTATAACCAGATATGCTAAACAATAATGTCATTCAAACTGTACTCTGTAACATAATGTAAATTACGTCCAGCTGTATAGACCCCACATTATGAGGTACAATATTTTTATTATTATACAGTTGTAACCTACAATGAGAGGTTATTCTGATTATGATACCGTTTTGTCAAAATAGGCACCTGAAACTTTAACACGCGGGCGAGTCAATAAGAATTAACATCTAAAATAACCAGAAATGCAAGATAATTCGTTTATAACGTTATTTTATACAGCAAACATGTTACGAGCTATTTTAGATGTTAGTTCTTATTGACTCGCAATATATTTTGTCAACAGGATATTCAATGCTTCTTCCTCGCTAAATGTATAATGTGTCCCATTTTACCCGTGCCCGTTAAATATCTTATTCGCAATTGGAAAGGGTGTTAAATACAACATAAATTAATTCACTGTTTTGTTTAAGAAACCATAAAACATAATGAAACTCCCTTGTTAAATTTTGCTCATGCTTCTTAATGAAAAAACATTATACTTAATAAACATCGGGTTACACTTTAACGCCGAATCATGTCAATATACAGGGTGGTCGTATTAACACTAGATTTACGGGGCCCGTCAAAATGACGGATTCAAAAATTTGTAATTTACGATTATTAAGAGTGTAAGGAGGCATTCGTGAGGAATTATTAAATTGATTTATTTTTTTGTGTACATATTACAATAAAAATCGCTGAAGATCTAAGTAAATACAATTTTATTATTTTTATAAAGCAATGTAAAATAATCAATTTTAGTGCTCCGTAAACCTAGTGTTAAGTAAGGCCACCTAAATATTTCTTCGGGTTATTTTGATGCAAAAAATATTTTTTTATGTAATGTGTATGGTTCCAAAGGAATAATATCTGCCTAGAATATTTTTCCTAGAGTTATTTTTTTGGAGTTATCAAGGTCATCGGTGTTTGTTACCACATAACTACATATTTCTTTCATTGCATCGTGTAGCTGATCGAAAAATGCATTCAGGTACGTATAACAACAAGACCTTGGAATGATCTTGATCTTAATTAATTAAAGGATACATAGCAAGAAGCTAATGCTGATAGTAAAATTTGCATATTGTTGTATAATGGTGTAATTGAAATTTGATTTGCTCCGTAGCGGTATGAATTTAAATTTTATTTAGGGAGGCAGAATAATCTAATCATTATCTGTTTGTTACCTAAGTAATTACAAGCAGTCAATACGAAGCCATTGACAGTGTAGTTATGCCGTGCCAGCATAACATAGACAGCAACAGTATAGAACGTTATAATATGTATATTGGGATCAGTAATTTGAATTGTCAAATGGCTTCAACTAAATATGGTAGATAATTACGATTGGGGTGTAATGTGACAAATCAATTACTTTTGCGTTCGATAGTGAGGAATCGAGATGAAATTGAAATACGATGTAATCCACGTAGCACCAACGGGTGCATAAATCTTCCATAAGTTTATGTTTGTATTTTATAAATTTAATTAAGATGGCTAAGTAACTGTTCAATACTGTGTGTCTTTCTTCAGAATGGACAACACAAATTAATTTCCAAGTATAAAGTTACATATTTTAAATTCAAATGAACTAACGTAATTGAGCTACGCAGAATAATTGATAAACTCGGCATACAGTGGATCCAAGAAGTATTTTTACAGGGTCTATAAACATTACATGTCACGACTACTATAGCGGGCTTCTAAAAAATGGGCCGCAAAGTCCTTCATCCTTTTTTCATGGTCAACATTTTGTTTGTACTGCATAGTATAGCACTCGTCGCAAGGAACAAAAGTCTCAAAGACATTATGGATCTCAAGTCCATAGAGACTTCTGTGAGAGGTAGCTCGCGATAGTGATCCTCAACGGGTGCCAATGATATTGAAGTCTGGGGAGCACGCTAGCTATTGAACGGTAGACATTTTTCTTTGAAAAATATACTTGAATAATTTTTATCGTATGTAGAGCAGCATTGTCTTGCTTGAGCACGTGCCTATCCTGAACCAGCACTGTATTTTGCATACTTATCAATTTCATTTTTTATTAAATGCAGGCAACTTGCACTTGGTCCCTTGAATAAAATTAATTTTCGTTTTTCCTTTCAACCCAATGCCAGCCCAAATCATTATTAGATTTTCTCTCATCTAATATCGGATTTTTGTTACTGGTTCTTTCCGAATATCTCGATAATAGTATGCGCATCCATCTGGAACATCCAGATTTAACCGTTTATCATCGGTAAAATTAATTTTTCTCCAGGTTTTCCTGCAGTGCTCATATTTCTTTGAAAATGCCAAGCGTTGTTCTTTATGTATCGTTGTTACTCATGGCCTCATCACTTTACTTTTGTCAGATTTATAATGTTGCTTGTTTATAGCACACGACGTACATTTTAAATGGTAGTTTACACTCCAGCTTTGTGGGTAATTTCCTTTGCAATCTCGATAATCGTTAATTTTTGCTTCTGTAAAGCAAGAATTTTATTTATATTACTGCACTCAACATGTTACCCCGGCTAGTTATGAAAATATAAAATTTAAAAAGCAGTGATCTCTAATTGAACGCGAGGCTGTTCTTTCTTTTGGAGGACCTGATGTTTTTGACTTTCTTGAACACTTTTTAGCTTTTTTTATATAATCCTGTAGATATCAATGAGAACATTACGAAAATGTAAGTATTATTGTCAGGAATTCACTGGTTTATAAGTTATACACGTGTAAACATGAGCAATTTTAAGCGTTTTTGACAGGTTAGAGCGTCGCCATATTGGATATTCGTTGGGTGGTAGCGGTAAGACTGTTGAGCGCATGCGCTGGATAGATGGTTATACGCGTGTAAATATAAGCAATTGCAAGTGTTTTTCACAAATGAAAGTGTCGTCACATTAGTATATATTCGCTGGGTGGTAGACGTAGGAGTGTTGAGCGCATGAGCTAGATAATATGGTATATTCGCGGATCGGCTAAATAGTACTGAGCACGTGGATAAATGAAGCTGATTTTAATATTTTTCTGGACTTTAAAAGGTTCAACTTTGTAATACTTGAACTAGCCATTTTGAAATTAATAGTGAAATGTACAATAAACTGGAGAAATTCCTTGTACTTCTATCCAGGAAACATATCGTGCCATCTACTATATGCGCTTAGTGAAACCTGTCAAGAAGGCTTCTAAGTGCTCATCTTTACATGCGTATAACTTCTGAACTTCCAAGATTGAATTAGCACAAGCTGTCACTGAACACGTTACTTATCTGAAATTTCGTAAAATACTCAAGAAAATGTAAACGTACTTTAAGTGTGCTATCATTTTGTCTGTGTTCATTTGTATATTTAAATTTCTGCACAGAGTAGTTTCTTGTATGTTTCTTCACATAGTATTCAGAATTTTCACACTACCATAATTATAACATGTGAAATTAAAGATAACACACGCGTGCTATCTTTTTGTTTGGGAGTGTAAGTTACAAAATGGCGCGGATATTCGCCTCCCCTTTACTAGGTCAAATTTGTTCCCCGTTTTTGCACCATGAAGCCGTAGAAAAAAAATCGAACAGTAATATTAAAGGTTGTGAAAAAGAGGCTTCAATCTTCAAATCAATGGCAGTTTAATTTACGCGACAAATTTTTGAAAGTTTCAGGAGAAGTTTGAATATGCAACATTTTGTAATAGAAATGGATCTTCAGTTTTCCATCAGTTACATCATATATCTCAGCGGAAAACAAACACTGGTTTGCGAAAGTAGAGACTTCAAGCTTTAAAATGAGTCCAAGTTTTATGGTTGTACCAAATTATCACAATTTAGATATCGATAATTTTCCGAGAATCGGAATTTGCTGTATATTTTTGGATCCACTGTATATCCTCGTTTTGAATAACTCTTGGTACAGGTATGAAATCTATGTTACGAAGAAAACATGTCAAGAGTCTTAACAGGTATTCGTTCAAAGTATACATAAGTTGTTGCAGAAACCCGACAATATTCTAACGTACATATACATTGTTTGATCATGTGTTAGTGATGATTGAATGCGGCGACCATTCCGGTTAAATTTTACCGGAATTTTTCTTTCTAAAATTAAGAAGAATGAAGAGACAAAGCAGCGTATGAGCCTTTTATCCTCCTAGTTTTTACTTGGGCAAGTATAATGGAATCATCACTGACACTCGACTCAGCCGTATGCGCAGTGAGGCAGAATCTTGGATATCCTACTAACGCCTCATAAACCCAGGATTTCTGAAGTATAATGTCGCTAAACTTACCGGGACAAATAAGGTTGGTTGCAGTGTCGCGTCAGGAAACATGCACTAAAATCGCTGGAGATAATACAAAAGTTGAATGCAAAGTAAACAATTCCAGAGTCCAAAATAATCTATTAACCTTAATGAAACAAGCGAAGTCAACAAGTTTTATAAATGGAAGCTAATTACTTGAGCTTACATGCATTAGGGTTTGAATTAAGACGCCAAAATTTGAATCAAAGAAATTTAAGTACCACTGAATTCGCTTCAGTTAAAATACAATACTACAGTTCTGATAGTAACGTTTCATCTTCCGAGCAAATGTTCAACAAACGTAAAACTTCTTTTCTTTACAATCAAATATCACCTGTAAATCTCTAAACAATTGTATAGTAAATCTTCCGTTCAAACGAATGTTTTATATTCCGTTTTCTGTATATTTCTCTTTATTATTTTCATATTAAAAGTATGTATTAGAGAGGAATATCGATTAATCTGTGAATTTTTCGTTCTCATAAAACGTACGGTAAATCATTGCTTTCACTATTAAACTTCCTCCCCCTACATTTAGTATAAATCATCGAGCATCAACGTATGTTTTGTATACGTTATCCCATAATATTGTAGTATCAATTCATATTATGTGCACATGTTAAATTTATTAGAGCATACTATGGAATCACAGATTACCTTTTAACTTGCAATAATTAATAGCAGTGTTTAGAAACTAACTTATCCCAACAAAATACCAAATTCCACACGAGCAAACAGATAATTTAAACTATCTCCAGATTGATGTGGACCATCTCGCTTTCCAGTACAACTGAAATACACAATATTATCAGCAGATGATCGAAAATTAATGTTAAAAGAGAATTTGCCACTTACTATATTTACTGCTCACGTGGACAGCATTTTTTTCATGAACTTTTACGTGACTTAAACATCATAAAATAACGATTGAAACAATTTATTCATTTCAGCCAACTTCAAGCTTTGTATAAACATAATGTTCGCTGCATATGGTTTTAATTCTTTTTAATTAATTTGTTGGGACGTGCTTATTGCATGGCCGACTTGAAGTTCGTGTTAAGGCTTCAAAAACCGTTCGGTTTACGACCTGGCGACGGAAAAATTTGCAGAATACCTCAGCTCCTTTTCGAAAGAATACTTATAAATTATTAGTTCAGCCGAAACAGATGTACCTCGGACTAGGACCCCGAAGATTGCTTTACGGCTTGCAGTTAGCACCCACGTGTACCTCCAGTGTCCCAGCCTTCGAGTATTAAAGCGATAAACGTGTACAGCGCCAGGTTAACAGCAGTAACACAAGCGAGTCACCCTAAGGGGCCTTGCCGTCAGAAACGCCCGCGAGGAAAATCCGTCATTTTCCTACATTCTTGGGCCCGTCCATGGCGGCCAACTTCTACCCCCACAAGCCTTGTAGTGGGTGGTCACTAATAGTTCGAAAACACATTGCCCAAAATAAACTTGCAGCCAATTGGCTAACTGCGAATCGTCTCACAGAACAATTTTGTATATAAGCGAGACACCTTTATACGCAGTGCGGGTTAAACCTTTTTCTGGAGGACCAATTTTTTAAACTTTTTTGCCAAAGTCTTGTTGCTAGGAGTTCACTGGTTCAGAAATTATACGCGTGTAAAGTTGAGCACTTTTAAGCCTTTTTGACAGGTTAAAGCGCCGCCATATTGGTATATTTGCTAGGTGGTACATGTAAGATCGGCTAAGTAGTACCGAGCAGATCCGTTAGATGGCAGCACAAGCACGTGAGTAATAATAACACATGTACAAAATCAAAATGCGGAACAACGTAAGCGTGGCCGGCCCACTCCGCTCCCACAACGGCCTAACCCCAAACCGACATGGACTATACCTTCTTTTTGAGATCCTATCACGAATACACTAATGAGACGACACTTTAATTTGTGAAAAACACTTGAAATTGCTTATGTTTATACACGTTGTTCCGTCGCAAGGAACCGTACAAAGGGTCTTTTCTTCAGATTTGTTTATGGCGCCTACGTGACTCTGTGGCCACTTTCAAGGATTAGGCGCTCGATGCACATTTGGTGACCACTCGAGCCATCGCCTAACTTTCGTATTTGTTTCGCCTCCTTAAGAGTTACGCGTAATAAATCTATCACTGACGAAGGATATTCCCGACCTAGAAGTACGGTTCTCGGGTTACCTAGCTTCGCCCTCGGAGGGAGTCGGGTACGGTCCCACGCTTTCCTCGGGACAGGCTCGCTTAGGACCGATCTAAGAGTCATCAAGAATGCACTGATTGGGGCATGCAGAGCTCGGCAAGAACCAATCAGTGCACTTCTTCGGCATGGCAATGGGTGTCACCATCTTGACACCCCGAAAAGGAGGACCGCCTTCACGATACAACGAAGGGTCCTCCCAAAACCGCGACAGTCAGTCAGTCGCGATCGAACAGTTGAACGTATAGATCTACGAAAACGATTGAGGGCACTTTCGAGCGAGATCAGCGAGTCTCTCGAAGTCGACGTCTAATTCAATCGAGATCTAATACAATCATTTCAACTTCAGAGAATTCGAGTGGAGTCATCGTCGTGAACTCCCGCGCGTATAAGGCAGGGCCTGCTAGATTAGCCTTACTGACGAATCCTCTAGCAGGCCTGGGACGAAACGCTAAATCTCTCAAATTCTTAAATCGATATAATCATTGAATCGGCTATCTAATATTAATTTGTTGGGTAGTAAATCGGTGATTTCGGGATCGACGCGTCCATACGATCGGGCTTGAGATTTACAACCTCAAGCGCGCACGAGTCAACCGCGCGTCGAGCTCGAGATTCGCACCATACGAACACACGTATAACTTATAGACCTGTGAATTCCCATCTAGCGCATGCGCTCAGTACTATTTAGCCGATGCACTGAACACCCACCATCTATCCAGCGCATGCGCTCAACAGTCCTAGCTCTACCACCCAACGAATATCCAATATGGCGACGCTCTAACCTGTCAAAAACGCCTAAAATTGCTCATGTTTACACGTATATAACTTATAAACCAGTGAATTCCTAACAATAATACTTACATTTTCGTAATGTTCTCATCGATATCTACAGGATTATATAAAAAAAAGTTAAAAAAAGGTTCAAGAAAGTTAAAAACATCTGGTCCTCCAAAAGGAAGAACAGCCCGCAGTGTGATTCACTAAGTCCGACTCGTGTAGAGCACCTTGTAGATACATTTCTATAGTCCACGTAGTTGTCCGCATTCGCAGCTAACACCCTAATTACAGTTCACTAAAACATTCGGCAGGACTTCATATTCGTTGAAGTCCTACGCGTCGTTCGATCGTCGGTAAAATAATTGCCAACGCCGCACAGTGAGGTATTTGTCCGATTGCAGCGGCCAAAGGTATTTCAAAATTCGCTCAAAACTTAAACTGCAGTAACTTTGCTGAAATTTATCCAAATTTGAAGCAACCATTTTAAAGCTTGAGATTTCTACTTTTTCAACTATATACCGTTTTTACTAAAATGGATGTTTTGAGTGCAAAATCTGTCCATAAAGAGGAGCATATCAGATTGTAAAGTTTGAAGATATTTTTCAATCAAGTACTGGAGATTATAATAAATATATTAACCTTATTCGTCTATTTTATGTACATTATCGAAAAGTGTAATCATTTATATTTGAAATATCTTTATAAATACTTATTACAAAGAATGCTGTTTTTTTAAATATGTAGCCATGGGAGAAGTATGCATTTTCCATCCGCTTGTTCTGTGGTGATGCTGAGGCTCTGTAATACTACGAGACCCATCGTAGGAACTGTTTAAATTACAAACCCGCGAGATGTTTATGTTACACAAAAAATGAGCATTCGGTTAAACCTCTTTCGTCCTGATTGAATTCAGTTGGAACGATTCTGTCAAAGAGTAACGTGCGCTGTGAGAGCTATCCAAGTGTTTTTAAAAAGTCCTGTATATAAAATTTAAATTTTATGCGTGTACTGTTTTCTTAATTTAGTGTATATTGTGTGTTTATTATTATTTAGTATTTACTTAAACTAATTAAGTACATTACTAATAAAGTACATTTTTTTAAGTTCTATTTTGTTTTATATTCTACTTGATTTCAATTATTTAATATTATGCAGGGGTGTAAAGCTAAAAAATTTAATGAAAATCTGGAGTATCTCGAAGATTATTTATTAAAGTACAGTTCCTTCAAATAATTCCTTAGTAAGTATTTACTTTACGGAGATATAGCGAATGCGAACATGCAGGATGTGAGAAATGCTGCGATTTTCGCGCGAGCGACTGTCATTTTTTCATAAATCAACTATAAAACACGGAGTTGCAACCAATTTTTCTTGCATCTAAATCATAATATTTCAAAGAATTCAATGGCACAGAAATGAACACGGGGACGCACCCTGAAGTATAACAAAATCATTGCCAAAGTCTTAGAAACATAAAAAAGATGGTTATCTTTAAATATTAATAATTACAAAAATGTATATGGTACAAAAGTGAATTTCTCTTAAAAGTATACCCTATACTTAGATAAGGTAAAAATTACTAATAGGTGAATTTGTTGATTAATGACAGCGTGTTAACAAAATTTCAAACTTCTGACAAATTTCAGTGCTTAATGCATACATGAATGGGAAAGCGAATGATAGGAGATTGTTCCTCAGATATTCAACTAACTCAAGCAACAAAATTTTTACAATTTATGTAAAATTTTAATAACTGACCTTTGGCCGCTGAAATCGGGCAAATACCCCACTTTGCGTCGCGGCGCATATACAGTTCGGTTTGGGTTTACGCTATGATCGACTTTGGACAATGTAAGTTTTGAGAGTCTATCAGTGTCTCTTTTAAGAATTTATTACTTTACGACTTGGGTACGGCTGGAAAGTATCAGCTGATTCGCTTTGGAAAATCAGCTTAGCCGTATCGCTGTCAATGGCACTTGAGGTAGCGTAGGTCTACACGTAGCGCCAGGGGCCTGTGCCCCTAAGCCTGATTTATAAATACGTTCCAAAAATACATGGAAACGAGTGTCATCACTGTTTGGCGATATTCATAGCGTCGACGTAATTCGTCTATGGCGTTGCACTTGTTTAGAGTTAATTCTGAAACCTCCCTAAAATTGTATTATTGGCTAAGACCCCACCATGTTGTATTTAGTGGACGGAATTTACAGCCCCACGATGTTTCCTTATTCATATGCCTTCATTGCAGTCGGAACAAATCGAACTTCATATAGTCAACTTCTGGGCTGAACTATACTTTGGAGGACCAAAAATTTTCAAGTTTCCCGTATGCTATGCTACACATTTTGACGAGAAAATGATAGACGTGTACGTTTTAGTAAACGAAATTCAACATTTGGTTACCGGAGTTCACTGGTTGAAACGTTATACACGTGTAAACATGACCAATTTTAAGGATTTTTGATGCGCTAATAATATGGTATATTCGCGGATCGGCTGAGTAGTACTGAGCGCATGCGATGAATTGCGCGGTAGTTTAATAGATAGGAGCACATTGATAAATGAAGTTGATTTTAATATTTTTCTACAGTTTGTTGTACATTTTATTGTTCATTTTAAGATGGCTAGTTCAAGTATTACAAAGTTTAATTTTAAAAACATGCCAAGTAGTAAAGAAGCAGCAATTACTTGGGGTAAGGATCATGGATTGTTGCGGAAATTTAAGAAATGTAGTGTTCATCGGTGTGACATGAAAACTTCAAAAAGCAATCATGGAATCGGCGGAATTCAGTCGTGATAAATGCCGGCAGTATTCGTTAATGGTTGAGTCTTTTTTCGAGGAAATTGTTATGTTTTATACGTTTTATGTTATGTTTCGTGGAATAAATTGTTATTTTTTTAAGATTGATGTATTGCTTCACGTGGGATATGGGATCTCAAAACGAAGGTATAGTTTAAGTTGGTTTGGGGTTAGGTCGTCGCGGGAGCGTAGAAGGACGGCCATTAGGCCGGCCCGGCCACACTTACGTTGTTCCACATTTTGATTTTGTACATGTGTTATTATTACTCTGTAGGGTTAGGTGTATCGCGCACGTTCGTACGCGAACTCGTGCAGCCTACTCTGCTTTTTTTTATCTGTCCGAAGGGAGTCGGTGTGGGAAGAAATACACTCGTAGACACGACGTATATTATATCTAGAACGGTGTATATTTCAAGAACACTGATCGCTGTACAAGACGTTAAGGACGCGTCTTCACGGTACCGCGATTGTCGAGAGAGAGCGCGGGAACGCGTCTTCGCTTAGCGTGCCTGAGGGCAGAGCTGCCAACAACATCGGGGCAGTATGATGTCGCCGCTAGGGGATTTGCGCCGGTGGCGCCAATATCCCAACAACTCACGTGCTTGTGCTGCCATCTAACGGATCTGCTCGGTACTACTTAGCCGATCTTACATGTACCACCTAGCAAATATACCAATATGGCGGCGCTTTAACCTGTCAAAAAGGCTTAAAAGTGCTCAACTTTGCACGCGTATAACTTCTGAACCAGTGAACTCCTGGCAATAAGACTTTGATTTTCGGTGTTTCCTCGTCGAAATCTATAGGACTGCATCAAAAAAAGTTAAAACAAATTAGTTCTCCAAAGTACAGTTTAATCAACCTCTGCTTTAAAGGCACGAGTATCTAAAGAGAAACGGGCTTAGTCAAGAATGTGTGGAACAAATGAGGAGGGAATGAATGGGAGATGACGTTGGAGAGAGATTAAAAGCAAGAGGTGCAGAGGTACAACAGCAGGAAAAATACAACAGAATAGCGGATTCGCGGTATAACTCAGGTACAGACACATTAGAATGACAGGACTGCCGGAATACCTGGAAAAAGAAGGAGCGGAGGGGAGTCAACGGCTGATAACAAGAGCAGCGAGATGCGGAAATTTGGAAAGGTGGAACATATATTGGGAACAGGAGAAAGGTAGGATTTGTGACCTGTGTGGGGATAAATTTGGTACGTTGGAACATCTAGTAGGGGACTATAGGGAAGTCGAAAAAGGGATAAGGATCGAGGAGGTAGTGACCGGGAGGAAGGATGAGAAGCTGTACAATTGGTTAAGAAATCTGGAGGAGGACAGAAAAAGAAAAATGGGAGGGGTGCAACGCAAGGAGGGGACAGGGGAATAGGAAATCCAAAGAGTAATATAGTAAAGTGTGCAAGAGATAGGGTCGACAGGGTAGATAGGATAGAATATTAATTAGGAATGGAAGAAGTAAGGAAGAAAAGGAAGTAAATGGGAACGAAGGAATGAGTGAGTGAATGTGCTTAGATTTTATGTAAAGCCAAGTCCGATCCTTAGCCGTGAGGCTAAATTAAATAAATATTATTTTTATTTATATCCTTGTATACCGTTCTTCACGTCTGCTTTATTAAAGTTGTACAGTTATCCGGAAACCCGATTATTCTCTTTATTTTATTTATTACATTCATTTGAGGCTGTATCTCAGCGGCTCACTAATTGCGATTTAAGCACTGACACGACACAACATAATTAGCAAGACAACTTCAAACTACGTGCAATCGGATATATATCATATGCTTTAACTTTGTAGCTTTTATTAATTATATTACTACTAACTTGATGCTTGCGTACACCGGATGATCCATTTTAATCTCTAAAGCTTTATAATCAATATCATTATGTATAATTGTCATTACATCATATAAACCATTATATCAAAATGAATAGAAAGAGCTACATTTTCCAATAACACACGTCCGTCTATTAAATGAAATAAATGCAATTACTGTACTTGTTGCAGAATTCTATTCAAAACGTTTGTAACTGAGATAATACAATGAATACAACATCAACGATATATTTCATATAAACTGCAGATAATCACTGTTGCAAGAAACAAGAGACCCTGAGGAAATTCTTTCTAATAATTTTAGTAGATTGAAAGTAACATATCAATGATCTTCAACTTTTTAAATTCTTCTAATACTTGAAATTACATCGAGTCATGTTTGCCATAACTGCATAGAACCTACAGTTTAGTAATATGAATCAAACACATCTCACTAATACATAGTTAAAAATTGCTATTATGAAAATGGGGAAGTTTGAAGCTGCAATTTCTGTTACTAAACATCATTTTGGTTGATAAATTGATTGCGAATTTATGTATTCATAACAAAAATGAATAGGTGGAATTGAAGTCGGTGAAAAGATTTTAAAAATTCAAGAATTTCGTTACACTATTTTCAACTCCGTAGTACTGATGGATGTGCACGTAGAATTGTAGAAAACAGGAATGATTACGCGAGTAATTTTATCAGAAAAAACAATACACATTGATTACTCCTGATATAGAGGGAAAATGTTGCGCACATACGGCGTATGAGTCTCGATAGCTTCTCTGTGTATTCCTCCCCGGGCTAAAGTTTGTTGTGAACTATTCAAAGGAAGTTGAATCGAAAGATTTATTTCGTGCGAGTCCTTATTGGTTCAGCGTTGCGAAATGATACAAGGTGTACCCTCTTTGCACAGCAAACACTGGAGATATACGTGGACTTTCAATGGACATACGTATACCAAAGGCAAAGAAACGTTTCCGAATACGAAGAGCACCGAATCGAATATATGAAATTTGTTTATATCAACTTGCGAATGCAATTCTCACAAATTTATGCAGATTAAACACGAACTACTAAAAATGTTTCCTCTTTCAATATTCATGTTTTTATTAAAATATACATTTCATGAAAATCAACAACTGACAACATGTGTCAACATATTTTAAAATTTAGACAAAATACAATTTAAAAATGTTAAAACAACAAAAATTAGAGAAAATAGACTTTAAAAAAATGTTAAAACAAATCTTTATAATGTATAGTCTGCGGATCTTTATGCGAAACAAAAATTGTCCACATTAATTGCAAGGTAACGAGTACAAATTTTTTCAATAACACTAAAATTACCGAATCAGTCACACTGACTGGTATCCAATATTTTTTATTACATATATTGAAATTATAAATATGTATTCGAAAGTAATCTTTTGGTAAACTTCTCTATCGAAGTACATATTTCAACAAAAATTATACGAAATCTAGATACATGTAGTCTTGTCGTTATTATGAGGCAATATACACAAATCGCGCTTAGTGCTCGGTAGATCTAGTGTCAATAATTTTAGAAAGCTGAAAACAATACATTGCTACTTTTAATTTTTGCACTCATTCAAATTATATCCACCCATTTTTGCCATAAATGCGTAAAACCCGCTGTCTTGTAATGTATTATACTCATATTACTTAAATTCATTTTATAATTAAATTTTTCAATGTATAATTAAAAATTACGGCGATAATGTTATTTAATTTTATCATTTATGATATTTTTCTCGTATTTCGAACTTGACTGAAAATTAACGTTAGAAATTACAACCGACTGGCTACTATGTGTTATATTATATCATACTAAATTTGGGTAAGAGGAAATCAATTTCCTGTAATTTTTTTATAACATAATGTAGAAGTTACAGCTGAAGTAATGAATCTCCTAAATCGTTTCTATCGTTTTCCAATAACATACTTGTTTTATTCTTGATAAATTCCCAAATGTATGTAATAAAATATGGTTTAGAAAGGATATCATTCATGAATATACAATTGCTTAAGAATACATTAAAAATATGTCCACATAATAATAATTAGTTCATTTTGTTACATTATTGCAAAGATATTTTACGAAAGTCGAACGCAGAAACAATATTCCGTCAAAAGAATATTAATGAAACTAGAATGTTAAAAATCAGATGACTCTTGCGATTTTTTGTAAGGAATTATCAAGCTATACTTTTTGAAACTTTTAAAATAATTTATACCACATCCAAGGAATGTGCACCAATATTTTTGAAATTTATGTGTTACTTGTGCAAAAAGATGGTTTAATTTTCTTTTTGTTTAATAAATGCCATTTACAATATTATGATCATAATCTCCGCGTGTGTTATTATTTCTTAAAGTATATGAAATTAATAAATCGGGCGTTCTTCTCAATTTGTTTCTTTGTGTAAAATTAACACAATGGTAAGAAATCAATAGAATGGAGAGATAAACTGTTCATTTTATAAATTGCATCTTTGACAACAAACACCTGTGATAAGATGAGACAGAATTTAAGTAAAATTGTTCGCATCGTTCATAAATAACAAATTGTCCTAATAAACGTACTTTTTTAAATGTTGGAAATGTAAAGACATTTGCCGTTCTATCGCATGTATCGTTGGTGACTGTCTCAATTCTATGTTACTATTGATTTTCGTTTGACGTTTCGAAGATTGTACGTTTGAAGCGTGAGACAAAATCATATGTTATATTAAAGCTACATCTACGGTGGCTCACGAAAGTATTCGAACGCACTTTAAATTGGAATAACTGTTTTAAAACTGAACCAAATAATTTGACTTCTTCTTTAGCAACTACAAGCATTGATTTACTAAGTGGAATTCAAAAAAATTTTGAAAAAATTGCAGTTGGTACGAATTACATGAAAATATAAAAATGTCACTTTTTAAAACTTTTTTATTTCAGTTCGCAATGGAAATTTTAAATATGCGTTTTATAGATCTATGTTAGTTATGCACATGCCGAACATTTCATCGAAATCGGTTGACGCATCGAAAGATGTAAGATGTAAGAATTTGTGGATTTTAAACAAAATCTGACCAAAAGTTGTGAAAAACTGCGATTTTTATCAGTTTGAACTGCCTGTAGCACGTGTATACATTAATCAATTACGATGAAATTCTCAACATGTGTATTACTAACATAGGTCTACAAGACGTATATTTCAAATTTTACGGGTTGGAATAAAAAGGTATTAAAAAGTGCCATTGTTATTTTTTTATGTAATGCCTACCTATTGCAATTTCTTCAAAATCTTTTTTACATGTCATGTAGTAAATCAATGCTTCTAATTGTGAAAGAAAATGTCAAGTTGAGTGGTGCAATTTTAAACAAATTATTCTGATTTAGAGGACGTTGGAATACTTTCGTGAGACACTGTACGTCTTTCATAACATTCCAGCTTTTACATTACACGACAAAATGTTCTAAAAAAGCTGCTAACGTTTCTCAAGTTTATAGTACTCTTTACCAAACATGGCCAGCTAGTATTCTCGGTAGCCAACAACAGACTGCCACAGAAACAGTGCACAGTCATGTTTCCAGCATCTAGTCGCAAATTGCGTAGTTGTTCTGCGGTTGATTAGTAAGAAAAGCATCGGAACGCCAGCGACAAAGGCGAGACCTTCCGTGACAGCCGGCGTTAATGAATTTTCTCTCGCGCAGAGGGTTTAGAAATTACGTCAGCATTATTCAGCGATTCAATTTTATTATGGGTCGATCTGGTGACGTCTCGAGCAATTAATCGGTCCATCTGTAATTGTCACGTCCAAGGGCGTAAGTCTGAAGTCGCTATTATTACATGTACACCGCGTGCATGTCGCGGACGTCATAGCGCGCGGGAACAAAAGCCCTCGGTCTCTGAAGCCAGACAACGACCGCATGCTTCTCCAGAAGAGACAGCAATCAGGATCTCTTCTCACATGCGTACGGGGGTTGTTCGGTATTCATGGTCCGAGTGTACCTAGAATTCCTTCTGTTAACGTACACATGCGTTTACGAACGCACGAACGCGCGCTTTCGTACGCGCGTACGGATGCGCGCGCACAGAAACACAATCGCGAACACGTGCACGCGTGCACCGTTGAGTTTTCGAGAGTAGAGACTCAAGAGGAATGCGGATCTTATTGGTCAGGCGAGCCTTTGTACATATACTTGCACCGGTTTGGGGAATATCTTCCCCACCATCGCTGTACTACTGCCACCATTACTCTGGCGGTTCCCGTACCTCGTAGGTATGAACACTATGAACAGTGTCGCCAGACCGAGGAAATTGAAGGGAATGCAGTTACCGTCTCTCTGTCATTAACGGATTAGTCACGTGACATTGTGACACATGCACGACAGAGACAAAACGCGTCACGTGACCGAGCCATGGCGGAAGTATGGCTGATCTATACAACTGGATACGATATACGGCATTTTAGCCTTGCTGACCAATATGTCATTTCAATTTCGCTATATTTGAAAATTTTTTGCATCAGTCATCTAGGGAAGCGCACCTGTACTAAGAGATTCCTCATTCATCACTGATTAATTCATCAAGTTTTCTTCACTATATTAGTTTACATTGCTGACGCCATTACTTGTTTGTGCAGTATATTAATGTATTGTATTTTATCATTTGTATATATGACAATAATAAATCTGTTTTTGGTATTCATTTAGAAGTTGGTCTTCCTCACCGATTTTGATGACCTTGAAATATGTTGTCATCATTCTGAACAACTTTTCTCTATACATGTTACTGCCGCTCGGTTTTAGTTTTCGAGATATTCGCAAAAAACTATTGCTAATACTGTATTGAATTTTCTCTCTTGGATTTTCGTATATCAGCATAGGCGATCGGTTAACGGCGTTCGTAACGTATTCTGCTCCTTACAATTGTTATGTTGACGGCCGGCCTTCTCCGCCCCCCTCCACGACCTAACCACAATTCATTGTATTCAAATGATTTTTCCATTACTAGATCAAATTCTGGATGACAGCTACAATGCAAAGATTGTGCGAAGGGAATGAATTGTGGTTAGGTCGTGGAGGAGACAGAGCGGGCCGGCTGTTAGGCCGGCCCGACCACGCATACGACAATCGAAGAGTAGTCTTTCAAAATTGAAAGCTCACCTCATACAGGGTGTTTCGTTTAAAACAGGACACCTAAATATCGCCTCTACCTCTGAAAATACAAAAAATGTTTCTAACGCAATCTAAATGGTTTCAAAAGACGAATCAGATGGAAGAATCGTTTTTTATAAATTGAGATTTTTAATCGTTTTTTCAAGTCACTCGTGTTTTTTACATATATACACACATTTTTTCTTGTTGTATGTTATAACAAACATTATTGTGCATTCATCCATGTTTAATAGCACGACCTTGAAATGACCGTGAACTCTAAAATTTGCTAATTAATGCAGAACTTTCAACGACATTTCAGATTTCAACGTTAACAGAAATTCGACCATGAATTTGAACATGTAAATAATTACATTTATTACTGCAATAAATGTTCGAAATTATGTCCTTCCGTTGTGATACATTTCGTGAGGCGAAAAACGACAAATTGTACAGCTCTTTCGATGATTTCAGGTTTCATAACAGCACATGCAGCAATTATTCGTTCCTTCATATTTTCTGGCGTCGTGGGTTGCTCTTGATAGACCGTACCCTTAAATGTCCCCCATAAGAAAAAATCACGTGGGGTGAGATCGGGTGAACGAGCCGGCCATGATACACGTCCAATGAGTACAATCCAACGATTTTGGAATTTTTTCCCATATTGCAACACGTGTCCTCAACGAAAAATTCTCGTTCACCCGAAAGACCTGCAAAATCTGTCGTTTTTCACCTCACGAAATGTATCACAACGGAAGGACATCATTTCGAACATTTATTGCAGAAATAAATGTGATTATTTACAAGTTCAAGTTCATGGTCGAATTTCTGTTACCGTTGAAATCTGAAATGTAACTGAAAGTAAGTTCTGCATTAATTAGCAAATTTTAGAGTTCACGGTCATTTCAAGGTCGTGCTATGAAACATGGATGAATGCACAATAATGTTTGCTATAACATACAAGAAGAAAAAATGTATGTATATATGTAAACAAACACGAGTGACCTTGAAAAAACGAATAAAAAATTACAATTTATAAAAAACGATTCTTCCATCTGATTCGTCTTTTGAAACCATTTAGATTGCGTTAGAAACATTTTTTGTATTTTCAGAGGTAGAGGAGATATTTAGGTGTCCTGTTTTAGACGAAACACCCTGTGTATGTATGACTAGAGTGAGGCCCTGTTTTCTTTCTTATCTCCACAGCGTGTATACAAAAGAAGAGTAAACAGACGCCGCGCCGGAACAGGCTTACGTTGTCAGAGAGCATGCAAGAATACGAAAAACTCAATACAGTATTAGCAATAGTTTTTTGCGAATATCTCGAAAACTAAAACCGAGCGGCGGTAACATGTATAGGGAAAAGTTGTTCAGAATGATGACCTTGACAGCATATTTCAAGGTCATCAAAATCGGTGAGGAGGACCAACTTGTAAATAATTACCGTTTTTTATTAAATTTTTCTATAAGAAGTATTTTGTATTACTCTTCGATGTACATGTATGAGGAATAAGCACTACTGAAAAGCATAATATGAGAATCGAATTTAAACCATATATGTATAGGGTCTAAAGAATCGGAAACTCTTACAATTAGTAAAGATGCGTTTCCCTAAGTGGCATTTCCTGACTGATCTTATATATGTAGATCAGTGCCAAAACAGCAAAAATATCCAAATACGGCGACATTGAAATATCGCAGCCCAGTGTAGCTGATACTCTATCCAGTTACATATATAGATCAGTGGTTCGGGATGTTCGCTGTCGGGAAATGTGGGAATGGCACGGTAGAAGGGGTATGGTAAAGTGAGGGACAAGTCTTACGCCTCGTCCTAATTAGACGTCGTACGACGATAAAATCGTTGTCGTCCAGCCGACTGATTTCGGTCAGTACACTGGATTTACCGAAATATACTGAAATGACTCAAAATACTTTTCGACTATATTCTAGAAGCATTACAAGGAAAGTGTACCCACATAATTACAAACTTACTGTCGTCTTTTAATGCTACTGCTACTTTTGCCATTCCTTGTCCACTAATATACGGTTCTTGTACTTTTCCATATATTTGTTCTTTAGAATAGGCCTTTTTGTAGTTCGGGAATCAATAACTCATAGAGGCGTCAGGCATGCGATGAGACAGAAAACAAACTAATTTCAAATTCTAACAATGCGACCGACAAATGCGACGTTGCCGCGTCGCACGCATCGTCTATTTGGACACGACCATAAGATGTGTTTTGTTTGCTTCTCGTTGGTTAGTTGGTTGAACGACAACGATTTTGTCGTCGTCCGACATCTAATTCAGACTTGTTTCCCACTCTAGCCTTCCTTTCCTACGAAGATATTCCCCCATTTCCCAGCGGCGCACATCACCACGCTTCCGCCGCGGACCGGCCACGTGACATGATGCGCACACCCAATTTGCATTGCATCTCCGTCTAATAGACGGCGTCTGTGTCGTGACCAGCCCGGGAGAGGCAGAGAGAGGGTAACTGTACTACCCTCATGTTCCCCTGTCTGACGATCCACTGGTTCCCCAGGCCTGACTCAAACAGCCTACAGACGATACGATTTGTCCTAATACACGTCATACTAGAAGAAGGTGAAAAATATAAAAGAGAAAAAAGAAAACGCTGTGAAAATTGGATATTGCAATGAAACATGTATTCTCACATGAATTTATTACGTGAGTTACGCACCAATGAATCGGCAGATTGCAAACATTATTTAAGAATGGTCAACGATGCTTTTCATTTATTGTTAAAATTACATAAAATCTCTTTTCTTATAATAGAACGAGATTGTTTCTTCAAGTTGCAATGTGCCTACAAACGTTCGAACCTATCGTATGTCCAGCGGTGTCGAACGACCGATTTTTAGTATGCTATACTGTCGTACGAGATGAACTCGTCGTACTACAAGTCGTCGACAGCGCTACAAACTGGTGGAACTGCAGTTCAGAGACGATGGAAGCGACTTCGGTTGTACTATAAATCGTATCGTGTATAGGCCGATGAGATTCACACGCATTCTGGCTATTCGCCGAGTAGGTTACAACTACAGCTTTGTTACGTACAAGGAACGTTCTCGGCGTGTATTTCAATCAGAATTTTCTAATCTATTTCCTGTGAACGGGTGAGTATGCCTCAGCTGGATGCAGCCGATGCTAATATAGGAATTTCGAGAACATTCTCAAGATTTTCTAATATGGAAATCTTGACAGCATCCCCAATTAGATTCCATAGCACACCAAGTCTCGAATTTTAACCTTCTGGGCCAGTGCATGAACTCTAAACGTTTTATACATGTCGTTTCGCTGAATCTCGTTTTGGAGCTGGTTATATTTAATGAGATTGAGTCTAGTCACCCTTTCAAATCGAGTAACCTTATATATTCCGAGAATAAGTACAATAAGTACAAATCTATTTCGACATAATTATTCAACCATTCCGTGTTCCTCGCATCGCCAATGCGTCATCCAACAGGTATAGCTCGCGCAACGAGAGTTGGCACAGAGAAACCTGTGGGTACCACGTGATGCTCCCACTACGAGCTACAAGTCTTCCGCGATTGGCCGAATCGCTTGAGGAAGACAGCAAACGAGCGTATTGAGTGTAATTGTAACAGAGAGATGTGGTGACCATGAAGGAAGATGGTGGTGACGGTGAGCGCCTATGTCGACCGTTCCCGCCAAAACGTAAGCGTAAGAGTGGGACCCACTGATCAGTGGTGGTCTTACCCCCAACTCACGCTGCGCGGACAATAGTAGTACCTAGGTAACTACACAATAATATCGTTCGTACGCACTCAATTCTTACCTTTGACAATAACAGTTGTAAAAGGGTCATCTTCTTGTAAAATACAATTTAGTTCAAGGTAGATTTGAGTAACAATTGATTTTAACCCACCATTCAGCTCCAGCAAACCATATAAATTAATTTATAATATTAATGTTAGGAAACCGTTACTAACATATCCCAGGAGCTGCCTGATCTCGTATCAGGAATCCAAAACTGTTTTCCAATGTATGCGGCTTCCTGATCTCGCGTCATGTTTGTCCGTATCCTAAGCTCCTCGATTTCGCATCAGGTTCGGGTACTCCTGTAGCCCCTGTGCCTTACCGAGTCTCTTCTCTGCGGACCCCAACGATAAACGTGCGACAAGGACGCGAGGCGTCACGACGCACTCGAGTGCGTGCGGAGCCGCGTGAAGACAGTCTGCTAGGCGGTTGAACAGTAAGCAGGCTGGCGGAACGGAGACACTTTGGAGAAGTTGGCTAATCGTAATAGCAGGAGGGAGACAGGTGGCATCAAATTATTGCAAACAATTACGTTTAATGAGAAGGTTAACACCGCCGGTCGGGGTCTGGTGCGAACGTGGATGCAAATGTGCCGACGCCGAGTAATTAGCAAACAGAGTAGTCCTCCGCCTCCTCCACCCGTCTTCCAACCCCCTTTCTGCGACTCCTTCTCTGACGCTTCAGAACGTAGACGGTGAATCGAGTGACTCAGCTTCCTTTCGCACACACAGATGCTTATATATACACGCGCAAAGATGCACGCGACGTCTACGTCAGAGTCATGTTTGGCCAAACTGCGTCCTGTGTACATATAGGACGTATATGTAGAATGCACTGTCATCCCACCGTTCTATTAGAACCATCGGGAAATACTGCGCTGGGTGACATTCGACTGCTGTGAGGCAATTTGTTTTCAAACTAGATCTATGGAGCCCTAAAACTGATGATTTTACATCACTTTATACAAATAAGACGAGTGCACTTATTTAGAATTTTAGCGAATATCATTATACTATAATATACAGTCACTCCCATTAATATTCGGACACACTTAAAAAGACGATACCTTGTTTAATATTGGACGATACGACTTGGACATTTCTGAGAAGTTAGAACAATTAGTTTACTACATGACGTGAAGAAGAAATTTTGAAACAATTGTAATTGGTCGGTATTGCAGAGAAAATACTAAAAGTTGCATATTACAATTTTGTTATGTGGGCCTATATCGAAAATTTAAGAAATACGTTTTGTAGATTTGTGTCAATTGTATACATTCTGAAAATTCCATCAAAATCGGATGACATGGAAAACAGCGACAGGCATTGGAAGATGTAAGAATCCTTCGATTTATTACAGTGTAAATCCGAAAATTGTGAGAAGCTGCAATTTTCACCATCTTTAAACAGATGCAGCTAATTGCAACGTTTACCGATTTTGGTGAAATTTTCAGAGTGTATACAGCTGACACAGATCTACAAAACGTATTGGTTAAACTTTTAATATAGACCCACATGAAAGAGTTGTGAAAAACAACTTTTAGTACTTTGTTTGCAATTCCGACCAATTACAATTTTTCCAATATTTAGTTTCTGCGTCATGTAGTAAACCGATGTTCTAACTTCTCAAAAAAAGTCCCAGTCATATGGTCTAATATTAAAAAAATTGTCGTCTTTTTAGGTTTGCCCGAATATTAATGGGAGTGACTGTACATACAGTGGATTCAAAAATATTTGAACTCTCACTTTCACATTCTCAAGAAATTGTCGATATTTATAATTTCGTTCAAAATAATAGTACTTTTGGACTCATTTTAAAGCCCGAAGCCTCTACTCTGGCAAAGCAGTTATCATTTTCCTCTGATATATTTTTATATGATGCAGCTAGTAGGAAACTGAAGACCCGTTGTACTTCAAAAATTCTGCAAATTAAATTATCTGCGAAAACTTTCATACACATTTTTTGAGAATGAAACTGCTACAGATTGGAAGATTGAAGCCTTTTCTTTACAAGAACCCTTTGAAAAATTGATGTTCGTTTTTTTCCACCGTTTTACGGAACGAAAACGAGGATCAAAAATCGGTCGTGTAAAGCCCTCATTGTGTAACCCAGGGACGGGCATTTTTGTCTCAATTGAGACAAAACCGTCCCCATCATGGAACCCAATGTCCCCCACCAGCATCCGCCGTTACCATAGAGCAGGCAGTTCCAACCAGTAGCTCCGGAGCTATTCGAGCCATCTTCCCCGCTTAGGTTCTTCCCCCACTCTTAGACTTCATCGTTATAATGTATAGTAGTGGTGGGAAGCTCCCACCACAAGAGCCGCGCGGTGCGCGCAGCACTCAGTGACTCTACGGCTGTACGTAGTAGTGAGAATAGGTTCGATGGAAGGGACCTTGCAGTTCTTTGAGGGGAATAGGTTGGATATCCCTGCCATAGAGGAAGGAAGTACTTCGCCCGTTGCGAACAGTGCGCAGTCCTCACGCATGAAAGAGAGGTTGGTGGAAGAAGCAGGCGTTTGAGGGACCCCTACCGTGCCCATCCCTGGTGTAACCTATATGTACTACTGGACAGTTGGCTTTATGTCGTCGTTGTAGCGAGGAAGATTAAATTCCGAATGTATGGTGGTTTGTCACAAAATAATTTTCGAAATTTTCTCAAACGTGTGAATGTTTAGCATTTTTTGGGAAAAATACATTTTCATTTTCTCGCCCACTAGATCATAAAATGATGTTTATGAAACTGGAGTCATCTAACTTTAAAATGAGTCCAAATTTATTGTCGTACGATCATTTTTTACGAATTTGTCAGAGATTAAATATAAACAATTTTTCGAGAATCGAGTATTTAGTGTTTAAATACTTTTTGGATCCTCTGTATGTACAAAGAATCAAATTCATTGAATAATTCCTCATGAATGTAGCCTTACAATCTCAATAATCTCAAGTTAAAGAATTTGGAATCCGTCATTTTGATGGATCTCACAGTTCTAGTGTTAAGGGGGTAGACCACCTTGACTATCTAAAGATATGCTGTTTTCGGAAATTTTCTTAAAAATAACTTTAGTTTATTTTCCATTCCCTCAATGCAAACTATTGAAAGATGGCAAAGTTGATCGCTGATTCTGAAACGGCTTTTTTTGGTACATCAATGGATGTCCGCCATTGTTGGCAAAAATTAAAACGTCTCATATGAAAAATTTGGTTTATTCTCAAACTACATGGTATTATCTAAAACGTAGTGTAAAATTGTTAGGAAATTTAATCATTTGCAGAAATAGAAACAGTTTCAATCAAGCGTTTCAAACTTCTTACGTTGTGAAATCAACTTTAATCCTTTATAATTTTCTAATATGAACACTTGTTTCCCATTAATTCGAATATGAAAGGCTTTACTGGACATGCACAATACATCATAATGTGTAAATAAGATTCCTCTTATATCTCTCAGTCATTGTTGTTTCTACGAGATAAACAATCAGACAATGCTACAATGTCCTATTCTCGTATAAATACAAATCTGTGACTCCATTCCGCAAACGTTGGCTGTGCGAAAATACGGATATCGGTTTTGTGGTCCTTAAACAGGCATTCCAGCTTAGAGTACGATATCTTACGTTAACTTTGAACCGTTTTCATCATAAAACAACAAAATCTTTTATTACTGGATCTGTGCGTAAACTTTTATTTGGGCGATACTCGTAAGGTTTTAGACCCAGGAAAAATAAAAATTGTACTTATTAGAGGCTACCAAACACAGTGGATTCAAATAGCATTTGAACACTAAATTTCCGATTCTGGAAAAATTGTCGATATTTAATCTATGGTAATTTCGTAAAACCAATAGCACATAAATAAATTTGGACACATTTTAAAGCTTGAAACTTCTCCTTCCGAAGATCATTGCTCATTTTCGTCTAAGATATTTTTACATAATCTAGCGGGTGGGGAACTGAAGACCAATTTTTTTCAAAGATGATATAAATTGAAGTCTCCGTAAAAACATTGGAAAATTTGGGTGAAATTCCTTTTAGCACCCACCTTCGATTGGCTCCCAACTTACACGAAATATTGCTGTTGGGCGTGGATTCTAATGAATGGGTAGCCTTATTTACTTGACCTACTGTTTATTATATATATATATATATTATACAACTTACACTACACATTGTAATATACAGTTTCTATGTCTCATTGCACATACATCTTTTTACGTGTTCTATCCGCTTTCTCTACTTCTCGACTCTCTCGCGCAGGCGCGGATCTCGAGCATTACGGGGCCCTTCAGGAGCGTACCTCCTATCAATTGTCAATGCCCAGTAGAGTCATGTGGGTTGGTCACGTCACGCGGAAGTGCTCTGTGCATGCGCAACAAACTGTTTGCGTTAATGACTCGTATCCGCCATTTTCATTTATTAACACACAATAAACTGTTGTTTCTTGTCTTTAATAAGTTTAATAAGTTACAATGAGTGACAGTCCTGATGAATCAAATCAAAATGATCCCGAGCGGAAGACGCAAGAAGTGGCCCAACATGTTGCGCGTGTTTTAGTGAGATCAATGGTATGGAATTGGGAAAGAATATACAGAGTGACATCTTCCAGGAATTGTGCTATTGCGTAGGCGATCGCAGAGACTGTTACATGGATCGTATATGTGCAGAAACCATCGCATACCTATGCATTTCTACATAAGCCGCCATGTTAAACTAATTATATTACTTTATTTGGTTAGGTTAGGTTAGGTTAGGTTGGGTTGGGTTGGGTTGGGTTGGGTTGGGTTAAGTTAGGTTATGTTTACTGGGCTTGAGGTTTGCTTAATAATCCTGATTTGTACTTTCATACCTCAATTCTGTATTAAAATTGTGTTTCGCCAGCAAAAAATTTATTTGATTTCCGCGCCACAGCGCTACCTTCATTTTGTCAGACACCTCGTGGAACGTCTACAGAGTAAGTTTGAAAGCAACCGGAGGTGGGTGCTAAAAGGAACTCGAATCCACCACAGATTTAAAGATTGAAAGCCTATCCTTTGCAACGACCTCTTAAAAATTGTTGTACGACTTTTTCTAACTGGTTTGTAGAACAAAACTGAGGAACAAATTCGGTCGCGTAAAGCCTTTATAGCGTACCTTTTATTACTGTAGATTTAACAATACACCTTTCATTCAGAGCTTAATAAAACGGACCCCAAAAAAGGTACAAGAAGTTTCTTTACCTCGCTGCAAAGAGGAGGCTTCAATCTTCACAACCTACCGTTGATTATCCACGAAAAAGTTTTTTTTAATGTTTCTAGAGACCCTTCATTTGGTAGCATTTTCGAAGGGAAACATCTCTTCAGTTTCCCCCCGTTACATCGGGCAAAATTGTCTTAGGAAAAATGTAATGATGACTTATGAGAGTAAATGTCAAAAGCTTTAAAATGAGACTAGGCTTCGGTTATGCTATTTTTTAAAATAAAATCTCACTCTAGAATTTATACATAGTGTAATTTGGGATCTGCAGAATGTAACTAATAAGAAATAAGTGTATGTAATAGCAAAACAATTGATGTCATTATAACGTTAACAGCCACTAACTGCTGCAATTCATCTGACGTCACAGTGATCCCTACCAAAGTTTTTTTTTCTATTTTATTTTAGGTTCCTGTTGATTTTATCCAGTAAACGAGATTTTCCGTGTTTAGGGTTTGCACTTCCTCTTCGAGCTATCAAACTCTATTTACATGGCGAACACCATAGAATTTCTATCAATCGTTTCTGTGTGACGGTTGAACAAATGTTGTTTTGACTGTAACCGTCAACAAATTCTTTGAAACGTGTAAACGAACTATAAAAAAAACAAGGAGGAACAGAACGTTGTTAAATGCTTGTAAAATGAATATCACGTGGGCTGTTTTTATTCAAATAAATAGAAAATAACTACGAAGAAAAAGATAACATTAAGAAATAGAAATAACAAAAGTTTTTTGAATACCTCAAATTAAATGTCAAATCAACTAACATCATAAGTGGAATTGTTGGCTTAGTGATCCCAGTATTCTAAATATCCTACAACTGAAATATAATTAAAGCGATTCTCAAGATTAAGCCTGTACACCTCAATAAATGTAAAAATGGTTGGTATGCAACCAGTCATAAATTCTAAAATATAAATAGTTCATTTATAATACTGAGGTATATAAAAAATGGATCAGCTAGTCGCAGTTTCTTCTAATACACCATGGTGGGTGAAAAAACTCGATTGTTTAAAGATATTTTAATTCGATTGTGAAACATTTAAACTATATTCTATAAAACTTTTTCTCGAAATTCGTCAAATTTACAAACTTCCTAAAGGTTCTAGTAAAACATCTGCCCCCTTACATTGGATTGTACACGTCATAGGGAGTATACATATACATATGTAAATAGGTTTACTATCAAAAAAATTAAAAAAAGGAATAACAATGTCAACGAAAGGCGAACTATATGGTCCGGTAATCGATTATTCAACATAAGCACATATTTCTCGGTGATGTTTATGTTCGAAATTTTCATTCTTTGAGGTTAGGTGGGTTAAAAACAGTCCCACCTTTTTCTTTGTTTTTTTATGCATGATGGGGTATAATTTAACTCACTTCGAAAAGTTGAAGTTACTCATCTGCACACAGTATAATATTTTATTTAAAAATTTTCATCCAATTGGCAATTCTATGAACTAACGGTAAATATGAAAATGAGAGCAAAAGAGAAATGTATACAAGTTAATACGCATTAATATGTTGTTGAAACTATTTTGGTTAAGTTTTTTTTTCTTTATAATCGTTTGCCTCAAGGAGATAAACGCGTTTTACTCGAAACTGTATTTTCTAATACGGTATCCGATTTATCTCGAAAACTTCGAGTAGCATTTTTTAAATGTTACAGTTTCTTTCCTCTTTTTTTAATAAGAACAGATTTTCTCCTGAAAAATAAAACTTTAGAATTCAAATAGCTCTTAAACTGTAAGTATTCACAATAAAAAAAAATTATTCAAGTAAATATTATTCAGTTTCATAAGAGGTATCACAAAAAATAAATACTTCTTCCCATTTAAAAAGATGTTGGAAGGCCCCCAACCCCCTCCTCCAGCAGTTACCCCCCAAAAATGTAATACATACTAAAATATAAGCCCTACTTAACCATTTAATTTCTTAAAAAATGATGTCGATATCTTCATTAGATGCAGAGAAAACAGCTTGTAACACGTTATATCGTACACCTTGCATATACATATATTTTTTTTTTTAAATAAAAAGATTTTTCAGAAAATAAAATTTTATTTGTTTTATCCTATTTTCCACTATTTTTGGTATACGTAGCATCTTAATGCAAATATGGTTTGTTTCAAAACATTACTGAATGATAAGAACAGAAAACCAGGACTGTGATAAATAATTGTAACGATATCTAGTTATAGCAATCTAGTTATAACACATCAGTTATTGAATTGAAATCTATTGAACTGTAAGTGAGTGCTATAATGTGTAGTAATAGATTTAGATTTAAGACCATAGCATAAAATCCAATTTGATGACAGCACAATCTTAGTAGATTGTTAAGAACAATCAATACACAAATGCTAATATTTCAAGAACCAACGGGTTCCAGTCGTGCACATCGTAAATCTTATTGAATGTTCTAAGGAATATGTTATTTCGCCGTAACATATTATATTGGCAATGGGCGAAATTTATTGGGCGTTAAACACACTCTTCGCCTAAATTTATGTGGACATAAAAGCGTAGACAGAACTGTATATAGTTATATAGAATCCGTTGAACGTCTACTACAATCAGAAAAAGGGTATTCCGCATGGGAATGTGAACAGACAGTAGCTGCTCGTTAGCAGTTTTGTTATTAAACAATATAAATTTAAAACATATTCGGTACATATAAAGTCCTATGCGTGACATTAATTATGGTAAATAATATCATTTAAGTTCGACCTCTTATCATGTGCCCGACTAGTTTTACTCAATTTTCCACTTCATTTTCGTATAATTAGAGCTCAATGTCGTCAATAGGGTGACATTTTTTCAAGGGAAGTAAACCTTTTATCAGGAAAACATCTAATGTAGCCGATTTGAAAAATTAAATTCAACTAAACTTTTCATTCAATAATGAATTTTGATAATTTTGTATGCATTGTTACACAATACAGTATTTTATCGATAACTGTCCACAACACGGGGCCAGCCAAGGACAGTTATCGACCAGGTATACTATTCCTTGACTTTTGCAGAACGTAGAAAAGGACAGCGAAGCTCGAGAGGCCTCGGTCACCGAGAAGTGTAACATAATACGAATCGAGTATGTCGGTGTGAGACCACTAGTAATCCAATGACAAAACTTTTGTATTTTTTATTATTTTTTTGTGGAACTTTCATCAACATATTCGTGGCATTTTTCTAATGAAAATGATAACAAATAAGATGTAATTGCGATGATATTTGCTTGTGTAATGGACGATGAAAGTTTCGGAAAATTATTGTAAATATGATCCGAATTATATCGTGTTTGTTATTATTTTAAACAGAAAAATGCCACAAATAGATTGGTGAAAGTCTCATAAAAAAATAAGTAGTTATGAAAAAGATTTTTTATTGATATTACACTGTGAAGACACGCGGGCCTTTGCACTATGCCGGCGATCTCCAAATATGGAGTGTTAAAAATTGGCGTCACAATTGTGAACAATTTTTAACACTTCATATTTCTTAAGGGCTCATTGTGAAGGAGAAACTTCAGGAAATATGACCACATTTTTTTCAAAATATGAAAAACCTATGCCCCTCACAGCAAAAAAATGCAAAAAAAATTGTTTACATTTTTCGACATTAGAAACTTAATTACTGAAGTTCAAAAAATTATTTTATAATACCTTAATCCTTTAAGAATAAAACTAAAGAAAATTTAGCTCACTCGGACAAACCGTTTTTGAGATAAAAATTCGTAAGTAAACCTTACTTTCGGAAAAATGGGCAGAAAATTGCAAACTTAGAAGGCTACAACATATTTTATTTAGAAAAAATTCGCCGATGGTGACGTCTAAAAGTGATCGACTTGGCGTGGAATGATCCTACAACATTCGATGATGGTATGTCTTTATTTTCTGATTATGTATTAAAAGATGCTAGATTTCACTCTGCATTATCCTATACGCATTTTAAACGCGACCACGTCTCACGAGAGGAGACTCGGAAGGAGTCGAGTCAGGCACACACACTGATACAGTTGAGTTACACGAATTCTCGCTATAAGCTGAGGAAGTTACAAATACAACTTCAGGACTGTAAAAACGCGTGGCAAAGAACAATGATGTTATTGACGATTTCATATTTAAGAAAAAATTTATTTATTTCATACATATTATATTAGGTAGAACTATTTTGTCCGTAGCAACATAATGTATAATAAACTCCTTGACTTTTCCTTCACTGTTAATCATTATGCTTTAGCCAGGCATGGACACGGGTGGAGCCCCCGCCTGCTTCTTCCACCAACCTCTCTTCTATGCAGCGCGCGTCTTCTTCGCGATCGAGCATGTCTCGCGCCTTCGTTGCCCCCACCATACGTATCTTCGTGCCTGACCGCAGGGCTTGGCGAGGCCTGCGCGAGACTTGCATACTGCTCGCGGCGGGCGAAGCGCGATCTTTCTCCATGGTAACGGTGGATACTGGTGGGGGATAGTGGGCGCTATGCTGGGGACGGTCTTGTTTCAATTCAGACAATAATGCCCATGCTTGGCTTTAGCGAACAAACAAACCGAAAACAAATGTAACGAACCAACTATATCAGCTTATATAAAAAATTATGTAATATCCCAATTAGGGCTTGTTAAAAAGGTGGACTGTATAATAAAATTCAACGACTTTTTAACGGTGGCTCGAATATGAGGAAATAGGAATGTGTGGGAAAGTAATTCTTTGTACAGCGGTTTTATATTGATAGTGACCCACCTAATGGTGGGCTGTTTATTGAGTCAAAAAAAACCCGAGGTTGACACGCGGTCCGCGTGCTGGTCTCGCTCTCTCTCTCTCTCCCTGGAGGGTCGTCCCGTGACGTTTAGCGACGTTGGCGTCTGAAAAAACAAAAGTACCGAACGAAGATGTTAAACACCTATAGGATACGTAACGTACCCGTTCGAGACGCTGTTTCCCGTATTCTCCTGACTGTGGTAATCGCTGTCGTGGAGAGGAAATACAGACAATCTGCTCGAAGCGCAGAGTTAGTGGACTGTATTATTATGACTTATCTCGAAGATCGAGAATTCGTTCGCTCGCACTGGCGTGGTCACGGTTAAACCGATTCTACTGCGTGTGCGTGAGCGTAGGGGTGGCGGCCAATCTTACAAGGAGGTTGTAAGGCTCCAAGTTCGATAATCCAGCCGAATTGCCCCGTGCTCCGGCTACCTCGATTTCTAGCACGACCGTGACTCAATACGTCACGCGGCTGTCAATCTCGGTGGAAGACGTGGTCCAACTCACCACTTACACGCACTAATTATTATCTGCGCACAATAATAACGGCGTATAGCGTAAGCGTTGTTCAACCCAGTCGCGATCCCCACTCGGAATACTATCTCCGTCGTACAAGCGACGGTGTATATGGCAGGTGCAACTATATCGGTTGAACTGGTCGAGTCTGCCGAGCTCGTCGTCACGGTCTCAGTCTATGGAGGGTGACTAGTCTGGGCCTTACGATTCAGGACCTGTGGGTGGACCGATCAATTCCGCCAAAGCGTATAATGAATTGACCGTATCACAATCAGAGTATCGGTTCGTCTGCTGCGCTGGGACGTCAAAGCGTATGCCAGGGCGTATGGCAGAGAACGTTCTCTGTAAGAGTGTCCTCCGTGAAACACGGGTTGCCGTAAGGAAGCGTAATCACGGTTCCTTGCAAGAATATTCCTTGATTGGCATGCAGTGAATTCGGGGAACGAACACGTAACTCGCGTCAATCACTCCGAAATACACTTGTCGCGCGGGGAAACAATAGCCACGTTAGAAAGGTCTAAGCAGCTATCGCAACCGTGCACTGTTTATATTATCAAAGCCCGGTGGATGTCACTATTGCCGGTACAACGCTGTTCGAATTTCCTGGAGCGAACTCGTAAGCGAGCTCAGCCCGGTTCGAAAGGTCGTACGGCAGTGAAAAATGTATAAGAATACTTTTAGTTATCGAAACTCGGAAAATCCAGAGTTCGATAAAACTCGCTAGGCTAATCAATTCTCTTTTAACGAGCGGAACGATCTCGTAAGCGAGGCCAGTTCGTTTCGAGCGGTCGTTGCAATGGCTCGCCGTCGAAGACTTGAAACAAGAATTTAACAGCGCGACCGAAGAGTTCAGAGATAGCCAGAAGAACTAGGGAGTAGGCGCCCGCTAGAACGTCTCGATAGCACGTGACGAGGAACCGCCAGGCTTAGACAAACGTCGCGCGAGAGTCAGCTGAGCCGCTACGCGGCGCTGTCTCTCTCTTGCCTGTCTGTCTCGGTTTAATGTCTGTATATATGCATTGTTCTCTCTCTCACCGTACCATCGCGGACGAGTTTAATTTGAACATTGTTTGACCGGTGCACAACGGCTTATCGTGTTTATCGGCTGACTTTTACCGGTAACCAGAAAGTCACGCCGTTTTTGCTCGATTTATTGTGGGTTAACGAACTCCTCGGACGAGTAACATCGGAGGGATCACCAACGAATACAGATCGCGATATTCGCGAAATTCGAACAACATATTCAAACTAACGCGATATTTCAACAGGGCTGAAGATTTGAAAAACAAACAAAATTCAAATAGCAATTTGTTGGAGACTCCGCTCGAGATTTGGCTGAGAGCTCCAGAAGGTCGCCGGAATCGCACAGCGCTGTGCGTGCAGCCGAAGATGGAAGGTGCAGGCGTAGGTTGACCGCAGTTACGCGAATATTGAAAATGATAAGTGGACTGTATTTTGAACCGACTAGACTGTTTAATATATATCTTCTTGGAACTAGATGTACAAAATGAGACGAACAAAGAATAAATGAAAGTAACAAAAAAGGCAAATTATGAGACGTTGTAATTATCGAGTGAGAAATGACTTGAAGGGAAGCAGTCGCCGAAATGGAGCTATGAAAGATCGAGTGAGAATCGACTGCTTTCCGGAGAGACTTGAACCGAAGTGGCCGTTGCCAGGGATTGTCGCCCTCCTCCGAAATTCTAGACAATGCCATGATTGGCTAGTCTAATTAACATTTTGAGGAAAGTGAGTGTGTGACAATCCTTGGGAGCGGTCGACTGTACAAATATTGTGGTCTGTAGAAAAAACTATGTGATCGCAGGCGAACAGGTGCGAGACAATGCGCACGGCTTTTGTCGCGGACGCAAAATTAGAGCGAAGCGGCGAGGCCGAGGTCGAACGCGAGTTCAACCACAAACAAATCTTAATACATACGTTCTTATTTAGAATTATAAATTAATACAAAATTTGTGATTGCATTAATCCCGAACACAATTGAAGATGAAAATTACAAGAAGGCTTTACTTCTGTTTCTCAGCTCAAACTGTAAAGACGTACTTCGATAAATTTAAATTAAAAGTTGTTTCATTTGAAAGTAATTATGGTTCTTGTTATTAATAATTGTTATTAATACATAAATCATTTTTTTCTTAAATATAAAACTTCATCGAAATGCGCTATGAATTAGTTCAAAAATTGAAAAAACAATTAAAAATCTTGAAAATCGGTTCATATATTTGATAATTTAAAAAAAATTTGTTTTCTTGTATGAAGATATAAAATAGAATGATTTATATATTCATAGCTGATTATTGTTTAAATACCGACAAATTTTGAAAAATCGGAAACTTAGTGTTCAGATATTTATTGAAGCCACTGTGTATATTATTACAAATATCTTATTTTAACTTTGCAGTCAAAAACAATGTAGAGTTTAAGGCAAGATTTGAAATTACTTTTTCGTTTAGCCTAAAATTGAAGCTAAAGTAACTGTATTACTGCGAGCTCTATCTTTATACAGGGTGAGTCCGAAGAAACAGAACACCTAAATATCTCCGTTACTTTTCGTTGTACAAAAAAGCTTCTTAGGACAAAGTGACACTGTTTGAAGGGCCACATGTAACGACGGTGTAAGGGAAAAAATTCTCAACGTCATTTTTTTATGAGATTTCAAAGTCATCGATGTTTTTTTAAATGGAATGATGTATCTTCGTTAACGTAATGTTGTAGCTGACAAAATAACGAATTTATCCATGTAACACAATATGACCTACAAATTACCTTCAACCCAGAAAAATGGATTGAAGAAATGAAAGAAAGAATCGTCACGGCTTGTGCATCGATTCCCTCAGAAATGAATTACACAGCAGTACGTTCTGTAACTTCACGGCTAAATGAATGTATAGCAGCTCAAGGTAATATTTTTGAACATTTTGCGTAACAAAAATAAAGCAAATGAATCTTACACGTTGAATTTTATTTATTCCATTTTTCTGGGTTGAAGGTCATTTGTAGGTCATATTGTGTTACATGGACGAATTCGTTATTTTGTCAGATACAACATTACTTTAACGAAGATATATCATTCCATTTAAAAAAAACCGATAACCTTGAAATCTCATTAAAAAAAATGACCTTGAAAAATTTTTCTCTTACACAGATACATGTGGCCCTTCAAACAGTGTAACTTTGTCGTAAGAAGTTTTGTTGTACAACGAAAAGTAACGGAGATATTTAGGTGTTCCGTTTCTTTGGACTCACCCTGTATAACTCTTACGGAACACTTTTTCACTATATTTGCTTGTATCATACTAGAAAGCTTTTAAAAATATAAATGAAAATTTTGGCTCCTCAAGAAAAATGTTTGATTAATGATCGCTTAATATCAACGTCGATATGCATAAATGAAACAAGGATATTCTCTTCGCGCTATATTTTTTTATTGCTAACGATAACGCAGCTGATAAAGTACGCGGAAAAGCGATTACATACTGTTCCATGAACGGCGCAGAAAAATGGTCAATCGAAGCTGTTATATTCTTCCGTATTGAAAATTACAGCTATTGTACTCTCTGAATTCGCACGATATTTTTCGTATCTTGCAAATCTGTGTTCGAAACGCGTCGTTAAGAGTTAACGCAGCTTCATCGGGGCGAACTGTCAAGCGTTTTCGTGGGAAATGTTTTGACGTGACAGTTGTCATAGGCAATCGGCGGCCTTCGGTGAACAGGATCTATACGCACACGAATACTTGCGCTGGTGGTCGGTCAACAGGATGTCTGTGTGAGAATAGTTGCTGTTACTGTGACAGTTCGTGACACGACGGTTATGGTGGATCAGAAATCACGTGCAACTGTGCTGTTAGAAGCAGACACCGCTAGTATGTGTTATCGAAGCGTTTAAGCACTATCGATTCGCAAGTATTGGTACCGAAGTACATGCGCCAAGGATTAGATATACCATATGCGATTCTTGTTATTCAAATGGCTGTGCCATCCCGATTTTCCCGCAGCCATTAGAAATACCGATCGCGTACCATTTATTTACTCAAAATATGAATTCGCCGATGAAACTTAACTATGCGGTTTATTGCGTTCCGACGAATTTCCAATGAAATACAGATTTTGATTCTGTTTCTAATATAAGATTCCAAACTGAACTATGATAATTTTGTTAAAAAAATAGTACAATAATAAATTTGGTCTCATTTAAACGCTCGGAGCTTCTACTTTTCTAATCCATCATTCATTTATTTTAGGATATTTATGCACGATATAGTAGATGAAAAACTAAGGAGATGTTTATGGTCGCAAATGCTACAAATTGAATTATCCGTAAAAGGTTTAACAAATGTTTTTTCTCGATAAATCTGTTGCAGATTTGAAGATGTACGATTTTTTCGCTGTTTTATGGAATAAACATGGGAAACAAGTTTGATCGTGTAAGGCCATCGTATATCATTGCAAAGATGGCAGTACAATTTTCATTGAAAGGTCGTAGTTTCTCATCTGCTTTACATACGTATCATGCATAAGTATCCTAGAAAAAAGTGAATAGTGTTCTGCGAAAGTAGAGTCCTCGAGTTGTAAAATGAGTCCAAAGTTATTATTGTACTATTTTTATAACGAAATAATCACAGTTTAAATATTGACGATTTTTCAAGAATGAGAAATTTACGGTTCGAATCCATCTTGGATCCACTGTATCCAATTTTGCTGTTATATCAAATTTATTTCAACGTTAATCGATATGATTGTCGTGTATTCTTTTTATATGAGTGGAAAAGCAACATGAAGATAGCATTATGAGATGTTTGATCACGACGCACAGTGTGTCCACACGGCGAAATCGTGGCCGAAACCTCGAAAATGAACTTTTTAGTCGGGATACGGTAAGTACTACTTTAGATTCTTTGCAGTGCCCGAAATTTCCATAAAGTCACCCGATTTTTTTGTGAAATCTTATAATTATGTCATAGTAATGAGAATCTGATGCACAATAACATTTTACGATTAATAAAAGAAACCATTTACATGATTACATTCATAGATATATTATTTATTTATAGAAAAACGTAAAGTTGTATAGTTTAACAAAAACCAAATTGCGAAATTTCCATAAAGCCACACGTTTTTTAAGTAGATAACATCAAGATTACCGAAAATTTCTTCTACATTTCCAAATTAATACTTAGAATATTGCCATTTCTTCGAATAACGTCGAAAATTCGATTAGGCATTGATGATATCAAAGTATGAAGAGTTTCTGCTTCAATGGATGTTCACGCTTCGATCACCGCAATCCACAACTCAGAAACAGAGTTCTACTGTTTGCAATTGCCATATATTTTTCTTACAAGTATTCCCCGCAGGTTTTCAACTGGGTTTAAATCTGGCGAACAAGCTGGCCATGCCAAAATCCTAATACTTCTGTCGTCTAATCACTCCTTTGTTTGCCGTGATGCATGAACTGAGGCGTTATCATGCTGACAAATGAAGTTTTCAGTCTCAATTTCTTCTGTAAATGGTATTAAGACCACCTCCATCAGCTCCGTATTTTGTATCGAATTCATCTCATGATTTATTCGACCGATTGATAGGTTTTTGTATTGGCTCTGAATGCAGCCCAAATCATTAATGAGCGACCACCGAAGTTACGACTCATTGCAACATTATTTTCTATTCTTAAATCGTGCCAGTAGAATTTGTAACCATCTGGCTCATCCAAGTTAAATTTTTTCTCATCGGAGAAAATGATATTTTCCCATTCTTGGGTCCAGCACATATGTCTTTCCGCAAATTCGATGCGTGCTTGTTTGTGTTGTTCTTTGAGTGCTGGTGTCTGCAGCATTTTTGTCCATTTAAATCGCCCTGAACTTTTTAAAATTTGTTGCACACGCCTTGTTGTTATCGGTAGCTGTAGCTCAGTACGAAGTTGTGCTGAACTTTTTATTTCCTTTGCTGCCAACCTCATCAATAATGAATTTTGTCTTCTTGTCAATTTTTTATTTCTACCTGCATGGTGTTTCTTACCATATGCTTCGCCTAATTTTATACAATTATCTATCAGAGTACGTGACCTATTAATTTTTTTCGCAATTGGTCGATTAGAACACCCCATATCTTTGTAAGCATCAATGGATGCCTTCTCTTCGCTTGTTAATAACTTGTCTCGTGGCACTCTAATAAAAATAAATTCAAATATAATATATACACAATTTTTATGGATTTGGGAATCAATATTAATATGAATTCACACATCTTAATCGCAATTAAAGTTCCTTGGTTGATTCTCGCTGATGTTATCCACACAAAATGTAACCACAAACGAAGTGGCTTTATAGAAATTTCGCACTCTCGTGCCGCAGTCTTCAACGAAAATGTAAATAGACTTAAAATGTAAACATTTGTGAGAGAGTGGGATATATATCTCTACTCAGTAGTAAGTATACAATGTGACAGACATTAGAAAAGTATCAAATTTCTCAATATTTTTTTAAAAATACACCAAAATGTAGGAGGCTTTACAGAAATTTCGGGCAGTGTAGTAATGTACCTATGGAAAAACCGAGGTGCGAAGGTTTTATTATTTATACCTGGAAAATGGTGAGAGCTCAAAGTTTTCATTCATTAGTCGTGCAGTAATTGTGTTGCGAGGAACTGTGTGAAAGCGAAAAGTAAAAACTGCATAATTCGAAAACGGGTTATTTAATTTCAATTCTGTAAAATGGATGCTATTCCTGGACGTAAGTAGAATGTCTTTGACTACTAGTGTATCTCTAATAGTTAATGGTTACGTTGTATAATTATAAACCTTATTAGAAGACAGGAACAGAAAGGCTTTAAGGACAAATGTTGAACATGTAGAGTAAAAGTTGTGCATACCACAATATCCCGCAAAAATTTTTGATGGAACTTGTAGTTGACACTGTCATATTTCAGTGTTTGCAAGAACTGCCTGCTTAAAAGTGCCTTTTTTTCGTAAGACCATTTTGTAAATGCAGAATGAAGCAACGTCATGCGTGTTTTCTCGGGAAGTGTAGACGGCATTTAAAAATTCTTCAAACAAATATTGTATGGTTATGCATCAGTTTATTACTAATTTCAATGAATTATTAACGCAAATAAATAATATGTAAAGGTCCAGATTGTTTTTTACATATGATCATAGTTCTTTTAGTGAATTATTTAATGAAACCATTATTATTTTTTTCTAAGTAGGTGAACTTTCTATGTTTTTTGTAGTGTAATGTTATATCAAATTATGTATTATGGGCTTTTTATTTGTACATCGAAATAAATTCAAATTTTTAAATGTTAACATTTCTTTAAATTCAATATTAAAAACTAGATTTCAACTCATAATTAACGACCTAAGTGCATTACTGTACTTTAGAGGAAGAAACAATTTTTTGATATACATGTCCGCTATATTGGATTCGCTATTTTGTTTTTTAAACTTTTAATTTCAGATTCGTAATCAGCGACCCCAAAAACCCTCATGTAGCAATTTTTGTCCATTTTTGTGCACATTGAAGTTCGTTTTGATGTTTTGACCACGATTTCGTCGTTTGGGCACACTGTGCGACGTGAAGATTAATCAAAGCGCTATTCGTTGATGGTGAAAAATTTCCAAAATGGAGATGACAATCTTATAAATAAAGAGCATAAATGACTCGAAAATTAAATTATTAAATTGAATTAACAGAATTATGTACAAATAAGTTGCGTTTGTTTAACGTCATTGTTAAAAAACGAACATTTTATCTGCATCAACCTAATAAAAACACGCTCCGTTGCTCTGCATTTTCAGAGTTAACTTTAACACTAAGATTCCCAGAAGAAACGTATAAATGAATATATGTAAGGTTGGGCGATTCTGATTCGATTTTTTCGTAGCGATTTTCAATTTTGTTAAACGTTTCTTGGATATTCGATTTTTTTATTTATGAATTGATCTTCGATTCAAGGGGAGGCTCAGAACAGTTCGAAATTAGAAGTGGACGATCAGGAAACTGATGAAGTTAATAAATGCTAATTAATGAATACTTCAATTATTGTTAATTCTTCCTTTTTTCATGTCCTAAATAAGTAAATAAATATATCAATCTAATTTAGAAGTTTATATATCTCATGATGAGATACTATTGTTATCTCGATAGTGCTATAAAAGTTGTACACTTAATATTGAGTTACTTTTTCACTTTGTATAACTTGATTATTTTAATCGGTTCTAAAGTAACATAAGAATTAAAGCATTGCATGGTAGGTCCGATTTACATAACCAGATTCCGCGATATACAGTATTTCATCGTTAATTGTCGTAAAATTCTGAACAATAATCGTCTCAAAACAATCCCTCCTTCCGCGGGGTATACCCTGTAAGGGGCCGTGAAGCTCGAGAGGCCTCGGGCATCGAGAAGTGTAACATAATACGGATCGAGTATATCGGTGAGACCACTACTAATCCAATGACAAAACTTCTTTTTTTTTATTATTTTTTATGGAACTTTCACCAACATATTCGTAGCATTTTTCTAATGAAAATGATACCAAAGAAGATATAATTCCGATGGTATTTGCTTGAGTAATGGACGATGAAAGTTTCGGGCGCAAGGGAGGACAGCGCATGGGAAAGAAAGAGATGCGAAGAGTCGCGGTCGCCAGCGTAGTTCAACGGTCCACGTGTCTTCATAGTGTAATGTCAATAAAAAAACTTTTTTATTATTAGTTATTTCTTTATGAGACTTCCTCCAATATATTTGTGGCATTTCTCTGATTAAAATAATACCAAACGCGATATAATTCGTATCATATTTACAATAATTTTCCGAAACTTTCATCGTCCATTACTCAAGTAAATACCATCGGAATTATATCTTATTTGGTATCATTTTCATTATAAAAATGCCACGAATATGTTAGTGAAAGTTCCATTAAAAAATAATAACTCGACCCGTATTATGTTATACTTCTCGGCGACCGAGGTCTCTCAAGTTCGCTGTCCTTTTCTACGTTCGGCACAAGTTAAAGAATAGTATTATCTGAACTTTAATCGTCGCCGGTCGGACCCGTGGTGGCGACAATTGTCGATGAAATATTGCAGCAATACGCCATGCAGAATGCATATGGATATAAATAGTATTTCGATAGTAAATCGATTTTCAAAGAATCAATTTTTCAAGGTTCGATATTCTATTGAATCGATTTTTGTCGCTGCGAACCAGAATCGATTCAAGAAACGATTTTTTTGCAAGAATTGCCCATCCCAACTCTATACAGTTAAGAATGTACAGAGTAATAGAATGTCTATATAATGGAGAGTAGCCGAATTTGAATGAGTATCCAAGTGGGATCTAATTTACAACTCATTGTCAATCAATATACTAGTAGCACTATAAATATTTTTCATCTCCAATGTACATAGCTAAATCAGATTCAGAGTATAACTCATAATAAATTGGGACTATTAACAACATTGCTAGTTGTGTTCTTTCTCAATACACATTATAGCGAGGTTCAACCTAAGTGCTGGAGAAGATTAAGCTACTCTCCCCAGCATTTGTATGCATTGAATAAGAATTATAATTACGTACTCTAGTGTCCAAATATGAACACACTAATTAGTAGACTGTGGATGTCTACACAATTTTCAAATTATGGTAGGCAAATTTTAAGAAGATGAAATCCAATAAAATATTCTTATCAGTGGCAGTGGCCTTTGTAGGTGTAAAATAAATAAAACTCGTAGCTATCAGAGTTTATATCCTAGTATTTTTTGAAAATTTTCCGAAGCTATAAATGCATAAAAATCCGCAATCTACTAATTATAAATACTATAAGTATAGAGAAAGTTTGTTAAGGGGGGCTTCTCGTGTAATGACACTGAAAGCAAGTGATTTTTAAGAATTTTTTAGAGTAACTATTGTATATAATTTATTTATTTGTTGCCTTAAACATGGGACTAGACATTTTTGGGATATAAACAGGCAGTCCTGATGTATAAGTGTTTTTATTAGCACAATTATTCTTATTATTTATTGTATAATACACATGTTTCTCGAAACTGTATGTTTTTAAACTGGCATGCACGATAATTAAGACTAGTAAAATAATCAACTTTGAACGAAACTCATTAATTTCTTTACATACTTCTTTAGCGTTTTTATCTAAATTTTATATTTGATATTTTATTTATATTGTTTTCTTAAACAATATAAATTTAACTATGCGGCCGAAAGAAAGTAAACTTTTCTTCTCAACCCTAATATTTATTATATTTTATATTATTATATTATTATATTTTTTCAACTTTTTATATTCTTCTTTCAAAATGGAGTCAATCGCACGATGAAGTATCTAACTACAATGAAATTTCTCACTTTTTGTGTTTTGATCACTGTCACAGACGTTACACTGCACACCAACAATTTCTACCGAAGCTGTTAGGAAGTCTTTTGTAGTGTACAATAAATAATAAGAAGAATAACAAAGGCAGCTGTACTTGAGGATAATCTGTTTACATTCCAAAAATGCCTAGTTTCATATATCTAATAGTTATTCTAGAATGGAGCCTCCTTTAAATCAGTATTCATATATCTATGTGAAACAATATTTATAAAAAAGGGAAAGCACCCAACCTAATCACTAATATTCACTTTTTATGGTTGCATATGCATATAAAGGGTGTTTCGTCTAAAACAGGACACCTAAATATCTCCTCTACCTCTGAAAATACAAAAATGTTTCTAACGTAATCTAAATGGTTTCAAAAGACGAATCAGATGGAAGAATCATTTTTTACAAATTGTAATCTTTTAATCGTTTTTTCAAGGTCACTCGTGTTTTTTTTACATATATACACACATTTTTTCTTGTTCTATGTTATAGCAAACATTATTGTGCATTCATCCATGTTTAATAGCACGACCTTGAAATGACCGTGAACTCTAAAATTTGCTAATTAATGCAGAACTTACTTTCAGTTACATTTCAGATTTCAACGGTAACAGATATTCGACCATGAACTTGAACTTGTAAATAGTTACATTTATTACTGCAATAAATGTTCGAAATGATGTCCTTCCGTTGTGATACATTTCGTGAGGCGGTAAACGATAGACTGTACAACTCTTTCGATGACTTCAGGTTTTATATCAGCACATGCAGCAATTATTCGTTCCTTCATATTTTCTGTCGTCGTGGGCTGCTCTTGACAAACCGTATCCTTTGATGTCCTCCATAAGAAAAAATCAAGTGAGGTGAGATTGGGTGAACGAGCCGGCCATGATACAAGTCCATTGCGTCCAATCCAACGATTTGGGAATTTTTCGTTGAGGACACGTGTTGCAATATGGGAAAAGTGTGCTGGACACCCATCGCGTTGATATCATAATACCAGACGGTCCCTAAATAGTACATCTAATAAACCTGGTAGAATACGTTCTAAAAATTCAGCATACATCTGTCCAGTTTGCGTACCGTTGATAAAACACGGCCCAATTATCCTATTATTTAGAATACCACACCAGACATTTATGGTCTATGGTCTCTGCTTATCGAGTTGTCTAAACCATCGTGGATTTTCAACCGACCAATAATGCATGTTCTTGAGGTTCACCTGACCAAGATTTGTAAAGAATGCTTCATCCGTAAATACTATTTGGAGAAACATTTCATCACTTTCATATTTCCGTATAACCCATTGAGAAAAGTGTACGCGGTTTTCAAAGTCTCTTCCATGGAGCTCTTGGTGAAGAGATAAATGGAAAGGATGAAATTTTTGTGAATGAAGAATCCGGAATATGCTTGCCACACTAATACCGGCTTTCACGTCCAAGTTGCCTTATACTAACATGCGAGTTTTGATTAACTTTAGCGATGATATTGTTCACATTTGTTTCATGAGTAACAGTCTTACGTCTCACACGAATGTTTCTGTTGACACTATCAGTCTCACAAAATGTTTTAACAATACTTGAGTATGCAGAACGCGATGGACAAGAAAGTTCTGGAAATGTGTCTTTGTAAATTCGTATTGCTTCTCTTAGACGCTCTCGAGCTTCACCGTAAATTAGAACCATTTGAATTTTCTCCTGTTCTGAATAACGCATCATGGATCGCTTGTCGATACACTGAGAAATCTAGCAGCGAGCAAACTCTTAAATACATATCTCTCTCACTCTCTATGTACACAGAGGAATGATACAATGTGTTTATTTACAAGTTCAAGTTCATGGTCGAATTTCTGTTACCGTTGAAATCTGAAATGTCGCTGAAAGTAAGTTCTGCATGAATTAGCAAATTTTAGAGTTAATTTCAAGGTCGTGCTATTAAACATGGATGAATGCACAATGTTTGCTTGTTGGCAATCGATATTAATTTAGGGAACATGTCGGTAAAACGTTATGAGGAACTGTTTTATTTAAATCGACAAACAAGCAAGCAAGCGATGTGAAGACAGGCAAGAAGACGAGGAGAATAACGTAAAAGCGCAGAGCGAGCAGACATATTTGAAATAAAGTCTTTGCAATATTAAAAGAGTATAGAAGGTGTTTGTGTTTAATTAATTTATATCGAAATGTTATAACATACAACAACAAAAAATGTGTGTATATATGTAAAAAAACACTAGTGACCTTGAAAAAACGATTAAAAAAATACAATTTATAAAAAACGAGTCTTCCAACTGATTCGTCTTTTGTAGCCATTTAGATTACGTTAGAAACATTTTTTGTATTTTCAGAGGTAGAGGAGATATTTAGGTGTTCTGTTTTAGACGAAACACCCTGTATTTACCTATACTTGTGTCAGGATTCACAAATTTTCAACTGAATATAGATACTTTTCTCAGTTACGTTTCCATTAATTTTCGTTAATAATACTTACTGTTTTTAACGATACCACAATTGTTCAATAAATTTCTATAAGGCATCTTTCAAACCAACAGAATTACAAACCGGAGAAGAAGAAACTTATGTCCGTATAATCCACCACATTCCCTGAAGAGAAAAAACTTTTTCAAGGAACACCTTTCGTCTGAAATAAGTATCGCAAGTGGATAAAAGTTACGCTACCCTGTTTATTTAAAAGTTAAGCTTGTCACGAAATACAGTAAAACTTCTATTCAGCATCGTGTATTGCATTCAACAAATTTCTGCGAAGGGCTTTCCAAGACTTCTCTGGGAGGAAAGTTTAATCGATTTGAAGTAATATAATATACTTCGACTTTTGGCTGACTCAGGTTAACGTAATGTATCTCCTATATGTAACGATAAATGTAATCGTACGGAAATCTCGGTTTTATAAAGTTTAACTTGATACCATAACGGTTATGTAGTTACGGAGATTCCAACGCGCGCGCGCGCGAAGTGCTTCTTCCATTCGTTTTACCCTCGCAACGGATACTGTTAATACATTTGATTCAATGTAATATGTTTAATTTAATACACTTTTTTATGTTTATTAGGTTAAATGAAACATCATCGGTTAGATTGTTAGCTGTACAAAAACGTTGACTTATCTCTTGTACGATTATTTATTAATACATATTATATCGTAGTATATTATATTATATTCTAATATATTCTAGGATATTATATTACATTTGTGACCCTTCTTACGGTCATTATCACAAATCAATTTTCTTTCATTCAGATATTTCCATTATTCCCATAGATTTGTTAATATTAATACATTCTCTATGAATAATAGACATTTTTATACGTAATTAATGTTTCCTTGAAAATCTTGCAAGAATTCATACAAAGTTATCAAATACTAAGAAATAATGAGTGATGATTTGAGTTTGGCGATGCCACATGTATGTGTGTGTGCGTTGCATGATTGCCAGGTGGCGCATCTAACTGTTGCGGAGCGTTTTTTCTTTGTATGTCTCAAGACGTCGTAGAAACTGGTCACTGTGCAGTTATTATTCGTATTCTTGTATTGAACACTCTGGTATATATTCATCCAAATATTTGCTTTATTTAACCTCGTACACCCTAAGTTTAACAAATACTGACTATGTAGTTACACTTCGCGAGTAATAGGTAATTAACCTATTGTTTCGGCGTTTCTCTTTTCTTTTTTCCAATGCAATTCAGTTTCTAAAACAGGTTCTCATATGAATATTATATCTACGTCACATGATTGTTTGTTAGACAATGCTGTTAAATTGTTAATCAAAATGACGACTGTTTAATAATACAATAGTAATAATTATTTTCTGTTAGATAATTTGAATTATTATTACTAAAGCATTACTAATACCATTAATAATCCAAATTATGTAATAGAAAATAATTATTATTTGACTGCGGGTTTCATGCCTTTATGACAAAAATGAGCAGATGAAACATAAACTATTGAAAAATATCAGAAAATTTTAAAAACTCAATTATACCATTTGGAGATTATAATTCTTAAGAGGATCCAAATGTGTTTACAATAGATGAACTACATTTTGATTTTCCATTAAGATCGGGAGTCTAATTATTAATATCGATTGAAAATTGACATTATCGCACTGCAAGTTTTTGCGATTTTATCGTATCTTCTTTGTTATTCTCTACGAACAATGAAGGAATAATGAAGTTGCAAGTTTCCTAATAAATTTCTAACTTAAATCGCAATCTAGCGTGAGCTTTCCAATCGAATAAGTATGTTAACCTTGCCAATATCGAATCTGAAAATTTTGGAATTTAAATAATACTCCGATTTACTTTTTCTGATGGGATATTTCTGGAAAACGCTCACATAAAGTACGGCATGATCCACCAAATTACTTCTAATCGTAGGAAGCCATAATCATCCAAGATCTCCACAGAAATCTTCCTTCAATATCTTCATACGAAATTGGACATAGCGTCAGACCTACATTTATGACTGCGGTACTTTCCAGAGTGCTGGATATGTACCAGAAATGATTTTCGTTAAATTGAAATGTGGTAAAAAGCGTCTCTGCAGTATGACTGTTTGCTGATGGACCATTAGTAAACAAGATTCGGTGGTATTTAAATGCAAAATATAATTTTAATAAAAAACACGCCTTAAGAAAAAACTTCTTTTATTTAATTTCTTCTGCCTTTTAATGTGTTTTAAAGCCGTATTACAAAAAATTAATATTTTTAAGGTAATATTTTATGTCTACTGCAATATGGAGACCTTCGTATATTATATGAGTAAACTAAAAACTTTAATCTTCTTTTCATTGCTATATTAACACTTTATAATTATTGTGGGAATGGTATTGTCCGGGTAAAAATGATTAGCACTCACGTATGACACACGATAAACTTTAATACGGATATAACAATAACATTAACAAGTACTAACAATAACAAACAATAAAAGAAACGGAGAAAACTCTTAACTAGGCGTAATAAGAACGCGTAAAGAAAAGTGTCGAGTTCGACGAACGTTACCAAAAGCGAAGACCGATACGAACAGTACGGCATTCAAAGAGCTTCTGCCTGTTTTCGTGGACGCGCCGAAAATCGTCCCAAACGACAACCAGGCTAGAAAAAAACTCTACGCGTTTCAAAGGCATCGTGGAAAGTCCTTCCCGAGAAACGCGTAGGATCAGGAAATGTTCCCGCGGCGACCGAAGCTCTGGCAATCGTCAGTTTTATTGCCCGCACTCGAGTTCGGCCGCACGCAGTGCACACTTTCTGGAAAAAGGGAAAGTATCCTAAACGAATGTTTCCCTTCTATCACGTACGCCACAATTATAATCCTCATTTCTTTACAGATATGTTTTTACAATATCCGTCATTTACTTCGGCACCATTTATTATAAATAATATGTTACATTCGTGTATGTTACATACATGTATGTGTATGTTCGCAACATTCATTCAGTTGCATAAAAGACCACGGTATGCTATACAAATAATGTTTATGGTATTGCTTTCAACAGATTTTATTCATGAATTTATCAGAGGATTAACTGAAAATATGTAGAAACACAACGTACCTGTATTTAATTTTTTTACCTCGTTAGAATATGATCTAATATTCGTCAAATTAATATTAAATTAATATAAAAATGGTAAATTTTGACAAGGGGGGGCCTCATTCCAATGACGTTGAGCTTTGACCAAGGTCAACATTCTGAACAACTTTTCCTCATTTTAATCCCGAAAATGTCCTCAGAATCGATCGCCTATGATATGAAAAGTAAACAGTTGTTCAAAATGTCGAAATATATAACGATGTTCAAATTTCATTAAATGGTGAGTGGGTCGTAATGAAAAATAAGTATCCTATATTTTTGGTAATATTTTAGATTGATGCAAAATTGAGGCAAGAATAAAATACTGTAACTAGTAAATTAAATGTAAAATCACATACTTCACGAAATCTATGGGAGTCTGTCTTAATAAGTACGCTGATAATGATTTTTTACAAAAATGGTTTCATTGGTTCAATTTTGCTCCGCACTGTACTTTGGACATTGTACTGTTGGAGAACGAGAAGAACTTGAAGCTAACGTTGTGTAAGAATGACGCAGTCGTGAAGTCGCGACGGGGTAATTATAAAAAACATACCATTATATTACGAAAATGGAATATCGGTCCTCTAATTGCAAGATCGATATCAAACGTTCACCAATAGCTCGCACGCAAATTTTTACATCTGCTTATCACGGAGGCACATTAGCATCGCATTAGCGCAATAAAAAGCTGTTTACGTGGAACGGTGGAGTGGAAAGGAGCCTCTCTTCGACAATGTTTCCACGCGATTTCAACCGTCGAATACGTTTCAACAAATCGGCGATAATACAGCCTGCCTTAATGTAGACATTACCGGCTGATTTCGTTCCGATTGGAAACAGCAGGGGTCGTCGTTCGAGACACTTGTTTAATGTAATATTCGCGGCGGCGATAGACCGTCGCCGGAGATAAAAGGCAAAGAGAAGAGGAAACTGGAGCGAAATAAAACCGAAGGAAAAAGGAAGAATGGAGGCGGGGAAGTCAGAGATCCCAGCAACACTCGTATAAGACCAGAGCTAAGCAGCTTATCCGTTGATGATGCACTGTATCTTCCGCCGCTACACAGCCCACCACGGCTGCCACTAGACAGACCGGAGTGTTCACGCTTGATAGCGTGTCGTTTTCTGCCGCATAACCCACCCTTTAGCCACGCTTCCTTCTTACCACTCGCCTGCGCTTCCTTCTCTCCTTCTCTTCTCTCTTCCATGATGAGCATCGGTATCACTGTCGAGTCTGAATCACTTTTTTCTTTGTCCGAAGAACCCACGGTCGCCTGTTTCCACCATTTCAGTCTATTCGACGCTGTCTTACTCCCGAGGAGACATCCACTCTTCTCTTACATTTACAACGTCCAACTTGCCGCTTCAATTTATGGAATTTTAATTATTTCAGAAATTTACGGGGCTAACTTGTACTCTATCTAATCTACCGGTGAAAATAACGCATGGACTCTGTTCCTCGCATATTAGGCGACCGGTGGGGGAAGGACTTGTTTGATGCACTCACAGCGACAACATCGTGAGACACTACACAAAACCATGCAAATCTAGGTTATGGAAAAGAATTTTGCCCTACCACATACACAGTGTTATTGTTTACTCCACAAAAAGTATTTTTCGGTAAACTATAATTTATTATTACAGGATGTCCCAGAAAGTTTGAACATAACTGAAAGAAGGGATTCCCGATGTGATTCTAAGCACCGCTTTCCTTTGTCGTTTCGTGTCGAAAGGTTTTGTTTTCGAGTCACAGTTTTCTGTCTGTAAAAGTCGTAGCTTCGCGTCTGCTGCGCGATATTCATATAATAGAGTCTACGTTCATTGTAGTGTGCCGAAAGTAGAGAAGGATAGGGGTTGAAAAAGGAAGCTGGACTGAGATTCGTGCGATCGGCAAACATGAAAGGACTCGTGCCAGCTGAGGCTTTTAAAATCAAACATCAATATTCGTTATTTTTGGCTTTACGTCAATGAAACTCCTACCATCGTATTCGTTTTTTTTCTGATTACAGAGATACCAAACTACCAGGCTTCACATTTACCGAATTCTTGTATCTACCATGAATGTTAAGTCCGAAACTTGAATCGCTTGTTTCACAAGTAATTATGATCTTAACGATATCATGTTTCGGGTCATTTTAGTTAGAAAAACGAGATAAATACGATGGTAAAAATTTCTTAAAGAATCATTAAAAGTTAGGAAAGATGCAATCTTTTGCTTCGCCTGCATTAGTAAAACTCTCCGATACTAGATACCTCGCTAGCTCAGTCGTCCAGCGTTACTGCTTGAGGGGGTGTCCCACTTGGACTCCGACCGATTGGACAAGTCTCGATTGGACGCGTTCCTTTTGGACTCCGTGCTGATTGGACTCGTGCCGTTTGGACACCGTGCCGTTTGGACGCCGTGCCGTTTGGACGCCGTGCCGATTGGACTCGCGCCGGTTGGACTCCATGCCGGTTGAACTCGTCCCGTTTGGACTCTGTGCCGGTTGGGCGCCGTAAATTTTATAATCATTGCTTTTCGAAGTCTACATATGGTGATATTTTATTGTGAAATATATGGGTAGATCTGGGTTAGGTCTGGGCTAGGTCCAACCGGTGCGGACTCCAAACAGCACGAGTCCAATCGGCACGGCCTCCAAACGACACGAGTTCAATCGGCACAGCGTCCAAACGGCACGGAGTTCGAAAGGAACGCGTCCAATCGGGACATGTCCAATCGGTCGGAGTCCAAGAGGGCATCACTCCTGCTTGAGAGGTTCCAAAGATGATCGCCTCAGTGGTGGGGACAAAAATTCGACATTTACGGCATAGACCTTTGTCAAACTGACGGAGAGAACACTGTATTCAAGGAAAAACCTGGACGAATCAGAGCACGACCGATCCCGGGTCGGCGACAAGTCTCGCGGAGCGTAACGTCAGTTTCGCACCGTCGTTGAGTCGTGAACAAGAGAAGGAGCAGAAATTGACTGAAATTATAATTCATAAAATAATAATTGGAAAGAAATGTTTGGTTCTGGCTATTATAGGCGTACTCTACATGTCTGCATCGATGGAGATTTATAAAAAATATTTTCCACAAAAACGCCATTGACGTAGATTTTTAAGATCAACATTCTTTGATTGCGCGGTATTCTACTCGTCACGAGGTACAAAAGTCTCAATGGAACCATAGATCGCAAATCAACCATTTTCTTCAAAAACAACTTTATAATATCGTAAATTATTTTATTCTACATGTTCACAGAGTGTCCCAGTGTTGGATAATACCGTGGAAAGGGTGATTCTACATAAGAAAGTAAATCGAAAATACGTAATAAATTTTTTTTATTTGAGACTTTGTTTTCGAGAAAATCGAGCTTGAAAATTCAACGAACGCGCGCATTATTATTCAATAGATATCGGTTGTTGCGTCTGTTTATGGCCTACCAGTTCCACTTCTTACAAATGCTAGGCACGCGAACATGGCGGTTTTTCAAAGTCAATTTTCTCGGAAACAAAGCCTCAAATGAAAAAAATTTATTTCGTATTTTCCAGTTATTTTCTCATGTGGAATCAACCATATACCGGTTGTTCCCAATACTGGTACATCCCGTAGAATTATGAAATATAGTCGATTATGAAACTTTAAAGTCATATTTCTAGAGAACTGTTCACTTCTGACCTATTGTTCCTGTAAGACTTTTGTTCTTCGTGACGAGTACTACAAGATGCAGTTAAAACAAAAATTTGACTTTAATAAACGAGGTAATGGGCATTTTTGCGGCAAAAAATTTTTATAAACCACTACCGACCCAGAAACGAAGGATATATTTATAATAGCCGGGACGAAACATTTCTTTCCATCCTGTAAAACTGACCGCAGCTATTCGACGATACTGGTGGTAAGCGGTAGGTATTAGACAAGCTAAGGGATGTGCGGTCAGATCTACGTAGCTTAGCTTTCGGTACAGTCGTGTACCTGCGGTAAACTGTGCAATTCGTCTACAAATGACCCCGTGACACACATTTCGAAGCAGCAAGTCCATTTACGGTTGCACAAGCGAGTTTTAAGTTCAGTCAATTTCTGCTCCTTCTCGTGTTCACGACTCAACCACGGCGCGACACTGGCGCTACGCTCCGCGGAACCTGTCACCGAGCCGGGATCGGGGTTGCCATGTGCGGGCCCCTTACCCTTCCGCCCCACGCCAAGCTCCGTTGCTGAGCCGGCCTACACTTCCGCCACTCTTCCCATGAACGCTCATGCGTACCGCGTGGAGCACGCTAACGAGTGTCCCAACTTTACCCAAACCAAGCCGTCCGTGGCGTCGTGTAATGCAAATGAAACAAAAGAGCACCCGTTATTTTCCCTACCCGATCCCACAGGCGGAAGAGTGGGGGAAGCGAAGGCAGGCTTAGGAGCGCATACAGGACGAGGCATTTAAAACAGGACACCTGAATAACTCGTTTGGTTTTAAAGATAGAGGAAAATCCCTCAGACCAAACTTATTAGGTATCGAGGGTCTGATCATCCGATGTTATTAGTTTTTTAATAGGTGGAGGCGTCAAAGAGATATGAAGGTCAACTCTTTTTTTTTTTTTAAATGAAACAGTATGTATTTTTACTTATATTCTGATAGAGTATTTCAAGACGAATACAATGACCTATTATTAAGGTCACTGAAGGTCACTCAAGGTCAACTGCAAGAGAAAATAAATTGTCTCAAAGCACTCTTCGAATACTTTGACGATTTAGATGCCACATGTTATTTACGTACTCATTGCTAGTATAAGTGCTCAAATTGGCGACCTTGAACATGGATATATAGTCCAAAACGCTGCAATACCGATGGCACTGACTGGTAAATTTCGTTTTTATCTATTACAGAGCAAGCTCTTTTTATTCGTTCTTGCTTGTCAACTTTGGTTGTTGGTTTCTCGCAGTATACTTGAATACTGAATATTACGAAGCCTTACTCTAATCGGCAGTACAACCACTAATAACATTTGTGTACATAGACAAGATACAAAGTGATTGAATGTTTATATACGTTCTGTGACCCTTGTCGGCAATTACAAGAGCAGTAGGCCAACAACCAGAGAATACACAAAAGTATTCGAAGAGTGCTTTGAGACAATTTAATTTCTCTTGCAGTTAACCTTGAGTGAAGTTGAATGACCTCAATAATAAGTCATTGTATTTGTTTTGAAATACTCTATCAGAATGTAAGTAAAAAAACATACTGTTGCATTTAAAAAAACAGAGTTGACCTTCATATCTCCTTGACACCTCCACCTATTAAAAAAGTAGTAACATCGGATGATCAGCCCCTCGATTCCAAATAAGTTTGGTCTGAGGGATTTTCCTGTATCTCCAAAAACAAATGAGTTATTCAGGTATCCTGTTTTAATTGCCTCACCTTGTATAGACGAGGGGCGGAAGGGTAAGAGGCCCGGTGGGACGCGCAGCTAGTAACCCTGGCCGGGATCAACTGTGTAGCAAAGTGACTTCCAATATGGAAGCACCTCAAGAAGGTAGATGGGAGGTAGTAAAATTATGGCGGGAAAAAGAAGCGTGGCGTGTTTATAGAAGAGCGCGATATCTTAGTTTCATACATATTATAATAGCGTATCTATTCAGTAATGGTGTTCATAATTATTTATAATAACTCTCGTCCACGTTGCTTTATCTATGATGCGTCGCGACCAGACAACAAACCACGCTCTGATTTGTCCCTGGTTTTTGTTAATAACTCAAAACAAAACCTTTCGACGTGAATTTGCAAAGGAAATAGGTGCTTAGCAACATCTCAGGAATCACCCCTTTCAGTTGTGTTCAAACTTTTCGAGATACCCTGCAGTTATAAATTATAAGAATATAACCAATAAAACTAACAACAGCAATTTTTAGCCGTGACTAAACTATAAGACATATATTGTTCTTTTTTAAATTAAATACGAATACTTCGATACCACCGTCACACATATGCAACGTCCGTAATCTCATAGTTTTATCCACTTTGCTGTTTGAAGTCATAGTATGCAGCATAATATTCAGAGAATCCTTGGTCTTCTTCCTCCGCTTTGTTTTAATATTTCATAAATGAAATACGTTACATTTGAGATAACAGTTTAAAAAGGAAGGTAAGCAAAAGCGAAACGCAAAACAATTGCAGGTAGTGACATCCTATAGCGTATACTTTATTAGCTAACATGTACTTTATGTAAAACTGCGTTATTGTGGGGGAAAATGAGCAGTCTTTTGACTGTGTCATGTGCATATTTTACCAGTTACTTCTTAACGATGGCTATATTGTAAAAGAAACGCCGTGCGCCGAGATATACATACCTATGCCAGTTACGCGAGGAAAAAGCGTCGTTCGTCGAACAATATTATGACGCGCGGTCGTCGCCCCATATTTCATCACAGGACAACAGCTGACCAACGACGACTCGCGCTCTAAGGCCAACGTTCGAATTCAGACGTTTTAAAGAGTTCAGTTAGCATTCGCACTTGACCGAACACACTTCGTATAATAAAGCATATTCTTCCAACCTTACGTTTCGATCTCTCCTGAGAAAACCGTTACACTCTACAATAACTATTCTACTATTCATTTTTATACGAATAAACTTCATAATTGTTTGAATATGGTACGGTTTTTCGAATGACACGAACTCTTTACTGTTCACTAAACTGTTCTGTTCTAGATGTATCTATTTTTTACAACGATTTCTACTGTTATCCGTCATGCTAGCAGTACAGGATTCAATTCGTGCATTAAGCAGATTCGTCTTTCCCTAAAATTAGTGTTTTTAGACTACTCGCGTTTTCTTAATGAAACGCATGTTATCTTTTAAATAATTAAACAGAACGCAACGACTTCTGCCTAATATAGATCGATACGATCCGTTTTGGCATGGATAATAGAAATCTACCTTGAAACGTGTCGGAGAAAATATTGATACGTATCACTGATTTGCTACAATATTGACGTAACTAAGAGTTCATTATGTTAGGGAAAACAATTTCCATATTGTCGAACATTGTATATAAAAATTGCATACAAAATATTCGAAATTATTATAATTTTGTAACAACGTCAGATTAAAGTACCAAATTGGTGTAATAAATGTACTGTAATATTTTCAATCATTATCAGTGTCATAAATATTCGTTTAGCCTTAAAACAACCACTATTCTGTGCTATGATTTTTGTAGCAATGATGTATCAATAATAATAATTATAATATTGACAGATACAACAATTAGAATGTACTTTCTTATTATAATATTCCCTGTTGATAGTATCACAAATAATCATATGATAACATGATTATTATACAATAATAATATAATAAAATGACTATTCATGAAGACGTCAACATATTTGAGATGTTACCAAATTTGACTCATGACATACATATGTTGATATATTATCACAAACATATGAATTTTCAATATGTTTGTGAGACTATAGTATAATACTCAGAAATTCACACATACAAGGTGTCTCCAAAATCATAATGAAAACGACGGGGCGGTGATTCTGCATGCAAAAGTAATCGACAGAAAGGAATAACATTCTTTTGATTAACCCTTGTATAGCCAATCGTGTACCCAGGAACCCATTTCCATATTTCCTTTAGTAATTTGTAATGTTCCTGACAAAATATTGCAAAACCATTCCGGATCCTCAATCTTTGTACAATTTCACATAGATTAACGTTTAGTGAAAAAAATTCTGTAGTGCTTTATAATAATATGATTTATTAAATCTGAGTATATGTTGCTTGGTTTACAGTCTGTGAGGTACTGTTCACATTCTGTTTGTTGTCACCTGCCTTGGATGCCCCTGGTAACCACCACCGAATATAAACTATTACAATTCGGTCAGCCTGACAGAAGATCGTCCTCAATCTTACGTTACAACAATCAATTATAACTAGTAACAAACACTTACAACTAATATTAACGGTATACAATTAATTCAAACAATTACAAACTTACAACTAATATTAGCACCATACAACTAATTCAAACAATTATAAATATAATATATATATAACAACAATTATAGAACAATTATTACCAAAATAAACACACGTTATTGTAATTATGATATGTACTAGGCTTATTGCACAGAATCGTTTCCTTTTGAGTTTGGTGGAAACCGTCTACATCACCTATTACATATCGATCGTTACGAAGTTCTCTTATAACAGTATAAGGACCCTTGTTCAGAATTGAACATCGCGCCAATTTCGCGGATCAGCCGTCGCAAACGTGACGACGCGATTCGTCGACTCGGCCGCGTCCGCGATGTCTTAATTCGCGGACTACCGTGCGACAGCACATACGCGTGCCAATAATTAGGCCGGTGGCCCCCCCCTCTCTCCGTGACTAGGCAAGACGAACGTCGGTCCGTTACGCGGTCGTCTCGCTCTCACTACCGTTTCAACTGTAGAGCAACCACGTGCGACCAAATATCTTCTTTGCCTTGCGCCACGCACGTGGACCGAGAATTATTCTCTCCAAGTATTTAAAACTACCGGTTATTTCAACCACCTTTATTGCTCACACCGAAAGTACATCAATTACATTAAGTGCGCGACCGTATAATAATTAAATAAAGACAAGGACACCACGTGTTCACTTCTCACAACGCAGACTTTTATTTCGGTTCGACCACCCCGATTGCAGTCCCCCATTCTGGGATAGATCCAGCCCCGAACAACCCTTAAATTTCGGAATTAACTTTCTAGAAATACCAGGTGTATTATCGAAATTACGCACCATTAGGTAATCAACTATTTTATATTTCAAAGGTTTTTTCCGTTTACTATTAAAATACTTTACATTATAATTTTGACACGTAATAATTTTATCAGATGCCTTAGACCTCAATTCTATAAAATCTCTATTATGATTATGTATATTTTTATCTAAATGTTCCTTAATTTTATCGCTTACACAGCCTTTTGATCAACACCAAATAATAAACGACTTGATGTTTCACCTGTTGTTTTACTAACAGTATTGTTTAGTGCATGTTCTACCTCATTAAGTATTTTATACCAATGCCTTGCTTCGTTATTGTTACCTATTTTACTTAACATTGGAGCTAACACTAAATTAATTCGTTCAACTTGGCCATTAGCTTACGGTGATCCTGTAGCAATTAATATATGTTTTACATCTTCTTGAATTCTGGTCATTGAAGACAATTCACTTGAATATAATTTAGCAATATGTCAGTCACTAGATAAAAATATAAAAGATTTAATGAAAAAATTAGAAAAACAGAACATCAGTTGTTTGAAATGCGCAAAGGTTTAATTTATCGTAAAAAGGCTGGTGCATTGTTATTTTATGTACCAGAAGAAATGGAAAAAGGTATTTTATTTAAACATCACGATCAAATGGGTCACTTAGGTGCTGAAAAAACGACAAATACAATTTTGAAAAGTTATTGGTTTCCAGACATAAGAAAAAAGGTAGATTTACATATTAAGAATTGTATTAAATGTTTATCTTATTCGCTGTCTTCAGGCAAAGTAGAAGGCAAATTGCACGCTATTCCAAAAGGAGACGTTCCTTTTTTCACTTAACACATTGATCACTTTGGTCCAGTTAATAGAAAGTGTTTGTTGGAGAAATATATTTTCGTGATAGTGGTTGCGTTTACTAAATACGTTCGTTCATATGCAACCAAAACTACGTCGAGTAAAGAAGTTATATTTTGTTTGCGTGATTATTTTGTAAATTATAGTAAACCTTGTATAATCGTATCAGACCGCGGTTCATGTTTTTCATCGCAAGAGTTTTATGATTTTTTGAAGCAAGAAGATGTAAAACATATATTAATTGCTACAGGATCACCGCAAGCAAATGGCCAAGTTGAACGAATTAATTTAATTTTAGCTCCAATGTTAAGTAAAATAGTTAACAATAACGAAGGAAGGTATTGGTATAAAATACTTAATGAGGTAGAACATGCATTAAACAATACTGTTAGTAAAACAACAGGTGAAACACCAAGTCGTTCATTATTTGGTGTTGATCAAAATAAAAATATACATAATAATAGAGATTTTATAGAATTGTGGTCTAAGGCATCTGATAAAATAACTACGTGTCAAAAGCATAATGTAAAATATTTTAATAGTAAGCAGAAAAATCCTTTGAAATATAAAATAGGTGATTACGTAATGGTGCGTAACTTCGATAATACACCTGGTATTTCTAGTTAATTCCAAAATTTAAGGGTCCTTATACTGTTATAAGAGAACTTCGTAACAATCGATGTGTAATAGGTGATATAGATGGTTTCCAACAAACGCAAAAGAAATATCAAGGTGTTTGGGAACCAAAAAATATGCGGCCCTGCATAATACCAAACTTAAAGGGAAACAATTCTGTGCAATAAACCTAGTACATATTATAATTACAATATCGTGTGTGTTTATTTTGGTAATAATTGTTCTATAATTGTTGTTATATATATTGTTAAAAAGGTGGACTGTATAATACAATCCAACGACTTTTCAACGGTGGCTCGAATATGAGGAGATAGGAGTGAGAGGGAAAGTAAATTTTTTTTGTACAGCGAGGTTATATTGATAGTGACCCACCAAGTGGTAGGCCGTTTATTTGAATCAAAATATCCCCGGGGAGGCTGGCGGGTCGCGACTCCTCCTTGGTCCTCCGGGTCGTCCTCGGACGCCTAGCGACGTTGGCGTCTGCAAAATAAAGAATCGAACGCAGACGTGAAACCACCTATTCGATACGATACGTATCCGTTCGAGACGCTGTTTCCGGTACGCTCCTGACTGCGATAATCGCTATCGAAGGAAGAGGAATACAGCCAATCTGCTCAAAACGCAGAGTTAGTGGACTGTATATGTTCGACGTATCTCGATAATCGAGAATCCGTCCGCTCGCACGGTCGTAGTCACGGTCAAACCGATTCTACTACGTGGGCGTCAGCGTAGGGGTGGCGGTTAATCTTACAAGGAGATTGTAAGGCTCCAAGTTCGATAATCCAGCCGAATTAACCCGTGCTTCAACAACCTTGATTCAAAGCTCGCGAGTGACTCAATACGTCACGCGGCTCTAGAAATCTCGGTGGAAGACGTGGTCCAACTTACCACTTACACGCACAAGATCGACTATCTACGCACGATAGAAGCGGCGTATAATGTAAGCGTGTTCAACCAGTTACTATTCTCACACGTAATCTTAGCTCAGACGTAATGACGACGGCGTATACGGAAGGAGCGACTATATTGGTTGAACGGGTCAAGCCTGCCGAGATCTTGGTCGCTCTCTCTCTCTCTCTCTCTCTCTCTCTCTCTCTCTCTCTCAGAGGAGGGGGACGAAGCCAGGACTTACGAGTCAAGACCTGTGGCTGAACCAGTCAATTCTGACACCGAATAATATGCCAATTCCGTAGAAAAGCCACGGGCGTAAGGGAAATTGACCGTCACAATTCGAATCTCCGGTCTCTGCCGCGCTGGGACGTCAATGCGTATGCCCGGGCGTATTGCAGGTACGGGACTCGAAAAGAGTGTCCTCCGTGTTACACGGGTGGCCGTATGGAATCGGAAACACGATTCCCGGCAGGAAGTGAATTCGGGGAACGAACACGAATATCGCGTCAACCACGCCGAAATACACTTGTCGTGCGGTGAAACAATAGCAACGTTAGATGGGTCTAAGCAGCTATCGCAACCGTGCACTTTATTGTTCGAAGCTCGGAAAATCCAGAACTCGATTAACGTATGTCGCTTTTATTGTCAACTCTCTTACCACGGGTGGAACGATCTCGAGCACGAGACCAGTTCCGTTCGTACAGTCGTTGCCAATAGCGTCGCCGTCAAAGACTTGTAGCAAGCCTCCAACAGCGCGACTGAAGAGCGCGTGACAGATTATTTATTAATACTCGGAATTCCCAGAGTGTAATAAATATCGCAAGGACTTCACAAAAACGGTTTTCCGAGCGTGGGAAACGATCTCGAGCACGAGACCAGTTTCCTTCGCACAGTCGTTGCCAATAGCGTCGCCGTCAAAGACTTGTTACAAGTATCCCACAGCGCCACTGGGGAACAATGACAGTGCGCGCGAACAGGCCGGCGGGAGCGAAGCGTCGCGCGAGTGTCAGCTGACCCGTTACGCGGCGCTGTCTCTCGTTTATTCGCCTGTCTCTGTTCAGCGTACGTATGTATGTTGTTCTCCTTGTCTCTCTATACCTTCGCGACGCGAGTTTGATTTGAACGTTTTGCACGGTGATCAACGGATCGCTGTGTTTATCGGCTGACATTAGCTGGTAGCCAGAAAGTCACGCCGTTTTTACTTGAGCTATTGTTGGTTGTTTGGCTCCTCGGAAGAATAACATCGAGGATGTCACTAACGAATATAGATCGCGATAATCGCGAAATTCAAGCACGTTTCAAACTAACGCCATATTTAAACATATATTATATTTGCAATTGTTTGAATTAATTGTGTGCCGTTAATATTAGTTGTAAGTTTGTAATTGTTTTAATTAATTGTATACCGTTAATATTAGTTGTAAGTGCTTGTTACTAGTTATAATTGTTTGTTGTAACGTAAGATCGAGGACGATCTTTTGTCAGGCTGGCCGATCTGGGAACCTGAGGGTATAGGGGCTGACCATTGGTGACTCGAACCCAATGGTCGGTAAACTGCAGTGGCGATGGTCCTATACCTAAATTCCTCTCTCTCCACCTCCTCGTGGTGGTTCGTGGGGCGCACTGTGGTGCGTGCTAACGGAGAGTGGGGTCCACCCGCGGGAAGTAGCCCCAACGGCGGTATGAGGCTGCACTGGCTCAGGTTTAACCATGCCAGGGAGCCTCATACCTTCGGGCTGAAAACCGCTGGCAGGACCCATAACGTGTGATTCCATGGGTCCTGTACACCGTAAACCTGTAGGCCCTCGCTTTAGGAGGATCCTACAGGAGCGGGGCACTGCATTGGCCGGCCGTGCACGAGGAAGTGAAAACCTCTATAAAAAATCCCAACCCTTAAGCTCTGGAGCATGGCGAAGACGGTTGTTCCGTGAGGATGCTCACGGGGGTGGCCGGTGGGATACCGGTGCGCGAGTGTACTCCCTCATGGGTGTGGCGTCCTAGGTATTAACCCGGCAGCGTCCGTTAACTTATCATGTAGTTTTTACTCGTGGGAACTATGTGGATTCTTTTTCAAACAAAGGGGAGGGGGGAAGAAGGAGAAGGAGAGGAGAGAGGAGTGATTGAAGGAGCACGGATTAGGAGGGTTGGGTTCGACCGCCCTACGAAAGGCTGGGGACCGGACAGGAGTCTGTGCATGAGATGGATTTCGACGAGGAAGAACAGGAGTTCTTGAACAGTTCTTCTTGCCGAAATCTGTCCTAGGGAGCGAGGAGGTGGTGGCTGCGACGTCCCAGTCACCTGCAGGGCAGGTGGCGGAGAGTCAGTCGCCCGGCGTGACGGCAGGGGGTCTGAGTCCGTTCCCGGCGGGTAGTTTAATTAAAACTACACCCCTGTGCAAGGAACTGTTCGCCCTCGCGCCGAGCACTGGCTCGGTGCACAGTGGAGGTGCAGGGTCCGACGCGATAGGCTGGGTTTCACCACTAGGTGTCCAGTCGTCCCCAGCTGCGGAGTCGAAGGGCGGGGTGAGTGTCTTTGCTCTCCCCTCACCTCCGGGTCCGCATGGACCCTACATCCTCACTGGCACGTTGGAGGGGAAGACCTCTGGCCAGGGGAAGGACCGGAAGGGAGGGGCGAAAGCGACTCCCAAACCGAGGCCAGGGAGTAGAGTCCTAGTGATCCCCCTAAGCCTCCGAAACCCAAACCCAGAGGTGATCCCCGGCCGCGGGACCGATTCGAGGGGCCTTTAGCCAACTCATTCAATAAGGACTCTCGAGATAGTCTACCTTCCGCAGACGAGTACGCATCTCGGCTGAATGAGTTCGTCACAGCCTCGGGCCGGGGAGCGGAACAGGCGGTCCGCTCGGAGAATAGACTCCTCAGGGAAGAGCTGAAGAAGGTGACGGTGAAGCACGCTTCGTTGCAGGAGCAGGTGGATATTCCCACCCACAAGCTCGCACGAATGGGAATAAGCCACAGCGAGGGCGATATCGCCGGGGGCGGAGCGGCTCCTCCCCCTGTGCAGATCGACCTGTCTGCGGTGGAAAGACTGGTAGACAGGAGGATTGCGTCCCTTGATGAGCGCCTCCTGTCCGCCTTGGTCCCCATTGCGGAGAGGGAACTTTCACAGGAGGAGGAATGCAAGCAGAGGAGGGAGGAGAAGGAATGGAAGCGGAAGGCCGACGAGAAAAAGCGGAAGGACGAAGATAAGGACAAGAGGGACAGGAAGGAAGGTATGAAGGAGCAGGATTTAAAAGAAAGAGGAGAAGGAAGAAGAAGAAGAGGAGGGCAAGGGAGAGGAGGAGAGCTTCTGCTGCCTCCTCCGGGAAGATCCACCCTAGCCCTGGGGTGAAGCCCGGCGAGAATGCGAGTTCGGGGGGAGGAGGAGGAGGTGGCCAACCCACCCCCTCAATCTCCAACTCTGACGCCGGTTCTTAGAGGGAGGTCCTCGGGAAGAGGGGCAAAAAGCCCCCTAATCCTGAACAGTCCTCCAAGGTTCCACCCATGAGCAGCGAAGCGCAGCAGCGCCCAAGGAGGTGCCTAAACTGCCCCGTCCACCCAAGGCGGCGGCGGTAGTAGTGACCTTCACTCCCGAAGGGGGAATCACCTACGCGGAGGTGATGCAGCGGGCTAAGGAGAGGGTCTCCTTGGAGGCTCTGGGGATCCCCGCGGTAAGGTTCGGATCCACCCGGACCGGATCTATGATGATCCGGGTACGGGCCGCCGATGGAAAAGACAGGGCCAGGCAGCTGGCCGTACATATGCGGGCGGCGTTGGCTGGGACCGGAGTGTCGGTGGCCCAGCCAATGAAGAAGGCGGAGCTGCGGCTCCGGGGGCTCGATGACGCCGTCACCCCCCAAGAGGTAGGCGCAGACCTGGTGCAGGCATCAGGGTGTGCGCCGGAGGATGTCCGGGTGAGGGTCGTCCGTCGACCCGCCATCGGGCACGGGCCGGGGACCGTATGGGCCCAGCTGCCTCTGGTGGCAGCGAGGAAGGTGGCCGGACTCGGCCGAATCAAAATTGGGTGGTTTTCGGCTCGCATCGAGGTGCTGCAGCAGCGACCGCTGCAGTGCTATCGATGTTTCCGTTCGAAACATGTGGGCATGAAATGCACATATGCCGACAAGCCCGATCGCAGCGGTCGCTGCTATAGGTGCGGAGAGGTGGGGAACAGGGCGGTGACGTGCCAATTGCCCCCCCAGGTGCAGTCTGTGCAAGGAGTTGGGCATACCTTCGGACCACTGTTGTGGCACGAGGGTTTGCCGATCCTTCTCCCCCGGGGGAGAAGGGGCGAAGAGAGTCAGGCGGAAAGAAGGCGGGGGAACCGAAATCCAAGTCGATCCCCCCACCTCGGAAGGGCAGGGGAGAATCTGGACATTGCTGCCCAGCCCACCGGGGAGGGAAGTGGGCTGGTTCTTTGGATTTGAGTACGCTCCCCACGGAAGGGCCAGCTTAACCGGAAGAATGGATACTCCGTTCCTCGGCAGGCTCGCCGGTGAGGAGCGGGAGGAAAGGAGTGTCCGGGGGGATCGTCGGACTTTTGGGACCTGATCCCAACTGTCCATCGGGCGGTCCCTAGGGAAGGGGGGACACAGTGTCTGCAGTCGCTGTGTCCCAGTAGAAAATTGGTTTGAGGGGGGCTTCTCCCCCCTCCGAATAGGTGTTCAACGGGCGGGACCAAACAGTCGAGTGCGAGCAGGCGTACCTGTTTGGGTCCAGAACACCTAGCACACGGCAGGGTGTGGGTTTAGTTGGTATGACCGGCCTTCATCTGGGAGAGCCCAACATAACCCTCTTGCCTCTCAGGCGAGGGGAGAGGATATCCATAAGGCGGATTTCCCCACACCTTTAAAAAAAAAAAAGGCTGGCCGAACTGTAATAGCTTATATTCTATGGTGGTTGCCACGGGCATCCAAGGCAGGTGACAACAAACAAAATGTGAACAGTACCTCACAGACTGTAAACCAAGCAACATATACTCAGATTTAATAAATCATATTATTATAAAGCCCTACAGAAATCGTCCCGGGTTCGATTCCCGGCGCGGAATTCCTCATTTTTCCTAAGATCCTACATTTGGGATGCCCGCATGGTGAAAGACGACGAACGCAGTGAGCAAGCGCTGCGAAGACGGTCGCCCGTGAGCAAAAGGACGACGAAGTGAAGTAAGGGGCACATCCAGACAAATCTGCTAGAGAGGGCAGTAGGATGGTGTTCCCGAAAAGTGACGAAGTTGATGACAAGTTGTGTTGATGGCGCTGAGGCCAAAAAGACGATGGCATTGCGACGGACATTCGAGGGCAAATGCCGTAGCAGGAAAAGCGGTAAGAAAAACGATTTATTTAATATATTTGGGCACACGGATAACCAATGTGTTCACAACCGACGTGTTTCTGCCACCGCTCGGGTGATCGTTCTCTTTCAAATTCTTCTGTTATTATCGATCCTCTATTTTCTAAATTTAGCTATATGCAGGGTTGTCTGTTAATATACACACGAACATACATACATCACCCGTACCTTCGCTGTATAGTTCGGCCATCCTGACGATTAACCGTCCAGATTAATCACACAAATTAATGAAATACAATACATGATTTAACATAAATGAGGGTTAGAATTTTTTCTTAAAGTAACAGAGAAATACAAATTAAATTAAATTAAAACAACATTAAAATATCTACACTGTCTAACGAATATAACATAACGAAAGCAGTTTCCTTAATCAAAAAATTTTTTTTACGATTCAGCCGGTTGTCCATGACCGCATATTTGATGCCTCCCATGTCCCTCGATACGGAGTTCTCGATAATTGAAATCCATCAATATCTTTTAACGAATATCGATCATTCTTGAAAATACTATCTATCTCAAAAGGTCCTTTAAATTTTGATATCGTTTTTGCCGATACACCCGATGAAGAGTCGAAGTTCCTTATCATAACCTTGTCTCCGATTTTATATTTTTTTACGGACTTGGAGATCGACTCAGAAAACAAACAAACAAAATGTGAACTCTTCTTTCTTGATGCGATCATATTTTTTTTTTTAATTCAACGAGTACCTCACAACTCACTTTTGGAAATACACTCTATACTCGAATACCGTAAGTTCAAATATAGTTCAAGTTATTTTAACTGATTCAATTCACTTAAAACTCACTTTTACACGTTTGCGAGACTTTAATATTTCGTGTGCACTAGCTCAGATCCCACTTCTGATTTCTGTAGGGCTTTATAATAATATATGTCGCTTGGTTTACAGTCTGTGATATACTGTTCACATCTTGTTTGTTGTCACCTGCATTGATGCCCCTGGCAACCACCACGGAACATAACCTAATACAATTTGTATAACATATTTTAAATAATGAAGCTTCAAACTTATGTATGCGGTTGTTGTACAACCGGGGTACCGGGGTACCCGTATACTAGAAATCATACTTGAGCGAATTGTAAATGCAAATGATAGAAAAAAATTATGCAGAATACAAAATTGCTACTTGTTTATTAACATGAAACATTAAATTATAATAATTAATCATTTACACAATAATTTTCACATATTGTAATGGTGTTTGCGTGTTCGTCACAAACTGGTTTGAAACACTTTTGGCGACTTTTTCTCGTTTTTCTACGTCTTTTAGTAGATTCTGCGTGGCATATATGGCATGATTCTACAATTTTTTTTCTACCAGTTGCATCTAACGGCGGTTGTTCAGAACTAGTCGATATAACGTTTATAGAGTGTGGGGCTACAAAGTATACTATCTATAGCTAATTTGATTGATAAATGTAGCATTACATGGATATTTGAGGCTCGATTTTGTATAGATGGGATACAAAGTTTTTCTTCTGCTAATTGACGAAAAATATTCGGCGGTCATTCGTTCTTTTACGCTGCATATTATTATTTGAGAATTATGTAATGTAGGAGACAAACGCAGCAATATTCTATATTCAATAGTCTCAGATTTTCCCCAAACTTTGCATATTGGTAGATTTATTTCTCCTGTTAATGAAAATATAGCATTATAGGCTCAGATACTAAATAATTTTTGAGATATTTACAATTGAAATTTCATTATACCCGTTAAGTACAGTTTCAGTTGAAGTTATTGTCAAGTGCCAAACGCCGTGGTGGTAACGTACTAGGTTGGTACTAGGAAGGCCATGGTTCAAATCCCTTGTCCTCTTTTTCTATTTTTTCTTTTCAGCTTATCTATTTCAATTGATTCGATTTTAAAAATGAAAAATGATATCTATAGGAAACATAATATTAAAATTTTTTTGAAAAGCAACATAATATGTAAATAAACACTAACTTCATCAACCGTGCCTGAAAAGGAAAAAACAAAACATAAATGACAGAAACATGTGTAAAATTTTTACACATTTTACGAATTTCAATTGTAAAATCCAATCAATTAAAATAGGTAAACGGAAAAGAAAAAAAAAGGAAAAAGAGGACAAGGGATTTGAACCCTGGCCTTCCTAGTACCAACCTAGTACGTTATTACCACGCCGTTTAGCACTTGACAATAACTTCAACTGAAACTGTACTTAACGGGTATAATGAAATTTCAATTGTAAATATCTCAAAAGTCATTGAGTATCTGACCCTATAATGCTATATTTTCATAAACAGGAGAACGAAATCTACCAATGTGCAAAGTTTCGAGAAAATCTGATACCCCATGACCGCGTCTTATCCTTGTAAGTTATGCGAGAATGCTAGTCGTCATCTAGTAGTCCATCTTTTTGTGTCAACGCCAGATTTTGTTGGATTATAGAACATATTGTAGACAGGAGTTATTCATTTTACCATGGAATTCTATTGTAATTTCAAATAATTTTTCGCCAAAATCGTTTAAAACGTATAAATAATAAGAAACAGTAAAATTGTCGCTACTTATCTCATATATCGGGATAGGAAGCTTGGGGTTCCCGGGCACCCCGTTTGTCCAACTACTGTGAACATTCTGGTTGGCTACACAAGGGTTAATGTCTCGTTTTGGAAAAATGGAGTTTGCATTTCCCGACATAAAAGCTCCGCCATGAAGATAAGGCAGTTATAGTTTCTATTTAGTTTTGATGTTAAGCACCCCCTGAAAGAGAAAAACTTACTTTATGAACGCAGTATAGTAGACTAACATTTAAAATCAAATCAGGACTACTTTATTTTACAATAATGTAATGAATCTTGGTTATACTTATGGATCGAAAAACCGCAAACAATTGAAGGACTGCAAAATTAAAAACAAGATCGAATGTCGCGGTTTACATGTAGGGATTCGTTTCATCGGTTCAGTAATCGTCCGCAATACGCAGTGCTACATGGAAGGCTGTCGCTCCTGTGATAACGAATTTCGCGCAACCAGCACCTGTCGTTACGGTTTTATGGTGCCCATAAAGTTTGGTCTACCGCACGTGAATCGTACAACTGGTCAATACGTAATTTCAGCAATGCCGATTCAGAATCACGGTTAAAATGTAGAAATTTCAGGTGGATGATACATAGTATGCGGTGAAGATAGTGGACGATAAACAACATTTTTCAATAAGCGGATGGTAAACTTGTCGAAGTGCTACTTCCTCACCGATTTCAATGAGCTTTATATGTGTTGTCAAGGTCACCACACTGGACCACATTTCCCTATAAACTTATTGGCGGTCGGCTTTAGTTTTCGCGTTATTCGCAATAAAACATTAAATAAATTGAGATTACAAGTACACTTCATTCCGTAAGTTTTGGATATGTTAATATATACGTTCATCAAAAATCTAATCATATCCTGTGAGAACACATGTAATATAATTTTTGATGAATTTATCGAAAAACCACGACCTAACCGGTTTGGTTGCGGTTAAGTTCGTGAGGGGGGCGCGAGAGCGCCTACGAAACATACAAAGATCCATGCAAAGTGCGAATCATAGATCCTACACCCAACCGACTTCAACTATACCTTGTTCTTAAGATCCTGTATATTTTAATTACTATACGGTGACACTTTATCTCAGAATAAAGTGTACTTGTAACTTGAGTATAACTTCAGTTGTTTGCGAATATACCGGAAACTAATCCCGACCACCAAAAACATTAAAGTGAAATATTGTTCTGAATGGAGACCTTGAGAACAAAATTCAAGGTCATTGAAAACAGCAAGGAAGTAGACTTCTACAAGTTTACCAAGTGGATTTATCGATCGGTAACAGTAATTATATATACAGGGTGTTCCAAAAATAGTGAAACTCATTGAATATGGCGGTTCCCGAGGTTATTTAAAGTAACTTTCTCCTCTGCAAAAATAGCCACCTTGGCTTTGTTAAAGAGTTATTAACGAAAAACACAGACCAACCAGAGCGCGGTTAGAGCAGGCACATTCTGGCTCGGCCAATGGCGCCGCCACGCTCAGCGGAACGTATCTATCTCATCCGAGCCGGAATCCGTTCGTTATAGCCGCGCTTTGATTGGTCCTTATTTTTCGTTAATAACTCCTTAACAAAGCCGGGGTGGAAATTTTCGCCAAGGAAAAAGTTACTTTAAATAACCTCAGGAACCATTACAAGGATATTCACGATTTTTGGGTTACCCTGTATAGATTGGAGGCAATCTCACTGATTTCAACGATCTTGAATTTCTAGAATTATTTAAAAATTTCATGAATGATCTAAATTTCTAATGTAGAGTAGAAGGGTTTTCTCAGAAGAGATCGAATCGTAAGGTTGGAAGAATATGCTTTATTACTCGAAGTATGTTCGGTCAAGTGCGAATGCTAACTGAACTCTTTAAAACGTCTGAATTCGAAGGTTGGCCTTAGAGCGCGAGTCGTAGTTGGTCAGCTGTTGTCCTGTGACGAAATATGGGGCGACGACCGCGCGTCATAATATTGTTCGAGGAACGACGCTTTTTCCTCGCTTACTGACATGTATATCTCAGCGCATAGCGTTTCTTTTACACTAATAATAAATAAGGTTTATATGTTTTTACGAAGCGTGTTTAATTTCTATGTTTATCTTGAATAACATACAAATAAAGAAAACAGTAACCAGAAGAGGTTACTGTACATCAGAGTTGGGCAATTTTGCCTCAATTGAGGCAAAACCGGCCCCACCGTAGCGCTAACTGTTCCCTTCCAGGAAACGCCGTGCCGCGCCGTACGGTGGGACAACGAAGACACGAGATATCAGTAAACACGACGACGTGCGCGCTGTATGAAAAAGAGGATGGTGGGGGAAGCAACCCTTCGAGGTGCCCCAACCGTGCCCAAAACTTAAAATAACTCTAGTTGGTAGTTTATAAGAATTTTTTTACTTCAATGTCATAACTTATATTTTACTTTATTCGTTCATAATATTTATCAATTTTATCAGTTGTAATAAATTCATAGTAAATATGCGTAGTACTTTGATATGTAGTATTTAATGTCGCGTAATTATTCCTTGCAAATATCAATAACGATCATTATGACGAAGTATGTTAATATCGTATTTTAAAATCTCATTCAAATACGCGGATGATGGAAAATCTATAACATGAAATGAAATACGTAATGAATGGAAATATATAATTTGGATATTACGTCGCGGCAATCTCTTTTTGTAAGTATTTACCACAAAACGTTCATGATATTTATGAATAACAGTTTTGGTTTAATAAATATCTCATACTGTGTTAGAAACTAATTAAAATCTTTTCAGTACTTCAAAATTCATACGATGCGTTTCCATTAAACAGTAACCATTCATTTTTCATTTTCAATTAAGAACACACGATCGACGTTATCCACATGTGTATTCGTTTAATACTCTCACACGAGATCGAGTGTGCTCGATGCTTGTATTCTTAACTGACCCGTTATGGTTTAAATAACTCACACACGTATACATACCTTTTCGTTTCGAATTATTTTTTCATAGCAGTTATCAATATCAATATCATTATCAATATTCTAAGTCTTTGATGTTCATTCAAAAATTCTAATTTAGCGACGTATTTTAAGTACCCATGAGATACAAATTCACGATTGCATACAAGAGACTGCGATAAATCCTCTTAAACCTATTTTGTTTGTGTGGTACTCGCTAATATTGTATAACTATATTATTTCAATGAAACAATAAGTGAAAGATATTTCATTATAAATTTATCTAAAGCAGATAAAAATGGTTTTCATATAAAAATTACGCACTGAAAACTATTTATAATAATTTTTGTATTTGAATATTATATAATCTTGTTTACTTACGTAAGCAATATTCATGTATTTAGCTACTGTCAATATAATTAGTGAAAAAAATTACTTTAAATTTGTATGTACCAAGGAACTATCATTTGGAGTACATTTTAAGTGAAACACATCAAATAATAAGGAGTTGTTGAGAATGAAGTCGAACAAAATTTCAAATTAGAAAGGGTTAAAATGGCCTGTGCAATTGAAGTGCCACGAGGGACCTGCTGATGGAGGAGCTATAGCTACAAGGAACACTGCGGTCAATGACCTAGTTAGAATAAGGAAGAGGTACGAGTGTCAGTGGGACTGGGTTACGAAGTCAGTAGAGGTATGTGGTAGAGTTGACAGATAGAAACTATCGATTTGAGATAGGTAAGTGTCGATACACACTATTGGTCCGATCAAAGACAGCACACTCTATCGAATTTACAATCAAATTACGCAAAGTTACTTTATAGCGCAGTTTGATGATCTTTCATATTTGAGAAAAAATTTATTTATTTCATACTTATTACCAGGGTTGGGCAAATTTCATTTGAAATGAAATAACAAATAATCATTTGAAGTAATGCATTATTTTAAATACTTTATTATTTTTATTTCACAAATAACGTAAACAATTTATTTTACGTTATTTAATTATTATTTCAATTACTATTTACTATTTACTATTTACTTCAATTAATTATTGATGTAACTAAATTAAATACTAATTTTCGTAATTTAATGATTAAAGTTTAGCTGCAGTCGCTTTCAAAATTTGTTCTTTAGTACAAGAAATAAATAGTATTTCTGAGAGTACAAATTATTTGATCAAATGAAAGATGGAATAAAAAATAACTTGAATTTCATTAGAAATTAAAAAAATGAAATAATTTAATAAAAAAAAATTATTTGGCAGTTCCAATAAACTAACAGATGATTATTGAAATGACGTGTGGGGCACATAGGATGATATGTTAGGTTAACGATTATTTTTCAAATAATTTATTTCGATAATGTCCTAGCCTGCTTATTGCGCAAGGTAGAAATATTATGTTCGTAACAACACAATGTACATATAATAAAATCCTTGATTTTCCATCAATTTTCATAATTATGTTTATTTACGTTACCATCGAAAAATCATTGCTTTAGCGATCAAACGCACCAAAGTAGATGTAATGAACCAATTTTATTAGCTTACAGGTATACAAAATTATGTAATATCTCAATTAGGATTGGAGATTTCAAAAACAAACAAAATTGTAATAGCAATTGAAAATGCAAATAAGTAGAAGACTTTACTTCTGTTACTGAGCTCAAACTGTAAAGACGTACTTTAATTAATTTAACAGGCTTGACCATTTCCGAAATAAATGACTTGAAAAATAATCGTTAAGATAATACATTATCCTATGTGGGTACATGTCATTCTAAATAATCATCTGTTACTTTATTTGTACATCCAAATAATTTTTTAAAAATTATTTCATTATTTGACTTTCATTATTATATAATTTGAATATAGGCACAGTGCCGTGCAAAAGTATCCGGACATCCATTGAAAACAAGTAACCTGTTTAAAATTGGTTCAGACGGCTTGACTTTCTTTTATATGCTAGAAGGATTAGTTAACTAGGTGGTTTATACAAAAAAATTAATTAGAAACTACCATTGGTCGAAATTGCAAAGAAAATAGCAATGGTCATGCTTTTAACTATGTTCTTTGAGCCTATAATGATAATGTAAAATATGTCTTTTGTAGATCTAAGGCATTGTTGAACGTACAAATCTTTGGATTTTTGGAGAATTAGAATTTTTGGGCTTATGGTTCATCTAAACCGCAGTTTCTCACAATTTGTGCCATTTTTAACCATTCATAACAAACATAACCCACAGCAACCTTACCGATTTTGATGAAACTTTGTGGTCAAATATTCTTTTTAAGGAATCTTGACCGGATCGAGAGTAGGGCTATTACTTTCCTTCGAAGGTCGAAGATTTCAAAGCATCGAAATTCGAACCTTCGATTCGTTTCCAGATAATGGATAAAAGAAATAAATTTTCATAATTTGTTTCTATATTCACTATTTGAATTATTTCAATAATTTATTGTTAAGATAATATATTTATAATTTGAATTATCCTTTTGATATCACAATGTTAAAATAAGTGTTTAAATAAATCAATTTTATAATTCGTTTCTATATTCATTATTTGAATTGTTATTTCAATTATTTATTGTTAAAATAATTGTTTAAATAAATAAATTTTTACAATTTGTTTCTATATTCATTATTTGAATTATTTCAATAATTTATTGTTAAAATAATATATTTATTATTTGAATTATCATTTCGATAGTTCATTGTTAAAATAATTGTTTAAATAAATAAATTTTCACAATTTGTTTCTAAATTCATTATGTGAATTGTTATTTCAATTATTTATTGTTAAAATAATTGTTTAAATAAATAAATTTTTACAATTTGTTTCTATATTCATTATTTGAATTATTTCAATAATTTATTGTTAAAATAATATCTTTATTATTTGAATTATCATTTCGATAGTTCATTGTTAAAATAAATAAATTTTCACAATTTGTTTCTAAATTCATTATGTGAATTGTTATTTCAATTATTTATTGTTAAAATAATTGTTTAAATAAATAAATTTTCATATTTTGTTTCTACATACATTATGTGAATCATTTCAATAATTCATTGTTAAAATAATTATTTAAAGAATGTACAAGTATTTACATAATGAGTATAGAAACAAATTTCTATATTAATTATGTAAATACGTGTACATTGTCTAAACAATTATTTCAACAATAAATTATTGATACAATTCAAATAGTGAATATAGAAACAAATTATGAAAATTTATTTCTTTTATCCGTTGACTGGAATCGAATCGAAGGTTCGATGTTTCGAAGTTCCGAAGTTTCGAAGGCTCGAAGGTGCGAAGGTTCGAAGCTTCGGAAAGTAACATCCCTAATCGAGAGCGGTACGGTACCAATAGAGTGAACACGCGCATTTAACACCATGTAATCTATATTTGATCAGACGGTGAGCGGATCGATAGTGTGTATCAACCCTAATAGTTGACATAAATTAGGCTGTAGTGTCCTTGAAAAGCGTCATGAAAACTATCGACCAATTTATCTTACATAAAAAATGGCCCCTCTACTTTGGTCTTAAAAAGTATAAACAAAAATACATTTTTAATACCCCGCATTGAATTATTTGAACATTTTTTACGATACATACCTGAAGTATCATTTATAATGTTTATTAAAAATTGTCACGAATGAAATAGATATAATTACAATTCATATTAAACGTTACGCTATATATACATTACCAAGTATTACATTAAGAAATGTAAAACTTTCAGTTATCATAGCCATTATCATAGTTATCATAGTCGTATCAATGGCATAAAAATAGGGTTGTATATTTAGCATAATGTTTCTCAAGGGTTATTACCACGAAACATTAGTACTGGTGAATAGTTTCTATGTGTTTAGGATGACAATAAAGTAATCATGAATTGATGGTTTTTCAAAATGGAATCATGTTATTGCATTCTTGAGTCACCCACAAGGTGAATTCGATTTTCAGAAGAACGAATGTGGTCTGTGAAAGAGCGAATTTGCAATAAGGTGGATTTGGTCTGTGTACATGTGCCATTAATATTTTCGAGATATTTACATATCAATTACGCGCACACAGAGATAGAGAATGTATACAGGATTGTCCTTTTAAGTAAGGCCACCTAAACATCTCTACAGCTTGTTGTGATGCAAAAAATATTTTTTACGTAATGTGCATGGTGTCAAAGGGCCAATATCTGGCAAAAATATCTTTTCCCCAAGGTCATTTTTTGCGGAGTTATCAAGGTCATCGGTGTTTTTTGACTACATAACTACATTTTTTATTATTACATCGTGTAGCTGATCGAAAAATACATTCAGATATGTATAAGAACATGACCTTGAAATGACCTTGACCTTCGAAAATTAAAGTTTAACGTAAAACTGACGTCCATCGAGATCATAGGCTTTGACCAAGACTCGACAATCAAGATCTTGCGAAAAACTAATAAAATCCTTGAAGCACACAAAATTATTCAACCGAATCTAAATTATAAATTACCACCTAATTGTAAGCTTGTAGTTGCTAATAACCCTTGTGAGGTTGATACAACTTAAAAAAAAAGGTGCGCGAATGTAAATGAACATGTTTACCAACGTAATACTGTTGATAGCTAACGGTTTAAAGACCTGGCCAGTTTCAATTTATCAGTAAATGCACTAGAACTAGAATCAAATAGTATATCAAGAACGACCAACTACCAGAGGACATGAAAAACCGAATAATTTGAACTTGTGCTGATATTGATTCCAAAACAACTGAAAAATCTATACAGTTGGTCATTGCACGTTTTCAGATACAGTATTTCATCGATAATTGTCCACAACACGGGTCTGCGGAGGGACAATTATGCCGGAGGGATATCATTGTTTGAGGTTTGCCGAATGTAGAGGACAGCCGAGCTCGAGAGGTCTCGGTCACCGAGAAATGTAAACATACCTAATTCGAATTTCCAACTTCTTTATTAATCAGTATTGTTTTATGGGACTTCGATGACCATATTTGTGGCATTTTTCTAATAAAAATGATACCAAATATGATGTAGTTCCGATGATATTTACTTGTGTAATCGACGATTAAAGTTTCGGGCGCGAGGAAGGATAGCGTATGGGAAAGAAAGAGAGACCCGTTTTCAAAGTCGCGAAATGTCCCAGTCAGGAAAGTGTGTCTTTAATGTCTTTATCATTTACTCTCTTTGTCTGTCACCAAAACTTACTCCATCGTCAATTAAAAAAATAGATATGTATGTATAATCAGAAAAATTTTGATCAGAGAAATATTACAAATATGATGGTAAAAGTCTCCTAAAAGATTAATTAAAAATGAAAAAGTGTCGTCATTGCATTACCGTTGCCTCACCAATGTCATGTACCTGACCTATACATAATGACCATACACCTGTGTATGATCCGAATTATATCGTGTTTGGTATCATTTTAATCAGAACAATGTCACAAATCTATTAGAAAAAGTCTCATAAAGAAATAAGTAATAATAAAAAAGTTATTCATTGGTAATACATCGTGAGCACGCGCGAGCCTTTGAACTGTGCCGCCGACTGCGTCTCTCCGCGTCTCTTTCTTTCCCATACGCTATCCTCCCTCGCGCCCGAAACTTTAATCGTCGATTACACAAGTAAATATCATCGGAATTATATCATATTTGGTATCATTTTTATTGAAAAAATGCCACAAATATGGTCATCGAAGTCCCATAAAAAATAATGAATAATAAAGAAGTTGGAAATTCGGATTAGTGTGGTCTCACCGATATACCTGAGCCGCATGGTGTCATATTTCTCGGCGACCGATGCCTCTCAAGCTTCACGGCCCCTCAAGGGGGTACACCCCGCAATAGTGGGGATACCTCAGGGACAATTCTGTCGGAGACATTTGGGACAATTACCGGTGAAATACTGTATGTATCACCGTAGAAGGACACCATTTTGAACATCTCTGAAGATGTGAGAAAGTGAGTGTTATCTTTACATATCTGATGATCGTTATATCTAGTATGGCAAAAATTTTTTCTTCGCATTCACAGGTTCAGGAGTCTTGGCCAATGATATTCGACATACGTTTTACGTATAACTTTAATTTTCGAACATCAAGGTCATTTTAAGGTCGTTATTGTACATATCGAAATGTATTTTTCGATCAGATACACGATTCGATAATAAAAAAAATGTAGTTATGTAGTCAAAAAACACCGATGACCTTGATAACTCCGAAAAAAATGACCTTGGGGAAAAATATTCTTGCCAGATATTGGCCCTTTGACACCATGCACATTAGAGATATTTAGGTGGCTTTACTTAAAAGGACCACCCTGTATATAAAAATCGTGTTACTTCAATGTTTGGGACTTAGGGTCCAACTATACTGCCGGGACGTGATTTTTTTTTACATAGGATGGGGTGTAGAGAAAACCCCGACCGTAGACCATATCCTATTTAAAAAAAAATCACGTCCCGACAGAATAGTTGGACCCTTAATCAGTTAGCGTTAACGAAACCTTGTTGGTGGAAATTGTCTGTGACAGCTGTGTCGTTTTAAACGGGAGACTCGTGGATAGGTCGGTCCCTTCTGAAACGCGGTGACGAGATAGCGTTTTCCATGTCCGAAAAAGTAATCGTTCTACACGCAACGTTTTGCCAGAAACATGTGTTGCGATGTCACCGGAGACGAAATGGAAAGAATTTAATCGGCACGAACACGAGACGTTCTGCCGATATACAGTGAAGCCTGTCCTAGCCGTTCCCGAACAGCCTAGGTAAAATACTCGAAACGGCTTTTAATGCCCGCTTTCCCCGAGATCAAATCAATCCGATCACGGCTAGTGTAATTGTAACGAGCGACGACCCGGTCCCAGCAGCCGATGTGCAGACTCAGCTGCGCGACGCGTCTCGATTTCCGTGCATTTTCGCTCCTTTGGTGGCTCGCATCGATCGTCCTGGAACGATAGCGCGTGCCAGTCCCAACCCTCTACTTTTTTCGACCATCGCAACTCGCAACCCACTTTCATTCCGGACAATTTCGACAGCTGCTTTTGATGTTTTCGTATAGTAGCCGAAATGAGACGTGGCCGCGCTTTTTCACGTTTTTCAGGCCGCCCGTTCGTTTCTTCCTGTTTCTTCTTTTTTTTTTAATTGCATACACAACCCAGCACGCGGCAAACGGCCGGACCTCGTTTATTACCGGCCGTTGCAAAATTGTTCCAAAGTCGTGGCGTCACCCGTATCCATTCGCCGTTGCTATCGTTCCTCGGAATTACAGGGGTTGTCGCCCACTGCCCTGACTTCAAGTGGCAGGTAAATGAACCAGACGCAGGCTCGAATTTGCGGTTTTCACCGGTGTTTGTATTTTTCGAAACAGAAGTTGTTTATAAACTTGGTAAGTCTTGCCGCCACACTTTGGCACGATAATACAGCACATCTTACGTTTTTCAAAGTTTTCGATTAAAAACTGATAAAAATACATTTTTTATGGCATTACTGTTTTCGGCATGTCTATATACAGGATGTTCGACGACTGGTGGGAGAAAATTTAAGGCGTCATTCTCCCCGAAAATATAAGACGAAAATGTGGAATAAAAAATTGTGATTTCAGCTTCGGTTTAGGGTTATTAACAATTAAAAATTCGCCTAAAATTCGGCAATCCTACCAACAGAAGTGCGCGTTGCGTACATAATTGACACGCACAACAGTCATGTATGAAGTGACAGATACATGCTTACCTTGGATGTCAGTTGGGACACCAGCAAGGTGAAAATGTTTTAAGAATTTGTAAATTATCGTTGGACGACATTGAACCTGCCTACTGGTTAAAATCCACAAGGGCATTTCTAATAGCCGCCCTATGGAATTATCGAGAAGAGGTGGTCAATGCCTCTTCACTTTACAATCAGGTTCACAGAAAGAACATACACGTGATCACTATAAAATTGCTCCCGTACATTGTTTGTGTTCATAAATGTCGAATGAAGTCTTCACAAGTGCAAGTATAAAACTTACACACTACCAATTCACGTTTGAGGCACGCGAATTTAATTTTCGCACACAGAAGAGAAAATATACAGTGGTGTCGCGAAGAGTGCGACAAAGCGGTTTGCACTAGTTGCGAAGATGTTATCCCTCCTACTTGGGAGTATACTCCTCGAGAGGCTAAGAAGCTCGACCGCACTACTCGGCCGAGAAATATAACATGATACGGGTCAGGTTTATCGGTGAGCCAAGACTAATGCAATGAAAAACTTTCTTGTTTATTATTTTTTCATGAAACTTTTACCAACATATTTGTGACATTTTCCTGATTAAAATGAGACAAATATGACATAATTCGGTGCATTTTTACCTATGTAAATTTGTACTTTACAAAGTTATTGTCGCCAATTAGACATGCAAATACGCATCAAATTATGTCATATTTTGTCTCATTTTAGTCCGAAAAATGTCACACGTGCGTTGGTAAAAGTGTCATAAAAAACTAATAAAAAACAAAAACGTCTTGTCATTGCATTAGAATTGGATCATTTGGCTTGACGCTGGCGGCAATAGATACAGGAACCTCGAGGAATCGTGTACCGACTGTAGAAAGCGAAATTTCGGACCAGAAGTCGTCGCACTGTTCGCGGCATTACCGTGAGTGAAATTAATATGTCTTTCTATATACACAAGTAGAGAAGATCTGAGTGTAACGTTCTAAGGAAATATGTCTGTGTGTTGTATTATACACGAGCGATTAAAAGGCGTTGATTAAAAATCGACCAAAATTACCCAAGACCAATTTTCCTGAAACTTTGCATATTGGTAGCCCTTTGGGTCTAACATTGATCCCGTGCAAAAACTTTTTCCCAGAACTTCACGGTTACGGGGGGGAGGGGGTCAAAGTACGTATTTTGCGAAATCTATTATGTGCTGTAACTTTTAATAAAAATAAGATATTGACCCGGCACTGATACCAAAAATTCATAAAAAATTCAAGCTTTCCAACGGTGTATAAGTTTATGTAATTTATTTATTGCTAACATAATTTTTTCACGTTTTTCGTGTTTTTCAAGGTGTAAAAAATTCAGAAAAATTGCAATTCCCAAATAAAGTATCGCTTGATTTTAACCAAAAACGCTGCATTAATAGTACATTTCATGCCCTTTCGAATGGTGTTTGTCATACCTTGGGGAAATTATTCGTTTTTGAGTTATAAAGTAAAATGTGAGTAGAAGTTGAGGCGCGCGGTCAACTACACAACCTATATATTCATTTCAAACGTGGAAAAAACGCTTCCTGTAATTATATATACTCTTTGGAAGCGATAGTTCGTACATTTATTTAAATATACACATGTTCCGTCCCAAATGGTAAATATATTACCTTCATTTTCCTGAATTTTGTTTGAATGACGAACTATATTTGATGTCTCTTGTTTTATTTTCTCTCTTGTTATGTTCCTCAAAAAATGAGGAACAAATTTTGAGATAATAATATCTCGCACTTCAGAAATTATTCTACATACCGTAGGTTGTGACTTATTTATCATAGCTGCAATGTCTTTTTGAGACGAACCACGATATAAATGCATTAAATAAATTGCCACCTTGTATATTAAGTTAGTGCCCTCACTTCTATTGAAACAGTATTCAGTTAAGTTTTGTAGTTCGTTTTTTTTAAAGCCAGTTCAGGTTTTTAATTCGCTGTTGTGTAATTTATCAAAAAAATTACATTCATATGGTTTATTTTCGTTGAAGTTCCGTAACTGATCAATAATATTTACAATTTAATTTATTGATAACGTTGTTTCGTTTTGTAAATTGTCCTGTAGTGCAAGTATCGAAGATTGCTCTATACTGTCGTTTGTGATATGCCTTTTGCAACATTCTAATCTTTCGTGGATTATAATATGATCATTTATCAATATTTCTGTCCTTAATCTTTTATTAATAAAAGAAAGATTTTTTTCTTCAACACCTCTACAACCAAAGATGCACTTCGAATGACACTTAGGAGCTGCTTATTGGTAAAGTGGCGGAAGATTCAGTGTCCCATCCCCTCTCTACTGGTAGTGAAGGTGATATTACACCTTGGAAGCTTGTTCCAGCTTCTTGGTCATCAGTATTTGAAAATGGAGATTCTCAAAAACATTTTTTACAAAACACTTGATTTGATTTAAGTTTCTTCTCCTTCTTCGTTTTTTTAAAAAAAAAATGCCACATTTTTCGCATTTGTTAGAACTCACATTTAGTTATTTCAGTTATACTAATCACGTTTCCTATTAGTCACATGTACTGTCAGAAATACTGTTATTTAGACTATGCACTACACTATGTAACTTATACACTACACCGTTATTAATAAAAGAAAATTAAAATAATCCAATATTCTAACGAAATGTTGCGCACATACAAAATTCTTTTACAGACGATGAATCTTCACGACACGACAACGAAAATGAAACTGAATTACCACGACAGCAGTAATCTCAAAGAGCGAAACGTGAAAAAATGAACACATCTCGTAAATACTTGATTTCTCTCTCGAAATTCTAGATGGTTGCGTCCGATGAAAATGATTGTTTCTTTTAGTCGTTTAATTCTGGGTATCGATGAAAGAGAATAGTTTCGTTTCGGAAAATCTTAAAACACTGTATGTTTCGTTTGAGATTATTAAATACTGTCGTGAATATAAATAGAAACAAACTGAAGAAGATATGTTACCTGATACTTGTATAATAAGATATAATATAAAATAAGCAATATCTGAAATTTCTGGTATAATTATTGTAAAATATATCCAATGTGTTCCACTGTTTCAAAACAGTAGAATTGATAACAATAGCATACCTGTGTTATGTACAGTGTATATATAATCATAGAAAGCGTTTTTTCCACGTTTGAAATGAATATACAGGTCGAGTAGTTGACCGCGCGCCTCAACTTCTACTCACATTTTACTTTATAACTCAAAAACGAATAATTTCCCCAAGGTATGACAAACATCATTCGAAAGGGCATGAAATGTACTATTAATGCAGCGTTTTTGGTTAAAATCAAGCGATACTTTATTTGGGAATTGCAATTTTTCTGAATTTTTTACACCTTGAAAAACACGAAAAACGTGAAAAAATTATGTTAGCAATAAATAAATTACATAAACTTATACACCGTTGGAAAGCTTGAATTTTTTATGAATTTTTGGTATCAGTGCCGGGTCGATATCTTATGTTTATTAAAAGTTACAGCACATAATAGATTTCGCAAAATACGTACTTTGACCACCTCTCCCCCGTAACCGTGAAGTTCTGGGAAAAAGTTTTTACACGGAATCAATGTTAGACCCAAAGGGCTACCAATATGCAAAGTTTCAGGAAAATTGGTCATGGGTAATTTTGGTCGATTTTGAATCAACGCCTTTTTCTTTTATTTGAATATATTCTTTGTGAACACTTGTGGTGATTTCATTCAACATTTATGGTCACAAGTGTAAGGAGGCTGAGGCTCGACACGACGTCCGTTGCTCGCTCGCAGGGAACTAACTGACAACGTTATTAAGAAACTATAACGTAACGATCGTTTGTTAACAAAACACACAATGCTCAAATCAATAAAAACGTACATAACGGACAAATCAATTAAAACATACATAACGGTATCAATCAATAAACATATATACCGACAGTAACAGCAGTCATCCATACTGTGGTATAAACATTTTCTTACAATTGGAATATACGGCTACAATTTTATAGTGATCACGTGTATATTATTTATGTGAACCTACTTGTCCTTCTCGATAATTTCATATATTATTACTATGTGGAAGAATATTTTTAGAAATCCTATTATTAAAAATCTCACAATTATTAAAAGTCCTATTACTAGGCTTCCGGTAGATAAAACGTTACAGTTATGTTCCCCAAGCGTCCATCTAAAAAAAAAACTATAAACATAACGTGAACGATAAGTACCCGACTAGAAATTTCAGTTAGGCAGGCATTAGGTCCGCATTAGGCTAGCCTAATTTGGTCATTAGGCCCGCATGCGGCATGTAACGCGGTATCCCAACGCCCGCCTAATTGGGAAAGCCCAATGCGGCCCACATTAGAAAATCCGCATGAGGCCCGCATTGGGAAAGCCGAATTAGGCTCACATTAGGATAGCCTTAGTAGGCCCTCATTATAGGAGACGTTAATGAAATCTTCCTAGTAGCACAAAAATATTGCATAAATATCTTTTTCAAATATTGGAAAAATATTTTTTAAGCCACACTTTTTAATATGAAAAAAGTATTAGACGAAATATTATATACAGATACAGGAAATATGAAATAAATGTTAAAAAAATGTAAACTAAATATTCATCAAATGTGAAAGAAATATTTAAAATATATAAAGTAAATATTCAGAAAATATACAAGCGATATATAAAAACTGTAAAATAAATATTTTTTTTATATTCTATGAATAGCTAGCCCATATTTTTTAAACATTTATTTAGCAATCTTTTAAATGTAATGTTTATGCATTATTATTATTCTTTTACTTCGATTCCAAACGCGAATTGAACGACGCGCCTTCCCCGGAGCGGTCACTCATCCTCTCTTATTACATGGGGCTATGACATAGGCCCAATGTTACTGATCTATATACTATGGATACGGGATTCGGGTTCTGGAAATGTACCGAATTGAACGTAGATTTGGATGCCAGCGCCGCTATCGGTCGACCGGTGTACTGTATCCTCCGTACTCCACTTCACCTCCGTGATCCTCTATACTTTGCCATGTGTTTGACTCCCTCCATGTGGCGCTGCTTTCAATCGAGTTGATTGGACATCGTCGACACTTTTTATTTCGTAGCGTGTCAATGGCGTACAATCAACTCAATTGAAAGCAGCACCACCTAGAGGGACGCAAACACATAGCGAAGTATAGAGAATCACGAAGGTGAAGAGGAGTACGAGGGGTACAGTACACTGGTCGACTGATAGCGGCGCTGACATCCAAATCTACGTTCAATTCGGACCAAAAAGCTGTGTAGCTGGCTTATGGCAATACCGTATCCATAGTATATACAGGATGGCCCACATAACTCTGAACAGCTCAATATCTCGAAAACTATGCCATCGATTTTAAAGTTCTTAGTCTTAAATTGCATGGAACTGAAGGGCCTTTCTGACTACATAAACGTGAAGTGGCCTCCCTTCCCCTTTAACGGGGGAGGGGAGGTACCTTTGTAATTTTAAATGGAACCCCCTATAAAATGTTACATATTTAGATTCTACCGGAAAAAACAAGTCAATTTTGTCTGAAACATTTTTTTGTCAGATACTTCCATGATGAGATATAACAGTTTGAAGTTTCGAGTTGTAGGTACTTGAAGCTCTCGGAAATAGCGTTATATATATATATATATATATATATATATATATATATATATATATATATATATATCAGTGACCTATGTTGGTGAACCTTGGTGATCTGTATATGATGGTGTTTCCAATATTTCTATCCCTTCGAATCATTAGAAAAATTCGTTTTACCAGTATTTCAATTTCGTCTAACCATAAAAGTGGCACCAAATATAGATCAATAGTATACTACCGTTTAAAAGGAAGTGTACACTTTGGAAGCAGCTGAACAGAATATCTTACGGAACTTTGTTGTTTCAGATTTTTTATTATAATAAAAGTATGACTTAGTATGAAGATTGAATTTAGGAAAGCGGAAGAAGCTAGGAAAAAAGGCAAAGGAACAAATGATATGTAATAATTAATATTTTAAATTTTCTACGACGTCTGAAATGTGCACTAATTAAATTATGAACATTATATGTACAAAATTCTCTGCCATAAAGACCAGAACAATTATCAACAAACTTAAATAGTATTCCCCGAAGTGTGCTCTCTGCGTTTGGATATATCTTATGATTTAATAAATTTCTAATAGCGGTAGGAAATAATAAAAAGTGATGCGGGCCTAAAGACCAATGCGGGCCGAATGCGGAAGTCATTAGGAACGCCGAAGTTAGGCATTCCTAACCGGTGCCGTATGTGGCCCTAATGGGGATTGAGGAACGCACGCCTAAGTTAGGCGTTGAACGGTAGGGTACATATTTTACGGAAGATGTCATTCTTTTTGACAATTTATTATTATCTGACATTCCGAACTGTAACTTGCACCAATGACCGAGTAATTTTTTCATTACCCCTAAGCAACATAAATGCATACAATCTAGGGAAAATTGTTTTATTATATCGAGTTTAATTACACTTAACACGTTCATCGCCCACTCAACAATCAGGAAAATTACACTGAATCAAAGCAACTCATTCAACAAAACAAAAACTGAGAAGTTTAATATTCTGTTGTTAATTTACCTAACTTAGGCGTGCATTCGGCAATCCTCATTAGGGCCACATGCGGCACCGGTTAGGAATGCCTAATGGTTTCCGCATTAGGCCCGCATTAGTCCTTAGGCATGCCTAACTGAATTTCTAGTCGGGTAGATTGATGTAGTAATATCTGATGAACGATCTTGTATATTATCAGTTTGACATACGCTATAAATATAAAAACTCATCGTTGCATTATGCAAGTCCAAACTTTGCGTCCCGCATTCGAAAAAAACTCACTTTCTTATTAACACATTGTAAAAGATCTTTTGACACGACGAAGTTTGAGAAAGTCATCCCGATATCGTTAATAAATTTAATTAAGTTGTGTTCTAAATCGTATGGTGAAATACTATATACAATGAATTGGATCGATCTACGGCGCACCACTGTACGTATGTACGCGAATATCATGGAAATGGGAAAATTGGCGGCAGTTTGAGGTATTCGTATGAGGCTTTCATTCCGGTTTTGAAGTTTCATCAAAATCGTTAAAAAATACAGGCTCATCGGTAACAGGTAGAGCAAACGAAAAGGGGGTAATTCTACCTTAAAAAAAGATATATCGGTTATGCAAGTTCGGCGAACAGGCGTGCTATTGAATAGTGATCGTCTGACGCGTCTGTTCATGATCTATCGCTTCTACTTCATACAAATGTTAAGCTCGCGAACTTGGCGGGTATTCAAAGTCGATTTTCTCGAAACAGAGTCTTATATGAACAAATTTTATTCTACATTTTCGACTTATTTTTTTATGTAGAATCACCCTCTTTCCGGTTGTACCACCAGTCACGGTACGATCACTCTGTATTTATTATTTCTCTGTGTGTACTATTACTCTGTATTTACTATTTACTATTGTAAAAGAAACGCCGTGCGCCGAGATATACATACCTATGTCAGTTACGCGAGGAAAAAGCGTCGTTCCTCGAACAATATTATGACGCGCGGTCGTCGCACCATATTTCGTCGCAGGACAACAGCTGGCCCACGACGACTCGCGCTCTAAGGCCAACCTTCGAATTCAGACGTTTTAAAGAGTTCAGTTAGCATTCGCACTTGACCGAACACACTTCGTATAATAAAGCATATTCTTCCAACCTTACGTTTCGATCTCTCCTCAGAAAACCCTTCCACTCTACACTATTTCGCTTGGGAAACGTATGTCAGTTCGATGCCCGTTTTGTTATCCTTCGTGATCTCCATAAATAAAATATTTCGGTTTATGTAATCACGGAAGGTTGAATCTAACTTTTGATTTACCTTGTGCGCAACTTCCTGACAGAACATGTAACAGTATCCATAGTATTGCGCATGCTTTTCATCTATTTTATTAACCCCTTGGCTACCATCGACGAGATATCTCGCGATTCAATGTTGTTCATGCAGCGGCACGGACGAAATAAATATCTTACGAAGCAAAGCCGTTCGTACGACGCGACGCCGCGGACGAGATATTCTGCAAGTCTGTTTTTCTATGTTTACAGTTAAATGTCATTTACAGATCAGTAGGGGCATTGTATTTCTTACCTGTGTGGAAGATATTTTCAGTTTTCAGTTAGTACTTGGCAGGTATATACTGTATTTGTACGTGACGATGGTTCGACGAGTAAGAAACCAAATAATCAGTGATAGGGATAGTGACTACGAAGATATAGAATTATGTGTAAGTGATGATGATGTACCATTACCTGAAAGATAACGGAAGTTAGTGGAACAAAGAAAATGGAAGATTCAGATAGACCTAAGAAAACGTTGAGCAGTGTGTAAGAAAAATGGTTAAAATGTCTTTTAGATACCCAGTTTGTCAAAACTTTTTTTATGCAATCCTATAGATTTCGACAAGAAAACGCCGAAAATGAAAGTCTTATTGCCAGGAGTTCACTGGTTCAGAAGTTATACGCGTGTGAAGTTGAGCCGTTTTAACTAACCGCAAACCAACTTGGACTATTGGGATCTGACATTTTGAATGGCGCTATCTGCTGCCGAAAAGTAGAAATACTGTAAGCTTGGCTTGGCTTGGCTTATGCAGCTTACAGGTGTTAATTATAGTATAAACTTACGGTGTTAAAACAGGTGTTAATTAAAAATAACATTATGGAAGTTCCAATTTTTCCACCGCGTAGCAAAAAAAATTTTGATTACTGTGCAGTGAAAGATTGTGATGGTAGAGCGAGCAAAAATTTGTTGCACCGTTTCCACACTTTGAAATTAAGTATGTGAAGTGAACTGCTTGAAATTTATAAGACCTCCATTTTTAAAATATACGAAACAATTTAGCAAAGAACAGTCTATTTTAACAGCTAAAATAGCTAAAGCTAGAGTGCATATTGAAAGATCTAACCAAAGTTTAAAGACTTTCAAAATTCTTGGTTCACTGATGCTTGTGGCATTGGTGCCTCTAATAGAAGACATTTGTACAATTATTTGTGGAGTAATTAATATGTCCCCATCAGTTCTAAGGGATCAGTAATTTATGAAATTATAATTGTAAATTTAGAAGGTATATTAAAAAACGAATTTTCTTTCTGTAGGATTTGTACGTGCCCACTTACAAGTTTCAGCTATACTTACAAACATTTTAAGTAAAAACAAAAAAGAAAATATCCAGACAATGTTAAGACCAAGCACTTCGTCGCCATATTGGATAGCTATATATATTGTCCATGCCCCCATGTCAGATCCCAATACCGCTCAGTACTACTTAGCCGATGCGCTGAACACCCACCATCTATCCAGCGTATACGCTCAACAGTCCTACCTCTACCACCCAACGAATATCCAATATGGCGACGCTCTAACCTGTCAAAAATGCTTAAAATTGCTCATGTTTACACGTGTATAATTTTTTAACCAGTGAACTCCGGTAACCAAAACTTGAATTTCGTGTACTAAAACTTACACGTCTATCGTTTTTTTGTCAAAGTGTGTAGCATCACATACAGAAAACTTGAAAATTTTTGGTGCTCTAAAATCCAGTTCAGCCAAAATTATTTTTAATCGCAAAAGAGAATCTAATGAAATTTTAGATTTTTTTACATTATAACTTACTCTAGTGAAAATCTTTCGATATGAACAACATTGAATCGCGAGATATCTCGTGTGTGGTAACCAAGGGATTAAGACAAGAACTATGAGAACCATCAAAATAATTGATAGCGAATTATTTAATCCATACTTATTGAGATTTCAAAAGGCGTATTTATGGGAAATTTCTTGGCACAATCCTTCAAATTCCTTCAAAATCAATTAATAGTAGTTTAATTTTAGATCAAATTCTTTTATTCATCAAATTGAAGATTCAGTACTTATTTATAACACGGTGGAAATAGACAGCAACTAATTATTTTCATGAGCAGATTCTATATTGATTGTTTGTATAATAATTGGCAAATTCCAGACGAAATTGTGGCGAGTCAATTTGCTCACCTAATATATTATGATAACAGTCGTTAAAAATAACAATAAATTTATTCGTGTTACTTTTAAGACGTAATGTAAGATAGACACTTCTAGTGCTTCGTAGATCTAGTGTTAAATGTAACTGTTTGGTAACGGATTAAATATTCTGTGTCTGTCAATATTTTCATAACCTGTAACCTCAATTTGTCGTTCTTCATTTGAAAATATGATTTCCTAGCACGTATGAGGTACTCTTTTTAATTGGAAATGTCGGAAAGTAAGTCGATAACTCTTCAAACATATTCCAAACTCCTAGTGACGCATTCACGGGTTTATACTAAAACCGTAATCACTTCTCGACGTCAGTTGTTTAAAACCATTAGACAAAACGTTAAATTACTTTCTGTTCTGTGGATGTATACACGATCCTTTATAGTCTGTAGCATTCTTAATTTCTTATTTTAAAAATAGAATGAAGTTTATGTTCTTCCATATAGTAGGAACCATATAAATTGTTAAAACATTTGATGAATTTAATACAATGAAATTCACGTAATCAGTGAATATAAATATTGCTAATTCGAAGGAATTTTCATAAAGTGTAAATATCAATATTAGCACAGAAGATGCATTTGTAAGTACTGTAGCATGTTATAAAAATATTACATCTCACAAAAAAAATTAAATATATTTCAATAAAGCGTACAGTTTTTGGCAATTAAATGTAAACATATTATAACCATTACAAACATTAAATCGTACATGCTGTATCTAAATAATATGCTGTCTGTCTCTTCTGAGCGATATTTTTACGTATATTATTTTACCACACTCGGAACGATGATAATCTGCGAGTGACATATTCTAAGAGCATGAAGCATGTGGCAACATTACTCTCGCGTAGTCATGTAATAGTTTGTCGCGTAATTGTCGTAGTATAGCGTCTTGTGTCATCCTGCAGCAATAGAAGACTCCTCGCGTTGACAAGACTAGGTTGTATTTCTCGCAATTTATCGTACCATTCCATGAAACATGGCGCTATACATATTACCATGACAGTTTAGTCTTCATCTAATAATTCAAAATATATTATTCTGTCTATCACTCAAACCACAGCGCGACGTAAGAATAATTTGCTTCGTAATTACTACTTTCAACTCATCAATAAGTAACACTATTACACTATACGATATTATAATTCTCTAGAAATGTATACATGTTTATATTTCTACAATTTCTTTGTTTGTCTTCTTCATTTCGTTTATGACTTCAAGTATTCGAAAATTTTAAATAATTACCATATTTTAGTTTTCTTTTAATGTAAGCGACAAGAAATTAATTTTAGTGTATGATGAGTATACTCGTCACTAATTTACACTAATTTAAACTACTGTATTGAACGATAATTGAAAGTAGGAAGTTTCTTTAACTTCTTTAACCCTCGGACAGTGGACCATCTTCACAACTGTAAAATTGATATTAGTCAAGGCCATTCGCAGCTTTTATTAAAAATTTTTTAACATAACCTTTCGACGATATTTCTTGTAGACCCATTAGTCTTTCTAATATTCCTAATGTAACATTTATTTACGCAATTCAATCGGTAGAAATTGAGCAATTAAATATCGACTGTAATAGTTTGGAGTAATATTTTGATTATTCAGTCTGAAATGATATACTTAACAGTATTCTACTAATTTTTTACGGAATTTTAGAACGATTCCAGAGTGATACTTTGTGATCTGAGTAAATGTGATACTACTTACAGATTAATGTTGTAAAAAATACGCTCTAAAAGTGATTTTACATGAATAGAAAATTTATAGAAATTACAAAGATTCTATGACCTCGTTGTCAAAATATCGCGTCATTCAAGATGCGTACGTTCGGAAAACTTTAAACAGGTTTTTCTGGACACTCAGTGTTTCAGCCTCGACTACACTTTTCTCTGAGACTATTCCTTTCATCGACTTGTCCTCTAAAACACATATTTTATATAGAATGGCTCACTTACATGGGCGCACCTAAATATCTCCATCATTTATGGTCATATAAAAAAGCTCATGAGGACACAGTACCGCCATTTTAAGGGATGCGTTCAATGGTGGAAAACCATATTTTTTAGAAATTATTTTTTTCCAAGATTTTTCAAGATTTTTGAACGATGTTCTGTATAGTATATTTTTGGCATAGTTTGAGTTAAAATTGTCACTATTACAATGATAAAGATTTGTCTAAAGTTTTAATATTGATTACTTATTTCTATACCAGATCTTGTAGTACATTACTAAAAATTGTTCTCATTAATTGTTCCTACAATTTACGGAGTCTGCACCAGCTCCGGGAAGTTGGTTCAACGCAGTTTCCGCTTTGAACGTTTTCTTAATTGCCCAAGTTGTTAAAAGCTTGAGTAAAGTCAGGCTTACGGAGAGGACGTAGACATTCTGTTATCGTAAAGATTTTATTCCAAAGGTATCAATTAATGAGAAACGTTGCTCGCTAATTAGTCGACGAATTTAATACACGCCAACAAATATTTTAGTTATAGAATTAGTGAATTTTAAGGAATTTTCAAAAGATTAAACATTCTGTATAGAACAATGCACAGTGCTTTGTCCTAAAATTTGATCTAACAGATTTCATTATTACTGCCCAAGTTTTATCCTTGCACAGAGACAATTTTTTTAATAGGTGAATTTATTTACAAATACCTGTCTCTGATTACAAAGACAATACAAATGTTTGTATCGTTGAAAGAATCATGTAGTTTCTAAGTAATGTTCGATTCTTCTCTAATTATACTTGATTAATGATCGCACACTTTGACAATAATAGTTGATAATAAACTGAGTAAATCCATTCTAATTAATAACATACGATGTTCCTTTTATGCAATACATCTACATAAATTATTTTTATTATAAACAAGTATCTGATAATGGTTTTTATGACTCGAAGACGCGCACTTGGCAATAATGGAAAAAGATCCATTATGGAAATTTTGGACGTTATTCGACACAAGGAAGAAATGCATTCTATTTTCATTCTTCACAATCGGATTTATGCTACAAAATTTGCATTAGCGTCCAATGCGTGCACAGTATACTGGTCCGGTGTTGTTAATCTGCTCCCGAATTAACGAGATTAGTTTTTCAAGTACTTTTCCCGCATACTAAGAATATGCTGCGTTTCTTGGCTAGAACATTGTGTTATACAATAGTATCGTGTTTTATGCCACTCATACAGGACATACAGGAGATAACACGGTTATCTTGTCCACGGTTATTTTGCAAAATCGTGTAGCTGTAAGTACCTGACAGAAGAAAAACGTGTTTAATGAGAGAGAACCTGTGGGGTTATAAAAGCCAGGAGGATAACGAACAGCTTTCTCTCAACATGATAAATTCCCTTTCCTTACTTCAGTTTCGAACTACCTCTAAAAAGCTCCGCTCATAAAAGCGACGCATTAGTATGTATCTTTTTGCGGTACATAATAATATTAAACCGAATATTAATTTATAGTGTAACGTGTTAGAAACCGCGAAGAAATTACAGAGTTTCAATAAACGGTTCAAAATACAAGAACATTACGATTGGAAAATATGCACATCATTTACTGTTTTATTACGGTATGAAATATCAATCATGATTTTCAAACAATTTTAAACACTTGAGTAAATATATTTAAATATATACAGGGTGGGCATCATAAAGTGTTACAGGCGAATATCTACAAAAATGTTACGCAAAAATGTTTCAGATGAAAGTTGGTCTGTACCGAGTGGGACATCACGTGTTGTAACTTTTATTTTTCTCGTTGGAAACGCCAAGGTGAGATGAAGGTCAACTTTCTTTTTTTTAAATGGAATAATATTTTTTCTTTATCCACCATCACATAGTGCGTTTTAAGATGAGTTCAATTACCTATGATTCAAGGTCATTCAAGGTCAAACTTGCAGGGAAATGCAGGAAGGTGTGATCGTTTTATTTGTACTTTAGTTCGTGCCTTCGAACTTTCACACCAAAACAATAACATGTATTCAGTATCAGCATTACTCAGGACAACATCAAAGTCATTATCAATGAAATGAAAACAAACGTATTTATGTATGTTTAGGTTTGGACAAAGGGTCCTGTGCGACGCTGCGCCGTACTAGTTACAACCAGTTTTGCGATCACAGCGGATCGGCGGACTCGCGGCCGTGAGACACTTCTCGAGCCATCTCCCTGGCAATTTGGGAATTAGGCGTCTTGACGTCTCACTCTCGCGTAAATTTGACGTCACGCGATGAGTCATCGTGTTTCGCGGTAGCGAGCCCGTCGACCGTTAGATTCCAAAAATCGACCCCAGAATTCTCCGAACGCTCGTTTCGATCGGCACGAATCTCTCAAACTTCAAGTCGCCATTCGCGCAATCTCAATCTCGCTATAGACATTAGGTCATTACATTTAACTCAGTTCATTCCATCCTCGTTAACTTCTGTGCATCATTTAATTTATTGCCATAATTCAGTACATTTCATACAGTGTTTGTTGTCGTGACATTTCCGTTATCGTTTTCTTTGTGTTACATACATTTGACTGTTGAACGATCTCGTTCGAATAAAGAACATTTACAAAGAGTGTGTGTTATTTCCTACCGCGCTCCTAAACAATGTATTACTGTGCTCTTCGGCAAGATAGTCAGTTTACTTTCATTACAATTCGAGCTAAAGTATCCTTTGCTGAACGATAGTACTTAAATAAGTGGTGAAAATAGAAATGTATTAAAATTTCTTTGAAGCACCGTATGAAAGAAACGATATTCCTTATTTTCGACTAGATTTTATGTGAGGAATCCCCTTGCCGGTTGTAAAACGATTTCGCAAACACCCTATACATACAGCTTACGTAGATCTAAAAAAGGCATATTTTTCATTATGAGCTCAGATAAAGTAGTAAAAAATCATGACCATTACTTTTTTCTTTGTTATTTTGACCAATAATAATTGTTAATTAATTTATTTTATAAATACCCTAGTACGTTAAAAAAATCAATCGGTAATGTCTAATTTTAAAATTGAATTTTTAAATTTTTAAATTCGTTGTTAAAGGGTGTGCCAATACTTTTTTTACCCACTGCACATGTATTACTCCGATGGCACTCACTGTGAAAATGTGGCAAATCACACATTTTCTAAGATGTAAGTTTTCCTTTGTTAACAAACGAGAAGATCTGCAAGAACGATTATTAGATTCGTAGATTCGAACGGCCTGCAAAATGGGGGTGGCCAAATCAATCATGGCAACACGAATCCCCTGTTTTCTCCTTCGGAGTTCTTGATCGAAATTATCTCGTCTGTGCATGACCCGCAGCTCCAGCAGCTGACTTGGCTGTTTGCTTTTGTCCTTTTCTCTGCGACCTCCTTTTTGTTCGCGCCGACACGTTGTCCGTTGCATGTCCTTTCACAGTATACCCAGGCCCCATCCAATGCAGCCGGTGCAACACGCCATTCTTTATTCGTTAACACAGAGTGTTACGCTCGCGCCCCGGCATATACGTGCATACCAAAATGGCATCATTTCACCCCCTACCGCTTCCTGCCGTTCCAATCGCCGTTTTGTCCGATCTCGTTACATTTCAGGTTTCTTCGTTAACGAAAAACTGTTACGCGAACGCCGTTTAACTAGTGCGTTTATTGTCAGGATTCAATTCCCGCTGAAAACACCAGTTTCGCTATTCCCAGTAGTTTCGTCGCAGAAAGTGTTAACGAGCCGAAACGCTTACACATGCTCTACTAAGATTGTTCGCTTTAACCCTTCACGCTCTGTTGGCTCCGCTACGGAGAAATCAAACAAATTTGTTTAAAATATAATCGTAGCGTTAATTAAAGAAATTTTAGCGTCAGTTAAGTTGTACAGGATGGTCTACAAATTAGTTCCCACAATTTTTGAGGCACTTACTAAAAGTTAATCAGGGTTTAATGGTCTATAAAATGTACAATGTACTATTTGAGAAAAAAAAATTGATTTCATTGAAAAGCCAAGGTCAACTTGACATTTTTAAATGACGCTATGCAGATCTGACTACACTGCTATTTAGGCGATTTCAATATGAATTCAATTACCTACTGTACTGTGATCTTGAGTTGAACTTGAAATAAGAAATTGGTATTATATAGCAACTCTTCTTGTGTACCAAAGCTTTGCCATTTATTTTATTACGATAAAGAAATTTTAATTAACTCACTTATTTGTATTCGAGATTATTCACGTGATCAGAATGATCTTTATATACAGGGTGGGACATATACATACAGTTACAAGTTTTTTTTAATATTTTCAAATTTTTCTTTCTCTATATCTTTTGCACTGTGTCGAACAAAACATGCTCCAATTTAATATTATTGTACAAGTATTATTAGTTGTGTACATGAATACGACAACTTCATCAGAAATGAGATTAATGGCAGATGGCTGAATTAAAGACGTTGTCAGATATCAGACTAACAAAAAATTAATATATTTATTGCATCGACAGCTCCAATTTCAGTCTGGGTTTACGCTACGGTCGAATTAGCTGAGGTCATTTTTTAGATAATCTCCTATTGCCTCTTTAACATTACTTTACGACCAGGGTACGGCTGGAAAGTGTTAGCGGATTTTCATGGGAAAATCCGCACGGCCGCACAGTGGTCCCGATCGAGAAATACGGGGACATTTTGGTATAACTTTTAAACTATTAAAGATATCGAAGTGAAATTTGGAGTGAAAAATATTAACAAGAATTCATTTTTAATACTGTAAAATGTAATATACTTTATGTTTATTTAATAGCCTTTCTTGCAATTTTCAAATATGTATACAAGTGTAACAAATTTTAGCACTTTTTTTTTAAATAAACAGGTCCAAATTAATTAATTAGTTAATAATACTCTTCTACTTGTTTAATGAATCGCCAGTTGAATAAACTTGTTTCTGTATTTTCCAGAATTTCCAGGTAAGATTTAAAAATTCACAAAGTCTATGGTACCTGTATAAAGCACAAATTAAAATATAAGCAAGAATAAATACAATAAGTTTAATTCGTGATCAGTTGAGAATTATGTGACACAGAATTAAATTAATTACTCTTACCTCCTCTGTTGAAAGTTTTTATTTAATTATTAGTTCCTCAGCCTCTGAGTCCAGGGTTTTAGGTTTTTTATTGTTGGACTTTATACGCAAGGAAGATATATATGGATCAGAAGTTAGTAATAATCTATGAAATATATCTTCATTTGTAGCAGTGCGTGAAAATTTTCGGCTTTTATTACTTCTATAATTTTGAAAATCTTTATGTCTCCTCTCTAAGGCCTCTTCAGACAATTGACCAATTGGCACTAGTGCATGTTTTATTATCTCTTTCCCGTGAATTAGTATTTTATATAACCATAGTAATACCAGCCATAAAGACTTATACAATACCAAATATAATTAACACGAAATATATAAATAATATAACAACTCATATATTTATAATAATAGAGTAGTATATAAACTATATCAAACGATGCACTATTAAACTGACACATATATAAACTTTACTTAACTATAACTTAAGTAACGGAAATAAAATATACTAAGGCACGCACTAAATATAAATAATTCAAAACAAAATTTAGATAATATTGAAAGAAAAATTACAATGTAACGCTCAAACAGTTGCACGATTCACTCTCGTATGGCTTTGTATCAACTGATTGCAGAATGGCAGTGAATATCATTGTTGAAGGTTTATATATAGTATAGCATAAACATTTGAAAGTGTGTATTTTCTGAAGAATTCCCTATGATGTCGTTCTATGTCCTGAAAACCTCACTTCGTGTAGCCAAAGGAATTTTAGTGTAGCATAGTCTCGACGATGAATGCGTCCATAGCACATATACGCACAGTGAAGCGCGCAGCTTTAAACAATGATAATTTGTGAAAGTGGACGAAGGTGATTCCGATTCTTGCAGGATTATATAAAAGAAAATATGCTAAGAATAGTCCACTTTGTAAAATTCTGGGAATATTCGAGAGTCAAAAGATATTCCTTGTGAATTACTAAGAATTTTTTGGAATTTCCCCAATGGAGTCAGCATTAAATTTGTTTTACATAACAAACAATAATGTTTAATTGTCAGTGATAATTTGTAATTTAAAGATATACTTTTCATTTAAAAAAAAAGTGGTGGAAAAATATTGAAAAGAGTCGTCAGGACATGTTAAAGAAAGGAACCAACTTCTTCCATGAAAAATGCTATCTTCAAAACATCCAACTTTAACTGTCGATAACAGTAACATTTTTTATTGCAGTTTATTACATTTTTCATTTTCGAGATTGCTGGAAATTGAGATAGCAAAACACATTCAACAGACATCTATGCGAGATAGTTGATGTTTTGGCAAAATGTCCCCGTATTTCTGGATCGGAACCACTGTGGGCCGTACCGCTCTCAATGGCACGTGACGCAGCGTAGGCCCACTCGTAGCACCAGGGAGCCCGTAATTTATGGGTCGGGATCGAGGTACGAGGAACTTGTCGTCTTCCTTGGATTGTCTCCGCCAAATGTTTACCCCTTAAGCAGCGTACCAGCTCGTGGGCCCTGCACAATATCGAAAATAACCCTAAATGCGCCTATTGGTTAAGGACAATTCCCCACTATTCGAACCACCGTGGTGGGAATTCTAGTCATCTCCATCCGATTCCTTCCCAGTTTTTTCTTAGGCCAGATTAATTCGAACTTTCGCACCATTAACATCATTCTTCTTGCATTCAGCACTGTAGTAACTATTCTGTTTAATAAATACATATATTGTTACCACAAGTGTTGTGATTACTGCCGTGATAAAATATCACGTATCCAGAAACTAGTTCGCATACTTCCTAAAGATTGTGCGTGCACGCGTCACATCGCGATCATTACAATTTTCGCGACGTCGGTGATGCCACAACAGTATCTATCCGGGCTCGACTGCATTTTGGAGAACTCGGTGTTCTTAAGTTTTTTGAACATTTTTTTATGTAATCCTTAGATATCAATGAAGACATTCCGAAAATGTGTGTATGGTTATTAGGAATTCATTGGTTTATAAGTTATACGCGTGTAAAGATGAGCAGTTTTAAATGTTTTTGACAGGTTAGAGCGTCGCCATATTGATATAGATCGTGAGTGTTCAGCGCATGTGTTAGATAGTATGGTATATTTGCGGGATCCGCTAAATAGTACTGAGCGTATGCGCTAGATGGCAATTCAGTGGTTACACATACTTTGTAATCATAAGCAATTTCAAGTGTTTTTCACAAATTAATTATTAATAAGTTTATTGTTGATTTTGAAATGGCTAGTTTAAGTGTTAGGAATTTGAACTTTAGAGACATGCCAAGTAGTAAAGAAGAAGCAATTACTTGGGCTCAAGATTGTGGATTGTTGCGGAAATTTAAAAACTGTCGTACTCATCGGTGCGAAATGAAAATTTATAACAATAATCATGGAATCGGTCGTTATCGGTGTCCAGTAATTAAAATATACAGAATCACATACAGGATTTCAAAAAGAAGGTACAGTCCAAGAAGGCCGGCCCGACCATGGTATAATGTTTCGCATTTTGATTTAGTAATTCGTACGTATGTGTTTGTGCTGCCGTCTATCGGAGCTGTTCGGAAGTATTTAGCCCATTTTGTGTGTATTACCTAGCAAATGTATCAATATGGTGGCGCTTTAACCTGTCGAAAAGGCTTAAAAGTGTTCAACTTTATACTCGTATAACGTTTTAACCAATGAATTCCGCACATTAAGATTTTTATTTTCGGTGTTTTCTCGTCGAAATCTATAAGATTGTATAAAAAAACTTGAAAAAAAGAGTTCTCCAAAACGCAGTTAAACCTCTTTCCGTTTCAGAAAAAACAGGAAAGATACTAAAAATTGTTGTTGTTACATATGATTTACATTTTCTATGCTGTTGAAATAAAAAAAAACTTACGTCAACGTCTTCAATTATTTCGAAGTAAATCGCTTATAAAATTTCTCATAACCTACATGTTGTTTACATAGTGTCAATGTACATTTTGAAAAATCAACATAGTCTGCATATAATTATAATTAAATTGTTCAAGACTATGTGAAAGTGTGGTAATATAAATGTGTTGTTTAAATGGCAATTATTTACAAACCAGCCCTCACCTCTGATCTGGATGAAATCCAAATTATGAAATTATAAATTATAAATCAAGATATGTATTTTGGAACCAAGAAATTAGAGAGAGTTGTCATTAGGCAGCGGAGAGACCAACGGCGCATACGGAAGTCCAGCAAATAGGTCTGGTTTTAAAACCTATACTTCATTATTGGTTCTAAAAAGTGCAAACGAGCAGTATAAGTTGAAAATATGGAATACATTTTTTTCATATGACGCATCGTTTCCGAGAAAATCGTGTTTAAAATCCGTCGGGTTCGCGTGCTTTAGTATATGCAGGAAGTAAAATTGGTTGATCATGATCAGACGCATCAGACGATTCCTATCTAATAGCACGAGTATTTGCTGCAATTTTCAACCTCGATTTTCTCGGAGCCGAGACGTCAAATGAGAAAAAATTTATTCCAGTTTTTCGGCTTATTTTCTCACGTGGAATTACCCTCTGCCCGCTTGTACCACCAGTGACGGGACACCCAATATAATTTCCTCTACGATCCCCTCAACGCGTTTACAAAAATAGTTAACAGATAGGCGGACCAGGCTGTCGCAAACGTAGTCACGGAGCGTGCACGCATACCGAAAATTCAATGCAGTAATAGCAACAGTTTTTGCCAATATCACAAAAACTAAAAGAGGCTCCCTGTCATATGTATATAAGGTGTACGCGTTAAGTTATGTCGCCATTTTTTAGGCATTTCCGGTAGTGCAATTAAAAAATATTTTCAACAAAAGTTCATCAGTACTTGGTGAGCCACATGTTCGCATATTCTTAAATCTGGAAAAATGCTTTTTACGTAAAAAAGTAAAGGTCACCTTGACTTATTTAAATGGCACCACACGTTTTGAACGTCATATGATTGTTGCTGACGTCGAGACGAATTCAACAGTGTATTATACTATGACCTTGAAATGGCCTCAAACTCGAAAATTTTGTGCAATCGTAATTTTAATTGAAAAATTATTTCTTACAAAATAAATCAGGTTACATCAGATATTCGAACTGCGGTCCATCTTCTATGATACAGAACTCCGCTCTTTGTATTAGATTTCTCGTTGTCGCCATGTGTGAGTTCTATATCATAGAAGATGGATCGCAGTTCGAACATCTGACGTAACCTGATTTATTTTGTAAGAAATAATTTTTCATTAAAATTACGTTTGCACAAAATTTTCGAGTTTGAGGTCATTTCAAGGTCATAGTATAAATAGTCAAGGTGCCTTTACTTTTTTACGTAAAAAGCATTTCTCCATATTTAAGAATATGCGAACATGTAGCTAACCAAGTACTGATGAACTTTAGTTTAAAACATTTTTTAATTGCACTACCGGAAGTGCCTAAAAAATGGTGACATAACTTAACGCGTACACCCTGTATATAGGAAGAAGTTGTTCAAAATAACGAAATCTATAACATATTTAAATTGCATCAAAATCGGAGGTGAGGACCGTTTTAGAAATAATTACCTTTTCAATGAATCCTTAACATGGCCCATGCAATATTTATTATAAATGTTATAATTAATTACCCATCATATTTCATTTCAAAATGCCTATTGATAATTCCTGATAGTGTCAGATTAATATCAGTGAAAAGTCGAATCCATTACTATGTAACTTCCATTTTAATCCTGATTCATTTCAGTGAAAGCATTAATTAATTTTTGTACAGGACCACTCTGAGAAGCTTCATTCCCTCAAAATATTCAGAATAACAAGAAACCATAACATCAATACAGAAAAAATATGCTATCTATGTATACACACATATATTCAATGCTCTTCAGTCTCATCGTAATTTTTAGTAACACACTAACACTCAGGTCTTTAATTAACATCTTTACATCGACTTTGTTTATATCGTGTCATTGCGAAATATTCTCATTCTTTTATTGTAATTTACAGCGGATAACCAAAACATTAGAATTGCTACCAAAAGTAGACAATTTTGTATTAAAACAATAAATTTTAATTGATAGTCTAGCTATACTCAGTTTTAATTATTTTGGTATTAAGTGTTATTGTTTGCAAATTACAAATACACACTACCAGCGCAGTAGACAGCATTATTCATGACATGGTTGAAAATTACATTTTTCATATTGCGGCTTTAATAATTTCATCACCAACTGTATTACCCAAAACCAACATATTTTCATGAATATTAAAATATTAAAACATTTTATATTGCATGAATGTATACTGATTACGGAAAAAAACTGAGTTTATGTACAAACATTTTTTTAAAGCATAACGCGTACAACGGTTGACATAATTTATTTACTATGCATTTTACTATAATTTTTTCAACATCCGTTTGGTGCTAAAACAGAATTACAGTGATCTGCTAAACCAGTTTTAAACCTTATATTATCTGTGAAGCAAATTCTGACATTTTCTTTTGCATACGACAATAGCTATCATTATAAAACAATGGCTTCTCAAGGTTTATGGCACCTTAGTGGGAGCAATGTGCCCAAGGAAGCAGATCATTATTCTGATCATAACCAGATGGTTGCCCTGCGTCCCATTTCTTCGTTGAGGGTTAGTACTCTTATCCTCATTCAGTTATCCTTATCCTTTATAGTGCAGGCGTGTCTGATCCTTTCTCAGCAGATACAAAAGGACCAATTATGAGTCAGCTAAAACATCTAGTTGTATCAACTTCACTCGCACAAAAACTACGAAGAAGAGCATAGTGGAGACATGAAAAAGGTAACGAAAGAAATTCATTTATAAAAGAAGAATTAATTAATATTTAATGAATTTTGTTACGTTAAGAGGTCATATAGGGTACGGTCGAATGATATGTAGAAGCGGGCACGGGGTGATTCCTTGTGAATAAATAAGAGAAAAATATAGAATAGAATTTTTTCATCCGAAGCTTCGAGAAAATCGAGTTTGAAAATGTATCAAATACGCGTGCTACTAGATAGGAACCGTCTGCCGCGTCTGATCATGACCAACTAATTCTACTTCCTGCATGTACTATAGCTCGCAAACCTAACGGATCTTGAAACTCAATTATCTCGGAAACGAAGTGTTAATGGTACTGTGCCAAACTCTATAGTAGATGTTAACATTTGAGCTATATATAAAAAATATATTTAATTCTGTTAGTTTATATGATGAAATAGTAAAAAGTTGCACATGAAAGTTCAATGAATTTTTTACATAAATATACTAAAAATGTGAATAAAAATTCCTCGTGATTGTTAAAAAATCCAATACAGTATATGCTTACAATCTGACTATTGTTGAAACACTTCAACACACCGATTGTTCATATCGCCCAAACTGGAATTCTCGAAGAAGAACTCATGATTAATAAATCTTTTTTACTTACCGTCTCATATTTACTCGATTTTTTGTTCAGTATGTACTCGAAAAAACAGAAGAAGGTGCAACGTGAGCACGAGACGGCGAGGTTTTATTTTCCCGAACACAATGTTGCATGAAAACTGTGAACATGTCGGATCCCATAGGTTTGACGGACAAACAAAATTCACCGACACCTGGCTTGATCGATAACAAAACATTGACCGACGATATGTATTACTAATGACAATCGAATATCGAACACGTTCTTTACATGGACCGTAACATCTACCAATCACAGAGAAATATCTATATTACACATTTTTGCAATATTCAGGATGCGTCACGGGAAACAGACATTTTTGAAAGAGATAATACTCCATTAATTTTTCGTATAGAAATAATTTATTTTCACGAAATAATACGTTATGACTTATAATTAGGCTACTTACACTGGGTTACCCGCGACTCGTCAACCGATTAGGAGGTGATTCTACATGTAAAAATGAGTCGAAAAGAAAGAAGAAAATTTTTTCATTCGAAGCTTCGTTTTCGAGAAAATCGAGTGTAAATATTCGTTATTTTTGCGTGCATTAATTTACACAGTGAGTCACTTAACGTTTTCACCTCAAATATCTTTGTCGTTTTCAAAGATACATTAAATGTCTTCAGGACAAAGTTGAATGGTAAAATGCGGCTCACATGATACCAAAAAAATTTTTGTTTTTATGTCATTTTTTTTAAAGATATCAAGGTCACCTTCATTTTTTTAAATGGAACCACAATTTTTTAAACACCTACAATGATAGTCACTTTCATTACGAAATCAGTGACTATAATTACTCAAGGTCATTCAAGGTCACGGACAGAGATAAAGTATAAGATTTAAAATATGAAAGCAAAATACGTTTATTACCAGTGACATTTGTAGTAAACATGGTAAGGTCCATCAATGCTATTGACTGTTTTCAAACATCCTCTAGCCGAGTACGCTGCCATTTATTTACTAACAATATATTTCCAAACGCGATTCCGCTATGTCTTACTCAATGATTGAATGGTGTGACATGATAACGGTTTACTGTGAATGTAGACAAAATGCAGTGCAGGCCCGACTGGTTTATGCAGGTACCCTGAGCGAAACACCCTTTCCAGGCTGACTTTTACTAATATCTACTAGTTATTTAGAAGTACTGGAAGTGTAGATGTAAGAATACGTAAACGAAAAAATACCATGACTACTGAAGACAATTAAATTAATATTTTAGCAGTTATAGCTGTCGATCCACATGTGAGTACGAGAGAAATTGTCCGAGAAGCAGGCATGAATCAAAGTAAAGTAATACGAGTTCTGGCCCAACATAAATTTCATCCGTTTCACGTATCACTACATCAGGAATTACACGGAAGTGATTTTCAAAATCGAGTTAATTTTTGTCAGTGGGGACTGCATCAAAATCGTTCATTCGCGCCGAATCGCGTTTGGAAACATACTGTTAGTAAATAAATCGCAGCGTAATCGGCTAGAGGTGAGGTGAATAAACGATTGGAAACACATATTTACTAATATACTTTAATAATATAACACTTCTAACTAGATATGAAACACTTTATTAGTTCTCACACGCGCTTGCCATGCATCGTGCATATACCTCTCTACGTTAAACCCTAACCTCAAACAATCTCTCTTCCTCACATTCCGGACTCTCACTCCCTCTAGCGCTCACTCTTCCATCTGTACCATCCACTCTGAACTCTCACATACAATATAAACAATCATCATTCACAAGAGGATGTTTGAAAACTGTTAGTAAATAAATGGCAGCGTACTCGGCTAGAGGATGTTTGAAAACAGTCAATAGCATTGATGGACCTTACCATGTTTACTACAAGTGTCACTGGTAATAAACGTATTCTGCTTTCATATTTTAAATCTTATACGTTATCTCTGTCCCTGACCTTGAATGACCTTGAGTAATTATAGTCACTGATTTCGTAATGAAAGTGACTATCATTGTAGGTGTTTAAAAAAGGGTGGTACAATTTAAAAGAATGTGACTTTAATATCTCTAAAAGAATTACATAAAAAAAATTTATTTTGGTATCGTGTGAGCCCCATTTTACCATTTAACTTTGTCCTGAAGACATTTCATGTATCTTTGAAAACAACAAAGATATTTGAGGTGAAAACGTTAGGTGACTCACCCTGTATGCGCTGAGTAGAATTGGTTTATCATGATCAGACGCGACAGGCAATTTTAATCTAATGGTACGCGTACTCGCTGATTTTTCAAATTCGATTATCTCGAAAACACAAGTCCAAATGCAAAAATTGTATTCTTTCTTTTCGACTCATTTTTACGCGTAGAATCACCTTTTAATCGGATGACCATGAGTCGCGGGACATCCTGTAAATGAAAAATTATGTCATCTAAATGATGATCATTTTGTTGAATGCAACTTTGTTCGCTTCTACTCTCTCCAACAGTAGTAGATCAATCATCCCTAGTAGCTGGCGAATACCCAGTGAATAGAATAGTGAAGTCAGTTGTCGGTTAAACCAGTGTCGGTGATTTCCATGGGACCCGAACGTGTCCATGGTATACACGTAGACGTCTCCCCGTTGTTGCAGCTGCAGTCATTGTGTACTCGCCTTGCTTGCATATTTTTCAACCGTAGAACGGAAATTAAACTTTTGTGTACATGTGCTTTCATACGTGTAATTTATTTTGAGATTCTTTTGTTATGCATGATCATGAACCGCGTCTGGAATTAGTACGGTTCGTATAATGAAATGTAGATGCTGGCAGCCACTGAATGAATGTGCGGCGAATTAAACACAAGATACTTGATGGAATTCGCTATGCTGTTTCGCAGGAATAATGCGGTTGGAGTGTGTGCGAAAATCGATTTTTAGTCTTCCAACTCGGAATAAATTTCACTCGTGCGCCTTCTGTTAGAATTACAAAGTACCAGTTCATCCAGTAAGTAATGCAACTTTTTTCACATTTTTGAAAGGTACAATATCAAAACTTGGTCACGATTATTCATTTTCTCTGTATAGTTTTTGACAGAATCGTACACTGCTTTAAATCGGAGCGAAATTAAATGTTATATGAATTGAATTTTCTTACGTATCTTACATGCACGCTTTAACGGTTTCCATCACTTTCTTAAAACCCATAAGATTATATGTATACATATAATTATATATTTCCTAATACATTACAATAATTAACCCTCTATAACCACACGTATTTTTCGCATCTTCCGTAGGCACACCAGGTCGTTTATGACCAGGGATATTTTTTTTAACATTCCCGGCATTCAAAAAATCTGAAAAATTCTGGAATACTTATTCAAGTCTCTACTTTAATACCGTTATCAGTAAGCAATAAACATTTTATGGATTAAATTCGGAAAAATGAGACCCTCCTAACCCTTTGAAAGGATTCAAAAGTAAAAATTTCGCCTAGATATAAACGAACCAATGTGCGCATGGAGGATTAAGAAAAAAATAAATGTCTATTTAACTTCTGTATCTCGCAATGAATACAGATAATATTTATTTTGCGTAAAACTTTGCTTTTCAATTCTTAAAGTCGTTGGCACCATAACGATTCTTTAATATTTATAACAAATTTAATTACAAGATGATTCAATAATGGTACAAAATTGGTACAGGTGAAAATTTGGTTGAATGAAAATGTTAGACTGCCTGAAATCGCTATTTCAGGAGCACTCTATTTTTTAGAGGGCGAAACAGCCGCGAAAGTTTTTCGCTGCAACTGTGGTCAATTCTAGGAATTGAGCACGCCAGTCGTCGATTTACGAGCATGTTGTTTCACGAGTCAGAGGGTAAATAACGGGGCATCGAATTTCATCTCACATCCTAGCACTCTGACTGTCAGCCCACATGTGGATTGTTAGTTTTTCCTGGAACTGATTTATGGCAGAGATATTCTGGGTTAAATCAGTTACTTTTCACGATAGACGTCTGGGATGTAATGAAATTAAAATATGTTATAACAAGTGCGATGTATAGACTCGATAGGATCGTAACACATTTGACTACTTTTTCCTGATTTTTCGATATTTTTCGAATGCAAAATCATGTACTTTCTAAAATTTTAAGAACTCTGTCATAACAAATACATAAATAATAATTTCTTGAAAAAATAGTTTCATCGATTCAATTTTGATCTTCGCCGTATGTGCCATAATGTTTTCATTATTGCGATATTGGTCTGTTGCTAGACTCAACCTCTCGTGAATCAGTTTTTAGTGGTCGCTTGAAGTTCATATCGATAACAAACCACGCCACAAGCTCGATACCAAATTAATGAATAATAATATACAATATTTTTCATATTAATTCATAAGCGCTCCCAAGTAGCCACGAATTTGTGGTAGCAATGTGGTTCTAAAGTAGTTTGCCTGATTTAAAAATAACTTGGTTTGTAATATTTTCAAAAGCATAATAACGTTTTAACGAAAGAAAGCCAATTATTAAATTATTACACTATGAAAGTGACGATCAGGGATAGCGTTGTTTAGAATTGGTTTCAGAGACAGGAGTTTAGAATGTATGACTAGGACGTGACTCGTTTGTTACTTTGCAGCTTCAGATTTCAGTACACGTTTTGCGGTTTGTATTATGTCGATTACTCTATTTTTTCTATTTACTGCCAAGGAGGGATCCTGTTTCTAATTTACGAACGGAGTGTTCAGAATTCTTCCCGCGCATTAATAGCAATTGACCTATTATAAAGCCACGTGCGCGCTAGAAGTCGGGACACCGAGTGGAATGGCTCATGAAACTCGGAGATAAAGGCATTCGCGTTCTAACCTGCCCAAGCCACACATTGTTCTCGCGTAAGAGTGCACGAATTTTACTGGAATCAGCTCCGAAAACGTCTTAATTGGCGTTAGGACGTTTCCACTCTTCTGGTTAACGATCTACGGAGAACATGCCGGGAAAAATCGAGATTTCTTGTGCGGAATCTTTGTTTGCAAAATGTACACACTCACAAAATGAATGCTTACGTAATTGAGAGATAGCAAAATACAGAAACAAATAACGAATTCTTAAATGGTTTATTAATTTCGTCTGGAATTGTAGAATTAACTTCTTGTGGTTCAACGTGTTTTCTCTCTTTTATTTTGGAAATTGCTTAGTAAGACTTCGGAAAAGTCCCCCCATCATTTCGGGACGAGACTTACGTCGTTTTCTTCGTTTTGACAAGCTGATTACGAAATGTACTTGTCATTTTTGGCGGAAATGAGTAGTTTTCGAGATATTCTCGAGAAACTATTGCTACTACTACATGAATCGTGCGTATTGGGATCTGACATGGGGGCGTGGACAATATATATAACTATCCAATATGGCGACGAAGAGCTTGGTCTTAACATTGTATTGATATCTTTTTTTTTTGTTTTTACTTAAAATGTTTAAAAGGAAGGGGGAAACTTTATGTTGTGGGAAAAGCATCGGTATTATGAGCAAATCCGGCTGAGGATAGCAGTGTTAAATTTAGAACTAACATATTTTGTTATGTATTCTTAGTTTGATAAAAAATATTTAGCTTTAAAAGTTACAAGAAATGAGTTTTATTTCTTCAATGTTGACTAAATTAAAAAATATTTATTATACGAATATGTTACATAAAATTTGTTTATTGGAAAAAATATATGATGAGAGTAAATAGACTTAAGAAATAATAACTGACGAGAATACAGACTTAATAAATATTGACGAGATTAATGTTACTTCGAAAAGATATATTTATTAAATATATGAAATAAATACATGTATAAAAAGCAATAAAGTATGTTTTGTCATATAATTCACTTTTCACGAAAAATTTGTTTGTTAATATACCTTCTAAATTTACAATTATAATTTCATATTGGATATTCGTTGGGTAGTAGAAGTAGGACTGTTGAACGTATACGCTGGATAGATGGTGGGTGTTCAGTTCATCGGCTAAGTAGTACTGAGCGGTATTGGAATCTGACATGGGGGCATGGACAATATATATAGCTATCCAATATGGCGACGAAGTGCTTGGTCTTAACATTGTCTGGATATTTTCTTTTTTGTTTTTACTTAAAATGTTTGTAAGTATAGCTGAAACTTGTAAGTGGGCACGTACAAATCCTACAGAAAGAAAATTCGTTTTTTAATATACCTTCTAAATTTACAATTATAATTTCATAAATTACTGATCCCTTAGAACTGATGGGGACATATTAATTACTCCACAAATAATTGTACAAATGTCTTCTATTAGAGGCACCAATGCCACAGGCATCACTGAACCAAGAATTTTGAAAGTCTTTATACGCTGGTTAGATCTTTCAATATGCACTCTAGCTTTAGCTATTTTAGCTGTTAAAATAGACTATTCTTTGCTAAATTGTTTCGTATATTTTAAAAATGGAGGTCTTATAAATTTTAAGCAGTTCACTTCACATACTTAATTTCAAAGTGTGGAAACGGTGCAACAAATTTTTGCTCGCTCTACTATCACAATCTTTCACTGCACAGTAATCAAAATTTTTTTTGCTACGCGGTGGAAAAATTGGAACTTCCATAACGTTATTTTTAATTAACACCTGTTTTAACACTGTAAGTTTATACTGTAATTAACACCTGTAAGCTGCTATAAGCCAAGCCAAGCCAAGCTTAGAGTATTTCTACTTTTCGGCAGCAGACGGCGCCACTCAAAATGTCAGATCCCAATACCTACGGCCAGCCACTGCGTGTATGCAGCGTAGACCCCCCTCTTTTCTGCTCCTCGGCGCAGCGGCTGGCAAGCAATCTATATAACGGGTGAACTTGTTAAAAAGGTATTTTCAGTAGAATATAAGAACATTGGGATTTCCGAGATTTTTAATATTAACGAAGGAGGGACGCTAAAACATTGTTTGCTCGAAGGAAAACTAACCCAAACTAAGTCAGGGTGCGAAATGGACCTCCAAATTCACAACCCTGCAAGAGCAGGTTTTTCACGACAAAACGTACTCTAATACAATAGCTTGTAGCTGTCTGACTCCGACATTAATAAACGAACGGTCGGAATCACCACGTATAAAACTTTTTGAAGAAACTAAACATCGATCCAATCGAGGACCTAATTAAGACCATACAATTAGCATTCCCATTGAACAAATGGATTTTCGTAAGTTTTTAAGCTTTACACATATTATCGAATTTGACAGTTAGCAGATGAGACGTAGCAATGTTTTAGCGTCTCACATTCGTGAATATTAAAAATCTCGGAAATCCCAATGTTATTATATTCTATACTGAAAATACCGTTTTAACAAGTTCACCCGTCATATAGGTTACTTGCCAGCCGCTGCGCCGAGGAGCAGAAAAGAGGGGGGGGGGGGTCTACGCTGCATACACGCAGTGGCAGGCCGTAGGTACACGCACGATTTGTGTAATAGTAGCAATAGTTCTTCGCGAATATATCGAAAACTACTCATTTCCGCCAAAAATGACGAGTTTTGTGATCAGCATGTCAAAACGAAGAGAATGACGTAGGTCTCGTGCCGAAAGGATGGGGAGTTTTCTGAAGTTCAGCCCTTGCTTTGACGTTATACAGAGTGAGGCACTAACTATTGCCACCTATAATAACTCCGAAAGTATGATAGTACTAGAAAAGTTTTCGAAACGAAAGTTGCATGGTTCAACAGGAACCGTAGGATGGCATCAATCTTTTGTTGCTGTGTGAAGTCGCTTCATAGATATGAAAGTCATCTTAATTTTTTTAAATACAGTGACCCATGTTTTGTCATAAATCGATAGAGTATATAATATAGAGTATAAAATTATTAGGGTATAAAATATATATAGGGTATAAAATTCTGAGTACAAATGTGTTGACCTTCATACGTCTTAAAATTAAGAGTTAACGAGATATTAACAAAAGTTCAATTCGCGTAAAATCGCGTTGAAAGACCAATGTCAAAGTGAAAGGTTAGATATGGCTTTAGTTTACGGTTTGTGTGGTGAAAATTGCAACAAGAGCCAAAATTGTAAGCCTTTCGGGTAGCGTTGCACTAAACATTTATAACAGTAGGAAACAGTACAGCTCAGTTACTGAATTAGAGGATGCACTTAATGAAGCCTGGACGTCTGCTGAGATGGAAATACTTCAAATGTTAATTTTATCAATGACAAACCGAATTATTAATGTTATTCGACAAAGTGGAGGTTACATTAATTATTAATATTGCTGTAAGGGCAAAATAATTATTAATTTTCGATTTATTTATGAAAAATGCAAGTGGCTTTATAGAAATTTCGCTTTTCCTTCTTTGTTTATTCCCTTGAAATTAATTGTGTTTTTATTTTGTTAGACCAACGTATACGCTTTCATTAATGAAGTCCTATTTGGTACCAAACACAAATTGTTCATTGGTATGGAATATTAATATTAGTAAGAATTTATCATAAAATCATGGTGGCTTTATAGAAATTTCGGGCAGTGTATTATAGCTTTGGTGGCCTATCTAGAACAGCTGAGAAAGACTACCAATTGTTATTACACACCATGAAACTGTGGTATTATTGATGAATGTACTTCAAATCAGTAAAAAATGTAATTATTGGTGCAAAAGTTAATGTCGTGCCTATCTTATCTCTTGTTGTTCCATCAGTTAATAACTTGAACAACTTCAAAAGAATATAACATTTCTTAAAAATGTTTCTAATGCTTTCCCTGATCTGCATTGTATCAATCGCTTTTGTCATTAATGCATAAAATTTGCAGCCTCGTTATAACGCACTGTAGTATATACATACGAACAGATTCATTGAGGCGTGAGCAAGGATTACTAGTGTCATTAACTAATAATAAAGTCAGTGTATCGTAGCCAACGCCACGAGCATACCGATGCTGCCTCGATTTTGTGATAAGCCAGCAGAACGTCGTATTTTATATGCAACGATAATCTTCGTCTGTGCGAAGACGTTTACGAGCGGGAAAGGCACCATCGTCGTTTATAATCTCTTCGGATTCTCGAATAGGCATTCCAAAGAATCTCGTGCACCGCTTTCGAGTTTCGTCTTGAATAGAAAGTGAAGACGAGTACAGTTCTGAATGGCAGCCATCGCGATTGCAATACTACTTCCTTCAGTTTTTTTCCCTCCGCCTTTCCTTTCCTCTTTCCTCGCGTTCTTTCTCAAAGGAAAGATTGCGGTCAACACACGAATCGGGATGTTGAATGTCAAAGCAGCACTTTTACCGAACAATCGAACTCCTCGAAAGTGCTGCCGAGGTGATTCAAGCTTAAAGCTGCACTCGCAAAATTAGCCTCACAATCAGCTGATTATTAACGCTGGTGGGACTGAAATATTCGGGAGTCAAATTGTTCAAAATACTCTGAAGTATGTAGACAAACATGTCATGGAAGAAATTTGTCATGCGCTGAAAAATAAGTGGATTAGTTTTACAAAGCCAACGAGGTCATCTCTTTGACTCGAGATTATGGATTATGCCGATGTCGAATGGCTGCCCAAATTCTTTTATGAATCGTTTATGGGACTAAATGAAATAAAAAATTTATAATTTCGTTATACTATAGACAGAATGCATTTGAAAAAATCGAAAAAGTCCCCGTATCATTTCTGTGACCTAAATAAAATGCAAATTACTATTTTGTTTATCTCAGTGATGAACTCGAAAGACAAAATTGATTTATAAATTTTTTAATTCTTAATATGTCTTCTTAAATTCGAGTGGTTTCTATACAAAACAAATTATTTTATTTTTAGTTAGGTATAGTATTTTAAATTACATTTTAAGAGTTTTTCGATGTATATAGCTTTAAGTAGGATTAATTCGTTAGCGTAATAAGTTAGTCTTAAGTTAAAATAAGGTTAGGATAAGAGAGGCGGAGGTGAAGAAGCAGTGTAAGAGGAGCGGTAAGTCTGTATGGCACTGTAACCCTAGGGGAACAATAAAGGCACATATATATGCCTTACTCTAAATTCAAAAACAATACATTGCTTTGCCATGTATATACCTTGGTGGATTCACATTTATAGGTAAATATGGTTCTTCAACGAAATTGAAGAATAGATGTTTGCAGAGAAATTCTCAATCTAATTATAATACAAGGTACGTGGATATTAAATTGAACACAAGTGTTTTGCAAAGTGAATTATTGAAAGAAGAGACTTCGATCGAATATAATTAAATGCTCGTCCAGCAGATATTTCAAGATTTATATAACCTCGTTTCCTTCGAATGAGTAATGTATAGAGTTTGCCGATTTTCTCAAAACTAGAATTAAAAGCAGTTTTATTAGGTTAAACTGCAAAATTGGAGAATTGCTAATTTAATTGATTGAAAACAATGTTGGCAAATTTATTGAAGTCTCATCTATATAATGCAGTACTGTGCACACTGCGCAGGTATAATTCTTAGCTGCCGAATGCCGAAACTCGACGCAATTAATTATCTTAAGTAGCCATCTAATTGAGTAATGGAGGAATATCAGTGTGATATATCAAAGGCAATTGAATTTACGATAGCCTCGACTAACGATATTCCTCGAAAGAAAAAATAGAGAAGCTGATTGTTTGTTCCCATCTTCAATTTCCTAACCAGATGTGCACACTAAAGAGTCAATTTCGATTTAGAATCACTACACCATAGATTTCTGCACAGAATCGAGCTATCCGAGCTAACTCTTTTCACAGCAGAGATAACCGAGTTGAGCTTCAAGGCTCCTGAAGACATTGGTTCTATTAACCTTGATCGTTGTGATTATCCGACTGCTTCTTCCTCCTTTATCTCCTGTCATCGTACGGTGAAGTATCACAGAAATGTTCTGGCAATTTAAAATACAACCAGTGGCGTATTACCCTATATATTTGCCCTATACTTGGGCAAATGCCCGGGGCCCCAAGCAAAAGGGGGCCCCGAATACAAACCAAATATTTTGTATTTTTATGTAAAAGGTTTTCATGGATGAAGGAGAATTTATTTCACTTTTTATGCAATAATAAATATCTAGATGCTTTTACAATTGTTTTATTTTTTCCAACGTGAAAGTTATTTAGTTGGGGTTAGCGGCCCCGAAATTCTACTTTGCCCAAGTAGTCATGAGGCGCCACTGAATACAACCCATAACATATGTACAGAACTTAACGATAACAATGACAAAATCGATAAACACAATGTTTGATGCAGTAAAATATGCGTATTCGTCAATAAATCACTGTGAGTAATTCTAACTATTGAGATACAAGGAATAAAGAACGATGAACACAAATATCGCTTGCACGTGGCAATGCAAGGCTTTATTTCGGCTTTGCACAGACACAACAAATTGATGTAACTTGGGAAACAACTTGGGCTACAACTCAGGCCTCACTGATCGGCTGTGTGCGCGACAGCCAGAGAAAAAAGGCGAGACATCCGCGGATATTTATCTGACCCGCGTAGTCTTGTCATGTATTCACACGACAACAAAAGGAGTAGTGAAGGGCGTGATACTAATATTTCTCATAAGTTTCAAGCAATTCGATTCCCAAGTACTTATTTGAAATGTTTGATAGGTATCAAAAATCTAAATGCTTGGTATTGACATCTGATATGAGTAGTGCCAAAATGGGCTTTGGGTGGATTGGTATCGCGCTAACAATAAATGTATCGATGCTACTCGAACTAGAGTCGAGCATACATAAGTATCGAAACAATAATGAATACTGTAGGTATCGAAAAGTATCGATTTCCAAATGATTCCTTCAAATATCTCAATGCTTTAAAGATTGTGAGTTTGGAACTGACATGAATATAGAATTGCCGCGAGTGGAAATACTGGAACATTTCGGCAAGACAAAAAAGTAGATAAAACAAAAATAAACGAAGTAGACATAATAAAGGTTTTATTTTTTACATATTTAGAAACAATATTTTATTCACTATATTGTCTTTTAACCGATTTCTTATTTTACTAATTATTTCGCCACTCTTTGAGAATACTCTTTCAGAAGGAACAGACGTTGCCATGACACAAAGATACTCCTTTGCAAGTTTTGATAGTATTGGATATTTTAATGTATTATCTTTCCAAAACATCAATGGATTTTCATGTCTGGATAAATATGGTTCTTTCATATAATTATTTAATTCTGCAGATACACCACTTTTGCATGCGATTGTATTTTTTTGAAGTACTTGTATATCAAATATTGACCAAAATGTGGGGCCTTCTCCCGTTACTATTTCTTGGAATTCCTTTCGATGTGCTGTAGATTCTGTAATCGATGTTTGCAATGGAGTTGCTATATTAATTAATTCATTACATGTTTGTGTAGCGAATGTTTCATTTTTAAAAGATAATTCTCGAAATCGCGGATCTAGTAATGCTGAAATTGAGTACTTTTTATTCATTTCATAGTTATGAAAGTAATTATCTAGTTGCAATCTTAATTTCCTACAAAGTGTTCCTGCAACCACCCCCTCGTCTTTGGTAAGTATCGATGGAAATATATAATTGTTTTTTAATTAATACAAGTTTGGAAATACTAACATATTTTTCAGAACTTAGTTCTTCTGTTATAAGAAAAAATGGCTCCAATAACTGTACAATATTTGGCAAAGCATCCCACTCTCTATCCGTTAGCTTTTCAAAATTAATTTTTAATGATGACAGAACTATTACAATTGATGATTTTAATAATCTGTCAAACATTTCGTATGTTGCATTCCATCTTGTTGGTACTTCTGATTTTAATTTGTATTGCGGTAGACCTAACATAATTTGTACTTCATTTAATTTATCTGTTGCTACGCAACTTGATTTAAAAAACGAAACTAATCGACGACACTTTTCTCGTAGAATTTGAATTTCAGTAATATTATCCAAACAATGTTTAATAATCAGGTTTAATGTGTGTGCAAAACAAAATATATGATCACTAGAAACGCAAAGTTGTTTCATAGCAGCTCTCATATTTGCAGCATTATCGGTTACCACTGCAGTTACTTTATTCTGTATATCCCACTTAATCATTATTTCATCTAAACGATTTGCAATTGTAGAAGCTGTATGATTTCCTGTAAATTTCTTGGTATCTATAACATATGTCTCCAATTCGAAATTGTGGTTTATAAAATGACAGGTAACTGTGAGGAAGGCAAACTTTATCAACACTTTGAAGTTCTTCTCGTACTCGCACTGTTTCTTTAACATATCTTTCATCCAGTAACGTCTTTAAGGCTCTTCTAGTAGGTAATATATATTTAGGATCGAGAAAATTTAATAAATTTTCAAATCCTATATCTTCGACGAACGAAAACGGTTGTAGATCTGCAGTTATTAAATTTAAAATTAGTTCATCAATCTTTTTCTTTCTAATATCATTTTCTGAAAAATGAACAAATAATGACTGCCGTATCTCTATTGTGATATTATCGGTATTTAGAAGATAGGAAAGAGTGCAAATTGTTACCTGTGTAAGGAGTATATTCTTCTGTAGTATTTTTTGCAACGAATTCTTTAGATATACCATGAGTCTTTGCGTGTTTAATCATATTATTTGTACATTTGCTAAATTTCAATCGTTTCGCACACACATTACACTCCACTTCATAATCTTCATCGTTATGTTTGAAGTAATTCCAAACCCATGATCTTTTATGAGACATTATCTTTTGAATTTTTGCTTGAAAACTGTACGTGAATTAGTCGAGTTCTCACAGAATACTACGGTATCGCAACTGATGGTTGGTGGAGGAATGAATGTATTGTAAGAGAGAAATGTCTTGGGAGGATTAACAAACCTCACACTAGCATTCCTCACGTCTCACGCTTCACGCCTCTCCTACAGTATTTAGTAAATATATACATTTGATGGCATGTTGGAAACTGTGACAGAAGTGTAATATACAGAATCACTGTTATATACAGAATTGTGTATGTATCGATACCAACTCCATCAAAGACGTACTTATAAAGGATCGAGGCTTCTGAGCAACTATCATTAGGGATCGATACGTTTTGCTACCCAGAGAATCATATATGCTTGTGATACCATGATTCTTTGACATAGGGAATCGATATCTCTTGAACATGCTCGAGGCCCATCACTAAAAAGGAGCACGAAATATAAATTGTCTATTTCAACACTAACAAATTATGAAACAATGCTTACAAAAAGATAAGGATATTATTCCGAAAGGCACCGGTGGCCGATCGATATGAAATTTGGAGCATGTTATGAAGAATGTGGAAGGACACCAAATATAAAATTTTAACTTCGGGAATTCAACCGTTTAAAAGAGACAGATACTTTAGTGGAAGCCGCTAAATCACTGTGATCGTTTGCTTCGGACATGTCATCGTATTGTTTCACGAATTTGTTTAAGTAGAAAGTCGTCTATTGTTTTGAGGGAGGGACTGCCGCCACCAAACACCCTCCCGGCCAGGGAAACTAACCCAGACCAACTCTAATTAGTATTTCAACACGCACCACGACACGACTCGAACTATCTCACATTTCCCTAAGCATCGCGTTTCCAACGAAAAAAAAACATAAACAGATCACACCACACCATCACTCATGATACGAAACATGCATACATATCCCTCAGGCAGTGATACCAGAAACAACCAGAACTGGTTGTTTTTTCCTCTCCTCCTTTTCCCCTTCCACTATTTCATTCCATTAACTGAGCACACTCCAACGTCCCCCACTAAGACCGTAGACTGGTCACGTGACGTGCCGCGCAACGTGTCACATATTACTCTGGTCATCAGAGAGGTGGTGAACTGTATTCCCCTCTATTTAACCGATCTGGCATTATTGCCCTAAGGCATTCTTACATTGTTGCTGAATATAGTGTCCAAAGTATCGAAAACCTATTACGACGGATTTATAATTGAGAAATTTCCGAAACTAAAATTGTATATCTATGGTCCTTTCCTATCCTTCATAATACCTACCAAGTTTCATCTCGATCGGCCACCATATTGATTGTTAAGAATATGCGAGCAACGGTTGTTCACTCGTGGTAAAATAATTATCGTTCTTTTTTAGAGCCAACAACGAACCATTCGGAAGTTTCAATCATCGGATTGTTCAAATTTTGCCCGGAGTTGAAGCACCACAAAATAATAGGCACGTATTTTTTTAACAGCAATCGTCTATGTCGAAAGCGTGAAAACAGCTCTCAAAATTTCAGGTGGAAAACCAGTTTGATCGAATATTCCGATAACTATTTCAGCAGCACATAATATTTTGATTTTAAAATAATGTGTTATTAAACAACGAGTTCATCTACGTAAATACATTTTATAACAGTCAATTTTATTTAAAAATACACTTTCTTCACGTTCTAATAAAATATTAATTTATTTTCACTATTGCTATATCTACATATTGCAATACGAAATACATACAGTGAGTCACATAATTGAGGTCGCATACTACAAATCGCAATAGTCGTTCATGTCATATTTTTTTTCAAATCATTTTTTCGTAGCACAAAATAACCAATTTATTCACATTCTCTATTTTATTATTTAATGTACATATAATAATTGAAATTTATGAGCAAATAGTCATGACTTTATAGGCCAATAAAAGCATGTATTAGATGTTACTAAACAAACAAATTGTTTAAAAGAAATCATTTGTTATAGGAAGTATCTAAGTGGATTAATTAAATTGTTCTGTCTTACTATAGTGATTATGAAAATATTCTGCTAAATTAATATTTTATTTTCAAACTGGAGGTTCTTCTCTATATAATGGGTTGGGGAAAATGAAATCCATTATTTTTTCGCTAGATGGCTGTAGTGATATATATATATATATATATATATATATATATATATATATAAAATATATATATTTTATATATATATATATAAAATATATATATATTTCATTTGAAATGTGACATTCCGTACTAAAACAAATTCTTTTACAGTTTTTTGATTTGTCGATTCAGTTGTGAGTTATAGGGTGTAAAAGATGGAAATTAACAAAGCGAACATTCGGTATATTTTACAATTTTGCTTCGATAAAGGCGAAAATGCAAGCTAGGCGGCTGAAATTGTGAATGGTGTTTATGGTCCCCTCATTGTCGCAGCCAATTATGCGCAATTTTGGTTTCATTGTTTCCGTTCCGGTATATTCGATGTTAAAGATGCACCTCGCACAGGTAGGCTCGACGTCGAAAATGTCGATAAAATCATGGAAATGATCGAAGTAGACCGGCATATTAGCAGTCGTAGCATCGCCCAGGAGCTAAAGATCGACCACAAAACAGTTTTAAACCATCTGCATAAAGTTGCGATCGACCAGAAGCGGCCAGAATTGGCCAACAGGAGAGATGTTGTGTTCAATCAGGACAACGCCAGGCCACACACGTCTACAGTGACTCGCCAGAAACTCCGCGAGCTTGATTGGAAGATTTGATGCATCCACCTTATAGTCCGGCCCTGGCACCAAGCGATTTCCATCGTTTTTTATCTTAGTGATAAGAAATTGGCATCAAGAGAAGATTGTGAAAATCGCTTAGTCGAATTTTTCGCCAATAGGGACCAGGGCTTCTATGAGAGAGGCATTATGAAGTTACCTTTAAAATGGCAACAAATTATAAAACAAAACGGTGCATATTTGACCCAAATCGGACAATTCGAACCATATTAAATAAAGTCTTGAAATAAACGTAAAATAATGGATTTTTTCCCCCAACCTAATATTAACGGTATCCAACCTGAGAGGTGCGTCTCTCAAGAAAGGCTCGGACTATTGCCAGGGAAGGCGCCAAAATTTTTTAATAAAATATTAGTTTCCATACCATGATATCTTCAAAATGAAACCTAAATTCAAATTTGGATGAATCTTAGCGGTGTGTAAGAATGTTTGTATTACAAAGCAATGCAAGTGCTTCTAACGTTTGTAACGACTTATTCAGGCGAAACGGGCTTTTCGGCACTGGCTGCAATTAAAATCAAATATTGAGCCACGTTAGTAGTCGAAAAAGAGATACGAGTGGCCCTCTCCACATTGCCCCCAAGATTTGATAGACTTTATACCAATACACAACAACAACTCTCGCATTAAATTTTGTTGCGATAGATGTAGTTGGTTTAAATGATTAAAAAGAATTTGATATAAACATAAATATTCATGTACGTATATGTTATAGCAAAACCTTTTTACTATTCTGTTAATTGTAGTTTTCAGTTTTTGTTATGATGTTTTTATTATTTATAATGTGTCTACATTATTATATCTATTAAGAAAGTAAAAGGTAGGGAGGCTCGGAAAAAAATATTTTTTTCGGGAGGCGTAGTAGCATAAAGTTTAGACCCCGCTGCTATATATGTAGGTGGTCGTGTTTGAAATATGTGCTTTCATTATTGCAAAACCAGTATAGTGTATGCAGTGTGTGATATTCGCGTTGTTGCAGACCTTAGTAAAATATTTTTTGCTTTGAAGTTAATTTTTCACGTATCAAACTCGCATTGACCAGTGTACACTACACAGAAATCTAATAAACTGGTTAATTGACAGCATATAGACTAGAGTTGCAACACAATGAGGGATGGAAACACATACAAAATAATCATAAACGGTAACGTCTCTACAATCAAAGTATTAATTTCTGAATAAATCGATATTGAAAATTTGCTTATTGTTTATGTATTCTGCATTGCAATTGGTAGAAACGTTGAATAATGAACAGACCTTTAGACCAGGCTTTTCGAACATCACGGGTAGCTGGTCAAATGTTTTATTCCAATTTTATCGAATATAAAGAGAGTTCGCCTAAACATTATTCGGTACATTTCACATGGAGAACAGTAAAACTGAATCCAAACACAGAATTTTAATACAAGTAACATTTTATTCAAAGTTAATGTTGGAAATGTCTATAGATATGTACGTTATTCTATCTAACCGACACGCTTTATTCCGTATGTATTAGGTGTACGAATTCATTCCCGACCCAAATACTAAATTAGCTGTTGCATTTATTTAAGTGGAAACTTTTCTCCGCAAAGTTTGGGACAGCATACTACGAACTTGTTAAAACAATAGAATTTTAAATTCAAGTGATATATAGGGTGTCCCGTAATTGGTGGTACAAGCGAGCAGGGGGTGATTGTACGTGAGAAAATAAGTCGAAAATACGGAATAAATTTTTTCCATTTGACGCCTCGTTTCCGGGAACATCGTGTATAAAGATCCGTCGGATGCGCGTGCTTTAGTATACAGTGTGTTCATTTGAAAACTTTCCAGCCGAATATCTTGAAAAATATGAAAGATATTAAAAAACTATAAAACACGTGTCCAATGATTTCGAGAGGGAAACAGGGCAGCAGTAGCAGTTTTTATTTGGGTAGGGTTTTAAAGGTCATTTGAAGGTCAGCTTTGTTTTTTCAAGTGGAAACCTACATTTTTTATTATGGGATCTTATTGTACGTAAAAAGTCCAGCAATTTTCGTAGGATACTTTGTTTTATCCGCGCACTAGTTTCGGAGATATTTAAAGAGAAGTAGAGCGTTTGTACAGGAATGTAGAGCTATTCCAACAGATACTTTCAAAAATGTTCATTCAGAATTTTAGAATCGTCTGTATTATTGTTTAGAAAACAACGGAGAACATTTTGAAAATTTGTTATAGTTATAATGAAATTACAAACTTTCTCGCGTTATAAGTATGACTCGCTCTACTTCTCTTTAAATATCTCCGAAACTAGTACGAAGATAAGAAAAAGTAACCTACGAAAATTGCTGGTCTTTTTACGTACAATAAGAACCTATAATAAAAAATATAGGTTTTCACTTGAAAAAACAAAGTTGACCTTCAAATGACCTTGAAAACGCCACCCAAATAAAAACTGATACTTCCCCCCTCTTTCCGCCTCGAAATCCTTGGACACGTGTTTTACATTTTTTTAATATCTTTAATACTTTTCGAGATAATCGGCTGGAAAGTTTTCAACTGAACATCCTGTATATACAGGAAGTAGAATTAGCTGGTCGTGGTCAGACGCGACAGACGGTTCCTATCTACATAATAGCACGCGTATTTGTTGCATTTTGAACCTCGATTTTCTCGGAACCGAGACGTCAAATGAAAACAATTTATTCAATATTTTCGACTTTTTTTCTCGCGTAGAATCACCACCTGCTCCCTTGTACCACCAATTACGGGAGACCCTTTATTTCAGAAAATTCACTGTGGGTTTGGAGAATACAATGATGACTGATAAACCGCATATTAGGCGCTGGTTGCTTTTGGCATTCTACTTAAAAAAAAAAGATGACAGCAAGGCAAAGGAAATGATTTGCACGGTACAGTAAATCCTCTATAAACGCATAAGTCTCAGGGGGATAGTTATGCGTTTATCTGTGACGGGCAGCTATTTTTTGAGCTCCTAAGGCCGAGCCGAACGTAGAGAAGGGCAGCGCGTGTAAAGCGAGACCACGTGCGGGCCTTTGAACTGGGCCGGCGACTGCGACTCTCCGCGTCTCTTTCTTTCCCATACGCTATCCTTCCTTGCGCCGGAAACGTTCATCGTCATTTAAACCACTAAATACTACAACAGTATTTACACAGTTGAAATCATATCGTGTTTGGTCTTTTTTTAATCAGCAAAATGCCGCAAACATATCGATGAAAGTTTCATAAAAAAATGAGTAATAATAAAAAAAAATTAAATATTGGTGTTACATTGTCATGACGCACTGGCCTTTGGATTGTGCCGATGACTGCGACTCTCCGCGTCGCATTAGTAGTGGTTCACACCGATATACCCGAGCCGAGATCGGATTACTAAAGTGGAGGGGATACATTTTTTGCGTTTATCTGCTACAGCTTTTATGCGTTTGTAGAGGATTTACTGTATTAGAATAAGATGCTATGTCCAATATCAAATCATAAAAATGGTTTCAGAGATTTCAAAATAGAAATTTCAATCCTGAGGGCTGAAGACGAAGATTTAGAGCAGCTGTTGGCCGATAAACCATGCTGAACTTATTGACATTTCAGGAGTAAGAAACGGTGAACTCGGATAATATCATTTGCACGTGGCAATGCAAAGACTTTAATTCTAGCACAGACACAAAACAGATACGACTTTTAACTCGGGCAACAACTCGGGCCACACTGATCGGCTGTGAGTGCGACAGACACAGATAGAACGAACGCGCGACATTCGCGGATGTTTACCTAAACCGCCGTTTACCTATTTCATAGATCAGATTGAGCGCAAAATATGAATTGCTTATTTCAACAGAACTCAATTAGAAACTTGCTACAGCTTTAGTAATTACCCACCGATCCGTTATTACAGTGCCTGAAATTTCCATAAAACCACCACGTTTTTTGGTAATATCTTATAATTATTTTGTACTTATGATAAATTTGAGTATGATGTAATTTTAGGTGTATTAAAAACACATATACAGTATTTCATCGATAAAAGTCCACAACACGGGTCTGCGCAGGGTCGTTTAAACACGAGGGATATGATTGTTTGAGGTTTGCCGAACGTAGAGGAGGACAACCAAGCCCGAGAGGCCTGCTCACCGAGAAATGTAAACATAACTAATCCAAATTTCCAACTTCTTTATTTTTCATTATCTTTTGATGGGACTTCGATGACCATATTCGTGGCATTTTTCTAATAAAAATGATACCAAATATGATATAATTCCGATGATATTTACTTGTGTAATAGACGATTAAAGTTTCGGGCGCGAGGAAGGATAGCGTATGGGTAAGGAAGAGACGCGGAGAGTCGCAGTCGGCGGCACAGTTCAAAGGCTCGCGCGTCCTCACAATGTATTACCAAGGAATAACTTTTTTATTATTACTTATTTCTTTATGAGACTTTTGCTAATAGAGTTGTGACATTGTTCTGATTAAAATGGTACCAAACACGATATAATTCGGATCATATACAGGTGTATGGTCATTATGTATAGGTCAGGTACATAACATCGGTGAGGCAACATTAATGCAATGACGATATTTTCTCATTTTTAATTACTTTTTTATGAGACTTTTACCATCATATTCGTAATACTTCTCTGATAAAAATTTTTCTGATTATACATACATATCTATTTTTTTAATTGATGATGGAGTAAGTTTTGGTTTGTATTCGGTTGCCAAAGCTGGGTAAAATTGAAGAAGAAAATCGCCGAGACCCGTATGGTGTAGGCCGGCTATAAAGCTGTCCGAAAATGCCAAGCCTCATATCGCAAAAACGAATAAAGATACTCTTGATTCGTTGAAGTAGGAAATTTTTCCACATTCAGCGTATTCACCAAATCTAACTGTTTACGCCCGTGGTTGATTCGAATGATCGTTCGGGCCTTGAATGTTTTTGCACTGCGAGGTGCCCGCTAAATAACTAACTCGAAGGACCACCTTCCACTTGGAAGGACTAAACAACAGCAATAATAAACCAACTATACAATATACAAACACTTGAAATAAAGTAACCGTACAAGTATAACGATACGTTATGTTGTCTAAGTAAAGCAAAACTAATACGATGAGAATTAACTTCTCTACCTGCGTTCAAGCTGTACAGGAGAGATCTATGTTTTTATCGGGAGGTTCTTGTTAATTCCGGTAATTCTGTTAATTCTCTAATTCAGTTAATTCTGTCTGCAAGACCGTGAGTTTGCCCTTATAAGTCCTCGGTCCTCCCTTCCTAATGAGAAACTTGTCCCTACTCTAGGGAAATTGAGGGTGGGCGGAAACTAATACTAAAAACTAGGAAACGGGCCCAACAAATCGCCATGGCGCGGGCGGTGCAAAATGTGCAGACACGCGGGCACACAGAGGGGGTGTTTGCGACGCTGCCAGGGTGTCCAAACCGGGACGACCGAGTCCTGGGGAATCCCAGGCAGTGATGGTATATAGTCTCGGTTTTCTCGCGCATGCGCGACGATTTTAGCGTCAGTGAAGTACAATGTTGGGCTAAAATGTGGTACCTTGGTCACCCCGCATAGTTTCGCAAATTTTTTTTTCGATTTTCAGATATGAATGTTTAACATACGTATGTTATATTCAAATTTTATGTGTATGTACATATAATATATAAATATATCTTGCACTCTTCTGTCCGGTTTCCCGCCAATAACAGTTCTCCCCTACTTTCCCCACAAACATAAGACATACATACACTCCTGCATTTAGTCGCGCATGCGCGAAAAAACCGACACCATATACCATCACTGATCTCAGGCATCTGGCAGCGATACCGCGCTAGGGCCCCGAGCAGTCAGCGCGCCGAGTCGAGGAAAGCTAAACTATATGTTACGTACGGAAAATTCATCTATGTGACTTTTTGAGCCTTCTTGAAGCCACATGTTGCTCTGCAGTGCTCCGCTAGTTTATCTAAAAAACCAACTCTCCCACGGGGGTGCTGCATCTGGGAAATTCTCAGGAATTTCCACCCAGATGCACGCCTACTCCCACCCAAATTTCTAGACAAATTCGTGGTATATAAAGCCCACGATTCCAACCACAATCGGGCACAGTTGAAACCTAGTCACGTTGCGACAAGTTACGTATAAGCAAGATCGGGTATAAAGTCTTTTTCGAGCATTAACTCAACAGTACGTATTCCATCGCACAAATAACTAGATAACCGTAACCCCCGCATTTCTCAGTGCGTCAAAACCGAGAGTTAGGGATATTAGTATCCGCGACTACACGTTACACAATTACAATTGTAACCCCTACTTAATCACTGAATATATTGTACTACATTTTTAAGGAATTCAATTCTATTAATTGCATATTCACATCAGATTTCTATCCCAGAACTAGTATTCCCACAACGATATGCTTTAGCCGCTCAAAGTATATCAATTTCTATATAACGTTATGAGAGCCGATAACAATTATCCATTTCCCGATCCACGACAATCCTTCCTTTTCCGAAGTGGCGACCCGGTGGTGAAATACACACCGGCCAGTCCACGGTATTACCTATCCTACAAACCAAGGTGGCGACCCGTCGGTGAAATACACGGCGGCCAGTCCACAGGTTCCTTTCTTATATGGCGACCCGACGGTGAAATACACGTCGGCCAGTCCACAGGTTCCTTTCTTATATGGCGACCCGACGGTGAAATACACGTCGGCCAGTCCATTGCTCCATACCTTGGCAAGGTGGCGACCCGGTGGTGAAATACACACCGGCCAGTCCACAAAACCAAGTCTCCTAATTATATAATCTCGGTCACGCATCACCCGCTTAGCCCTCGGCTCGTAACATATACAATGTGCAGATGTTTTATGACAAGGACTGCGTTCGAATATTACAAGTACCGTCTTGTACCCTGGGTCGGTTCGGCAATTGCATTAACGAAAACTAAACGGTGAAAAGCCCATGCCGTAGCCAAATTCCAAGAGTCACGTATCGAGTCCAGGATACAATAGCGATTGTTCTGCCATAAAACATCGCCCGAAGCTGGTCGCTACAGTAACTCCATTGGACTTTCACTTGTTCCGATCCCTCCAACACTATTTGGTTGGTTCCTACTTCAAGACGATTGAGGAGGTCGAAAAATGCATCACAGACAGCATTAACTAAATATTACCATCGTTTTATAAAAATGGGATTAGCCGCCTGTACGAGAGATAGAAAAGAATGTGTAGATGCTGCTAGAATTTACATTTCTTATTAAATTGTTACTTGATATTGAATAAATACACATCAATTTTTGTGTGGAAAGGTCGAGAATTAATTTGTACACCTAATACATTATTTTGTATTATAAAGGTGCTATTTTGAATAACAATACAGTGCTTTCGCGTAACTCGCATTTAGTGTATGAATGACAGAAGTGAAATTGTATATAACTGTACAACTGCATATAAGACTTTATATGACACAGTATGTAAGAATGTATGTGCTATGTTACGATGCGCTCAGGCTGACGGCTGCTTCCGCACTGGCAACGGTTCTGACTTTACGCCTCCGCCTGGGCCCTTCTGTTCGTTGGAAAAATTACGCCTCAAGCCTAAACACTTAAAACTAAGACGCAATGTTATCATTGATCCTAACAGTTAAATATAGATTTTTAAAGACATAAACACAACTGCATATTTTATATTTCCATTATATGTTCGGATAAAATTGAAAAATCGCGACCTCCGCTTTTTTCTACGTAACTCCAACCAATAGCAATTTTTGTATATCTTGTTTTAAACAATATCGAGTAAACTAGTTTTTCTAGTATATTATCTTAAATAAACTCAAGTCACTTACGTGCTATCTTAAAGTATTCTTTTTAAAGAGTGCACGAATACGCTCGTCCCCCATTGCATTTAACAATATTGTAAAAATAGTGACGGTATATTTTTTCCTTGTCGAGGAAGACAGTAGCAAGCAGCAGTTCTATTTGCCAGCAAGCCTGATTAATCGGAGCAACGGTAAACACGACGCGATTGCCATTAACACGTGTATACGTTTGATCTGTTCACCACATCGCGCCTCCAGGCTCTGGCTTTGGTAGGTAAACACATTTACATCGCACGCCACGAAGGGGTTAATGATAATGTAAGTTCGTGTCTGACAACCGCGAACCCAGCGTTCTATGCGTGAAAGCGCAAGCGAAATTCAAGTTAGCTGGTGCCTGTATCTCGGCAACGATTCAAAACCCATTCAACGTATGAAAATTCTATGACGTCCCGAGAAATCTGTGCAGTACGCATGAATACACGTGCAACTTTAACCTAAAAAGTTGGCACAGACTCCTCAAAGTATAAGCCGCACTCAGGTATTTAAGCGGTGCTAAAGTCAAGATGATTAAATTCTGGGAAATGGTTAAATGTGAGAACGCGTAGCTTGTACAGTCTATCCCAGCAAACTAACTGACTTTAAATAACTTTTGGCAATTATTTACATTAGGAGCTTCCTCACCGATTTTGATGACGTTGAAATATGTTGTCAAGGTCATCATTCTGAACAACTTTTTCCTATACATGTTACCGCCGCTCGGCTTTAGTTTCCGAGATATTTGCAAAAAAGTTTCAACATCTCAAAAAGTGATCGGAGTATGTCTGGGTTAGGTGTGGGTTAGGTCTGGGTTATTTATATATTATTTATATATTTATATATTTATATACTGGGATATTATATATTTTCTTGATCGTTGCAGATGTCCAAGAATTCGTATAGTTTCATGCTTAATACTCTGTATGCTAACACAGCTGACAATGAAATGAGTTCACGTTCGACACGATTCATTTCTCGTTCCAGTTCGTAAATATAAACAGACAAGACAGTGGGTCTCAACTGATTGAAGTCGTTTTAAGTTGTGACCGTAAGCCGCGTTATCGGCGGCCACAATTTCACATCTAACCCAGACCTACTCCGATCATTTTTCGAGATGTTGAAAATTTTTTGCGAATATCTCGGAAACTAAAGCTGAGCGGCGGTAACATGTATAGGAAAAAGTTGTTCAGAATAATGACCTTGACAACATATTTCAACGTCATCAAAATCGGTGAGGAAGCACCTAATGTAAATATTTAACTTTTATTTTTTTTCAAATACGTCTCACCCTTCATATCTTTACTACCTGCAAACAGCGAATAGTAATAATAATAATAATAACATGGTTTCAAAATAAAACGCCAAGGAACCACACTACATAAAATTAATTATCTCATGTACGTCGACGATATAAAAATTTATACGTCAACATCAGAACATATGAGACAACAGCTGAAAAAAATTGAGCCAGTTTCAGGAGACGCTAACATAGAATTCGAAATGGACGAATGTAGAACACGCCACATAGAAACTCTGGTAGCATTTATAGTTGGCCAACAATAGCCAACGGTTGGGAGTTAGTTGAGATAGTGGTTTTGCCTACAGATCCCCAACGTAGGGCCTACGATGAAAAGATATGTCAATTTGCTAACGAATATCCCACGTCGGGACTACAGATATTAAGGTCGGTTAAATAACGTGAAATTTATGACGATAACAGTACATTGACGCAACGAAAATCTGCCAACATTTAAATACATCGTTTAACAGACACCATAAATGTTGCTGCAACCAAAAACATGTTATATCCCAAATTGATTTTTCTTTCATATTTCTAAATACACTCACAATTTGTTATTTTTGTGCGATAGTTGATGCATCAAAGTTTTATTGTGTGCAGCCTTGAAATTTATTTATTTCTTTAAGTTTCTCCATTTGACAAGGGGAAGGTACAAGTGTTGAATTCGCTTTTAGAACGACGGTATGCGGAGACCTTAGTGCTCGTATTGGGATCTGACATTTTGAGTGGCGCTGTCTGCTGCCGAAAAGTAGAAATACTCTAAGCTTGGCTTGGGTTATGGCAGTTTACAGTATTAACAAGTGTTAATTAGAGTATAAACTTACAGTGTTAAAATAGGTGTTAATTAAAAATAACGTTATGGAAGTTCCGATTTTTCCACCGCATAGCGGTGGAAGGATGGAAGAAAGGTGAAAGGTGGAAGGATGGAAGGATGGTGGAAAGATTGTGATAGTAGAGCGAGCAAAAATTTGTTGCACCGTTTCCACTCTTTGAAATGAAGTATGTGAAGTGAACTGCTTGAAATTTATAAGACCTCCATTTTTAAAATATACGAAACAATTTAGCAAAGAACAGTCTATTTTAACAGCTAAAATAGCTAAAGCTGGAGTGCATCTTGAAAGATCTAACCAAAGTTTAAAGACTTTCAAAATTCTTGGTTCACTGATGCCTGTGGCATTGGCGCCTCTAATAGAAGACATTTGTACAATTATTTGTGGAGCAATTAATATGTCCTCACCAATTCTAAGCGATTCGAAATTTATGATATTATAATTGTAAATTTAGAAGGTATATTAAAAAACAAATTTTTAGTTTAAAATGAATTATTTTCCAATAAACAAATTTTATGTAACATATTCGTATAATAAATATTTTTTAATTTAGTCAACATTGAAAAAATAAAACTGTCATTTCTTGTAACTTTTAAAGCTAAATATTTTTTATCGAACTTAGAATATATAACAAAATATGTTAGTTCTAAATTTAACACTGCTATCCTCAGCCGGATTTGCTCATAATACCGATGCTTTTCCCACAACATAAAGTTTCCCCCTTCCTTTTAAACATTTTAAGTAAAAACAAAAAAAAAGATATCAATACAATGTTAAGACCAAGCTCTTCGTCGCCATATTGGATAGCTATATATATTGTCCACACCCCATGTCAGATCCCAATAGCGTAACGAAACCCTTTATGTATTATGATTTACATTTGTTGACGTATCTAGATCAAGATCATAGCATCTGCAACCATGAAATGTCTATAGGTACGGCAGTAGAGTATCAACTTACTACGCAGAGGAACCAGGTTCAAGTCCGACGAGGGTACGAAGTTTTTTTTCTTTGTTCCGATTTTACCGTGGAGATACATTGTTTAAATATTATTTATGATATTCGGTGAAAACAACTGTAAAAAAGAAGATCAGAATAAACGTATTATAGCGACGTAGGCTCCACGTTAGGTATGATCGTTGGCCCTACGTTGGCCGCGATCGTTGACCCAACGAAAAAAAATAGCGACATTTCTAACGGTTGGCCAACCAATACTGCAACGTAGGCCCAACGAAATGCCAACCATAAATGCTACTAGGGAAGAGGAACCTTCAAACCGCTCCACGTTTCACGTTCTAAACAGAATTGTGTTTTTACGGAAACAATTCCACGGAACCAATTAAAAAGTACCATAACGTTTCCGATCTGTGATATTAAGAATCGCGTGGATAGCGAGAAATATAACGCAATATGAATATTTTTTTATGTGAATATGTAAATGATATTTGTAGGTGCTCTCCATGTTTTAAAGAAAGGGATACCATAGTCTTTGATCGTTGTGTAATAGCCGGGACAGTGGCTATTTATTATATTTGAATGAGCTGCAATTGAAGGCTGTTCCATATTCGAGTCTGGTAGTAAAACGAAATATGTTCGAAATATGTAAAGAATGAAGAAAATTAACTTAATTGGAAACTATGCTGCTCGTCAAATAATATATTAGAGCTATATCACGCAATGTTGGATTATCCAATAAGCACAATAAACAATTGTTTTGGGCATTAAGAGGAAGGGCGGCACTATAGAAACTTCCTTAATTCTAAAATATTTTACATAGTAATAATTAGACTGCGGATTTTATGCAGTCACAACATCCACGAGAATGTGTAATTTACTGTAGAATAATATTTAGTAATGTTTATTACTATTTTTATTTTATTTCGAACTCGATAAAACATTCAGAAGAGAGAAATAATTACAATTTAACTCTAGTCTCTAAAAATCGGAAAGCAAAAATTAATAATTGCATAAAAATTCGCTGTTTCGTAATTACATTGCTAAGCGTTTAAATACATATGTATCCGAAAGTTAACAAATCCGCTGATTGAAAATTCACTAACTTTTGTTGGAATGATGGAGACTCGCGTAGTAAATTTGTCATTTATAAGTTGGTACCACGTGCAGTGTGGGACATTTTAGACTAAAGAATGCGCGATTTTCAATTGTTCGCCCGAAGCGCGCACTCCTCCGCCGCAGTCATGGTATATGGTCTCGGTTTTCTCGCGCATGCGCGACGATTTTAGCGTCAGTAAAGTACAAACTGGGCTAAAATGGGGTACCTTAATCACCTCGCATAGTTTCGCAAATTTTTTTTTCGATTTTCAAATATGAATTGCAAGTAGCTCCTTCTCCAATACTAGTTGCCATTATGAAATCGAATATATTAACATTAACTTACAAAAATTTCGAAGTACGGTTGTCTCGTCGTGTCGTCTTCACTCTTCTGTCCGGTTTCCCGCCAACAACAGTTCTCCACTACTTTCCCCACAAACATAACGGGTACGGTACGTTCCTGCATTTAGTCGCGCATGCGCGAAAAAACCGAGACCATATACCATCGCTGCTCCGCCGTGCGTTCATTCGACAATGTCCGTTGGCCATGTGGCATCGTTTGAAGCATATCCTCTAGTTTTTGCGTTTATTTGTTATTTCTAGTAATGTAAGGTTTATTTTATAGAAATAAAAGTTATATATTATGGCAACAATGTTTCAATCCCACGATATGGAAACACTTTCTAGTGAAATTATCGAAATTGCCTAAGAAATCGTACATTGCGTTGAAATAATCTATATAAATAGGTTGTTGAATAAGTTTTACGTGCTTAGGGTCTCTAAAAGGACTTAATCCGGCGCTGAAAAGGTACATTTACTGATTTTCTAGAACAGGGAGTTCCAACGTATTCACCTCCGAGAACTGCAAGGTCCCCGCCATCGAACCTCTTCCCACTACTACGTACAGCCGTAGAGTTAGTGAGTGCTGCGCGCGCCGCGCAGCTCTCGTGGTGGGAGCTTCCCACTACTATACATTATAACGATGAAGTCCAAGAGTGAGGGAAGAACCTGAGCGGGGAAGGTGCCTCGAATAGCTCCGGATATATGGGTTGGAACTGCCTGTTCTAGAAAATCGAGGGATAGGATATGGATGATTAAATTTATGGTTAGCTCGTTCACACTTAAAAATATTAAATAGCTTTTCCTGGGAAACATTGTTTAGTCAAGAAGTGCTGACTACCCATAAAATATGAAGTAATGGATTACTACATTGTATACTGTCGAAATGTTGATCCCGGATTCTAGCAATCCATCTCAGATCATAGGAAATCAAGAGAAAGCATTTTATGCACAATTTGAACCCTGTATCTCAACTGGGAGGGTAGTTATGGGGCAAAATGATAAAATAAGTTTTTGGTTTATTTTCCATATTTAATCAAATGCGAATATTTTGAAAACAATCGAAAAGAGGTCAAGTACGTACATGTACGTACTGCAATGATTTTCAAATTTGTAAGTTGCTAATCCTGGTAGTAAAATATCAGAAACGGCAAAGAAATCCGAAAAATGCAACCTCGCATTGAGGTTTAAGAGCAACGTCATTTATATTTTTATAGTGTCAGTGTACAGTAATAAGTATTGTTCATAAATTCTTTTAAATTTTTGGGGGGAAAATTAGTGTAAAATTAAAGAGTAATTGTTTAGAAGTTTCGTCTCCTCTTCGATCTTTCGTATAAGTGTGTGAGTGTGTCCAGGTGTGCACTAAATTACATTAATTGTGCATTAAATTACATTTTTAGATTCGCAAATTACATTGTTTTGGAAAAGAAAAAATTATACAAGCAAACTACAATGTTAGGTGTACCGTGATCTGTTCTGTAGGTAACATACAAACTTCATAGAAACATTCATGTTCTTTCGACTGATAGCAGTCCAATATCCAAAATATTTAGCACTAGATATACTGGACACGAATTCTGACGCGTTCTAATACTTTCAATTTACGATTATTGAGATTGTATAGATGCATTCATGAGAAGAAATTTATTTCTTCGCGTATATGTTATAAAAAAATGGCTAAATTTCAGATAGACACATTTTCGTTATTTTTGTAATGTAGTGTAAAATAATCACTTTTAGTGCTCCGTTCACTTGGTGTTAAATATGCATTCAAATCTAAATATTTAAATATGTTTAATAAGTAAATATACATATATTAAATAAATATTTGCCGAATATGAAACAAGATATTGCTGATATCGAATTTACTCTTTTGAAGAGAGTATTTAAAGTATTACTATTGACAATTATTAAAAAGATGTTTGGGATATATAGTCCATCATTCCAAATGGTATAATCGATACATGTACTGGCCGAAATTTCTACAAAACCACCTAAATTTTGGTTTTTTTTTTTAAATATTGAGAATTTGATACTTTTCAAATATCTATAACATTGTGTACTTACTACTGAGTAGAGATATATATCCCACTCTCTCACAAATGTTTACATTTTGAATCTATTTACATTTTTGCCACATAGTTTGTGGTTACATTTTGTGTGGATAACATCAACCAAGGAACTTTAATTGCGATTAAGATGTGTGAATTCATATTAATATTGATTCCCAAATTCATTAAAATTGTGTATATATTATATTTGAATTTATTTTTATTAGAATGCCACGAGGCAAGTTATTAAAACAAGCGAAGAGAAGGCATCCATTGATGTTTACAAAGATATGGGGTGTTCTAATCGACCAATTGCGAAAAAAACTAATAGGTCACGTACTCTGAGAGATAATTATACAAAATTAGGCGAAGCATATGGTAAGAAACACCATGCAGGTGGAAATAAAAAATTGACAAGAAGACAAAATTGATTATTGATGAGGTTGGCAGCAAAGGAAATAAAAAGTTCAGCACAACTTCGTACTGAGCTACAGCTACCGATAACAACAAGGCATGTGCAACAAATTTTAAAAAGTTCAGGGCGATTTAAATGGACAAAAATGCTGCAGGTACCAGCACTCAAAGAACGACACAAACAAGCACGCCTCGAATTTGCAGAAAGACATATGTCCTGGACCCAAGAATGGGAAAATATCATTTTCTCCGATGAGAAAAAATTTAACTTGGATGAGCCAGATGGTTACAAATTCTACTGGCACGATTTAAGAATAGAAAATAATGTTGCAATGAGTCGTAACTTCGGTGGTCGCTCATTAATGATTTGGGCTGCATTCAGAGCCAATACAAAAACTTATCAATCGGTCGAATAAATCATGAGATGAATTCGATACAAAATACGAAGCTGATGGAGGTGGTCTTAATACCATTTAAAGAAGAAATTGAGACTGAAAACTTCATTTTTCAGCATGATAACGCCTCAGTACATGCATCACGGCAAACAAAGGAGTGATTAGATTACAGAAATATTAGGATTTTGACATGGCCAGCTTGTTTGCCAGATTTAAACCCAATTGAAAACCTGCGGGGAATACTTGCAAGAAAAGTATATGGCAATTGCAAACGGTAGAACTCTGTTTCTGAGATGTGGATTGCGGTGAACGAAGCGTGAACATCCATTGAAGCAGAAACTCTTCATACTTTGATATCATCAATGCCTAATCGAATTTTCGACGTTATTCGAAGAAATGGCAATTATACTAAGTATTAATTTGTAAATATAGAAGAAATTTTCAATAATCTTGATGTTATCTACTTAAAAAACGTGTGGCTTTATGGAAATTTCGCAGTTTGGTTTTTGTTAAACTATATAACTTTACGTTTTTCTATAAATAAATAATATATCTATGAATGTAATCATGTAAATGGTTTTTTTTATTAATCCTAAAATAATATTGTGCATCAGATTCTCATTACTATGACATAATTATAAGATTTCACCAAAAAATCGGGTGGCTTTATGGAAAGGCGTTGATTCAAAATCGGCCAAAATTACCCAAGACCAATTTTCCTGAAACTTTGCATATTGGTAGCCTTTTGGGTCTAACATTGATTTCGTGCAAAAACTTTTTCCCAGGCCTTCACGGTTACGGGGGGGGGGGGTCAAAGTACGTGTTTTGCGAAATCTATTATGTTCTGTAACTTTTAATAAAAATACGATATCGACCCGGCACGGATACCAAAAAATCATAAAAAATTCAAGCTTTCCAACGGTGTATAAGTTTATGTCATTTATTTATTGCTAACATAATTTTTCACGTTTCTCGTATTTTTCAAGATGTAAAAAATGCAGAAAAATTGCTATTCCCAAGAAAAGTATTGCCTAATTTTAACCAAAAATGCTGCATTGATAGTACATTTCATGCCCTTTCGAATAGTGTTTGTCATACCTCGGGGAAATTATTTGTTTTTGAATTATAAAGTAAAATGTGAGTAGAAGTTGAGGCGCACGGTCAACTACTCGACCTATATATATTCATTTCAAACGTGGAGGAAACGCTTCCTGTGATTATATATACTCTTTGGAAGCGATAGTTCGTACTTTTATTTAAATATATATATATATATATATATATATATATATATATATATATACATATATGTATATTATCTTAATTTTCCTGAATTTTGTTTAAATGACGAGCTATATTTGATGTCTCTTGTTCTATTTTCTCTCTTGTTATGTTCCCCAAAAAATGAGGAACAAACTTTAACATAATAATATCTCGCATTTCTGAAATTATTCTAGATACTGTACGTTGTGACTTATTTATCATAGCTCCCATGTCTTTTTGAGGCGAACCACGATATAAATGCAATAAATAAATTGTCACCTTGTATATTGAGTTAGTGCCCTCACTTCTATTCAAACAGTATTGAGTTCAGTTTTGTAGTTCGCTTTTTTTAAGCCAGTCCAGGTTTTTAAGTCGCTGTTATGTAATTTACCAAAAAGTTACATTCATGTGGTTTATTTTCGTTGAAGTTCCGTAACTGATCAATAATATTTAGAATTTCATTTATTGATAATGTTGTTTCGTTTTGTAAGTTGTCCTGTAGTGCAAGTATCGAAGATTGCTCTGTATCATTTATCAATATTTCTGTCCTTAATTTTTTATTAATAAAAGAAAGATCTTTTTTCTTCAACACCTCTACAACCAAAGATGCACTTCGAATGACACTTAAGAGCTGCTTTTATTAGTAAAGCGGCGGAAGATTCAGTGTCTCTCCCTCTCTCTACTGTTACTGAAGGTGATATTACACCTTGCAAGCTTGTTCCAGCTTCTTGGTCATCACTATTTGAAAATGTAGATTCTAAAAAACATTTTTTACAAAACACTTGATTTGATTTAACTTTCTTCTCCTTCTTCGGTTTTTTTAAAAGAGAAATGCCATATTTTTCACATTTGTTAGAACTCACTTTTATTTATTTCAGTTAATGCACTAATCACGTTTACTATTAGTCACATGTACTGTCAGAAATACTGTTATTTAGAATATGCACTACACTATGTAACATATACAATACACCGCTATTAATAAAAGAAAATTAAAATAATCCAATATTCTAACGAAATGTTGTGCACATACAAAATTCTTTTACAGACGATAGATCTTCACGATACGACAAGGAAAATGAAACTGATGATTTGACTTTGGTCTAATTAAAAGAAATGCATAGATGTCTACCACGACAGCAGTAATCTCAAAGCGAGAAACGTGAAAAAATGAACACATCTCGTCAATACTTGATTTCTCTCTCGAAATTCCAGATGGTTGCGGCCCAAGTAAATGCTTGTTTCTTTTAGTCCTTTGATTCTGGGTATCGATGAAAGAGTGAATAGTTCCGTTTCGGAAAATCATAAAACACTGTTTCGTTTGAGATTATTAAATACTGTCGTGAATATAAATCGAAACAAACTGAAGAAGATGCGTTAAGTGATAATTGTATAATAAGATATAAAATAAAATAAGCAACATCTGCATTCTGGTATAATTATTGTAAAAAATAACCAATGTGTTAAACTGTTTTCAAACAGTAGAATTGATAACAATAGCATAGCTGTGTTATGTACAGTGTATACATAATCATAGAAAGCGTTTTTTCCACGTTTGAAATGAATATAACTCAACTTCTGCTCACATTTTACTTTATAACGCAAAAACGAATAATTTCCCCAAGGTATGACAAACACTATTCGAAAGGGCATGAAATGTACTATTGATGCATCGTTTTTAGTTAAAATCAGTCAATACTTGTTTTGGGAATTGCAATTTTTCTGAATTTTTTACACCTTGAAAAACACGGAAAACGTGAAAAATTATGTTAGCAATAAATAAATGACATAAACTTATACACCGTTGGAAAGTTTGATTTTTTTACGATTTTTTGGTACACATGCCGGGTCGATATCGTATTTTTATTAAAAGTTACAGCACATAATAGATTTCGCAAAATATGTACTTTCACCCCCTCCCCCCCGTAACCGTGAAGTCCTCTGAAAAAGTTTTTGCACGGAATCAATGTTAGACCAAAAGGGCTACCAATATGCAAAGTTTCAGAAAAACTAGTCTTGGGTAATTTTGGCCGATTTTGAATCAACGCCTTTCGGGCACTGTATTATTAAAAAAGCGATTAGTACATTACAAGAAAATATCGAATCGCAATTTTTGGCGGTGTCGAAATGGTGGACGGTATTCAAATTTCTATGTAAAGGCAGGTCCTTACTTGAATGTTTCATAACACTGGCTGACACTAATCATATATTTCCGCAGTATAAGTGACGTATTCTCGCGTTCGGACGGACCGTGCATTGTCGCAGTAAGTCATCAAGTTTTCACGCTGCTACAATACAGTTCAGTTTTACTGTCGTCGATCTGCGATATTTTGATGCAATGGAAACATTCGAGTTTCTAAAGGTATTCCATGGAAAGACTGTAACGTTCTTGCAAGTTTATGCGAGTGCTCTTCGTCGAGGAGACATTAAACTTCGAGCGTTCTATGCAACATTGCTGTTATTTCAATTGCAATCAAACTGCAGGTGACGATTCTGTAAAGAGCTTTTTTTAACAAACTTCTTTTAAATTATCCGTTTACTTTACTATCTTAACACTGAGAGCGTTATTAAACGTTAATGTTAATACAGTAAATGATACAATTATTAGAGATACATACACAAATTGACGTATTTACGTTGAAACAATCAATTTTTATATGGAAGTCTAGTTACAGTGGATATTTTTTAATTTTTTTATAAAATATTCACATTTACAAATTGAATTACTGTCATATTGAAAATAGACATATTTTTCCCATTATGGCACTAATAATTTGATCACCCATTGTATTCATACATAAATACTGCTCCAAGTTGTATGCAGGGTGTTCCACGCAACTGGAACATGCTGTACCTCCTAAACGGTTGGGAATAGAGGAAAATGTTATAAGAAAAAGTTGTATGGCATCAGACGGTGCATAATACGCACCTAATTTTATACACTTTTGTGCATCGGTGCATCAGAAAAATGCAACTGCATTTTTTTTTAAATAGAAACCTACATTTTTGACTGCACCAATCGATGCAATTTGTTGTTCTCTACATAAAAGTACTAACATACTTATGCCCTAAACTTATTCGTTAGGACGTTATCGTAACTAAAAGTTAGAAACATTAATGGAGCACTACGTAATATTCCAGAACACTTGCCGACAGAGGGAAATCATTAACAAATCTACAACAATGTTAGCTATGATAACTTTCGAACGAATAAGTGTAGGACATAAGTATGTTAGTACTTTTATGTAGAGAACAACAAATTGCATCGATCGGTGCAGTCAAATATGTAGGTTTCCATTTCAAAAAAGTGCAGTTGCATTCTTCTGATGCACCGATGCACAAAAGTGCATAAAATGAGTTGCGGATTATGCACCGTCTGATGCCATTCAACTTTTTCTTATAACATTTTCCTCTATTCCCAACCGTTTAGGAGGTACAGCCTGTTCCAGTTGCGTGGGACACCCTGTACATAATTGACGATATTTATGACTATTCACTGCTTTATCTATCAAGTTTTGGAAAAATATTTCCGAAGGTATTTCTTGTACACACTTTAATCATCTTTTTGTTTCTAATGTGATAGCTGTCCATTTTACTCAACGGCCAGAAATTGAGTAATTAAATGTCGACTTTGATATTCTGGGTTAAATAGACCCATGCTACGCTGTCGGACGGTTAAAGAACACAATCGCTTGTGGAATGTATATTACAGTTAGGACAGTAGGGATCGATATAATCATTAGACTGTGGATTTTATGCAATTCTGGCAAAAATGGTTGACTGAAAAACAATATAGTAACAACGTTAGAACAATTTAAGAATATTGTTACGCTGTTTCCGACATATTAAAATTATTGAAAGAAGAAATACGTTCCCATCTAACTTCCACTTTTGACGAATAAACTTGGAAAATGTTTATTTTGTATAAGAACCCACAGAATAGTGATCATAATTATAATTTGAAAAGGTAGCTTTCAGTAATTTTAAATTATAACGTGTACGTCTAAATGTCCGAGCAAATTTTTCTATCGGTAAGGTTTCTTAAACTGGACTTTTTTCTTATCGTGAAATATTTTATGAATATCGCCTACACAGACAGAACTTTCTTCCCAACAATAAATCATTTCAACTTCATTGGTACTTAATAGTGGTCTCGTGCACGTATTTGGAAAGAATGATTTATCGTTCCGCGTCAGTTGAACTTCCTCGTAAACGGGAAATTAAGGGAGGAGACAACGGATCGGAGCATCGGTGACCATTGTGAGGTAAAAATGTTTCCTGAACGAGCAGAGGTATAATTGAATAGGAAATGAATGCGGTAACGTTGCAGCTGATATGCAACTCTCGTCTCGGATTAATATTCTGGAGATACTGCGAGACTTAATATCCTCCATTATTGCTCCCCCGAATCCTTTGGGTATGTGCATTATCTATATATTATTCACGATCATACTTGATTCTCAGAGCACGTTGCAAAGGAAGAAATCTTTTACCATTGGAAGTAGGTCTCGTGATTATTATTAACCTATGTTCCAGCTGAACAAATTCCACAGAATTTGCAATTACTGAACAGAAATTAACCTAATAATATAACACTATGTAACACTTCTTACAAACTGATTTTACGCATATTATAAAGGGTGGAAGTTATAAACCGTTACAGACGAATATCTCAAAAAATATTGATTATACGCAAAAATATTTCAGATGAATGTTGTTCAGTAGTGAGGGGGACATCATGTGGTGAAACTTTTATTTTTCCCGGTGGACACTCCAAGGTGAGGTGAAGGTTTACTTTCTTTTTTAAATGGCTTAACATGTTTTCTTATCCACCATCACATAGTACGTTTTAATACGAATTGAATTACCTATGACTCAAGGTCATTCAAGGTCAAACTAGCAGGGAAATGCAGAGAATGTGTGATCGTTTTATTTGTACTTTAGTTCGTGCCTTCGAATTTTCACACCAAAACAATAACATATGTTCAATACCAGCAATATTAAGGACAACATCAAAGGCATTATCAATGAAATGAAAACTAACGTATTTATGTATTACTGTGTTCTTCTAGAAGATAGTCAGTTTACTTTCATCACTATTCATATCCTTCGCTGAACAATAGAATAAATAAGTGATGAAAATGGAAATGTATCAAAATTGTTTTTAAATGTTTATGGTACTAGGAAAATGCTTGAAAAATTACAGAATAGCTGCTAATTTGTATGCACAACGCTACCCAGATCGATCACCAAAATCGTATATGGCATTTAGAAGACTAGAATAGCGTTTTCATCGTTCAGGTTCTGCGATTAAAACCTGCGTAATGTCCATTAAGCGTACGACGCTTGAGAATACGCGAAGCTTGTTGTAAAAAAAATGTTGAAATGTTGAGCAAAGTTAGAGAATCATTTAAACAAGGAATTGAAGTAAGAGGTAGTCATTTTGAGCACATATTAAACTGAAGTACAAATAAAACGATCACACCTTTTCTGCATTTCCTTGCAAGTTTGACCTTGAATAACCTTCAGTCATACGTAAGTGAACTCATCTTAAAAGGTACTATTTGTTGGTGAATAAAAAAACATATCATTTCACCTTGAAAGTGAGAATCCATAATTTTCACCTCACCCTTGTGTAACACTTTATAATTTCCAGCATGTATAGTTTTTCCAGAAACATAAAACGGACAACGCGACGTTTAGACCAAAAATAGTTTAGATTGGATACTATTAGAAAAAAATAGCAATTTTTCAATTCAGATGAAATATATGAATAAAATACTGATTAAAGGAAGCGTTTAACCATCCCCACGGATTCAGAACAATTTTTCCGCAATGTCAATCATCATTTTCATCGTTAGAAACATTAGAAATTCTTCTAACGCTTCGTCAAGCTCCTTAAATTTCGTTATAATTATCACATAGAGGCAGACAGTATATCCAACATTTTTCATTTTGCATAAACCTTCGTAGTCTAATTAACTCTTATACCATATTTGTCTAATATATTTACACTACTATTTTTCGTATTTGTGCATAAAAAATCACATCCGTGATTCCGATCAAATACTTTCTGCCAGGGGTTGTACTACAGTCCGCTATTAATTTTATAGTTATTGATTTTCGTCATGTATTTTTATAACAACAGTTCTCGTGTTCTATTCGCAGTAAACTATGGATAGTATACGTACAGTAGGGATGACCTTAGTTATACTTAGTGAAAATTATTTTGTCGAATTTTTTTCGGGACACCCCCTAGAATTGTGACACTTGACGCAAAAATAATGTGTGCAAAATTCGAAATCGATCGAATAACGGGAAGTGCTGCCGCATCGACTCGAAAATTTTTTAATTTTGTAACTCGATTTTCTTCACTGTAGTGTATCATTAGTATATATTTTTATATATCGTTGAATTTGTCTTTTTACGCACGATAATAATATAGAAACAAAATGTAGCATTAATTTAAAGAAAAAAATTCGTAAACTTGAAATCTCAAAAATTGACTTTTCAAAAAAATTTTTTTTTTTGCATTATATTTAATTTAATAAACAATACAACTTTTGTCTAAGAAATTTTTTTATATTTTTATTAAGTGCGAAAATATTTAGACATTATACATATGCTTATACATAATACATTATTAATATATATACAATATACATTATACATATAATACTGTACATTATACAAAAAACTAAAATTATTTTAGAAAATTTCGTTGAAATAATTTATTTATCTCGTAATGACTTTTTCCATACATCTGGATATTGTTTCCTATTTTCGGATATAATTTGTAAAATATATTGCTTCTCCTCTTCATTTTTTGATAATAACTGATTATAGTCTTGAATAAGCTTAATACCACGCTCAGCAGTGTCATTAACAACTTTTAAGTTTTGTACAATGTTTAGTCCAAATTTGAAATCCTCGTCATCTTCCCATGAATCGGGATCTTTTTTTAAAAATTCTATAGGAATTGAAAATCTTTCAAAAAATCGTAGTGTTTTGTGGGAAATAAAATGTTCAATTCCTTTACCAGCATAGTTTTTTAAGTCTTCACGAGTTATTTCATATTTCATACATGATTCGTCGGTTTCAATGTTATCAGATTCGTCGACTTCAGTGGTAAGTGCCTCCACCATTCGTAATTTTGTATTCTTCTCCACGGTTTTATCAAAAAATGCTAAGGCTACCGCTTCTGTTGATAAATACCATAAATGGTTACAAAATTTTTTTAATGCTATAGAACTTATTTTTTCGTCAGTAGAACGGTATACATACAGTTTCTGTAAAAATTCCAAATCTTGACGTGGAGCTTCCGCTGCCATTGGAGCTCGAATCCACGCTTTTATGTAAATATTAGCGCGAAAGACGCAAATATCGCGAATTCCATTTTCTTCGTCGGCGCTTAATACAAACTGATTTTTAAATAAATATATTTTTAAACAATATAAAGCTTTCGCTATTCAACGAGCATGGTGGAAAGCTCTTGGGGTCCGAAATCTTATTTTTCTGGGTGGGACTCCACCAAAGTCGAAAAATAAGGTCCACCCTAACGTACAGAGTAAACATTTGTTTTCTGTTAACAAGTTTGTCATTGTCTAGGCCGAAAATAAAATCAGTAATGCTGACTGCTGCGTAAAAATGATAGCACAAGGATAACGTTGTATGTTTCCAGTTAGTGCCTAAACGGCAAACTGTTAAACATCGGCAAGTATTGAACCCTTAGCGGACGGGGATTATTTTTTGCATACTTCTCAATGGGTCAAATATATTCGCGTACTGAGGAGTTACATATGTATATGAATGAAACGAAACAAAAAGTGTCGTGTACGGTAAAAATTTGTTCGATATTTTTGAGTAATAATTTCTTTAAAAATTATTAGCAGTCGCAGCCTATACTTGTCCGCAAAGGGTTAATATTGTGCGTGTTAAACTATTGAAATATTGTGAACAATGGCTCACGATAAAAAATTGCCTGGTTCCGAAATATCAATAATATAAAGTTTGCGAAACAAAAATGGTTCGAAATTTGCGAAACAAAAATGTTATTTACCATTTCTTGAAAAATGTAGATGAATATGGGGGAAAAAGGGCACAGAGGTCGTCCAAGAGTGACAACCGATCGTCAGCTACGTGAAATTCTAAGAATTGCGTCAAATTCTACTGCTACTGAAAGACAAATTGCAGCAGAAGGTAAGGTAAACACTAAAATACGTAATGTACAGCGTATTGTAAAAGAATGTAAATCCATAAAATGTCAAAAATTGATAGGAAACTACCGTTAAACCCTTGGCCACCACAGACGAGATATCTCGCGATTCAATATTGTTGATGCAACGCTACGGACGAGATATCCCGCGACTCATTAGCGTTTGTACGATGCCACGAAGTCTCTCGCACGATTTTCACTACAGTAAATTATAATGTAAAATAAATCTAACATTTCATTAGACTTTCTCTTGTGATTAGAAATAATATTACTTATTCTTGTTTATGATAGAACCCAAAACATGGAGAAACACATAACTTTTCCCCGTAAGTTCTGTGTGGGTATCAGAGGTCTTAGGTACCATGATAATTATGAACACGGTCATTTGTTCGGTAGTTTAACTGATCTCGGAATTAAACGTTCGGTTCTCGCGACATTACGCGCATTACGCTGTCGTCCAATAACTTCTTAACGAGAAAGTAAGAGGTTGCTTGTGTTTTTGCTGAAAGGGAACCGTCGAGTGCACTGCAGTTTTCTCCGCGTCGATTAATTTCCGCCAGCTTGGACACTGGCACTTTATTACTCCTTGCCAACCAAGGAACAGCGGCGAAGTAGCTGCGCAGTAACCTGTGCAGGATTTCTTCACCTCGTTTTACACGTACACACGTTGATACACGTATCGTCGTTACGAAAGGAAACTCGTCCTTTTATTTTTAACGACTCCTTTTCACACTACTGTTTCGACGTCCTTCGAATCGTCAGGAACGAATCTTTATCGTCAAACTGATTCCAAAGCAAGGCATCGGAGACCGTTTACGTCATTTCTAAAATAACGTGAAAATACAGTGAAGCGATCCTGATTTATACGCTTCTAAATGAATTGTTCGAGTTAATCACTGTTTAAGAAATTTCCACTAAATTCCTTTTTTATTACACCGTGAGTGCAAAAAGTATTCGTATGCCTTTTAAAATTGAATCATTTCATTGAAAATAGACCTGTTGGTGTAACAACCGCGATTTATATTTTTTCTCCTCAAGAGATGGGCGCTGTTTTTTTTTTCTGCTCATTTCAAATAAGATAGACATATACAGTGTGTTTCGTCTAAAACAGGACACCTAAATATCTCCTCTACCTCTGAAAATACAAAAAATGTTTCTAACGTAATCTAAATGGTTTCAAAAGACGAATCCGATGGAAGAATCGTATTTTATAAATTGTAATTTTTTAATCGTTTTTTCAAGGTCACTCTTATTTTTTACGTATATACACACATTTGTTGTTGTTGTATGTTATAGCAAATATTATTGTGCATTCATCCATGTTTAATAGCACGACCCTGAAATGATCGTGAACTCTAAAATTTGCTAATTAATGCAGAACTTACTTTCAGCGATATTTCAGATTTCAACGGTAACAGAAATTCGACTATGAACTTGAACTTGTAAGTAATCACATTTATTACTGCAATAAATGTTCGAAATGATGTCCTTCCGTTGTGATACGTTTCGTGAGGCGAAAAACGGCAGATTGTACAGCTCTTTCGATGATTTCAGGGTTCATGTCAGCACATGCAGCAATTGTTCGTTCCTTCATATTTTCTGGCGTCGTGGGCTGCTCTTGATAAACCGTACCCTTTAATGTCCCCCATAGGAAAAAAACAAGTGTGGTGAGATCGGGTGAACGAGCCGGCCATGATACAGGTCCATTGCGTCCAATCCAACGATTTGGGAATTTTTCGTTGAGGACACGTGTTGCAATATGGGAAGAGTGTGCTGGACACCCATCGTGTCGATACCATAATACTAGACGGTCCCCAAATTGTACATCTTCTAATAAACCTGGTAGAATATGTTCTAAAAATTCAGCATACTTCTGCCCAGTTTGCGCACCGTTGATAAAATACGGCCCAATTATCCTATTATTTAGAATACCAAACCAGACATTTATGGTCCATGATCTCTGCTTATCGAGTTGTCTAAACCATCGTAGATTTTCAAGCCACCAATAATGCATGTTCTTGAGGTTCACCTGATCATGATTTCTAAAGGATGCTTCATCCGTAAACAATACTGTTTGGAAATACATTTCATCACTTTCATATTTCCGTATACCCCATTGAGAAAAGTGTATGCGGGTTTTCAAAGTCTCTTCCATGGAGCTCTTGGTGAAGAGATATAAGGAAAGGATGAAATTTTTGTGAATGAAGAATCCGGAATATGCTTGTCACACTAATACCGGTTTCACGTTCAAGTTGCCTTATACTAACATGCGAGTTTTGATTAACTTTAGCGATGATATTGTTCACATTTGCTTCATGAGTAACAGTCATACGTCGCGCACAAATGTTTCTGTTGACACTACCAGTCTCACAAAATGTTTTAACAATACTTGAGTATGGAGAACGTGATGGACAAGAACATTCTGGAAATCTGTCTTTGTAAATTCGTATTGCTTCTCTTAGACACTCTCGAGCTTTCCCGTAAATCAAAACCATTTGAATTTTCTCCTGTTCTGAATAACGCATTATGGATCGCTTGTCGATACACTGAGAAATCTAGCAGTGAGCAAACTCTTAAATACATATCTCTCTCAGTCTCTATGTACACAGAGGAATGACACAATGTGTTTATTTACAAGTTCAAGTTTATGGTCGAATTTTTATTACCGTTGAAATCTGAAATGTCGCTGAAAATAAGTTCTGCATTAATTAGCAAATTTTAGAGTTCACGATCATTTCAATGTCGTGCTATTAAACATGGATGAATGCACAATAATGTCTGCTATAAAATACAACAACAAAAAATGTGTGTATATATGTAAAAAAACACGAGTGACCTTGAAAAAACGATTAAAAAATTACAATTTATAAAAAACGATTCTTCCAACTGATTCGTCTTTTGAAACCATTTAGATTACGTTAGAAACATTTTTTGTATTTTCAGAGGTAGAGGAGATATTTAGATGTCCTGTTTTAGACGAAACACCCTGTATATGTGTGTACCGCATCTCTTGCCAAAAATGATTTTTTGTTTACCTTTTGACTTCAATAAGTAGTTAATTTAACGCTCAAAACATAAACCATTATTTAACATAACCCAACAAGACCAAACGACGAGTTGATTTCAGATGTTAGAAGAATTAGCTAGAAAACTAATAATGTTAGTTAGTTACTAATATATTAGTAACGAAGAAAAAAGGACAAATCACGACTTTTACTTCTTTTATCTGTGCCTATAATGAAAATTTAAAATATAAGTACAAATACCATTTGTAGATTTAAGTAAGTTATATACATGCACAAAATTTCATCGAAATCTATCAAGGTTACTATGAACCATAAGAGATTGAAAATTGCAAAAATTATAGGAAACTGCGATTTAAATGAATCGCAAACTTTGAATCCAAAGATTTTTACAGCTTACAATGCACGTAATTTTGTTATGCGTCAACCGATTTCGATAAAACTTTATAAATTTATACAATTTACATAAATTTACAAAAGACATGTTTCAAATTTTCATTAATGGCGCAGATAAAGAAGTTAAAAATCATGACCTTCCACTTTTTCTACATAATGGCGAGCAATGCAATTAAAAAAAATATATTAATACATTACCTAGTAAACTACACTTCGTCTAACAGTGCAAGAAAAACTCGAGTCCTTTGGTTCAATTTTAGAAAAGTTATTCGTTTTTAAAAGGTCTATGACTACTTCTTGCACCTGTGGCGGCTAACTCCTATGCTCGCCAACAGATGGACAGTGCGACAACACCTTTCCCGCTACTACCGGAATCTTCCTCTGTTTATATACAGGGTGGGGCACTATAAACAGGTCACCTGAATAACTCGCTTGCTTTTGAAGATTGAAGAAAATGCATCAGACCAAATTTACTTGATATCGAGGCGATCGTAATCTCATGTCATTAATTTTTTTATAGGTGGAGACGTCAAGGAGATATGAAGGTCAACCCTGTTTTTTTTAAATGGAACGGTATGTCTTTTATTTACATTCTGATAGTGTGTTTCAAGACGAATACAATGACTTATTATGAAGGTCATTCAAGGTCACGCAAGATCAACTGCAATAGAAAATAAAGTGTCTCAAAGTACTCTTCGAACACTACGACGATTTACATGTAACATGTTATTTACGTCTTCACTGCTACTTCAAGTGTTCAAAATGACGACCTTGAACACGGAGACATAATCTAAAACGTTGCAATACTGATGATATTGCCTGACAAATTTCAGTTGTACCTATTACAGAGCAAGCTCTTTTTATACGTTCTTGCGTATCAACTGTTGTTGTTGGTTTTTCGCGGTACACTCGTTCCTTCAATTTTCCCCATATATAAAAATCTAGTGGTGTCAGGTCTGGGGAACGTGCTGGCCATTTATGTCTTCCTGATCGACCAATCCAACGACCTTCAAATATCCTGTTCAGTAATTCTGTAACATTTCGTGCTGAATGAGCAGGACATCCGTCTCGTTGGAACCACATGGACTGTCGCATGTCCAGTGAAATGTCCTCTAACAATTCTGGCAAAACGTCTTTTAAGATTCTTTCGTATTTATGGCTATTTAGCGTGCCATCAAAGAAATATGGACCAATTTCAAGTTCAAGGTCGTCATTTTGAACACTTGAAGTAGCAGTGAATACGTAAATAACATGTTACATTGAGACATTTTATTTTCTGTTGCAGTTGATCTTGTGTGACTTTCATAATAGGGCATTGTATTCGTCTTGAAACACTCTATCAGAATGTAAATAAAAAACATACCATTCCATTTAAAAAAACAGAGTTGACCTTCATATCTCCTTGACGTCTCCACCTATAAAAAAAATTATGACATCAGATTACGAGCGCCTCGATATCAAGTAAGTTTGGTCTGATGCATTTTCTTCTATCTTAAAAAGCAAGCGAGTTATTCAGGTAACCTGTTTATAGTGCCCCACCCTGTATATACCGTCCTAAACTGTCCTTACGACATCCCGCTTCTAAGGCAGGGCCCGCTAGAGTCCTCTAGCAGGCTTAGGACGAAACGCTTCCTTCTCCTTTTTCCATCTTTTCATAATCCGAAAAACAGCCGCCAAACACCCATTGTACCATTCGACCATTTTTACCACAAGACTACGGGGCTCTCTAGCTCACAGCCATAAGTAAACTGAAGATCTTTATGGAAAATCAAAATCCCCCAATTCAATTGCAAGAAACAGAGGTTAAGCAGATAGTCATTTCCATTTTTAAGTTTTAATGCGTTGGAAATAGTGCAACAATATATTTAAATCCTTTTCATCTATTCACTGTTTTGTATTTCACATACATTTTTTCCTAAATGCATACAATCCGCAGTATAACCATAAGTGTTTTGCGACACATTCAAATTATTTCTTCAATGAACCTAAGACTCGCATTCTGAAGAAGAAAAATGCATCGAAAGGTTTAAATATTGAAAACTTATTGTCAATCATTTTAGTTTAATAAACGGATTATTGTGGTTCACTGATCAACATTTTTTTGGGCGCATAAACATAATTTCTGGAACCATCCTATTTAACAATTCTTCTATCATATTTATGACTTAATTATGTCAATTTTCAAGTATTCTAAGTATTCAAGGTCACGCGAAGAACTTTACTTACCTTTGAATATTAACTTCGGGGCTAACATAGGTTAATATTTTTTTACTTAATTATTCTTTTGATATGTAACGAAACGATCTATATCATTCTATTTAAAGAATCAAAGTTGACATTTTTAAACCTCTACACATACAAGATAAACTAGAAGTGTAACCGATGTTCGTCTGCTTAATATTTTTTACTTATAACATATACACTGTGAAAGATAGGAAATAGTTTTAGGCCGCGAATGTCGAGACTTGTGAAAACTTAACACTAGGTTTACGGAGCACTAAAATTGATTATTTTACATTGCTTTATAAAAATAATAAAATTGTATTTATTTAGATCTTCAGCGATTTTTATTGTAATATGTACACAAAAAAATAAATCTATTTAATAATTCCTCACGAATGCCTCCTTACACTCTTAATAATCGTAAATTAAAAATTTTTGAATCCGTCATTTTGACGGGCCCCGTAAATCTAGTGTTAACGTAGAAGACCGGGTAACGGGATATAACGCGACGGGAAGTAACGTGACTTCCACTCTGTCCAGTTGGTCCGCACGAGAGCGCCTTGAAGCAGAGTCTTTCCGTCAAGCTATCGCCCGATTAGCTGTCCTCACAAGGGAGCGGCTAGTCAGAGCGAAAACTCAGGAAAATCAGCATTGACTTTACGGGTCAGTGCCCTTTTATCCTATGCTGGAGGTCGACCGCCAGAGGTAGTAGTAGGTCCCCATAAGGTGAAGGTAGTGGGGGTGCGACCGGGGCGCTACTCTGGTGGGCGCACGGGAAAGCGTAAAGGTCGGACGCTATGAAAGGAGAAAACTAATTTAACCCTTAAGGGGCCCCTAGACGATCAATAATATTGTCAATGTAGGTTGATTAATAATATTGAAGCTCCCGTCAATACGCTTCAATAATCTCGTCAATCTAGCTATCAATACGGCGACTACGCACTGTTGTTGTGAAAAACAGTTGTGTACTCTGCCAGCCATTTTGCCTGTACGACCAGTACGACGTCCGAGTCGAGACTGACGAAATATTGACAACTAAACCTCCTAAACGTCAATGCGCGCATCAATATGGCTCTTGTCAATGCGCTTCAATCAAAATTTCTATCAATATGCTTCAATATATTGACACTGCGTTTGAACACCTTCTAAACGGTCAATATGCCCTTTCAATGCGCCTCGTCAATATTATTGATGGGTGTATTGACAATATTATTGATTGTCTAGGGGCCCCTTTAGGTCAGCGATGTCCAAACTCGGCTCCCGGGAGCTGAAAGCCGAGACGCGGCGAACCGCGACGCGGCGTTAAAAAGATGATCGTAGATTGTTTTATGACGCGCGAATCGGTTACTCGGTTTCTTGGTCGGCGAGATGAGAACACGCTGCGCCTGCGCAAACTGGCAGTAGGAAGGGGGAGCAGGCGCGTAAGGGGGCCCTACGCTGGACACCGCTGCCTTAGGTGAACTATTGGGGCTGTTGCGTCCCTACACAAATTTATGTTTATTATTATTTAATGTGCAACTATTAAGGGTGTAAGTATTTAGGGATTTAGATGAAATTTTACTATCTTATTACGTTTCTATGTACCATTTCGATAGAGATGAATATTAAATATAAATGTAATATTAAATATGATTTAATCGAATCATTGAATTTTTAAAGTACATTTTGAAGGCCCACTTAAGGATTAAAAGCTATTTGTAGTGTGCAAGTTCCTGTGAACTTGCCTCTATATGTACAAAACCGGTAATTGAACCAGCAATGGTCGGTTTAGTATTAAAAACGTGCGTTCCTGTAGAAGAATGGCCAAACCGTTGGACCTCATTTTTCTGTTCACACATTGTATTTTCGAAACTGTGATTACAGTATTGAATGGGTCAAGCATAGAACACGGGAGACTGTAATCTCAGTTGCGGAACTCGGCTCTGGCACGATGATTGGATTTACTCGTTGCGCATGAAAAGAAAATACGAAAGTCGGCTGAATACAAAATGTTAAAACACACGGAACAGAAACGTCATAACGATTAATAAAACGAACTTCTGGAATTGGTCAGAACCTTCATATTGCGAAAGTTTTAACATTGTTGTTAATTCTCCAATTATTTTACGCAGTATGTTTTCAATTGCATTGCGAATTATTTGATAGTCCACGGTGAATATTTCGTTTGTCGAAAACATTGTCACTTGCCTGGAGGGTTTCAATGCGATACTCTGCAGACCATTCTTAAGCTTACAAATATTAACAGATTTTAATATTACATTTAAATTTCACAAAACATTGAAATTTGCTTTATCCTTACGTGAATTCCGAGGTTCTGAATTTTATACGATAAAAACTGCAAAAATCAAAGGGATTGACGATGGCGTATGGCAAATTTTAAAAAATTAGGTATATCATAAATCTTTTTAAATTTAGTATCAAACCTAGGCAAAAAATAATTCACTTCTATTTAAATTCTGGAAAATGATGACGATATTTTCGATAATTGGCAATTCTTTAAAAAATAATAAGAGAAAAATGTTTTTTAAAACGACTGAATAAGTAAAACCCGAGGAAGAGCTCACACTGTTTTAAAAAATCTGCTTTTAATAAGATGAGAAAATAGTATACACGTGTTTTCAGTTCTTTATTGTATAATGTTTTCCTCATTAAAAACTCGAACTTTTTGCATTTCACTTCTAATGTATTAAACTTTCAGACTATCCTTTCAGTCAAATGTAACTTTCTAATTTTCTAAATTTTACTGTTTGCATCGTAACTCCTCAAGATGGCGCAATATATATGCTTTGACATCCTGTCTGTTGTATGTATGTGTTTGTTGATTAATTCTTGTAAGTAATTATATTCTTGTAAAAAATATGTAAGCATTAATAAAATTGTCTGAGATAAATGTAAATACGTAAACACGCATATTCGACCACCCGATTATTTATAACTGATAATTTCTGTCGAGTTAAAAAAATAGAGTTCTTATAATTTTGTAATTAACTTTTTAATAAAAGTGACAAACTGGAAATCATAAAACTGCAGATTGTTGCGGCATTATTTTCATATTTTCCATGACTGACCTATTTTTTAGGTATGTTACACGAAGATTGAACACGAAGAAAATCTATTAAAATCAACATACCGTTGATGCAGTCACGATGTGTATTATTGACAGGATGTTAGGGCGTTGCCAAGGGAAGCAATTGGCTGGCACTTCTTGTTTAAGTCTCCGGAGTAACTTTGGTTCCTTTGTCTTTGCTAATGTTCTCTTGGCGAAAATTCGGTAGTCAGCACTGTAATATCCGTTGTAACTTTCTAACACGACGAAGACAGTCGCGTGAGTAATGCTGATCGATTTTCACCACGGCAAGGAAACCTCGCTACGACGATGCACTTTCCGATACCTGCCGAAATAAAGTACCGAATTAGAATGCTAAAACGCTAAAGCTCTATTATGAGCAAATATTCACATTTGCACATAAAATTAAATTGAAATGTTGATTTTTAAACGCTGCAGACATAGTACAGTGTGACCACGATTATTTTCGACGTTTCAAATGAATATATAGGTCGAGTAGTTGACCACGCGCGTCAACTTCTACTCACATTTTACTTTATAACTCAAAAACGAATAATTTCCCCAAGGTTTGACAAACACTATTCGAAAGGGCATGAAATGTACTATTAATGCAGCGTTTTGGGTTAAAATCAGGCGATACTTTTTTTGGGAATTGCAATTTTTCTGAATTTTTTACACCTTGAAAAACACGAAAAGCGTGAAAAAATTATGTTAGCAATAAATAAATTACATAAACTTATACACCGTTGGAAAGCTTGAATTTTTTATGATGTTTTGGTATCCGTGCCGGATCGATGTCGTATTTTTATTAAAAGTTACAGCACATAGTAGATTTCGAAAAATACGTACTTTGACCCCCTCCCCCCCGTAACCGTGAAGTCCTGGGAAAAAGTTTTTGCACGGAATCAATGTTAGACCCAAAGGGCTACCAATATGCAAAGTTTCAGGAAAATTTGTCTTGGGTAATTTTGGCCGATTTTGAATCAACGCCTTTGGCTTTTTATCAAAAATGTGGTCAGTGTTAACTTGCAACTGTTAGAGGGGGGTAATGTTATGCCAGCCATTAATGTGTTACTGTGGATAGATAAATTATGTACAGGGTGGACAGTTTGAAGCGTTACAGAAGAATATCTCCAAAAAATATTGATTACACGCAAAAATATTTCAGATGAAAGTAGTTCAGTGCCGAGGGGGGCATCATGTGGTGGAACTTTTATTTTCCCGGTGGACATTCCAAGGTGAGGTGAAGGTCAACTTTCTTTTTTTAAATGGAATAATATGTTTTTTTAGCCACCATCAAATAATGCGTTTTATGATGAGTTCAATTACCTATGACTCAAGGTCATTCAAGGTCAAACTTGCAGGGAAATGCAGAAAAGATGTGACCGTTTTATTTGTACTTTTAGTTCGTGCCTTCGAACTTTCACACCAAAACAATAAGATGTGTCCAATATCAGCATTACTCAGGACAACATCAATGTCATCATCAATGAAATGAAAACAAACGTATTTATGTATTACTGTGCTCTTCTGCAAGATAGTCAGTTTACTTTCATCACTATTCGTGCTAAGGTATCCTTCGTTGAACGATAGTACATAAATAAGTGGTGAAAATGGAATTGTATCAAAATTGTTTTGATATGTTTATGGTATTAGGAGAATGCAGAAAAATTACAGAATAGCTGCTAATTTGTATGTACAACGCTACCCAGATCGACCATCAAAATCGTATATGGCATTTAGAAGACTAGAACAGCGTTTTCTTCGTTCAGCTTCTGTGCTTAAAACCTGCGTAATGTCCATTAAGCCTACGACGCGGGAGAAAGTCAGAATACGCGAAGCTTGTTGTAAAAAAATGTTGAAATGTTGAGCAAAGTTAGAGAATCATTTAACAAAGAATTGTTAAGTGTATTGAAGTGAGAGGTAATCATATTGAACACATACTAAACTGGAGTACAAATAAAACGATCACACCTTAACTGCATTTTCCTGCAAGTTTGACCTTGAATGACCTTGAGTCATAGGTAGTGGAACTCATCTTAAAACGAACTATTTCATGGTGGACAAAAAACATATCATTCCATTTCAAAAAAGAAAGTTGACCTTCACCTCACCTTTTAGTGTTTACCGGAAAAAATAAAAGTCCCACCACATGATGTCCCTCTTGGTACTGAACAACTTTCATCTGAAACATTTTTGCGTATAATCAATATTTTTTGAGATATTCGTCTGTAACCCTTTATAATTTGCACCCTGTATATTAAGATAAATACAATCACATTAGAAACTGTAAACGACGCGACTGAATCGCGTGCACACCGGAAGCAAAGTGAGCACAAGGAGAGGGAGCTATACATCAACGAAACACAACCTCAGACAGAGAGTACTTGAATTGAAACCGCCCCAACAGCAACGTTCTTAATATTTTATTTACACATATCTATTGTAATATAAGAAATTTATATTTTCTTCGATAAGGATAAATGTACTCGCAGACTACCTTTGTAAAATAAAATTTATTTCGGAGTTAAGTTAAGAAGCTAATTTATCGAATGATTAAAAATTTAATGCTATTCTAATGTAATTGTAAACGAGTTTGTCACAATATTGCATACAGCGCACTGAAACGTGTACTAACTTCGGAAGTTTCGATTCCTGTACGTATACTACGCATAAATTCTTTAGTAGAACGTACTTATCATACTTAAGATTCAATAACTGTTGTACCAGCTTACGGGTTAAACTACCATAGGAGAGTTTATTTTCCAAACACCAATAGATTCCGTTAATGTTATAGGACTTCTTTAAACCCACTGTATTTACATATACTCTGGTATAATTCGTATATATCTACGATGTATGGAATAATATTGGTAATGGAATCACTGGATCATCCACAAGTAAGCTTTAAATGTCGCATTATAGAAGATGTACAACAAATTCCAATGAAGATGGAAGTCCTCGTTTCGTACTATAAGAAGTTATCAAGTCCACTGCATTTATCGATTTTTATATTAATGTTTTAAATTGTAGTTGCAGGAATTGGGAACGTGTTTAGAATTAAAGTAAAGCGATGCTACGAACTTTTACGTAAGGCATATTCTATGAAAGTTAATGCATATATACCTACATATTTCCACTTCTAGATTAATGCAATAGAAAATTGTACAAGTATTTACATATTTCTGATATGATCTAATTCACACTGATTTTCAAATTGTAGTGGCAATGAGCTAATAATAAACAGTATGATCTACTGTTTTTCAGTAATCAATTTCTAAGCCTTAAGTGAAGTATCATAAAAGTAATTAGACATCTTTATGCAAAATAAAAATTGTCAATGTCACTTGTAAGAAACCGAAGTTAAATGAACATGTCATTTCTCCTTTAATTATATTAAAAAGTCGAAAATAATATAACAATATCCTTAAATACATCAAATGTCCTTTCGGTTTTATGATTGACCTTCCATTATAAAATCCACAGTCTAGTAATTAGTAATGAAAGCGTTATTGATATATTTAGTCGCATATCTCTCTGACGAATTGTGAAACAGAATTAAAATCCTTGCACATTCTTAAGTTCTTCCTATACCGGGTGCCCCATGCAACTGGAACAGCCTGTTTTCCTAAACGGTTGGAAACAGAAGAAACTGGTGTAGGTCAAAGTTAAATGATATCGGACGGTACATCATATGCATATAACTTCATGCACTTTTGTGAATCGATTCATCAGAGACATGCATCTGTCACCATTTTTAAAATGGAAACCTATATTTTTGACTGCACCAATTGATGCAGTTTTTTTTTGCTCTACACAACAGTCCGATACCATTTAACTTTGACCTATAATAGTTTCTTCTATCTCCAACCGTTCACGACATACAGCCCGTTCCAGTTGCATGGGACACCCTGTACAGAGAATTATTTGTCCGTTTTATTATACAATAAATCTCATTTTGCATTATTTGTTAAGCTCTTCCTATTAAAAAAACGATTAAATAATGAGATAATACATCACTGAATATTATGTTACAATATTTACTTTGCCATGAAAAATATTTGATGTACAAGAAATTAGTTCGTATAACTATATTTTTGATGTCCTTTTGTTCCGTCGCAAGGAACCGTACAAAGGGTCTTTTCTTCAGATTTGTTTATGGCGTCTACGTGACTCTGAGGCCAGTTTCAAGGATTTGGCGCTCGATGCACATTTGGTGACCACTCGAGCCATCGCCTAACTTTCGTATTTGTTTCGCCTCCTTAAGAGTTGCGCGTCATAAATCTATCACTGACGAAGGATATTCCCGACCGAAAAGTACGGTTCTCGGGTTACCTAGCTTCGCCCTCGGAGGGAGTCGGGTACGGTCCCACGCTTTCCTCGGGACAGGCTCGCTTAGGACCGATCTAAGAGTCATCAGGAATGCACTGATTGGGGCATGCAGAGCTCGGCAAGAACCAATCAGTGCACTTCTTCAGCATGGCAATGGGTGTAACCGTCATGACACCCCGAAATGGAGGACTGCCTTCACGATACAACGAAGGGTCCTCCCGAAACCGCGACATTCAGTCGGTCGCAATCAAACAGTCGAAGTCGAACCTTCGCTGATATAGATCAATGAAAACGAACGAAGACACATTTGAACGAGACAAAGAGTCTATCGAAGTCGACGTCAAGTTCATTTAACGATCCCATACAACCGAATCGATCGAGATTCGTAAAATTCAAATGGAGTTGATCGTCGCGAACTCCCACGCGTATAAGGCAGGGCCTGCTAGATTAGCCTTACTGACGAATCCTCTAGCAGGCCTGGGACGAAACGCTAAACCTCACTAATTCATAAATCGAAATAATCATTGAATCGGCTATCTAAAATTAATTTGGCGGGTAGTAAATCGGTGATTTCGGAGTTGACGTGTCCATCACAATTGGGCTTAAAATTTACAACTTTAAGTGGATACGAATCATCCGCGCGTCGCTCTCGAGATTCGCACCGAACACCTTTTATTCGATCAATTCCAGGTATCATAGCTCGTAAATTTTGTTGACCAACTATAGGTATACGCTAGCAAACACTATTAAAGTTTAACTACAATTACACCGGTTGGGAATCAATATTGTTTCACTGAAATAACATCCATTTCTAATAACCTTGTTTATTAGTTTCACGAGAGAAAAGTATTTTGTGCTATTTTTTGGCAAGATTACGCAGTTGCGAGAAAAATATATTGTGGTCAGCTAATATAAATTTATTTCTCATGTGGTGTAGCGTATCGAGTGCTTGTCTGTGGCATCGTATTTGCGGAATATTTTTCCGCCTCATTTGGTCCGTTTAATCGCCGCATTTGACGAGCGCAGTCTATAACAGGAAATCCTGTATTTCATATTTTAGTCAGTGTTGCTCCAGCAAATACTGATCCCCGTGCCGTATTTATTTATTGCAAAATATTTTGCTGAACGGAAATCCGCACCATTCGTCGGGAAACCGTAAATAGAGACGAAAAACCGCCGACTCTTCGGCAATTGACGGCAAACTCAATGTACACTCAGCGATAACCACGTTTCCCCTATCCCTCCTATCCCTCCTGTCACCAACCTCGTCCTCCAGCCATCGAGACGAAGTGTGAATCGTGCGTGAAAATGCTTTACGTCGCACCAGGGATGGCGGCACCCTCGTTCTTACGTGCCATTTTCGTGCTTTTGGCATGGGGAGGAGTCGACTCACGAAATCTTTCGTCTCCGCCAGCTCGAGGATTCCGCGTTCTTCGCCACCAATAATACACCCCGCGACAAAACTACAAGACATATGAGGAAATGAATAAAAAGGTTATTCTAGTAAGAATTGTTTTCTTCTTTCGTCTCTAATGTTATTGTTTACATCGTAAAGTAAAGCTGTATACAGTTTTCTGTATACGTTTTCGGTATACGAGTATTCCGTGTGCAATTGGCTTGCTTTGAGCCCACTCGTCTATTTTCCATGACACTGGAATTAAAAAATTACCAATCCGGTGACCGAAGTGTGTAGATTGTAGCGGTATAAACATAGAAACCTAATTCGTTCGTATTTTGAAAAAAACTCTATTGCAATAGAAAATGAAAAAAAAGCGCAGAATACATTTGACTGACGTCCGTACGTGTCTATTTATTATACAGGGTGTCCCATTTAAGTTGAGATTGTAAAAAATCTCGAAGACATGTGCTTTAAAACAAACAAACTGACACATGTCCTTTAGTGTTTCGAGTGGGAAGTCAAATGGCACTACTAGTTTTCTAATGCGTGGGCGTTTTCAAGGTTATTTCAAGGTCATTTTGTCGTTTTTATCATAAACCCATATGTTTTATTTCAAAATCATATTCTACGTAAAAAAATGCACAACATCGGTTTGAAACATCTTTTTGTAAGTTCAATATTTCATAAGATATTTAGCTGATTTTTCATGTTTATGTCAAGGATAATTTTGTTTTTCTATTAAAATGACAAAGCTATTTTCAGAAAGAACATCATAATAAATGCTAGAAATTTTTACCCTCAACTTCGAAACACTTAATAATTCGTTTAATAAAAGACTCATGAACACATAATAAAGTTCTTATAAACTTACAAAAAAATGTTTCAAACAAAAGTTGTGCATTTTTTTACGTAGAATATGATTCCGAAATAAAAAATATGGGTTTATGATAGAAAAGACAAAATGGCCTTGAAATAACCTTGAAAGCGCCCACGAATTAGAAAACTAGTAGTGCATTTGACTCCCCACTCGAAACACTAAAGGACATGTGTCAGTTTGTTTTTTTAAACCATATGTCTTCGAGAGTATTTACAATCTCATCTTAAATGGGACACCCTGTATATATATTAGATAATAATATTAGCAAAGAATAGTACAATATGCACCAGCACGTAGATTGAATCATTATGTACAGGGTGTGTAAAAAATAAGTGTAAAGCTGGTCGTAGCGTGGTTCTACACCTCTTGATCCATGGAAATTTGTAAAGAAAGGTCCGTGCAAAATTTTCGACCTTAATTGTTAAGGTCAAAACTTTTTTTCATGGCATCGTGTCGTCTTGTAACGAGGAACTAAAGTCTGAAAGGAACTGTAGAACTTAAATGAGCCGTTTTCTTGAAAAACGACTCTAAAGTTTCGCAAGCTATTTATTACATATGTCTGCAGGATGTCCCACGATTCTATAAACGTGAGAGGGGGGAGGAGGGATGACTTTACGTGAGACAATAAGTCGAAAATATACAATAAATTTTTTTTATTTAACGCCCCGTTTTTGGGTAAATCGAGTTTGAAAATTCGGCGAATACAGATGCTAACGAATGGGAATCGTCTGGCGCGTATTTTCATAGCCTACCAGTTCTACTTCTTGCAAATGCTAGCAACTTGACGGATTTTCGATGTCAATTTTTTTGAAAACAAGGCCCCAAATAAAAAAGTTATTTCATATTTTAGACTTATTTTTTCATATACGGTTGTTTCTAAGATGCGGTTGCATCCAATACTGGACAGCCCGTAGATATATGAAATGAAATAGTTTGTGAAACATTAATGTCGATTTTCTAGTGAACAGCTCATTTTTTGACCTATTGTCCATGTGAAACTTTTATTCCTCGTGACGAGTACTATACGATGCAATAAAAAGTTTGACGATGTAAATGAAGGTCAACATTTTCGCACGGACTTTTTTGTACAAATCTCCACCGATTCAGAGGCATAGAATCACACTACGACTGGCTTTACATTTATTTCTTTTACACCCTGTACATTTAGAAAGACAAATCTATGCTTCGGATATAGCTTGTCTATGTACCTTACCGAGGAAAAATACTAACAGTGTCATAACTGGTACTGATTACTCCTGTCACCTCCACTGCAAAATGTTTAAACCCAAAATCACGGATGCAAAATTTTCTGATTTACTATTATTAAGATTGCAAGGACACATTCACGGAGTGAATACCTATTCAATAAATCTTTTTCTTTGAATGTACAAAGTGTAATAGAAATAAATGTAAAGCCAGTCGTAGTGTGATTCTATCCCGTAACTGGTGGTACCAGCGAACAAGGGGTGATTCTACGTGAGAAAATAAGTCGAAAATATAAAATAAATATTTTTCATTTGACTTCTCGATTCCGACAAAATCGAGGTTGAAAATGCAGCAAATACGCGTGCTATTAGACAGGAATCGTCTGATCATGATCAACCAATTCTACTTCCTGCATATACTAAACCAGGCATGTCCAGAAGTAGCTCACTCGGAGGCAAATTCGAGGGAGACGCCTACTTCTCCCGCCCGGGCGTCTCGTTCCCCGTGGCGGCCGTAGTCCTCCGAGCTCCTCAGACCCGTGCCTGCCGTGGGTTCGAGAGTCGCCCCAACGCGCCACATGCGGTACATATTGCAAGCGGTAGGCACAGGTCTGAGGAGCTCGGAGAACTACGACCGCTACGGGGAACGAGACGCCCGGGAGGGAGAAGTAGGCGTCTCCCTCGAATTTGCCTCCAAGTGAGCTACTTCTGGACATGCCTGTAGTAATCTAAAGCACACGAACCCGATCTTTAACACGATTATCACGGAAACGAGGCGTCAAATGAAAAAACTTTATTCCTTATTTTCCAATTATGGGACACCCTGTATACTACGATAAAATCCCCTAATTTGACGAAATCCGGAGAAGTAATGTAACATGGTCTCTAGTTTTTCATAGGTACAGATTTGTGCTAATTTAAATACATTGTGATTAAATTACGTCATTTGATTACATTGTATTTTATCTACGCAGTATTTTAATTACATTGTAATTGCATTATATAATTCGAACCTTTCACTTAATTTAAATACTAATTATGCGAATCATGAGTGTAATTGAAATACAATATAATTGAAATAAACTGTAATTGATATGAAATGTAATTGAAATACAAGATAATGTAATTACTCAATGTGTAAGTTACTCGCTTACTGTGAAAAATATCTTTCATTTCAATCATTCACAGACTACTCTATTTTATGTTTATGTTTTGTGCCTACCCTTGTTCCGTGACTGTACTGCGTAAAAGAGTGTTGATTAAAACTATTTGTATTAAATGATGAGTCGTATTAAATGATTGCCATAAATATCGTAAGTTAGATAAAGGAGGTACTTAAGTACTTCCTTCCTACAATTTATATTTCTTTTCTGAAATGAACGTAATAAACAAGTTTATTTTTTATCACATCTGAGTCTTTACGCAAAATAAAAATGTTCGAAGTTGATTACAAGCAACTGGAACCAAGTAAAGATTTGTTTCTTCATTTAGTCATTTGATGACGTTGATAATAACTAGACTGTGGAATTTATGGAATTATGGCATAAATGAGTAGGTGCAATTTAAAACAATAGAAAGGTTAAAATGATTTTAGAATGCTAATGTATTATTCTCAGTCTCTTGAAATTGATGCCAACAATTTTTATTTTGCATAAATATCCGCAATGTAACAGTAACATATTGGTACATATCAAAGTCTTTTTATTTTCCTCCTGTTTCGTATACTCATTTCTGTAATAAATGCATAAAATTCGCAGTCTAGTGAATGGAATTCAAAAAGTGTCCACATACTTTTGATCGGCAGTGTTTCTACAGGCTTTTATGTCAGTTCGCGATACTATTTGGACAGGTTGGATGAACGGTAACGCCAATACTACGTAATCCACAGTGATACACCGGAATTACGAGCGTTAGAATTTCCGCACTGAACATTTAAAGCAGGCGACGAGACAAGCATAGATCGTGAAGCCCGAGTTCCTTCCTGCGAACGATCGTATAATTTTATTGTGTTCCGTCCGGAAGATTCAATTTCCATTTAAGCGCTCTAGCTGCTGCTACCGCTGAATATTGGACTGACGGGGAGATAATTGGAACTTTTGCGAGAAACGGGTAAATCAAAATTTTGCAAATTACGCAACGGTCAAGTTATTTTGAATTTTTATGTATTTCTTTTGCTTTTCTCTGAAATAGAGTAGTTCTATCATTCGATAGATCTAAAAAAACCCGAATGGTGTTTCGTTATCCGAATGGAATATCTCTGAACGAAAAAGGATTCGATCAAACCAAATCTGATCATTAGATTGCGGAGTTTATACATTTATGTCTTAAATGAGTAGATAAATAGTATAACGGTAAAAACGTTTAAGGAATCTAAAAATACTATTGTCTTTTTCTCAACTTTAAATTATTAAGGAATGAAAAATCTTGGAATTAATTCACACATTTTTTATTTTGCATTTACAGTCAAACCTCGATAACTCGAACCTCTTTAACTCAAAAACCTCTCTAACACAAAAATTTTGTTCATTTCTTTCCGCTGGTTTTTAAAAACCTCTATAAATCGAAATAAAATTTCCTTTAACTCGAATTATTTTCTATAATTTCAAATGTACTCTTTTACCTTCGTAACTCGAGTTTATATTAGCCAGACCCTCTACAAGTCGAAGTTTACCTCTCTATAAGTCGAACTTTTATCATCGCTAACTCTATAACTCGAAGTTATAGTTGTCGGGGACAAAAGTAAGTGGACAAGTAGTGAAAATGGATATTATTGATTTCAATTTAAAGAATTGTATTGTTATGTACTTAAATTTGATTGATTATGTATTTTCGTCGCCTATACATTATATCAGTAAAAAATTGAAATTAATATTTACAGTTTTGTATGAATAAATTATATTTAATGAATAAGTCAACCAAATACGGAGAGACAAAAGTAAGTGGACACTTTGTTGAAATGTTGTTCAAAGATAATGAATGTAAACAAACGTCGTGTGTTAGTAACTATTACACAGAATGGTTATAAACAAACACCTAGCAGTTCGCAGTTTGCCTTCATAACAGTAGGATTATGTAATAATATTAAGACTACACTAAATTACCGACAACTAGAGAAATTTCCTTGCAAATTTGAAACTTGATTATTTCGAATTGCCGTAAAGAAATAAATTATCGTATGATAGGTGGGAAGTATTATACAGGGTGTCCCAAAAATGTCGTTCTTCCTTGAAAGGGGCGGTTCCTGAGACCATTTGAAGCAACATTTTCCTTTTCAAAAATCTCCGTTTCGGCTTTGTTAAGGAGTTATTAACGAAAAACACAGACCAATCAGAGCGCGACCTAGATACGTATTGGCAAAGACGGCCGCGCGCGACAGCAGTCGAGCGATGGTGATACACCGTGGACGAAAGCAAGGTACAAACAAGAGAAGAAAATTTTTCGAGTCCTATGTCGGATAGTTCAAATTTGAATATGTTGTAGTATTTAGTAACCTATGAACGAATCTCAAAGGATTTTTCGAAATATTAAAAAATGTTGGTTCTACAGACGTGCAAAGAAAAGTGTCAACTTTTTGCATTAGATTACAAGACTAAAACTAACATACCGAGGAACATGAGTTTTTAGGAGCTTATAGCGAACACATAAGAGTATCTATTGAAAATATTTAGATTTGGAAAAAATGGTTTTTTCACCATTAATTTTGAAAATGTTTTAAACAAATACAATTATTCTATAGCTGAGACTGTTTCAAAAATTCGAAAAAATCGTGGTGACAACTTCAAGTCTCCTCTTTACGGACCTATTTTTTAAAAGGCGGGCGCTATAAAATTGACGGAATTAGAATTATTTAAAGCGAATGCTGCGCCGTGATATTACAGTCGCGAACTGAGAAAACCTTGCTTACCTTGGTTCTCATGTAGAGCCCCAGCGAGGTGAAAATGCTTCCTGTATTCACAAATTATCCGGTGTACAACATTGAACCTGCCCACTCGTTAAATTCACAATAACATTTCTAATATTTACTCTATGAAATTATCGAGCAGAATGGGTGAACGTCCATTCACTCCACAATCCTTCATTATGAATGTTTAAACATGTTAGACGGTCATTAAAGACGGAGAGACACCATTCTTGGACCAATTTTTGAGGATATTTTTTTATTGATCTCAAAAAATAAGGGTCCAGCGTAAAATCGAACTATATCACGCGATAGAGCAGACTTTTATCTTGAGAAACCCCACCTTTGAAGTTTGCAACATAGATGTTTATACCGAACCAGAAAGCAAAATATCAACGTCCGACATGAGTTGCCACCAGTGGTGCTCTTCCACTAGCGCGGTCGTTCGTCGCGATACGGCGCGGCGCGGCATAACGGCGATGCAGTGGCTAAAAGCGCGCGATTATGTCAGCTTATTTCAATGTTAAATTTTAGTTAAATATTATGTATTATTTATTAGTATATTTATTCTGTATAAATTATTGTATGTACTTTTGTAATGTTAGTCTCTTGTTCATAGTATATTTCATACTAAAAAGGTCTTTTGTAACAAAAAATAATTTAATACAAAATTATATTTTATATTGCTTATTGTGGAAATGCTAATAAATAAAATTAAACACAAAAGAAAAACTTACAATAGATCTTTTTAGTATGAAATATACTATGCACAAGAGACTAACATTAAAAAATACATAAAATACTTTATACAGAATAAATGTACTAGTAAATAATAAATAATATTTATGTAAGCTGATATAATTTCGCGCTTTTAACCACTGCATCGCCGTTACGCCGCGCCGTATCCCGACAAACGACCGCGCTAGTGGAAGAGCACCACTGGCGGCAACTCATGTCGGACGTAGATATTTTGCTTTCTGGTTCAGTATAAACATCTATGTTGCAAACTTCAAAGGGGGGTTTCTCAAGATAAAAGTCTGCTCTATCGCGTGATATAGTTCGATTTTACGTTGGACCCTTATTTTTTGAGATAAATTCGAAAATATCCTCAAAAATTGGTGCAAAAATGGTGTCTCTCCGTCTTTAATGATCGTTTAAACATGTTTAAACATTCATAATGTACTAATATTGGATATCACTGTATTCGGGAAAGTCTACAGAATCTTTTACTGCACAGAACAATTCAATATCATTTATAATAACATCACAATATTTGTTTAAAGTTGAATAATAGTTAAAATTTTTTTTTCAGAGTCATGTATCTCAAAAACTGTGCGTGTGGGAAAAAAAGTAAGGGCAGATTCGGAATCAGCGCAAAAAACTCTATAAGAACCACCCAACAGTTATTAGGAAACGTAAAAAAAGTTGAAATTTGTTGGACAGTGTAATCATTTTCACTACATGTAACTTACTTTTGTCTCCGACTGTGTGTGTCGCGTGGCAGTAATCAATCAATCGATACTGCCGTCTTTTTTCCAACTGTTACATAGAATTCTCTCAAATGCTGGAAAACAAAACAGCAGTGAGTGTTTTACTCTGCTTTGGTGACCGTTGAAAATACCATTGATCAACGATCTGTTAACCCTTTGCACTCGGAGCTATTTCAACTCAAAAATCAAACATATCTTCCGACCTAGAATATTTCCATTGTACATATTTTTTTTCATTTTATGCGTATGAAACTGATATAGTACCTCATACAATATTTAAATGTTTAGTAATTTATGAAATATAAACGAATTTAATAATGTAAACAATATTTTGAATAATGGTATAATAATTTGTAGTGGCGCCTCTGAGTCGCCATTCGAGTGCTAAGGGTTAATTCATTAACACAGACTAAAATCACAGATTTCTTTAATAATAGTAATATATAGGAGCCTAATAGATTATATTTACTATATGTATATAATAAATAACTCATCTCCAAAAATTGAACTTTTCTTTCTTTAAAACTATTACATTCAGCAAATTATTAACTCTTGTACAAACCGGCTGTACTTCCGAAAGGCACCGGTGGTCGATCGAGATGAAACTTGGTGGGTATTATGAAGGATAGGGAAGGAACTCAGATATACAATTTTAGCTTCAGCAATTTATGCGTTTAAAAGATACAGGTTCTCAATTATAAATCCGTCATAATAGGTTTTCGATACTTTGGACGCAATATTCAGCAACAATGTAAGGATGCCTACATACTCATGAGTGATGGTGTGGTGTGATCTGTTTGTTTTTTCCGTTAGAAACGCGATGCTTAGGGAAATGTGAGACAGTTCGAGTCTAATCGTGGTGCGTGATGAAAGACTAATCGGAGTTGGTCCGGGTTAGTTTCCTTGGCGAGGAGGTTGTTTAGGGCGGCAGCCCCCCCCCTCCAAAACAATAGATGACTTTCTATTTAAACAAATTCGTGGGACAATACGATGACATGCAGATGTAAGCGATCACAGTGATTGAGCGGCTTCCACTAAAGTAATTGTATCTTATAAACGGGTGAATTCCCAATGTTAAAATTTTATATTTGAGGTCCTTCCACATTCTTCATAATATGCTCCAAATTTCATATCGATCGGCCACCGGTGCCTTTCGGAATAATATCCTACAAACACCCTGTAAGCCGAATTTTTGTATGATAAGCATCTCTTACTCGAAGACTTCGATAAGTCGTAACCTCTATAACTCGAAAATTTTAGTTCTTCCCTTGAGATTCGAGTTATCGAGGTTCGACTGTATTAAGAAAAGAATCATACGATCTGCTGAGAAACAGTACGTAAAACCGTAGTTGATCTATGCAATTTAAAAATATTTTTTATCAACACTTTAAACGGAATTTTTTATTTTCACCGTTATGAGAACATCTCAAGCATAATTTGTTTAATTGTTCGGAGCTTTCTTCTTCTTTCGCATTCGTCTATCGGTAGTTTCAATTGCTTTCACATCACGACTGCGCAACACTTTATTTGCAGTTTGTATAGCTGCGAGCACGTCTGACTTATGTTAGATCGTGTTCTGTTTACGGAATATTTTATTTCATAGCGTACACTTCTACGCCGGAGTAAACACATAGGTATTCGTTTATAGTTTATGTTATAGAGATGGAAACCAATTTCAGAGAACAGACAACTGCCGCGTGTGGTGCACATGAGGCCAAATAATTAAGTTACGACGACGAAACTGGATATAAAAATTTTCTGTAAACTAATGACAAATTCCATCATAACGTACTCTAAGAAACAGCCCACAATGTAGCGTAAGAATTTTTTTGTTTTGTGCGCATGTGCAAAGTAAATTTATCTTTCGGACAGCCAATATCAGTTAATTGCGCCAAAATTGTTGACGATGTAATTACGTTCATCCTATTTTCTTTAATTTAAATTCGCCAAGTTTTCTACATGGATATTGAAGCGTCAGGTATGTACTTTCATCTGCAATTATTGTTAACACAAAGCTAAGTTGTACATACTGTTAATATACTATATTCTATGAAATACTATTTTTGTTTAAAAAATATTGATATGCTTACTTTATCTAGAGTTATACAAAAAGTTCTGAATAGTACACCGTTTCTTTTACTAGTTCGAAAAAATGTCTTTTAAATAATATAAAAAATTAAAAAATGAGCGGATTGTTTACAGATAGTCGCGCCGACCGCGCTGTATAGAAAATGAAGATTAAGAGAAAATAACTATTTGATGTGTTAAGATGTGAACAGTTTCTCAACTTTTCGTCATTTAAGTGTAATGAACGATTGTTAAAGTATATATTTGACAAGTTTGGTGTTAGTGAACATTCTGAACATTATATAATGCAAATAAAACGTGTAGTTAAAGTGTATGTTTCGAAACTTTTGATGAAATGGCGTGGTTGTAAATACATGTACGACCGTTTTAACAACAAACACATGAAATGGCTTCACGAAGACTTGAATCTTCCACAAAGACAGCCGACTTCAGAGCAAAAGAAGCGAGGCAGGCAAAGAAAATCATTCGAAGAGTGTTCTGGACTTAATAAGCAGAGACAGGTTAAACAAATTGTAGCAGATCTCAGTTCAGAAAAGCTGTCCCCGGCTGTAGAATCAAGTTTAGTAAAATCAGGCAAGAGAATGGCAGCCCAAGTTGTGAAATTGGCCACCCAATCTAGGCCCAAGAGATTAAAAAAAATGAAAGGTGCATGATACACCATCCTCTGCTACTATGAGATAATTATTTTCCGAAGATAATTATTTAGCAGTCTTCTTATAAGCATTTCTAACCAGAATATCGAATAAAATCTTATTTTATATTTTTGTCGTCGTAAATTGTTAATTTGGCCTTATATGCGATTGGTCAAAATCATCTGGTACTAACCGAGCGAGGGTTAATGACTAATGTGACGATCCAGGCATGTGCTTTCTAAGCGATTTAATAATCCTATAGTCATTTCTATAGACACACTATAAAGGTTCTAGCAGGGTAAGCATAGGAAAACGGCCCCAGCAACGATTTTAGTGTTTAAACTCTCGAAATGAGGCTGTTTGCTTGAAGAACCACTGTGAGTCATTTCAGACCCCTACCTCCTTCCGTAAGGGTGATATGGGGATAACAACTCTAAACTTTATATTTTTTTTCTCAAAAACTACTTGAGATATTCGAATGCTTTAAAATGGAAATTGTACGTACCTTCAAGCTCTATTAAATATATTTTTTCCAAAATTGTAGCTCAATCATGGACGGTATAAATAAAGGAATTAATTTTTTGGGGGTGGTTTTGGTAAACAACCCCTCGAGTGACACCTCTGAAAAAAATCAGGAGTAAAGCTTCATTGTTGGGCTATAAGTTGCATAAGTTACATGGGGGTCGGATTGGGGGAACAGACTTAAAAAAAACAATAAAACTAGTGTATAGCCTTCTTGCGGAGTATACTGAAGTGGCCGCATGGCCGATCGAAGGGTCAAAAGAAACGTTCATGTTGGAGAATTTTTTGTAAAAAAACTTAAGAAATTGTATTTATGAATGTTATTACCTTGCAAAAATTACGTAATCAATAAGTCGCAGCAATTTTTTATTCGACAATAACTGAACTCATGAAACCTATTTTACATGAATCGCTGCTTAAAAATATGGATTATCTAAAATAAAAAATTCGAAAATATTTAGATAGTATATCGGATTATTTAGGAGAATAATGTGTTTAATGTTCTGTGTGTAGTTTACACCTTGATAAAGGAGTAATTTTTTAACTTAGACGTTGTAACTTAATCTTCGTCGCTGTCTGCATCAATGACTGTAGTTGCGTCAAATAAGTTGGTAAGAATCTCTGCTGGCTTCACAATTTTTGATTTATAGCGTCCATGCGACAAATAATAAATTATTGCTGCGACGTGAGAACAGCATATTACTGTTCGATTGCCATTTGCACAGTCACATGAATACTGTTTTATGAGTGTGTAACTAATTGAATTTGCTTCGTATTGGATATAACATTGATACATTTTGCTATTTACGTGCCTTGATCTGACTTTCATTTTTATAATGTTATTATTTCCTTTGTAATATTGGACGTTTAAAGTATCATTATCATGCATTAACTCAGCGAGGTAACAGACGGCTTGAGATAACTGATAAGTACCAGTAAATAATATTTTTAACTGATTTTCTGTTAGTTCTGGAAAGTCTATGAGCGATTCGGTGGAATTGGTTGATTTGTTACTAAGGTACGTTGGGTGGTAGAAGCTGTACACGGTGCTATAGGACAAAAATATCGTTTACTGCACCACTGCATGGACAATAAAATGTTGCCAAGTGTAAAATCGTTATGCCGAAAGCTGGATTCCTACACAATACGTTTGGGAAGAGATTAAATTCTGACCCCGAACTCGCCGATACAATCATACAGTATATGAAGCAACGTCAGCCACAAGAAAACATTCTTAAGGATTTAATAGAAACGGAGAATTTAAACCGACGTAAAAAACCCTTCGCAACCATTTCCAACTAACAGAAAATCAGTTAAAAATATTATTTACTGGTACTTATCAGTTATCTCAAGCCGTCAGTTACCTCGCTGAGTTAATGCAGGATAATGATACTTTAAACGTCCAATATTACAAAGAAAATAATAACATTATAAAAATGAAAGTCAGATCAAGGCACATAAATAGCAAAACGTATCAGTGTTATATCCAATACGAAGCAAATTCAATTAGTTATACAGGCATAAAACAGTATTCATGTGACTGTGCAAATGGCAATAGAACAGTAGGATGCCGTTCTCACGTCGCAGCAATAATTTATTATTTGTCGCATGGACGCTATAAATCAAAAATTGTGAAGCCAGCAGAGATTCTTACCAACTTATTTGACGCAACGAATATAACTACAGTCATTGATGCAGACAGCGACGAAGATTAAGTTACAACGTGTAAGTTAAAAAATTACTCCTTTATCAAGGTGTAAACTACACACAGAACATTAAACACATTATTCTCCTAAATAATCCGATATACTATCTAAATATTTTCGAATTTTTTATTTTAGATAATCCATATTTTTAAGCAGCGATTCACGTAAAATAGGTTTCATGAGTTTTGTTATTGTTGGATAAAAAATTGCTGCGACTTAATGATTACGTCATTTTTGCAAGGTAATAACATTCATAAATACAATTTCTTAAGTTTTTTTATAAAAAATTCTCCAACATGAACGTTTCTTTTGACCCTTCGATCGGCCACTTTAGTATACTCCGCAAGGAGGCTATACACTAGTTTTATAGTTTTTTAAGTCTGTTCCCCCAATCCGACCCCCATGTAACTTATGCAACTTATAGCCCAACAATGAAGCTTTACTCCTGATTTTTTGTCAGAGGTGTCACTCGAGGGGTTGTTTACCAAAACCACCCCCAAAAAATTAATTCCTTTATTTATACCGTCCATGATTGAGCTACAATTTTGGAAAAAATATATTTAATAGAGCTTGAAGGTACGTACAATTTCCATTTTAAAGCATTCGAATATCTCAAGTAGTTTTTGAGAAAAAAAATATAAAGTTTAGAGTTGTTATCTCCATATCACCCTTACGGAAGGAGGTAGGGGTCTGAAATTACTCACAGTGGTTCTTCAAGCAAACAGCCTCATTTTGAGAGTTTAAACACTAAAATCGGTGTTGGGACCGTTTTCCTATGCTTACTCTGCTAGACCCTTTCATATGTTTTCGATTGATATCGATTGAATTTTTAATTTTTACCGACTCCGATTGTTAGATGTATTTTTGTTTCCCTGATTACAATTTTTTTCTTCATTAGTATTTCTAATTGCTGCCTACAATTTTTATTATTACAATAATTGCAAACATTGCACCGTGATCACCAACGAAATTACTATAGTTCCAAACGATATATTTCTGTACTTTTCATAGAGCTTTTCCTCTGTATTGTACAACGTGTAAACAAATTATCTTTAGTTATATAAAATAGTATATATATACTTTCAAGTGATTTCAATTTTCTTCAAGATGCTACAATGTAAACAATTAAATAAGGAGGAGCAGATTAAGATATTAGTTTATAAAGAAACAGGACCTTCCAATAGAGAAATTGCCTTAGAAATAGGCAGGTCCTATCACGTAGTCAATAATTTTGTCAGACTAGATGCTCAGTATGGTAAAAATCATTCGAATGGCGGAAATAATTTTACGAAAAACTCAACGATTTCTATGGACTAAAAACGCATCAAAACCGCGCTTAACGCGTAATCATAGAGTGAAATTTTTGGCAAAAGGTACATATCCTGGAACGAAGAAAGGAAAAGCGTTATCTTTTTGGACGGAGAGAAGTTTAATCTAGATGTACCAGACGGTTTTAAGTATTATTGGCACGATTTGAGTTAGCCACGCGACATTGCTATGAGGCGAAGTTTTGGTGAGAGTGTTATAGTTTGGGCTGCATTTAGCTTCTTCATAAAGACAGCAATATGTTGAATATCGACGAAATTGAATTCCCCGCTGGTATACAGAATATCTAGAAGATTTTTTGATTCCGTTCATTGAAGACGTGGGTTCTGATGAGTCCATATTGTCCAGCCCGACAACAGCCGACTGAATTGTTATTAGATAGTTAAGCCTCACTCCCTTTTCTTCCATCACGTACGATAACCGGTTCATTATTCAGAAACTACTTGTAGTAAAACATTTACCTTAACACTAGATTTACCAGACCAGTCGAAATGACTGGTTTTGCAATTTCAATTCAAAATTTCTACTGCATGTAACATTTTCTTTCCGAAATGATATCATGACTTTTGTAGCCATAACTAAAGAATCAGTTTTATGAACTTTATATTATTTTATATGTATTCGTAACAAATATATTTTTTGTTATTGACACTTATACCAGTACCAGTCAAAATGACTGGTGCATGTTTCTATGTGATGAAATGACATTGGGACAGCTACAACAATTGATGAGTACTGCAACGTTTTTTCGGGACAGAATATATGATTCCGGGAAAATCATGATTCTGATGCAGTACGCTAGCGGCCCTTGGAATTGTATATTTACTCATGGTTTTGGGATGCACATAAGGTTCTCCTTGAGTCCCGGACACTTGGCTATCTGTAAGTGCGAACTCGATACTCGGGGTTTACTGAGTGTCTTGGTCGTGCTCAGTCGGCTCGCTTTTGGGCGAGTTGATTGAGTTGTGGCCCGTAAATTTCTAGCACTGGCCCTATCAATATTATTCAACTTTTTTTGCCATTTTTTAAAAGTAAATAAAGACTGGAAACACCACTAAGCACTTTTTCTAAAGACCAGTCATTCTGACTGGTCTTGGTAGAAATAGATATACTTAAATAGCCGGTAAATCTAGTGTTAAACCTATATAACAGCTAATAAATCCAAGAAGCCATATTGCCATTAAGACCTTACATTTATGACTATTGTCGCATCTTTCCAGAAGAAAACTTGCAATACCGAGTTCTTTATTTTCCGCTTGCCATTCTTCAAAGTTAAGGGGCATCTTAGGTTTATTACCTGCTACGGTCTAGCCCTCGAGACCCGCGGACGCAAGGCGACTTGAAGGCCAACCGTAGCGCAACCAAAGATGCAACCCGTAACTGTGACCGATCAACGGGGGCGTTCTTCGAAGGCGGCCTCTTTCATCATTTCCATAGATTTCATAGAGCCAATTAGAAAACAACTTCATTTCCCATCACCATATTCATCGAAAGTATCATCCACCACTTTCGACATAGCACACACCCACGCCGACACTTTACAAACACACGACACTCAGCTCTCATCATTCATTCGCAAAAACAGTCTCTAATCAGCACATCGTACCATCTTAACACCGTGTATTTTGTTTAATTGTTGAAATACAGTATTTCATCGATAATTGTCCACAACACGGGTTTGCGGAGGGACAATTATGCCGGAGGGATATCATTGTTTGAGGTTTGCCGAACGTGGAGAAGGACAGCCGAGGTCGAGAGGCCTCGGTCACCGAGAAATGTAAACATACCTAATCCGAATTTCCAACTTCTTTATTAATCATTATTTTTTTATGGGACTTCGATGACCATATTTGATGCATTCTTCTAATAAAAATGATACCAAATATGATATAATTCCGATGATATTTACTTGTGTAATCGACGATTAAAGTTTCGGGCGCGAGGAAGGATATTATCGGAATTATATCTTATTTGGTATCATTTTTATTAGAAAAATGCCACAAATATGGTCATCGAAGTCCCATAAAAAAATAATGAATAATAAAGAAGTTGGAAATTCGGATTAGTGTGGTGTCACCGATATACCCGAGCCGCATGGTGTTATAGCGGCTGAAAAGTGTGTGAGAGGAGGAAAAAGGTGAAGGAAGCGTTTCGTCCTAGGCCCGCTAGAGGACTCGTCGGTAAGGCTATCTAGCGGACCCGTGCCTTAGACGCGGGATGTCGTAAGGACAGTTTAGGACGATATATATACAAACAGAGGAAGATTCAGGTAGTAGCGGGAAAGGTGTTGTCGTAATGTCCCTCTGTTGACGAGCATAGGAAGTAGCCGCCACAGTGTCATATTTCTCGGCGACCGCGGCCTCTCGAGCTTCACGGCCCCTCAAGGGGATACACCCCGCACTAGTGGGGATATCTCAGGGACAATTCTGTCGGAGATATTTGGGACAATTACCGGTGAAATACTGTATATTGAAGTTTTATTGTGTTACCAAACTACTATCTACATATACAAATCTACTATCCCTATAACCTGACCAGGTCGTAGGGAATTCGTTTAAATACACGTTGTCAGGAAAATCTGAGTCGAGTCTTCAACGGCATCACAGCGCGATACAAACGAACACATATTTCAACAGGATAATTTGGCCGCTCACACGTCAAAACTAAGCAGGGGATGGTTTTGCAACAAAACCATTAAGTTAATGCAGTGTCACGTTTTCCGAACCTCAACCACATAGAAAATTTTTGGGAAATATTAGTCCGCCAATGCCAATGAGCAACAATTTGTAACAATAACGGAACTTACAAATAGCTTGATATATCAATTGTGGCGGCTACCACCCATTTTCGCCACCAGATGGACAAAAATGGGTAACATCTTTCCTGCTACTGATTGTCCGTCACCGATTCGTATATCCAGGGTGTTTGCGAAATCGTGATACAACCGACAAGGGCATGATTCCTCACGTAAAATTTAGTCGAAAATAAGGAATATAGTTTTTTCATAGGGGGCTTCATTTTCGAGAAAATTGAGTTTAAAGATTCGACGGGTTTGCGTACATTAGTATATTCACATACTAGAATTGATTGGTCATGGTCAGACGCGACGCCCGATTTCTATCTAATGGTACGCGTATCCGCTGAATTTTCAAACTCGATTTTCTCGAAAATGTAGCACCGTATAAGAAAACCATATTCCTTATTTTCGACTAGATTTTATGTAGGGAATCATTCCCTTGCCGGTTGTACCACGATTTCGCAAACACCCTGTATACCGTCCTAAACCGTCCTTACGATATCCCTGTGTCTATTGTCTAAGGCAGAGCCCGCTAGTACTGACAAGTACTTTAGGAGGTCTAAGACGAGATCGCTCCCTTTCCTTTTCCTCCTCTCTAACACTTCAGCCGCCGCCAAACAACTATACCAATGTTAATTAAACCTCTTAAACGTATTTTGAGAAATGGTAGCAATATTTACATGTATACGATCACTAACATTTTGATTTTATAGAGTAAATAAACTGTTTTTTCTAACTTAAACTATAGAGATTCCGCACATCTCTATAGCAGAACTACATGGAGTGTTTGCGAAATCGTGGTACAAGCGAGCAAGGGGTGATTCTACGTGAGATAATAAGTCGAAAATATGGAATCAATTTTTTTTATTTGACGTCTTGTTTCCGAAAAAATCGAGGTTCAGAGTACAGCAAATACGCGTGCTATTGGATATTTAGGAATGATCAGACGCGTCTGATCAAGATCAACTAATTCTACTTCCTGATAGATTAAATATATACTAAATATACTAAAGCACGCGAACCCGACGGATCATTAAACTCGATTTTCTCGGAAACAAAGCGTCAAATGAAAAAAATTTATTCTATATTTTCGACTTATATTGTATTTGTAACAGACCTTGTCTGTTACGAAGACGTAACCGCACCGCACCGCTAGTCACGCGCGCCGTCACCAGATGGCCACGACGCGTATCGCGATTCTCGCCGCTAGAGAGGAACCGTCGCGTACATATAACCCGGTGCACGGATTCGTTAATCCACTGGAATCCGGACCGCTCTGAGAAACCGACCTGAATCCGGACCGTCTAACACACCTTACCTGTCCTATGATTCTATCACGACATCGCACAAACACACACACCATCAACCGACGATTCCATCAACGACACCGACCGACACCGACCGACACCGACCGACACCGACCGACACCGACCGACACCGACCGACACCGACCGACACCGACCGACACCGACCGACACCGACCGACACCGACCGTCACCGACCGGAATAAACAACCGTAAGTGTTCCGCACCTCACCGCACCGTCATAGCGCGAACAGTACCCTGTTCCCCTCCTCACCCACCGCACCGGTCAGGGAGTACCCTGCTCGTCTCCTGCCCAAAACCCCTCCGGCCGGGCGTCCCCCGCTCTCCGACTACCGCAACACCGAACAGGGAGTACCCTGTTCTTCCCCCCCACCGACCCTAGGAGCGGGACGAACTCCGCTCTCCGACGACCGCGACGCCGAACAGGGAGTACCCTGTTCGTTTCCCCCTACCGACCGTCTCCGAGCAGGGCGTCCCCTGCTCTTTGACCACCGCGACTCCGTGATTTCCATCAGGTCCGCACCGATCCTCCGCGACGCGAACACCAATACCGCGAACGGCAGCTCGTTTATCAAACTGAACCAACACGTGTCTTTATTTACCGCACCCTAACCTCACCACTCCACGCCGACCGTTCTCCTAACCGCGAACCCTGGCTCGACGAGCTACTCGGCGACAAGGAGGAACGTCGTCGAGACCGAACTATCGTCACCGCGATAAACCGAACCGTTACATGATTTTTATGTAAAATCAGTTCCTATCCGGTTGTACCACCAACTACATGACACCCTGTACATACATATATTTTCCTTTTAAGTAAGGTCACCTATATATCTCTTCAGCTTATTGTGATGAAATGAATACTTTCTACGTAATGTGCATGGTGTTGAAGGATCAATATCTGACAAGATTATTTTTTTCCATGTTTTTGACGCATAACTATGTGGCGGCTACTTCCTATGCTCGTCAACAGAGGGACATTACGATAACACCTTTCCGCTACTACCTGAATCTTCCTCTGTTTGTATATATACCGTCCTAAAAAGTCCTTACGACATCCCGCGTCTAAGGCACGGGTCCGCTAGATAGCCTTACTGATGAGTCCTCTAGCGGGCCTAGGACGAAACGCTTCCTTCTCCTTTTTCCATCTTTCCATTAATTTTTAGCCGCCATAACTACATCTTTTTATTTTTGTATCGTGTAGCTCAGGCATGTCCAGAAGTAGCTCACTTGGAGGCAAATTCGAGGGAGATGCCTACTTCTCCCGCCCGCGCGTCTCGCTCCCCGTGGCGGCCGCAGTCTTCCGAGCTCCGCAGACCCGTGCCTACCGCTTGCGGTATGTACTGCGTGTGGCGCGTTGGGGCGACTCTCGGATCATCAGTTTCAATTCATCAGTGAATCGACATACTGTTTGAAATGAACTAGAATTAGAATCAAATAGTTTATCATGAACGACCAACTCTACCAGAGGTCGCGAAGAACCGAATAATTAGAGCTTGTGCCGATATTAATTCCGAAACAATTGAAAGATCTGTACAGTCGGTCATTCCACATTTCAGGGAATATATCACCGTAGATGGACACCATTTTGAACATCTCTGAAGATGGTAACTTATGAGAAAGTAAGTGTTGTCTTAACACATCTGATGATCGATATTTTTAGTGTTATAAAAACTATTTTCTTCACATTCACAAGTTCAGGTGTCTTGGCCAAAAATATTCGACATAAGTTTTACGTAATACTTTAATTTTCGAAGATCAAGGTCATTTTAAGGAAAATTTATAACAATAATTATAGAATCGGTCGGTTTCGGTGTTCAGTAATTAAAATATACAGAATCACATACAGGATTTCAAAAAGAAGGTACAGTCCAAGATGGTTTGGGGTTAGGTCGTCGTGGGAGCGGTGAAGTCCGGCCCGACCATGGTATAATGTTTCACATTTTGATTTAGTAAATGTGTTATTATTATGTATGAGTTTGTGCTGCCATCTAATGGATTTGCTCGGAAGTATTTTGCCTATTTTGTGTGTATTACCTAGCAAATATATCAGTGGTGGGCACAGGTGGAGCCTCTCAAACGCCTGCTTCTCCCACCAACCTCTCTTTCATGCAGCGCGCACATTCGTTGCGTACTCTGATGTCTCGTGTCTTCGTTGCCCCATTGTACCGCGCTTGATGGAAGGGGTCAGAGGGCGCTAAGGTGTGGACGGTTTTGCCTCAATTGAGGCAAAATTGCCCATCACTGAAATATATCAATATGGCGGCGCTGTAACCTGTGAAAAAGGCTTAAAAGTGTTCAACTTTATATGCGTATAACTTATTAACTAATGAATTCCGCGCATTAAGATTCTCATGTTCGGAGTTTTCTCGTCGAAATCTATAAGGTTGTATAAAAAAATCTTGAAAAAAGAGTTCTCCAAAACGCAGTTAAACCTATTCTTCGAACAGCTACACAATGCAATAATAAAAAAATGTAATTATGTGTCAAAAAGCAACGATGCCCTCAATATCTCCGAAAAAAATGATCTTGGGGAAAAAATAATCTTGTCAGATATTGGTCCGTCAACACAATGCACATTAAGTAAAAAATACTTTTGCATCACACTAATCTGAAGTGATATTTAGGTGGCCTTACTTAAAAGGACCACCCTGTAAACATATATGTATATGTCGGAGGTTGACCGAAAGTATTCGCCATCGGTTCACTCATTTCTTTGCACACACGATCAGTCCACAATCACCAAACAGTTCGGCTCAAGTTCTACATTCCCAAAAACAATCACACAATAAACAAAATCCGCCACGCTAGCAAAACTCGACCACACTACAATACAAAATCTCGCAACGCACCGAGAAACATGTTAACGAGCACCCGGGTCGCTCAGAATAAACCGCGAAATTGCTTTTATCTTTCTCCGATGCGTATCTGATGCCGAAAAATGCGATGCGATTCCGTACGAGGTTACGAGAACAATGCCGCGAGCGCTAAACAACGCAAAGTCGATCGCTTGTTGATATTGCTCTGGAAACAGGGCATGGCCTGTTGCGATTGATATTCGCCCAGGCTATCAGCAGCGTGTACACAACGAAATACAGAAACTATTTTCAAAAATACACAGCTATTCCGCCACCCATGGTCACGTTCAACAGGGCCTCAGGCCATATTTCTAAGGGACCCTATCTAACATCTCTCTTTGCGCCATGCGTAAAAATAAAACAAGCATTATAATAAAACAAATATTACAATAGAACATTAAAACGAGCATTACACGTAATTGCCATGGGGCTGCGTCGCTACGTCACGTTCCGAAATATTTATTTATTTTTAATAAAAAATATATAGGATTCAGATACGTTGTCGGGTCGGGTAATAGAGGTTCTACTGAATCGTCAATATAACAAGCAAATATGCTCCGAACTATGTTGTGTTTGGTCTCATTTTAATCAGAAAAGTGTTACAAATGTGTTTGTAAAAGTTTTACAAATAAATAATATGACACAAAAGTTTTTTCAATGCATTAGTATTGTGTTGGCAAATATATCTAATTACATATCATGTTACACTCCTCTGCGGTCGATATTCTGTTCCTCTTAAGTGGTCAATTCTGCGGTGATGGGGATAAATCCTTCACAAATATCATGCACATTTCTTTCCCATATGTTGAGACATTATTGTACACCTGTACAGTCGGAGGCAAAATTAAGTACAAACCCTTTAACAACTAATAATTTGATTAAAATTTGACCAAATGACAAGATTTTTTAGATGTTAGAAGGATTACGTAATGTATATGAGAAATTAATTAAAAATTACCATTGGTCGAAATTGCGAATAAAAAAGTAAAGATCACGATTTTTAACTTTTTTATCTGAGCCTACAATGAAAATATCTAAATAAGTTATATACAGCCACAAAGTTTCACAAAAATCGGTTGAGGTTTCTATGAGCTATAAATAATTAAAAATTAGAGAAATTCTATGAAACAGCGATTTAGATTAATCGTAACCCCATAATTCAAAGTTTCTTATATCTTTCAATCCCAATATCTTTCTTAGTGGTCCACCGATTTCGATGAAACTTTGTGCATGCATTATAACTTGCATAGATCTACAAAAGGCATATTTTAAATTTACATTATAGGCACAGATAAGAAAGTTAAGAATCGTGACCTTTACTTTTGTCTTCCAAATTTCGAGCAATAGCAACTAGAATAAATTTGTTTTATTATTTTTAAATGCTTATAACTCCATAAGTTACTGCATTTCTTATGCAATTTCTTATTTTGAGTTTTCCTACAAAATGACATCTTTATACAAATATTTGATCAACTTTTACGATGCACGAAAGAAATATAATAAGTAGTACACTGTATTATACTAATTTATCTGTTTTATTTTTGGAAACACAACTACATTCGGAAGGTTAAACTGAACAGCATAGTTTTATTTAAGCAGAATGTATATGAATTTTTGCCAGTAATGTTACAATTCGAAGTAAAATGTTCTTTTTTCGATAATATGGAAAATCTATTTAACTTATTCCGATTTTTAGATTAAAATGTAATATTTTTCTAGTGATGATACTGTGGGTACCGATCATTACCGATACAGCCTATAAGGATGGCATATTGTTTCGGAACCGTATTGCATCATGGTAAAAGTACCATACTATATGGGCGTGTACACGTGCCACTTGCTGGTGGGAAAGTCAATGGACAAATGTCCCAGGGGACCTTGTTAGGCGTAACAAACATGGATGATCATTTGCCGGAACAACAAATTTTAAGTCTACCTGCAAAACATAAATAAATTGTATTACTCCATCTTAAATGACAATTGTCTTTATTATTTTGTTTATCATTTAAAACGATTAGGTACTCGCAATTTTGTGTTGAATACATATCATCCTTACGAAAAACAACTCAATTCAGCACTGCATTTAATTTTTTTACACCTGTTCTGATTAGATTACGCATATATGTCGACATTGATTTTCTTTGCGCATCTGCACCTTTACTGATTTACCGTGCTCTTTTCTATCCAATTTTAACACTAAACCTACCACGGTCAAATGACCGGTTTTTTATTTCACAATTATTGAAATCATAAAAAGGCTTTCATAGGGAATTACTAAATTGACTTCCTTGTTTACGATTGAATTATAATGATAACCGCAGAACGTTTAAACAAATCCATAATTCTCACTTCTATAAGACGTTTCACTTTTACACGTTTTGTGTTTGGTAGGTTTAGTGTTAATAACACCGGCAAAATTTTTAACTTTTTCATGTGAATTAAGTGTGTGTAAACGCTGTCGGATTTTATGCGTTTATGAGAATCCTTAAGCAGACAGAATTTAAAATAGTAGACAAATTGAAAGAATATAAGATTATCAATATATTATTTTCAGCTAATTGAAATTATTAAAAAAGAAGACATTACTATATGACCTCTGTTTCTTGCAATAGATGCAAACGATTTTTATTTTTCATACAACTCACAGTCCAGTTTAGTGATTGTCAGTGATTCTCAATAATAGCGATCACTTCACGTTTGCTACAGTTCAATGCATAAGTATAATTTACTTATATCTAAGCTACATGTAACCATATAGTACTTGCTAAACAAACCATCTGGTTTATAGCATTAATATATAAATAAATAATTGCTGAAGATTCCAGCAACAAACACTGCGCTAAAGCACACAACAATAAGTGCTATGAAGAACGCAGAATGATGATTATACTGAGTGGTCCTTTTAAGTAAGGCCACCTAAATATCTCTTTATCTTATTGTGATGCAAAAAATATTTTCTACGGAATGTGCATGGTGTCAAAGTAGGACCAATATCTGGTAAGAATACTTTTTTGGAGATACCAAATCGGTCATCGGTGCTTTTTGACATATAATTAAATTTTTTTTATTATTGCATTGTGTAGCTGATCGAAGAATACATTCAGATACGTATAATAACATGACCTTGAAATGACCTTGATCTTTGAAAATTAAAGTTTTACGTAAACCTAATGCCAACGAGATCGCAGGCTTTGGTCAAAACTCGACAACACTGTCCAACAAATTTCAACTTTTTTTATGTATCCTAATAACTGTTGGGTGGTTCTTATAGAGTTTTTTGTGCTGATTCCGAATCTGCCCTTACTTTTTCGCCTACACGCACAGTTTTTAAGAAACATGACTTTGACAAAAAACCTATTTTTCAGCTTTAAACAAATATTGCGATGTTATTATAAAATATATTGAATTGTCCTTTGCAGTAAAGGATTCTGTAGACTTTCCCGAATACAGTGATGTCCAATATTAATACTCTCCATAAAGACGGAGAGACACCATTTTCGCACCAATTTTTGACGATATTTTTGAATTTATCTCAAAAAATAAGGGTCCAGCGGAAAGTCGGAATATACCAAGCGATAGAGCCGAGTTTTATCTTGAGAAACTCCTCGTTGAAGTTTGCAACGTCGACGTTTTTACCGAACCAGAAAGCAAAATATCTACGCTTGACATGAGTTGCCACCAGTGGTGCTCTTCCACTAGCGCGGTCGTTCGTTTGGATACGGCGCGGCGTAACGGCGATGCAGTGGCTAAAAGCGTGTAATTCTGTCAGCTTACTTAAATATTATTTATTATTTACTAATACATTTATTCTGCATAAATTATTTTATGTATTTTTTTAATGTTAGTCTCTTGTCCATAGTATATTTTATACTAAAAAGATCTATTGTAAGTTTTTCTTTTGTGTTTAATTTTATTTATTAGCATTTCCACAATAAGCAATATAAAATATAATTTTGTATTAAATTATTTTTTGTTACAAAAGACCTTTTTAGTATGAAATATACTATGAACAAGAGACTAACATTACAAAAGTACATAAAATAATTTATACACAATAAATATACTAATAAATAATATATGACATTTAAATAAAATTTAACATTTCAATAAGCTGACATAATTGCGCACTTTTAGCTACTGCATCGCCGATATGCCGCGCCGCACCGTATCGCGACGAACGACCGCGCTAGTGGAAGAGCACCACTGGTGGCAACTCATGTCGAGCGTAGATATTTTGCTTTCTGGTTCGGTAAAAACGTCGATGTTGTAAACTACAAAGAGGGGGGGGGGGGGGTTCTCAAGATAAAAGTCTGCTCCATCGCGTGATATAGTACGATTTTATGCTGGACCTTTATTTTTTGAGATAAATTATAATGATTGTTTAAACATGTTTAAACATTCATAATGTATTAATACTGGATATCAATGTATACGGGAAAGTCTGCAGAATCATTTTCTGCAAAGAACAATTCAATATCTTTTATGATAACATCACAATATTTGTTTAAAGTTGAAAAATAGTTTTTTTTCAAAGTCATGTTTCTCAAAAACTGTGCGTGTAGGCGAAAAAGTAAGGGCAGATTCGGAATCACCGCAAAAAACTCTATAAGAACCACCCAACAGTTGTTAGGAAACAAATTTGATGTTGGACAGTGCAATCAAGAGCGTGAATATGAATAAGCATGTTTACTATCATGATACTGATGATACCTAACGTTTTGAAATCTTGATCAGTTTCAATTTATCAGAGAATAGACATACTGTTTGAAATGAACTAGAACTAGAATCAAATAGTTTGTCATGAACGACCAACTACACCAGAAGACGTGAAAAACCTATTAATTAGAGCTTCTTCTTATATTAATTCCGAAACAACTGAAAGATCGTTACAGTCGGTCATTGCACGTTTCAGAAAATGTATCACCGTAGAACTACACCATTTTGAACATCTCTGAAGATGATAACTTAGGAGAAAATGAGTGTTATCTTAGTACATATGATGATCGATACTTTCTGTGTTAAAAAATATTTTCTTCGCATTCATAGTTTCAGGAGTCTTGGTCAAAGATATTCGACATAACTTTTACGATAAACTTTAATTTGCGAAGATCAAGGTCATTTCAAGATCATGTTATTATACATATCTGAATGCAACACGATGCAATAATGAAAAATGTAGACATGTGACAAAAAATACCCATGACCTTGATAACTCCGAAAAAAATTACCTTGGGGAAAAAATGTTTTGCATCACAATAAGCTGAAAAGATATTTTTGTGGCTTTACTTAAAAGGACCACCCTGTAGTTTAAGATCACTAACAATACCTCATCTCTTGAGGAAGTAGTTTATTATGTCAATCGAAAAGAGAATCTACGTTCTAACTTTTTTGGACGACTTCCAAACGAGACATATTTGCTTTATCTAGATCTGTCATTAGACTAAGCCTCAGATCCCTAATTTTCAAAATAAATTACAAAATGCTCAACAAAATTGGTGCATTAAGAACATCTCGCTCTCAGTGAAGACTGTTTAAACGTGTTTCAGTAATCGCCATGCTGTAGAAAAAAATATATTGCTGTATTTAGTAAATAGTACAGAATCGTTCCGTGTACTAATCATTCGTATACCTTTACGAATAGAGTAAAACATATTTTGAAAGTTGCAAATTTGACTTTTTCTTCAGAATTCTTAAAAATTGAAAGTTATAGAGAATAATAAGTTTCCATAAGAAGATTGATAATTAAATCGTGAAATTAATTACGGTCAGAGTAATCATCATATTTTAACCATATATTGTAACCTTAGCTAGAGGTAGATTTAATCTCTCTATAATCACAGCGCTATTCCTACTACATCGTAGGGGTTTGGTGCGTCTTCAATAATTGCAAACACGAGCAACGGTCTCTGCTTTCGAAACCGATATTCCTACCCTGGCGTTGCACTTTGTTTACATCCATATAATTGCATCTTCACCTGTACAATGTGATGGCACTAGCGGACAATAGACTTGCTTCGTTTCGATCTTCGTGACAACCAGCATGGACAACAGAGTTCAATCGATAGGAGGAACACTGTCTGCCAATTAAACGATCATAAAAATGTATCTACTTCTCATTGTAATAGTGATACGCGAATAGAATGACTTGACTATGTAGAATATACACAAAGTGAGTATCGGTACATGTTTTCAATTAACTCACACTTAATACCTTGCGTATTTTAACGAGTCGGACTCGTGACGAAGATGCTAAACAAAGTCTAACAAATATGAATGTTACGCCTTCCCTTATACTTTTGTAATTGCATCGAAGTAAATATAGCCATAAAAAAATATAATTTTTCTTTTCTTTTCTGCGCCATTTCTGGGTATAGAGATGTTCTGATCATTGTAGGCGTAAAGAAAATGGTGCGACAAGGGATTAACGAATGCATTTCCACCCTTCTGCTAAAATCTTCACACATGCGAAGAAATATTTCTGTTTGATTTCTATGTGAAACGCCTGTTTTATCACGAACTCGCGTTGAGACCGGATTAGTCTACGAGGGTTGTAGATCCCTGATTCGAATACGACAACGTGGTACGCGATGCCATATGACCACTTAATGTGATAGAGCGGGTATGGATGTAATAAAATGATGCACTATTTAACGAACAATCAAAACTATATTTTAAAAATAAAATAACTTTGGTTACAAGAGTTTTAACTACACTGATTGATGAAGTGTTTGATGAAGAAGTAAAGTTGATGATGCATGGCGTAAAAAATGTAAACTCGGTGTGGGCGTGAGTTTTAGTGTGGAGCAAGCGGATTCGTTGGCTGCCATTTTCCGGGAATTGGTAAGGGGCACGGTCGTCTTAGATAATTGGTCAAAAAAAAATGGAATGGAAAGAGTAAATGACCGCCCCCAAACTGGGAGTCACTCGCAGGTACGCTTGTACCCTCGAGTGACGCACGAGGGGAATCGGCGTGTCCCAAAGGCAGTGCCGTAGCAGGCCATAAACCAGGAAAGCGCCTTGACCCGAACAAAGAAAACGGAAAGAAAGGACTCGACGATGGCTTGACTTCTGGTTACCAAATGTGGACAATGGGTCAATAAAATGCTAAAGGTTTTAACGAAGAGTAACAGCTTTTTGGGAATATTGCTACTACGAGTAATTCGGTGCTATTAGTACCTGTTATTTTGGAAAACGTGAGGGGCAGATGGGGCATCGAAGGAGTCCAATCGCCTTGCTTACGGTTCACAAATGCGGATAGTCATACTGAAATAAAGTAATATATCTTCGTAAAGATATCCTTTTCTGAGAAACGAAACAACGCCGAGAATACAAAGTACTAAATTTCGTGCATTTGATCAGAATAAATTGTAACAATTATTAACATAATTTGACACTAATTTCATTTAATAAGGAATTTAATCAGGAAAGGGGCAGTTTTTCGGGTAAAATTCGGTAAAACTTATGTTATCAGATCAACTATTTTCATTGTTTACCAATTGTTTTATATAAGTATTTATATGTCGTTTATATTTTATGTATCGTATACATCCATCGTTTTAATTAATAAGACATTTTATTTATTTTCATGCACACTATAGTCTCGCTCATAATAATGGAAAAGCTACTTCATTTTTTTGTTTTAAATTATGAAACCGGCTGGAACTATGTCAGCTAGTAAGATGCAGTTTAAATTGAATATATATTCAAAGTAATATGTATAAAAAAATCAATAAAAAGTTGTCTTTAATAAACTGTAGTCTTTTTAATAAAAATCGCAAACAAGAATTATGTAGAATGAGATCTAAAGGGGTCATTCCATATCGAATCGATCACTTTTTGCAGGCACCAGCGTCGATTTTGTTCTAAATTAAATATGTTGTAGTCCATGTGAAATTAGGGCGGGTTTAAGTCATCATTTTGCCCGTTTAGAATTTTTTTAGAAATGACAGGCCTTCGAAATTTGCATTTTTTTGAACATTTTGTCGAAAACGGGCCTGACTTACTTTGTTTTATTCAGAAAGGATTAGGCTATTACAAAATAATTTTTTCAACCTCGACAATCAACTTTATAATGTCGAAAAATTTAAACGAATTCTTTTTTTACGTTTTTTTCGATGAGAGGGTATGGTTATTTAAATTTTGAAAAAAATATGATTATATTCTTTGAAGTTTCCCCTTTAAAATGAGCCCTTGAAAAGGATGGTGATATGAAAATTGACGTCACAATGAGCAAGATATTATTTAAGAGAGTATAAATAATCGAATGTAACAGTATAAATAATAAAACAATTGAAAACTGTCAAGAACATGATGCAAAGATTGCAGCCGGTTATGAATTGAGTTATGAGAGTAATATTTACATTGAAATATTCGGATAAATATAAGTATATACATGTTTTATAAAATTGAGATTTGGGTTTGTAAAGGCCTATCGAAAATCAAGTTTCCTCATATCCTTTCATCCGAGACTGGCACATGTAATGCCCCTTTCTGATAAATGTGGGCATCTGGCAAACTGGCAATCGATTAGAGTAAAAAGAGGTAGCAAGAACATTTTTCCAACTTCCAAACTTTTCGCATTACGGTGAAATAAGTTTACTTTTGTTCCTTGTTTTACCCGTGATCTCCAAATTGGTATAGCTATTTCCCGTATTTTTATTTCCCAATAGTGCCGCGTGAATCACCAAAAAACTTTGCATACATTGCTCAAGTGACTTTGAACATATCAGTGATTAGACAATATTGAAACAATATTAGATAATAATTAGACAATAATAGGTCACATACGAAACTGAGAAGACATTAGAAGAGTTTAAGAGTATTGTTATATTATTTCGATTTTTTAAGATGATTGAAAGAACAAGTATATTGTCATTTAATATTGAATTTCTACAGTTGACCTGAACAATTTCTGTAAAGACTATTATATGTTTAGCAGTCTAATGTTGTTACAAACAGTTAGCTTGTACTATAAGTTTTAGTTAGATGTACAAGAATAGAATGCAGAAGAAGAGACAGAGACACTAATCCACCTAGATTTGAAATCTAACCCAAGCTGGATAATGATGGTATTTAGTTATTAAATTAACATGCTTAAACAGAGTACCGAACATCAACTATTTTATGTTTTGAAATAGTTGAAGTTATTACGATATGTTAGGTGACTTTTGTTGCATGAATCCCACGATAGGACCAGATTACTTACTATAAATCTGGACGAATAGATATTCAAAGGTAGACGCCTTAGTATATGCCGAAGAATGCACATAATTTTGATTCAGCTGGAGAAGCTTTTTCTCTTGGAATAAACTATTCCCTTTAAGAATAATGAGGATACTTATGCATTCAAGTTAATTCAAATTTAAGCCGATAGCGAGGTGAATGTGTAAGTAGAAGTAGTGGTACAACCATATAATAGACAGTTCCCAGCTCAGCAGAACGAGAACGCAGGCTGCGCAACTGAGTAAAATCGGGTTTGGATTGTTATTGGATGCACAAGTGTTCTACATGGCTGGGTGTATCGTGACTCGCGTTTGTATACGTGCACTTCTGTTCCGTTGGGTTGTACAACCGCCCGATATTATGGGAATTTCCTTCGTGCAACGATAACTTACACTCGTACCGGTTTCTCTTCGATGACGGACATCCTCTTAATTGTAACAATGGTACCAACAATGCAGATGCAATTAAGAGGTACGGTCACGGTCTGCTCTTTTGTGCGAGATATTTGCTGTTTCATTTTTATGCTCAGACGATGCGAAAATAGAAATATATAACTGAATGAACTATAAAATCGAGAAATGAAATAGAAAGATAAAAATAGAAAAATATAATTTCAAGACATATTAAGTCCAGAATTTTAATTTTTCTAATTGCACGAAACGTTTTAATTATTTTGACTGAGTGAACGGAGGAATTATTATGTTAAAATACGAAATAAGTATCCGCAATTCTTGTGGCATGTTTATTTATTTGCTCCTGAATAATGTGCAAATATTTCTTACAATTCATTTTGCCACTAATAATCGTATTATCCAACTTTTCATGCTTACATATACCGTCCCAAATCATAACTTGGCTATCACCCACTTGATGACGGCTTAAAAATTGAGTTTCTTTCCGTAAACCCGTAGGGGCACCTCAAACGCCCGCTTCTCGCATCAACCTCTCTTTCATGCGCGTGGCCTGCGCACTGTTCGCGACGGGCGAAGCACCTCCTTCCTCTATCGTAATGGCGGGTGCTGGTGGAGGACAGTGGGCGCTATGGTGGGGGCGGTTTCGTCTCAACTGAGACAGAAATGCCTGTCCCTGCCGTAAACCATGGTAATAGTTAGGTTGCGAATTTTATGTATTTAGGACAACAGAAGGGAAGTACAATTTTAAACAGTAAAAATATTTAGAGCTTACTAAAATTATTGAAGAAAGGAAGAATTTTCTTCTTGGCACTTGTTCATTGTAATTGATGCATAACATTTTTATTTTCCATAAAGATCCACAGTCTAGTAATATTACTTAAAACCGCCTGAGCCATGCTTATTAAAAGCTGTATAAATAAATATTATTTTTCGTCATTTACCTCCTATGCTCACCAACAGATAGACAGTGCGACAACACCTTTCCTGCTACAACCTGATTCCAGTGATGCCAGAAACAACCAGAACTGGTTGTTTTTTCCTCTCCTCCTTTTCCCCTTCCACTCTCCCATTCCACAACCGAGCGTGCCGCGCAACGTGTCACATATTATTCTGGTTATCAGAGAGGTGGTAAACTGTATTCCCCTCGATTTAACCGATCTGGCAAAACTGCCTGATTCCAGTGTCGCCGGATCGCTGAAATCGAGGGGAATACGGTGTACCACCTCTCTGATAACCAGATTAACACGTGCACATGTTACGCATAAGCGACGGGGCCGCAACACGCAACACGCAGTGGAATGGGATATTGGGAGGGGAAAAAGAGGAGAGGAAAAAACAATCAGTTTTGGTAGTTTCCGGCGACACTGCCTGACTCTTCCTTTGTATGTATGTAGGATTTCCCTATTTTAGTTCGATATTCGCGATCGAGTTGAATAATCGATCTACGCGGGCAGGGGTAAATCGAGGGGTCGACTCGTAACAGATAATAATAGTTTAATAAAAATTAAAGGATGATGGAACAAAACGTGGAGACAACCGTACAACGTGGCGACCGACGCGAGACTCCTCGATGTCGCCTCTCGCTCGCATTTCTTTTCTCGACGTTACTCGCTTGTCTTTTGCCGTTCGTCTGTTTTACGGAGCGAGCGTTACACCGGCATTGGCGGGACACGCGTCTCGACCGTTTTGGCGGGAATTTAGGCATCCCACATGTATATTTGCCATCCTAAGCTGTTCTTACGATATCCCGCGTCTAAGGCACGGGTCCGCTAGATAGCCTTACTGACGAGACCTCTAGCAGGCCTAGGATGAAACAGTCCCCCCTTCCTTTTTCCATATTTTCATAATTCACAACAGCCGCTACAAATTGAAAATGTTTCTCTATAAATAGCAATCGAACCGTTCTATTAATACGGGTTTCCCCTGCAATTTTGTGAACGAAACCTATTGATGCGAGCATCGCCCTAACGCGCCACGCGCAGTTGTTATGGTCCGCGTCTGAGGTGGATCGAGCATTATGGTCATTGCGGGGCGCAAGACGCGCGGTGAAAGCCATTGGACAGTGCTTTCGCGAGTCTGCCGAAAAGCGCAGTTAATTTTTCTCTTTTGAGCCTGTCTTAAACTATACACTTTTGGCGGCTATTGAAAATGTGTGAGAGAAGGAAAAGGAAAGGGAGCGTTTCGTCCTGGGCCCGCTAGAAGACTCGTCAGTAAGGCGAGTGGGCGCATGCCTTAGACATAGGGATATCGTAAGTCAGGCATGTCCAGAAGTAGCTCACTTGGACGCAGATTCGAGGGAGACGCCTACTTCTCCCGCCCGCGCGTCTCGCTCCCCGTGGCGGCCGTAGTCCTCCGAGCTCCTCAGACCCGTGCCTACCGCTTGCGGCACGTACTGCGTGTAGCGCGTTGCGGCGACTTTCGGACCCACGGGACCGTTCGACGGGATACGGCGCGGCATTACGGCGATGCAGTTGATTTAAGCTCGCAATTATTTAATTTATTGAAATATTATATTTATTATTTATTACTATATTCTCATTTTATTAATATATTTATTCTTTATTTATTATTTTATAGTAAAAATGAGAATTTACAAGATAGAAAACATACCTAAAACTTCTTTCTTCTTAACTGACGTTTATGAGATGTTTTCGCTTCTGTTAATAAATTCCAACAATAGTCTGCAAGCATTGTTGCATTATTTTTCCCAAGTATCTTGTTTCCATAACCAAAATGTCTTCTTGGAGCCTCTATGGAATCTTCGTAGGACCACAAATAAAAATACTCTTAGACAATGAAGAATTGTTCAACACAATGAGCGTGACCGAAAAAAGAGCCTGGAGAGCTCTTAAAAATGTTTTCAAAAACTTTCTGGGAAAGCATCGCTCACCAAACTACGTTAAAATAGTGACAGAACTACATAATAGATTCCTTCAATATCTTCAACTTCTTTTATGATAAGATCACAATATTCGTTCAAAGTTGAAAAATATGTCTTTTTTCAAGCTCAAATTTCTCAAAAACTGTGCGTCTAGGAGAAAAATTAAAAACAGATTCGTAATCAGCGCGGAAAAGTCTACAAGAATTGCATAGTGAGAATCGAAACGTCAAAAAAAAGTTGAAATTTGTTGGACAGTGTTATTATCGTAGATTATTTTCTTACAATTTTTCTTTAATTCATCTGCACTTTCAAACTTTAAAAAAGGTTGAATACTGTAAGGTTGTCATTATTGTTCGTGGCTAAGTAAGTGATTATTTTCTCTCCATTAACGGAACAAATTTACAGCGACCAATCATTCAACAGTCCCTTAATAAGAGAGAACCGTCTAGTAGGCCAACACGAAGCAGTATTAACCGAGAGTTGGCGTAGGTTATCGAGGATACAGACATACTTTGCCAGTTATGATAGTTCGTGAGCAAAATTGGCCCATCTGAAATATGGATATCAAACACGCGAGACAATAGCATATGGCGCGTAACCGATCTTTGAGGTGTATAAATCTAAGACTAGTAGTCCTGACAAATGACCTGGATCACCATACGATCGCTATGCGTCGATCATCTTTCAAACAGAGATATTAGATGTAATACGACAATCAATGAATCGTAGCTTTATAATATCTTAGGAATTTCTGATAATCCATCGCTAAAATTCGTCCACTATTCTTTAGTTCAATTTCGTTTTAAATTACGAGTGTCATTGCGATAAACATCCTAACCAACAGCCAAGACAACGAAATTCAGTGCCTCAGAAATATCGTGACCATTTTTATGGCAATATGGACTGCCTTGTACAGTGAACGAACACTTAAGCTGTTTGTCTATTGAAATTACTGTGTGATTGTCTTAAAGAAAAATGAATAACGGCCAGTAAAAGTAAAAAATTGAAACTGTAAAATGAGACTAGATTTCTTGTTGTATCATTAATTCAACGAAATTATCACAGTTCAAATATCGACTACTTCTCAAACATTTTACATTTAGTGTTCATTTACTTTCTAGGTCCATACATACATATATATATATATATATATATATATATATATATATATATATATATATATATAAATGTTTCTTCCATTTTTGACCTTGCATGACCTTGGAGGCCAGTGTGCAGTATACGGATGAATTCGTCTAGACACGCGCTTTCATGTAATATAAAAAAATATTCAGCATTCCATTTAATAAATTGAAGGTCACCTTCATATCTAACAGAATAGTATAAACACAAAAAAATTACATACGCCATTGTGTTGCGCATAAGAAACAGTACTTTTTCCTCTTTCATTTTTTTCTAATATTTACTATTTACAAGAAAAACACTGGCTAGTGATAGTGCGAACACCCTGTATATACATATATGTTTTTCGAATCATGCGATTGGAACATTAGTGTCCATCGATGGCATAATGACTGCAGACAAGTATATTAATATAATAAACGAAAATTTAGAGTGATCAGAGCTAAAAAATGGGTACAATACTGTTTTAATCGGTGGTAGCTGCTTATTCAAAGATGATGACCGACAACGTATGATTCTTACAGATTACCTAATCGAGACCTAATCGAGATCTTATATTGATCTAGTTCAGGGGCTGCCAAACTTTTTTGATCGTCGACCCCTAAAAATTTGCTAATTCTCTTATCGATCCCCTCTATAAAAAAGGTTAAAAAAGAAAAAAATCAATGAGAAGGATGTGCTTGATGACGCTTGGCAAGATTAGCAATGTTTGGTTCGAAATTTATTAATTTCATTCTTAAATCGCCTCGGGACTCCACATTCAATTTTTTTCTCTGCTTTGTTAAAATAGAATTAACATGACTGAAGCCAGATCCAACCATATACGAGCTTGGAAATGCAATTAAAATGGGAAATGCCGCATTATAATTACAAATGTAATCGACCCTCTGCATCGAATCGACCCCTAATTATATCATATCGACCCCTTTGATGATTCCTGAATTCTAGTCGATATATCCATATTTTTTAAAATCGTTCCTACAAATCCGGAATTCATTGTTTTACATCATGCATTTGTTTTATTTTTACTAAAACATCTTCCAGTGCATCTGACAATATACCAATGAGATAGGGAGGAAATACAAGAATGGAAAACAATTAAGTAATTATACGGTTCAAATGAACAATGTAATAGATCATTTTTACGTTTAAACAAATTTATGCAGCTTCTGTTTTTCGCCACAGAGCCAATGTTGGAAAAATTAATTAATAAAAGTGGTAATTTATACAAAAATGGACTTTTGATAAAACTGACTTTCAAATTCTGGTCTACCCGAAAAACTTACTTGCTTGTATATAAAGAGTAAAATATAATTTAAACAGTAAAGAGATATTTATACTTATTTTAAAATTGTTGAGACAATTTAATATTTGTTGAATAACTAAAATAAAACAATATGAAGTGTACTGTGTAGCAAATAAAAAGAAACTGAAATACTTCAAATCCGTACAATCTTTCAGCTTATTTAGTACTGATGAAAATATATCGAAATAAAATATCTGTACAAAACAAAATGACAAGAGTTAAAATAACTAAAATTTCTATTCTATTTAGTATTTTTTTTAGGAATATAATTTCAAGTAACATGAAATGATCATTGTCAAAGGGTTAACGTTTTTGATTAAATATTTTCCTAATAAATGTGTCAATATTTTGATTTTTATAATCGTCTTTACAATTTTCAAAACCCGTTTACTCAACAAAACCAGCATTTAATTTATAAAACGATTACTCGTGAAATGTTCAGAACTTCTGTACAGGGACCTAGTTTGTTTGTATCAATTATTTATAATTTAAGACTGACTGCATGTGTTTCTAAAAAGGTAATTGCATATTTCATTTTGCCGCAATAACTACCGCGAACACAATACCTAATTATGCGTATACAGTGGAGACAAGATTATATTAACAACTTTTAGAAACTAATAACTATTCTAAAATTGTACCAAACAATTTCAGCTTTTTGAGATGTTACAAGGATTAGTTTACTAGGTAATGTGTAAAATAAAAATATTTTTGGAATTGCTATTGCTCGGAATTTCGAAGACATAAATGAAGATCACGATTTTTAACTTTTTCATCTGTACTCATAACAAGAATTGAAAACATATGTTCTGTAAATTTAAATTGTTATATGTGTACATGTATAAAGTTTTATCGAAATCGGTTAATGTTGTTATGCACTACAAATATTTCAAGAAGAGAGATCAAGGGTGAAAGTCGCAGATTTTTGTCCTTGTCAGGGAATTTCGCCCTTGTGTGATCTCCTTTAAATATTTGTTGCACATAACAATATTAATCGATTTCGATGAAATTGTCATCGTGTATATAATTGGCATAGATCTAAAATACGCATTGTTCCAAAAGTTCCATACAGTTCTAATAGACCAACAGCAATTTTTTTAAAATTTCGTATACCCGTTGTTTAGTAAACTAATGCTTCTAACATGTCAAAATAACTCAAGTCGTTAGATCCAATTTTAAAAAAGTTATCAGTTTTTAAACGGTGTCCACTAAATTTTGTCCCCGACTGTGTTTGTTATTCCAATCGTTTCGTTAGATTGCATTTTTCGAATAACCGGCGTTCTTCCTCTTATGCCGAATGTTTTTGGTTGAATGCACATATATTACTCAGCATTTAGATAAAGGCACTTTAAATTACGTAATTCTGACCACTCGTAGAACTGCAATAGTGCAGACAGTATACGGGAAAAGGAACCGCCGCCAAAATTGTCGAACCATTAGCCCAAATTGGATTTAATCAAGACAATTTTACTAACGAGTTTCAACTTACTTGTTTCTCATCCTCAATACACGCGCTTCATTCCTAACGAACTATTCACTTATGTACTAATTCTAAGAATTACTGCATACATATTATAGATATATTAAATTACTAAATTGTATTTAAAATGACATATAATAAATAAAAAATAGTATAAGAATGACAGAATCTTAATGTAATTTAATGTAATGCAATGCACGATCGATTACAAGTAAAAAAACGTAATTTTTATTTTGTTTCATGCGCTTCTTTAAGTGTCGACATTATCGACCGTATATCGAATCCAGATTTGTTATTCGCATTGCACATTATTCACGTTATTCTTAGTATACGTTGTTCTATGTATTCGTTATTTGCAGTATACAGTATTTCGTCGACAATCGTCGTCACCACGGGTCCGGCCAGCGACGATTAAAGTTCAGATAATACTATTCTTTGACTTGTGCCGTACGTAGAAAAGGACAGCGATGCTCGAGAGGCCTCGGTCGCTGAAAAGTGTAAAATAATACGGTTCTGGTATATCGGTATATGAGCACTAATAATCCAATAACAAAACTTCTTTATTTTTTATTATTTTTTAATGGAACATATTCGTGGCATTTTTTTAATGAAAATGATACCTCACGGGGTATACCCCGCGGAAGGGGGGATTGTTTTGCGGCGATTATTGTTCAGAATTTCACGAAAATTAACGATGAAATACTGTACCTCATTCGCAGTATTAACGTCGCAAGACGAAATAAATATCTTAAAGTATTTTAATGATGATCGCCGTGAAGTAACAATGTTACGGGCATAACCTACGATAAAACAGGTCTTTTTACAATATAATGCACCACTTCCATTATCTGCTTCCATGGAAAGATTATTTTCGTATGCCACTCTGGTTAATCTTCCAAAAGCCAATAAATTGTCCGACGTAATGTTCCGAAGGAGAGTCGTTCACAAATGTAACATTTCAAAGAATTTATTTTAAATACTTTTGTAATCACTAGTATCAATAAACATTGATTAAAACGAAACATTATTTCTGAAGTAATAATTATTCAAATTTCATTTAAATAACGCTGCAATAATTTAAATTAGTTACTGAAATAAAGTTTTATTCAAATATATCAATTTTTCGTAATATCAGATGAATATTTTATTCAAATTAAAAACTATCGGTCGCTCACGAATAACGTATTATTATTATAGTTAGCTATTATTTCTTATTCGCGAATATGCTCAATTTTGATCGAATTACAGATTTTAACAAAGACAAAAATAAAGTTTTCGATAAAAAATAAAATGATTTATCTAAAAATCTAAAAACGTTTTATCCGAAAATAGTTTGCCTTCATAGAAATTGCAAAATATGCACTTTGATAGAATAGCTATGCAAAATTAAAGAAATCAATATCTCCTTCTTAAACAGTTCTAAATCATAGTAAATAGTATCAACTACTACATGATAAACTAAGTTGTCAACAAATTAGCATTAAAGTTAATATAACTGGAAATTACAAACGAACAAATACAACAATTTGTGTAGACCAGATTAATAGAATTCAAGAGAATAGATTAATCTTAATTTGAATTGATTACAAGTGAACGTCCAATACCAGAATAATTATCGTAGTGATTGCAAACTAATAAGAATAATTTCGATATTGTTTACGAGAACGTTTAGATTACAGTCAAAGTTTCAATTTCACTCCTCTTACAACCTCCGCTCTCCAAGAATAACGTTGTTGAACAGAGGTTAACCTTGCACGTATGTTTTGATGACGAGGAAATAACAAAGTTCATCAATTAATTGACCCACAGTCGTAGTAACGATTCGCGTTTAGGTTAAGTGCATGCCAAGCTATTCGGATAAATTAGGGAACCCAGCCGGTATAACTCGGTATAATTGAATGCTGACTATACCGGTCCAAAATTAAATTTCTCCCTCGTTGGTATGTCAATCACACTTGGGAACGGTCTACATTAAAACTATAACGTCCGCGACGTATTCAAGTTGCATTTTCGTTGGCGGAACGAATATACTTACACACCGACACATTGTTAACTGTTTGCGAATATAAATTGACTTCAACGAGTCAACGTCTGCGTTACCGTTTCTACGTAATTGCACTAAGCTTCGAATTGCACGAGATTATTCTGACACGAACGCGATTCAGTGAAATTTCTCTGTATCTGTCTCAATTTCTGCGTGGCTATTTGTCTTGGACATTACGTTCTCCAATTTTTCTCTTCACTTGTTAGCGCGAGAATTCTCCACCTGACTCGATCAATTCGCGACAGCCTCACGAAACTCGCATGGGATAATTCGTATGTTAATAAAAATCTTCGTTTCCGATTCTTTTAATATGCTATCACACCGAGCTTGCCGCATTATTGGAATTTTTCCGTTCGAAATCCACGATTATTACGTTATTAGGATTCCTTCCATCTCGCTGAAAAGATTTGATTTATGGTATACACTCCAGGGCATAAAAATAACACACATTAACTTATAAATGACTTGAATTTGTTTTTACATAGCAACTGAAATTGGTAAATATTTACATTAGGGGCTTCCGCACCGATTTTGATGACGTTGAAATATGTAGTCAAGGTCGTCATTCTGAACAACTTTTTCCTCTACATGTTACCGCCGCTCAAATTTAGTTTCCGAGATATTCGCAAAAAAGTTTCAACATCTCGAAAACTGATCGGAGTAGGTCCTTTCCACTTGTAATAGCATTCTTCTGCATTATTTATATAATTTTTGCTTCCTCCTAGCGAATGAAAAAGAATATACGGAGCAATTGAATACAGAAGTGTAAAATAAGTGTTTACATATAGACTAGCGGGTATTAAGAAATTGTGTTCTTTCACAAGGTTGTGTTATGTACTACACAATACGAAAAAACCAAGTCATAATGCAAAGAATGCTGCATTGTACCAGACCAATTCCCTGCATTGTCTTGAAAGTCCTATACACGGAAAAATAATTGTTAAAAAAATTCAGTATTTTTATCTTCCCGTTTTAAAATAACGTACCTAATATCAATATAACTATTGCACATTAATTTCTTAATTTTTAAGCAGTAAGGAATACTGGAGAAAATTGATACAGGGGCACCATGATAAAATGCAACTATCTATACACTGTGTATATGTAGCGCAATTATGACTACATAGATGTTTGAGGTTTATTAGTTAACTGTTCCTTATGATTGAATTTACGTCTGTATAGGGTAACATGTCCAGTAAAGGAACGCCTTCAAGTGAATAAACATAATTCGTATTCAAAGAAAAAATAACATTTATGATGCCCTTTTCATGTTGAAATTTATACAGTTATTCTATTGGAAGCTCACAGATGCCTCGCTAAAGAGATCTTCCGTTTTTGTGTAACATATTCGGCACAAAATTGATTTATTTAGTGGTTGTTCGAACGACATTCCACGTATCATTTAAAGTGAGCATTATCATCGTGAGTTCAGCAATTTGTATTTTGAGATGGTTCAATGGTCGTATCATAAGATTGTTTAATTCTAAATTTTAATTATAAGCACAGATAAAAAAGTTAAAACTCGCGACTCTCATTTTTTTCTTCCATATTCCGAGCAATTGCAAGTTTCAAAGAATTCTTTTCACACATTACCTACTCAACTACTCCTTCTAAAATCTCGAAAGCTTAAGTCGTTTGGAAGAATATTAAAAAAGTTATTAGTTTTTAAAGAGCATCAACTTAATTTCCGACTCGACTTTACTTAGTTCATGAAATATTCAAATGTGTTTGGAGTTGAAAAAAAGTGATTTATTCATACAGTAAAATTTTTAATTAAATATATAAATCGATTAAAACGTTACTAGTTTAACGTATAGGTCTACAGGAAAAAAGACTTTGACAGCATAATTTTACTTCCAAAATAGTCGAACAGGATAGTGGTAAAGTGGCTGTAATCGCCTCAGGATTAGTAAGCTTATTTCCTTTAATTAAGGTCCTTCGGTGCGATTCTGTCATGCATATCTAATCGTTCAAGACAGCAAATCCTCGCGGGACCTCCTGCAATTAGTGATGGGAGTATCACAGACCCAATGGAATTAGCCACAAGAAATGGATCACTACTTTGTAGGGAACTTTAAATCTTTTATAGAGGAAGCATCATTCATTGTGTCCAATTTAGTATGTTTGTTATTTCCGATGGAAAATATGTGTTAAGACGAATTTGTTTGATTAAAAAAAAACTGTAGTATTTAAGATCGCTTTTCTCTCAAATCACTTTTTGTAAATTTTTCAAGTTTATCGAAAGATTATTCATAGTAATATCGCATAAATAACGCTTCATCGATGTATGCTGCGTTAAATTCACGACGACAGAGAATGAAAAATTATGCTGGAAAAAAGAAAAGCTAATAGAAACAAGTCTGCAAACATTAAAAATGTGCTAAGTTCTTAAATATTATTAAACTAATAGTAGATACTTGGACAATTATAATAATTAGCTGTACAATCGTAGCACTCACAATTTAACGTCTTACTAGCTTCACCAATCATTTGTAACATGGAGTAAATACATGTATAGCAAATAATAGGTAATTTTTTTCAAGACTCGAGTGTATTTTTGTCGTTTGTAAACGAACAATAAACCTATAATTAAAAAGCTACTAATTAATTTCGACACCTATTAGAAAGTACCTTGTACAGGGTGAGGCACTTAAAACAGGACACCTGAATAATTCGTTTGTTTTTGGAGATAGAAAAAAATGCCTCAGACCAAACTTATTTGGTATCGAGGGGCTGATCATCCGATGTTACTAGTTTTTTAATAGGTAGAGGCGTCAAGGAGATATGAAGGTCAACTCTGTTTTTTTTAAATGAAACTGTATGGTTTTTTACTTACATTCTGATAGAGTATTTCAAGACGAACACAGTGATCTATTAATAAGGTCACTCAAGGTCAACTGCAAGAGAAATTAAATTGTCTCAAAGCACTCTTCCAATCGTTTTTAAAAACTTCAGTTTTTTATCTTCAGAATAGAAGCTTTGATCTATAAAACAAATAAATAACTGTAATACTTCTATCAACTTTGCTACAATTAATTCGATTGTAGCAAAATTTTCACTAAACCTGAGTTTACTGTTATTGCACAAACTGCATCGCGACGACGATAGGTTACATTTAATCATCAGTTTCATGGTGTGCCACTAATAAACCTTTTACGTGCCACTTGGTGGCACTCCTGACATCGATCGCAGGTCTAGATTATCTGACCTATCATTTTCATAATTTAGGAACGAAAGAAATCACTTTGCTGAAGCGACAGATGGGTGGATGTGGCAATAGGACATCAAAGGAATACTGATATTAGGTTTATTTCATGCAAAATGAATGGCAACATGTATGTTAACATCATATACCAGCAACTAACAAAAGTATAAAACTAACACACCGTATAGCGAAGCAGAAATACATCCTGTCACAGGACAATTCTAGTGTATGTACATTCTACAAAACTTGTAAAAAGCTTATTTCGAGCATAAGAAACAACCGTTTTACATGTTTTTCCGAGTCTACGAGGTCTCCGGACATAAATTTGTGGTTGTAAGGAAAAACGCCGCGTATCACAATTTCAAAAAATTTATGTTTTTGAATTAATTGAGTGTTAGAATATAGGATCTACGTCTTTACCAGAAAAGAAAGTCATGAAAACAAATTCTATAGGCCTAAAAAAAGTATTCAATTTAACGGGAGTTCAATGTAGGGCTGTTACTTTCCTTCGAAGGTCAAAGATTTCGAAGCTTCGCTTTCAGAAACTTCGAAGGTGATGGGAATCGTACTTTCGAAGCTTCGAAGCTTCGAAGCTTCGAACCTTCGAAACTTCGACACTGCGAAACTTCGAACCTTCGATTCGTTTCCAGTTAACGAATAAAAGAAATAAATTTTCATAATTTGTTTCTATATTCACTATTAGAATTATTTCAATAATTTATTGTTTAGATAATATATTTATAATTTGAATTATCCTTTCGATAGCACATTGTTAAAATAATTGTTTAAATAAATCAATTTTATAATTTGTTTCTATATTCATTATTTGAAATGTTATTTCAATTATTTATTGTTAAAATAATTGTTTAAATAAATAAATGTTTACAATTTGTTACTATATTCATTATTTAAATTATTTCAAAAATTTATTGTTAAAATAATATGTTTATTATTTGAATTATCATTTCGATGGTTCATTGTTAAAATAATTGTTTAAAGAAATAAATTTTCACAATTTGTTTCTAAATTCATTATGTGAATAATGGTTTAAATGAATAAATTTTCATATTTTGTTTCTATATACATTATGTAAATTATTTCAATAATTCATTGTAAAATACTTATTTAAAGAATGTACAAGTATTTACATAATGAATATAGAAATGTGTTTATATATTAATTATGTAAATACGTGTACATTGTCTAAACAATTATTTGAACAATAAATTATTGAAATAATTCAAATGATGAAACAATTATTTTAACAATAAGTAATTGAAATAACGCTTTAAGTAATGAATACAGAAACAAATTATAAAATTTATTTATTTAAACAATTATTTTAACAATGTGCTATCGAAAGGATAATTGAAATTATAAATATATTATCTTAACAATAAATTATTGAAATAATTCAAATAGTGAATATAAAAACAAATTACGAAAATTTATTTCTTTTATCTGTTAACTGGGAACGAATCGAAGGTTCGAAGTTTCGGAGTTTCGAAGGTTCGAAGGTGCGAAGGTTCGAAGCTTCGAAACTTCGATTCTCATCACCTTCGAAGTTGCCTTCGTTCCTTCGAATCCTTCGAAGCTTCGAAGAGTCGAAGCTTTAGAAAAGCAACAGCCCTAGTTCAATGTTCAATTCATACGCATTAGACAAAATTAACGCTAGATATCTAAAATTACTATTCTTTCTATTGTTATTCACATTAATTATACAAATATGCAGTATTATGCAAAGTGAAAGAAATGTGCACTTATATTATAAAAAGAAAACAAAAAACATTACTAGTACGAAGAATTAGTGATCAGAACTTTAAACAACAATATCTCAAATGTGAAAACATGTTTCATGCGGAGATTTTAATTAAAACCACAGAAATATCATTGAAGATTGTATGGGGATCTTATCTGGAGTGGTATGTTTAAAAGGGAAACAATTGAATAATGTTAATGATTTGAAAATGTGTGTGGTAGAGAAATGGAAATGTATAAAGCTGAAAACAATAAAAAATTTATACAAATCACTCCCGGAAGGAATGTTGAAAATGTTGCTGTCCAAAACGAAGTTAGCACCGCACATTATTAATATAAGGTAAAATAAAATTTAGTATTCGATTCTTTCTAAAAATTGTTACACGTCTTATAGTTTTGTCGCAACTACAAGAGCGTAGTTTCATTTATTATTGAAGTTGTTTGAACTGCAGCTTTAAAGGAAGGTATAGAACTGTATAAAGTGTTACTACGTGATGTGAACAATAACATTAGAAATAAAGCAAGATAAAATTTCTTAGTAGACTTTTTATTCATCTACTTATATGTCTTATAGTTGTGTTGTGGTGTGTACCTTTAGGTACTTCAGTTACCGTACTTATATTCAAATTGCAAAGTTGAAATTTGACTGTCATTCATTTCATTTTTAATATTTTAAGCGTTATATTGTCACGCATTGACTTGCGCGAAAATATATTCGACTGTGGGAAAAATTTAACGAAAACGTGCGATTTTTCCTGATTACTGTAAAAACCTTCTCCACGCGTGGGAACGGCCCTCTTCGCAGAAATTTAAAACTGGAGAGCCTTGGAATTCGCATTGAATCGACGCAAGTGTGTCAAGCATGTCAACTCAAATTCGGTTTCCATTAGCTTCATTTGAAAAATCAGTATAAAATGTACCATGCAACAGCAGGTAGAACCGCGTTCGGGCACGTCGTGAAATCTGGTTCTGGTCTGGTCTCGTCAATGGGTCTTGTTTATATAAAACCAACTATACTGAAAATTTGTTATTCCTTACACGCCACCTGAATACACATAATCTATCTATACAGGGTGTTTCGTCTAAAACAGGACACCTAAATATCTTCTCTACCTCTGAAAATACAAAAAATGTTTCTAACGTAATCTAAATGGTTTCAAAAGACGAATCAGATGGAAGAATCGTTTTTTATAAATTGTAATTTTTTAATCGTTTTTTCAAGGTCACTCGTGTTTTTTTTACATACATACACAAATTTTTTGTTGTTGTATGTTATAGCAAACATGATTGTGCATTCATCCATGTTTGATAGCACGACCTTGAAATGTCCGTGAACTCTAAAATTTTCTAATTAATGCAGAACATACTTTAAGCGACATTTCAGATTTCAACGGTAACAAACATTCGACCATGAACTTGAACTTGTAAATAATCACATAATAAATGTTTGAAATGATGTCCTTTCGTTGTGATACATTTCGTGAGGCGAAAAACGACAGATTGTACAGCTCTTTCGATGATTTCAGGTTTCATATGAGCACATGCAGCAATTATTCGTTCCTTCATATTTTCTGGCGTCATGGACTGCTCTTGATAAACCGTACCTTTTAATGTCCCCCATAAGATAAAATCGAGTGGGGTGAGATCGGTTGAACGAGCCGGCCATAATACAGGTCCATTGCGCCTCTTGAGCTTCACCGTAAATTAAAACCATTTTACTTTTCTCCTGTCCTGAATAACGCAGTATGGATCGCTTGTCGATACACTGAGAAATCTAGCAGTGAGCAAACTCTTAAATACATATCTCTCTCACTCTCTACGTACACAGAGGAATGATAAAATGTGTTTATTTACACGTTCAAGTTCATGGATGAATCTCTGTTATCGTTGAAATCTGAAATGTCGCTGAAAGTAAGTTCTACATTAATTAGCAAATTTTAGAGTTTACGGTCATTTCAAGGTCGTGCTATTAAACATGCATGAATGCACAATAATGTTTGCTATAACATACAACAACAAAAAATGTGTGTATACATGTAAAAAACACGAGTGACCTTGAAAAGACGATTAAAAAATTACAACTTATAAAAAAACGATTCTTCCATCTGATTCGTCTTTTGAAACCATTTAGATTAATTTAGAAACATTTTTTGTATTTTCAGAGGTAGAGGAGATATTTAGGTGTCCTGTTTTAGACGAAACACCCTGTATAGAAAATTAGTACATTAGAGGAAGTGCAGTAAATTTGGAATATCAGTCTAGATGTAAGAGAATGTTCTGTTGCTTTTTTCTTATACATTCAACGTAATTTGTGTAAAGTTTTTACAAACAAGTCAATGTGTTATATATAAATTATATATATATATATATATATATATATATATATATATATATATATATATATATAAGGACTTCCGTTTCCGGTTGCATGAGAGAGTGAAGTGTGTACAGCGGTGAGAGTAATTGTGAAAGAAAGTGGAGGGTTTAAGGTGTGCGTGAGGGAAAGGGAGGAAGAAAGGGTAAGAGGAAAGGAAGACTGGGAAGGGAGAATAAGGTGGATAGTAGAGGGGAGCTTGGAGGTTTGGTTAGTGAGGCGATCGAGGTAAGCGAGGTAAGCGCGCGGTAAGAGTGAAAAGGAGATACAGGTGTCGCGACCTAATGGGGAATAGAGCAGGTAGGAAAACACGTTACAGGAGAGCGGGAAGTTTGTATAGGGAAGAAGACGGGAGTGGTGAAAGCGGAGGAAAGAGAAAGGTACGAAGGAGGGAAAATGAGTGTTATAGGTGGTGAGGGCAAGGGAGGGGGAAGGGGAGGAGGGAAGGTGGAGGAGAAAAGAGTGGGAAGAACGTCAAAGGGGGAAAGAGGGAGATTGGACAGTGGCAGCAGTTTAGGAACTGGCGGGTTGGGCAGCTTGGAGATTATGTGGGGAAAAAGGGATAGGGAGGAGGAGGGGGAAGAGGGGGCGAATTAGAAAATTCGGTGTTTAAAAAAAGTGCGGTGACTAAAAGGCTGCCGAAGGGGAAGGATAAGGATGCGGAAGGTGTGGGGGAGATGTTGGAGACGATAAGAAATTTGATGAGGGAGATAATAGAGTTGAAGGTAGAGATAAAGGAGATGAATGCAGAAATGAAGGAGATAAGGGAGATGAAAGAAGGAGTGAAGGAAGAAATGAAGGTGTTGAGGGAACTGAGGGAAGAAATGAAGGTGATAAGGGAGATGAAGGAAGAAATGAAGACAGAGACGGAGGACAGGAGGAGGATGATGGAGGAGTGGAGAAATGAAAGGAAGAAGTGGGAGGAAAAGTTGAGAGAGGAAGGGGTAAGGAGCGGAAAGATGGAAAAAAGAATGGAAAGGGTAGAAGGGATGACGGAGAAGGTAGAGCAAATGGTAGGGAAGCTGGAGAGATGGGAAAAGGAGGGGGGGGGGGAGAGATGGGGTTGGTGAGTCGCGAGTGGAAGAAGTGGAGGAGGTTAGGAAGAGAATAAGGAGAATGGAGTTAAGAGAAGCAAGATAGGAAGGAGAGGGAAGAGAGGAGAAATAACTTGGTAATAAGAGGGATGAAGACGGAGGGTAATGACATGGAAGGGGAGGTGAAAAGGGTTTGGGGGAAGATAGGTCTGAAGGTTGAGGGAGTGAAAGAAATAATTAAGATAGGAAAGGAGGGAAATATAGGGAGTGGATTGGTTTTGGTGAGGATGGTCAACTGGGAGCAGAAAAGGAAAGTGATTGGAGAGAGGAGAAAGCTAAGGGGACAAAAAGAAAGGGTAGATGACGATTTGACGGAGGAGGAGAGGAGGACAAGATGGAAAATAAAAAGGGAAGCAGAGAAGGAAAGGATGAAGGGTAAGCATGTATAGGTTGAGTATATGAGAATGTGGATGAATGGAAGGATGAGGAGGTGAGACGAAGTGGAGGAAAATTGGTTGGAGGAGCAGGGAAACGAGTAAGGAGGGAACAGAGTGGGGAGAAGAATTAGGAGGGGAAAATGAGGAATAGTTGATTCAAGCTGGGTTTCTGGAATGTGACGGGGTTGGGGAGTAAGGATGAGGAATTCTGGAAAGGGTTAGAAGAATGGGACTGTTTGGTGTTGATGGAGACGTGGCTGGAGGAGAGGGGTTGGGGCGGATGAGGGGAAAGTTACCAAGGGGGTACGTTTGGGAAGCGCAGTGGGCGAGGAGGGAGAGTAAGATGGGGAGAGCAAAGGGGGTATGTTAATGGGAGTAAGGAAAGGAATTGAGAGGGAAAGAGCGGGGTCGGGAATGAGGGAGGGAATGGTAACGACGAAGTTGAGGTTGGGTGGGGAATACTGGAGAGTGATAGGAGTGTATGTGAATGGGGATTTGCAAAGGAAGCTGGAGGAACTGGGTGATTGGATAGAGGGGAGAGAAGAAGGAGTAAGGGTTATTATAGGGGTGGGATTTTAATGCTAGAACAGGGGTGGAAGGGGGGAAGTAGGAGAGGAGGATGTGGAAAAGGTATAAGGTAAGGGTGGGGTAGGAGGAAGGGGAAAAGTTTTGGACGGCCAGAGGAGTGAGGCAAGGGTGTTCGTTGAGCCCACTGCTGTTCACGCTGCTGTTGGCGGATATAGATAAGGTGTTGGAGAAGGGAGGGTGAGGTGGTGTGAAAGTGGGGGGAGAAAGGTATTCACCCTGGCATACGCGGATGATATCGCGATGTTAGCGGAAGGGGAAGAGGGGATGAAAGGTATGTTGGAGAGGTATCTATAGAGGAAAAAATTATACCTAAATGTGGGGAAAACAACGGTGATGAGGTGTAGGAGAGGGGGGGGGGATGATGGAAGAAAGCGACATGGTGGTGGAAGGGGAAGAAGTTAGAGGAAGTGGGAATGTATACGTATCTTGGCTACACTATTACGAGAGATGGGAGGCAGGATGTACAGGTGGAGGAAAGGGTAAGGAAGGGGGCGGCGGTAATGGGACAGGTATGGGGGATAGGGAAGAGGAGGTTTGGAAATGACTGGGGGAGGAGAGTGTGGTTGTTTGACAAGTTAGTTTGGCCGGTGGTGAGTTATGGGGTTGAAATATGGGGGTGGAAGAAAAGGGAGGTGTTGGAAAGGACGCAGGAGAGATTTCTTAAGTGGATATTAGGGGTAGAAAGATGTACACCGGGGTACATGGTCAGGGAAGAGATGCAGCGAGAGTTGATGGGGAGACCGGGCTTAAGAGACTGGGGTTTTGAGAAAAAGTTGGGGGAGGGGAAAGGAGGGGAGTTGGCGAGAAGGTGTTGGGAAGAGGTGAGGGTGAGGGCTAAGAGGGGGAGAGTAACGGATGGATGGGAGAAGGAGAGAATGAACTTTTTTTAAGAGAGGGGGTGGACAGGGGAAGAAGTGGAAAAAATGCTGGATGAAAGGTGGGAGTCAGTTAGTGAAGAGATATAGGAAAGAGAGAAGGAAAGGCAGAGGGAGGAGAGATGGAAGAGGATGATGATGATTTGTTCAAGATACAACAAATGGTACGGGATGGTGAAGGGAGACGGGTTGCCGGGATATCTGGGGGTAGGATGGGGGGAGAGTAGATTGCAGAGGGTGGCAAGGTTTAGGCTGGGGAATGAGATGAAAGGGGGGAAATATTGGTTGGATGAAGATGAGAGGAAGTGCAGAATGTGTGGTTGGGAAGAAGAGACGTGGGAGCATGTATGGGAGGTATGCATGAGAGTGGATGGGGAGAGTGGGTGGCAGGGGAGAATGGGAGAAGTGTTAGAATATGGAGGGGGAGGGGAGGAGTGGATGAGGAAGGTGGAGGTTTGGAGGGAAAATGCGGAAGGTAAAATGTCAGGGAGCAGGAAAATGGGGGAAAGAATGAAGTTGGAAGGGGCTGGTATGTCTGAGGAGCGACCGGAAAGGGGGGTCCACAATTAGAGTAAGGAATGAGAAGGAGTAGTGTTTAAGTAGTTGTAAGTTTTTTCTGTACATAGATCTCTCTCTCTCTCTTTCTCTCTCTCTCTCTCTCTCTCTCTCTCTCTCTATATATATATATATATATATATATATATATATATATATATATATATATCGTTTTAGTACTAGTGTTTAAGTTTTAGATATAGTAATTGTAAGCATTTAAATAAGGTAGAGTAAGCTATTTTAAGTTAGTAATTAAGGATAGGATAAGGATAGGTTAAGGAGGAAGATGTAGAGGTAAGAGAGGAGTAATGGAAGAGCATTGCAACCCCGAGGGGAGATAATAAAAATACTACTATATATATATATATAAATAATATATATATAATATATATAAATAATATATATATAATATATATAAATAATATATATATAATATATATAAATAATATATATATAATATATATAAATAATATATATAATATATATAAATAATATATATATAATATATATAAATAATATATATAATATATATAAATAATATATATATATATAATATATATATAATATATATAAATAATATATATAATATATATAAATAATATATATAATATATATAAATAATATATATAATATATATAAATAATATATATATATAATATATATATAAATAATATATATACATATATATAAATAATATATATACATATATATAAATAATATATATATATATACGTATATATATAATAAACATATATACATATATTTCTTCATTAGGTCATAACTGAGCCATGTCTGTAAAAAATAAGAAATTAGTATATAAGATGATTATAAGGCCAATTATGACGTATGCTGCACCGGTTCGGTGTGGTGCAGCAACAATACATATAAACATACTCGGGGTAAACGCAAAATAAATTACCAAGGCTTATACTCTCAACCAACAGGTACGCAGAATAGCAGAAATGCACGAAAGAACAGACGTACAGCATATTGGAGAATACAGTAATGAACTAGCAACTATATTTTATAAAAAACATATAAATAGCAATCCATTAACCAAAAACTTAACAGAAATTAGAGAACACAATATACCATTTAAATTCAAACACAGACTACCATACCAAATATTACCTATATTTCTTGAAATATAACTGTGATAAATATTGTAATAAAGCTGAACATAAGCATACCAAAGTAATTTAAAAATAAGTACAACTAAATACAGCAGTTATATACTCTTAGATACAGTATAATGGATATATTATAGTATATTAGAATATATAACAAATCAAATACAATTTCACCACAATACACCACAATACTACAAACAGGTGCACATGGAGGTGTAAACTAAAAATGAATAGGGTTTTTTAAACGTAATTTTCCGTTTTCAACCGAGTAAAAGACACGATACCAAATATGTACAAAAAACACATACTAAACATAAGAGATGTAATGCATATCGACTGATTAGACATAGTAGGAGGTTAAGCATTAATTGTGGGAACTACACATAAGTGCAATTATTATAAAAGAAAAAGATTGTGGGTATAAGATTGTTTCTTATGCTATAAATGTAAATATGTGAAATAATAAACCGACTTTTACAAACAAACAACGTCAGATCACCGAAGTCAAACAGCGTTGGGCGCGACCAGTATTTGGATGGGTGACCGCCTGGGCATAAGCCCGGGGGTTACCCCCTAGGTATACGCCGCGTGTTGTTGGCAGAAGGTGGTTCGGAACCCACCGTAATAAACAGTAGGTCCCGCAGAAAAGTAGGCTGAAATAGGCTGAAAAATTAAGCGATAGTGGAGAGTGGACAAAGTGGAAGAAGGGGAAAGGTGGAAGAAGGAGGAGAATGGTAAAATGGATTTGAAACCCTGAAGGGACCAAATATCAGTACCTATATTTCTTAATTAGATATGACCTTGTGCCAACGCTCTGGAAACTTATTCATTCCTCTAGCGTAGTATAGATCACTGCAAACTCTCAGTAGTAGTGAAAAACTAAAAATATCTGAAACTTTGATGTAATTGAAAGATTACTTCGAGTAACGGCTTTGTTTGGTGCAGGTAATTTGGAATATCGGTATTTTATACCACCTTTACTATGATTTAATCGTGCACAACAATAGAATCATAATCGAAATTAATTATAAATTAACATGAAGTGAGAGGAGGCAATTGTTGAAAAGTTGCGAAAAGATGATAGTTCGTTTAATTAATGCTTGAACTGGTTGCTATAAAACGTTTAAAGCATCAGCAGTGGAAATCTTCGCTATTGATATTCGTTAAATGAAGCCGAGACTAAAATATCCTGCTGGACTCGAACGGGTAGCTCCAGGTGTAACAGAAACGAGAACTATTGTACATTTAAACAACCTTCGACAACATGCGTACTGATAGGTACATTCTCCATTGACTAACACAATGAAAACAACAACACTTTAGTTGCTCAACGGGACGGCACGTCGAACATCGGCATAGTTACTGTTATTTCGCGCGTAAAGCCGAATGGCTTGTTAACATGTTTTTTCATTATTCGATCAAACTTGAACTCTGTACCGATAAGTTTATGTAACACTTAAACAAATCTGAGCCAATAAAATAGAAAAATTGGTTTAAGAGTTGCTATCATCTATTGGGTTGAAAGAAAAGTTCGAATTTTTCTCACACACTATGCAGCTGGCATCATGGTACAAGAGTACTATAAATAGACTGCAGATTTTTATGCAAAATAATAATTGTCTGTACTAATTACTATAGATGTATAGACATCCATTTCTGTTATTAATAAATAAAATAATAATAATCTCAAATACTTTAAATATTAAATATTTTAACAGTTTCACGACCGAAACTTTAATCAATTATTACGCGAGTAATTATAATCGTAATTATATCGTGTTGCATGTTACCTATACTCTCACTGATATCGATAGAAATCTTTTTCGCAATTACGGAGAGAATACGGTATTGAGAAATAATTAAGTTGTTGACCAAAATTCATGGTTTGCTAAATTTTACTTTATGAAACGTCGGCAATAACCGAAGCTATTGTCACCTAGAAACTGCTCTTCAGTTTTGGATGATTAGTTTGAATTAATCAGGGATCAACATAGTTATGGAACATTTTGATACGTATTGTTGAAGACATGAATCGTAGAACTTTTTTTGAAAATGTCCTTATGTTCAAAGTTCCGATAGAAATAAATGAAGGAGAGTTTTTGAAGGTACAAGTTTTAGTATGATTAGAGTTTATAAAACATAAAAAATTTTTCTACTGCAACGACAAATATGATCATCAATATTAAAAAAATTGACAATTAGTGATTACATTGATTTACAATAATATACGGAAACAATTGTCGTCGGTATTATGGTTGTCTCAGTTACTCATTCGAAATGAGAAATATTATTTTTGTAACAAGGAATCAGATATTTAATTAACAAACGGGATATTTACCTCATTCTTAAATTTCATTCGTTTCACTTCATTCTTAAAAACACCACATGATCCACTGCATTACTAAATGTACAATATCCTCGAAATAAAAGTAACAATTTAATGTTCAAAGTCTGTGGTTTTCGTAATGATCAGCATTATTCCCTAGATTTCCAGGAGATAGGTTTAACGACCCTTTCAAGCGTCAGAGCTAGCAGAATGCAGTCTTTAAGTTCGCGTCGCGTCGTTAACGTGGAAATCTGGCTGTCTTTTAATTGGATCGTAAGTTCGTTTACGATCAGCCCTTTTTTGAAAGGCTAACGAAGTGCTTTACGTTATTTTCGGGAATATATCGAATACGTTCGCATATACTAGATTATAGAAACCATTGACCGAACGTATGATTTTTATCAGAGATTCGAGAACCTAAAGGAGGCACTAGTACTTTTTATTATACATTATTATATTTTATTATACTAGTACTTTATCATATTAGTACTTTAGTACTATATACTTTATTATATTTTATTATACTAGTACTTTATTATTATTATACTTTATTATTCAGCACAGCATACATGATCGTTATACTAAGTTTAGAAGTATCAATAATATTTCTACCCCCTTAAATTAGTATTGCATTTCTGTGTTAACCAAATGTGTGTGATATCTATTATTTAAATTCCTGTTATTCCATACTTATGAAATTACATAAAAACACTATATTAGATAAGTGGAGATAAGTGCGTTATCATAATGCTGTCAAATTAACATTATTATTGCAAATAGATAACTTTTTTAAAAATAGGAAATAGTTTTCTTACAAATGAGAAATGTTTATTACAAAATTTAAACCAATCGTATCTAAAACTATTGTACAACATAAACGTAATTATCTTACTGCAAACTTTTAATCCAAAATAAACATGTTTCGCTACAATTGTGAAAACCAGAAGTTCAAGGAGAGTTGATTTCCTGTTTCAAATAGTTTTAACTGTTTGAAAATAATGTAACAGTATTTTTAAATTATTTTGTTATCAATATTTTGTAATTCACCTGCCTGTTTTTCATAAGTATGTAACAGTAATAATCTAATAAGTACATAAGTATTACATAACAAGATTTAAGGCAGAGGACATCTATTAAAAATTCTGTAACTATTAGAAGTTGTTTGTAATGTGTAAAGCATCTTTATTTTGCTTCTGTATTATCTTTCTAACATTCATGCATTTCATGTAAATAAATAAATAACAACAGTTAAAAGTGGGTCAAAATGATCCTACATTCGATATGCAAAGATTAAGAAAGTAATAGAAAAAAAATGTAAGTCTTAAGAATTCACCGTTCCAATCCGTATAAATCTATTCAATATCGCAAGACAATTGTTAGATAATATAGAATATTACAAGACACGTAGTACAGCCGGATAGAAAATCGTTCAAGCAGTATATAAAAGCACAAATGAAACAATAAAAGTTACTGCGACGGAAACTTCGTTTTCGAGAAAATGAGTCTTCAAAATTCATTGGAAACGTGTACTATTTAATACAAATCGATTAACGTTTGTCTTCGTTCCACCCAATTACTTGAAAACTCTATCTTTTCAAGCAATGAGATTTTAAACGAAAACATTCTATGCCTATGTTCAACTTATTTTTGAGTTATGTATAGTTTGATTATATCTTTTATTTTTTTATTATTTATTATATCGCCTTGCCTCTCAGCTTGACGAAGGCTCGCCTCTTCGCTCGCATACAATTTTATACAGGGTGAGTCCGAAGAAACAGAACACCTGAATATCTCCGTTACTTTTCGTTGTATAAAAAAACTTCTTAGGACAAAGTTACACTGTTTGAAGAGCCACATGTAACGGTGTAAGAGAAAAAAAAATGTTCAAGTTCATTTTTTTATGAGATTTCAAGGTCATCGATGTTTTTTTAAATGGAATGATATATCTTCGTTAACGTAATGTTGTAGGTGACAAAATAACGAATTCATCCATGTAACACAATATGACCTACAAATGACCTTCAACCCAGAAAAATGGAATAAATAAAATTCAACGTGTAAGATTCATTTGCTTTATTTCTGTTACGCAAAATGTTCAATATTCCTTGAGCTGCTTACATTCAAATGTATCGCGATACACAACATAATAACAGATTAGATGTTGACAGGAAGACATTTATGAAATCATAAATACCTTCACCTATGCGTTCGTATAGAATAGTCTTTATCAACTACTAATTACTCTGAAGACCTTCTTGCTATCAGATTTCCACTGTTTCTAAGATTTCTAATCTATCAGTTTATCGATGAACGTTTCACAATGTGTTACTCGAAGGAAGATAAAATTGATACGATTTTCATTTATGGAGAAAGTCGACAATGTTTAAGAGAAGCAGTGCGGTTGTACAAGGACCGATTTCTTACTCGTAATTATCCATCAGTTTCCGTTTACTTCAATGTGATAAATAAACTCAGTGAAACTGGCAGTGTTGAAAATAAAAAATGTACGAAGGTGAGAACTGTAAGGAATGAAACAAACACAATTAATGTTCTGGGAGCAGTGGATATAAACCCTCATGCTAGAACGAGACAAATCGCACGAGAAAGTGGCATTAGTCAAAAATGTGTAGTGCAAATACTCCATGAACAAAAATTTCACCCCTTTCACATATCAAGAACTTCATGGTAGAGACTTTGTAAATCGTATAAATTTTTGCCAGTGGGGATTAAGACAATTGATAAACGATAGAGCATTTTTTAATAAAGTATTATTTACCGATGAAGCTTCGTTTACGAATCACGGGCAGATAAATTTAAAAAACATGCATTATTGGTCATCTGAAAATCCGCGGTGATTACGGACAGTCGACAAACAAAGGCCATGGTCCGTCAATGTTTGATTCGGAATTTTAAACAACCAACTAATTAGGCCTCACTTTATCACCGGAACGTTAAATGCAGAAAAATACACTGCATTTTTACGAGAACCGTTACCAATTCTCCTGGAAAATACACCCTTGGATATTCGTGAAGATATGTGGTATCAACATGAAGGATGTCCAGCCCATTCTTCCCGTGTCGTAACACAATTCTTGAATAACAAGTTTCCAAATCGTTGAATTGGACGTAGCGGACCCGTATTATGACCATCTCGTTCACCAGATCTTACACCCCTTGATTTCTATCTATGGGGAAAAGTGAAAGACGATGTTTATCATGAACCACCAACCACTGTAGACGACATGAAAGAAAGAATCGTCAGGGCTTGTGCGTCGATTCTCTCAGAAATGAAGTACGTTCTGTAACTTCATGACTAAATGAATGTATAGCAGCTCAAGGGAATATTTTGGAACATTTTGGGTAACAGAAATAAAGAAAATGAATTTTACACGTTGAATTTTATTTATTTCATTTTTCTGGTTTGAAGGTCATTTGTAGGTCATATCGTGTTACATGGATGAATTCATTATTTTGACAGCTACAACATTACGTTAACGAAGATATATCATTCCATTTAAAAAAACATCGATAACCTTGAAATCTCATTAAAAAAATGACTGAAAATTTTTTCCCTTTCACCGTTACATGTGGCCCTTCAAACAGTGTAACTTTGTCCTAAGAAGTTTTTTTGTACAACGAAAAGTAACGGAGATATTTAGGTGTTCTGTTTCTTCGGACTCACCATGTATAATGTAATATATAATTTTATGTAGTCTTATGCTTCCTAGATAAACTATACAAAATACAATAGCTTAAATATAATTAATAGAATTGATATATGGAAAGATACAACTTGTTTCACTGGTAATACAACAAATTTTTGCATTTGGTCTAAGAAGGATTGATTTTATGATCTGGGTTGATGAAATGATTATTCTTCACTGTTGACAATGAAGACTATAAACCGATATAGTCCTTGATTCTTCTTTTCCAACACTCAGTACTTTTTACTGCGATGAATCTAACAGGCGAGAGGCAATTAAGCACGTACACTCGTTTTCATTTACTATTAACATTAAAAGTGTTATAGCTGTGCGGATATCTGTGGTGAGAGTGAGAGAGAAACATTTATGAATGAAACCAAAGTGTATGAAGTGAATCTGGTTGTATGTTAAAATGAAATGAATGGACATGAAGAAGCGATTTTGTTATTAAAAGTATGGCTGTGATTTAGAATGGTTGTAATTAATATGTTGCGTTAAATATATAGTTATTTGTTGATATGACATGATAATTCCATTCACTGCCTGAACAATGGCGAGGAGTACAAACAAAATTCGTCGACACAACAACAGAAGAATTAATATTTTATTTGTATACAGGGAGCGTCTGAATATCATGTCAAGCAGTGGATAGGCGATTTCTTTTGAATAAAGTAAGAAATAAATATAGAAATTTTAAATTATTAAATTTCAAAATAATAGGGCTTAAATATCCACTACGTATAATTAGGGCTAAGATAGTACGAAAAGGATTGGGTTGTAACGTAAATTCATTGGGTTGCAAATGGTTTAAATTGATATCTAAGCATTAATGAATTATTTAGTTAACACCGGTAAGGTATTGTATTGTATTTGCTTTATTTCAGCATTACAGCTAAGAAATGTGACTTGGTTTACATTAACCTAACTGTACAAATCTATACCTTCTATCACTCTTTTTCTTTATCTCGCTCCTTCCTACACTGACCTGCTCTGCTAGTCTCCTAATTATTACTAGCCCAAATTATTGCATCCTTCCCCATTCCCTAACATTTGTTTTTTAGTTTGGTATAACACCGGTAACGTTTTATCTCGTTAGCGCCACGGGCATACCCATATTGCAATAAAACTAATCTTCATGAGTCACGTTACTGTTTAGCATGCATATCGACAAATGCATTCTGTTATACTATTCTACGTGGCAGCACGAAGACTGACCAATGACAATTTAATAGTCATTTAATATTTCCTGAAACCACATTTCATTTGAGTTATAAATGAAAGAGGAAGAAAATGTATTCATGAATGCATATCCTCTTAGTGTTAAGTTCAAGTATACTGCATATCATGTCCCTGATCAACTTGTTGTAAGGAACCTAATCGTTAACAAAAGTTATCCAGATCCTTTTGATCCACTAACAATGGATCTTTGTTGAATAAGCCGCACTTCTCCTCTACCTTTTGCCATTCTCCAGGAAAAACTTATAAGGTTGATTAAGGTATCAGAAGATCTAATGATCTGTGTATTCAAACATTTAGCTGTTAACTTTAATTTTATACTTCGTCTTAGGTAGCTATTGTAAATGATGCTATCGTTGTTGAAATATGCAAAAATATAGTAAACTAATATAAATACAATTAAACGCACGTAATAAACACAGCCCGCCATTATGCAATAAGAACCATTCTGTTTTAAAACGGAGGTCCACAGGGATGCGAGACGTACTTGTCGACTTATCCTCGTATTTTGTCATAAAAATACACAGTGCGCTTTCCAAGAAAAAAGGTGTTACGACATTTAGGTGGCAGTCAATTCAAGCGGCACCTGAGTTGTTTCCCGAAGGAGACACTTCACAAACTTGTAATTCCAAGAAGTTAGAAACAGTCCCGCTGTGAATCTAAGTGGTAGTACCTACACCGTGTATTTGTCTATTATGGCGTGCATATATGTAAGTAAGAAAAATCAAGATAGAAAGTTTTAAAGTATATACAGTGGATTCAGAAAGTATTTGAACACTAAATTTCCAATCCCGAAAAATTGTCGACATTTGAACTATAGTAATTTCTTTAAAACAAATAGTGCAATAATTTTGGACTCATTTTAAATCTTCGAAGCATTTACTTTCTTAAACTATAATTCATTTTTTCTAGAATATTTCTGCATGATAATTTCTAGGATATTTGTCCAATTACATTATTCTACTTTTGTTTAAACACAATCATAGTTCGAATATCAACAATTCCCAGAGAATGGGAAACTTAGTGATGAAATACTTTTTGGATTTACTATATCTCCGTAATGTTTTATCTAATACAAATTTTTTTAGTCTCACATTGAACTAGACGAGAAGCTAGTTCTTGTTGATTATTATAAATTTGATTAAATTTGTTATATTTAATAGAACACATTTTTAGTACTATTGTAAACACTCGCGATCACTGAGGAATCAATTTTAGTATTCAATATTTCAAAAACGCGAAGCCGTTGGATGCATGTTCTGTGACCGCTGTTAGAGATGAAATCTCGGAGCATGCGTGTGTTTGAATGAGCGTCTGGCAGCTCGATAGGCGAGCCAATTAGAAAAATTGTCCATCCACCCGCGAGTCATCGACGAAGCCGTCGAAGTTCCATCAAGAAGGAACAAGTGACAATAGAGGCGCAAAGGTTACAACCGTTGTAGACAAAAGACCTCTTCCACGTCAAATCACACAGAATTTGCTATATAGGTATACCTACCTACCAATTTTTGAAACTGTGAATATTCTGCCACGTTTTTAACCTCACCCTAGTAGCATTTATGGTTGGCTAACGGTACCCGACAGTTGGGAGTTAGTTGAGATATAGTTAGTGTTTTTGCTCAATCATTCCCAAAATAGGGCCTGCTACGAAAAAGTTATAACAATTTGCCAATATCCAATGCTGGGCTTACAATTATTATAGTTGGCTAATTCGCAACAAATTTACATATGATAATACTACATTAGGCCAACCAAAGTTTTCCTACATTTAAATATTGCCGTACAGACGTCAGAAACGTTGCTACAACCAAGAATTGATGTTTTGGTTTTCTTATTTATGAATATACTCACAATTTGTTACTGGCGCTCAATGGTTGGTCTACTAAAGTTTTATTGTGTAGCTTTGGAATTTTTATATATTTCTTTAACTTTTTCCATTTTACAAGGGGGAGGCACAGGTGTTGCACATGCTTTTGGAACAACAGTCTATGTAGGTTGTAATACTCAGTTAATGTAACACAACCCTTTTGGTTTTCTTCAGATTGGGCCTCCGTTTTTGAGATATTTTGATTTAAATTTGTTCATATATCTAGTCATCCAGATCATAGCAGCTACAACCAAGAAGTCCCTCTAGGTATGGCGATAGCGCACCAGCTTACTGTGCTGCGGGTCCGGTTTCAAGTCCGACGTGGTACGAGGATTTTTTTCAAATTTTTACCGTGCAAATACATTGTTTTTGTATTAGTTATTGTTGTAATTTTGCCTTAAGGTTGCACCCCTTGCGCCATCTACTGTACTTATTCACTACTACATTTTGTAACCTACCTGCTGTACATACTCTTGTCCATGTGACACACGCATTCGTGCTGTGATGAAACATATTATTATCTAATTCAGTATTGTAATCTACCTGACTATCGGAAAAGCGTACATATTTTCTTTTTATATTTGCCTTTAACTCGAATTTTGATTCATCATTTCAGATGATGCATTTCCAAAACGATATCGATTTCTTATAATGCTCTGTGGCGAACAGTAAACGTTTGCCAGCATTTACTTGAGAAATTTGTGGTCTTTTCCTAGATATTCTGCCGTGTAAATCAGCCTCAGACAAACGACATGTAATTTGTGTGGTCCCGATTGGTAATGACAAATTTTCTTTTATTTCTTTAGCTGTGACGGATGGATTTTTTTTGGTTTGCTTCACAATCCCTCGATCTTGAAGAATTGATGTTTTCCTTTTCCTTCCTGATCTTACACAATTTTCGTTTTTCCCTGTCACTTGTATTTTTTTACAAATTTTTCGAACGCCTTTCGAAATTCCAAACTCAACAGCAATCGTTTGTAAGGATTTTCCATCCATTCTTCTTTTATAAATTTGTATTCGCTCTGAAGCCTCCAATTCTCTTGTTCTCGGCATTATTGATTTTACCTTGTTTTATTTAAATTCTATTTTTCAGAAAATTGTTTCACAAACTGTTAAATATATTAGAGTTATGTAAATACTAGTTTAATTACAAAATTCAATTCTTAAAATAAATATTTCTCTACGTCAACTTACTTTCCGGTCGATTAAACTGGCAACTATCACAAACTTATTGCTCTAACAAATTGACACCGCGTTTACACTTCACCACTTGGGGGTAAACTAAACGCCACTATTCACGAGCAATGTAAACAAGCATCATAGTGTCGGAGGAACACAAAGAAATTACGTTACAAGGACAAAATGTTGCACTCACCTATAATATCATCGCGTCAACATAAATGCCGACGAGAGAGTACGTCGGAGTTATGTAAACTGACCTACTCGTTTCTGAATGACTGTGAGTTAGAGATTTAAGAAAAGTCTTTTATAAGTTTTATCGTATTATGTAAAGTATTATAATGTATGGAAATTGTAATTGAAAAAAAAGTAAATTTCTGATATCTAATTCTACATAGCGAATACTTAGAAAGAAAGTTGTAATGAAATACGTTTGAGTAAACGACAGATACCCGAAATACGATTTTAATCCTTTTTCATTGACTGGACGCACTTGTATATACCAGTTGGAAAAAGTAACATAGTAGTAGTAACTGTGGAATACATTTGCCCATAATGTTCAGATGTTCGAGAATCCTAGTTTACGATTGTTTGACCTGTGTGGGTTAGCTCGATACATCGATGATCATAGCGATTCTCGAATTCTTGCACTGGGTCGCGACCGTGGAGAATTCATCTATGAATTTCCTAACCTCAACTCAGGAGTGTTCTGTATCTTCACTACTGTCGAACATGTCTCCAAACTATCCTTAAACAGATAATTCCGACCGAATTGTATAAAAGTTTGTCACTCGAACCATTTACTCGCATCTTACTCATAAACCGCATCTTTGTATCTCGGACCATACTTCATGCGTCGAAATACTTGGCTACCTACGTTTATGACACTGCTCCGTATCGAACGGAGGTCAGATTTTAGTAGTTTGAAAAGTTTGTTCTTCTTTTCCAGCTGCCTGCCCGTCAGATGCGCCGAAAGAAGAAACTTAGAAATGCTCAGGCGAACGTAAACAGGTCACAACGTGTATAAATCTAAGAACTTTACTCTTCTTCTCTGGAATAAAAGGCACGATACTAAAATTCTTTTAAAACCTGTCAGTCTTTGAACTTCCTATTGTATTTCAATCTGCTTCGAGTTAGTATCAATCTGAAACAAAAACGTTAGTACAAATCCTGACGTTTTTCGTAATATTTGCCAGGACATCAACTTAGGGAATTTTAAAATGTTTTTACGATGTATCTTACAATACTAATTTAATTTTGGACTTTTGCAATCAGGTCATTTTGAAGACGTATACTGAACTTGTTTTTTTTCTGTACTTTCATGATATTAAAACAAATATATGGGAATACATATAAAAACATAAAGTGACCTTGAAATAACCTTGAAAATGTAAATGTAATAGTTTTTTTTCTCACGGTGACATTCTACATAGAAAATGATGATAAATGTCCATGTACATCTTTGCCCTATTGAATCATGCCCTACAACACTAAAGTGTATTCAGTTAACACCTGTTGACAATAATTGTGCTTGCAGTAAAAAGCTTCGTGATACCCGATAATCCATAAATTTAATGTTATTAGGCGAATAAATCGAGAGTATCGTTACGGCTACGATTAATTCTTAAGACACGTCGTTGAAAATAGCAGTCGTTCTAAAATTTACGAACGGTCCACAGAAGCTTGTTATTAAAATACATCCGTGCGAATGGTGGCCGGCGTTTCATGTAGGAATGGGCAAACGCGATTAGTTTTACTCGAGAACTTCGGTTCGCTTCGGTAGAAACTTCGCTCATTGTGCAGTTTTAATTAACGCTCTGGAGTCGAACGCACGCTCGCCGATTCGGAAGAACATTGGAAAATTGGAATTTTTAGTGTAGCGACCAAAACTCTGCACGAAATTGCATGACAGATAGATCGTCATTGCACGTGTGCCATGTTAGAAATTGTGACATAATCTGAATTGCATCTACATTATTCCCTTAGTTTTGCTCAACAAACCATTGCTCTTGCATGCAGCCTGGAAAACTCACTGCCATTCTGATTTCTACAGTTTAAATATTTCCAGTATTTATTATTATATCGAATTTGTACGTTTCAGTAAATAAAATTTCGTATCTCAAACAGTGAACGTTATTACTCAAAATTATAAAGAAAAATAATTATTCACTTTATCTTCTAACTTCCAAGTAATAAACAATATACCTAAAATATGAACAAACATATCGATTCGAGACAACCTCACCAATTTCAATAACCTCAAAATACACTACTATTCAAAAGTTTGGAAACGTACATAGTTTAGTTAAGTCCATAGTGAAAGTTTTTGCATATTTTGAATAATTTTCCAAGTAACATTCTTTTCTTAACCCAACATTTTATAAATTCTCTAGTATGTAAGACCATATTATTTTATAAAATTAATTAATGGATTGTCAAGAATTTGTTTTGACATTATCAAAGGAGGTGCTCAATTAGATGAGGCTAGAATTTAATAATTTTTTCATTTCTTACATTTAAGCTGATTCTCTCATTTATAATGAACCAATGTTAATGAACGTTATAATGATTTATGTCGATTTGTGAAAAAATCATAGCAAATAGTAATGGATGAACGACAACTTTTGAAAATTTTATTTAGAACAAGGCACGAGAATGAAATGCGACATCCGTTTCACACGTTACGCCTGTATTTTCTTCTTGAAACGTTTCAATCCAGTGGCCAGTGAGAAATGCAATTCTAGCAAGTTTGTGTACAGAAGAACCGCGAAGGCTTAATCAGACTGTTTGTTGTTCCGCTTTGAGAACGGGAACGTAAGCAATCGCCGTCCGTTGCCTGTGTTCGCGATTGATTGATCATTGCACTCAACGTTTCTCCCTCGGACTGTGACGTTTGTTCTGTGTGAAATTTCACTACACTGTTTCTATATAATGAAACACGCCGTATGTGTACCTTCGAAACAATAAAAACTTGTCCACGTTTTATTAATTTTAAAAAGAAAATTATTGGGGAAATCAATACTGCCATAAGGCTTTTCGTATTGTGAATACTTCCTCATCAAATTATTTAAAAATAATTGTCATAAAATTAATACCACTGTATATGTATCGATTTATTACTGTTGAAATTAATTTGATTAGAGGAGAGTACGAGAATTTAAATCGACGCAGAGTAATTCGAATGCCATAATTAGATAGACAAAATTTATTTTCAAATCAACAAAAAATGACTGTGTAAATGTGATCTATAGTCATCATATATCAAGACTCTTACAATGAGAAAAGTGAAGAGAACAGTGACTCTTACACTGATAAAAATACAATGTTGTCGCGATGAAAGCTATTCTATATGATAAGTACAAAAATATTGTTCCCATTTCTGCGGGATATACCCCTCGAGAAACCATGAACTTGATCGCTGAAACAATAAATGCAGTTTTACAATTGTCATACTTACACTAGTTTTACAACTATGTTTATATTCCATTTTTTACTTACGAAACTTTTATCAACATATTTGTGACATTTCTCTGATTAAAACGAGACGAAATATGACATAATTCGGTGCATATTTGCCTATGTACATTTGTACTTTAAAAACTTATCGTCAATTAAACAAGTAAATTGGATTCAAATTCCATCGTGTTTGGTGTCATCTTAATCAAAGAAATGTCACAAATGTGTTAGTAAAGGTTTCTTAAAAAAATAATCAATATACCTGACCCGACACACTAGTGCCAATTGATTTGGTCGCCCAGCTCAACGCTGGCGTTAAAAGGTAAAGGAATCTCGAGGAATCGTGTGTCGCGATGAGTGCAATGTTTCGGACGCGGGGTCGCTCGTTTCACCGTGACGTTACTGTGTTTGTTAAATTCATCAAAATGCACTCAAATCTTAAAAGTATGATACATATAAAATCTCATAATATGTGTTTGAGTCTTAATACCCCTAATTAGTTAATTTTCTAGCAAAAGTTCGTGAATGAAAAAGTACATGCTCCGCGTAGGTCCACGCCACGAGACTTAAATATATGAAATGTTGAGACTTTTCAATTTCGTTCAATCCTAGTCTGAACCCACAAAATGTTGGAAATCGAGATGAAATTAATGTTTAAAATAGCACATCCGAAAGACATATTCTATCGAATATCTGGGAAACTATTACAGCTAAAGGAATAGTTTAAAGGGTAAAGTTCTATAATGTTTATAAATTATAGAACTAAAATTGAATTAAAATTGAATAGAATTAAAGAAATTATGAACTAAGAAAATCTAACATCAATTTTTCATGCATCGTTTTAAATATCGTCGCTTCAATTATTAAATCTATGGCGGTTTCAGTAACGGAAAAAATGTTTCAAAGTTTCCACAATACTTTGAATATATAACATTGTCTACAGCAGAAAAAAAGTCTCAGAATAAATTTAACGATGGATTATGAAACTAGAGGCTTCTAGCTTTAAAATGAGTCCTTTATTGTCGTATTCTATACGAAATTATTACACTTTAAATACAAATAATTCTTGGGTCCACTGTATAGCTAAACCAGATTCAAAGCATAATCTCTAATCACTTAATACTATTTGTTATTAACTCTTGAAACATTTTTCGTTCTCATAATTCATGGTGATGGTGAGGTAAAAACTTTATTATAAAGTAACTAATAATTGTTTTAGTATAATACGTGTGTATAATAATACTGTTATTTTAAAATGTAACCACTTGCGTTTCAAATTAGGGCACGAACTTTTGCAATCATATAATATTACTGGCGGGCACTAAATGAAAGCATATAAGTAGTCGACATTTTCCTAGTGGAAGATGAACGCTGGCATTCGCTTTTACTTAAACTGGCCACCGTAATAACCTGCGCAATATCGGCTAGATCGCCTGCTTCACCGCGTAAATCCACCTTTCCTCCCACGTAAATGATGTTTTAAAAGCTGTAGCTCAAACCCAGCGCTGGTCTTCTATAGCGTAGTTCAGAAGTATTCCATTTGTTGTTTATAGAGAAATTTCATTAGATACTGAGACAATAAGTTAAAAACAATCATTTGGGGTTACTTAACCCGTTGCACTACGATTTATTTCACGATCGCAGTGATTGAAGCTTCTTTAGAGTTCATAATTTCTTGGAAGAAGAAGAAAATTGATATCTCTTGAATGTTTATATGTTATATAATGGCTGTATATTAACAACAACAAAATAGAATTTTATTTCGGTTTAAAAGAAATTAATAACATGCATATTTATTAGAATCTGTTCGAAATCTTCGAACGAGTCTGGCTCGATGTAATAGCATAAAGAGTTAAATGCAGTAAGTTTACTGAACAATGTACAGTTCGTCCATCAGATGATGAATACGCAAAGAATACGGTCTCATTCTATTCTATTATGACAGCCGGTCTTACCGAGATCGAGAGAAATAGTATGATTTCTCAGCATCACGCAATGTTGCGATGCGAGGTACCGGCAGAAAAAACTCTCTTTTTATACCTATCGTATGTTTTTATAGTCTGATTTTAAGAACTAAGTGTACTGTGAGACCCCAGTATTCATGGATCCAACATCCGCGGTTTCATTTATCCGTGGTTGGCCACAGCTCGAAAAATTATAATTAGTTACACCATTTATCTTGAATATATTTTAAAACTTTCACAAACTGATGTCGTTTTAGAACGTTTCGTAAATTGTTCTTACAGATATAGTACAAATTTTGGTTAGATATATTATGTATATGTTAGCGTCAATATGTTTTAAGCCAGGTCAAGGGCTCGCATCGAGGCGACTCTTGGGCCTGGAAGGATTTATGGCAGGGACTTGGCCTGCGTGAGGTCTCGAAGAGGGATGCTTGAGACTAAACAGAACTGTCGATGGGCGATGGCAGGCGACCGCGTTGGGTCTTCCGGCTATCGGCCGTCACGGGGATGTTTATGAGAAACAGCTGAGTGAAAGTTTGGAATGACTTCATGAAAGAGAGAGATAGCAACGAGTGTATTGCATAAAGATTGGGACTCTGTCCTGAAGGAGCTGGCAATGGAGTGGGGAAGGCACGGGGGTGCCTTCTGGTAAGAGGACTGTGTTAGACCGCTCAGCGCTTACCCCAGTACCTTCGAAGGGAACGAGTCTAATCAAATTGTTAACATATACGTAACAAAATGTTTTCGCTTTAATATTTTATGTATAATCTTCATGTTTGATAACACTATGTAGGAATATAAACCAATAAAATGATGTTACATTAAAATTAGTAATTCCATTAATTAAAATTTTATATCAACCTTATGATGCATGCGTGTGCATAAAGACGCTACTTTTTCATCTATGCAACGGTTATTAACTTTACTGTTTTACGATCATTCCCACGCTTCTGTCACGGACCGGTCACGTGACTAGTGTCGACAGATCGGTTATATCGGGGGGAATACAATTTACCCCCTCTCCGATGATCAAAGTAATATCAGTCGAGCGCGGCACGTTAGATGACCAGTCTACGGTCTTAGTGGGGAACGTTGTAATGTGCTCATGGTAGTGGAATGGGATAGTGGAAGGGGTAAAGGAGGAGAGGAAAATCCACCCTGTTTTGGGTGTTTCTGGCGATACTAGTCGTGACCAGGGATCAGTGATGCCAAACGCTGAAATCGAGGGGAATACAATTTACCCCATCTCTCATGACCAGAGTAATATCAGTCGCGCACGGCACGTCACGTGACCAGTCTACGGTCATAGTGGGGGACGTTGAAGTGTGCTCATGGTAGTGGAATGGGATAGTGGAAGGGGAAAAGGAGGAGAGGAAAAAGCATCTGTTCGGATGCTTTCTCTGCACGAGAGAAAGTGAAAGAGAATTCCCATTGTGCAGCGTCGTTACTAGGGATCACGATTTTGGTCGTGTATTGAGAATACACGTGTTCACGTTTACTAATATATATCCGTATTTTAATCCGTATACTTCTTTATACACGGATACACGGGTGCTGAAGCAAACGTGTACACGTGTATCGAAATACACAGATAATACACGGGTTCACGTGTATCGAAATACACAGATAGTACATGGATAGTACAAGGGTATCCATTATTTTATTGTATACACGGGCTCAAGTGTATCATAATACACGGATAATACACGTGTAACCGTATATTCAAGTTCACAGTTGTACGCATATTATCCGTATATTTTGGTACACGTGAGCACGTGTATTTCCGTACACGTGTGTCCGTGCATTAAATAGTATCCGGACTTCTACACGGATATATTAAATACACGTCTACATACGTACTTTCAATACACGTGAAATGGGTATCTCTAGTCGTTACTAGTGTCGCTAGAGGTGAGTCGAGCCACATTCTGGAGTAGAAGGGGAAGAATTTGGAGGGGAATGCAAGCCCGCCTGGCATCTCTCGTCGTGACTAACCCAGTAATGGCAGAGAGAAGGTAACTGTGTTCCCTCAATTCCCCCCATCTGGCGATACTGACTATACTATTCATTTGACTATGAAGGGTCAAAATGAATTTTGCGATCCATTTCTTTCACAGATTTCCACTGATTCAGAGGTAAAAAATTATATACGTATATACATACAGAGTGTCCCGTAACTCATGATCGACCGTTTAGGGGGTGATTCTACATGTAAAAATGCGTTGAAACGAAAGAATACAATTTTTTCATTTGAAGCTTCGTTTTCGAGAAAATCGAGTTAAAAGATTCGTCAATTCACAGAGTAGAATTGGTTGGTCATGACCAGACGCAACAGCCGATTTCTATGAAATGGTACACGTATTCGCTGAATTTTCAAACTCGATTTACGCGAAAACGAAGCTTCCAATGAAAAAATGTTATTCTTCCTTTTCGGCTCATTGTTACATGTAAAATTACTTCCTAATCGGTTGACCATGAGTAGCGGGACACCCTGTATATAATTTTTATACACCCTGTACATTTCTTCATACCAGATTAGATATAAAAGATGTTACAGATTGGGAACGGAGTAAGTCAAAGCAGATATTAGGAGTATGCAGACGTTTTAGTTTTTTTGAATCGTTTATGTATATTGACTTATAATTGTTATGATCTTCCGTCTTTTTGGAGAATTGTTTGTTTCCTACCGACGCGCGACATGTCTAAATAACCAACGTCATTATCGACTGACAACAAACCACGTATGTCGTATGTCATGTATAAATAAAAGAAATTTGAGAAGAAGACTAAAACCTTTGCATACCTAATAAAAACAGAAGATTTTTTATGATCAAAATGGCTAAGCAATGTGATTATCCAAAGATTAACGCTTGTTGGAATCGAATATATGAATAAGATTATTGATTTCATTAACTCTTATTGTTAGGGTGCGATCATTGCAATCTGACTGTCTGTTTGGCACACGTTAGTATAAGGAAAGAGACAAAATGCGATTGCAATTTTGAAATTCAATGTGATCTGTCAGTGTGCTCTGCTCGATACGCAGAGAAACGTGACAAAAGACATAATTACCATAGAAGATGTTTGTATCTGAAATGAGTTCAGCAATGTTATAATGTTAATTATAGTGGAGTAAAAATAAATACTGAACCACCTTTATCAAACCAAATGTAAAAGTAAGCGCAGCTATTGTTTGAAATAATTTTATTGATTGTAATGCATTTGATTATGAACATAGTATGAGCATATATTGAGTGGACACATTTCCTGACGGACGGCCACATGTGTCGCGAAAATCCACATAATGAGTGTGTATTTGATGCTATTCATTTATCTGGGCCTGTCAGGGATGAATGATTCGCACGTGTCATTATTACATGTCAAGAGCGTCATGATTGTAATAAAGCCTAAATTTTATAGGCGATCGCAACAGGTGTCATTCATAATAAATGAATAGTTACTCCAAGCGTCATGATGAATTAATGTTTGAAGAAGCAGCGGTCATAGACTTCACATTACTTCGAATAGAAACTTAGATTATAATTAAATTCTATCGAACTATTTTGTTTAATATTTTTTCTGACATTTTACAAAACATAATCAATATTTTCATATACCTAAGAATTATTATTTAAATAGCATTATTAAATAGATAAGTATTAAATACAAATATTTGTTAGCAATCTATGTAATGACTTTTACGTTATTGAACAAAATGTTTGTTTAAATAAGTAGGTACGATACATTTTTCTATTTTTCTAAAATCTTTGAATCGTGTTCTGATTTTTATCATTTAATATGTTTTCTCCATGCGATTAAATATTGTATTAATTTCATAACTTTAACAATCTATGAACTTTTACGACTTAATTAAAAATTGTTTTAAAAATCATTTAAAAATATAATATTAGCATTATTATTTTAATTTACATCACATAAGCAATATTTTTAATATGTTTCAAATATCTTGTAAACAAAGTATTGTTCTGATATCGTTGAACTAGTATCGCCATTTTATAATAATGTGATGTATATAATTTCGTAATTTGATTTATATTCGTATTTATTCGTATTTGCATTCTTGTTGCGGTTGTCACAAATGTTAGCAGTAGAGACTTTAATGCATCGTTGACCACCGTTTTGCTGTTTGTAACGGTGTATTGGTGTACAGCATAGAAAATCTAATAACTTCGATTGAATGTTTCAATTTGGCTATTTCTACCAGGCACAATCTCCAATTCCACGAAAATATGCGTCCATTCAATTCGAAAATGTTCAGAAATGTAAAACTGTTATTACTCGTAAATAGTAAAAATTGTTATACCAGCTGTTCGAATAGATAAAAGTTATTTCGCCGATTACGCACACGATGAACTACGATTAAATATCGTACAATTCGACGATTTTATCATTTTACATCTGTGCGGGAATATGGAATAAAATGGTGTGATAAAATTTCGTGTTCGTTTACTCGCAATGGATTCTGATAAAATCCATAGAATGGTTTGTACATCGAATAAGGCTATAAAAAGCGATTAAAAGTATAAATACAGTGAATGCACGATAATCGTCCCCAACACGGGTCCAGCCAGGGACAATTATCGTGCAAAAGATATTATTTTTCGACCTCTGCCGAACTTAAGGACGGACACCGAAGCTCGAGAGATCTCGGTCTCCGAGAAATGTAACACAATACGGGTCGAGTATATTGGTGTGAGACCACTACTAATCCAATAACAAAACTTCTTTATTTTTCATTATTTCTTCGTGGGACTTTCATCAATATATTCATGGCATTTTTCTAATGAACATGATACCAAATATGATATAATTCCGATGGTATTTACTTATATAATGAACGATAATAATTTTGGACTGTCACAACTACACTGTCTTTCTTTGCGTCCAAAACTTGCATCGTTCATTACACAAGTCAATATTATCAGAATTATATTATATTTGGTATCACTTTCGTTACAAAAATTCCACGAATACGTTGGTGAAAATCAAATATTTGGAACAATTATCGAAAATTCACTGTACAGTATTTCATCGTTAAATGTCGTCAAATTCTGAACAAGAATTGTCGCAAATAATCCCTCCTACCCCGGGGTATTCATACCTCGTGAGGGGCTGTGAAGCTCGAGAATCCTCGGTCGCCGAGAAGTGTAACATAATACGGATCGAGTATATCGGTGAGAACACTACTAATGTAATGACAAAACTTCTTTATTTTTTATTATTGTTTGATGGAACTTTCACCAACATATTTGTGGAATTTTTGGAATGATAATGACACCAAATAAGATATAATGGCGATGATATTTACTTGTGTAATGGACGATGAAAGTTTCAGGTGCAAGGAAGAATAGCGTGCTGGAAAGAAAGAGACGCGGAGAGTTGCGGTCATTGGCGTAGTTCAAACGTCCACGTGTCTTCACAGTGTAATGCCAATAAAAAAAAATTTTTATTATTAGTTATTTTTTTACGAGACTTTCTCCAATATATTTGTGGAAGTTTTCTGATTAATATAATACCAAACACGATATAATTCGGATCATATTTACAATAATTTTCCGAAACTTTCATCGTCCATTACTCAAGTAAATACCATCGGAATTATATCTTATTTGGAATCATTTTCATTAGAAAAATGCCACGAATATGTTGGTGAAAGTTCCATTGAAAAATAATAAAAAATAAAGAAGTTTTGTCACTGGGTTAATAATTCTTCTTTTGACACCGACATACTCGACCTGTATTATGTTACATTTCACGGCGACCGAGGCCTCTCGAGCTTTGCTGTCCTATTCTAAGTTTCATACAAGTCAAAAAATAGTATCATCTGAACATTAAACGTCGCCGGCCGGACGCGTGGTTTCGACGATTATCGATGAAATACTATATATATATGAGGTAAAAGTCGGTTTATAGCGCTACCGAATTTGAAAGTGTATCCTTATTTCAATTTCAATTGTTTTTTACAATTAATAGAAGTACAGTAGAATCTCGCTCGTTGCATGAAACGGGACCAAAAATGCATGGCAAAAATCGAGGTTGTCTAACAGGAGGGAGTACCAACCATAGTGATTCGTAGTGTCGATCTTCTTTTATTTCCACGTAGCCACCACAATCAGTTAGTATGCGACGAACGAGGATTCGGTGCAATAAACGTGGTTGCAATGAGCAAGGCTCTACTGCAAACACAAGATGGTAGATGTTAATTTGAACTGCTTGTTGAAATTGCTTGTCTTCACTAGACATGTATTTATGGCAAAAATGGTTGGGTATAATTTTAAACAATAAAAAGATTTCAAGAATTTCAGATTATTAATACATTTCTTGCAACTTAATAAAACCTTAAAGGAGAGAAATAAATTCCTATTCGGTTTTTGTGTCTTGCACTTAATGCAAACGATTTTTATTTTGCATAAAGATCCGTTGTCTAATGATTAGCAGAAATTCTTATACACTCCTGTACTTTCGTAAACATAATCACACTGGTTATACTATGGTAAATTACTGAATTGATCTGTATCTGAACTATTACATCACAATAATAAAGATACATGCTCCCACAATGAAAATAACGACAATTTTTAAATCTCGAAAAATATGAACCTGGAGAATATTGCTATGTATTATATATAATAATATTTGCTTGCTCCAACCGAATCATTTGCTAGAAATTCAGTTTTGTCCTACAAAGTAAGGAAGATATTTTAAATTAAAGAAACAGCTAATAATAATTATTCCATTCTGTTGCATTCCATTCGCATTCAGAATAATGTGCTGCCTTAGAACGGTAAGTGAAATAGCTGGCATTAGCATTATGAAATAATTAACAAGTCAACTGAAGGACTACATTCTTCATTATTTTAAATAAAAATGATTTAAATAACATTTTCTAGCTGATCTTTATAAATTGTAGATTAATTTCAAATAGAGATTTAAAAGAGAAACGGTTTCTTTTTCTCTTTTAACAAAACTATATTAATTTATTTTAGATCTACTCAATAATGCAATGACTGATGTTAAGTAATAAGTAGACTACGGATGTTTGTGCAAAAGCATATTTTTATAGAAAATAGGTTGACCAATGGGACTCTGAGTCTCCAGTAAAAATTGCAATACCATTATTCAAAACAGTTTTTATATTTTTAAATTCGTCTGTATTCTATAAATTCCTAAAAATTCAAATGTTGTATCAGATGATAGGTTCAATTTCATGTGCATAATGTAAAAAAGATTACATAGGATGAAAATGTTGTAGCTGCGAGGAAATGTCTTGATTTTAGAATTAAAATTGCTTCGAGTGCGAAGGGTTAAGAATATATTTTGTATTTTGCATATTTTTTCATATTGTGCATATTTTTAGAGTATATTTGTGTATATTTCTCTGATGTAATAATAACCAGAAATATAATTATTTCTAGTAAATAGCTATCTCGGTATGAAATAGTTATTCATATTGTTAGCTCATAGTATTGTGAGTAATAATAAGATCTGTATACATACATGTATCGTAGGCTTGTAAACATGGTCATACGTTTACAAGAACCGTTCCAAATATGTAAACTGTTAAAAACCAATGTCAGTCTAGGAAATTATAAAAAATAAAGCTTTTATTGACAATTTTTCAAGCTAATTTTTGTATTCTGTTAGTCGACATAACATCGATATAACTATTGTTACTTATTGTAATGCAAGTTACAACTAATAACAAATAGTACACAAGTATTCTATTTTATTACAGTGTACCATTTTCAATAAATTTTGCACATATCTTCCATTTTTGGACATACAATAATCCAAAGTCTGCAGTCTGATTGTAAGTACAATCCTGAGAACTGTCTGCTTTCGATATACATACATACACAGTGTATGTAAGAAAGTCTTGGAAACTAAGAATTGATATTCTGGTATAATTGCCTCAGGTTACCTTCTGTTTCTCGCAGGCTTCAACTGTCTTAGGTACACTTTGGAATGTTAGACTGACGGCGGAAGGGTCTATGGTTGAAACGGAGATGTTTTGATATTGCAACTAGTTATTCTGATATCTAACGTTAAAGGATACGTGACACATAGAGTGAGACAAACAATCTGATTCACAGTGAACGTGACGTCGACCAACAATGGAATCAAACAATGCAACAAATGGAATCAGTAGAATCAAATTAAATTTAAAAAAATTCAATTACTGGCCTGCGAATGTTTATGCAAAGTGAATGCCTGCTTATACATTTATTTCTTCTCTTAATCATTTTAATAAGTCGAAAATAATCCAATAGTATTTTTAAATTTTTGGAAAACTTTCATTGTTTTTGACCTACCGAAGCTTGATAGCGGAGATACAGTAAATCCTCTATAAACGCATAAGCCTCGGGGTGATAGTTATGCGTTTATCTGTGACGGGTAGCTATTTTTTGAGCTTCTAAGGCCGAGCCGAACGTAGAGAAGGGCAGCCCGTGTAAAGGGAGACCACGCGCGGGCCTTTGAACTGGGCCGGCGACTGCGACTCGCCGCGTCTCTTTCTTTCTCATACGCTATCCTTCCTTGCGCCCGAAACGTTCATCATCATTTAAACCACTAAATACTACAACAGTATTTACACAGTTGAAATCATATCGTGTTTGGTCTTTTTTTAATCAGAAAAATGCCACGAATATATCGATGAAAGTTTCATAAAAAAATAAGTAATAATAAAAAAAATTAAATATTGGTGTTACATTGTCATGACGCACGGGCCTTTGGATTGTGCCGACGACTGCGACTCTCCGCGTCGCATTAGTAGTGGTTCACACCGATACACCCGAGCCGAGATCGGATTACTAAAGTGGAGGGGATGTATTTTCTGCGTTTATCTGCTACAGCTTTTATGCGTTTATAGAGGATTTACTGTACAAGTCCGTAGAAACGTTGGAACAATTTTAGTATGCTGTCATATTATTTTCGACTTACGTAAATGATTAAACGCAGAAAAACATTTTATTTATTAAAAATTCTCAGTCTATTAATAACCCTAGCAGCATTTATAGTTGACCAACGGTGATCAACAGTTGGGAGTTACTTAGGATATAGTTAGTGTTTTGCCTGCAAATTACCAACGTGGGGCCTACGACGAAAAAGTTATGACCATTTGCCTACAACTATCCAACGTTGAGCCTACAATTATTATATTATAGTTGATTCATTAACAAGAAATTTACATATGATAATACTATTGGGTTATTCGAAAAGTAATTTCGTGTTTCTAAAGAAAAATGAAAGACGATTTTTCGCTATTTATTAATTTATTTGGTGATGTAGTCACCATTTTACTCTATGATCTTTTGCCATTTTTCTGGCAACTTGGAGATCCCATGTTCGTAAAATTCTGGTTATTTATTAGTAAACAATTGAGTTATATTACTGTTGACGCCTTCATTTAAAACAGTTAGTTCCAACGTATTCCCCTCCGAGAACTGCAAGGTCTCCACCATCGAATCTCTTCCCACTACTACGTACAGACGTAGAATTAGTTAGTGCTGCGCGCGCCGCGCGGCTCTCGCGGTGGGAGCTTCCCACTACTATACATTATAACGATGAAGTCTAAGAGTGAGGGAAGATCCTAAGCGGGGAAGGTGCCTCAAATAACTGCGGAGCTACTAGTTGGAACTGCCTGATTTAAAATGACACTTACACCGCTTAAAATGTGTTGAAGAGAGCGAAATAAATGGTAATACGATGATGCATTCTCTCTGCAAACAGCGCACAAATTTTTCCTTGCACGTATTACATTTGGACCCATGTGGTAATAAAATAACAAAATGTGACGGAAATGCTCTCTTTGATTTTCCATATTTGATATGATGAGAACAAAAATTCTTACAATGTTATAACAGTACTATGACATGTCGTCCTAAATGTCTGCTATCAAAACATAGGTACGTACATACAATGATTTTCCGACTTAGAATAAACTTAAGTAATTATAAAGGTAGCAATGCTATCTCTACACTAAAAACGAAATTACTTTCCGAGGAATACAATACATTAGCTCAACCAAAGTTTGCCAACATTTAAATATCACCGTACAGACCTCAGAAACGTTGCTAAAACTTGTTACTGTATTCCAAACTGATTGTTTGATTTCTTATTTATGAATACAGTCGCAATTTGTTACTATCGCGCAATGGTTGGCTCACTAAAGGTTTATTGTGTGCAGCCTTAGAATTTCTTTCTTTCTTTAAGTTTGTACATTTTACAAGGGGAATGCACGGGTGTTATACTCGCTTTTGGAACGACAGTATGGGGAGGTCGTAGTGCTCATGTGGTATAACAAAACACGTTTAGGTTTCTTCAGAATAGGCCTCCGTTTCTGAGATATTTTAATTTAAATTTGTCGATGCATCTAGTAACTCGGATGAAAGCATCTACACCTGTTTCGTCGCAATGGAACCGTTCACAAGGGGTCTTTCTTCGAACTTTATTTGTGGCGCTTTCGTAACCAAGAGGCCTCTTTCGAGGATTAGGCAAACGATGCAACACTTGACGACCAGTCGAACTATCGCCTAAACCTCGTATATTTTTTTTACTTCATGAAATTTAGATGCATCATAAATCTAGTACTGACGAAGAACACTGCCGACCAACAAGTACGGTTCTCAAGTTGCCGAGAGTCAACCTCGGAGGGAGTCAGATATCATGCCACACTCTCTCCAGGAATGGGATCTGACATTTTATGTGGCGCCGTCTGCTGCCAAAAAGTAGAAATACTCTAAGCTTGGCTTGGCTTGGCTTATAGCAGCTTACACTGCCAACAGGTATTAATTACAGTATAAACGTACAGTGTTAAAACAGTTGTTAATCAAAAATAACGTCATGGAAGTTCCAATTTTTCCATCGCGCAGCAAAAAAAATTTTGATTACTGTGCAGTGAAAGATTGTGATGGTAGAGCGAGAAAAAATTTGTTGCTCCGTTTTCACACTTTGAAATGAAGTATGTGAAGTGAACTGCTTGAAATTTATAAGACCTCCATTTTTAAAATATAAGAAACAATTTAGCAAAGAACAGTCTATTTTAACAGCTAAAATAGCTAAAGCTAGAGTGCATATTGAAAGATCTAACCAGCGTATAAAGACTTTCAAAATTCTTGGTTCAGTGATGCCTGTGGCATTGGTGCCTCTAATAGAAGATATTTGTACAATTATTTGTGGAGCAATTAATATGTCCTCACCAATTCTAAGCGATTCGAAATTTATGAAATTATAATTGTAAATTTAGAAGGTATATTAAAAAACAAATTTTTTTGTGTAAAATGAATTATTTGACAAAACATGCTTTATTGATTTTTGTACATGTATTTATTTCATATATTTAATAAATATATCTTTTCGAAGTAACATTAAACTCGTCAATATTTATTAAGTCTGTACTCTCGTCACTTGTTATTATTTCTTAAGTCTATTTACTCTCATCACATATTTTTTCCAATAAACAAATTTTATGTAACATTACACAATAAATATTTTTAAATTTAGTCAACATTGAAGAAATAAAACTGTCATTTCTTGTAACTTTTAAAGCTTAATATTTTTTATCAAACTTATAATATGTAACAAAATATGTTAGTTCTAAATTTAATACTTCCATCCTCAGCTGGATTTGCTCATAATACCGATGCCTTTCCCTCAACACAAAGTTTTCTATTTCCTTTCAAACATTTTAAGTAAAAACAAAAAGAAAGATATCAATACAATGTTAAGACCAAGCTCTTCGTTGCCATATTGGATAGCTATATATATATTGCCCACGCCCCCATGTCAGATCCCAATAGGGCTCGCTTAGGGCCGATCAAGAATGCGCTGATTGGGGAATGCAGCGTTCGGCAGGAACCAATCAGTGCATTTCTTCTGCATGGAAATGGGTGTCACCGTATTGGCACCCAAGATAGAGGAACGCCTTCACGATACGACGAAGGGACCTCACGACAAACCCAACTCTCTGACAGTCGAAGCCGAACTTTCGAAGTCAAGTTCATTCAACGATCTCATATAATCAAATCAATCGAAATACATAGAATACAAGTGGAGTTGATCGTCGTGAACTCCCACGCGTATAAGGCAAGGCCTGCTAGATTAGCCTTACTGACAAATCCTCTAGCAGGCTTGGGACGAGACGATAATTCTCACGAAATTCACATATTAAACTCATCATTGAACCGGCTACCCAAGATTAATTTGGCGGTTAGTGAATCGGTGATTTCGGAGTCGACGCGTCCGCTACAACCGGGTTTAAGATTTACAACCTTAAGGGGACACGAGTTATCCGCGTGTCGCTCCCGAAATTCGCATTCAAGAAGTCTCTGTAGGCACTGCAGTAGCATATCATCTTACTGCGCAGGCGCACAGTGGTCCGGATTGAGAAATCCAGTGACATTTCGCCAAAAATCAACTTTCTCATACTAATATCTCATCAATATGTATCTCTTTTTAAATGTTCATAGATTTCGAAAATTAAGTAAATTAATCAAATATAATTCAGATTTGAATTATAAAAACACTTGAAGTTGAATATTTAAAAATTGGAATCTTTTACGCGGAAAAACTGTTTAGTTTCTTCGTGATGTCCAGAGGATCTCAGTTGATATTTGGAATCGATTTTGTTTTGTTTTGAAGAGCATGCTTTTAAGATAAGAAATCATGCACGTCATTAATAATTACTGTATATAATGTCTTTTAAACGTAACGCTGAATGAAATAAACAAAAATCTCAAAATGCTTTACAGTTGATAAGGCGTATATTTTTAGTTCCAAGGGATCGCGCATTGTAACAAAACCGAATATTTTCAGCAGATCTTCTCCTATAAGATCATGTAAAAACAATTTCCTCCGCTGTCCCACTGTTGAAGTTATTATAGTTTAATCCATCCTCGTCATATCATCTTATGCGTATACGTTCGGATCCAGCGTCGAAACTCTGCAACGAGCTAAGACGCTTGAAATATTTGTTTAGATATACTTGAAGTGTTTATCCTACAGTGCAGATGAGCCTTCGACTAAGATTTCAATTCTTTTCCTGCAGTTAGTTGAAACAGAACTGTCCGATCTGCGTTAGTGAAACATTCCAAGAGAAATTTGTCAGTACATATTGAAAGTTACCACTAAGTTTTATTTACATGTGTGAGCCTTAAATTATAAGCTTCTACTTAGTTTCGTGTTCTACACTTTAGTTTCCTTGGATTTTAATATATTTTAACCTAGACTTAGTACCTGTTATTCTATATTCCAATTTTTTTTTCTTCGTGTTGGTAAGTACGGAAACGCTTTAAGAAAGCTTTAGAAAGCAGACACAAAGATTTAAAAAAATTTAGATTTAAAAATACAAGAAAATTTTCCCGAGATTGATTACGAATGAAGATTTATTTTATAGAATTCTCTTAACATCTGTACGTATATATCCATTGCACGAATAAACTGTGATACAAAACATAAACAATTAGATGCGGAAGCTGCAAAATTAATTATTGAATAGCTTTAAAAGATATAAAGTCAAATAAAATTTATATTTGATATTGTTTATCTTGTTAAAATATGTAATTGTTGTTATTTTTGAAGTGAAACTTCTTTTTGAAGTGAAACTTATTTAGGCGCGTTAGGCACAAAACCTCCACGCGGTAGGCGTAAAATCTCGACGCGGTAGGAGTAAAACCAATCTGGCGCTGAAACGGTGAAACGATGAAACGATGAAACTATTTAGTAAAACCTCACGCGATAGGAATCAAACCGATCTGGCAATGAAACGACGAAACGATGAAACGAAATTCTATTCTATTAGCATGTACGGTTGAGGATTCTGCATTGCTTAATAAAGATTATGATAAAATTCTGATGATACTGAGTGGAGATTTCAACGTGAACTTTGGATCGGAACAATCAAAATTATTAATAGAATTTTTTAGAAGTAAATTAAGATTGGAAATGGTAAATAAACAAGATCAGGAACAACTCTCGATGCAGTATTTGCAAGACATTTAGACAAAATTGAATCATGAATATTTCTATCATATTTTAGCTATCACAAGCCAATTGTTTCAGTAATAGAATCATAGAAAATTAAATGTCATGAAGTGTTAATAAAAATTCGAAAAAAAATTAAAGAAAGAAGTTTCATTTCAGCCATATTGTTTAAGCACACACCAATTTTTTTTAACCTATCTGTAAGGTAACATTACTACATCATGAAGTCCAAGTTTCATGTCAATATCTCTTATGGTTCAAAAGTTGTACACAAATGTCACTGAATTTACCAATCCGGACCATTGTAAGGCGGTCCGGGCTCAAGTCCGAGGTGGTATAAGGTTTTCTTCTTTTTTCATCAGTTAGCCTTTCGTATTATAGTGATGTAGGCCCTACTTTGGGTATAAACGTTGGCCCGCCAGCAAACAAGGACGATAATTCTAACTGTTGGCCAACCAATACTACATCAAAGGCTCATGAGAATGCCAACAATATTTGCTACTTGGGAAGTCGTCTTAAAACTTGTTTATCTCTTTGGACGTGTACTATTGTTTCAACTTACAAATTGTATACTTCCAGCACGAGAGAAACCAAAGTAGGAGCGATCTTGGTTTAACAGCGTTTTGGAGAACTCTGTTTTTCAAGTTTTTTTTATACAATCTTATAGATTTCGACGATAAAATGCCGAAACTGGAAATCTTATTGCGCGGAATTCATAGGTTAAAAAGTTATGCGCGTATAAAGTTGAACATTTTTAAGCCTTTTCGACAGGTTAAAGCGCCGCCATATTGATATATTTGCTAGATAATACACATAAAATGGGGTAAATACTTCCGAAGAGATCCGTTAGGTGGCAGCAGAAACACGTACGTAACATAACACATTTACTAAATCAAAATGCGAAACATAATATCATGGTCGGGTCGGCCTTCTCCGCTCCCACGACGTCCTAACCCCAAACCATCATGGATTGTACCTTCTTTTTGAAATCCTGTATGTGATTCTGTATATTTTAATTACTGGACACCGAAAACGACCGATTCCATGATTATTCTTAGAAATTTTCATTTCGCACCGATGAGTACGTCATTTTTTAAATTTCCGTAACAATCCACAATCCCAAATAATTGCTTCCTCTTTACTACTTGGTATGTATCTAAAGTTAAAATTACTAATACTTGGACTAGTCATTTCAAAATCCACAATAAACTTATTAATAATTAATTTGTGAAAAACACTTGAAATTGCTTATGTTTACAAAGCATGTGTAACCACTGAATTGCTATCTAGCGCATACGCTCCGTACTATTTAGCCGATCCCGCAAATATACCATACTATCTAACACATGCGCTGAACACCCACGATCTGTCGAACGCATGAGCCGAACAGACCTACCTACTTCTACCACTCAACGAGTATCCAATATGGCGACGCTCTAACCTGTCAAAAACGCTTAAAACTGCTCATCTTTACACGCGTATAACTTATAAACCAGTGAATTCCTAACAACCATACACACATTTTCGGAATATCTTCATCGATATCTACAGGATCACATGAAAAAAAGTTCAAAAAAGTTAAGAAGACGGAGTTCTCCAAAACGCAGTCGAGCCGCGGACTTGATAAATAGCTTTTCCCAAACAATTTAGTTCTAGTAAGACTTAACTAAAGAAACTATACTAAGTCAATGATTATATGTTACTGAAATGCTTGGTTAAGCTTAGCAGTGGGTTTGTTTCATCCTGTTTACTTATAGGTCGAACTTAATTGATCATGGGATTGTTTTGAACAAGATTGAAGCAAGGGAAAATACGCAGAGATTACGTGGGAACAGCACACGTGTCATGGGAACGCTCTCAGCAATAAATTTTCGCAAACTAACAGAACGTTTTGGAAATTAACTATGTGATACACAGCTGTAACGCTTAGGGTACCTAGATGTTAGCTCGTCGTGGTGATCGGCACGTCGGTTTATGACGGGGCACTCAGTCGGTGATCCCTTTAATCCCTTTACCAAGGGTTGCTGTCTGCTACAACAATGTTATAAATTCCAGCGATAGAACACTTGGGTTACTACTTGCGAACAGTTCCAGTATGACGTGTTATTAACCTGTTTACAGTTTTGATTCATTTTAAAAACTTCGGGGCTTAATTACTTTTAGACTAACATTATTTTTGTGCTTTTCTTCCACACTACACCGCGCAATCTCTTAAATTTTATTTAATAAGAAATTCAATCTTTTTTCCTACATGGCGGCTATACTCGTCATTAGACGAAAGAAACTGTCACAAACTCGACATAATATACTCGAGATAAACAGTTAATAGGTTAGGTTAAAAAAGGCACTCTTTGCTTATAATTTTAGACAGATTTATTATTATTTCTCGCTAAGAATTGATTCCTATTAATTCATGCTAAGAATTAATTCTTATTAATTCTTGCTAAGAACTGATTCTTATTAATTCTTGTTAAGAATTGATACTTATTAATTCTTATCCATATTAAAACATATTCGATCGGTATTTTGTCTCTGTTCAGTTTTCTTTCTTGTCTTGTGCTTTCTAATAATTCGTTAATGATCATAAAATAGATGCAAATAGATGAACCTTAAACCATACGCAAGCTTGATAAAATATTTTACAATATTCCTTAACGTTGTACTTGATCGTTTCAGAGCATGCTTTGATGGCTCCTATATAAAAGATATTAATAATTACCTAAGAAAGTAGAAGCATATAGCAATTTTGTTATTTCTCATCGAGAAGAGTCAAGTGATTTTAAAAATAAATTGAAAGTAGATATCAGGATATTAACCCTCTGACGGCTGAGTATGCGGCCATTTTAAATCAGGCTATGAAAATTGTCATTTACGTACTCTGTTTCTAGCGATTCAATTAAATGGACAGCTATTGCATTAGGAACAGAAGAAAGACTAACGAGTCTGCAAGAACTACCTCCAAAAATATGTTTCAAACGATAGATAAATAAAACAGTGTATAGTCTTAAACATTATCAATCATACTATTATTGTAAGAATGGTTCTTCGTCCGATGTTTAATATAAGAGATAAATTGATGTAACATTATTTCATCAAAATATAATATTACAATACTTTAGAAAATGTTTAAACGGTAATTGGGAGGAGTTGACGAACGTATAGGACTTTCTACAAATTCTTGTAATTTCGGTTTGAAATGATTTTACGTCGTTAGATCTATCCAGGGTATCGCGTTCGTTATAAATTACATTTGATGGTGATGCAGCAGAGCATTATCGAAACGTATGTCGAGGAGCTCGAGTTATCGCGTAGCTGAGTCGCGTGTTGTTACAGCGTCATATTGTTCATATGTTAATGAAATTCTGGCTGCCAAAGCCATCGCTTAGCTCCTGCTGAGCTTGATGCGGGAATAAACGGTGGCTGCAAACGAAACTGGGAGAGAAACAGTTGTAAACGTGTGTGCGTTAACGGTGGATCGTGTTGGTAGATGGCTATGATTGATAGATAATCCCCTCTGTGCTCGGAGGCGACCAGCCAGTGAATCCAGCGCAACGGGTGCTTACACACATGCATCACGCACGACATCGGTTAACGTCGATGTCGCGACCGATTGTTATTTACGATCATAATCAACCTCGTGCGCGACCTTGCAGCCCTTATCGCGTTTCAGATAACGTTTCCATCCTGGACGCTGGCAATCATATCCTACATCGCGAAAGTATGTAGAAAGATGCCAAGAGAGAGAGAGAGAGAGAGAGAGAGAGAGAATTTTCTAAAACGATATAGTACAACCTTGATTACCCGAACTAAACAGATAGACGTGACTCTTTTCAGATATTAGAACAGTTACTCGGTTATAATTAGACTGCGGATTTTTATGCAAGATAAAAATGGCTTGCATGAATTACAGTGAATAGGAACCAAACAAATATTTTCTTTTCTTCAATTATAATTTTTAATCCGCTCTTTTCTTTTAATCAATTTCCTGCATTGAATTGCAGCTACTCATTTTTACCACGAATGCAGTGGCCTACAAAAGTGTTCGTACGCCCTTTAAATCAGAATAACTTTCTTAAAATTTGACCAAACCCCTTGACCTTTTTTGAGCAATTAGAAGCATTGGTTTAATTTTAAAATGTGCAAAAAAGATTTTGAAGAAATTGCAATTAGTAGGAATTACATGAAAAAATAAAAATGGGACTTACTAAAACTATTATATCAGCCCGTAATCAAAATTCAAAATATGCGGTTTGTTGATCTATGTTATTTACACATATGCTGAAAATTTCATCGAAATCAGTTAACAAACACACGAGCTACAAGCGGTTGAAAGTGGTGATAATTACAGTTTTTCACGACTTTTGGTCAGTTTCTGCTTATAATCCATAGTTTCTTACATCTTTCGATGCGCGTCGTTTTTTTCTGCGTCAACCGATTTCCATGAAATTTTTAACATATGTATAACTAACATAGATCTACAAAAGACATATTTTGAATATTCATTGTGGGCTAAAATAAAGAAGTTTCAAAAAGTGACATTGTTATTTCTTCATGTAATTCCTACTAATTGCAATTGTTTCAAATCTTTTTTGCACGTGATTTACTAAATCAATGCTTCTAATTGCTCAAAAAAAGTCAAGCGGTTTGATCAAATTTTAAGAAAGTTATTCTGATTTAAAGGGCGTACGAACACTTTTATGGGCAACTGTACATCAAAGTAGCAGTATAGTTTCCTCCGCTACGGAGACATTTAACATTGCTTTAACAATTAACCGCTGCGTTAATTAACAAATTTGAGCGTTAATGGAACAAATGCGAAATGTCTCCGTAGCAGATCCAACAGAGTGTCAAGGTCCAGTTATAACGCTAGATTGAATTATTATAAATTTGTACAATAAGTAGTTTCGAGCTACGCTGTCCTTTTCTACGTTCGGCGCAAGTCAGAGAATAGTATTATCTAAACATTAATTGTCGCCGGCCGGATCCGTGGTGGCGACGATTATCGATGAAATACTGTATTCGGTATTATAGAGTCAATGCTATAAATGAAGTAAAAATGCATTAAATCTTTAAATATTTATGTCTATATTTTTAGTTGTAATGCTTTGCAGTTGATGGAATTCGTGAAATTTGCAATTGGTGCTCTTTTTTGGGCGGAAAATGTTTTTAACATTCGCGCATAGAACCTTCATCGTTCTTCTTAAGCATCATTATTTATTATTTTGTTTCTGCCCCCGCCTTCTGTTTTCGTTGTTCAACAAGATCTACATGCGTTTATGTCATCCGGTAATTTGTAAAAATATTAAATAGTTTTCTCATAGCGAATGCAATTGTGCGTATCATTATTGTTTGTCAACTTCGAAGCACACCCTGTTCTATCAGAACTCACCTCAGAGAACATTATTTTTCATTCAAACACTTTCATTATCCTTAAAAATACTTCAACATGCATGTATACTTCAAGGATCCTGTAAATAAGCTAGGGAATGTAACGTAATAAATCTTCCAGAATGGCGGAACTTTCTTGCTCTCAGGATATCTTCCTGGCGATCATTTTTTAAAATTGTTTCAATACAAGTTCTTGAATAAATTTACTTCTTTTATTTACTCACTTCGTTGCAAACTTTTTCAATAACCAAATGAGTCATTTTAATGAACGCTTTGGACTTTGAAACAGCAAAATTTGAATTTGTGAGACATGAGTATCATTCAATTTCGATAGTCTGTCCCTTTTATTTGTCAACTATCTGTTACATACTAAAATGTTTAAAAGGAATGTTGTTTAGTAACAAGCAGGGCGTACAATGTAATAATTTGCATCTTAGATGTTTGCTTGATTCCTTGTATACATATTGTTGTGTTCTGTACGCAACGATTACCAGTAACATAATAGGAGATTCTAATTCAACAATAAAAATCTCCCGCACATTGTTGCGTTTTTTATGAGAAATTAAAATTAATTTTCACACCACCCATTTACCTACAAAGACGTCTCAGTTACGCTGTGTGATTCTCATGCCATTATACACATTCATGTAAGTTATTGTCGAATATTAACAACACATATTACCAGCAATATGTATATTATTGTCTCAGGAACATATCTGTTTTGAATTTCACTCTTTTATAAATTTTTCAAGCTTACACAAATAATAAGTTAAAAAGTAAATAGTCGTAAATAGTAAAAATAATGTCAAAGCATTAATAAAATAGTTCCTATTTGAAAACTATAAAGAAGGTAAAAATGATAAATTTGACAAACGTAACTTTGAATAAAACATTACTTACACATTAATACAAAAAATAAACCAGTTTATGAATCCGATTAAAATCGCTACTTAACTGTAAATGACAAATAAAATCGAAGGAACAACGTTGAGTCCATCCAACGGTTGCACTAATGGAAAACATTGGATTGTACTGAACATTTCGCGGTCTATCTTACGTTTCTGCAGAAGACTCGGTCATGTAGAATGTAGAATACCGTCAGAGTCACATCTTCTTCGGGGCAATGCGTGACCTGATCACGGAATTGCGAATTAATGCGAAATATCGTGACAGTCGAGTAGAAAAAGATAAGAAACCAGGGAAGCTCGAATCATTCTCCCATTAGCAAACAGCGTCTCACTAACGAGTGTACTTAATTTCGCGTTGCGGGAACTGTTGCTGATACGAGATTAAAAACGCTCGCAAACTACAACATAATTTCCTTCTCCATGCAACTCACTATGTATGTGCGTGGTTTATGCGAGTAATTAAGTCGTACAAATTCTTAATTTAATCACCTGGAAAATGTGGGCAAATGTGCATTTAACAACCTCCTCAAATTTATCACCTATGTTTTAAACACCAATTTCACTTTAGAAGAAGCAACGAAAATGAATCTTAACTAAGTATTTTTAAATGACCGTACCTTGAATAATTCTCATAGACATAAATAATTAATATTATTTTTTTAGAATGTTATTATGCATCGTAAAATTTATGTAGATAATATTACAAATTAAAATTATGATGGGACTCAACTTTTTATTAAAAAGTAATATCAATATACCATCATTGTAAGTTGTGTTAATTATGGTGCACATGACATTCATCGGAGTAAAGCAATTTTGGTGCATTTTATAAGTAATCAATAATTACAGAGCTACGTAATATTGTTATTATTATTGAATCTTCACCAATGAGTATAATATTTAACAAATAAAAGATTAAGTGAGTGCAATTAATTATTTTATTCTTAACTATAATTTTTGCAAAATTCAACTGCCTACATATTTATTCCAATTATCGAACGAGTTTCGAGAAGTATTTTGGTATTTTAAGTACTTGTTTCTCCAGAAATTTTTATTTATGATTCATATTGCCAAAAAAAAAAATAATATGTGTAAAAGTACACGCATTTTTTTTATTACAAAAAAATATGAACTTTGTTTGAAAAACTCCAGCCCTGTTATATGAACTGTATTGTAAAAATTCAATTCATTCCAGTTTTAAATTAAAAATTTTTTGACAATAATTCCTTGTTAGACAACGTGCTATTCAGTATTTATAAATTTCCGATATTTTATCATTATATGAGTTGCACATGCAATCAGTATGAAATTTGGAAAATGCTTTTTCGTTCGTTGTACACCGTGGATTCGTTTCAACCAGACGTACTGTGTAAAAGTCTTTGGCCACTTACGTTGCGTTGGTCATATATATTTTATTATACTAATGTCATATAATGTGCTGCTAAAACTGAGATAATATTATGTAACGTTATAATGTTACTAATTTGCATTTTGCCTTAGTTACAGTGTTTAGTGAGATGAAAGGGTTTAAGTCACAGACTACTACACCGTCACACTATCTCTTTATTGAAAAATCGGAGAAAGTACAGTAATAGGTAGATCTCGCGACGATCGGCAAATCTCGACCGTTTAGCTCGAGAGCTCAACCCTAATTGCCCTCGCGCCGATCGGCTAACCTCGATCGTTCCGCTTGAGGGCCAAACTCCACTCTCGCACCCGCAGGAGACACAGTCCTCCACCGGGCGGCGCAGCAAACCTCGATCGCGACCCTTTTTTTTTGGATCTGTGAGGCTTAGGTCGCTGCGGCCTTTCCCGCCGGCCGGCAAACCTCGGTCGCGACCATTTATATTTTTTCTACTTGGTTTATAACACGAAATGCTTACTGCCAACGCGTGTAACGATATAACAAATAACGCAAACAAATACAACGCAGGCTACTGTGATGGCCTTGCTGCGGCGGGAACATACAGCGTCGGCTTTCTTCGCACATTCACATAATTTATTAATAACTTCGATTGTAGTTTTTTGTTATTCTAGTCGTGACACCTCGAATAGTTGATCTGCATTTTTATGGTTGACTGTTTCTTCGTGCTCTGTCCAAAAAATCCCAAGCAAGTCCAATAATATTTAGTTCAGGATTGTGAGATAGCCCAGTCATAATTACTTAATTACATTTTGTAATAAATTCGCGGAACCACGTATGTTTATTATAAACCAGATGGCACAAAAAAGGGCTCGACTGCGTTTTGGAGAACTCCGTGTTCTTAATTTTTTTGAACTTTTTATTATGTGATCCTGTAGATTTCGATGAAGACATTCCGAAAATGTGTGTATGGTTGTTAGGAATTCACTGGTTTATAAGTGATACGCGTGTAAAGATGAGCAGTTTTAAGCATTTTTGACAGGTTAGAGCGTCGCCATATTGGATATTCGTTGAGTGGTAGAAGTAGGTAGGTCTGTTCGGCGCATGCGCTCGATAGATCGTGGGTGTTCTGTGCATGTGTTAGATAGTATGGTATATTTGCGGGATCGGCTAAATAGTACTGAGCCTATGCGCTAGATAGCAATTCAGTGGTTACACATGCTTTGTAAACATAAGCAATTTCAAGTGTTTTTCACAAATTATTTATTAATAAGTTTATTGTTGATTTTGAAATGGCTAGTTCAAATATTAGAAATATTAACTTTAGAGGCATGTCAAGTAGTAAAGAAGAAGCAATTACTTGGGCTCAGGATTGTGGATTGTTGCGGAAACTTAAAAAATGTCGTACTCATCGGTGGGAAATGAAAATTTATAACAACAATCATGGAATAGGTCGTTTTCGGTGTCCAGTAATTAAAATATACAGAATCACATACAGGATTTCACAAAGAAGGTACAGTCCAAGATGGTTTGGGGTTAGGTCGTCGTGGGAGCGGAGAAGGCCCGACCATGGTATAATGTTTCGCATTTTGATTTAGTAAATGTGTCATTATGTATTACGTACGTGTTTGTGCTGCCATCGAATGGATTTGTTCGGAAGTATTTAGGCTAATTCGTGTGTATTACCTAGCAAATATATCAATATGGCGGCGCTGTAACCTGTCAAAAAGGCTTAAAAGTGTTCAACTTTATATGTGTATAACTTTTTAACTAATGAATTTCGCGCATTAAGATTTTCGTTTTCGGTGTTTTCTCGTCAAAATCCATAAGATTGTACAAAAAAAAACTTTAAAAAAAGAGTTCTCTAAAACGCAATTAAACCCAAAAAAGTATCTACAGCATGGTAACAAGTATGCATCATTGATATAGATTTATTCGAGTATAAAACAGATTTTACGTGGTGGCCTAAGACTTTGCACAGTACTGTACCTTCATGCTATTTAAACAATTCGCAATGTTTTTTGCTCTGGGCAAATGGAAATTGTGCACAATCATTCTCAGAGTATTACATTATTCCAAAAATGTTTACTGAAACTGCAGACGTACCGTTTGAAACGTATATACGGCAAACATCCGCGCGCACTTTTTGAACGAATAGTTGAACAAATACTGGGAGGACGGTTCGAACGCGAATATAGGAACACGATTACTTTCCGATTCCCCATTTTCCGCGGAAACTTCCAACATAACGCCGATAAAATCGCAAAGTAGACGTGAAATTTGATCACAGAGAGCAGCAACGAATCGTGACGCTAATAATCGGTGAATTTGTTTGAGTAATTCGTACCGCGTATCTCCTTATTCGCATCGGCAATGGCGTGTGGAGTTAAGAAGGAAACGAAGCTATTACATACAGCTGTTTAACGTTATATCAGCGCAACAAACCCCTAATCACTGTTTAATATAATTTGCACTCTTAAAGGTTTCATGTTTCCGCAATTTAAACGAATTCGCCGTACCCAGAAATCGTCACAACCTACGAACGCCACGAACTGGCGCGCATTATTTCATTACGCTTATCTCTGCATCAGCTTTTTAATGCCACGTTCGTACTGGGTTGTTTCAGCATTTAATTAGCAGGAAAAAGAAAGACGCGATCATGTATCTTCTCTCGTTATATCGAGATTATTTTCCGTAACATTAATGTAATGATATGGCATCAAATGAACAATTATTGATGCTAGTTGTATTGACCACTAAACGCGACTGCTTTACATTACCATATAAAAATAATAACTTGTCTATGCAAATTTTTGTACATTTTTTTATAATATACATATACCCAACGAAATAAATCTGATAAATAATTCTTCATGCATATATCCCAGACATCACGAGTCGTCTTAGAGACGTCTTTTTTACATCTGTTTTAGGTCTGATCGTCTTAGGTCACAAAAAGGCGTCTTTGAGGCGTCTCAGAGACGCCTTCTGGGAGACGTCTTTTCTGCGTCTGAAATAAGGCGTCTCAGAGACGTCTTTTGGGAGACGTCTTTTTTGCGTCTGAAATAACTCGTCTTTTCCGAGACTGAACAACTTGAATTTGGAGATGTTACGACAGGGGTCAGTTTGCTGTGCAATGATTAAAATACTGGTTCTTAAGTTTCCTATTTTTTGAAATGATAAAAGTAGAGAAATTCCTTATATAGACTTTTGCTATTTGATTGTTTTTTCTCACGGAATTAAATAAAAAAGGGTAATATATGCGAAACTGATGAGCTATTGTCCACGATTCGAGAACAATAATTAATTAATGGTACAATAATTAATGTAAGGTGTGTATCTGCGCCGCTGCAATAATAAAAGTGACTGCGCCAGTTTGTGGCGGTCATTTTTCTACTTCCAATCATATGATTTTTACGAATTATCTGAGACGACCGTAATATATCTTTAATATAATGTGGCGGCTTTCTCCTACGCTCGTCACCAGATGGACAGAGAGACGAGAAAACGCCTTTCCCGCTAGTACCTGATCCGTCGCCGATTCATATATATACCGTCCTAAACCGTCCTTACGATATCACTGTTTCTAAAGCAGAGCCCGCTGCTAGATAGCCTTACTGATGACGAATCCTCTAGCGGGCACAGGTCGAAACACGCTTTATTTCCCTTCCGTCCTTACCCACACATTTCAGCCGCCGCCAAATTGGAGACCCCGACGACGAGAGCACAACGCAACAACTGTAGCAACGACAAAACTATAACCAGGAAGCCCCCTGGCAGGTGGCAACAAAACTACTACCGATCTTACCCGTCCAGGCCGCCGCCGTCGATATGACTTTTTTTTTTAAATTCCGAAAGAGTCGTCTTTCAGGCGCCCAAAAGACGCCTAACAGACCCTCAAAAGACGCCTAAAAGACGCCTCTTAGACGTCTAAGAGGCGCCTTAAAGTACGTCTGGGAGACGTCTTAAAGTACGTCTGGGAGACGTCTTAAAGACGTCTAAGAGACGTCTCAAAGGCGTCTTTTAGGCGTCTAAGAGGCGTCTCAAAGGCGTCTTTAAGACGTACCGTTTCTTAACACACGACGCTCCAGCGACCGTCGGGAGCCCGCTGAGACGTCTTTAAGCCGCCTGAGCGTCTTGCGGCGGACGTCTCAAAGACGGCTTTGAGACGTCTGTGTGCTGTCTGAGATCATTACAATCCAAATAATTATTAATTAAAAATATTATAATCTGTAACTTTGACTAGTGGATTCTACACGTAGAAACAAGTCGAACAAAGGAGTAACATTTTTTTGTTTGATGCCTCGTTTTCGAGAAAGTCGAGTTTGAAGATTCATTGAATATGCATGCTATTAGATGGGAACCTGCTGGTATATGTAACTGATTCTACATACTCCAAATACTAGGGCACGCGAACTCCACGGATCTTCAAACTATAATCCGTTTAACGAGACGAGTCACCAGACGTAAACAAACACATGTGACGGCGTTCTAACAGATCAGGAACATAACCTCCAAATATTGTCACATTTTCCGTGCTAAATGCTTAGATTTGGAATAGTCGCCGCAAGAGGTTCGTTGCATGAACATTCGACCGTAATCATGCTTAGTACTATATTGTAGTATTATTCGTTACAAACATAAAATAAAGAACAATGACACAACAAATAGGAGTACAGATATATAAAAGTCAGGGCTAAACTGTCTTTTTAAATACCTAGTTTGGCTAAACTGTCGGTTAAACTGTCTTTTAGATACCCAGTTTTATTAAACATTTTTTATGCAATCCTGTAGATTTCGACGAGAAAACACAGAAAATGTAAGTCTTATTGTCGGAATTCACTGGATCAGATAATCGCCAGTTAGAGGAGAGTTCGGACTCCTTAGGACTCTTATTGGTAGGAAATCTTATGCGATTGATTGGACGTTCATTGCAAATACCACGGATTTTGCTTGAAATTCCGGTCTCGTTCTCGTGCAACGAGCGAGTACTTACTGTACGTACAGTGTATGAAGATAGCATTATTCCAATTTTTAGAATTTTTAAATGTGCTATTACATCTTTTAAAATGAAGCAACACAAAATAGTACAATATGTTCATTACTTAACATTTAAAGCGTAGTTTACAAGTTAGTGTGCCTAATTATTACACTGTGGAATATAATGCAGATCAAAGACAACAATGCGTGATAAAGCTACTATCTTGGAGATTAGCACAAATTTACTCAGAAACTTCGTTACCCTACTTCTTAAGGCGTTTAAGGTAGCACAAATTATTCTCATATTTATCTTAACTTTATCATATTACTCTCTCAAATTGAATATTAAATATTGTCACTTTACTGATGAATATAATCTTTCACGTACACATTTTGATCATATTTTGCAAGAAGTATTCTTAAAGAACCTTATGTTTTAAAGTTAATCTGTTCGCTTCCATTAATATTTGGTATATTAATAAGTTTCTTGAGCTGAATTATTTAATTATAACTACAGTAAATGAATACTATTAGACGCATCTTTTAATACAAATACTTCGTTCTTTTCTAACGCTATAGATTTTTAAAATCGAAACCGGAAGCAGAATTGTTCTATCACGCAACATTTTCGAGAAAAATTGGTTTTGTCAAATTTTGATAAAAAATAAGATGTTACGCGAAAAACTAAACATTCTAAAAAGCTCTCCTCTATATAGCTATATAGCCAATTATACTTTTTTGTACTTTCTAATAGTTGTAAATGCTTGTTAAAGTTTGAAAACTAGCTGACGCGGGTAGTTTTTACGTTCTATTTTTGTATTTACGTGAAAAATCCTTTATCTATCAGAAATTTACAATACAGTATCGAATTCTACAGAAATTCCTGATAAAGAAACAATTCACGAAGTGTATTTGGTTCGGTTAGTATATTAGCAGGTCAAGAAAATATTCATTGACAGCTGTGTGCGACGCGTTCGTGCCACGCGGCCATTGCAGCCTTTTCTCGACTCCCCAGGGCAGTGGCTATGTGAAGTGGACGTTTGTACTACTCAAAATGTCTTTGCGTACTATGCTTAAATTACGCACATGTTTTTTGTCTTTTTGGGTGTCAGTCATTACACAAAATTATAAAAATGCGACATATATTCACATTTCATTGTGGAAATGCTCAACAAAGAAAACTAATTAAAAACTTACCTATTTCTGATGTAAACATATTTACAAATGATTCCGCCTTGTTTAACGCTTATACGTGGTATCCCGATTTTTTTGCGAACGTGTCAGGCTAATTCTAATGTATGTGCGTCGCGGCGTCGGCAATTAGGTTAGCGACGATCGAACAACGCGGAGGAACTTCACCGAATATGAAGTCCTGTCGAGAAGTATGGTTGTATAAGTGGACTGTAATAGGTTGGATAGAAAACGCGGACAACTACGTGGACTGAGAATGTGTATTTACAATGTGTTTTACACGAGTCGGACTTTATGAATCACACTGTCGCTAAGTCTGTCGCGCTTATATACAAATCGGTTTTTGGGAGGATCTAACTATTAGCCTATTGGCATCAAGTGGATTTTGAGCCATGCCCTTTTCGCATTGGCTTGTCACCACCCACTACAAGCCTTGTGGGGGTAGAAGATGGCCGCTGTGGACGGGCCCAAGGAGGGAGGAAACTGGCGAAGTTTCATTGTGGGGGGTTTTTGACGGAAAGGCCCGTTAGGGTGGCTCGCTCGCCTGACCGCTGTTTACCTGGCGCTGTACAAGTTTATTGTTTTATAGCTCGAAGGCTAGGAGACCCGAGATGCACGTGGGTGCCAACTGGAAATCGTAAAGCAATCTTCGGGGTCCTAGTCCGACGTACATCTGTTTTGGCTTAAAAACTAAATTGCATGTATACTAAAAATCCTCCGTCGCTAGGTAGTAAATCTAACTGTTTTCGAAGCCTTAACATCTAATATACCTATTGTAAATCAGTGTCACGTTCATACATAATTTCGAAGTTACTAAAGGAACTTGACCAATCACGAGCCACGTACACTAGATTCAAAAAATATTTGAACACTAAATATCCGATCATCAAAAAATTTCTAATATTTGAAGTGTGATAATTTCGTAAATAATGATCGTACGACAATTAATTTTGATTTATTTTGAAACTAGAAGCCTCTAGTTTCAAAATCCATCGTTCAATTTATTCGAATAGTTTTTTATGACGTAGCGCGTACATTCACATGCTGTACATTCAAACGTCTGTGAAAACTGTGAACATTATTTTTGTTACTGAAACCTTCACAGACTAAAAACTAAACCCGACAATTGACGTACAATTTTTTTAGTCGTTGTATCGAGCTTCGAATGAAAGGTGTGCCGTCAACTTTACTCTAGTTTAAGTTACATGGGCTTCACACGACCGAATTTGATCCCCATTTTTGTTGCATGAATAAGTGAAAAAAATCGTAGATCACGTTTTAAGGAGTCGTTGTAAAGAGGAGGCTTCAATTTTCATATCTATGGCAGTTTCATTTACGAGATAAATTATTGAAAACTGGATGTCAGTTTCCCCAGCTGCTATGTTATGTGAAAATATCTTATACAGTGAACGAAATTCGTATAAGGACACTATGATTTACGAAAAAATATTAATATATTTCATGAACCTTTCTTTATTGCATGTGTGGAACCTCATGCATGCTACAATGTCTTTATTATAGAACGGTTCGTATTCTCAAGCATTGAGTCTTTTGTTAATAAACATGGGATTATCATTTGCTGGTTAAAGTCAATGCGAAATTTTTATAGGGACAGTCGCCTTTACTTAGTTCGGTTTCGGTACTTATACATATAGGAAACATTATAGAAAATCAGTGTTAACGTTCTCATAATATTACATTCTTCAAAAATATATAGTAGTAGTTTTAATATTTTTTGTAGAACGAAAATACAACAAGGAGAAATGCTAACACGAGAAGAAAGAGCTAAGATCGACGCATATCGCGCTTCAGATTTGTGTATTCGCGAAATATCGGCAAAAATCAATAAATCTGCTACATGTGTACATAATTACTTAAAATTATGGTACAAATCACTACTCAGGTAGTAATAGAAAGTTGACAAGACGGGATCGTTTGCAAATATGTAAAGAAATGGCATCTGGAAAAAAAGTGCAAGTGAAATTACTAGAATTTTATATTTGCCGATGAACACACGACGTGTAGAACAAATATTACAACAAAACAAAAGATTAAAATGAACGAAAAAAGCATTAAAACCTCCACTTACGGAGGAACATAAACAATATCGATTAGAATTCGCACATAATCATATGATTTAGCGCACAGTAGTGTTCTTATACCAATTTCGTCCACTGTAGAGGAAAAGGAACACTGCTTTGCGAAAGTAGAGACTTCGAGCTTTGAAATAAGTACAGACTTATGGTTCTACTATTTGTTTCTACGACCGAACTTGTTCCTCATTTTTGTCAAATAAAACAGTGAAAAAGAATCGTTTATCAATGTTTAAGGAGTCACTGTAAATATTAGATTGTTGCATATGGAGTCTCCAATTTTTAACAGGATTGTTAAAGAAAAATGACCTCTCATGACTGAAGCTTATTATTTCCAGTAAGTATCATTGAAATCAACATAATCTATCGCTGAATGACAAATGTCTCGATTGTACTACGTTAAAAATTAAATTTTTTAGTCACTCATGTTCCTCATTTACGAGATTGGCATTTTTCAGTTTCTTACTAACATCGACAAACAGTACGTTCTTCATCACAATATCTTGATGAAACGTCACATACACGTAATACGCGAATACGCGACAGTCTAAAAAATATATAAAACATACGTAAATAAAGAAAGATACGACGTTAAAGGTTAGCTTTGTGCCTAGTGCCTAGTATATTCAGCATATTTTCATTTTGAAATCGAACATTTCATATGCAATAACATAATAGAAGGTTTCAATCTTCAAATCTATGGCAGTTTTATTTACGACAAAGATTTCTGAAAATTTTTGGAATCGTTTGAATTTGCAGCATTTTTAGGAAGAATGGGTTTTCAATTTCTCACCGGGTACCATAATATCAAAATATTTTAGAGGAACATGAACTCTGCTTTGCGAAAATAGACGCTTTAAGCTTTAAAGTGAGTCCAGGCTTATGGTTGTACTAGTTGTTTTTAGTAACTTATCACAATTTAAATATCTACAATTTCTCGAGAATCGGAAATATAGCTTTTATCACTAAACCTACCAAACGCTAAAAACGATTAACATGTTGCACCTTATAAAAATGACAAGGCTATATTTATTTACATTTTGTGCAATTTTTACCACAATATGTGCTCGAATAAAGAAATTTACTGAATCATTCCCCTAGGGAAGTAACTTTATAATTTCAATAATTGTAGAATTAGAAATAAGAAACCGGTCAAATGACCGGAAGTAATAGGTTTAGTGTTAAATGTTTTTTGGATCCACCGTATATCAGGCACCAGCAGACTTTAGATTCAATTTTGAAGCCAAGACATTCGTGTTTTAAAGCTCTCGATCAAACTTCAACATGAAGTATCAATCAATCTTGATTTACGATATTCTCTCCGTCACCTTTCCTGCTGTATTCTTGCTCCGGGACACTAGATTTTCAATTATTTATTGTGATTCCGTAATATACAATTCAATTTCAATTTATTGCTGTTTGTGTGCAGCGTGAATATAACGTCATTAAAGTGGCTGTTTCCAATGTCGGAACAGCAGCCGGAATAATTTCCAATTTGTTACGAGGTGATTGAGAATTTGTGACGCGTTCACCGCACCGTTTGTATTTACTATGCATTACAATGTTGTTACAGCGTTGCTTCGCTGCCAATTTTCCTACCTACTAAACATTACAAAAGAGACGATAGTTATTAGAGGCTGTTGTTTCAAGTTCTGAGATGTTGATTATTTTTTTTTGACTGTTACGAACTTGTTCATGATTTATAATTAAAAGATAACTTATAGACACGAAAATTTTAAACAGTCACGTGACGATAGAGTATACAGAGATCGTGTTTAATTACTATTTCTGACATACAGTAGCGGACATAAATTTAAGGCGATGATTTGTAATTTCGATTATATGCCTAATATACAAGTACTGTCTTTCTATTCTGTTTGATATTTCAAAGTAAGACAGGTATACGTTTCACATCTTTCATCTCAATGTTGTTATCGTCCAATGTAAACAATGTAGATGTTTCAGTCGTTTGTTTCCTCTGAACGTTTGTGCGCAGCGGACATAAGTTTAAGACGATCTGTCTAACAAGCAACATCTATTACGTTCTTTCTCTAACTTGCTATATAAATTTTGAAATCGGAGTCTGGCATACCTTTCGTTGGTTGAAGTTTATATACAGAGGAGAAAAGTATGGGTAAAACTCGGAGTTTGCTACCAAACGAAACAGAGCAAATTGTAAGACTACGAAAAGAAAAAATGACATTTTCCAAAATAGCAAGTCTTGTAAATAAATCAGAAACGGCTTGTAAGTGAGGGTGGTACACATTTTTAAAGACTGGCCAATATTCTGATCGATCAAGAAGCGGAAGACCTCGGAAAACAACTGTGAAACTGGATCGTCGGATTCACCGCTTATGCGAAAAGGACCGTTTTCGTTCTGCAAGTGATATTGCAGTTGAAATAAACACGAACAGTGACACAAACATTAGTGCTAGAACTGTTAGAAGACGTTTAGAAAACTTCCATGTAAGAGGACAAAGACCCCGGAAGAAACCAATGCTTAGTTCCAAAAATCGGAAAATGTGACTTGCGTTTGCTGAAGCTCACGAACATTGGACGAGTCAAGATTGACAAAAAATACTATTTTCAGACGAATCGAAATTTAATCGTGTTGCTTCTAATGGGTTACAATATGTAAGACGTCGAATTGGTGAAGATTTGAAACCATAATACGTTTTACCCACAATTAAACACGGGGGTGGTAGCGTTATGGTGTGAGCGTGTTTCTCTCGCAACGGCCCTGGACCAATACGTCGTATAGATGGAATTATGCACCGTTTCCAGTATATAGACGTGTTGAAGAATACCATGTTACCATATGTACACAATAATATGACTCATAGTTTCATACTCCAACAGGATCATGATCCAAAACACACAGCCCGAGCTGTGAAAAATTTTTTTCGTGAAGAAAATATTAACGTACTACCGTGTCCTTCGCAGTCACCAGACCTACATCGAATTGAAAACTTATGGAGTATAGTAAAGCAAAGTGGGGCAAATTATGAACCAAAAAATCTTAATGAACTTTACTCTATAATACAAACGGCTTGGAATAACATTCCTGTTGAAAAATGTCAAAAATTAGTAGTGAAGAGGTATAGGTGGAATAATATATGTGACACCGTAGAATATATCCTCAACTCACATTTATTCAAAGCAAAGGTTCGGTGTGCAAAAGGGAGACTTGTTGTCTCGACGACGACTCATTATCGAATGCCTGGTAAACCTTTAGAAAACTCTCCAGGAAAAAGTGGAAATGAAGGAGAGGAAAGTGAGGAGAAGGGCAATAGAAAATGATGCCAAAAAAGGGAAAGTTCGCCCGAGCCTGAACGTAGACATTAAACAGGCCCAAGCGAAAACTGGAAAAGTCAGCGGAGAAGGTTAGGCCTGCGTGAATCTGGTCGCCAGATGTATACTAGGATAAAGAGTTTTCCAAAGCGACAGCGGCGTAGGGCAACGCTAAGGCTGCCACAGTAGAATCGATGCCGAAAAGATGTGCCGAGGTGATAAAAAATAATGGATTTTGGACAAATTATTAAAATAAAACAAATATTTCACACATTTTTCGTATAAAATCTTTCTTTTATACATAGTCTTAAACTTTTGACCATGAAAATATAATATAGATTTGTTTTTCTTTTGCATATTATTACTATTATGCTCAGAAACATAATAAACATTTTTGTTGTCAATATGTAAACAAACTATTGATCTGTTACCAAAATAAAACCACTGTATTTATGTTTATCATGTAAATTGAATTATTACTTCCTTCTTTTCGTCTTAAACTTTTGTCCGCTACTGTAAATACGAAACTTTCGTTGAAATTCCGTTTCTGCGATTGCATATTTGGTTGTTCATTTGCAAAGTTTTAAGCTCACCTTCAATTGTTTTTTTATAAATGAACTTATGATTTTTATATGCCCTATTGTTAACTAATACTTTGTTACGAGCCGAGGGTTATGCAGGTTATGCGTGACCGAGAGTTGTTTTGGTTTCAGAGTTGGGAAGTAATTAATTACATGAGTATTTAACTACATCTTCAATTAGATGAGCAAAAATGGACTATAATTTCAATAAAAAAACGGTTAACTGGTCCAAAACATAAAAATTAGTGATTTAAAAGAACATTTACAGTAATTGTAATTGTAAGATTCAATTACAATTACTGTAATCGTGTTAAGTAATTGCAATTACTACTTTGAATTACTGTAATTGTAATTGTGGTCCGCAATTAGGTTGAGCCAAAGTAATTGCAGTTACCAATTACAATTACTCGTAATTGCATTAAAATTACTTGGAATTGCAGAAATAAAATTACAATTACATGTAATTGTAATTGGTAATAGCAATTACTTTGGCTCAACCAGTAATTATAATTGCGGATCACAATTACAATTACAGTGATTCGTCAAGTAATTTCAATTACCAATTACAATTACATGTAATTGTAATTTTATTTCTGCAATTTCAAATTACAGTAATTGGTAAGTAATTGTAATTGTAATTGAAATTATATTTTGCCCAAAATATAATGTGTTACGTACAGAGAATTATCTCTGCTTTATTTCAACCAGAGTTTTGTAACCGCTTTCCTGAGAACGGAAAATGCCCTATTCCACCCTTTGCTTATAGAAACGATGACTATGCTCCAGCTGGATGCAGCCGGTACAAAGCATGATTCAGTACAGGGACAGTTGCACAAGATTCCCTAATATGGAAATCTTGAGAGCATCCCCACTTAGATTTTACAGAATATAAACCCTCGAATTTTAACCCTCGGGGGCAGTGCTTAAAGTACAAACGGACTATACACGTCGTTACGCTGAATCTTGTTTTGTAGTTGGTTGTAATTTAGTGAGATCGGGCCTAGTCACCCTTTCGAATCAAGTAACCTTATAGATTCCGCTAGTACGGTATTAATCTATCTTGGCATAACTATTCAACCTCTCTGTGTTCCCCGCATCGCCAGTGCGTCATCCAACAGGCAGTAGTACTTAGGTAACTACACAACATTTTCTTACAAACTCAATTCTTATCGCGACACTAACAATTGTAACAGAGCCAGTTTCCTGTAATATACAATTTAGTTCAAGGTAATTTTGAGTAATAATTGATTTTAACCCACCATTCAGATCCAGTAACTCTCAGTTGACCGCTCCCACATGATACAATCTTACCGCTCAGGTTGTATCAATTAATTTATAATATTAAAGTTACGAGGCCGTTACTAACACATCCTAGGAGCTACCTGATTTTGTATCAGGAACCCAAACTGTTATCCAACCTATGCGGCTCCCTGATTTCGCATCAGGTTCGTCCGTATCCTAGCAGCTCCCCGATTTCGCATCGGGTTCGTCTGTGCTTTTATTCAATCTCCCAGCAGCTCCCCGATTTCGCATCGGGTTCGTCTGCGCGTCTTCCAACCTCCCAGCAGCTCCCCGATTTCGCATCGGGTTCGTCTGCGCGTGTACCTCCTAGTGGCTCCCCGATTTCGCATCGGGTTCGTCCGTGCACGTTACTAACAATCAAAACCATATTCCTCTTAAACCAAACCAACATCTGTTTGGATTACAGGTCACAAATTTTTAGAGAATTGAACAGAATATTACGTTACAAGTCGAAAATAGTAAAAGACTGCAATTTTTCCACCTTTTAATAGTCTGCAACTAGACATCAGATTTTATGCATTTATTCCAAACGTGTGTAGGTATAATTTAAAACAGTAAAAACATTAGAAGAATTTAAAAATAGTGTTATATTAATTTCAACCTATTAAACATATTAAGAAAGAAAATAAATTTCCATTTCGCTCGAGTTTGTTGTAATTCAGGTTGAAAATTTGCATTACCCATAAAAATCCGCTATATATTTATAACTCATTTACCAATTAAACAATAACAATACAATTTTCAGGATGACACTTTTAAAATTTTTAATACATGTCGAGATAAAGAAATTGTAAAAATCAACTTTTACTATTTTTTTCGTAATTCTGCCCAGTTGAAATTATTTCAAGCATTTTTTACACATTATCTAATAAACTAATCCTCTAACTTCTCAAAAACACTCAAGTCATTTGGTCTAATTTTAAAAAAGTTATGCTGATCAAATGGTGGTACATAATTCACTTTTGCTCTTCACTGTAATCGTTACAATCATTTCTTATGATTTATGTACATACTGTTTTATGTATGTAGTTTTACTATTTTACATAATCACTAGCCTATTAGTGTAATCTAATTTTTCAGAATATTATTTGAGTTGTAAACAACATTATTAATGTATATTTAGATTTAGATTTATATTATACGAATATTGTAGGTGTGAATTAAGTAAATGTGCCTCACCGAGTTGCTGTCGGGATTTCCGCCTACGTTATAGTAACCTGCAACATTCGTTTAGTACAAACGAGGAATTTCTAAATAAAATTCTGAGCAGAGCAAGGTTCGTTAACTTAATTGCTATCTCTTGTAAGAGTGCTGCCTAATTAAAGGCAAATCTGCAAAGTGGAGACTGGGTAATTCTTGTGAACAGAAAGAAGAGGTTGGGGAATTTTTCAGACAATAAGTTCCGAAAGACCTCAGTTTCAATATTTCAATGTAATCTCTTTTACCCCTAGGCTATCACCGACGAGATATCTTGCAAGTCTGTTTTTCTATGTTTACAGCTGAATGTCACCTACAGAACAGTAGGGGCAATGTATTTCCCACCTGCGTGGAAGATATTTTCAGTTTTCAGTTAGTACTTGGCAGGTATACAGTGAATTTTTACGTAACGAGGGCTCGACGAGTAAAAAACCAAATAATCAGTGATAGTGATAGTGACTATGAAGATATGCAATTATTTTAATGTCATGGTGATGTAACATTATCTGAAAGATGGCAGAAGTTAGTGGAACAAAGAAAATGGAAAATTCAGGTACACCCAACAAAACGTTGGGTTAAACTATACTTTGGAGGACCAATTTTTTTTAACTTCTATTTATGCTGTCCTATAGATTTCGACGAGAAAACGCCGAAAATGAAAGTCTTATTGCCAGGAGTTCACGGGTTCAGAAGTTACACGTGTGTGAAGTTGAGCACTTTTAAGCCTTTTTGACAGGTTAAAGCGCCGCCATCTCAGTCCTACCTCTGCCACCCTACGAATATCCAATATGGCGACGCTCTAACCTGTCAAAAACGCTTAAAATTGGTCATGTTTACACGTATATAACTTTTCAACCAACTCTCTCTCTCTCCCTCTCTCCCTCTCTCTCTCTTGCTTTCTGGTTCGGTATTAACATATATGTTGCAAACTTCAAAGTGGGGTTTCTCAATTTTAGAAAAAAATTGGCATCTCGATTTTACGCTGGACCCTTATTTTTTGAAATAAATTCAAAAATATCGTCAAAAATTGGTGCAAAAATGTTGTCTCTCCGTCTTTAATGACTGTTTAAACATGTTTAAACATTCATAATGTATTAATATTGGATATCACTGTATTCGGGAAAGTCTGCAGACTCTTTTACTGCAAAGAACAATTCAATATCTTTTATAATAACATCACAATATTTGTTTAAAGTTGAAAAATAGGTTTTTTTTCAAAGTCATGTTTCTCAAAAACTGTGCGTGTAGGTGAAAAAGTAAGGGCAGATTCAGAATCAGCGCAAAAATCTCTATAAGAACCATCCAACAGTTATTAGGAAACAAATTTGGTGTTGGACAGTGTAATTGAATATTATAAAATCTAATGTGATGGTGATCATATATCTTTCCGAAATAGCTCATTAACAATAAAATCTCATGGGAATATTCCACATGAACAGTATCTCTTCAAATAACGTTCCATTTTATAAAAATCACCACTAGTATTGGCAGCACTAATTTAGTACACTTAATGGACAACTAATTACTAATTACCAGCTAACAAGGAAACAGACCTGAATGACTGACCCAGTATTATACAGGTTTCTCTGCGAAAAATTGAGATTTTCGTTTTTAATAATAAACCATTTCGGATATTTTCCATATAAGTCGTGTAAAATAAACATTTCAACAAATAGTATTATATTTGAAAATTGTTATTACTGCTTTAACCCACGCCATTTCTTAATTACGTATCATAATGAATGATGTAATCAATACAATAATTATTCTGTATATTCTATAACTATTCTCTAAATAATGCACAGAACAGTTCAAAAATATAATTGTATGTACATGTAACGAGCTTATCCTCTTACTGTTTCCAATATCGCGAAAATTATAAACATAGAATAATCGAGACAGTAGATAGTAAAATATTTATAATTAATGTCGGTGAAAACTACAAACCAAGTATTAGTATTACAATTATAAATATTCCGAATATATATTGAAAATGTAACATTGCAACTGCTCTTTCAGAAATGAATTTATACAATCTTCTCTCCTGTAAAATTTAATTGTACAGAATGTTTCCAATCTGGTGGTACACCTGCAAAAGAAATCATTTAGCATCACAAAATAAGATGTTTTCAAATGCGACTTCGTTTCCGAAAAAATTCGATATTAAACCTTTGTAAAACTAGTGTCCATTATTATTTACCAGAAGTAAAACTGCAAAATCGTAGACATATGTCAACTGATTACTACTTAATAGTACGCATACCGAAATTTTTTAATTCTATTTTTTGGAAACGAGGAAAACATAATTGTAGTCTACATGTTTTATGGATTTTCTAGGAATGGTTTTTCTGAACGCTTTTCTGGCAATTGACGACGATGAAGAGAAGGAAGTCAACTATTAGGGCCGATGTGGTCGCACTCAAATTTATGTTAATAATTATTTAATTTGCAACTATTAATAACATAACAATTTGCAGATTTAGATGAAATTTTGCTATCTGACTACGTTTCTATTTTCCATTAATTTCACTGGATCGTTGCATTTTTGAAATACATTTTGAAGCTCCACTTAAGAGTTAAATTGCGCTAAGTAGATACGTCAAGAAAACAGCAACGCTTATGTTCCTATCCTGTACGTTCCATCGTAGATGCAAACTGTAATGTGAACATTACAGATTAACCAACAGGCTAGGAAACCAAACGAACGATTCACGAAACTTCTGCTTGCAATGCAACTCGTTAATTTTGATTGATAATCCCCGTGCAGCGCTCTCGTCGCGTCGGTGGGTAATGAAGCCACAAAACGATAGGAATAAGTGACTATGAGAAAGATCGGTTTGATGAAGCCTGAATAATACACTATTAATTATACTGTCCAACTACATAATGTAGTCGATCTCGTATTACCACAGAGAACTCATTTATTGCAGTCAAAGATAATTGGATGTCGTCCTAAATTCTTTCGTTCGATATAGGTGACGCACGTATTAACGTAACTTTGACAAATCTTGTGTGCGTGCATGTTCATTTTAAAAAATTATTAGCTTAATACTCAATTACAAAAAATAAAAATTATTATATTATTTCATTATTAAAAATTGTTACATGATTATCCGCAATTTACAGATTACAAGTGGAAATGTCGAGCAATAGGCAGACAGTAAGTATTCAGCAATCCCATTTGAAATGATGTGCCCTAAATAAATTATCGAATTTATTAAATTGAAGTTCTGCTAGAAACCATTTAATTCGTTCATCTATTTTTAGATTTTTTTCTTTTCAATCCTTAATTTCTGTTCATAGGCAAACTTTCATTCTAGATGCATACATGCCTTATCATAAAATGAGATTTCAGTTGGATCTAGAAAAAGATTAGTTTCGAAAACTATTTAAAACTCCATATTGTTACAAATATATTTAATTGCTTTACAATTAAAACCATGGCAAGCCGGCAGGTGTAAATATACCCTGCATACCTAGTATGGGATATGGTAAACACCAGTAGATTTAATTTAATCAAATTTATTCAAATTCATTTACATTTAATTACGCTCAACTTACCAGTTTCGCATCTAAATTTATTTAAATTGAATTAAATTTAATCTTCTATAAACATCAATTAGTTGTTTAATTCGGAGAACGAAAATGTCCCATGCAAATTTTAAAAATGTCACAAACATGATGTGTGTCTGTTTTATTCAATGCACTCCAAACAATAAAGAGAACCTCATTACGCGACCGCCCACGCAACAATCATATTAACAAGTAGATAAGTAGTAGCAATAACTATTCATATTAATAAGTAAATATAAATTGTTTGAACCTATTTTGGTAATATATGAACTTAAATAATGACAGATGAGAACATACCCATTAAAAAGATTCTATTGTCACAAAACTAAATAAATAAGGTCCCTAGACCTTTTTTGTGACTCTGACAAATAAATTCCGTTGATTCGAAGAAAAATATTAAAATACATTACTGTTCCATAATATTCGATGTATAGTTGTTTTAGATCATTAAAATTGTAAAGAAGTACTACAATAATAATGAAATGAAGTATTTATAAAATTTACTAGGTCAATCTCTCCAGAAAAGAATAGCATACGACGTTCTTCTTATTCGTGAAATGAATAATAAAACCATAATCTCAGATTATAGAAAAATAACAGAGATTGTAAAAATAGATTATCGTCAAGTAAAAGGTACAGGGTGTATAAAAAGTAATGGTCATCCGTCCTAGGGGTGAATCTACACCTCTGGATCGGTGGACATTTGTAAGAGAAACTTGCCGCAAAATTGTTTATAACAAAGAAAATTGTTATTAAAGTTTTTTTTACATCAACGCCTACTACTCATCGAAAAGAGAAAAAGTTTGAAAGGAGCCATATGTCGCAAACAAATAGTTATTGAGATATAAGCCGCTAAAGTTTTTGCAAAATTTGATTGTGTGGAGTTATACGTATAGACAAAAGCCTACTACGCAGTCCACCCGACGGTATCGATGATATGGAACATGCTCGTGTGCGTGCCTCGAGACAAACGAAATTTAAAGAGACATTCGTCGCTAGGCCCGTACCATGTCAACGTCTCCCTGCCCATTCAGATTATACATTTGAATTTGCAAACTATGAAATAAAACCGTATACATATACATCGTTAAAGATAAGAATATTTATGCCACATGATAATATACTAATGTAAAGTATACTTACAAATGTTTCATAATCTTCTGTGGCGGCTACTTCCTATGCTCGTCAACAGAGGGACATTACGACAACACCTTTCCCGCTACTACCTGAATCTTCCTCTGTTTGTATATACAGGGTGGCCCACATAACTCTGAACAGCTCAATATCTCGAAAACTATGCCATCGATTTTAAAGTTCTTAGTCTTAAATTGCATGGAACTGAAGGGCCTTTCTGACTACATAAACGTGAAGTGGCCTCCCTTCCCCTTTAACGGGGGAGGGGAGGTACCTTTGTAATTTTAAATGGAACCCCCTATAAAATGTTACATATTTAGATTCTACAGGAAAAAACAAGTCAATTTTGTCTGAAACATTTTTTTGTCCGATACTTCCATGATGAGATATAACAGTTTGAAGTTTCGAGTTGTAGGTACTTGAGCTCTCGGAAATAGCGTTATGGAATTATACGCGCTTGAGTACATTGCTTATTCATGAAGAAACACAAACAATAATATTTACAATTCTTGAGTTTGACTCACTTATCCATGAAAACGTTTTCAGTTTAGAGCTGTTATTCAAGCAGTAACATTGTGATTATGGCTACTTTTGACACAGAAGTGAATATGTTATTAACGTTAGGTGAATGCCAAAAAAATTATCGGCGTGCAGCAGTGATGTTTTTTGAACGTTATGGGATCAAAAAATGTCATGCAAAATTTCATAATTTAGAAAAGCGGCTTCGCGAGCACGGTGAATTGTGTAAAAAAAACTCGCAATAAACCTAAATCTGTCACTAATGAAAATAATAATGCCAGTATTCTTGCTGCAATTACATTAAATCCTCATATTAGTCAACGTACACTTGCACAAACATGACATATTAGTCGTTCATCGATTCAACGAATTTTGAAACGGCAAAAGTATCATCTATATCACATGGTTTTATCACAAGAGCTTTCGATAGCAGATTGCGATCACCACGTAAGATTTTGTGAGTGGCTGCAGGGTGTTGTGGAAAATGACTTTTTGTGCAAAATACTTTTTTCCGATGAGGCCACTTTTATGAATTCAGGGCATGTAAATAGACATAATCTGCATTATTGGGCCGTGGAAAACCCAAATTGGATGCGATGTGTTCCCTTTCAACATCGATGGTCTTTAAATGTTTGGTGTGGCCTAATAGGAGATTTTGTGATTGGACCTTATTTTTTTCAAGAAACTGTAACATCTGCAAGTTATTGTGATTTATTAAAAAATCATTTGCCTGCGTTTTTGGAAGATGTGCCACTGCACGTTAAAAGAGAAATGTGGTTCCAACAAGACGGCGCTCCTCCACATTTTGCAATCATCACCAGGCAATTTTTGAACGAAAAATTTGGGAACAAATGGATAGGTCGTAGGGGACCTCGTCAATGGCCTCCTCGATCCCCCGATCTAACACCATTAGATTTTTTCTTATGGGCATATGTAAAGGACAAAGTTATGTTTGAACCACCGACGACAAAAGAGGATATGAAACAAAGAATACGTGACGCTTGCGCTTCAGTGACTCCCGAAATGTTAAAAAATGTTAGAACATCTTTGATGTTTCGAGTAAATAAATGTTTACAAGCCCGTGGTGGACATTTTGAACATTTAATTTAAAGTACATTTTATTTCTTCACGAATAAGCAAAGGACTCAAGCGCGTATAATTCCATAACGCTATTTCCGAGCGCTTCAAGTACCTACAACTCGAAACTTCAAACTGTTATATCTCATCATGGAAGTATCTGACAAAAAAATGTTTCAGACAAAATTGACTTGTTTTCTCCTGTAGAATCTAAATATGTAACATTTTATAGGGGGTTCCATTTAAAATTACAAAGGTACCTCCCCTCCCCCGTTAAAGGGGAAGGGAGGCCACTTCACGTTTATGTAGTCAGAAAGGCCCTTCAGTTCCATGCAATTTAAGACTAAGAACTTTAAAATCGATGGCATAGTTTTCGAGATATTGAGCTGTTCAGAGTTATGTGGGCCACCCTGTATATCGTCCTAAACTGTCCTTACGACATCCCGCGTCTAAGGCACGGGTCCGCTAGATAGCCTTACTGACGAGTCCTCTAGCGGGCCTAGGACGAAACGCTTCCTTCTCCTTTTTCCTCCTCGCACACACTTTTCAGCCGCTACATTACCCCCTTGCCAGTGGTCAACGATATCTGGACAAATTTCCCTCTAATTACGCTGATCTCCGCCGGAATCCAAGGAGGTCGCTGAAATGTGTGCTGCCAGTGTGCCCGCCAGTGATGCTGCCGAATTGACGGAGTTGAGTAGCTGCCTAAGCCGCTTGTAGGACTTATATAGTCGCACAAACAATGGATGTACGTCGCACGAATGTAGATACGAAAACGTCGCACAAATTTAGGTGCGGAAACGTTAAACCATATAATGCTGCGAAGATGACGTCAGAAGCGCATAGCAGGGAGAAGTCCTCGCTGTTGGTCGGGCAGTAGTTCAGGCAAGGCAGTGACAGAGTAGTCACCTTCCAGTCCTCCTGATGTTGTTCGTGGTTTGTTGATGTTGTCGTCTCCTCGGCTCAGAAGGTAGCGTTGTTGTTCGTTTGTCGGTTTTTAAATATCGTCTATTTAAGAATGTAAACTTGAAGGAATCGAATGCCTGTACTCACAAAAATCGATATTTCCAGATGATTCTTGAAAAATCAATATCTCCTTGGAAACGATTTCTTCTGTTTCAATCGGAGCATAGTTTTTGCGCGGGAATGGCAATGAACGTAGAACTTTTTTTATCGTGGCCGGATTAATTCCTAGTTCGCTATCACCATTTCTAACAGTGTGTTGTGTAGTGTTTAGTGATTGTGTAAAAGTGTGGTGTTTTGTTCGAAAATAGTGTTTACAATCTTAAATAGACGATATAAAAGGCACTGGTGGTGCCCATATTGAAGCTGGAAGACAGGCACAATTATTAAGACGTATTCGTGAAAATGGTAGTGTCCTGTGGATCCGCCGAAGGAATAGAAGATTATGAAACATTTGTAAGTATACTTTGCATTATCATGTAGGCTTAATATTCTTATTGTTGGATATTAGAGGGGCTCTACCAATAACTTCAATAAATACAGCAACTGTTTATTAAGTAAACCTTTAACAACCAATACAACTTTGTCACACGCTTTCCAACCGTACACCCACCAGTCTCGCTCTCAAGCGAAGCTTCGCTAGCCCTCGCGGTCCCAGCATCCGAACCGAACCGCCCCGAAGATTTCCGAACCTACCCGAGCCGCACACGGGGTACATGCAGTTGTACGGTGTTCTCTCCTCAACACTTATCTTTCGCAATGTATATGTATACCGTTTGATTTCATAGTTTGCAAATTGAAATGTATAATCTGAAAGGGAGACGTTGACATGGTACGCACCTAGCGACGAATGTTTCTTTAAATTTCGTTTGTTTCGACGCACGCACACGAGCATGTTCCGTATCATCGATACCGTCAGATGGACTATAGTAGTAGGCTTTTGTCTATACGTGTAACTACACCAATCAAATTTTGCAAGAACTTTAACAGCTTATATCTCAATAACAATTTGTTTGCGACATATGGCTCCTTCCAAACTTTTTCTCTTCTCGTTGAGTAGAAGGCGTGATGTAAAAAAAAACTTCAACAAAAATTTTCTTCGTTATAGACAATTTTTCGGCAAGTTTGTCTTACAAATGTCCACCGATCCAGATGTGTAGATTCACCCCTAGGACGGATGACCATTACTTTTTATACACCCTGTACAGTTGAACCAAAAAGTGTTTGAACATTACATTTCCCAGTTTCGAGAAATTGTCGATGTTTCAACCGCGATGATTTCGTTAAAACAAGTGGCACAATAATATAATTTTAATCTCATTTTGAAGCTCCAGACTTTTATTCCCACTAACCATCATTCATTTTTGTTTAAGACAATTTCGTAAGACGTGATAGATGGCAGATTGAAGACATGTCCTCTCGAAAATGTTACCAATTATAGCGCCTCTAAAAGCAATAAAGAATTTGTTTCGTGAACGAATTTTTCGTGAATTTTAATATTAAAGCTACTACTTTACATTGAGACTTAATGTATTATAGTTGCAGCAGTTTTATTAATGTTTAAATGGAAGATTTACAGCTAACTTTACAGTGATATAAGATACACCATAGGGGTTTCACACCACTGAACTTGGTCCTCATTTTTGTTCCATGAAACACTGAGACAAAATCGTACCTCAATTTTTGAACTGTCGCTGTAAAGGAGATACTTGCATCTTTAAATGTGTGAAAGATTCATTCAGGAAAATTTTTGGTGTTTTTGCAAAGGTTTCAATTTATACCATTTTTTGAGAAAATATGGGACTTCGTTTTCTCAGCAGCTATTTACATCATGTAGAAACATCTTATTGTTAGAGGAAAACGAATAATTGTGTGAGAAAGTAGAATCTTCAAGCTTTAAAATGACTCGAAGTTTATTGCAATACGAATAGTTTCTTACTTAATTTCTTACAACAGGCTAAATATTCTCAATTTCTCGAGAATCAGAAATTTTATGTTCCAATACTTTTTGGATTCTCTGAAATTAAAGGAACAAATAAACATATTTGTGTACTAGACTATACATATAGAGTAATGTGACAATTATTCCTACTTGAAAAGTAATTTCCTTATCTCGTGCTTTATGTAAGTATTTATAAATTTTTAAATAAAAGAGATAAAAATCGTGATTGTGCAAAAAAATTTAAACACTCCAGGCAATGATCTAGTTTGACGTTTTAGATACATTTTAACATTTTCCATACACATTTGTTGCAGCAAAAGTTTCGTAGTTCAATTAAGTGTTAATTCGGAACATTATTTTTAACTTTTGTGATAATACGATAAAATTAAATATGCGTCACTTATGATGAATGGCCTCTGACCATCTTTTATATAATACCATCATTTTAAAAAATTCGGGAAGATTTGAAATCTTGTGGATAATCTAATATTTTTAATATACAATTTCAAATAAAATACTTTATAAATGTTTTTATTTTCGAAGTACATGTCACATAATGAAGACGTTTCTCGTGCAAAATATATTTGACAGAACAGTACCAACTACTCCTTAAACATTGGTTAATATAATTACTTACAGTAATCAGCGGGAACTGTTTGGGAACTGAAACTACTGTTCAAAGTTTCTTATGATTCTGGTGATTTCACACTGGTTAAGGGAAACTGCTATCATCCCTAGCTTTATATTAGTTGATCACGACTACTTATGCTACGCACAAATAATTATTACAATATTCTCGCATCAACACAACCGAAATTGGTAGTATAAATAACTAAATTACAGCCCTTTATACACTTATAACGCATGTGTATTTGTAAAATACATACCTACTGTAAAAGAATGTCTAGCGGTAATGTCCGTTTGTATGATGCGTGGTCGTCTCTTCTAATTTCCTGTCATAGAATGGTCAACTGAGCGATCGACGACTCGCGGATAGACAAATACCAATCGGCTGATTTCGATTAAAAATACAGTGGTGCCGCGATAAAAACAGCGACTTCGAGTCCGAAACATTGCACTCATCAAGACACACACGATTCCTCGTATTCTTTTACCCTTTGCCGCCAGCGTCCAGACGAGCGACCAAACCAATCGGTACCAACGTCTCCGGTCAGGCATATCGATGAGTCAATACTGATGCAATAACAAAACATTTTGTATTCCAGTATTTTTTCATGAAACTTTTGCCAATATCTTCGTGACTTTTTTTTATTAAAATCACACCAAGCACGATATTATTTTGAATCATATTTACTTGTTTAATTGATAATAAGTTTTTAAAGTACAACTGTACATAGGCAAATATGAACCGAATTATGTCATATTTGGTCTAATTTTAATCTGAAGGATGTACAAATATGTTGGTAAAAGTTTTAAAAAAATATAATTCGGACAAAGAAAGTATTAAAATTGCATTTATTGTATCAGCGATTCCCTGATCACCTTCTACAATACTTGTAAAGTACAATATTTGTAGGTAGAAGTACATACTAACAAAAATGAACAACATCTCTTTAGAAAGTAAGATTTTGTTATAAAAAGTTGAGGAAATCAATTTCTTGCATAGATAAAAAGCAGATTTCGAAACAAACGAAATCTTTCGTTTTTTAAAGAATTATTTTCGAACTTTCTGTTATTTATTATCAAAATTCTGCCAGCGGAATTTTTTATGAAAGGTCACACCTAGTTTTCATGTATTTAAAAAATACGTTTGTGACGTATTTTATGCTTTCATTTTTTTTGTGAGTGTCAGTATAGCGTCAATGATTCGATCATTTTATACTGATTCATATTTTATAATATCTTGTACCTTTATGCATCTTTCCCAATAAAGTAGATATGTTACGGACAATAAGCCGGACATTCTATAGAATGCCCGATCTTCCGGGCAATATACAGAATGCCCTTAACAAGTTTCAAACATTCTATAAAATGCCCGATCATTATATAGAATGCCTAGAGGGTGCTGGTCTGGGTTAGGTTTGAGTTTTAAGTCCCGTTAAAAGCTGAAAGGAGGACCCTAATCGGCAAGTTTACCGCTATAAACGATAAACATAAAAGAATATCAAGTATGGATTACACACTGCCCAACAAACCGTGTATATTATACAGGGTGTTAGAAAAATCTGGAAACTGTCGAATATCTCAAAAATAAAGCATTTTAGAGAAAAATGGTTCAGACATATATTTTATGGTTTCGCAAGGGCTATAAGATGGTGCCATTGGTATGCCCTTGAAGAGTCATTTGAAGGTCACGTGAAGGTTATCTCAATTATTTTAAATGGCACCCCCTATTTTTTATTACATATTCTTGTAGCTGATCTCGAGAGCTTTCCAAAACCCTGTAATCAAATGTTTTTTCATGTATTACTTTTCCAGTTATAAGGCTTCAAATGTACAATACCGCCGGCATTAGCGTTAACAGAGATGCACCACGTGGAGGTTGCACGGTCGGATTTACATCTCTTGTGTGTGCGTATGTGTGTGTTTGTGTGCGTGTGCAAACGGGTTTTTACTGAATTAAATGTTCAAATTGTCTTCCGTCTGCTGCTTGACAATTACCTAATCGTAGATAAAATTCATTTAAAACGTTTCGTCTCATTTCAAGGTCAAACCAATGGCACCATCTTATAGACCTTGCGAAACCATAAAATACATGTCTGAACCATTTTTCTCTAAAATACTTTATTTTTGAGATATTCGACCGTTTCTAGACTTTTCTAACACCCTGTACAAAATGTCCGGGCAATTTGTGAAATATCTGCCCATTATACTTCTTAGACACATTGCCCGTAACAGATATAATACAAAAATCCGCAGTGGTTTTTAGTCTTCAGACGACTTAATTAAACACTGATTATTGCAACTAATGACGAATAATTTGACGCAATCTTCGGGTACAATAAATGATTAAATAATACAGTTTTAATACTTTCACTACATAGAAACTTATTGTGAGCGTGTAAATCGTTTTGAAATTTACTGTACATCTGAAATTCAAACGTGGCAGGAAATCAATTTAAAAGTTTTTTATTAAATCTAGAAGTTTTTCAATCCAGAGCAATGTTTGCTTCGTTTTCATTGGTTCCGTGAACTTTATGTAGTCTTCCTCTAATTTCAACACTTTATCTATCGCCCATTGCAAAGCAGTGGTTACAATTATTACGAGCACAAACACCCGCCATGTTGCGATACATTGGTTTACGAAAGTTCCTCGAGCATTCCTCGTCTCATTGATAACATTCACAGCATTTATCACAACATTCTGATTATTTGTACTCTTATGTCTTTATATTAATTACTATTGAATGAATTCTAAAAGTTTAAAAATATCAGTATATTATTTTCATCTTAATAAAATGTTTAAAAGAAAAAAAATTTTTGAATTCGGCTTCTATTTCTTCGATACGTAGTCTATTAATTATCATAAATTATCAAAAATTCATAAGCTTTGCATTTTTCTAATATTTTTTAATAATTCCTGCCAGGTTAAACTCTAGAAATACAAAATTTCTAGTAGAAAAATAACTCCGTCAGTGGGCGTTCAAAAGGTAGTTATTTGGGGGTGTGAAGTGAGCAGTTTAAAATGGAGAAAAGCGTATTGAATAATAAAGAAGAGTGTTGTTGCTTCATACATCTTTCTTCACATGTATGTCGCATGCTATAAATATAATCAAATATGATGTCATAATCTATATACAGGGTGGAAATTATAATAAGTATTACATACGAATATCTCCAAAAATATTGATTATACGCAAAAATGTGTCAGATTAAAGTTGTTCAGTACCGAGGGGGGCATCATGTGGTGGAACTTTTATTTTTCCCGGTAGACACTCCAAGGTGAGGTGATGTTCAACTTTCTTTTTTTAAATGGAACGATATGTTTTCCTATCCAACATCAAATAGTACGTTTTACGACGAGTTCAATTATCAATGACTCAAGGTCATTCAAGGTCAAACTTGCTGGGAAAAAGAAAAGGTGTGATCGTTTATTTCTACTTCAGTTTACTATGTGTGTATAAATAATTTCCTCTTACTTCAATGGACTTAACAATTCTGTGTTGAAATGATTCTCTAACTTTGCTCAACATTTCAACATTTAGGCTTAATGTAGGCTTAATGAACTGGCTAAATGCACAGTTTTTAAGCGCAGAACCTGAACGGAGAAAACGCTGTTCTAGTCTTTTAAATCGCATATGCGATTTTGATGGTCGATCTGGGTAGCGTTGTGCATACAAATTAGAAGCCATTCTGTAATTTTTCCTGCATTCTCCGAGTACCATAAACATATCAAAACAATTTTGATACATTTCCATTTTCACCAATTATTTAGGTACTATCGTTCAGCAAAGGATACCTTAGCACGAATAGTAATGAAAGCAAACTGACTATCTTGCAGAAGAGCACTGTGATACATAAATACGTTTGATTTCATATCATTGATAATGACTTTGATGTTGTCCTGAGTAATGCTGATATTGAACACATGTTATTGTATTGGTGTGAAAGTTCGAAGGCACGAACTAAAGTACAAATAAAACGATCACACCTTTTCTGCATTTCCCTGTAAGTTTGACCTTGAATGACCTTCAGTCATAGGTAAGTGAACTCATCTTAAAACGCACTATTTGATGGTGAATAGAAAAACATATCATTCCATTTAAAAAAAGGAAGTTGACCTTCACCTCACCTTGAAGTGTCTACCGGGAAAAATAAACTTTTTCAACTTTCATCTGAAACATTTTTGCGTACAATCAATATTTTTAGAGATATTCGTCTGTAACACTTTATAATTTCCACCCTGTATTTATAATTTTTATTCTATACCAACGCATTCTTTGAATTAATCCAACCGCCTTTCTGTGAGCAACTGCTGGTGAATACTACGGCTCCGTAAATCGTAGGCCAGCAAAATATTCACAGAATACGTATTTATGTATACATTATACAAAAAATTGATTTCGTATCTACACATACACTTACATCTTTCTGATGACACAGGATCAAAGTAATCGCCACAATAAAAATCACAAATTTTTTAAGGAACTTCCGCAGAGTATGTTTGGAGTATCATACACCCTTCTTTTCGAAACACTCTGCATCTTTCGACTATTTCAAGAAAACTGATGGCGTGTGGGCAACGCCTGTTGTCGTGTCACAAAGAGGAAGATCCAAATTAACAATAAACAACGCAATAAATACAATTTTCAAGTAGTAAACAATTGAGATTTGAACCTAAACTTTCGTTGGGAAGTCGTACACACCGAGTTTATTATAACGGTTACATTTATGTTACTGATTTCCGTTATAAATACATGAAATCTGCAATCTGGTAATAACAGATACTAACTAACTTATTTTATTATTCGTGAAGAAAACATTGATCTATAATCTTTGTCATTCTATTTTACTTTGAAGTTGGCAAGATCATCGAGACGTTCTTTACAGTGATGACGCGTTTTTATTATGATGCTGATGTAACTGACAAACCATTCAATTTAGCCGTGTTTAACTGAGGATCGTGTAAGTTGCAGTTTCACGACCAAAGGCCTTCTTGTCTGAGGTTGCGAGGTTGAGATCAAAGCCGCAAGCCGAAGTCATCAAGGAAAGTGGGGACAGTAATTGATGTTCCTATATTTACAGTTTCCTCGTGACGAGACGCTCGCCCTACGACGCGTCATTGCTCGTTGACGATCTTTGCCCTTTGAACCGGAGGTTCTAAATAGAATTACTTGTATATTTTCACTGAAACCATATCCTGCGACGAACCCTGTGTATTTAAGGTTGACGCGTTTGAAAATTATTAATCATACTCTTACCTCTTTTTGAAAAGTTTTTATCAAGAAGAGTTCTTTAAGTAGCTGACACCATTAGGTGCTCTTGAATTATATAAAATTGCACATGTCTTTTAGATTTTTTTCATTGTATTAGATTGTATTAAGAATCTTATGTATTTGATTATATAAACGAAATAATCAGGAGAAACTTTTTTGCAACATAAATATTCTTTAAACATTGGCATACGATTTTAAAGAAACAAATAGTGGTTCTTATGTCGGACTCTTTCCAAGCATGTTTGGTTTGTTACAAATACGTCGAATTATCCAAACATTCAAAAATATGTATGCAAACTAATCCCATTCTTGGTAACTCGAAAAATTAAATTTGGAAATTATACGTACAGTTTCTTAAACAACATCTGGATAGAATGGTTTAGTTTCAACTAGCTTTTATTTTAAAGACTGTGCTCGTCTTGTTGTGTTCATTTTCTTTAATTTGTAAAACTCATCAGTTTTATTGGATTTTTTGCTCCTATTAAATTTTGTTATTAATAATTTCGTGCTTCTCGTTATATTTAAATTATTTAATAAAATTTTACTATTATTACATTAGAGATAATAGACTTTTCATTGCTCAACATATACACAGATAAAGAATATTATATAGAATTGACTGAATCACAATAATGCATAAATTCGCATCTGTACATTGCAAAATATCTGTCTTCCAAAGTTATTACGTTAGTGCCACATAATATATCGTATTTGTGTAAACAAATATGGGAATCATGTTTTATTAATCTTAAGTCTCTGTGAAGATTTGAATTAATTGATATAACTAAAATATACAGAGGCTTCAATAGCTGTCTTTGAAAAACTGAATTTCTTTGAAAAAATTCAAGATGGCTTTGATATTTAAGAAAGAATAGGATCTAATCGAATCTGCTTAGCAACATATGTATGTAGTTTGTTTAAAACGTTTTTGACACAATCAACAGGTTACGAGTTATTTTAGTCTAGTAATATACTAAATACATATATTATATACCTATAATATTCTTATATAGTAAAAAGACTGTTCAGAATCATGCTCTCATTAAAATACTATATAAAAATTGACGAAAACGATGGCGAGTACATGTTTGTAAATAATTAATTATTTAATAATTAAAAATAAATTTATGCGTTATTATTATGTAAAGAAAACAGCTCGTTAAACACTGTGGCAAAATTGTAGCAAGCGCGCAATCTAAAGTCTGTGTCGAGATCATTGACCTTTGCTTTTGACCGTGTGTGTGTGTGCAGGCATGTACGTGTGGCTGAGCGTTACCTGGAGATTAGAGACCGCGTACCGGAAGACAAACTTTGAATTTTCAATTGTTGATATCTCGGAAATGAAGCCCCAACTTCCAAAACAGTAGATTACATATTGATTCATATTCACATATAAAGTGATGATGAACTGATGATGAACTGATGAAATGAACCAGTAAGAAAATTTGCATATGATATAGTCGAGCAACAAGTGTTTAGCATTCAGATTATAAACACTTACGAGAGCGTTAAGAACTTTGAAATATTAATAATATGATATATACGCAGTGATCGTCTAAATGCCGTTTTAACATTTTCAATGCCGCTTCGCCCAAAAATCAGAGAAAAAATTGCTTGATCAATCTAAAAAATGAATTTCTGTGCTATTCGGTGCACAAAGTACGATTAATATCAGTCACATGCAAAATAGTTGAAAGAGTGCTTAATATCATGCATCTGAACTGTTCAAAGAATTTGACATTGAAAATGACCTTGAAGGTTAATTTTGCGGCACCATGTTTCTTATGCAATGTTGGCGATCTTGACGAGTTCTATCACCTCCCAAAAGGATGACCAATAATTTTTCCCCACCCTGTACAAGGTAGAGGAGAAATGAATTCCTAAGTCCTTAACTTCTCTTATTGAGTATATTACGTCTATTTTATGAATTTTTTGAGAATGCTCCGTTGTCAGTCAAATTGTCAAGGCACGAAGAAGATCCCGTCATGCGAAAAGCAAAACAATTTCAAATATCGATTTGTTCTGGCAAGTACGTACGTATGCGTCTGGGGTTACCTTTAAATAACCTACAATCATTTCACCGCCATATACAGGGTGTTAAAAAGAATCATTCAATATTTATATGGTATATAGAACACACTGTGCTGAGTAAAAAAGTCATAGCACAGTATTTATAAATCGCCGACCAAGTGCCGACAGTAGATTTCGCGTTTAAAGATTCAGAAAATGTGTATTATTCGATACAAGAAATGGCAGAATTGCTTTTTTAGATCCACTAGTAAGTCAATCATGATGCTAGCAAACAAAATTGTTTATATCTCAGAAACGGTTGACCTTTCGACCTACGTTTACTAACAAGGAGAAGACGCGGTCATCGGATCTTAGATTTCGTCGAAACTTCGCATTCTGGTAGATTTTGTTCTCCTGTTTATGAAAATATACCATTATAGGCATCGATACTGAATAATTTTTGAGATATTTACAATTTACATTTCATTATACCCGTTAAGCTGTTAAGTACAGTTTTATTTGAAGTTTTTGTTAACCTGTCAAAAACGCGTATAACTTATAATCTTATAAACCAATGACTTCCTAACAGCCATACACACATTTTCGGAATGTCTTTATCGATATCTACAGGATCACATAAAAAAAGTTCAAAAAAGTTAAGAACACAGAGTTCTCCAAAACGCAGTCGAGCCCTGAATTAATTTTTTCCCACTTCTCTTGAATACGTTGTTTAAAATCATGCAACTCTTTCAAATTGTCTGCTGTTTTTGTATACTGCCCTGACAAGATTCCTCTAATTATTTCTAATAATGTCGAGGTCTGGAGATCTTGTTGCCCATCTAAACTATTTTATTTTAATGAAAAGTATTCCTTCACTACCTTTGTAGTATGAAACAAAACGTTTACGTGTTGAAAAATGAATTTATCATTTATTTGTTCATCAATAATTTCTAAATACTTCATGCCATTCATTTTTCCAGCAATAAATTTTATGTTCGTTTTCCCATAATGGCCAATATCGGACCAAATCGTTACGCCGCACCGCCAGCTTACATTTGGCGATGGCGCAAAATTTGTTAAACCTCTCCCAAGTCACGATAATAGTACTTGAGACTAGCAGGTTCATCTAACAAGTTGTCAATTGAATATTTTCTCATTCGTGAATACACTGGTGTGCACAATTAAGGCAAGACTTGATTTTCATTTAAAAATTTCCGATATTTAAAGTGTTACATCTTTGTAAAAACAACTGATATAATAATCATTCTGGGTTCGTTCGAAAGCTTGAAGTTTTCACTTTCAAAATTCTAAGATAAGTTTTTTTGAAAGCCATTTCTACGTCATGAAGGGGGATAAAGAAGCAACGATGCTATTCTTCTCAAAAATTTTTTTAACTCAAACGAGTCTACAGATTCTGAAAAATTTTTTCGTCAAAGAAGTGGAAATACTTGCTTTTCAACATTTAGTCACTCACACACTAAACTCACTGGATAAATGTATACATTAATCACACACATACACACTACATGCACATACTAACACACCCATCAGGTACAGCGGGCGCTAGAAAAAATTTCAATTGGGTTTCCATTTATATAGGTTGCTTCTAAAAAATCCTAAATAATGTTACTTAAAATTTTTATTAATAGTGGAGAATGCAAACACTAATTGTATAATAAAAGAGTTTCTGGTATAACGAAAAATATATATTTATAGGTATTTATAGTGTATAGCTTTTGAAAATTTGAAATTTTTTGTCTTCCAATTTTTATTTCAGTAAATTGATCAATAATATCTTCGTAACCGTTCGAACCAATAAATGAAATTTCAAAATATAAAAAATAAATAGACATGACCAAATGAAAATGAGATTTTTACATTATACCAAATATGTTGATGAAAGCTTTATAAAAAGAACAAAAGTTTTTATAAACTAACAATAAATTATAAGAATAAGCTTATAAAAGAACTAAAAAATGTATGCGGTTATATACTTGTTTATTATAATATGTTATTATATTTGATAGTTGTACATAATAGATCGTGTTCCGTCTCAAAACCCTTCGTGCTCAGGAACAAACGCGCGACCGAGGTCAGGTAAACTCCTGGCTACGTACACACCATAAATGCCATAGATATCGTAGGACGCGCCCAGAGTACAGCTGATAGCCAAATGATTTGAAGGCCCTGTACCGCGTTTAGCTACGACAATTAATAATTACATCCTTTTGTCACCCTGCACACTTTACTCCTACTCCACCTCAATCTTTCTCCATTCCCACTCTACCTTTTCGCCATCTCCACCACTTGCACCGACACACCCTACAACCAATCATATGAAATTTTCCAAGACCACATTGTAACGGCTACCTCCTTTGCTCGTCACCAGATGGACAAACGGACAAAACATCGCCTTACCCGCTAGTACCTGATCCGTCGCCGATTCTTATATACAGGGTGGGGCACTATAAACAGGTCACCTGAATAACACGCTTGATTTTGAAGATAGAAATAAATGCGTCAGACCACACTTACTTGATATCGAGGCGCTCGTAATCTGATGTCATTAATTTTTTTATAGGTAGAGACGTCAAGGAGGTATGAAGGTCAACTCTGTTTTTACAAATGGAACGGAATGTTTTTTTATTTGCATTATGATAGTGTGTTTCAAGACGAATACAATTACCTATTATGAAGGTCATTCAATTTCACGCAAGGTCAACTGCAATAGAAAATAAAGTGTCTCAAAGTACTCTTCGAACACTACGAAGATTTACATGTAACATGTTATTTACGTATTCACTGCTACTTCAAGTGTTCAGAATGACGACCTTGAATTTGAAATTGGTCCATATTTCATTGATGGCACGCTAAATAGTCATAAATACGAGAGTATCTTAAAAGACGTTTTACCAGAATTGTTAGAGGACATTTCACTGGACATGCGACAGTCATGTGGTTCCAACAAGACGGATGTCCTGCTCATTCAGCACGAAATGTACAGAATTACTGAACAGAACATTTGATGGTCGTTGGATTGGTCGATCAGGAAATAATAAATGGCCAGCACGTTCCCCAGACCTGACACCACTAGATTTTTATATATTTGGAAAATTGAAGGAACGAGTGTACCGCGAAAAACCAACAACCATAGTTGATACGCAAGAACGTATAAAAAGAGCTTGATCTGTAATAGATACAACTGAAATTTGTCAGGCAGTATCATCAGTATTGCAACGTTTTAGCTTATGTCTCCGTGTTCAAGTCGTCATTTTGAATATTTGAAGTAGCGGTTAATACGTAAATAATATGTTACATGTAAGTCGTCGTAGTGTTCGAAGAGTACTTTGAAACACATTATTTTCTATTGCACTTGACCTTGTGTAACCTTGAATGACCTTCATAATAGGTCATTGTATTCGTCTTGAAACACACTATCAGAATGTAAATAAAAAACCATATCGTTCCATTTAAAAAAACAGAGTTGACCTTCATACCTCCTTGACGTCTCCATCTATAAAAAAATTAATGACATCAGATTACGAGCGTCTCGATATCAAGTAACTTTGGTCTGACGCATTTTCTTCTATCTTCTAAAGCAAGCGAGTTATTCAGGTGACCTGTGGATAGTACCCCACCCTGTATACCGTCCTAAGCTGTCCTTACGATATCTCTGTGTCTAAGGCAATGCCCGCTAGATAGCGTTATTGACGAGTCCTCTAGCGGGCCTAGGACGAAACGCTCCCTTTCCTTTTCCTCCTCTCACACACTTTATAGCCGCCAAGCACACCTACATCCGAGCTTCGCTAAAATCTTACGCGACTCCACCAAATTAGAACTTTCTCGACCACCGATCTACTGATATCTACTAAGTATAGCCAAGCCTAGCTTAGATCTAACCGAAATATACGAGTTTGTTCTGCGGAGTTGGACTTCACACCCCTTCTTCGTAAATCCTGTCCTCTATTTCGAAGTGACCAATTGGACACAACAGATCGCAACTCGCCGATTTGGGTGATTTTTTGATATGTTATATTTTATCATAATATTTTTCGCAGACTACATATCTCAATTCTTGTAAAGAAATTCGATTAAAAATCTCTGTATCGAGTCGTATGAATAAAATTTTATTCGTTATTCGAGAAATTCTTAACTCTGTCTCAAGTTCGTAAACTCATAATTCCATTTCACTCGGTCCCGATTTGATCTGGTGAGGTTCTATTGATTTGGTCAATGGCGACTGTCTAGCCATCATTTGGCAGACGAACTGTACGTTATGACAACTTTCACCATTTACCTCATTATTTTCTTTAAGCACGGAAACGAATGTAGATTAGGGATGGGCAATTTTGCCTCAATTGAGGCAAAACCGTCCACACCGTAGAGCCCTCTGTCTCTTTCCAGCAAGCGCGGTACAATGGGGCAACGAAGACACGAGACATTAGCGTACGCAACGAACGTGCACGCTGCATGAAAGAGAGGTTGGTGGGAGAATCAAGCGTTTGAGGAGCCCCAACCGTGCTCAGCCCTGTGTAGATAGACACGTCAACCATAATAAATTGTAATTAGCGCAGAGAGATTGTCGGCAAAAGACAATGTCAATGAAATAATTCTCGATGAAACGATTCTCGGTAAATAAAGATCGTTGGCGAACATGACGTCGCGTCGGTAAAATGGTTGCCGGTGATTTATAGGTAACCCCGCGTCAGTGAGCATCGATGAATGAGCGATGCGATTAAACAGAGTTGTACGGGTACTCAAAATTTCGGGTACCCGAGCCTCGGGTCAAGTCGGAGAATGATCGAGTCGGGTTGCGTCGGGATCCCGAAAGTTTACAAACTTCGGGTATCCAAAAAGGTAATCGGGTCGGGTCCAGTCGGGGTCCCGAAAGTATGCAATATTCGCGTACTCGAAGTTAAAGTTAGGGCAAGTCTGCGGTCAAATCAGCGATAAATAACTCTGTGCATATTAAGATGTCCAATCATCAGTTGTAATAATATTTCGATTTGTAGTAAACACTGTTTCCTAAACCCTGACTCGACCCGACCCGATTATCTTTTCGGGTACCCGAAATCGCGGGTACCCGAAGTTTATAATCTTTCGGGATCCCGACCCGACCCGTACCAGAAATTTCGAATACTCGCACACCCCTAATTATTAAGCGATTGGTGATAAACCGTCGGATTCTTCGTTCGCCAAATTCGCGACTACGCTAGGAAAATTCTCAGCGGCGGTCACTGGCATCTAGCGGGGCAGCTCGCCGTCAGAGTGAGGAAGAGCTTAAGTTGCCCGCAGCCAAGTGCCGAAGGCGGAAGCTACTCTAGATGCAACGCGAGCGTCGCAAATTACTTTCGCCCGTGAACGCCGACGAATTTTGTGCCAGGGTACTCCAGCGAAATCCCGACATTTTCCATTTCCGCTGAAAAGCTCGTAAACACGGGAAGGAGCCGCGCGAGCCCTGCGGCCCGGTGCGCCGCAGCGGTTGCCGAAGTGTGAAATAATGTATCAAGCGTGGATGAATAATGACCCGGTTGCAATAGATTGCGGCTCCGCCGCTTCCCTTGTCACTTCCTTCAAACCTGTTCACCTTTAATATTTTCAGCCTGTTCAATCCATCGAGACATGTTGCGTGCAAGGCTCCTACAGCGACAGAACTAACTGTAACACGCTTAAGAGAGTGAATGAAAAGTGTATTCATGGAACAGGTTTCCGTAAATATTTATTTACATTAACACGATAACGCCAACGCTGTTTTGTAATTTTGCTCCGTTGGGCGGAACCGTACTCATAATTTTGTTCAGCAAAACTTCAGGCTCAGCAAGACAATTTACTGTTACTACGTGTTTATTAGGGTATGATATTTTATTTTAATTTATTTTATCAATACAAAAACCATCATGTATACCACCGGTGGTACACATACTGGTTTTTGTATTGATAAAATAAATGATTAAGATGAAATAAAATATCATCCTCTAATAAACGCATAGAAATAGTAAATAGTCGTACTGTGCCTGAAGATTTGCTGAACAAAATTTTTAGTACGCCGACGCCCGGTGGAGCAAAATTACAAAACAGCGCCGGCGTAAGCTTGTTGATGGAGGCACCTTCGGTTTCAGTAATTTTCTAGTACTTTGTCAAGGTCATAACGCTGTGTATCGTTCTGGAGGTTTTATTTGGGGGTTATTGCTCATAAAAAAGTTGTGGTAAAAAAAAGTTTAGTATCGTATTTTAGTAGCATTATTAAGTGAAAGCATTATAATAATTGAAAGAGTGATTGGAGTAGGGTTGGTGTTAGGTCTGGGTTAGGGGTCCTTTCATACTGTAGCAACTGATATGAGTCCCATAGGAATCACCGACACAAATTTCCCGGACACGGTTTTCACAGACATTTCACCGATTCCAGATTTGACCGACAATAACTCTGGCCGACAATGCCTTTAATCGAAAACGATTTTGACCGACAATGGTTTTGACACCGCGAATTTGACAGGCAATGACCTTAATCGACGATAGTATTATCCGATAGTAACAGTGTTTGTTGTCAAAATGTCGTCGGCTAAAGTCGACTAAAATCAACTATTGAGATGAATCCAACGAGGTGAAACATTAAGGTCTTTGAAGATCAGCAAAGGCCATTTATGACAAAAAAAGGCGAAATACACTTGCATTTACAGAAGGTGTTCGAAGTGATTGCCATTGGTATTAATGCAAGCGCTGCAATCTTCTTATCACGGATTCAGTAGTATTTCCTATCACTTCGACACTTATCGAATCACATGCTGTAACAATTTATCGTACAAATGTATTCAATTGTACGGCGAGTAGGGTGAAAACGTTGAGGATGGTATTCTTTGAACACCTTCTGTAAATGCAAGTTTATTTCGCCTTTTTTATCATAAATGACCTTTGCTGACCTTGAAAGACCTGAATGCTGCACGTCGTTGGATTCGTCTCAATAGCGGCTATGAGAAAATAAGTACCAAAACATAGCATTCAATTTAAAAATAAAAAGGTGACCTTGACATCTCTGAAGCGACTCCACCTAGCAACGAAAGAATAACGCCACACTACTCGACAGTTCCTGTCGTTCGATGCAAATTTTATTTCGAAAACTTTTGTACTGCTATCCTTCTTTCAGAGTTATAGTAGGTGGTAATAGTTAGTGCCCCAAGTTACTTTAATAACTATTCGCTGGCTGTTAATTCAACTTGTGAAGGCGAGCATATCAGAAAGCATCTTACACAACAAAGTCAACCATCTTGGTCAGCCCGAAACAACTGTTTTTTTCTGAACAAACATATTAGATACTATTAGATACTGTCCGGTGTACACTACTTCATCCAAACTTCAAAAGTGTCTATACGCACATTCTCATACAAAAAGCAAAATACGTTCGTGCAGTAAGGTCAAAGTAGAGTCACAGAAATGGCGGAAACTTTATTAACAATGAACTTTTAGCGTTGAGACTCTGTTAAGAAGTTTTGCGTTTTACGAGTGTCTGAAGCTTCTATGCAGTTGATCAGGCGCTACTCGTCTCCAGCGAGCAAAGTGGACACCATGATCACTTGATTCGACAATGAACCAAATTTCTAGAGGAATATAGTAGTACGTAAAGCAATGACGTACAGTGCAATGAACTATTCCTGAAGAACGTTGGGAAATAGTATGCAAGTGGAAGTATTCAATTGTTCCTAAGATGCTTAAGTTTCAATTGTACAAATAGAATAATTCTATGTTCATATAAAACTTATAATGAATTTTCTCCTAATTGAGAGTATTTCTTTTTAGCTACTTAAAAGTTACATTGATATAATATGTCCATATTCTCATCAGTTACGTAATAGAAAAACCGTTAACAAAATTAGATAGAGAGATCAAGAAGAATAATTCGAGGAACGCTAATGCGACGCTTTTTAAATTTTCCTTTCTCAGAATTCAGTACAATATAAAAAATTCAATTTTTTAAGATATTCCAATAATTTAAGGAGGTCAATTCGTGCAACCGGTTGTAGAAATCGAATTTCTTTTGTCTATAAATTTGTAAAACTGTATCTCGAAACATAATCTGAAAGTTTTCGTACGTACTTCGAAGTATTAATAATACTTACCATAAAAGTTTACAAATATATGCATACAACTTTTCTAAGAAAGTGCCCAAACGTTTCTATGTTTTCTCGAAGGATGTACAGTGGCGTGCAAAAGTATCCGGACACCCTTTAAAAACGAATATCTTTTTCAAAATTAGTTCATACGGCTCGAGTTTTTTTGAGATGTTAGAAGGATTAGTTTACTGGGTAGCGTGTAAATAATTATTTATACAAATTGCCAATGATCGAAATTGTGAAGAAAAAAGTAAGTCATAATTTTTAACTTTTTTATCAGTGCCTGTAATGAAAATTTAAAATATACCTTTTGTAGATCTCCATAGATTACATACATGCGCAAAGTTTCATCGAAGTCGGTTAATGTTGTTATGAGCTACGAACATTGCAAGATGGGAGCTTAAGGGTGAAAGTCGCAGATTTTCGGTCTTTCCAGGGAATTTTGTACTTATGTAATCTCTTTTAAATGTTTGTAACTCTTAACGACGTTAACCGATTTCGATGAAACTTTGTACATGTACATAACTTACTTAGACCTATAAAACGCGTCTTTTAAATTTTTGTTACAGGCACATATTAAAAAGTTAACAAACGTAACCAATAGCAAATTTTAAAAAAAAATTATTTACACGCTACCTAGTAAACTAATGCGTCTAACATCTCGAAAAAACTCAAGCCGTTTGAACTAATTTTGAAAGAGTTATTCGTTTTTAAAGAGTGTCCGGATACTTTTGCACGCCACTGTACATACGCGACAAATATGTAATTGTTCATTACATTTGCTATTTAACTCGAAAACTTAAATATAATACAATGATCTGGAAAGTAATTAATGATATAAATATTTAAGGTGCAAGTAAAATGGCTAACTGGGTTTAACATACTTCTTTAAATATAATCCCAAGGACCAACTTTGTCAGAAGTTTGATTCGGTAAGAAAACTACCTACCTCTCACTGTTCTGCAGGTTGTCAATTAATTTTATTTCATAGAATTATAACTGTAATAAATTATCGCAGCAATAGGTCGGCAAAGTAAACTTTATTATCCAGAAGATATGAATAATGTAGATTCGAAATATAATGAAATGTCTTCCTTTGATTTATTAATTAAGTCGAGTCCGTTAATGAATTCCCTAATTAATACTGAAGTCTAGAGAAGCTGCAGTTCCCGACCCTTTGTAACAAGTTTCAAGAATTTAGTCGTGAAATTCTCATGAATGTAGTAACTATTAACTCGAGCACTAATTATAGCTTTATGAACAGAAATGTGATTTGTTCGGAATTCTACTTTCTGTTCTACAGGATGTATGGTAAAGCTGGATAGAATGGGACACTATATTAAAAAAGAACAAATAATAAGTAAAAGTTAAAAATGCTTTCTGACAGAACACACTTTTAGAATAATGGATCTAAACTATCTAGAGTAATACTTTTCGTATGTTTGTTCATTTGTCACTAATTCTGGACAGAGTTACGTCTGTATTGTATAATGTAATATTCTATGGTCTGAAACAGATTATATTTATACAGGGTGTCCCGGAACTCATGGTCAACCGATTAGGAGGTGATTCTACATGTAAAAATGAGTCGAAAAAGAAGAATAAAATTTCTTCATTTAAAGCTTTGTTTTCGAGTAAATTGAGTTTGAAAATTCAGCAAATACGCGTACCATTAGATGTTAGGTTGTTACATATGAAATGTCCAATTTTGAGCAGTAACTTTAAACAAACACAACCTTTATCTAAATACATTTATTAATAAAAGTAAGGACCATTGTGATCAACGTATTTTGTCAATGAATTTTAAGGTTCTTGATGGTATTACCGTAGAAATTGAGTTTTGTGGTCATTTACGTTCTTCGTTTTCAAGATTGTCATTTACATTTTTTAATTTTTTTTTTGCCATCAACAAATAGTACGTTGATTAATCGTCACATGTTGATAAAAATTCACATAATGCTATCATCAGTATGTTGCTATTCCATGCATATAAAGAGAATGCATGATAATCGCATTTATTGGTGTTGAAATAAAATTTGTCTACTAGAAAAATTAGACATTTACATTAAAATTGAAGATTGGATCTTAACGATCAGCTTTATAGCTAAAAGTGATGTGTAATAAACCTGCAGACTCTAACAGTGTTTCCTGATCGAAACGCTTTATAACATTTGGATTCCAAAATCGGACATTTCATATGAAACAACCTAATAGAAATCAGCTGTCGCGTCTGATCATGACGAACCAATTCTAGTCTGTGCACATACGAATACACGCGAACCCGACGAATTTAAGCTCGATTTTCTCGAAAACGAAGCTTCAAATAAAAAAATTTTATTCTTGCTTTTCGACTCATTTTCACATTTAGAATCACATCTTAATCGGTTGACCATGAGTCGCGGGACACCCTGTATATGGACAATTTAAGTCTTACAAAACGGAATGACTTTAACAGTTTTTAATAATAGTTCGATGGGAATTGTACGCAAGCGCACCGCTATAAATTCAACAAGTTATGGGCCCAGGTGCATTGCTTGAAACCACGTGCTAAGATAACCTCAAAATGTGGCTGTGGGAAATTTTGGATCGCACAACATTGAACAGCGTGTGTGATCTGGAAACGTCAGTATTATTCAGTATTATTCAGTCCTCGAGTTATATGTATTAGTTTATACCATTCACGGTTATATTAATAAATAAGAGTTGCAGTAGTTCTAGCATTGGTTTATTAAAACGTCGAGCGCAAGCTCACCGCTATAAATTCAACAATACTCTAAAGGCAATAAAGATAATGTGTCATGAGTAATACAGCAATATCTTGGAATATGTGAAAACTTCGGAACCGAAATGTTACTTATATGAACACTATGATACTACCTGAACAGAACATATGAACAATAATAATTCAAATATAAAACGTTTTTGCTTTCAATAATTTTTTTATGTATCTTTTACCAACACATTCGTGACATTTTTTTATTGGAATGATACCAAACATGATATAATTTCGATCACATTTACTTGTTCAATTTACGATACAGTGGGACCTCGACTATACGTCTTAATCAGTCAAACATCAGTGTTCAGATAATAGAATACTTATCTATTTACAGTGAAAGATTAAGTATTTATTAATTTGTACAATATATCGGATAATACACGCGTAATGTATGTCCTGATAATGGAAAATATCATCGGTACGAATAATCGAGAATCTTCCGATTCGTCAATTAAACAAGCAAATATGCTCCAACTTATGTCGTGTTTGATCTCATCTTAACCAGAAAAATGTCACACATATGTTGGTATACGTTTTATAAAAATAAAATTAGAAACAAGAAAGTTTTGCATATCGATTTGCATTGTCATGTTGAAAATATTTAATTCCGTATGATGTTACACTCCACGGTGATAAAGTGGCATTACTGTGTCTGCATCCATTATAAGTGGAAATAGTAGTGGATGATCAGACACATCAGTTCGAGTACCATGCATACGTCGCCAGCGAATTTTAAAATTTGATTTTTGCGGGAATGAAGCTTCGCATACCAAAATTTTATTGTGCATTTATATTTATTTTTGCATATGAAATCGCTTTGCGCCTGTTCATTCTGTGTGTCTAATCTCACTGCATATAATATCATGCGTAGAATAAAAGAGGTGTAGGAATATTGGAAATTAATTATGCCGTTTAATTATACCGTTGCTCCCATTAGCAAAATTATTGAACTCCATATTACAGTCATTAGAGAAATCTTTAGTAATGTATTAAAGATTTATCGATCCACATTTCTTTAGATCTTCCACACATATTTATCTAATGGACTTCTTTCAAACAGATACATACAATATAAATTACGATGGTTATTTCACATATAAAAATTGAAATATAAAGGGCGATCAGTAACTGATAATACAACCGAAAAGCGGGGGATATTTCATGAAAAAATAAGTTTCTTCATACGAGGTTTTGCTTTCGAGAAAATCGAGTTTGAAAATTCGACGAACACGTATTGTATTGATCTTCCAATTTCATTATGTCGAAAACATGGCCATATATGAAAATATTTTATTCTACATTTTCAACATACTCTTTATGCAGAATCTCCCTTTATTCGGTTATATCTCCAATTACCGATCATCCTGTATAGTGATCAATGGACTGTGGATTTTCATGTAAAATACAAATTGTCTGTATCTTTAATAGTAATAGTAAAATACGGTGATCAAATAGAAATGTGATTGGTTCTTTCATAGTTTTAATAAGATAGAAATAATACATCGATACTCTCCAATTTTTTTAATCTCGTTACTGTTTTAACCTTTACTGTACACAACGCATAAAACTTTCATACGGTACACACGAGGTTACGACGTAACCAAATAACTTCAAACTGTTGTCACGTTTAAATTATTTAATATTTTTGGTCCAAAATTACTGAATGTTTTTTAGACATTCTGACATAAGGGTCAACAGCGTTTTTCTTAACACTAGGTTCACGGGACGCGTCAAAATAAAATTTATTATTATGGGTATGTATCATTTAAAAAATGGCTAAAAATGTGGATAAACAAATTCTCGTTATTTTTATAAAGTAATTTAAAATATTCTCTTTTATTGCTCCGTAAGCCTAGTGTTAAAATTAGAACTTACACGTAGAAAACAAAAGAACACAAAAAATGGACGCAAGATATCATTCGATTTATCAAAAAATTCATAACTTTTTAATAATTCTTGCGAGGTTGAACTCTAGAAATACAACATTTAAAAAGAAAAATTAGTCTGACAGTGTGCGTTTCAAGAAAGGTATTTATTTGGTGATATGAAATCAGCAGTTTCAGATGGAAAAAAGTGTATTGAATAATGAAGAAGGGTGTTGTTTCTTCATATTTCTTCCTTTACATATACACCGCATACTATAAATATAATAAATAGACTGCGGATCTTTATGCATTTATGGCAAAATTCAAATGGTTAAAAACAAATTGCAAGACGTTAGAATCATTAGAAAGATATTGTTACATTATTCTCGACTGAATAAAATAATTTAAAGAGGAAATGCAGTTTTATTTTATTTTGGTTTCGTACAATTGACTAGGACAATTTTTATTTTGCATAAAACTCCGCAGTATAATAATAAAATATGAAATCACAATCTGTATATTTATCATTCTTATTCCACACCGATACATTCTTTGAATTAATTCAACCGCCTTTCTGTGAACTACTCGTAAATACTGCGGCTCCGTAAATCATAAGCCATCTAAATATTCACAGAATAAATATGCATACGTTATACAAAAAAATGATTTCTTATCTACACATATACTTACATCTTTCTGATGACACAGAATAAACATAATTGCGGCAATAAAAATCGCAAGTAAGGAACTGCCGCAGAGTACATTTGGGGTGTCGTACACCGCTCGCTCCGAAATGTTCTGTTTCTTTCGACTATTTCAAGCAAAGTGATACCGTGTGGGCAACGTCTCACAAAGAGGAAGCTCCGAACTACCAATAAATGTCGCGTTAGATTTAATTCTTAAGTAGTAACCAAGTAAAAATTGAACCTAAACTTTCGTTGGGGTGTCGTACATCCCGAATGTACAGGGTGTATAAAAAGTAATGGTCATCCGTTCTAGGGATGAATCTACACCTCTGGATCGGTGGACATTTGTAAGAGAAACTTGCCGCAAAATTGTTTATAACAAAGAAAATTGTTAAAGTTTTTTTTACATCAACGCCTTCTACTCAACGAGAAGAGAAATATTGACATATAAGCTGTTAAAGTTCTTGCAAAATTTGATTGGTAAAGTTACACGTATAGACAAAAGCCTACTACTACAGTCCACCTGACGGTATCGATGATACGGAACATGCTCGTGTGCGCCAAGCCAAACAAAATTTAAAGTGACATTCGTCGCTAGGCCCGTACCATGTCAACGTCTCCCTGCCAATTCAGATTATACATTTGAATTTGCAAACTATCAAATAAAACCTTATTCACATACATTGTTAACCCCTTCGCCTACAATGACGTGTGAGAGACGTGATGAAGATTCTGAACAGAGTCAAATAAATATGTATGTTATTAATTTCTTTTAAACCGAAATAAAATTCGATTTTGTTGTTGTTAATGTATAGCCATTGGAGAACATATAGACATACAATAGATATACATTTACTCCTTCTTCTAGGAAATTATAAACTACAAATAAATGTGAGCTCAGAACCTCCCAGACTGGAGATGGGAAAAGTAGGAGGGTTACGTGGGTATGGGTAAGAGCTGATCAGCTACAACCGCGAGGGTCCCGGGTTCGATTCCCGGCGCGGAATTTCTCATTTTTCCTAAGATCCTGCATAAATTCTAATCACTGAAACCGTAAAATAAATGTTATGGCAAGGGGTTAAACATAAGAATATTTATCCTACATGATAAAATACTAATGTAAATTCTTACAAATGTTTCATAATCTTCTATTTCTTCGGTGTATCCACAGGACACAACCATTTTCACGAATCCGTCTTAACAATTGTGTCTGTCTTCCAGAATTTGAACGAGTCAGACACGTGATGGAGATTTTAAACGAAATCAAACAATTATGAATGTTATGGCTTTCTTTTAAGACGAAATAAAATTGTATTTTTTATACTCAATATGTAAGCATTAAAGCAAATGTAGCCATACGAAAAATATAGATTTTCTTTCATCATCTGTGTAATTTTTGGGGATAAAATTGTTCTAATCACTGTAACCGTAAAGAAAATGGTACGGCAAGGGATTAAGAATATAAACTTGAAGGAATCGAATGTCTGTACTCACAAAAATCGATATTTCCAGATGATTCTCGAAAAATCAATATCTCCTTGGAAACGATTTCTTCTGTTTCAATCGGAGCAGAGTTTTTGCGCGTGAATGGCAAAGAACGCAGAACTTTTTTTTATCGTGGCCGGATTAATTCCTAGTTCGCTATCACCATTTCTAAAAGTGTGTTGTGTAGTGTTTAGTGATTGTGTAAAAGTGTGGTGTTTTGTTCGGAAATAGTGTTTACAATCTTAAATAGACGATATGAAAGACACTGGTGGTGCCCATATTGAAGCTGGAGGACAGGCACAATTATTAAGACGTATTCGTGAAAATGGTAGTGTCCTGTGGATCCGCCGAAGGAATAGAAGATTATGAAACATTTGTAAGTATACTTTCCATTATCATGTAGGATTAATATTCTTATTGTTGGATATTAGAGGGGCTCTACCAATAACTTCAATAACAACAGCAACTGTTTATTAAGTAAACCTTTAACAACCAATACAACTTTGTCACACACTTTCCAACCGTACACCCACCAGTCTCGCTCTCAAGCGAAGCTTCGCTAGCCCTCGCGGTCCCAGCAACCGAACCGAACCGCCCCGAAGATTTCCGAACCTACCCTAGCCGCACACGGGGTACATGCAGTTATACGGTGTTCTCTCCTCAACACTTATCCTTCGCAATGTATATGTATACCCTTTGATTTCATAGTTTGCAAATTGAAATGTATAATCTGAAAGGGAGACGTTGACATGGTACGCACCTAGCGACGAATGTTTCTTTAAATTTCGTTTGTTTCGACGCACGCACACGAGCATGTTCCGTATCATCGATACCGTCAGATGGACTATAGTAGTAGGCTTTTGTCTATACGTGTAACTGCACCAATCAAATTTTGCAAGAACTTTAACAGCTTATATCTCAATAACAATTTGTTTGCTACATATGGCTCCTTCCAAACTTTTTCTCTTCTCGTTGAGTAGAAGGCGTGATGTAAAAAAAAACTTTAACAAAAATTTTCTTTGTTATAGACAATTTTGCGGCAAGTTTCTCTTACAAATGTCCACCATCCAGAGGTGTAGATTCACCCCTAGGACGGATGACCATTAAAGGTTACATTTGACCGACTCATTTTTGTCATAGATGCATACAGTCCACAGTCTATTGATCATAAAATAAGCAACTTACGAGTGATTTCAGGTTTTATAGAAACATACAATTTTTAATTATGTCTATCGTATGAATAATTTCTACCAGTCTCATGTAAGTTTAATACAAGTTTTGTCATTCAATTCGCTTCGTTCAGAAATAAACATCCGAATTGACTATTTAATTTGAGGACGATTGTTGCTTCGGGAAATCTAAAAGTATTCGGCGAAATTGTGCTTCGGTAGTCAAATTTGGCCGACACGTTGTCAACAAGGTCATGATCGAATTTCAGCACCGTGTGGACTAAATTCGCCTAGCGACACACGATTCTGCTGACTACCTGGACTTTGCGATGCAATAACCGTCATCGGACAGCGAATATTCTGCCTTTTTAGTATCCTTTAACCTGCAAATCTTTCTACAACTACCATATGTTAATAAAAATGTAATGCAAATTTCATTATAGGAAATGAAATAGTACTTATTCTTTCTATAGAAATTACTAGTGCAAATTGCGAATTTACGTAATTAAAGTTATCTAATTGTGACAGTCTGGCTGGTGAAATTATGTGTTTGGATTTGCGACATTATGAAAATATAACTATGCCATTTTTGAAGATATTGTTGCATTCATTTTACAATTGGCTTACTTAGATTTATAGCGTGATAAGTAACTGTTACGGAATGATTTCTGAGAATTTTTAAGACACATGAACGTTGGAAACTGTTTAAGGATATAGAATTTTACTATTTATATGACTATCAATTCTGACTTTTTGATAATTTATTCGTCAGGATCCAATAAACTCATCATAATTAAAATCACTTCTCGAAGTGTTTGAAATTGATTGCTGGCAATGAATCTGTAAAATATGCAATGTTTACACTACTTTTCTACTAATATTACGTAATTTCTTCTTATAACTTTTTCCACAAGTGTGATCCTAATTATTACTGTATAGTTTGTGGAAATATTTATGAAAAGTGTTCATCAATTTCTCAGGTCACTTCAAACAGGATAGTGACATGAGAGATTGATAAACATTGGACACAAGGGACATTGTAGTAAGACTACTTCATAGAAAGAAGTGGTAAAAATTCAGTTTTGTATCTCAACTTCAATGTGTATTTCTATTCTTAAACAATTATGCAAATGAATAATCAGATTAAGAAAATGCTCTGTTAATATATCCCTAGTATTATTATAGGAACTCATGTGCAAAATTTAAAAATAATTACTCGAACATTGCGCGATGGTCAGAATCATCTTAAAAAGAAAAGTAGTTTAAAAAAAAAAACGTATTTAAAGTTTTCAATTTTATAGCGAAGCTATTCGGGTAGTTCTGATCGAAACGGTTACGACTGTGTCAATTCTTCGAACCTGTTTCAAAGTAGAACTTTCCACTAAACTCTACACCTAAAAGAATACACAGAAATAACAAATTTTTCGTAACTTTCATACACATACCTTGCTTTGACTATTTAATTCTGAATATTCTAACTGAATATTCAGTTAAAAGTGGAAGGCAATGCGAAGTTATTTTTTACAAATGTTCACATTTCACCTTGCAATTTTTTCCTTTGACTATATCAGAACCAGTTCTGGACCCCTGAGCCAGAGTGTGTTAAGTCCACTTTCTCGAGAAAATAACATTTTACATGTTTCTCACATCAAAATTTCCACTCCTTCCGATTGTAAAATTCTTTTTTTCTAAGTCAATTAGTTTTTAATATAATAATGTAAAAATGATACTACATGCATGCCTTGTTCTGAACAAAACTGTATAAAAAGATCTTCGTATCTCCTGGCTTTGCTACATTTTAAAAGTTGCTTTTTGCAGTATTAAGTCCCATAACACTTTTTGGCTTCGCGATTGGGAACTGTATAGGATATTAAGTTCATCACATAATGTACACAGTTCATCACTTTAGAGCTGAACAATTTAAAATGCAGTCCTAACTAAGTTAAGATAATTTTGGACTGACACCTGCTTGAAATGATTCGTCAGAGCCATATAACACTATGTCCAGATTTATGATAAATTTTATGGATAAATGTTCCAACCACGGGGCGGGCCAGTGACAATTACCGGCCAGGTACACTATTCTTTGACTTTTGCCGAACGTAGAAAAGGATAGCGAAACTCAAGAAGCCTCGGTCGCCGATCAGTGTAACATAATACGAGTGTGAGACCACAACTAATGCAATGATAAAACTTCTTTATTTTTCATTATTTTTTTATGAGATATTCACAAACAAATTTGTGGCATTTTTCTGATGAAAACGATACCAAATATCATATAATATCTGATGGTATTTGCTTATGTAATGAACGATGAAAGTTTCAGACGCAAAGAAAGACAGCGTATGGAAAAGAAAGTGACGCGGATAGTCGCGGCCGCTGGCACAGTTCAAAGGACCACGACTGTGTCCGAAACTTTTATCGTTCATTACACAAGTAAATACTATCAGAATTATATCATATCTGGTATCATTTTCATTAGAATAATGCCAAGATTAATTTGGTGAAAGTTTCATAAAAAAATAATAAACAATAACGAAGTTTTGTCATTGGATTAGTAGTGGTCTTATCGATATACTCGACCCGTATTATGTTACACTTCTCGGCGACCGAGACCTCTCGAGCTTCAGGGCCCCTCACGGGATATACCCCGCGGTAGTAGGGATAATTCTGGGACAATTATAGGCGAGATACTTGGGACATTTATCGATTACGGTACTCAGTCACAAAAGAGAATTTTTTTACAACTTTAAAATGTTCTCCTCTATAGTTTGAAAAGTGTGACTTAATACCCTCTGGCTCTAAAGTCAGGGTCTATTCACCAAATACTGTCTATTCGTATAATTAAGAATTCCAGCTAAAAGTCTGCAGAATATATTTTAATACATTCATCGATTTTATAATAATTCCCGTACTTGTTCAGATATGCAACATCTGATCAAGATTGTATCTTACGTAGTGTAAGTACGTCAATTACGTGGAAACGAAGGAAAATTTAGTCCTCGTTAATTAGGGTAGGGAGCATAACATGCTGCTTGCACTACTACAGATCTATCATGTCCAGCTATGTTAATGAGTCATTAACCCGACGACGACCCACTTCACAGCGTTAGAATCAACGGGGTTGAATATGAGGGTGAGCGAGTGTGGGCGAGAACGATCGTTACAAGTAAACCTTAATAGCAAAGTATGATCGATTGGTCAATTAATAACATGCGTCGTCGTGGATTCGTTTTGAAAGTGAAAGCTACGATTCCGAAGCAATTGATTAAAATATCAGTATTCGACTAACTCTAACCATAAGAGCAGCTTTAACCACTCTGCTCATAATCGAATACTCATTTGCGACTATGAGCTAGAAATTTTTTATGATTCAGATAAAATATCTTTAAACCTGGTCAGAACCTTATTTACTTACTTAATTCATCTCTGATCGATTTATGTAGAGATGATCCAAAGACTATTTAACGAGATTTTGAAAAAATTACAATTTGAAGGAATTACATCAGAAAATGAAAATGGCATGATTTAAATCTTTTTTATTTGCGCTCGTAAAAAAAATTGAAATGTGCGTTTTGTTGATCGATGTTAGTTATACACAGATCTGAGTAAATTTTATTTGAAATGAAAATAAGAAATAAGAATCTGAAATAATTTATTTGGGACCATTATTTTCAGTACAGTTATTTGAAGATATAGATAAAATAATAACAATTTCAAATAATGAATTATTTTGATATCTTTTTATTTCAACTTTGGCAAAAGATATAATTCTCAAAATATAATGCAACAAAAAGATTTTATTTTAAGAAACCTTTACAACAATTTGCTTTAAACAAAACTCTCTTTTCATGAAGAGATAATCCTTAAAATAGTATACAAAAAAGATTTTATTTCAAGAAATCTTTAGAAGAAATTGCTATAAGCAAAAATTCTCTTCAAAAAGTTCATCCGTGAGAGATTTTTGCCTAGTTCCATCTAATATCGTCGCGAAATAAAATAATCGTTCTACTGGTGCGGAAAATGGAAGAGGAGTGTTACTCTGCAAAAAAATGTTTTTTATAATGGGAGAATCATTTAGCATAGACAAATCGGTCCATCTATCTTGCAAAAATGTCGATGCATTTATTTCTGCTTGTGTTTGGATAACAAACGCGGAATTGTTTGTTGTTTCATCTTCATCACTTTCAAATTCGAAATCGTCATGTACCTGTGTTTTCTCAGTAAAATTAGTAACATCTTCATGATAATGCGCTGTGACCGCATTAATAAATACTGAACGAATGAGGTCCCGTTTTTCATTTGGCACGTCTGATAGCCGACGCCCTTTATACCTAGGATGTAAAAAAGCAACGATAACAGGATCATAAACACTAGTATCGAAAGACAGAAACTTTCTGAATCATTCATTCAAACTTGTGCTAATTGCTTCTAAAAAAGTTTCCCGAATTTAATGATTTCGAAGTTTTAATTTATTTACTCGCCGTCGAAGATGTAAAAGACATGGGATTAAACTTCCGTAATATGTATTATTTTCTGCCTGAAGTTTATCTAATGCAGTTGCAAGAGGACGCAAACATATTAATAATTCATCCAAATAAGAGATATCCCTTTCTGTGAATTTACATAACAATTCTAATGTTTCATATAATAATGAAATGATCTTATTAGCTAACATTTGAGATCGTACATGTCATTTCACCTTGTCACTCCTAGCCGGTTAAATAATATTTCAGTTTTTCCTTGAATAATTTCAGAAGTTTTAGGACCAGATGATAAATTCCAAAGTTGTACATATGTTTGTAATACATCGTCATGCAAAGTTTAGAAACTACAATTATTTATTGCTTATTTCGTGACATAAGTGAATGAGCACTACAGCGAAAATGTGGAGGAAGAAAACGGTCATTGCCATCAAAGTCAATAATTTCGTCAAATTGTGCCACATCCATCTCGCATTGAACACCAAACTTTTGAAAGGCTTTGACAAAATTCGAACGGTTATCAGTCACTGTTGCAACAGTTTTAGAAAAACTTAAGTTATATAAAGCCTGAACTTCTTGCAACTTTTGAGCGATTCGATCCAACCAATGTGTGCCTTTGAAGCGACGGCATGACGAAGCCAATGATCTTTCAAATGTATCCTTATTAATCCAATGAGCTCTGGTTCCAAAAACTCGCCGATGTTTCGAGCACCAAATATCAGCAGTAGTGCAAATATATTTTTACGCTTTCCAATGTTTTTATAACATTAGTAACTAGTAGTTTATACGCATCCGTTGTCTTCCGGCATAATGTTCTACGACTGAAAATAAAACTGATACACATATTTTTAAAAATAGTTTTGAATTTTTCATCTTCTATGGTTGTCAAAGGCACATAAGAATCAATAACAAAATTTACAATATCCTGTTCAAACTGTTGCCGACAGGACGATGTTTACAAGAAGATGTTCGCGATCGCGCGAATTCAAACGGGCTGTTGACGCGACGCGCCCTCCTCGCCCCGTCGTGACGTCACCCACCGATCGCGATCTCCTGCGAAGCCGTTACGCGACTTGCGTTACAGCGTCGTTCCTCGACAGGATCACGCGATGACGGTGACCCAATCAGCGGGCACCCCATCATCGGGTAATCCTCGAGAACCAATCCCCATAAATCTATTGTGCGGAATCTCTCGATTCCCCGAATTTCGTCACTTCGCGCTCATTTTTCGCAGAAATCAGTTGTCGCTCCTCTCGTTGTACTTTCTCAACTACGCGCTGATTACTCTCTCTCTCTCGTACGCGACGTCGCTTTTCATATTCCATTCGATCTAGTCTCACCGCATTCAGTTATTGTTCATATATTTTGTTCTTGTTCTACATTTCATCCTCAAATAAAATACAGTCCACTTTGTTCTCGTAAGAAGCAGTGTTTGTCGTGTCGCTACAGTTTTTTCACCTTCGCGCACAGCGCTGTGCGTTTCCCGCCTATTCCTTCGCTAACGGAATACGTGACCGTCGGTCAATTCCGCTACAGATGTAGAAGTACTAATATTATTAGATGTTGAAGAGGATGTGCTCACTCCATCAATTGTTTCGTTTGAGGATTTTAGTTTTTTATATAAGTGTGTTCATTGGAAAATTTTCTGGGTGGTAGGATCTCAAAAAGAAGGTATAGTCCAAGTTTGTTTTGGGGTTAGGCTGTCTTGGGAGCGGAGAGGGGCGGCCATTAGACCGGCACGGCCACGCTTACAATGTTCCGCATTCTGATTCCGTACATGTGTTATTATTACGTACGTGCTTGTGCTGCCATCTAACGAATCTACTCGGTACTACTTAGCCAGTCATATGTGTACCACCTAGCAAATATACCAATATGGCGGCGCTGTAATCTGTCAAAAAGGCTTAAAAGTGCTCAACTTCACACGCGTATAACTTCTGAACCAATGAACTCCTGGCAATAAGACTTTCATTTTCCGTGTTTTTTTCATCGAAATCTATAATACCGCATAAAAGAAATTTTTAAAAATTGGTCCTCCAAAAGAGGTTTAACCTAATCGTGCAATAAAATAACATGTTATTTGAAATAATATTTCAAATAATGTCATTTTAGAAGTGCCCAGGTCTGGTTATACATATGGTGAAAACTTCATCGAAATCAGTTGAAGCAGTAAAAAAAACGGCACGCATCGAAGGATACACGAATCTGTAGATTTTCAACAGTAGCTGACCAAAAATCGTGAAAAACTACGACTTTCACCAATTTTAACCGCTTCTATCTCATGTGATGTTCATCGATTTCGATGGAATTGTATAAAATCCACATATTAAATTGTCTTTACTGGGCTCAAATAAAAAATTATTAAAAAGTGCCTTTTTTTATTTTCTGATGTAATTCCTACCACTTGTAATTTTCTCAAAATCTTGTTTGCACGTCATTTAGTAAACCAATGCTTCTAATTGCTTAAAAAATCCAAGCCGTTTGGTCCGATTTACACAAATCAATCCGAACTGCACAAAATCAAAGCAATTTTATTTTCCAAAAAAAACTGAGAAAATTAGTTTCCTAATATTAATTACTCTTTCAAACCACTTCCACTTCCCAGATCTTAAGCTTTGGTACACTTAATCTACCAACGTAAAAATTAATTACCAATTCTGTATAAATAATTTCGTCATCTAGATATGGGCGACATGGCGATCAAAGTGTTAAAAAAGTTATACTGAATTAAAGGGCGTTCGAACAGTTTCGTGGAATATTTAGCCCCATTCTCCCCTACGCGTTCTAAAACGAAATTCAACTGCACAAAGCACAAGGCACATACGCGTCACAACCGTTACTATGCAATCAAGACATAGTGATCAAAGAGTTACATTTTTGTTTTCCACGTTCCAATACACCATGCGTTATCGGTGCAAACTATTCGTCTAATGACCCAACTGTTATACATTGCACGCATTAAACTTATAAGAACACAGTATGCAAAATGACGTATATATGCACAGGCTGTAAAATAATGTAGAGCCATGGTTTTCATACACGATTTTACACTCAGAAAAAATTATCTTCGACCAAAATTCAAAGCAATAGCAAACCTGAGTTTTTTCTGATAACAGATAACAGGCCCCATAGCATGTTCCATTTGAAAAGTAAAGAGAAAGCAGTGATAAATGAAATACATGCAATATAATCAAGTGTAATAACATTTTCGAAATCTTTTCACCCGTCGAACGTTTTGATATTTCCTCATTCAGAAGAAATAAAATGATAGAAAATGTAGTGAGCCAATTTTTTAATATAAGTTACATTATTCTTAAAAAGAGATGTTTTCCTCGCGTGTGCATCAAAGAAGACACTTATTGAAAAATGACTGTTTGCGAGTGTCTTATTTTTATATTTAATAATCGAGCTGCATCTTACAAACGAATCAATATGTTGTGTTTTAAGTGTTAAAATAATGAATAGAAAAATAAAATATTCAAAGACATTGAATTAATTACATAAATATTCAGTATCTACTTAAGCATCGAAGTAGTGAAATGATTTATAAAAGTCTCAATGATTTCTCTGGAGAATTAAACTTTCATTCATTAAAGGATTAACGGAATTTATATCGTGAATCAGCAACGACAACGCGGTTTTTCTTTCCACTTCCATGTGTCTGTTTTTTCACAATTTCACCTACACGTGATTTTTCCGCTATGCACACACTGGAGTCCACCGACAATGCTGCGTGCTCGTTGAATGCATGCACGAACAAATTCCGCTCGTCCGAATCAAGCTTTAGTAGCATTCACTATCCCGTAAACTGTTCTATGTGTAAAAGAATCATTTGTGTTCAATGTTTTTAATGGAAGCTCTTCTTCACCTGTTTTTAATAGATTTCGGAAGTATTCTTCGAACGGCAGACCATTTTCATAATTATACAATTGACAATACTGAAGAACATTCACAGCTATGTTTGTCAATATTTTAAATATATTCTTCAACGTATTTTTTGTAGATCTATAAGCGTTTCTATTGTTCCTAATACACTCAGCCAAAATACCCTAGTAGCAATTATTGTTGGCATTTTGATGAGCCTTTGTTGCAGTATTGGTTGGCCAACAATTAGAATTGTCACTCTTTTTTGCTAGCAGGCCAACGAGCACATCCGACGTAAGACATACGTCACAATAATATAAAATACTAGCTTTTGCTCGCGGCTTCGCTCGCACAGGAAACCGTTTAATGCCCTCGGAAATTGATATTGTTTCTTCATAAAACCTTTTAACCCCCCATTCACCCCTATAGAGTTTTAATTTTATGTCATGTCACCACCTTAGATTTCAAAATTGATGCTATTTTCGTAATTAACGTCCCATGTTTGATTAATTATATCAAAGAGCATTAAGACCAATATTCAAGCAAATCCGATCACAAATACAATATTCCTCATACAAACGTTGCGTCACGGCCTAGCGCGTGTTACGGACGAACGGAAGGTTCGAAACCGTAACCGCGGGGATCTTGCCTAAGCCAACAGAAATATTACCTACTTCTTACAGCTCAATGGGTAGCGTAGCCTAGAAATAGGATTTTATCGAAGATTATAGATTCGTCGGAACTCTAGCCCCTAATGGAGACCTTCGTTAGGATTGTTTATAATTTGGAACGGATAGGTATCTATTAAATTAATGATACATGAAATGTTCAATTTGACGGCCAATGTAACAGTGTGTATATTCTGATAACTGAATTGTGTGGAAAGCATCGATCAGTCGTGTAACAATAATACAATTGGATGGTTTGTGGCTTTAAACATAAAACAAATTATTATATTCCGATTTCACGATTCCACATAAGTAATTAAGCATCATAAAATCGTGACCGATATCGGTGTAAATATGTATAACAAAATAACAAGTTGTATAGATGAATATAAATAACAATAATAAAACTTGAACATTCAGATTAATAAATATAGGCGTTCACGGAACGCAAGTTCAATACATGGTCTTAAACAATTCAAATATTTAAAATAACGGGAGAAACTCATCAGACAAATCCTCGATGTGCTTACACTTATTCCGTGTTTTTTACAATACTATATGTACAGGGTGCGGCGCCAATTAGTCCCCACGTTTTTTCAGCCCCTTCGGATGGTCGGACAGAAAAATATTACGTACCAAAGTTAATCAGTATTTAACCGACAAGAAATTGTAATTTTTAAAATTTTTAAAAAATCGATTTTCAACAAAAAAGTCAAGGTCGCTGTCATATCTTTTAATGGAACTGGGTATGTTTAACTTCATAATATTGTAGGCAACGTCGAAACGAATTCAACGACCTGCTATACAATGACTTTCAGATGACCTTGAAAGATAATATCGCCATGAATCAATTGCCAGAATTTTTGAAATATTTCGACGGTACGTAATAGTAACGCCTAGCATTTAAAGGTAAATAAATGAACGTAAACACTGCTTCAGAACTTAACTCACAAAAAACCAAATTTATACGGAGCCACATTGAAAACACAAATGTTAAACGTGTACATGTACTTAATTAATAATTAAATTAAATTAATTATGTTATTATATAGTATATATGTATATCCCAATCGTATGGGATTTGTCAGATTCTCAATATTTCGTTCAGCTGGCAAACCTCAGCCGGTTAGGTCTGGGTTATACAGAGCTGTCCGATATCGGACGTATTTTTGGAGTGTTTATACAGTGCCTTCAGATCTTTTAGGCAACTTGAGAAGCGTTCGAGATGCTCGATCAAAGGCCAAGTGCCGAAGATCGTGTCATTTGCTACCCTAACCCCAGGGGTCCCGAGAACCTTCTACTCCCCTCTATACCTCAGGAGATGCATATGCTAGTGTCGGACGACTGGCCGAAAAGTATCCCTCTCGAGCAAATGCTGTCCGATCGCTGACGACACGAAGGCAGAATATAGAACATTGTATTTAAAAATCTATCAAGTAGAACTTTTCAGAGTTCATCGTGCTAATAGGTAGGGAATACATTGCTAGGCAATTTCAACATTATACAAAAAGAATAACAATTTATTACTATGCCAACGAAAAGAAAAGAATATCATCTGACAAACTGTACTAAACAATCTCCGTGGAGGTTCAGAACGTTCTGGTTCGTTCAGTACGATGCCGTCCTAAAAAACCATGTCGGTGGACGCGCAGAAAAATATAAAAATAATATTGTTTACTAGTAATAAGAGGTATTAACATGTATATACTTATTGAATAGTTACGTGATCTACATGTTTAGTATCACAATAATAAATTACATCATTACAACATAATTAACATGTGCTCCAAGGGTTATTATGCAGGGTGTTCGATGGGGTTAATATCAGGAGATTGTGATAGAGTTTCTATATGTACTGGCGTTGCAAATCAACTCACGAAGTGGACGTTCGCGTAAATTAACCAACATACCGGACGAGTGATTATTAAAATGGTAAACCAAGATCCAAGGATGAGTGCAATAAATATAGCTGAGCATCTTAGAGATAATTTGGATATTGGTCTCTCTGCTACTGTACGTAGTTTTTTGTGGAGTACCACGATCGGGTGGCCCGTACAAAATATTTCGCGAGTGTAGCAAATAGGAAGAAAAGAATGGAGTTCGCAAATGATAATGTTACCACACAATTGGAGTACTGGAACCGAGTGATCTTTACAGACGAGAGTAAATTTAATATTTTCGGGTCTAATGGACGCTCTACTATATGGAGAAGAAAAAATGAAGAACCGATACCACAAAATTTACGACCTACAATAAAGCACGACGGAGGTTCCGTACATTTGAGGTTGCATGAGTGCAGCTGGTGTTGGCAAATTAGAATTTATTGATGGAATAATGAACCGTCGAGTTTATATTAACATTTTGAAACAGAATCTTTCTGCCAGTTCAGAAAAAATGGGCATTCAAGATGCTTATGCACGATAATGATCCAAAGCATACGGCGTACATTACGAAGATGTCGATATTACATAATACGCCAGCATATATAGAAACTCCATCACAATCTTCTGATATTAACCCCATCGAACACCTATGAGACTACTTGGAACATCACATTAGAAAATATCAAATATTCTGTAAAGAAGATTTAAAAAATGCTCTTAAAGAATGGAATATGATCTCATCCAGCGTAACAGCGAAATTAGTAAATTCAATGCCAAGAAGTGTCGCAGCAATCATAAAATCAAAAGAAAATCCTACTAAATATTAATTAACTGTATATCATATACATATTAAAAGTTGGAAGGAAAGTTTTGTCGCATTTTAAATAAGCATGTAATTTTGCTTGTACATCGAAAACACATGTTGTTAATTAGTCATTGGGATATGGAAATTAACAGGTTACCTGAAAGATGACAACAAGTTGTTACAAATAATGGAAAAAACGGGATTTCAAAGAGGACGAATCGTAGAATAAAGCCATATTTTTAAAAAAATTTTCACACTTGAACCGATGGAAAAATTTGCAGAACAACGATATGTCTAACATATTTTCTAATAATTATTTTATATCATTATTTAAGAAGAATTCACCTAGTGGCAGGAACGTTCCCTATTTCCATGATGTTGTAAACGAGAGCTACCGATAATTTACCTAAAGGAGTTGTGGAGCCCACAGTAACCTTTTTTTTTTTGCCACGTGCAGCAGGGAGTCGTCACCCGCTCGAAATTTATGACCTCTGAGACTCGAAGAAAAAGTATCGTTGAGAAGTCGGTCTCCGATATCGGCTTGCGAAGACTCTCATTTAAACCTGGGTAAATTTTTCTGTCTGATCCGACAAAGACGTCTGTATAACCCGACCTTAACGCATGAATTTCCTAAGACACGTGCACGATCCGCGTGACTCGACTTCCTCGTTCGAAAGATTGAGAAGAATTATAGGTTAGTTATGAAAAACACTACTTGATAAAATTGGATTTAACTATTAGAAGAAAGATAGAAGAAAGAACTATTTATAGATGTTACGTAGAATAAGCTTTTGCCGGAGCTATCGCGTTTAGCGAATCTTCGCCTCTCGACAACTATGCTTAATTATATCTACGGAAACACCGATTGCGCTCCTCGCGACTGCTTACCGGTGAATAACGATCCTTCGCACCGTTTCGGCAAGCTCGGATTCTTGACCCGGATTCCCACTACACGCATCGTTAACCAATTAGATTTAATTTCTTTGTTCGACAGTTCGACGACGCGTCATACATGCTCTCTCTCTTTTTTCTTACTTTCTCTCTCTTACCCTCGCTTTTCTCTCTTCTCCCTTCGCTCGTGCCGGATACGCACCAACGGTCGAGGAGCGGTACAGCCCGCGTAAACAGAAAAGTCCTTGATGACGTTCAGTATACCCGGCTAGGGTGATCCCACAACGGCAAGCGTTGCCATGCATGCCTAGCGATGTTATTATATTTGAACAAACGAACCTTTATTCGCCCGTTGGTACGTTTGCTTATTGTCTACGGCCCGACTGGTGAGTTCGCTTATTCTATTGCTTATTGTTTATGTAAAAGGTGACGGACGGGCGTCATTGTCTCTTTTGTTTTATGTATCTATTTATAATTAACGGAGAGTCGCTTCGCGACTCACGAAATTACATGTCGTGGACGGCGTTGACCCCATGAAGGGTATTTGTTATATTGAATACATTTACCGCGAAATAACTGAATCTATACTTCGTCAAGGGCCACACCGTGGTTGATTAGGGAGATCCCACAACGACAAGTGTTATCAACCTCGGTGCCGCCGACAGATGAAACAAATTCTAATAATTTTGAATATGTCGGGGCCACACTGCGGTCAATTAGGGAGATCCCACAACGACAAGCGTTATTGGCAACAGTGCTGCCGACGAATAAAGCCAAAAGTAATATAAATATTGATAATTGTTCGGAACGTAACAGTTGCAACCCCTTTTCACCCCCTTAGGGGTTGAATTTCGAAGTATTCTTTCTTCTTCCTTGTATACATCATAAAGGAAACCTCTATTCAAAATTTCAGCTGTTTAGGTCCAAGGGTTTAGCCTGGGCGTTGATGAGTCAGTGAGTCATGACTTTCTTTTTATTGTATATAGATTAACTCATAACAAAGATAAAAAGAACCTCAACCTCACACGGACTTAAACCCGAACCGCCTGTATTAAACTGATAAGCTACTGCCATACCTATAGAGACTTCTTAGGTGTTGATGCTACGCTCTGGATTATTAGGTACGTCAACAAATTTAAATCAAAATATCTCAAAAACGAAGGATCATTCTGATGAAATCCAAAAGGGTTCTGTTATACTACTTGAGCGCTATGACCTCTACATACTGTCGGTCCAAAAGGGAGTGCAACACCCTCGCCTTCCCCTTGTAAACCGGAAAACTGCACACAATAAAACTTCAGATGGTCAACCATTGCGTTATAATAACAAAGTGCAAGTAAATAAAGAACGAAAAAATCAATTTCGAATATAATAACAAGTTTTTCGTTGTAGCAACATTTCTGACGTCACTACGGCGATATTTAAATGTTGGTAAATTTTAGTCAATGTTTTGAATTTTTCGGAAAGTAATTTCGTTTTTCGTGTAGAGATGACATTGCTCTATGTATTGTTATTTAACCTTTTTCTAAGTCAGGAAATCATTGTATATCTTTATGGCTGACATTTTGGACGTCATTTTGTATCTTATAGTGTTTTATAACTTCTCAAGCATTTTTTTGTCACGCATCAAATAAGGAAATTCGAAGTGGGCATTTCCATCAAATTTTGCTTTTTTGATACAGAGAGGATATACCATCGAATTACCATTTGTTTCGTTTTCTTCAAAACTTTTTACACGGTGCAAATATCATTTTTAATGAAGCGGTTACAAGTAGTACAACTGAATTTTTTCTAATAAAAACAGGAGTTCTATAAACATGGGATCTCGAAGTTGCCAGAAATATGACAAAAGGTCATAGAACAAAATGGGCTGTACTTCTGAAGACCGGTTACGTCCGATTATCCTGAAGTTTTTTAAATAACTTCATTTTACATAAAAACACATAACGAGAAGGATTTTCGATGATTCGAAAGTTAATTCTCCCATGATTTTGCGAAGCATTCTTTAACGATTACAGGGACTCTCCCTGTAATATTGAAAACGTTTATGCTTTGAAATTTTGAAAACAGGTTCTTTTTAGATAACAACAATATTTAGAAGCATTTTTGGTAACATGAAAGTTAAGATAGAAAATTTTGCGAAAAATTGTTTACCACTGTAATATCACTCTTTGCATTACCGACAGAGCCCAGCCCATTAAATTAATTTGCGATGGCACATACCATAACCGGTGAAACCAATGACTATCACACGAGTTAAAACACGAAACAGACTCGTTTTCATGTTTCGCGCATTAAAAACGCGAGCCTCACCCGATATTATAAAGCAAGGATCAAATTTATTAATTAAGCTTTTAAGTCATCTGTACTTCCGAAAACCGGTCACGTTCGATTTGGCTGGATAAGATAGTCCAATGACTATAGAAGTTTTCAAAATTACAGGAAGTGACACTAAAAGTGACTCCAAAATTTTAACTGTCCGCCATGAACGGTTTTCAGAAGTTGCGCCCAAAACGGTAACTACATCACCGAATAAATAAGTAAATATTGAAAAATCGTCTTTTATTTTCTCTTGGAAAAGCTTGGAATTATTTTCCGAACAACCCAATAATATTATCGTATGTAAATTTCTTGTTAATTAACCAACTATAATAATTCTAGGCCCAACATTGGATATTTGTTGGCAAATTGTCACAGCTTTTTTGTCGTAGGCCTATGTTGGGAATCTGTAGGCAAAAACACGAACTGTATACCAACTAACTCTTCCCAACTGTTAGACACCGTTCTCTTACCACAAATGCTACTAAGGTACTGACGAACGCCAACAAGTAATAGTTTTTCCTATAAGTAAATTCATTTTTTTACAATTTCTATGCATGCAAATATTACATTTGAAGGAAATTATTACACATATTTTTTACTTTGCAGAAGCGGAACGAAATTTGTAAAATCACGTCTAAATAAGATTCAAATAATATTATTTTGTTTCCAAATTATCTTCGGCGAGTATACCTTTGAACTGACTTGTGAAGTGAATGACATTTTTTGTGCAGTGGTATAATGTCTGTATATGTGATATGTAATTTATACATGTAGATAATAAAATATTGACGATTTGCTAAGCTTCTGTCGTTTAAAATAGTCCGAACAACCGAATTCTCTTTGAAAATGGCAACGTTCGAAATGAGGCGAATGACGCGATGGGTTGTCAAACGATAAAACAATGTGTTTAAACGTGTTGTTGGCAAGGAACAATTTCCTTCGTTAGTGTATCTACTTTAAATGACATTTCGTTCATACATTGCTACTGTGCGCAACAATGCTCGTGCTCGAAATAGGTCGAAACCTTCTATTTAGTGTCGGAATGGCCTGCAATATCGTTCCATGGAAACGCAAAACACAATGTTCTCGTTTAGGCGGTGGGCGAATTGAAAGGATAACTGGAAAAATTGGGTGTTTCGTTTATACAAATTTTTGACCCATAAAAGAATGTGTTTTCAAAATTCTGCCAAAAAGTTTATATTGAGCAAAAAACTATTCCTCATCATTTTTATACCAAAAGTTTTCTTCGAATTTATAACGCATCATTAGTATTTTCAATATTACATTAATCATACATCAATATTACTTCGATTACAATAAGTTTCCAATAAGTACATTAACAAATAGTGCCAAATAAAAATTGTTCTATTCATGTGATTTACTTTTTGTGTCGTTAAAGATTAATGTTTACCCAATATCGTAAAATTTCGCTGTTTATTTAATATTTGACTCGTCCCCATAATATTCCTTAATCTTTTAAGTAAATCATACCATTATTAATGATTTTACGGTGCATTTTTGCGCTATTAATTGTTATAATGCAATTGTAAGTGAATTTCGTGTGTTTTGTTATCTGAAATCTCCCACTTTTGTCGAAAAAATTCTCTTTAGCTATAAAGAAAAGCATTTGAAGAGTTGTAATCGTTTTCAATTGTGTTCCAGATTGGAAAGGTGCAAAAGCTTTTATACTACGTAGCAGCGATGAAATACTATTGCTGCACAGTCCTGCAACAAAAAGAATAAAAATGGAACGTGCAGTACTGAATATTGTCGCTATCCTTTACGTGAAATATTAGATACTTGTTTTAAACCGTTTTGCATTACGAATTTGACAAAGTAATATTTCACTGGAGACACCGAATGCTATAGTTTGAAAACTCATTTATAGTGTTTATTTATTATATAGAATGATAGTTATCCTAAGATTATGTTACTCGAATTTTTACTAATGATAATGTTTTCCTAAATTAAAAATTTGGTAAGAAAAGGTAAAAAAGCGGTAGAAAAGCTGTACTATTTTATTGCATTATTTTAAAAGAAATTATGTATTCACGTTACCTACATTATTTACATTCAGAAACCGTATTTGAATGCTAGGTCAACTAACTGTATTGTCAACTACAAATAATCTACTACTACGTTTTTTCCACTGGTTTATCTTGACGGTCTTTATAAAACTGCAATTTTTGTATCAGTAATTTTATCAAAATAAAATCTTCATTATCATCTTTCATAAAACGTTTCATATTGCCCTTCAGAGTATTTACAAATGAATGCGGTTAACCAATTTGATAACAGTTTGTGGAGTGTTTGAACGGGTTGTTATTCAAATGAAAGAGTTAGTGTTAGAAGGAACATTTACGATTTCATCGTATAACTTTGAACCCAGTGACATCGCAAAACACCATTTAAACATGCAATAATGACCAAGAGCAGCTCATATGAAAGGTTTATCATTATGCTCCCACGACGGCAATTTATATTCGTTCTATTTTAGACAGATACATAACTGGTCCTTCAAGGCTTACATCTAGATAGATCTAAGTTCGGTAAGGTAGTTTGGGTCTGGAAAACAAGATAATGCGTAACATATTTTAAAAATTTTCGATACAGACCCATATGAAAAAGTTGTAAAATACAACTTTTAGTGTTTTCTTTGCAATTCCGACCAATTGCAATTTTTTCAAATATTTTTATCACGTCATGTAGTAAATTAATTGTTCTAACTCCTAGTAAAAATCCAAGTCGTAGGGTCCAATATCAACAAAATTATCGTCTGTTTAACACTATCCTAACATTTATGTGAGTCACTGAACCCGTATATATACTTGCTTACAACTGCCGCACTTCCGATTTCATAGCAAAATGCATATTATAAGGACATATCAATTCTAAACGTTATTACAGTCCAATAAAAGACTGATTGTTTTAAAACAATGAAACAAATAATTGTGTCATATGATTGTTTGTTTGATAGACAAATAAAAAGTAAGTTTATGTACATACGTGCAATACATCCACCTCTGATCTAAATTAATCTTGCACTTCACAATTTTTTTGCTTGAGTTACTTGTCTGCCATTTCGGCTCAACTGTACTTTAGAGGACCAAAAATTTTCAAGTGTTGTGTATGTGATGCTACACATTTTGACGAGAAAATGATAGACGTGTAAGTTTTAGTACACGGAATTCAAGTTTTGGTTACCGCTGTTCACTGGTTGAAAAGTTATACACGTGTAAACATGAGCAATTTTAAGAGTTTTTGACAGGCTAGAGCGTCGCCAAGAGAAGGCTTAAAAGTGCTCAACTTTACACGCGTATAACTTCTGAACCAGTGAACTCCTGGCAATAAGATTTTCATTTTCGGTGTTTTCTCGTCGAAATCTATAGGACTGCATTAAAAAAGTTAAAAAAAAATTGGTCCTCCAAAGTACAGTTTAACCGCCATTTCATTTGCCCTTATTAGAACTTATATTACCCGAAGGATTAAAAATATTTAGTAAACAAATATTGAAGCCACAATTTACTGATCACTGCAGACCATTCTTCGGGAATGGTTTGCAAAATATCGTAATAACTGTTGATCGATATTAACTTTGAAAATTTTCGTTGCATATATATGTATACCCAGAGCTTTCCATCTGAAACGTTGCATAATGATTGGAAGTATATAAATACTGTGACCTTCCCAAAGCAAAAGTACAGTCATTGGCTGAGAGCCGTTGTTAATACCGCTACGGGTCAATATTGGTGTTAGTTAAATTTGGTTTCGGTGAAATTTTGTCGGTTGAAACAATGTTGGTGAAACCTGTGTCCGCAATTTCAATGTACGAGCAGATTGTACAGCCTACTACAAGCACGGTTGGGTTTATTAGGGCAAATATTCGTGATGTAAATAGCGAATCGTATGAGACGAGACATCAATCACAACATACTCTTCATTTGAATCAATCGTATCATTGATTTGTCGAGTTTCGTGTCCCACTAAGTGTAGATTTTGTCATTAAAACTCCTCGACTATTTGATTAACAATCTCGGTCGCTATTTGTACCAGTCAACTGACATGTGTACAAAAGAGTTTAAATAATCAAAACCTCGTGTTGAATGTTAGTAAACATTCCTACACTCTTCCCGAAGATGGAACTTCACATACTGATTTTAACTCACATCCTAAATTTTGTTATCTCTACACTGGTTCGAGACAGTATTTAAAAAATTATGTATCAATAATAGAAATGCACATGGTGTTACAGAATAATGTTCAACGGACCTTGTACTATCTATAGTCGGGGGCAAAATTAAGTGGACACCCTTGAATAGTTAATAACTTTTTAAAATTTTGATGAAACGAGTTGAGTTTTTTTGAGATGATAGAAGATGTTATGTTTACTAGTTAATGTATGAAAAAGTAATTATAAATTACCATGGGCCGAAATAGAAGAAAAAAAAGTAAAGGTAATGATTTTTATCTTTTTTATCAATTGCGGTAAAACTTTATGCATAGATATAACTTACATAGATAAAAAAAAGGCATGTTTTAAATTTTTATTATGGACACAGAGAAAAAAGTTAAAAATGGTGACTTACACACTTATCCTCCACATTTCGAGCAATAGCAATATCAGAAAATATTTTTCACATATTACCTAGTAAACTAATCCTTCTAACATCTCAACAAAAAACTGAAGTCGTTTGGATCAATTTTAAAACAGTTATTAGTCTTTAAAGGGTAACCACTTAATCTTGCCCTCGACTGTACATATGTGTATCATCCTCAAAATCTGACCTAACTATACTAGCCCTAATGATTCCCAAACCTCGTATTTCAAGGACATCCAATTTATGATACTTCCTTGATAATAACTACCAAATTAACTGATAATAACGTAAACGGTGTAAATAAAATAAGTTCCATATTATTTGCCACAATATGAAGATAGTATATAAAAGACACTATAGACACTATATCCACTACATAAGAAAGCTATATTAAAAAATGTTTCTTCGATTTAAGATAAAGTTGAGTTACCATTTTAGAAATCCTAACCTTTGTTACATTGAAGATGCTAGTGCAAAAATTTATTTTTGAATCTCAATAAATAATTCTGTCACAATTTTATGGGAGACGTAGTAGCAGCCAACGTGTTAAAAAAAGATTATGCAGTTAGTCAACAAAGTCTCCGTAAATACTTCAAAAACGGAATGACTTTTTTCAAATGAGTTCAAACGATTTGAGCTTTTTCGAGACTGTAGAGATAATACTGAAAATTGTTTTTTACAACTTTTATAAATGGGACTATATTGGAAATTTAAAAAATACGCTTTGTAGATCAGTGTCAATTATGTACATTCTAAAAATTTCATCGGAATCGGTTGATGCGTCAAAAAGGACAGGCACCGAAAGATGTAAGAATCCTTAGATTTATTAGTTAGTGAAAAAATACAATTACATATGAAACATTTGTAATTCATTGCAACGTTAACCGATTTTTATGAGATTTTCAGAATGGATATAATTGATACACATCTATAAAATGTATTTTTTAAATTTTCATTATTGATTCGTATGGAAAACTGTAAAAATTAATATTTACTATGTTTATCGCAATTCCTGTCAATTACAGATTTTTTGATATTTTCTTTACACGTCATTTAGTAAACTAATTCTTCTAAATTCTTGAAAAAAACTCAAATCATGTCGTAGACTTTTAAAAAAGTTACATCATTTTAGAGGACATATGGACCCTTTTGGACAGACTGTACATAGCATCAGTATTCGTTGTACAGCTAGTCACACCACTCGATTCTCTACTGTAACAGCTAAGTAAGTAAAAATTGCACTGAATGAGCATCACATTGAATGGGCGGGGATCAGCTAGCAGCTGAAACATTTCCCCGATCGTCTGTCTTCTTGGTGTGGTCCTGAAGAGTCTACCCTTCTAATGTTAGCTGCGCTTTGCTGATCCAATACTTCAACGCGAAGCAGAAGTAGTTTCTTCAAGTAGACTTAAATATATACGAAGCAAGTGTGTAATGTTTATAAATACCTGGAACATGAATCGTTATTTCAAAATCATTTCAACATCGTTATTACAAAGTTACATACACGTGGAATCATTTGTATATTACGAATACATTTATAAAACTTTAATGACTTCTGTCTTAACAATTTCTACTTTAAATTCTAATGATTTTTGATAATGTCGTTCTGATGTTGTATTAATATTATAGACGTAACGATCATCTTTTGTAGGTTTCATAACCCCAATAGACCGTAGCTGTAGTTCTGCGAGTGACGGCTTACCATTCAAAAATTTCCTTATCACTTAGTGACAACGTCATTGACACCGTTAAGTATACAACGGATGAGCCACCTAAGATTAAAATAAATTTCTGCTGTATAATATACTATACGAATACAGTTGGGGGCAAAATTAAGTGGACACCCTTTAAAATCTAGTAACGTGTTTAAAATTGGACCAAACGATTTGATTTTGCGTAGACGTCAGAAGGATTAGTTTACTAGGTAATGTGTAAACAAATGCTCTTGCTCGGAATTTCAGAGAAAAATGAAAGATAATGATTTCTAACTTTTTATCTGTGCCTATAATGAAACTATGTAATATGCTTTTTATGAATTAACTAAGTTATATAAGTGCATAAAGTTTCATCGAAATCGGTTAATACATAAAAAAAGGGTTAGACATTAAAAGATGTAAGACAGTCGGAATTTTGGGCTTACGATTGTTCCAATAAATCTTAGTTTATCACAATTTTTGCCATTTTTAATTATCGATAGCTCATAGTAACCTTAATCGACTTTGAGGAATCTTATGCAAGTGTAGAACTTACAATTAGATCTAGAAAAGTCGTATTTTAAATTTTCATTATAGACACAGATAAAAAAGTTAAACATCGTGATCATTGCGACCTAGGTTACCATATGCGCGTCCCGCCAGGACCCTTACCCTTCCGCCCCTCGCCTAGCTGCGCTGCTAAGCCGGCCATCGCTTCCCCCACTCTTCCGCCTGTGGAACCGGGTAGGGAATATAACGGATGTCTTTTTGGGACACCCGTTAGCATGCTCCAAGCGGTACGCATTAGCGTTCGTGGGAAGAGTTGGGGAACCGAATGCCGGCTTAGCTGCGCAGCTAGGCTAATGATAATTTTTAATGAATATTTTGTATACATTGCCTATTAAACTAATTCTTCTAATATACCACAAAAACTCAATAACCAATAACTCACGAAAACTTTGGGACCGAAATGTTAATTACTAGACTCCGGATGTTTATGCAAATGTATGTTTTTATAAAGAACAGATAAAGCAGTGGGATCAAGGCACAAACATTTTTTTCGTGATTAGAAGGTGCTAAAAAGACATTTTTTATTTTGCATTTTTTCATAATGCACACGCTTTGCATGTTTGTCTTTCAAAACATATGCAACATATTTATGTACATGTTATTTATCCTGTTTGTGCACACTCCATGCTCATGTAGAATATCTATGTTAAAATAATTTAATGTATCATCCATATGTAAATCCATTCCACATAACAGCCATAAGAGCATACTACCGAGAGTGTATACATGTGATTTATACTAATTTTAGACTACAATAAAGTATGTTTTCACAATTTTGAATCATTTATTGGGCATTACACATTTCATTTAAAATTCAGTCAACATTTCGGATTCGAGTGGTAAATTTAGACTAGTTCCATGCTATTGAAAATTGTGAGAATTTATTAATGTGTTTTTGAGTACTTAAAAAATGTCAGAAGTTCGAAAGAGTAGAACACCATTAACGAAAAGTTGGATCGATGGCGATACCAATTTCGTTAGTGATAAAGATAATGAAAAAAGTATTTATTGTGAAATCTGCAATGAAAATGTGAAATGCATCAATATCAAATATTTCGAATACATTTCCATATTTTTCGTACATGTTTGCTTAATTTTCTTTCATATTTTTCTTGCATATTTGCATATTTTTCGTGCATAAATGTCATATGCTTCTTGCATAATCATCGTGCATAAACGTCCGGAGTTTATTAATTACATACATCATGTACAGACACCATATGTTGATCTCATGTCGTTAGCGTCAAACGTAAAAGAGGATACTAACGGATCATAAAACTTTCGTATTTTTACTTATTTTTTTAGGAAACTGTGCAGTGCTAAATTAAATATTTACATATAAAATGTAATATAGAACGAACCTCAATTTCAAAAAGATAAATGATGTATTACTAGTACCATTTCACTATATTCAAGCTAAAATGTTTCTTAAAGTAATGAATTTTGGTCTAAAACAGGTAGCTTAATATGATGATCTGAATCGCTTAGTGCATTACAAGTTATTGAAGTCTTGGATGGTTTGATTTTCAATACCATTTACCATAATGTTCTTAGTAATTATGCTGCAGTATATTTCGGTAGTAAAACAATCGGGAGTAAATAAGTTATCCATTTACAATGTTTTTCATAACTTTAACAGACTCCAAGATATTCAAATATGTATTTCAGCCCTAACTTCGAAAGCTGATTTCCTCCTTCAATATTGACGATGCTCGATAAAAAAGTACATGTCAAATATTTTTGTAAGAACTACACTACAGCAAAGTTACATAAAAACCGGAGAATGTCACTTTGGCGTGTTCTCTCGTAAAGTATACAATTTACCGATGTCTGTAGACGTCTCCCAAAAACACTATAAACAGAAACACATAATTCACAGTTTCAGGACTTCAACTGCTTAACAAGTAACCACAAAAATTCCATAAAATTGTAGTTATTTATATGATTAAAAAAAGCTAAAATTTACTTTTCCACCTACAGAATACCAAAAAGTATTTGAACATGAAATTTACGGTACGTAACCTATTGTAATTTCGTAAGAAACAATCGCTCAGCAATAAACTTGGGCTCATTTTAAAGCTTAAAGATTTTACTTTTGTGCATCATTATTCATTTTCTTCTAAGATATTTTCACATGATGTAGCGGGTGGAAAACTGAAGACCCATTTTTCATTAAAAAATTATATGGAATGAAACCTCTGTAAAACCATTAAAAAAATATTTTCATGATTGAATCTTCCACAGATTTGAAGATTAAAGCCTTCCCTTTGAAATGACATCCTCAAAATTGAAATACGATTTTTTGTTCTTAATCGTTTCTAACTCGTGAACCAATTAACCGATGTCGATGAAATTTCCGGCATGTACAGTAGACTCCTGTATCCAGTATTTCATCGATAATCACCGCCACCACGAGTCCGGGCGGCGACGATTAAAGTTCAGATAATACTATCCTTTGACTTGTGCCGAACGTAAAAAAGGACAGCGAATCTCGAGAGGCCTCGGTCGCCAAGAAGTGTAACATAATACGGGTCGAGTATGTCGGTGTGAAAACAACAATTAACACAGTGACAAAACTTCTTTATTTTTTATTATTTTTTTATGAAACTTTCACCAACATATTCGTGGCATTTTTCTAATGAAAATGATACCAAATAAGATATAATTCCGATGGTATTTACTTGAGTAATGGATGATGAAAGTTTCGGAGAATTATTGTAAATATGATTCGAATTATATCGTGTTTGGTATTATTTTAATCAGAAAAAAAGACACAAATATATTGGAGGAAGTCTCATAAAAAAATAAGTAATAATAAAAAAGATTTTTTTATTGGCATTACACTGTGAAGACGCGTGAGCCTTTGAACTACGCCGGCGCGGCGACCGCGACTCTTCATGTCTCTTTCTTTCCTATGTGCTGTCCTTCCTTGCAAGTAAATACCATCTGAATTATATTTTATTTGGTATCATTTTCATTAGAAAAATGCCACGAATATGTTGGTGAAAGTTCGATCAAAAAATAATAAAAAATAAAGAAGTTTTGTCATTGGATTTATAGTGGTCTCACCGATATATTCGGCCCGTATTATGTTACAGTTCTCGTCGACCGAGGCCTCTCGAGCTTCACGGGCCCTCACTGGGTATACCCCGCGGAAGGACTGATTGTTTTGCGACGATTATTGTTCAGAATTTCACGACAATTAATGTTGATATACTGTAACACGGTTAATATGTTACACGCTATATATGAATACACTGTAAATGATTATTTGTATACCAACGTTTATTTTCCGTCCGAAATGATGACGTTTTTCCATTCTTCATTTCAGGACATGTACCTCTTTGCAAAACCGAGTCGTGTTACTTAATGATCACGCATTGAGGCTTTTCTAGTCCATGGAAATCGTTAACTTTTTCGTAAAATTTACTAAACATTCCTGTTAGGTACGGACAGATCTGATTGCGCTTGTACTTGTCATGCTGTTGCATTTTAATATGCTGCTCCAAGTAAAATTAATGAATTTTGCCTTCAATTAAGCTTCTTATTTCCGTCTTTTGAATTATTTTTACCATACAAATCACCCAATCTGACAAAAGTATTGACTACATGATGAGACCTACTTATTTATAAGACAATTTCTCTATTAGAAAGATCTGCATGTTTCTAAACCATTATGTTAATCTGGTCCATCTTATTTAACAATTCATCTCCTGGCATTTTGAAGAAACTTGAAATAACTTAAAAGTATATATTATTTTATATTAACTAAAAATAAAATATTTACAGGTTATTTAATACTTACAAAAAACTCTATCAAACCTACAGAAACATATCGGCTGGAACTACAGTTATTTCGCTGGCGTTCGCGATGTATTATTAGCAATTATTGAAATAATCAAAATTGTACGCAACTATTACAAATATTAATGAAGAAAACAACTGTAATCAGGGTAATAAAACACATCTAACTGTCCCAGTCGGTAACTACAAATTCAATCGATATAAATGAAAAACACATGAACTTTTTAGTGGAACTATTACAATTTCGCTGACTGCAGCTTACACATTCGAAACTTTAATAAAAAAAAGTAAAAGAACTTTCGATATCTTTTAACCAAATAGGAGAATGCTTGCATGAAAAGTAGACTACCACTACTTAACTTAGCCATATCAATTGAGCCAATATTGCAACGCGTAGTTAGGATATGCACGCTGCCGGCGATAGTAAGATGGTTGGGCTAGTCTCGTCCGTGGCAAGCAGTTTTGCAGGAGCTGTACGAACAGCGCAGGTTAGAACGACATGTAATAGATCAACCAGTGGCCCAGTACACGGCTACTTCCGGACGAACAACCAACCGCACTGGAGTCTCGCTATACGCAGAACCTGAAAGTAACCCTTCCCGGCTTCCGGGTGCAGTACGGCTTGCCCGGCCACGAGGCACCCATTATTGCCCGCTCGACGACGCCCGTGCGACCACACGCGATTTATCGCCACGTGTGTTTTATTGGTTTCCCCGTTGGTTGCTGGCATTGACGGCCATTTGGTTTCGAGCCATCATGCCAGATAACACCATAGGGATGAAAACATATCCTCCTGCCATCTACTTATTCCTGTTTCTTATTGGACTTGACGCTTAACCCTCGAATGGCGGACGCTTTTCACGATTTCACAGCAGCCATGGCTAAATCAAATTTTTATTCACGAATTTTATTTTACACATTTTTTAACCTACTTGGTTGAGGTCAACGTTAATCTCCTTATTAGATCTAATACTAATAACTACACTGCGGATTTTTATGCAGAATACAAATTTTTTACCGGAACTGCAACAAACTGGAGTGAAACAAAAATTGAGTAGGTTGAAAATAATATAATAGCATCTTTACATACTTCTAATGTATTCACTGTTTAAAATGACACGTACTCATTTTTATCATAAAAGCATAATATCCGCAGTCTACGAATAATTAATTATTTGAATTGGCTACTACAAAAATAGAAATTAGATAAAACGTATGAGATATCATTAATGGATGCATCATCGTCGACCAAAGTGTCGCCAACTCCGTAATTGTTTCAGTATTTATTCATTTATTCATTTATTAATGCTTTAAACCAGATGGTTTATTTAGCGAATACAATACTTGTATGTAGCTTCGTTATTACATAGTTTCTAAATTCTTTAAAATCTCTATCTAGAAAATTATAAATTACGGTATTGTCGCGATGAAAGCAGTGACCTCGGATCCGAAACATTTCACTCATCAAGGCAGACACGATTCCTCGAGATACCTTTACCTTTTGCTGGCAACGTGGTGCCAAATGACTAAGACATTCGGCATCAATGTGTCGGGACAGGTATACAAATTGGTAAGCCAATACCAATGCAATAACAAAATTGTTTTTGTTTTTTATTACTTTTTCATGAAACTCTTACCAACACATTCGTGACATTTTCTCTGATTAAATTCACATCAAACACGATATAATTGAGATTATAATCACTTTTTTAATTGACGATAGGTATTAGGTATACCCCCCAGTAATGGGAATAATTTTATTGCACTTATCGTGTACTGGCTTGTAGCTTTTATCGCGACAGTATTGTATTTTGAGGCCTTCTATATCAGGATGGCGTTAGTCATTTAAGGCTAGTAGTCAACCATCTTAAGCGTCCTTATTGTTAATATACTATTTTTTAAATGTTTTATAATATGGGGATACAAGGCTCCACATTAGGAGTGAGGAATACGCTGATCGGTATGCTCATTCAGATGTATAATAATTTATTAGTAGATATTTATTTTTCAGCAATTTGTTTTCGGGAAGACTGACTATTGAGTAAGGGCTGAAATGAGGCATATCTACCCTAAATCAATTGTGGACGTTCATTTAATTTGATTCATTCGATGTAGTTACTTACATCTTGAATCAGAAGTGATCAAAGGAACCAGTTGCATTTAGAATAATTTCTGAATCTGTCAGCAGTTACAGATAAGCAAATAACAATTATAACTATCTTATTTTATAAATTGTATTGATATTGTATTGTAGACAAGTTATTCTTATGTTTTCTTATTCAATTTATTAAAATCTAATAAAAGGATTATTTTTAACTAATATATTTTTCAGACGCTTTTTTGCCCTTGAAAAAGATCCACACATGGATTGAAACGTTGGGAATTTAAATTAAAGGCAAATTTGTTGAACATTTCAAATAGATCGAACCTAGCGCCGATATCAAATTATTTAGATATATCTCATAATACGATCGATAGAAATTATAATTATAAAAGGATGTTCATGTGTTTTTTGTTACAAAAATTGCGAATACAATGATACTAATACTATTGCAGGTATTATAAATCAAATTTAATTTACTGTTTGATCGTATGGTAATGATTAGTGGATTAAGACTTAATATCACCATTCGAAAAAATAAGTTCATGTATGTAAATTCGTACGAACCATGGTCTTACACACCAGGTGATGTCAACAACTTGCTAAGTGTGTCAAAAATAGAATAGACATGATTTTAGTATGTTTATACCTATTACCTCCTTGAAGTAATGATTACACAATATCTCGAAATGGAGCTAACGTTGCTCACTGTCGACATTCGCGATACCTCTTTTTTAAATTTACAGCTACCAAAATGTCAGAGGAATTCTATTAAATTCGCCATAAGGAATACTTTAGAGGGGATTCTGCACGTCTAACTAGTTTAAGCGAACCGTCACGCGTTGGAACTTTATTCACAGTCCATGGAGTTGCTTCTCACGGGGATTAAATTAATTAAAGTTTATTTAACGGAACAGAAGATTGTAATTTAACGCTGAATTTGATCGAAAATATGTGTCCACGTCCTCTGTAGCGTCAAATTTATGTTAATCACCCACAAATATTTTTACGAGCAGAAACTTCTTCTCCTGTCAATGTGTAGGCTTCAATAGAATACTACTACGTAAACAAAACTACATTTTCATCACGTTCCGCAGAAGAAAATTGCATCTGCAAGTGTACGTGACGCTAATGCTTTCAGTTACATCTTAAGGAATATACTGTTCTACTTCGTAAGGAAAGAATGTGTCAGAAACATTTGTGTACTTATTTATCAAAAATTTCAATTATGTGAAATGTACAGTATCACGTCTGTCGTAACACTTTACTCTTAACTATGTTTGACCGCAGTCCAGAACTATGAAAGTGCTAGTAACTGTCTGGAGATGCCAGCAATTTCTTCTCTTTTATCTCACAATCAGTGACAACAAAGCTGACAGAAACATTGAAACTATAAAATATATTTCGGATAAACTTCCGAATAGACCATACCTCCGATGATTTTTATACTCTGGATTCTTACGTATTTTGACGTAATGAATACGAATATTATAGTGAAAATTGACGCAAATGTTATTTTCATAGCGGAAACCACGAAACAAACATAAAAATCATAGTTTTTTCCATTTATTTCCGTAAATAATGATAATGTTGAAAAATACATCAAATAAAAGTTATTGGTCTCATCGAACTACACATTTTATATCTAATTAATTTTTGGCATAAAGTCAATAGTTTTTGAGAAAAACGATATTAAATGTACAAAACTCCATATAGTACATCCAACACAAATCAAGTTTTATTGTTAATTTCATTAGTTAATACTAGAAAGGGATACAGCAAAGCTCCTCCCTCACCGACGTGTTTTCTGTATCATTGGATTTTTAACTTTCCACGCATAGCGAGATCCACCCTCTGCCGGAAGCTTCATCCCCAAAAGGAATAACCTAATCTTATCTAACCTAAACATAAAACTAAACATAAATCTAAACTTAAGTTAAACGACTGTACGTGGAAGAAATGAAACAACCTCATATAAACTAAAAAATAAACTTGTTTGTTCTAAAAGTACCTAACCTATACCTAAACTTAACCTTCTAAAATAAACTTCGGCACCACCACTTGCAATGTGTGTGTGTTCTATTCTACATTGAAATCGAGAGTGGCTCCGTATAAGTCATTAATTACCTATCATTTTTCCCAGAAAGTATTATCTTTATGACAAAAATCAATACGACATAAAATGTATATTTTGATGAGGTCTACAACTTTTATCTGAAGTATTCCTCAAAATTCCCATTATTTATGGAAATAAATGAAAAAACTATGATTTTTATGGTTTTTTCGTGGTTTCCGCTATGAAAATACCATTTGCGCCAATTTTCACTATCATATTCGTAATCAGCACGTCAAAATACGTAAGAATCCAGAGTATAAAAAAAATCGGAGGTATGGTCTTTTCAAAAGTACACCCATACCTCCTAATACGGACATTATGTTCTTTAAAATTCCCATGTAATTGCAAGCAATTCGTTTTATACAATCTTAACTACTAGTGGTGTTTGAGAATCCGAAAATATCGAGTCGGGACGAGACGAGACTGTTTTTCGAGATCGGGCGAGTTCTCGAAAATTTCGGAATTCTCGATTATGTCGAGATTTTCGAAAGTTTCGGGATTCTCGATTATGTCGAGATTCTCGAAAGTTTCAGGATTCTCGATCATTTTAGGATGTTCAGTACGCGCTTCATGAAAAAACTATGATTTTTATGATTTTTTCGTGGTTTCCGCTATGAAAATACCATCTGCGCCAATTTTCACTATCACATTCGTAATCAGCACGTTAAAATACGTAAGAATCCAGAGTCTAAAAAAAATTGGAGGTATGGTCTTTTCGGAAGTAGACCCTATTTTTCTCCTATCCAAAACTATTGGATATGAAATGCAAATTGTATTCTTCAAACAAAGTAATTTTACGAATGCGTATAAACCTTTTTGCACAGATATTCTACAACACTTATACATAATGAAAATGCAAAAAGTCGATTGACTATAAATGATAAACAAGAATAACCCCTTAACCTTCCAGTGGGATATACTGATTCCTCAGACTAAGAAGTACCATACTGGGATCTTCCTAAACATTTAATTAAAATTTATTAAAACACTTTTAGGTGTATAGTTTAAGATTATAAAACCCAAATTTTTAAAAGAAGATACATAACTTTCATATTTCAATTGTCTTGCAATGCTGATACAGAAATCAGCGCATAGTAAATTTTACCGGGGTCCTGAGAGACACCAGAATACCATCACAGGGTTAACTGATATATTTGACGATAGCTGCTTCAAGGTTTAGAATATTGGAGCACTTGCAAATCCGATAATAAGTTTATGAATCAATGATAACGCAGTTAGAGGTAATGATTAATGCGCCGTTGAACGTTCGAGTTTCGGCAATTACTCGCCCAGTGTGACAAATATTCGCTAGGATATATTGATGCCCTGGACGATTCATCATGTCACGCTGGTAGAAATCGTTCGAACGCTTCCTTAATTTCGATATTACCCTCGGCCGGATAATCCGCTGGAATTTCGCAATAAATAATTTCACGGAAAGTAGACTCCTCTGACCTGAATTATCTCTTGAAGCAGTCGTTAAAACCGAACCAACTTTCCTTGAAATCTCTGCAGGAAGCTTTGCCGTCGATGAACCGCTTGCTGACAAGGAATACAAATGGAAAAAACGTGCTACCTTCTCAAGATACGATCGATAAAAGATTCATCGGCTGTAGTTCACCAGAAAATATTTTTCCTTCTCTAGTACGCTTACCCGAAGCAATGAAACGTTTGTGCAAATTACGGAAGCTTAGCATTGAATGGAAATTCCTATTGAATTTTATAATGGCATAGTAATGGTGGTCCAAAGAGGGAACAAGAATAACGATTTGTGTACTTTAAAGATTACTTCTTCTGAAATGTTATTTTTAAAAGACAGTTAATTATTACAGTAATTTTTCCTTAGTTGCTATAATTATTTTTCATACTATTTTTTAGTTATAGTAAGAAATGTGAAGTAATTTCATTAAGTAAAACTTGAGATAGCTCACGACTACTCTTTTTTTTGTCAGAAATTTTATACGCATGCATACATGTATAGAAAGTTCATTAGGAAATATAAATTTCCAGATTCCAAAAACTGAATTTTAAAGGTTATGGTGGAGATATGCTAAGAAAAATGGATTTTTAAAAAAATTTTTTACACAGCATTCTAAATATAGCAAAAACATGTCATTTTTATTTGTAATATTTATATCTGAGACGATTTATAGACGATATTTAGAATATCATAAATGTAAAGAAAAATGAGAAATAACAATCAAATATGAAAACTAACAATAAGGAATGCTCTAATGTACGCGTGTTAAACAAACCTTCAAAATCGATTTTGTCCGAAATGACAGACCGTATGGAAATATTTTATTTAACATGTTTTCTTTATTTTTCCGTACAATTCTGATCTTTTTTGGTTATATCATAAATTGTATATTATATTGTATGTAACATGAGAAAGGATGATATTATTTGCACCGTACACAGGCCATAGCTATTAAACACATTTCGTATATTTTAATATTTTACTACCGACTCACTTGATTCATGTTCAACATTAGCAAAAATTGAAAGAACTTTCGTTACTTTTTACTTTGTGGAGTTACTTAATAGATTTGAGAAAGGGACGGATTATTCACTCATTTTTAACTTAATTTTTCTCTGCAGTTGTTAATAAAATACACACACACAAACAAAAACGCACAAGCACACACACTGCAGCAGTAATGTGAAAACATAGAAGGCATTGTATTGGTTTGGTAAATCCGCATCAACATTCCCCCTTTTCTTCTTTCTCCGTTTATTCATTTCTATTCCCCTCCCATTTCATCCTTTTCTCTTTCTTCCGTTTCCTTCCTACCATTCTCCCATTAGGCAACCTGCTAATTGCCGTCCCTTATTCTTCCACAATTACGCTCAGGCCCCCTTCGCAAAAGGTACTGACGTTTACAAATACGCTCTAAAATATTTCACGACTAACAATTGCTTGCGCCGGAAATAGCTTGTTTCCACTGCAGAGTGTAGGTCCAGATCTTAACGTTGCATGGAGTGGGAAGGAAGTAACTGCTCGAGAATAATTTAAAACTGTGCAAACATTACAGGCTCATTTCAACAAATGATTGCGAAAACGATTTTTCAAGAACATGCGGTTACTTCTACACAGAAATAAAATAAATAAGCATCTGTTTTTGTTGCATCCAAGAACGAAATATATGCCTAATGTGGGTAACTATTTGGAATATAGTGTACTGGATGATTTCAATAGTCTGGAAAGATGTCAAAGTCATCAATCGAACTCCGTCTTTTCTCAATGACCAAATTTGTTCTGTAGGACAAAGGGGAAGGGTGTAGGCCCTCCTCCTGTACCCCCGCCCCCCGTAACCTAGATCTAACGAAAATTCGTTTGCAAACCTGTACAAACCTAACCATCCGTGATAGCAAAAACTGAAATAGTAGAAAACTAGTAGAGTTTGCTGGCAGATTGGTAGCAGAGGCAGGCGGCAGACGTTGACCAATATCTGCCATCAAATACCGTAACTGCATCTAGCATTTCATTATTGCTTTTAGGGGAAATAATGTAAATTAATGAAAATTTGTATTATACAAATTATGATTCGTATAAATACTAGACGACGTAACAGTCTTTGGTAGCAGATTTTGATCAATGTCTGACGCCAATACGATGGCTGCGTGTGCTAGCAGATTCTGCCGCCAATCTGCCGGCAGATTGCCTACTGGATAGAAACGAGGCTCCTCACCGATTTTGTTGGGTTTCGAATATGTTATTTCCGGCGTGATTATGAACAATTTTGCGCGATACATGTTACCGTCGTTCGACCTTAGTTTTTGAGATATTTAGGTTATGGGTTAGGTTTCCTTGGGAAGGGGTGCAGAGGACGGGACGTAGCCCCCACCCCGCCCTGAAGCACAAGCTTTAAAAGCTTTAGAAAGGCAGAATTTGCTATACTGGATGTCCGTAGTTTTAACGTATACAAAAAGCTGCGTAACACGTATAGAACAAGCAGTTCAGAATTTTGCCACCGACAACATATTTCAAGATCATTGAAATCCGTGAAGACTATCCTATTCCAATTAATTATCCTAATGTGGAAAACTACAATACTAGACAATTCTGATATTACATCAGCTGATTCTGAATGCAATTGGTTACGTTTGTTATTTCATTCTGCAAGTTCTGAAAAATGTTTACAAAATTGTGCAGTTCAGTCACATATCCTTTAATTGATGCAATTATGTGCTATATGTGTAACAAAGAATAGAAACTTGGTATGCTGCAAAATTACGAAGGGAATTGGTTTATAAAGTTTCACTCTCCAGATTTCTTATGCTCCAAAACCATAATTTTAACATATGTGTCTCTTCGAATTAAATAATGCTTTTCTTTAATATTTTCTTGAATATCACCAAGTATGTAAAATATTCCAGGTGATAACATACGTTACATTGTCAACTCAGTACAAATTTGCTATTTACATACGTACTTATACGTATCTGAAGTTTTGTATTACAAGAAATTTTCGAAGTTCTATATCTCAGACGGGTTTCATTCCGTTTGGGCATACCACATAACTTAAATATCAAAGCCCTATTGTTAATTCAGAACATCTCCTCAAAGGGTCCACAGTCTAGCAATTGCTGATGGTATGTTAACTCGAATTCAACAATCCACGAAGTTACCCTTTGAAGCATATATTCTTACTCAAGAATGCCATTTTCGATCTCTCCATGTCTGGGAACAATCAAATATTGATCTGTAATTGGAGCAAAGGTTTCTAAAACAATCGTCGTTGTACAAATACTTCTGTGGTCCACTGCGATAGTCCTACAAACAAATCAAGCGCTATTTCGATGCATTCTATTTACAATCTTATGAGAGATTGCATCGCATAGTGGGCAAAAACCGTAAAAGGTGGACGAAATTAACGTCTCTGTTAATTATAATTATAAACTATTAATTACACACAGAACAGTTTTGTGAGTTAATTTGGTCGCAGAATCTACTTCGCGTATTTCTTATTTCCTAGAATGAGAAACTATCTTTACAAAACTACCTTTATAGTGGGTGTTTCAATGTAAAAAATTGAAATTTTACTAGTTGATTTCGATTGTGATATTAATCAATTAATTTCTTATGTACATTAGAATATCTAATGTTATTTTATGTGATAGTGTAACAGTGAATTATGACTTTAGTAGGAGGTAAAAATAAGAATGTTTTTTTTAGAAGAAACAGGTAAATGCCTGCACTATAAAAATCTATTCTGAATTGGAAAGAAAATATTTACTTAGAAGCAGAACATGGCATTAACACTCGAAGCACGAAGAAAAGTGATTGATACATTACATCAAGATACTTGAACTTGACTATTATTTATTTAACAAATGTGATCAGATATAAGTATGTATCTTTTTCAGTCTGTCTCAATCAGTTAACTTACAAAATTAGCTTACGTAAAAAGGTTTTAACCTATTTCAAGACATGAACATTTTTTTAATGAATTCCACTTACCTATTTTATAAAAACGGCCCGCTGTGCATTTGGGAGATTTGACGTGGCTTTCAATTAAGGAATTCGAAAAGGTACAAAACTTATTCGACAATTCGATATTTAACAAGTGGAATCGAAAGCCGGAAAACTCTTCGGGCAGTGTACATAAGAGTTCTCAGAACCTTCCCTTGATAGTTGGCACCCCTAGAGGTTTTAGTGGCTAAAATTTCCGCTCTATTTCCGTCTTCTCCTAGGAAGCGGGGATATCGTGGAAAGATTTTTACCGATACTAAAAAGGAAAAAAAATTTCAAGATGTTTGGCAGTTTAAGATAAGATTACTGTTACCTTTTCTTTTCAAGGGGGTTTATTTATATAGATCGTATTATTGTGGTCATTAGCGCCCCCTTTGGATTATATGAAATGAATCAGTTATAAGTATGTTAATGTTAAAGTAGACATACCATAGAAGGTTTAAATTTACTCACTTTTTGTGGCATACATCTATGTATACGTATGTAGAGTGTGCTCCAAGTAAAGGATCAATGGAAAATGCTGTGCACAATGAAAAGAATTGTTCAAGTAAGGCTATTCCGTTTAATAAGAGGTATCGCAATAACAAGAGATCACACAATGTTCTTCCCATTAAAAAAAAATGTTGGGGAGCCCCTTTCCCCCAGCAGTTGACCCCAGAAAATGTAATACGTACTAATGTACTTCATTATAATTCTGAGAAAACAGCATGTAACACTTTAGTTGGTGCATCCTCTGCAGGTTGTCTCAAAAATGTTGTAAATCCTTGAAATGGGCGGTTCCTGAGGTTATGTAAAGTAACTTTTCCCTTTGCAAAAATGGCAGCCTCAGCGGGACTTGTTGCGGAGCCGGTGTATAACATATACAAAAATACTACCACATTGTGTTATCGAAAAGTCTTCTAAATATAGATTTATTATAATTACATGCCTAATAACAATAGTTTCAAATAATATGATCAGTTAATATTAAGAAAAATGTTAAAAATATAAATAGAAATATAATTTGTGTTATGCTAAAAAGAAATTAATATTTATCACTACAGTATATTAATTAACTTGTACATCAAGTTCACTGAGCAGCAGTTCGTGCTTACTGCAGCCTCCTACAACAATTAAAAATTTATTAACTAATGAATAAGCAACATTGTTAAATGGAAAAGAAGGTACACCTCTTTTATTTCGACTGTGCTATTATTAATGATAAAAATGTTGTTCAATTTTCTTGTCATGTCACTGCAGAAGTAACTATTTATTACTTTTAACGAGATGTAGAACACGAATTGTTTAATCCACTAGACGCGCCCTATTTTACTTGAATTTCCCTCAAAATCGTAGTTTCCATTCAGGTCCAAACTGTATGCACGAAAGAGACGGCAACTTGCAATTTGTGCCACCAAACTGGAAATCCACTGCTAAATTTCCAGGCTGCTTCAAATGCATCCTGGCGTTCATAGCTGGGCTTATAACACGGCTCCCTTAGCTATTCGCAGTTCTTGTTCTTTGATTAGATTCGGAGAAGTTCTTGTACTCGGTAATTTGAGGCAATGTCATTTACTTACTGCCGAGTTTCTCCGAAAAATTTCCATTACGTAATGTAAGTCTTTATTAAAAAATGGGATCAACATTCTACTTGTTTTCCTTTTTTCTATTACCGAAACTCTAACCATACTACGAGCCATTCGTCCGACATAGCGAGCTGCATTCGTCACTCTTGCTTGTACCTTGTTTTCTATCTCTATGTTTTTCATTATTTCTACAGCGGATCCGAGGAGGATTTGGACACTAAGTACTATAGTTAAACTGTGATAATTTTGTAAAAATTAATCGTACGAAAATAAATTTGTATTTTTATTAGAATATTTATTTTAAGATTTTGTTTCATGATGTAGTGATGAAGGTACTGGAGACGCTTTTTTCTCGAAAATGTTATACATTGAAACGTTAGTGGAAATTTTGAAAAATTTTTTCAGCAACTGAAACCACCATAGATTTAAAGATTGAAGCTTCCTATTTACAACGGAACCTTTAAATGTAATGTGTGATTTTTTTAGTCGTTTTATCGAGATTTGAATGAGAGATGTGCCGCCATCTTTACAGCAGCATAAGTTACAGCTTATAAGCTTCACACAACCGAACTTGTATCTCATTTTTGTTCCATAGAATTGTGAAAAAAGAATCGTACATCAATTTTTAAGAAGTTGTTGTAAAGAGGAGGCTTCAATCTTTAAATATGTAGGAGTGGAAAGAAAATACTTTCAGAGGGCACTTATGTTTTCATCTTTCACGTTAACTACAGATTCACATGACATTTTCATATCTGCTCGTTGCAGATAAATAACATCTACAACATTCATCATATGCTGCTGTTGAATTTATCACGCGTTTTCATTAATTATCCAGCTACAGAAATTCTTTCGGAGCACATTCGTGCTGTTCTTATCTTAATTACAAGGTGTAAGATTTATTGTGGAGGAGGGAAACGGAATTCCTGTGTGTATATTCAAGCGGAAATAAACATTGAAGGCTACAAATGACTCGTTGATAACAGAACTTTTTCTAAGGAATTAACAATTTTCGATTTTGGTTTTTCCGCTCAAGTGACATGACTTGTTAGTTTCTTCTGCGGATATCGGATGGTACACTTCTTTTACCATGAGAGTATTAAGATTAATATGATATGTAAAGTGTATATTTCCTACTATACAGGGTGTTAATTTTAACTAGAACACCTACATTATTTCCGCTACTATTAAAAGTACGAAAAAATAACTAAATGGGATGTACATGGTTTTAAGGCGTGCATCAGGTGGTAATAAAACAATCCTTTGAAGGCCATTTTAAAGGTTTTTTCAAGGTCATCGTATTGTTTTGCGTATGAGATGACCAGATAATACTTGCACGTGTCTTGCTGCGGATGGCCAGCATTTTGAGCAACTAATAGAATAAGGTGATGTTTTCTCTTTTCGATTTATTACTTTTGTATTCTTCAATCTGAAACTGATTTTTTCGGCTTCAAGGTCACTTTAAGGTCATGGTGTGTAGGTCGTTGAACTCATCTTGGCGCCGACTACCACATTGCATTATGAAAAATACATGTTAATATGCAAAAAAATTACGGTGACCTTGAAAAAACCTTTAAAATGACCATCAAAAGATTTTTTTATTACCATCTAATGCACGCCTTAAAACCATGTACATCCTACTTAGTTATTTTTTCTTACTTTTAATAGTAGCGGAAATAATTTAGGTGTTCGAGTTAAAATTAACACCCTGTATACAGCATACCGGGTGTACAAAGTGTACATTCTCTGTGACATGTAATGTACAAGGTATACAAAGTGTACATTTCCTGTCTGTAAATGTACGAAATTTACAGGGTGTCCCAGAAAGTTTGAGGGTAACTGAAAGGGGTGTTTCCTAAGGTGCTTCTGAGCACCATTTTCCTTTGCCAACACGCGTCAAAACTCTTTATTTGCGAGTTATTAACGGAAAACTCGGACCAATCAGAACACAGCAACGGCTAATGAATTTCAGCTCGGAGACAGGTCCCGCTGAGCGTAGCGTTGCCGTTGGGCGGGCCATAATCCGTTCGTTGTTGCCGTGCTCTGATTGGTCTCTGTTTCTGGTTTATAACTCGGAGATGAAGGGTTTCGGTGCGAATTGGCTAAGGAAAAAGGTCCTTAGAACCGCCATACGAATCGACCCTTTCAGTTACCTTCCAACTTTTTGAGAAATCCTGTATAAATATATAAAGTGTCTTATTATATTATAATTACCAGACTACGGATTTATGGCATAGTTGAATAGGTCAAACATAAAACTGAAAAGATAGAAGAACTGAAGGATATTTTTACATTATTTCCGACTTTTTAAGCTGATTCAAAGAAAACATACGTTCTTATTTAACTGCAGATTCTTACGATTGACTTGGACAATTTGTTAATTTGCACGATGATCCGAAGTCGAGTAATTATCCTCTAATTTTTGGTCAATAAGAATTAATAGGAAATACCCCGGTCTCTTCTACACTGTTCAAATGAAGGTTAGATACGACACATATTGGCCAGCAAGATCGAATCGTTTCATATTTCTGTCTGACGAGTTACTCGGTGTCATGCAACAAGGAGGAAGCACGTGGCACACAGAGCGCGCCTGCTGTTCGTTTACCATATCAGCCATTACACAATGAACGTGGGCGGTATGCGCGTCCTGTATGCCATATTATCGCGCGTACCGGGCCTGCCAATAACAGCCGTCTATAAATGGCCTATCCTTTCGTAATAACGGTCGCGCTGTAATTCCAAGACTTACTGCGATGATACCATCGCGAGAATCTCGATGTCACGAGGGAAAAGCTCCGGAGAATGCCGACGATGAACAGCAAAGGGTGGATAGTTCAACGAGCAGGAATGCGCGAATAAACTTCTGAGAACTGTAGATACGATAAGGAAAATCAAGGAGCGGCTGCGGAAATATTCCATGAAAAAATTCATGCTCGTACACGAATCTTAAATTAAAGGAGTAATATAAACAAAGGAACAAGTAGCGCTGCACGGTCTCGGAAAGCTTGCAGTTACGGAATGCTGGGAAGGAAAGAAAAAACAGAAACGAAGAAGGTTATGAAATAATTGAAAGGATGAGAGTTATGCAACGAATCGTAGTAATAAACGTGCACAGGAGAAGAGAGAAAATATTTAAAGAGTAGAACGAATAACTTTTAGTATTATACCAGTCAGCGAAATTTGCATAGTTCCACTAAAACCGTAGTCTGTTTTTTATTGATATCGATTGAATTTTTAGTTGTTACGGACTGGGATAGTTAGGTGTGGTTTTGTTATCCTGATTAATATTGGTTTCCACATTAGTATTTGTAATTGTTGCTGACATTGCATCGCGAACAGCGGTGAAATTATCAGTTCAGCTGATATATTTCGGTAGTTTTGGTAGAGTTTTTGGTAAATATTCTATAACGTGTAAATATTTAGTAACTTAATATACTATTAAGTCATTCCAATTTTATTCAAGATGCCACGAGATGAATTATTAAGTAAACAGGAGCAGATTAAGATAATGGCTTAGAAAGATGCAGGTCCCATCATGTAGTCAATAATTTTGTTCGATTAGTTATGTATTTCGTGTCATAAAAACGGTTCAAGGTTGCTCAAGGTCAACTGCAAGAGAAAATAAATTGTCACAAAGCAATCTTCGAATAGTTTTGTGTATTTATATGTATCCATGTTCAAGGTCGCCAATTTGAACACTTATACTAGCAGAGAGTACGTAAATAACATGTTGCATCTAAATCGTCAAAGTGTTCGAAGAGTGCTTTGAGACAATTTATTTTCTTTTGCAGTTGACCTTGAGTGACTTTGAATGACCTTAATAATAGCTCATTGTAATCTTCTTGAAATACTCTACCAGAATATATGTAAAAAACTACTGTCCCAATTATCTCCTTGACGCCTCCACTAATAAAAAAACTAGTAGTCCTTCGATACCAAATATGTTTGATCTGAGGCATTTTCTTCCATCTCCAAAACAAGCGAATTATTCAGGTGTGTTGTTTTAAACTCCTCACCCTATATATATATATATATATATATATATATATATATATATATATATATATATGTATATAAATATAAGATGTATATAAATATAAGTTCAAGTTCATGGTCGAATTTTGTTACCGTTGAAATCTGAAATGTCGCTGAAAGTAAGTTCTGCATTAATTGGCAAATCTTAGAGTTCACGGTCATTTCAAGGTCGTGCCATTAAACATGGATGAATGCACAATAATGTTTGCTATATCATACAACAGCAAAAAATGTGTGTATATATGTAAAAAAACACGAGTGACCTTGAAAAAACGATTAAAAAATTACAATTTATAAATAACGATTCTTCCATCTGATTCGTCTTTTGAAACCATTTAGATTAAGTTAGAAACATTTTTTGTATTTTCAGATTTAGAGGAGATATTTAGGTTTCCTGTTTTAAACGAAACACTCTGTATAATGTATTTTCATACAATATTTCCTGAAAAAAATGCTAAATGAAATACAAAATAATTCATATTTAGTACGGTTTTTAATTATTTAAGAATATTTTGTGAATATTTTGCTATATTTCATAGTTTCACATGCACTAAATAAACTAAGAATTTTTAAATATTTCTAAAAACTTGTTTATTCATTTAATTTTCTATCTGGTGATGATGAGTTACCTCGTTATTCGCGTTTGTTGCTACCATTCAGAAACTCTTCATTGTCTCTTTAATGGAATGAATAAATCTTTCACTTAATGTGACCTAATGTCACACAATATGCATATGTATATAAACTATATTGTATTTATGCTGATTATGGTAAAATTTCTTTCGTTACATCTTTGTAAATATTCATAATTGAAAAGTCACGCAGTCAAAAGGTTAATTATTATATTTTGTTTTGTTTTTGTTGGCAAACATTATAATGCCTGTGCAACCGGTATTTAATAATCAGTTTTTTTTAATAGTCCGTTTACGTATGAATGCCAATAGTGTTGAATTGATCTGTGAGACGAATTTCACGTATCATGTAGCAATAGGTACACTTTGAAGCTTATACGTTAGCGGATGAACGATAGGAACTTGCTGTCCCTCTGGATTACATTCCTTTGATTCCGTATAGGCGGCAGGAAATACGAGATCAGTAACGCGTGTCGACAGATATATAGGGATGATTACACGGCTATCGTCGTTGAACGCCCCGTTTACGGAGCGGTACTATTTGTTCATAGCACACACGGACCAATTAAGGCTTATGTGCTTTTGTCTCCTTTGGGCGGGCAAACTGGTCAGGCCCGTGTAGCCGCGCTGACTCTGCAGAACACGATGTCATGAGTGGAAGTTCGTTTGGACCGGCCTCGAGAGCGTCGAAATTGGAAGGTGATGTGAATATAATTGTGGTACTCAAATGTTCACGGACCTTGAATTAATTTAGCCTAGCCGAAATTGGTTCGTGTCGCACAAACACGTGCAAACGCCCGTACGATGCCAGTTTATTGTAGGCGATCGCTCTTTCTAATTATTCTACTATACTTTTTTCATTGCAGCATAGACCTAAAGCTAAACGGTACGGTAGAGTGATGTTAAAAGTTTGACGAATATCTTCGTTTTTTTATGGTCGACTAAAGTTTGCCATATACTGTATGTAGTGTAGGGGATACTGAAAGAAACCATGGCAACGTTAGTTGTTTTGAAGCATTCGTTTAAGTCCCACAACACATATGTGCTTTTCCATATACTAAGAAACAGAGTTGGGTAAAATACTATTTCAAATACTAAATAGTAAATAGTCTATTTTAATTGAAATCATACGTGCACTTTTAATAATAAAATATTTTATTTGTTTGGAAAAGTTTTTACAATAGTCTTCTATTTGAAGGATTCTCACAATAGTGAACATTTTATTTGACGAGGTGATTTTACATGAGAAATAAATCGAAAATATGGAATAAATTTTTTTCATTTGACGTCTTGTTTTCGAGAAAATCAAGTTCGAAAATATCATGGCTTCCTGCATTTTAATATTTCCCGTTTCCTGAATTTATTTTCATCGTCAATAAATATTTTAAATACTACTTAGCGCATTTCGATTTGAGATTATCGAAATCGAAATATTCTGTTTTATGTTTTAGATGATCAAAATATACTTATTTTATTTGCAGTAATTTTACTGCCTATTCAAAATAGTATTTTATGTGAATTGTAAAGCAACGACTAGTTAAAATAGTAGATAAAATATTTTTTCTCCAAAACTTTTCTTCAGCTCTTCTTAGAAGTAAAAAGAGTATATCGTTTTGTTTTCCTTCTGTGTACTAAACTATTGCTTAACAACATATCAGGTATACCATAACAAGTATACCACGATTGTATGGTCCTTTTGCAATCTGTATATGCTTTGGTTTCTTCGTAAATGATAATTATTTCGATGTATATATTGATAGAATTATGAAGGTAATTTTAGGGCAAAAAGTCTCTTTGAGGAAAAATTGCCAACTTTATCAGAAAATGTACCATTTTTCGATACGGAAAATGTCCGTTCAATAATATGGTACATATTAACATGACGGTTGCCCTACACATTATGCACGCCAGACAAGAGAAGTTCTACAATGCCAATTTCCTATTCGGTTGTAATTTTTCGCGGTGGAAATCACGAAAATCGTAGATGATAGCATCAAAGTGAGAATACGTGACATGTTGATAAACATTGTCAGACAAACGCCGCCGTATTTGCGATCAAACTTTCGTTAACATCTCGTTAACTCTTAAGTTTAGGACGAATGAAGGTCAACACTTTTTATACTCAGAACTTCATAAATAAGGTACAAAAAATAGGTCATTCTACAGGTCTCTGAGGCAACAAAAGATTAACGCCATACTGTCGCCCTTGTTGTCCCATGCAACTTTTGTTTCGGAGTTATTCTAGGTGGCAATAGTTAGTGTCTCACCCTGTACAACCTGTAAAAAGGCGACATAAGCAAAAAAATATTATAAAAAATGAAGCTTTTATTGACTGCTTTGCCAGTTATACTATATATAACCAGATCAAAAACAAATACATTAGCATGAATAGACTGTACTGTGGATAAAAAATTATAAGTATGTTCTCGTCACATCTTCTGTTACTGAATGGACATGTTTATCATATAAACTAATTTTATATAATAAAAGGCATCGATTGACAGTTAAAAACATAGAAAAAGTTACTGTTACAATTACAAATAGTGAGAAATATTATACAGCTATTCTATGTCCTGTAAGATTGTATTCGGATATATTATACTTGTATATTTATTTTACATATTTTGCATATATTGATATATATAAAATTTGCATAAACATCCACAGTGTAGTAATTACCTACATATGTTCTAAATCTAATAGTTAACGAGATATTATCAAAATAATATTCAATACTTCCTACATACGGAAAATTTTACATTGATTGCAATCATTTCGCAAATATTGTGAAAAATTGATTGCCAACCTGCATCGTCATCTTTGTTACGAGCCAGGGCCGCGAGCAGCACGAGTGGCCGGCGAAGGATTGTTATCCTGGAGATATGGTCTCAATTTGTTAGTTAAGGTACGCGGACGAACCCAATGCGTAATTGGGGAGTCGCTAGGATTATAGACAGCGAGGACGAACCCGATGCGAAATCGGGGAGCCTCTAGGATCGGAATCAAGCGCAGACGAACCTGATGCGTAATCAGGGCGCTGCTAGGATGGTGAGACTTCGTGAACGAACCCAATGCGAAATTGGGGAATCACTAGGAGCGACGCGCAGACGAACCCGATGCGTAATGGGGGATCTACTGGGAGGTTGAATGAGAACACAGACAAACCTGATGCGTAATCAGGGAGCTGTTAGGAAGCAGATGAACCCAATGCGAAATCGGGGAGCTGCTAGGATGCGGACGAACCTGATGCGTAATCAGGGAGCCGCTAGGATCGTGTAGTGAGCCTCGTAACTTGTATAATTTAATTGATACAACCCGAGCGGTTAGATTGTATCGCGTGGGGACGTTCAGTTATTTGGTTAAGGATTTGAGGATAATTATGGGTTTAGTGGTTTGCACGAATTTACCAATTAACACAAATATATTCTAATATTTATAGAGTGTAATACAATTGGAATTGTCGCGAATAAATGATGGAATTTGAAAGAAGATTATATTACCTATAAAAATGTAAGGGTTTATATATCCCAAAAATGAGTGGGGGTGGCCTGTTTATTACGTGGAAATGCGTTAGCCAGAATCGTATTTTTGGTCACTTTCTTAGTAAAATCGGGTCAGAGTTCATTCATCGTTAAAAGGGTCAATTATGATATGAAAGGTTATCTAGGACGTTTCCTGCCAGAGACGATATTGAAGGGATTCTTGTGAGAAAGTTGAACGGAATTCGTTCTCTAACCGTAACATCTTAATTGATCAAAGTATTGAAAAGATTTCTAATGTTTGCCATGTACCTTTTAATACTTTTCGCTTAACGGTAGATAGTACATTGTTTTATATTTAATAAAAGAACAAGGTACACTTGTCACTTGTATCTTTTATAACAGGGATGGGTAATTTTGCCTCAATTGAGGCAAAACCGTCCACACCGTAGCGCCCTTTGTCCCCTTCCAGCAAGCGCGGTATAATGAGGCAAAGAAGACACGAAACATCAGCGTACGCAACGAACGTGCGCGCTGCATGAAAGAGAGGTTGGTGGGAGAAGCAGGCGTTTGAGGGGCTCCACCCGTGCCCACCACTGTTTTATAATGTGCAACATTAGTTCTTGTTGTTGACCAATGCTCGAATGACTTTCTCAAAAATTATATTTACAATTTTGCTTGAAGCCTTTATACAAGGCTTAGTGTTTACTATCATTCGCTGCATGTCTACATAAGGCTAATATAAGTGTGCATGCCTATAGTGCGCATGTCAGTGTGGAGACAGAAATGTTTTACGCGATACGTTCCTGCACTCCTCTCGCAGTTAGAGTTAAACGCTACCTTCACTACTGTATTAGCCTTACGCTAGTGCGCTAATAGGTAAGACGTCCTCATATGATTTCAAGGATAGCCCCTAGAACTCCTATCTGATCGGATTAAGCCAATCTATATCAAGGAGGTTCAATGATCAATGCTGCTTCAGTACGTCGTCCAGCCCATCCACATGTCCCGGTTGAAGCAGGCAATGATTATGGTAGAACATAATTTGGTTATCGTGGAATTATACGCTCTATGAAATTGACAAGCTCTATACTGTATCCGCTGACATGGCACCGGGAGCTTGGTAAGTAGCTTTCATAAAAAAGCACAAGTCATTTGACTACATCATTATATACAGGGTGTGGCCGAATAACATGTACAAGCTGGCAGAGGATGATTCTACATGTAAAAATAAATCGAAAAAAGGAACAACATTTTTTTGTTTGACGCCTTGTTTTCGAGAAAATCGAGTTTAATGATCCGTTGGGTTCGCGTCCTTTAATATACGTAAGAAGTAGAATTGGATGATCATGATCAGACGCGTCAGACGATTCCTAACTAATAGCACACGTATTCGCTGCATTTTCAAACTCGATTTTCTCGAATACTAAGCTTCATGTGAACAAATTTTATACCATACTTTTTTCTTATTTTTTATAAGGACTCACTTCTTATCCACTTGTACCTGTATATACAGGGTGAGGCATTTAAAACAGGCCACCTGATTGACTCGGCTACTATCGGTGATAGAAAAAAAGTGTCATATGAAGCTTGTTTGGTTTCAAGAGTCGCATAACTTTTTTCTGTATATTTTTGGTATATAAAATATATAATGTATATTTGGCTATATCACTATAACACTGTCCAACACCAAATTTGTTTCCTGATTACTGTAGGGTGGTTCTTATAGAGGTTTTGCGCTGATTCCGAATCTGCCCTTGCTTTTTCGCCTACACGCACAGTTTTCGACATGTTTAAACATGTTTAAACATTCATTAAGGACGGAGAGACACCATTTTTGCACCAATTTTTAAGGATATTTTTGAAGTAATCTCGAAAAATAAGGGTCCAGCGTAAAATCGTACTATATCACGCGATAGAGCAGACTTTTATCGAGAGAAAACCCCCTTTGAAGTTTGCCACATCGACGTTTTTACCGAACCAGAAAACAAAATATCTTCGCCCGACATGAGTTGCCGCCAGTGGTGCTCTTCCGCTAGCGCAGTCGTTCGACGGGATACGGCGCGGCGTAATGGCGATGCAGTGGCTAAAAGCGCGCAAATATGCCAGCTTATTTAAAAGTTAAATTTTATTTAAATATTATTTATTATTAATTAGTACATTTATTCTGTATAAATTATTTTATGTACTTTTTTAATCTTAGTCTCCTGTTCATAGTATATTTCATACTAAAAAGGTCTTTTGTAACAAAAAAATAATTTAGTAAGTTTTTCTTTTGTATTTAGCTTTCTTTTTTAAGCATTTCCACAATAAACAATATTAAATAGATTTTTGTATTAAATTATTTTTTGTTGCAAAATAACTATGAACAGAAGACTAACATTAAAAAATGTACTAATAAATAATAAATAACATTTAAATAAAATTTAACATTTAAATAAGCTGGCATATTTGCGCGTTTTTAGCCACTGCATCGTCGTTACGCCGCACCGTATCCCGTCGAACGACTGCGCTAGTGGAAGAGCATCACTGGCGGCAACTCATGCCGTCGAAGATATTTTGCTTTCTGGTTCGGTAAAAACGTCGATGTTGCAAACTTCAAAGGGGGTTTCCTCAAGATAAAAGTCTGCTCTATCGCGTGATATAGTACCATTTTACGCTGGACCCTTATTTTTTCAGATTAATTCAAAAATATCCTTAAAAATTGTTGCAAAAATGGTGTCTCTCCGTCTTTAATGATCGTTTAAACATGTTTGAACAGTCATAATGTATTAATATTGATATCACTATATTCGGGAAAGTCTACAGAATCTTTTGCTGTAAAGAACAATTCAATATCTTTTATAATGACATCACAATATTTGTTTAAATTTGAAAAATAGATTTTTTTTCAAAGTCATGTTTCTCAAAAAGTGTGCGTGTAGGCGAAAAAGTAAGTGCAGATTCGGAATTAGCGCAAAAACAACCACCCAACAGTAATTAGGAAACATAAAAAAAGTTGAAATTTGTTGGACAGTGTAATTGATGAGAGATTTGGGTTAAACTGTACTTTGAAGGACCAATTTTTTTTAACTTTTTTTATGCAGTCCTATAGATTTCGACGAGAAAACACCGAAAATAAAAGTCTTAATACCAGGAGTTCACTAGTTCAGAAGTTATACGCGTGTAAAGTTGAGCACTTTTAAGCCTTTTTGACAGGTTAAAGCGCCGCCATATTAATATATTTGCTAGGTGGTACACGTAAGATCGGCTAAGTAGTACCGAGCATATTCGTTAGATGGCAGCATAAGTACGTACGAAATAATAACACATGTACAAAATCAAAGTGCAGAACATTGTAAGCGTGGCCGGGCTGTCGTAATGGCGCCCTCCCTGCTCCCACGACGACCTATCCACAAACCAACTTGGACTATTTTACACGCGTATAACTTCTAAACCATTGAATTGCCACCTAGCGCATGCGCTAGTACTACTTAGCCGATGCGCTGAACACCCACCATCTATCCAGCGCATGCGCTCAACAGTCTTACCTCTACCACCCAACTTATATCCAATATGGCGACGCTCTAACGTGTCAAAAACGCTTAAAATTGCTCATGTTTACACGTGTATAACTTTTCAAGCAGTGAACTCCGGTAACCAAAACTTGAATTTCGTGTACTAAAACTTACACGTCTATCATTTTCTCGTCAAAATGTGTAGCGTCAGATACAGAAAACTTGAAAACTTTTGGTCCTCTAAAGTACAGTTCAGCTGAGATTTGACTTTTAAAGACTTCATTGGAGTCATGGATAGATTCATTAAAGTTCTTGCGTATGAATTTCCTTTCACATTTTTTAAACCAACTCCTTTGAAGAAAACGTAGTACATCTTAATACTGGTTACTGGAAAATTTGAATTTAGATGGAATTGTTGGCACCTAGAGTTCAAAATGGATCCGTGGATTTACCACCACCCAAGGGATAATCCATTGCGATTGAATGTGACGTATTTATGCCTCAATAATTGTTAGAAACATACAATTATTCATCATATTAAATTTTATGTTAGAAGAATGGAACGAATTATTAAAGACTTCTTGTTAGTACGATCTTTTCGTTAGTTTGTGCCAGGTACATAATAATACGCGTAGTTAATATAAAAATTTCAATTTATTTTCTGTCAGAACTGTAGACAAATATAATAGGTAAGGTGAGAAATAAATACCTTTGAATATACTCACTTACCAATTAACAAGTCAAATTAATGTAGTATTGAAAATTTACTTTTGGAAGTGAATCAATTGATTACACTGAAGTATTTGTATGTTTTAACGTACAGGGTCTGGGTTATAAAAAATAACTGTAAAGCTGATCATAGCGTGATTCTAAACCTCTGGATCAGTGGAGATTTATAAAAAAATAGTCCGTGCAAAAATGTCCTTCACCTTCACCTCCATCACTTTCAAGGTCAAAGTTTTTTCATTACACTGTACCAAACTCGTAACGAGGAACAAAAGTCTCAAAGGAACCATCGAACGCAAATGAATCATTCTCGTTTCGTAAACAATTTTATTCCATATGTCTACAGGGTGCCCCAAGATGGCATAAACATGGGTGTGCATGATTGTACATAAGAAAAATAAGTTGAAAATATCGAATATATTTTTTCATTTGACGCCACGATTTCGAGAAAATAGAGTTTGAAAATTCGGCGAACGCGCGTGCTATTGAATAGGAATCGTCTGGTTGTCTGTTCATGGCCTACCAGTTCTACTTTTTACAAATGCTAGGCACGCAAACTTGACGGATATTCAAAGTCGATTTTCTCGAAATCAAAGCCTCAAAAATAATTTATTTCCATATTTTCGGCTTATTTTCTCATGTGGAAACATTCTCTCTACGGCTATACCTGATACTGGAACACACTGTAGACATATGAAATAAAATAGTTTACGAAATTTTAAAGTCGTTTTTCTAGATAACGTTTCATTCTTGACCTATTGTTTTTCGAGACTGTTATCCCTCGTGACGAGTACTACTATGTGCAAACAAAAAAAAATGTTGACCCTGAAAATCAAGGTCGTCACTTTCGCACGGGCTTTTTTCAACAAATCTCTACCGATCCAGAGGTGTAGGATTACGTTATGTCCAATCACTTACTTTTTGTACACCCTGTACAATGCTTACTATAAAAGAAGTATGTTTCTATATAATCAATAATAGAATTTGTGATAAATCCTGTTGAACAGTGGAATGCTACATGGTTTTACGTATAATATGAGGACGTAATCTATGATGATTTCGGTAACTTGTGAAACCCGGTCATTCTGTTTATACAAGGATGCAAGGTGACATAAACACGCGTTCATCCAACTCTTCGGCGCACCGTGATTATACGATCTTTCATAAAACGAAATAATTTGTTGTTTCGCATCGCCGAATTTGTCGCATACAACGTTGTCATTCTATGAATAAATAGGAGTATCGTTCCACTTAAAAATTGAAGTCGATTTTAGGTTCTTTGTGTTTGGTCTACCCATAAACTATTTATAACAAATAGTGTTTCATTTCACACTAAATACCACTTTTCATGTAAATTCTCTTAAAAAACTTTATACTGCGACACATTTAACTGTTGCAAAGCAGAAATATTCTTAACACGTTGTCTGCCGCGGTGGTCATTGCAGAACGGCGCGATCGAACTTGGTGAAAATGCGTTTGTAAATAGTTTTTAATTTTGTCAATGCAATTTATATTAGAATAATGCTTAATAACAATAATAATATATGCAAATATGTCAATATTTCTAGTTTTAGTATTGTAAACTCAAATATAAATAAAGAAATATGCGATGCAATTTTGACATGGGCAATTTCAAGGCAAACCCAACAAAATACGATCGTCAGTCATTCAAAATTCTATATCTCCAAATCAAGGCCGATGGAAAAAAGAGACTTTTTGATTCAAAGTCTAAGGATTCATTAGAAAAGAATATACAAAATAATACTTTTCAGCGACTGCAGAAGTAATAACGGTTACCTTCACTCTAAACTGGCTTATTTAATATTTACTCGAGCTACAGTGAATCCAAAAAGTATTTGAACACTTCCATTCTCGAGAAATTGTTGATATTAGAACTGTGATAATTTGAAAACAAAATAATACAGCAACATACTTGGACTCATTTCAAAGCTTAAAGCCTCTACTTTCTCAATCCATCGTTCATATTTGTCTATGATTTTTTTTCATGATACATGTATTGTATCGATGTATTGATTAAATAAAAATGAATTTATATAGGATTTTGTGTGCAATTAAGAATGGTAACTACCAGAATGAAGAGAATGCATAACTAAAAATGGATGAAATAACGATTGCCCTGAAATTATTTCTTGACGTATTTTACCTTAAAATATTTTCTAAATATTTAAATATTGGTTCTAAAAGAATTCTACAAAAATATCATTAATTATTGCAGAGTTAGAAAAAAAGAAATTGATCAAATAAAAAAAAGTAGACTTATGCTAGGGCGCTAACCTGGTACAAGGGTGTCCACAGTCGAGTCCTAATGCGCTGACCCAATTGAGCTGTTGGAAACATGATTAATATTTTCAGATGTTATACGCTGATATAGTGAATACTAATCAAGTTAATTGCATTTTTTAATTATTTCTATCAAATGTTCAAGGTTTATCAGTGTCCAATAGGCTTACAGAATAAATAAAACGTTACAATTTGAGGGTTAACTTAGTTGTTCACGGAAAAAATGGCGAAAAAATCGGTTTTTATTATTGTTAGCAATGGCGCACCCAACCAAAAATCTGAAAAAATTCATGAACAATAACTATAACAATATATCGGTACTGTAAAAATATAAAGTTAGTCAATCTAGGACTTCCATGTGAAATCTGCATTTTTTCCTTTTTTCTTGAGGTTTTTAATTTTTTACAAGCAGGATTTTCAATTTAAAAATCTGAAACCAATTGCAAAGTATGCATTTGGGTTCTTGACATGTGTCAGATTTTTACCAGAATTTCTAAACATCATTAACTAGGGAAAATAGGCCAAAAACTGATTTTTCGATTTTACCCCATCACTACCCTCCCGATCGAGATAAAGGGTTGAAATTTTGCACAGTATGTTTTTTCTTGATGTCCTATCGAATGATCCATCATCGATAAAATTAGGTTCAAAGGCACTTCTGACCATCTTATCCGGCTATACCCTTTATATAGAATTAAAATTTTTATTTAGAAAATTTAGGGAGTTAGTTAAATAAGTATTGAATTTTGTATTGAATTGAAATGAGAAGGGGTTTTTTATATAAATTAAATAAAAAACCTTTTTTATATTAATTAAATAAAAAAAATTGGTTACTAAAAAACCAATAATAATAACTTATTTTACTTTTTAAAAACACTATATATATACTAAATATAGATTTTTGATATCTATAAATGTGTTTCACGTTAAATATCTCAAATTTATGTTTATCATGACAAAAGGAAAATAGAGATTATTCAAAGTTTACGCTCTGTCCACGTAATTTTGTCCACGACTGTACAGTGCTTCGTTCAACGAAAAACATGCTTGGTCAAACATCAGTCATTGCAGATTATTTTCTACATTGACAAATAAAGTATTTTAACATAACCTCAAACAATGGGAACTCATAAGCGATACTGACAATGAGCACGATAGCGTAACAGCACTCTGATAACCAATACTTTGTGCATTGATCCATGACCACAGCCTCAACGAACGTCGATAAATAATAATGGGTACTCCCGTGCTATTCATAAATTCTAGTACCTTGAATTACATGTACTAGCGTATCACGTTGTTGTCACAAATAATTAAAAATTCTACCTATGACACATTTATAAATTAAACGAATTATGTGCCACTGCATAAACCTCACCATTAAATGCTTGAATAAAAAGTAAAAAAATATTCATTGTGTTCTTCTTATAAATCATTGTACAGACTTATATTAATTATTATTATAAACTTAAACTAATGGTTTTTTCGATATGTGAAGGTTAATCACTTTCTTATGGGGAATAATGAACTACATCGATTGATGTATTAAAAAATACATGGTTCCATTACAAAAGAATTGAAAGTGACTTTCATATATCCTCTACTAATCTACCTACAAATAAACCATTACATTCAACTATGTTCCTATCGAACCTTATAACTTTTAATTGAAAGTTCTTTCGATATCATTAATTGTTTCAGAGATGTGCCAATGGCTCACTTCAAATGGGACACTGATACCAAATGGGAAATATTTTAAAAATCTTTATGCACCAATTTACTGGAATTTCACTTCCTAACTCTTCCAATGTTCAGTTCGATCATGCCACGGGTGAAAACTGCCATTTGACCCACTCCATTTCGTTGGAAATAAATATTTCACTTTATTAGAGATTGTCTCTTGAGTCATAATTCAACGATGAAACCGAAATATTAGAAAAAAAGTTGTGTTACGTCGTAAATGAAATTATTACACCAATATATTAAATACTATTATCGCACATTGATTTCTTTATTACTGCATGTATAGACATATGCATACAAGAACAAGAACAAGAAATGTCAATCCTATTTTCGTTAATTCTGTCATTGTCGATATTCGATTTTCAATCTTGTAGTCTTTATGAATGTGGTATAAGAAAAATTGGTGAATGAAAAATTCTTACTTTGAAAAAATCTCTTTCTCATTAATCTAACTAACAATAAGTTCAAGCCATTCTACGTATTATTTCATATTTTGATGAAAGGATGGTCTGTTGTTTCTCACTTTTAAGAATAATTTTTTGAATTTTCAAATACATACGATGTTTAGAAACAGAGTAATATTTACGTAGCCTATGAACAAATGAATAAAACAGTAATTTTTACTAGTAGCAAAATTGCAATGAAAAATAAAATATCAGTACCATCTTGTCTTGTTGCACTGTCCCATTAAATACAGCTAATTTACAAAATGAAGAAAATACAATTTCTTAAAAAATAAAAGTTGCTACCAAGTATAGAACAAAGCTGATTAATTTTGCATTGCAGTGTAAGTAACTAACACTTCTAACGTTACAAGTCAGAACTAGAATGGCTCTTCAGTAATCGTGCTTCCTACAACGAAAACAGAATAACTTTTCACCTTCTCCAAAATAATAAAACAACTATATATTTTCTACTGTATCCTCTCATTTTAATGAACACTGAAAAAGTTGGTGACCTCTTCCTTCACTCATTAGCGTCTTAGTCCAAAGTGAAATTGAACGGAAGAACGTATAGATATGTATAGTACAATATTGTAGATACCATGCCGTCATATACCCACATGATAACGATTACGAGCCAGTAACCGATCGGCTATTATCGAATTTCTGTGGAGTTCGACCATTATCGCATATCGGCTTGCATCGCTTCGAGCTTGTCAGGACGTTAACTTTGTATTGCAAATCTGCATCACTATTGATGTTGAAAAAATACCGATAAGAATTTAGTCAAGACTTTAAACAATTTGATAGGTTGTTAAGATAAATACGTTCAGTTAAAAATATTACCCCTAGCAAAAATTACTTTATCAAACACATCAAGTATCTATTATTGTAATTATTCATATTTTCATTGTAGAAAATATTATTATTTACGATAATGACGAATGCAATTGATGTGGCATCACCGACGCGTCGCGACGTCGCGAAAATTGTAAGCGAAAATACAGTAGCGAAAATCTTTTGGAAGTATGCGAGCTAGTTTCAAGATTCGTGATATTTTATCACGGCAATTATTACAACACTTGGTAACAATATATGTATTTAATAAACGGAATAGTTACTACAGTGCTATGAATGTAAGAAGAATGAAGCTAGTGGTGCGAGAGATCGATTTAATCTGGTCTAAGAAAAAAGGGAAGGAATCGGATGGAGATGACTAGAAATTCTCTCCACGGTGCACATAAGGCCAAATTAACAATTTACTACGACAAAAATATAAAATAAGATTTTATTTTACATTCTGGTTAGAAATGCTTATAAGAAGACTGCTTAATAATTATATTCGGAAAATAATTATCTTATAGTAGCAGAGGATGGTGTGTCATGCACCTGTTTCATTTTTTTTAATCTCTTGGGACTAGATTGGGTGGGCAATTTCACAACTTGGGCTGCCATTCTCTTGCCTGATTTCACTAAGCTTGATTCTACAGCCGAGGACAGCTTTTCTGAACTGAGATCTGCTACAATTTGTTTAACCTGTCTCTGCTTATTGCATCCAGAACACTCTTCGAATGATTTTCTTAGCCTGCCTCGCTTCTTTTGTTCTGAAGTCGGCTGTATTTGTGGAAGATTCAAGTCTTCATGAAGCCATTTCATGTGTTTGTTGTTAAGACGATCGTACATTTATTTACAACCGCGCCATTTCATCAAAAGTTTCGAAACAAACACTTTAACTACACGTCTTATTTGCGTTATATAATGTTCAGAATATTCACTCACACAAAACTTATCGAATACATTAATATACTTTAACAATCGTTCATTACACTTAAATGACGAAAAGTTGAGAAACTGTTCACATCTTAACACATCAAATAGTTCTTTTCTCGTAATCTTCATTTTCTATACAGAAAGAAGGGGACTCATTTTTTAATATTTTATATTAGTTATAAGACATTTTTTCGAACTAGTACATAAAAATCTAGTAAAGAAAGAAGGAAAATTGTAAAAACAGATTTTTAATAGTAAAATTTAAATTTTATATTTATTATCGTTATTATTATTTAACTTTATATTGTATCGTTTTTGTACTTGCGCAATAATGAAAAAATTCCATACAAATAAAAATATATTATTCTATGTACGACTAAAAAAACTTAAGTTATTGATCTTCCTTTCCCTTTGCACTATCATCGACAAAAAATTCTAATAATTTTATAAATTATAACTCCCTCTAAAAATCCAGACTATACATATATATTGTTAAAAATTGTGATAAATAAATAATTGTTATAAATTAATGTATATATTAGTGTTATACGTAAATGCGATTGTATTGCACTATATATGTACCTAATCTATGCGTTTGTAATAAATGAAATTTTGATTCACTTTAACCATATACAATGAACTTTAGTTAGTAGTATTAAATATTCAATAACCATATCGTCCTGTAAATGTCCTGTTAACGTCCTGTATATGTCCTGTTAACGTCCAGAATATGTCCATAGGACGTCCGCGCGGGACGTCCTATGGACGTCCCACTTTCTAACTGGTACCTATCTGGGACGTGCCTTGGAAGAAAACAGACGTAACTTGGACATATCTGGGACATTCGGACGTGATTCGGACGTCCCTGGGACGTATGGAAGGTCCAGTACGGACGTCCATGGGACGTTCCGGTGCTATCTGGGAACAATGATAAAACTCCTAAATGTATAAAGAAAGTATTACTACAAAAATGAATGTGTTTGGTTTGTCATAATGCACAGCATAAGTAAATTGAACAGTGATTTAAGAATAGGTTTAATCATCGCCACGCATTTAGTACATTTTTGTGGCAATATCTGTTCATTGTTACAAAGGCTGAACTTCCGAAGACATACATGTTCAGAATTGGATGAAATTTTGGAAATAGGTTCCTTTCTGACTAAAATGATGATTGTCAGAAGGATTTTTAGCGAATCTATAAAAATTTGTTTTCCATTTTATTGTCACAATTTATCGTAACGACAAAATTTGTTTACTATTTTAATGTCACTCTCTACCTTTCTGCGATGAAACGACTGTGGACAACCCGAAATTTTTATTTTAAGAGCGAGCGGAAATGATAATTAGTTTGAGTTAGCTTTGGCTAGATGGTTCAAGTTGTTGTTAATCTGGAAATGGATTTAGTTTAATAATAAATCGTGGGAAATTTTTTGAAAAACAGGTCTCGGTTAGGTCTGGGTTAGGTCTGGCTAGGAATTTGTGTGCGAAACGAATTAATTGAATTAGTAATAAAGGTATGAAATCCTGCGGGCCGTTTACGACTTTGTCGGTAAGATAGAGAGTGAGATTGCAAACAATTTTTTCTCGAGTCGCCAAAAATCCTTCTGAAAATCATCATTTTAGTCAAAAAGGAACCAATTCTCAAAATTTTATTCAATTCTTAGCATGGACGTCTTCGGAAGTTTAGCCGCTACAAATATTAAGAAGTGACTTACTGCTTTGTTACGCTATATAACCGTATCTATAATTTTCACATAGAGGTAAACCGCCTCTTATTTTGTATTTGGTAAAAAGGCAAAATAATTCATCATTTCATGAATATATTTCTAAAATTCTATATGCTATATGCTTAAACTCTATATTTTTAAACTCTTATGCCATACTTATCTAATATGTATACAGTAGGGGAGACCGGGGCTAATTGTAAGCGATACATTTTTCGGTTTTCATTTCTGTAGTTTTCTTTTATTAATAATATTAATAAAACGCGGTGAAATTAACTGCGAAGTCATTAGTAAAGATGAGCAGTTTTAAGCGTTTTTGACAAGTTGGAGCATCGCCATATTGGATATTCGTTGAGTGGCAGAGGTAGGTAGGTCTGTTCGGCGCATGCGCTGGATAGATCATGAGAGTTCAGCGCATGTGTTAGATAGTATGGTGTATTTACGGGATCGGCTAAATAGTACTGAGCATATGCGCTAGATAGCAATTCAGTGGTTACACATACTTTGTAAACATAAGCAATTTCAAGTGTTTTTCACAAATTAATTATTAATAAGTTTACTGTTGATTTTGAAATAGCTTGTTCAAGTATTAGAAATTTTAACTTTAGAGACATGCCAAGTAGTAAAGAAGAAGCAATTACTTGGGCTCAGGATTGTGGATTGTTGCGGAAACTTAAAAAATGTCGTACTCATCGGTGCAAAATGAAAATTTATAACAATAATCATGGAATCGGTCGTTTTCGTTGTCCAGTAATTAAAATATACAGGATCACATTCAGGATTTCAAAAAGAAGGTACAGTCCAAGATGGTTTGGGGTTAGGTCGTCGTGGGAGCGGAGAAGGCCGGCCCGACCATGGTATAATGTTTCGCATTTTGATTTAGTAAATGTGTTATGTATTACGTACGTGTTTGTGCTGCCATATAATGGATTTGTTCGGAAGTATTTAGCCTATTTTGTGTGTATTACCGATCAAATATATCAATATAGCGGCGCTGTAACCTATCAAAAAGGCTTAAAAGTGTTCAACTTTATATGCGTATTAATAACTTTTTAACTAATGAATTCCGCCCATTAAGATTTTCATTTTCGGTGTTTTCTCGCAGAAATCTATAAGATTGTATCAAAAAAACTTGAAAAAAAGAATTCTCCAAAATGCAGTTAAACCCATTAGTGAATACATGGCGTACAATTAAACATGGCAGAATTAACATGTAATAGAATATAATTAATGTTGACATCGGCATGAGTAATATAACATTATAACGAGTCATATTAATCAATGGATTTAAAGAAGAGGAGGACATGCCTGACGTTGTCTTCGTTTAGGTTTGTTTTCAGGTCCAAGCTGCAAGCCAAATTGCAAGCTTCTTTTACTGCTTTATGACCAGGAATCCAGTTTAGATTAATATCCACAATGTTAATAAAATATTTTACGTCCGGGATAGTAGAAATGTGCTCTAATTTCAACGATTAAGTTACGACCCATTTACATAACTGTGTTTGAGAAAACCTACTTACAGTCAGAAACTATACAATGATTGAATATATTTCTGTACTTCATTAATGAATAAAATGTGATACCGAACATTGCCAAAATTCAATTGTTATTGTAATGCTTTTTGTATAATACGTTTTGGACGTTATGAAGATGTTTGCAATGCGAAAATGCGGCACAATTGTAAGATAGATGGTTTGAGATTGACAACTACACTCGCGTAGGTATTTATTATATGTTAACGCGATAATATTATAGGTAAGTGCAACATTTTATCCTTGTAGTGTAATTTCTTTGTGTTCCTCCGACGCTGCGATGTTTGTTTACATTGCTCGTGAGTAGTGGCGTTCAGTTTACCCCCAAGTGGTAAGGTGTAAACGCGGTGTCAATTTGTTAGATCAATAAGTTTGTGATAGTTGTCAGTGTTCCGTCGCAAGGAACCGTACAAAGGGTCTTTTCTTCAGATTTGTTTATGACGTCTACGTGACTCTGAGGCCACTTTCAAGGATTAGGCGCTCGATGCACATTTGGTGACCACTCGAGCCATCGCCTAACTTTCGTATTTGTTTCGCCTCCTTAAGAGTTACGCGTCATAAATCTATCACTGACGAAGGATATTCCCGACCTAGAAGTACGGTTCTCGGGTTACCGAGCTTCGCCCTCGGAGGGAGTCGGGTACGGTCCCACGCTTTCCTCGGGACAGGCTCGCTTAGGGCCGATCTAAGAGTCATCAAGAATGCACTGATTAGGGCATGCAGAGCTCGGTAAGAACCAATCAGTGCACTTCTTCAGCATGGCAATGGGTGTCACCATCTTGACACCCCGAAATGGAGGACCGCCTTCAGGATACAACGAAGGGTCCTCCCGAAACCGCGACAGTCAGTCAGTCGCGATCGAACAGTTGAACGTATAGATCTACGAAAACGATTGAGGACACTTTCGAGCGAGATCAGCGAGTCTCTCGAAGTCGACGTCTAATTCAATCAAGATCTAATACAATCATTTCAACTTCAGAGAATTCGAGTGGAGTCATCGTCGTGAACTCCCGCGCGTATAAGGCAGGGCCTGCTAGATTAGCCTTACTGACGAATCCTCTAGCAGGCCTGGGACGAAACGTTAAATCTCTCAAATTCTTAAATCGATATAATCATTGAATCGGCTATCTAATATTAATTTGGCGGGTAGTAAATCGGTGATTTCGGGATCGACGCGTCCATACGATCGGGCTTGAGATTTACAACCTCAAACGCGCACGAGTCAACCGTGCGTCGAGCTCGAGATTTGCACCGTACGAACAGTCAGTTTAACCGGCCGGTAAGTAAGTTGACATATAGAAATTTTTATTTTAAGAATTGAATTTTGTAATTACTCTAGTATTTACATAATTCTAATATATTTAACAGTTTGTGAAACAATTTCCTGAAAAAGTGAATTGAAATAAAACAAGAGAAAATCAATAATGCCGAAAACGAGGGAATTGGAGGATTTAGAGCGAATACAAATTTATAAAAGAAGAATGGATGGAAAATCCTTACAAACGATTGCTGTTGAGCTTGGAATTTCGAAAGAAGGCGTTCGAAAAATTTGTAAAAAAATACAAAGGGCAGGGAAATCCGAAAATTGTGTTAGATCAGGAAGGAAAAGGAAAACATCAATTCTTCAAGATCGAGAGATTGTGAAGCAAGCCAAAAAAAATCCATTCATCACAGCTAAACAAATAAAAGAAAATTTGTCATTGCCAATCGGGACCACACAAATTAAATGTCGTTTGTCCGAGGCTGATTTATATTACACGGCAGAATATCTAGGAAAAGACCACACATTTCTCAAGTAAATGCTGGCAAATCTTTACTGTTCGCCAAAGAACATTATAAGAAACCGCAATCGTTTTGGAAAAGCGTACATATTTTCTTCTTTTATTTGACTGTAACTCGAATTTCGATTCATCACTCCAGATGATGCTTTTCCAAAACGATAGCGGATTCTTATAATGTTTTTATAATATTATCGCGTCAACATAAATACCGACGCGATTGTACTTTTAACATCGAGTAATGATTTCTTTGTATGCATTTGAAAAAATTACAACTACTCTTAATCCTAAGATTTTATTTACAGCAGCCATTGTATTTGTTAACTTAGATGTTGAACTTCGAATAATATCTTATTAATATACTTTTAGAAAGTCGACAATCTGTTCTTGTGACAACAGTGTCCTGTATTTCTCACCGTTGTGGAATTTTTATGAACTGTAACAGTTGAGGATGTATTGGTAATAAATCTGATGTCAACCTGAAAGTGGAAGGAGGAACGAATTACCTATCAGCGTCGTATCAATGACTATGATTGATTGACACCTATTTAAAAACTCGTTTATGCGCTGTCGATCATACGGTATGGTCTACGAATTCTTAAATTCCCGGTATCTGTTTTACCCGAAATGAAAGATAAATAGGAATAATTGCAAACATACAATACACTTGCAAATTTCGATTAATATATTGAGATGAATACCAATGAAATATTGTTATCTACGTACAGTTTTACTGCCACGAATAATGATTAACTGAAACAGGAAACAGTTATTGTCACAATACTACACATTCGAAGATTGTTATTTTGAAATTTCGTTTTCCATAAAATATATATATTTTATTCTGTCTCATTTTTTAGTTGTAATTAAACAAATTTTATTTGTTTTAGTTATGTTAATTTTCTCGGTTTGACTGCGTTATGGAGAACTCCCTTTTTCAAGTTTTTTTATACAATCTTATAGATTTCGACGAGCAAATACTGGAAATGAAAATCATAATGCGCGGAATTCATTAGTTAAAAATACGCATATAAAATTGAATACTTTTAAGCCTTTTTGACAGGTTTTAGCGCCGCCATATTGATATATTTGCTAGGTAATACATACAAAATAGGCTAAATACTTCCGAACAAATCCATTAGATCTGCAGCACAAACACGTACGTAATACATAATAACACATTTACTAAATCAAAATGGAAAACATTATACTATGGTCGGGCCGGCCTTCTCCGCTCCCACGACGACCTAACCCCAAACCATCTTGGACTGTATCTTCTTCTTGAAATCCTGTATGTGATTCTGTATATTTTAATTACTGGACACCGAAAATGACCGATTCCATGATTATTGTTATAAATTTTCATTTCGCACCGATGCGTACGACATTTTTTAAGTTTCCGCAACAATCCATAATCCTGAGCCCAAGTATTTGCATCTTCTTTACTGCTTGGCATGTCTCTAAAGTTAAAATTTCTAATACTTGAAACAGCCATTTCAAAATCAACAATAAACTTATTAATAATTAATTTGTGAAAAACACTTGAAATTGCTTATGTTTACAAAGTATGTGAAACCACTGAATTCCTATCTAGCGCATACGCTCAGTACTATTTAGCCGATCCCGCAAATAGACCATACCATCTAACACATGCGCTGAACACTCACGATCTATCCAGCGCATGCGCCTACCTACCTCTACCACTCAACGAATATCCAATATGGCAACGATCTAACCTGTCAAAAACGCTTAAAACTTCTCATCTTTACACGCGTATAACTTATAAACCAGTGAATTCCTAACAACCATACACACATTTTCGGAATGTCTTCATCGATATCTATAGGCTCACATAAAAAAAAGTTCAAAAAAGTTAAGAACACGGAGTTCTCCAAAACGCAGTTGAGCCATCTTCTCATATATTTATTTGTTTATGCACCATATTATATTATATTTTTATAGTGCTATATGTACTAAATAAACTGACAAATTTTAACATATTTCTAACAGAAATGTGTAGATCAAATACAAAACAGAAAACATTTGAAGCATTTAAATATACTGTTGCATTATTTTCAGCTTGTTGCAATCATTAACAAACGAAATAAATGTCGATACAGCTTCAGTAACTTAAAATTAATGCGGACAATTTTGCAGGAACATTCGTAGTCTAGATATTAGAAAACAAAATCACCAATTCGTGGAATACGAACGTGTCAACATGAATACCAACGTGACTGTACATCATTCCGCAATACGTCACCGAAATGCAGGAGCTTGCTATACGCTGATATTACTACTTACGTTCTTGGTACTGCACGCAGTTGCCATTATTCATGTACCTGAGTAACGAATATTGAAGCCTAATCGAAGAACAATCTTGTTAGAAATCGAGAAAGCAAGGCCGCGATACGATCACGGAGGTAAATTGACGGTCACTTTCCTCTGTTCGCTATGATCAACGCGAATACAAGTTGTCGATGAAAATTGGATTTGCGTGTTGCGGAATTCGATCAGATATAGCTTCTAGTACAAGGCAATGTCTAAATTAGCGAACATAACCCCAGAAATATCGTAATACCGTCGAAGACCGCGAGGCTTCATAATTTATCATGATTGCTTCATACTAGGAATAATCTGAAATTGTTGATCACGTGGCAACGGAAAAGTCATTTACTCGCAACCAACAGTAAGGTTACGGAGGGATATGAACTTGTGAAAATTGCGTATTTGAATGAATTATTTGATGAAGTCAGTCTGCCAAGGATGTAAAAATGTTTTACAATTCATATACAGCGGATTCAAAAGTATTTGAACAGTAAATTTCCGATTTGCGAAAAATCGTCGACGTTTACACTGTGATAATTTAGTTAAGAAAAAGTAGTACAACGATAAACCTAGTCTCATTTAAAGCTTGAGACTTCTACTTTCATAAAGAACATTTGTGTTTACGGCAGTTTTGCACGATGTAACGGGTGGAATAGTGAGAGATGTCTTCCTTAAAAAAATACTACCAATTGAAGAGTTGGAGAACAATTTTTTTGGTGAAGGAATCATCGACAGGTTTAAAGATTGAAGTCTCTCGTTTAAAACAACGTAAACAAACTTCATTTAAGATTTGCTGGGACCGTTTTATTAAGCTTTGAGTGAAAGGTGTACTGTCAAATTGGCAGTAATTCAAGATGTAATCAATAATTGAATTTATAAAACGTTAAGGGCTTTATAATTTATAACACCGAACTTGCTCGTCATTTTTATTCTACAAAACAGTGAAATAAAATCGTACAACAATTTCTAAGCAGTCGTTGGTAAGGAGTGGCTATAATCTTCAAATCCGTGGTAGACTCAGTCATGAAAAAAAATTTCCAAGGTTTTTACAACGGTTTCAATTTATAGCATTTCTGTGGAAAAAAGATATTCTGTTTTATAAAAACTTGTTGTTCATAAAATGAGTACAAATTCATTTATATACTATTGTTCTCTACAAAATTATCACGGGCTAAATATTGATAATTTCTCAAGAACCGAATACAGTAACCCCGCGATCTAAGTCCAACGAAACATTGTGATATATGTCCCTTGGCCTACTCCTTCCACTTCGGGGTATCCCCGTTCGGCACGGTCGACGCAGTCACAAAAGAATAGTGTCCCTTCACGACCTGAGTCCCGGCAGAGAACCGAAAAAGGACTTAGATCGCAGGGTTGCTGTATTTAGTGCTCAAATACTTTTTGGGTCGACTGTACTTCTAACAAATTTAACATATATTGTTTGCCACTCTTTGCATCTTTAAAATCGCAAGTCAAAGTTTGATGAAAGGATTATAATAAATAAATATGTGTTTCCTGATTAGTTCGTTTATTCAATCGAATACTTATGATTCTGAAAGCAATTTAATGCAAGAAAAAGATGCGTAAGTACCGCACTACTGCACAGAGTACCTATTGTGACTCATGTAAATATTTGGACACTTAAGAAAATGATAATATTGGGGGTAGTGGGTTCTAAAATAAAAGGACAGGTTTGCAGGAGCACGCCTGCACGAGGTACACTCGGTACGTTGGCTTTATTAATAATGACGACTACGGAAGCCAGAAAATCAAAATCACGCGACACGCGTGCGCTAACAATGAGTGCTAGGAAACGCGCCTCGTACGAATGACGCTAGATCATTCCAACAGATAATTTTTTAAATATTGGACTCTACGACTTGGATTCTTTTGAGAAGTTAGAATATTCAGTTTACTACACGACGTGAAAAAAATTGTGAAAAATTGCGGTTGAACTTAGGAAAAGTTCCCCCACGAGACTTGCGTCATTCTCTTCGTTTTAACATGCTGATCACGAAATGTACTTGTCATTTTTTGCGGAATTGAGTAGTTTTCGAGATATTTGCGAAAAGCTATTGCTACTACTACATGAATCCTTGCGTATACCTACGCAGACCTCCCCTTTTTTCTGCTCCTCGGCTCAGCGGCTGTCAAGCATCCTATATAATGGGTGAACTTGTTAAAAAGATATTTTAAGTATAGAATATAGGAACATTGGGATTTCCGAGATTTTTAAACCTTGGGTAATGTAAGGACCAAGGTGACTTCAGATGTTGGTCAGACTTAGATGGGGTGGTGGGGCGGTGGGAGCGCAAAGGGTGGCGTGAGGCACCCCGTTCTCGCACCCTGTTACCTGACTTGGAAAACCATTCATTTCAAAACTTGAAACATTAAGCAATTAGTAGGTTTAAGTTTAGTCTGGGTTAGTTTTTTTCGAGAGAACAATATTCTAGCGTCTCACATTCGTCAATATAAAAAATCTCGGAAATACCAATGTTTCTACATTCTATACTGAAAATATATTTTTAACAAGTTCATCCGTTATATAGGTTGCTTGTCAGCCGCTGCGCCGAGTAGGTATACGCAGAATTTATGTAGTTTAGCAATAGTTTATCGCGAATATCTCGAAAACTACTCATTTCCGCCAAAAATGACAATTACATTTCGTGATCAGCATGTCAAGACGAAGAGAATGACGTAAGTCCCGTGACGAAACGGTGGGGGGACTTTTCTGAAGTCTTACCAAAATTGCAATTGGTAAAATATAATTACTAAAAGATGTATTTTAGAACTTTGTTCTATGATCTTTGTGAATTATACATATTCTTAAACTTTCATCAATATTATTGGAGGCTGTAAGAATCCTTAGATTCATTACAGTTAGATGCCGAAAATCGCGAAAAACTGCAATTTTTATCATATTTAAACGTCCGTAGTTCCTTGCAACGTTGACCAATTTATATGATACGTTTAGAATGATTATAATTGACTCAGATCGACAAAACGTAATTTCTAAATTTTCAATATCGGCTTACAAAATAAAATTGTAGATTACAACTTTAGTATTTTCTCTGCAATTCCGACAAATTGTAATTTTTTCAAGAAAATTGTTCACGTCATGTAGTAAACTAATTGTTGTAACATTTGAAAAAAAATATCCAAGTAGCAGGGTCCAATATTAAAAGTTGTCGTCTTTGTAAGAATGTTCGAATATTCATGTAAATCACTGGACATAATTTGTACTCTTTTTCAAATATCGTCTTCAATGTCGGAGAAAGAAACAAACTGGGTAATAAACAGATTACAACATTATTGAAATTCCATGAGTCATCAGATAAAGCAACACTGTTCAGGAATTGTACCTAATGAAAAGAAATTGAAGAGAATTACAAAATTCATCAGTTGTTCCAGCTTCCGAAACAGGATTGTTGTTAGGTCGATATTATGGATTCCTCGGTTCGGCTGCGATACGATTAAGTGGGTATTGCAATTCTACTGAGCGTGTCTAAAATGCTCGTAACATAATATACATTAATGGTACCACTTATTAGGATAGGTTCTATTATATCCTTACGCATTATGCTGCTTTCGGTGATGTGGATCGGTTAATGTATACAGATTACTCCGCAAACAGTGTTTTCACTTCATCACTGCCTATAGAATATTCTACATTTACGTACAAATAGATTAAATTAGTTCCTCGATATATCCCTTCATGAAAGTAAATGATTTTTTAATTCTATACACATCAGTATCTAATTTCTATTTGAAAACAAATAGGAACTCTAATCTAAGTGCAACAGTGATTACTAGACTATGGATATCCAATATGAAAAATTCTCATTTTAATATTTAATTTTGTCAAAACTACAACTAGGGAAAATTTAATTCGTTGACTAAAAGATTCGTTATGAGTGTTGAATATTCGAGGTAAATATCATAATCTTGACCGCGAAATGATTGAAGTCGGACACTCGTGGCGCCATCTATTTGGCTAGATGAATACAAGAGTGCGCATGTCATATAGCTGTAACTTACTCGACGTATTGCGATGTAGTCGAACGTGTTCAAATTTTAGTTCGTAATATAAGTACAAAAGTATTAATAGTGTTAATGTTATTAAATATTAAATAATATACTTTAATATCCGTATTTACGTAACTAGCGTGCAATCATTTACGACCCACACCGTCCGAAAATCCCAACAGCGAGAAAAACAAATAATAACATTATTCATTTTCAGTAGCATAGGTGTACCCTTGTTTGAAAATTTGCATAGTTTTATTCATATTAATACATCTATAAAACTATAAACGGATATTTATATGTGGATCCGTAGTCTGATAATTACCAAATCATTACCAGCTTCCATATACTTTAGATAAATGAATTTAGAATAGGTATATAAAATGAATAACACAACTATAAATCGATTTTGATTATCGTAGATATTATTAATTTATATCATTTGAATAATCCTGTCCAATTGACAGGATTATGACAGTGATAATTTTACATTAGCTGAATTAAAAATGTTCTGGTTATTAATTATGTATCGGTAACGCAGAAGCGAGCAGCCGAAATAAAGTCGATCACCGGCATTCCCGTCACCTCTCCTCTCCGCCGCTGACTCCAAACACACGGCGCTCATCGCGGAGCGCCGACGTCATCGTGTCGTCACGCGCGTAACCGTCACCGGCGTTAGCGAACACGGCAATCAGCCGTTTTTCAAAACAGTAGTCTTGCTGCAGCGTTCTTAAGCTACTGACAATTTTCAAACCACGAGATACCGCGTTATATTCTTTGTATCTTCGGCCCGCGTTTTCTGAGTTACGTTGTCCGCGTCTTTGTGTTCACGTACTGCCCAACATTGTTCATCGTCTCTGTTAAAATATACGTTGTGTTGCAATCGCGAGTGTATTTCTCCTATCAAGACTCCAACGTATCCACATTCCCGTTGACCGCGCGTACAAATTATATGTTGCTTGAATTTTAATCTCGGTATAAGAATCTTTTATCTCATCAGCGTCATCACACACGAATATAATGACAACGTATGTTTTATAAACAGCGATGGTATAATATTGTATTGTACTATAGAAAATGGAACGGATTGTATTGGATTACTTTCTACAAACTTTATGTCATGGAGAAGCGATTTCATGTGTCAAATGCATATTGTCCTAATCCTTATTTGTTACAGTTTTTCTTTTTTATTTTATATTCTAGATTGACTACCGTATTATATAAAGAAACCTATATGACAAATGCCTTGATGCAACTTAAAAAAAAAGACGCCATCTATTTACTCTTTCTTTAAACTTACTAAACCTAACATTTAATAAATGCTACGATTAATAGAAGAAATAATACAGTATTCCTGCATTACGTTAGATATATTATTTACATTCACATACTTTTTCCGTGTTACTAACACAGACTTTACTTAAAATACTTCTGAAAAATAAAAAAAGACAAATTGTTATTAATATTTCATATTTATAAAATCGGTGAAACTTCTTCGTTACACATTTTAAACATATGAAATAGAAATAAAATAATGGTGATTGTTACCTAAATTAATAGTGTTAAATGAAATATTAATGAGTTAAGTTTCCTGTTCATGAGAAGAATATTTAAAAATGAAGATTGATTGTTTTCTTCCAATTATTTATGTATAAGAAATCGCCACAGATCCAGGGATAAATAAAAATTATTTTGCTTCATTTACTATAAACAAAGACGCGCATAAATTGAAGTATCATAACTATTTATTGATGTATCATATCGTTATAAATTGTTCTGCACATTACGTATTTCGTATAATGCTATTCTATTATTAGAACAAACATCCTACACCTAATTGTCTGTTTAAAGTATTGCTTTATTTTATGTATATAATAAAATATAAAACGCAAGATTTTCTTAAACGCGAAACTCTACATATTCTTGTAGGTTTTCTTTTACGGAGATAGAGTCTTTTGAAGTCGCAGCCTTATGAGAATGTTATTGCTCGTCGTATAATGCTTCAGCCATCATTCACGTTACAGAAAATTAGGAGACGTGCTTGGTTTATGAAAAAGTGGATTCCTAGTAAATTGATATTAAAAAAGAAAACAGAGTTGTCAGTTCCTGCTTATTTTCTTTTCAAAACGAATACACTGAAAATGTTGTAATAAAAGGATCTGTAGCCGACTATTATATAGGAAACAATAATAAACACAATGAATCATGTTAAAAGCATTCAAAAAATATGCAATAGACAGAACAATATATCCATCCTTGTAGAAAACCATATTGAAATCAATAAATTGCTATTGCAATGTTTCACGAAGTAGATATTGTTACGTAGGAAAATGATAATCATGAAATATATGCATGTCTAAAAGTGATACAAAAATGCATTCAGTGCATTTATGCACATTAATGTTCAAGCTTTGTCAGTTTAATCTACGGTACTAATTAAAATGTTATGTAAACTGAGGTCACATGGAGCTTTATTAAAAAGTTATAATAAAATTACGGAATACAAGGTGAGTAGTAACCGATTTGCTGTTACTGCAACCATTGGCTCGAACAGTTCCATGTATTTACTACTTGACATCGTCATTTCCAAAGTTAATGAATACTCGATTTCAAATTGTCTACCGTTCTTGACGATACAGGATTGACAGCGATCAAAGATCGAATTTATGACTGTGCGAATTTCGTTTCAATATTCGCAGCCTCTAATAGAAGGTATTTGAACAATTATTTGTGGAGCAATTAATACGTCCTCGCCAATTCTAAGCGATTCGAAATTTGTGAAATTATAATTGTAAATTTAGAAGTTATATTAAAAAACAAATTTTTTGTGTAAAATGAATTATTTGAAAAAACATACTTTATTGATTTTTATACATGTATTTATTTCATATTTTAATAAATATATCTTTTCGAAGTAACATTAAACTCGTCAATATTCATTAAGTCTGTACTCTCATCACTTGTTATTATTTCTTAAGTCTATTTACTCTCATCACATATTTTTTCCAATAAACAAATTTTATGTAACATATTCGTATAATAAATATTTTTTAATTTAATCAACATTGACTAAATAAAATTGTCATTTGTTGTAACTTTTAAAGATAAATATTTTTCATCAAACTTAGAATATATGTATAACAAAATATGTTAGTTCTAAATTTAACACTGTCATCCTCAGCTGGATTTGCCCATAATAACGATGCTTTTCCCTTAACACAAAGTTTTCTCCTTCCTTTCAAACATTTTAAGTAAAAACAAAAAAAAAGATATCAATACAATGTTAAGACCAAGCTCTTCGTCGCCATATTGGATAGCTATATATATTGTCCACGCCCCCATGTCAGATTCCAATAGTGAATCTGACTCGCGATTTCAAACAGAATCTACTAAATACAAACGTTATTAATTTCCTTTAATCTGAATTAAAATTCTATTCTGTTGTCAATATATAGACAGTAAAGAGTACATAAGCATACATAATACATATACAATAAATTACTATATTATATGTAGTACAAACTACACTTATAAATGAATTGAATAACTGAATTTCTAAGGGTACAAGAAAATTTCATGAAAGATTTTCAATTTTTACTGAATTTAAGAAATGAACCTGACTTGTGAAAATCTGAGAACTGTTTTACACACAACTTAAATATTGTTCAATGCATACAAGTTGTTAACAATATTTCCGAGCGAGATATTAAATTTATTTAAGGTCGTAAGCAATTATTTAAAAAAAATAAAAACAATAAATATGTATCAGAAATTGTTAGCAGATCCCAGTTACGACAAAACAAAGTAATGAAAAGGGTATTTTAATACAACGAGAATGTTTCCATCGTCACTCCTCTAGTTTCTCTACTGTTTACATTTTTACTTTTCTACTTGTGTACTGCCTGTATGCCTACACATGTATACACGACACGTATTGTATTTATTGTGTGTTGAGATCACATGGTTGGGTCTGCGACGTGGTCGAAGTGCAGCGTTACCGTTTTTGAAGAGCACATAAATTCTGCGCTTGACTTCTTCAGATTTACGATACGACTGGCAATTGTTAATAGACGACGTCTGGAAATTGTCCTAGCCATGTCGTCCTCAACGACCATTGACGCAACGCAGGCCACGAGAAGGAAAATTTACGAGATTTGGGGTCGTTCCCGATGGAAAGTGAAACGATGCTTCTGGGCCTTCGGTAACACTACTTTTATTTCGTGGGTGTTACATGACACACTTGTTCAACAAAACCGCTTCACATGTCCATGATTTATTTTTGATAGAAACAAGTTGTATCTGTTATTCGTGGAAATTTGCGTTGTTATTTATGCATCGTGTTAACCCCAACAAGTGTTCCAGAATTTATTATATTAGACCAGATTATTAGGTATGATGCCCCTTTAATTATTACTATTCACTTTATTCATTACTTACTTTCTAAATTGTTGACAAACAGCTGTGAAAAATCTGGTAAACTAATATTCCGGTAAGATCCTTAACTCTATACTACAATGTTTATACGTCATGTCCTTTCGTTTTGTTTGAGGAGAAGGTAATACAGTTTTAACTACGGATAGGTATACATTGCTGCAATGCATTTATATAATTTAAACTTATTATGAAAATGCTACATGTCCCGCACATTTAAAAACAAATTTAAGTTTTAAATCAAACAAGTTTGATCTATTTTTAAAACAGATTTTCTCTTTTAACACGTTGAAGTCCAATCCAGCAAACTCAAAAATTCCATAAAATCGAAGTGATTTGATTAATGAAATAAAAATTGAAAGGGTTAACCCTCCGAAGGCAAAGCCAGGATCTACTTTGTCCCAGGGTATCAAAATCGTCATTTAATTACTTAGTTTCTAGCGATTCAATTAAATACACAGGTGTTATATTAGGATCAATAGAAAGACCAACGTGTCTACAAGAAGTACCACCAAAAGATACGTTTGAAAACTTGATAAATAAAGCAGAGAATGGTCCTAGGCATCATCGATTATAAAATTGTAAAAATGATCCGCCGTCCTAGTGTTCAATGTATGACACTGAGTAGTCCTTCCACATTCTTGCACTTTCTGGATTTTAATCAAGTTTGGTACAATGAATATATTAACATAAAATATATTGTAATGCTAACATAAAAAAATTAAATTATATTATACTATTAACATATAACAGGGAGTTTCAACGTATTCCCCTCAGAGAACTGCAAGGTCCCCACCATCGAACCTCTTCCCACTAGTACGTACAGCCGTAGAGTTAGTAAGTGCTACGCGAGCCGCGCGGCTCTCATGGTGGGAGCTTCCCACTACTACACATTATAACGATGAAGTCCAAGAGTGGGGGAAGAACCTAAGCGGGAAGGTGCCTCGAATAGCTCCGGAGCTACTGGTTGGAACTGCCTGACATATAATATAACGTGTTAAAGGGAATACTTACGCGAGTTACTGTATCTAATTTCCTTAACATTAATCTAAAAACTGAACCGAAAAAAACATTATAATATCATTGAATTATCAATTTTTGGAATCAAACTTTATCGATCTGTATTTTTAACCACAGTTAAACCACAATATTTTATATTTAATATTTATAACAAATATTTTATATTGAATCCTTGAATTAAAACACAAGGACAAATACTTGCTTGTGATTCTTGATAATTTTTTATTTTGAATTAATTTTTACCACTGTAGATTTTTCATTACAATATACGTGACACTTATATTTATCAAACAGTAATGTATACCATAGTTGTCATTCTAAGAGGTTAATCAGGTGATTGTTGTGAAATGTGAAGACTGTTTCGAAATCGGAATAAATCTATGAACGTATTACGAACAGTAAAGCACTGTAAAGGCTCGTGTGGAAGATACCAAAGGATTTCTTTATCATGGTAACGATATCGTTCTTTTTGGCACAGAACGTATGTCTCCAGAAGCTTCCAAGAAGCATCATTTAAGTTGCTAGTACCACAGTCGCTGTATCGTTTACGAAATCTACAGTTTAAGAACATCCAATCTCGAAGAATAACAGAAGCCATTCCTTTGAACTCATTTCCCTTCACGACGTAATTGGTCGTTGTATCATCTGCCTCGCGAAGAAACTACACAAAAAGAGAACGAGAATAAATGGTATAATGAAAATGCGGAAGTTTCGCGCATATTTATAAAACTAGCGACTCCAAGTCTGGAAACAAGTCGTAAATGTTTTTCCTTCTTCTTCCAAATAGCCTTTTACTTAACGCGATTACGCGTCGCTGGTTACTGTACACGGTACCTTGTTTTCTTTTTACATTTCAGATTTCCTTTTCTCAACTCCCTGCGACAAAGGTCACGATAGTAAACACAAACAAATGAAGAGCACAGAATTAAAGAAGAAACCTGCTAACTATCCACTTTTTAGGACCGTTACCATGATTGTACATTATATAACTATGCGTAAGATATGTAAGATTTAATTTATGGTTATAATTATGCTTACAATTTATACCTTCGGATAAACTTCCGAAAATACCATACCTCCGAATTTTTTATACTCTGTATACTTCATATACTTTAAAATACTTCAAATAAAAGTTGTCGACCTCATCAAAATACACATTTTATGTCCTATTGATTTTTGTCATAAAGATAATACTTTCTGCGAAAAATGATAGGTAATTATTGACTTATACGGAGCCTTATACTCTCGATTTCAATGTCCTTTACATATGTTATCGAAGTATGAAAAATATCCATGTAGAATAGAACACACACAAATTGTTAGGTCTGGAATAGTGTGTGTTCTATTCTACATGGATATTTTTCATACTTCGATAACATATAAAGGACATTGAAATCGAGAGTATAAGGCTACGTATAAGTCAATAATTACCTGTCGTTTTTCTCAGAAAGTATTATCTTTATGACAAAAATCAATACGACATAAAATGTGTATTTCGATGAGGTCTACAACTTTTATCTGAAGTATTTTTCAAAATTCCCATTATTTACGGAAATAAATGAAAAAACTATGATTTTTATGGTTTTTTCGTGGTTTCCGCTATGAAAATACCATTTGCGCCAATTTTCACTATCATATTCGTAATCAGCACGTCAAAATACGTAAGAATCCAGAGTATAAAAAAAATCGGAGGTATGGTCTTTTCGAAAGTACACCCATACCTCCTAATACGGATATTGTGTTCTTTAAAATTCCCATGTAATTGAAAGCAATTCGTTTTATACAATCTTAACTACTAGTGGTGTTTGAGAATCCGAAAATATCGAGTCGGGACGAGACGAGACTGTTCTTCGAGATCGGGACGAGTTCTCGAAAATTTCGGGATTCTCGATTATGTCGAGATTTTCGAAAGTTTCGGGATTCTCGATTATGTCGAGATTCTCGAAAGTTTCGGGATTCTCGATAATTTTAGGATGTTCAGTACTCGCTTCAAAATCGATCGCGGTATGAGATTTCCGATATTTGAGGCGTTTCGGAAAACGCGTCTCATAACGGCAATCGAGTACTGAACACCCTAAATTTTTCGAGAATCCCGAGGTTTTCGAGAATCCCAAAACATTCGAGAATCCCGAAACCTTCGAGACTCTCGATATAACCGAGAATCCAACCCGTCTTGTCTCGATCTCATCCCTACTCGTCTCGACCATCGAGATCCATACACTTTCGGGTTCTCGCACACCCCTATTAACGACCGTTGGGTTAACCGTACAGTTGGGTAAGGTCTTACAAATTAGCAAGGTAAGACATTTTGCATTTATACAGCGTGGTCTACCTAAATGTAGCCACATATGTATTTCCTTCAGTTGCGTTGACATAATAGAATATATCGTATGTGTTCAGTCTCTAAACAATACATATTTCCCGACACTCCTTCATACCTTCTACAATAGCCTAGTTTCGCCTTACATCTTCTATAAAACCATAAACCAGCCGAAGCTCAACATCTGTAACACACCCTGCGACAAAAATGCAGCGACTGCGCGCGAACCCCAATAATTACCTGCGGCCAAACGAAGCTAATCCTGATAGGTACTTTGCGCGAACACCAAAAAGACATGAATATCAAACATTTCTCACACCAACTCGTACTTGAAACGAAACGTAGCTCGACAACACACCTGCACAAACTTGTTAAATACAACACCTTTTACTACCCGCGAATAAGTAATCCGCGACAATCACGCTCGCGGACTTGACGCAGCAGTATGTATTTCATTTGAAATGAATTATACATATAGTTAATTCTAGTTTTAGAAGTCAAAGAAAATATAAATAAATTATTAGTCCCACTGTTCAAGAATAAATGTATTATCTGTGTAACGAATAATGTTGCCTGTAGTATTGCTAAACATATATTTGAAATTTCCAAACATGAATACTTCCTAAATATAATAAGAATTCAGTGTAGCTGGATTCTCGTTTAAAAATACATTGTTTTAATGTAAATTTGTCAATTTGTGCAAGTTTCTCTAATAGTTGTATGTGGTTTTTTATTGTGTGTGTTATTAGTTTATTTGCAAGCATTATATAATATAATTTATGAGATGTGCAAGTTTTTTCATTGCATTTACATAGTAAGATAGTTGAAATTCTGTAAACAATACAAAATTTTCTGAAAATACCGTTAATTGTAAGGATTTTATAGCATGAAAGTTAGAGAACTCAATACTAGCAATTCTGAGGCAACAGCGCGCCCACAAGAAAGCGCAGGTAGAAGCATCTACAACATTATAAATAAAAAATCATTTTGTAATCTGATTACGTACATATTAAACACATATATTACGTGAAAAAAATCAATAATACCCTTATAGATTTCAATTGAACACAAATTGTGCACAGAGCTATTTTTGATCATAAAATCGAAGTTTAATTATATGTAACTTTTTGCATTATCTAGCATCACCCTGAAACTTAATAAGTCAGCTACGGTAACGTGCGGCTTTGAAATTAGGAGCGTTTTTCCTGTAGCTTTCATCAGTATTCTGATGAAAAAAATATAATATTTCGCTTTCATGTTTGATAATATTAACAAATTTTCAGATAAAAGTTGAATGGTTTTATAAGTACTGTAATGTGATGTCTACAGTTTCTTATAGGGAAGGCGTATAGAGGACATGTGAAGGTCATTGTTGTTTTTTTGTTAAACATAATAATATATATTTTATAATGCATTATTTGATTCGATTTACACATAATCTACAATCTACCATTTAAAAGTTGGATGAATGCAAAGCAGAATGAAACAAAGAGAATAATTCAAGAAAAATTTAACAAAACTATGGGATTGAAAGTAGATTACGTAAAAGAAGGCTTCAGTACTAGCAATATGATGGTAATACGTCAAGATGATTTTTTAGTAATCCGAAACTAACAACACAAATAATCGGAGTAAACGAGGATTTGAGTAATCGTTTTTCCATCATACTCCAAACCATTAATTGCGGTTGTACAATTGATCAGAAAAAATTTGACAAATATTCCGAAGAAACTGTGGACCTATATATGTACCTGTATAGCTGGCACTTCATGCCAAACACAGTTCACAAAATACTTTTGCATGACAGTAAAGTAATAGAAGCTGTTATGTTGCTTATAAGAATGCTGACGGAAGAAGCACAGGAAGCACGAAACAAGAATTACCGACAGTACATTCGAGAAAATGTTCTCGCATTACAACTAATGAAGATGTTATGCATATGCTTCTAGTTTCTTCGGATCCATATATAAATACAATAAAAAAAGAGCCAAAGAAAAAAGATCTTGAATTTGACGAAAGTGTGAAAGCTCTACTCAATGAAAGTAATCAATAATTAATGATATTCTATTAAATTTTTGTTTAATTAATATTTGGTATTAACAAATCACAAAACTGTATATTTCATTCTTATTATTACTAATTTTGATCATCCTTAACTAATTCTTCTTAATTCTGTCTTTTTTTAACAAAACTATTGTTATATTTTCGATCAGCCATTTTGTTTTTAGTCATTTTGACTTCAAATATGTAATCAGCGACCTTAAAAACTCTTTATTCAAGTTGAACTTCAAACATAGATGTTCTTGGATTTTTTCCGGAATATACGGGTTTCGAACCATTGTGCGCCGTGTACACGCGATCGCGTCACATTCGCCTTCGTCAACTGTTCCTAGATCTTCATTTCTATCAATCTGGCCTGGTGGGCTACTACACGCTCACACATCAATGTGTATTCTACATGGTCTCCGTTTTTACCCTTACCATATGTCACTTCATGAAGAACTTCATGGGAATGATTTTTATAATCGTGTAGTGATTTGTCAATGGTCATTACAACAAATACTGGCCGATGCTTTATTCTACGATTAGGTACTCTTTACGGACGAATCAACATTCACGAATCAGGGTCAGGTTACCATTAGAAGTTTGCATTATTGGTCGCTAGAAAATACTCACTACTTACGACAAGTAGACCGGCAACGTCCAATGTGTCAATGTATTGTGTGATACGACTGGGAACTGGAAAATTGATCCTTATTTTATCAGTGATTCTCTAAATGGCAAGAAGTACGCTGCGTTTCCTGAAAACGAATTACAATCTCTTTCTGATAAAGTGCCGATAATGTAATCAGATGCGGTATCAAGTTGAAAGAAACAGTTCATAAAGATGCCCCGACAACGTCGGAAGATCTGCGACAATGAATTGTAGATGCATGCGCAGCTTAACTATCAGTGCAGATGTCATAGAAAGGACTAAAAGGTCATTTATTTTATGGTTACGCGAGTGTATTGCAAAACATTTATGGAAGCAGTATTTGATTAATCGTTAATATGTATATAATTATGACAAAATATTGAAAATCCGGCGTTATTGAAAATTGGAAAACGCACATCATTGTGTCACATAAACGATGTACACGGAAATATCATTCATATTACCTTTTTGAATCTACTCCCCTTTCTTTCTTTCTTTGTCTGGAGTCTCACCCCCAAGTTAAATACAGTCTTTCGTGCGCAGCTATCTTTTCTTCTCAAAGAGCTTCACAACTCGAAAAGACTCTTTCATTTTCCTAAGCATGCTCTAACGAAGCAAGTTTCTTTCAGAAAGCCATATGACAGGCGACACGCGACGATGTTCGAACTTTTAAGGTTACGCTAAAGAGGACTTGACAAATTATTTAACAGACTTCTTAAACGCAACAGACGCAGAAAACGCCGGTGACGTTAGGCGAATACAAAAAAAAAAGTGGAGATACTTCTTGCCGGTTATAATTAGTTCCGAATTACCTTTTAAAGACGGAGTGAAAGCGAAGGAAATTACGGTGAAAAGTGAACATAAATGGCACTTTCAAAGCGATTTGTGCTATAAAAGATCAAATGGTAATCTGTACAAGTATATTTGAAACAATTATTTACATAACAAAATGCACTGAACTTTTTACATTTCTAATGTATACATTGTGAATTTCATACATTTATAATAATTAGACTGCACATTTTTATACATTTTTGAAGAAATTGGCTAGGTCAAATATGAAACAGAAAAAGATCGGAAAAATCTAAGAATATTATTACGTGGTTTTCAATGCAAAAAAAACTATTGGAGAATAAAGTGAATTTTTATTTGTCGCTTGCTTCTCATAATTAATGCAAAAAATTTGCAAACGAACCTTTGTTAATTCTAAAAATCAAATTTTTTTAAATTTTGCAGGTTTGTAGGGGACCTCAGAAAAAATATTAGGCAATTTTTTCAGCTCAATTTCGGCGGCAATCTTTTTAGACCCAGGAATCACAGTATTGCTATTTATGTTTTCCTATGATTTTGAACAATAACGTAATTTTTAGTATTCCTCAAGTGTTCTATGATACATCATATATCATGAAGATTTTCGATTCATTAGTCGGGGTTTGCCTGATAACATTAAATTATCTCTGCGTCATGTCTTCAACGTATCCGCTAATAGAGCACTTGCTCCTCTCTTGGAATCCACTTGATATCCTACCGCGTTTGAAGTTTTGTAATAGTGATACAGAAAAGAAACTAAATATTTTCAAAAATGTGACAACTGTAAACAGGGTATATGCAAAGTGCATTCAAGGAAAACAACGATACAACAATGTCCAGATTGTGGTGAGGATCCATAAAAAAACTCTGCAGTGTTTTCGCGATAAATGCTACAATGCTGTACACGATTAGTGTAGAAAAATAATCCCCACTACTGTGGAGTGTACCCTTCGAGGGGCCGAGAAGCTCGACCGCTCGTCTTGGCCGAGAAATGTAACATGAAACTATCAATATAAACTATCAATATATCGGTGAGCCAATACTAATGCATTGACAAAACTTTTCTGTGTTTAATTATTTTTTCGTGATACTATTACCAACACATTCGTTATATTTTTCTGATTAAAATGATACCAAACACGATATAATTTGGATCATATCTACAAGTTTGATTAGTGATAATAAGATTCGAGTGCAACGAAGACAGCGAATGAAAAAGAAAGGGAGGCTAGAAGTCGAGTTAGTCGGGAAACATCAAGAGCATCAATCGCTGAAACAAATAAATGCAATTGTAGACCTTTCTTATTTTGCATTATTTTCTTGTGAAACTGTTATCAACTTCTTTTTAACATTTTTCTGATTAAAATAAGATCAAATATGGCATAATTCGATCCATGTTTGCCTATGTACATGTGTACTTTAAAAACAATGTGTTGGTAAAAGTTTTATGAATAAATAATGGAGAACAAAAAGGTTTCATTAGTGGATTAGTGTTGTTTCACCGATTCGCTGGTGCCGATTGGTTTGGTCGCTCGGCTCGACACTGTCGATAAATGGTAAAGGAATCTCTAGGAATCGTGTCTGCCTCCATGAGTGCAATCCTTTGGATCCGAAGCCGCGGCTTTCATCGCGACAACACTGTATATCTTGTAAATGATTTTAATGTAAACGTTTTGAAAGCAGTGTACTGTAGTATATATTATATAGTAAATTAATTAAATAACTAGTTTTACGTAAATATTAGTATAGTTTTTATGCTTTATAATACACCGAAATTACAAACACAACATTTTTGTTTATTTAAATAAAAAATCCCTCCATCACTGATATTGTAAAAAAGTTTAAATTGTCTGTCACGTCGAAGGATTTAAAAACCCATACATTCTTTTTGTCAATATTAAATGCTCCAATACGTAAAAACAAAACCGCTAACATAGAACACAATGTGTTCATGTTAGTTATTTAATAGTTCTCGTTGCAAATGTCTATCACGTGTGTACACAACATGTAGAAATAATTTACGCTAGAAATACTTTTTTGACTTTATGTGTTTTGCATGTGAATGCAAGGGGGACGTGATCAGAATTTCAAAATGTTCAGACCTGTTAGTCAAACAGCACGTTATCTGCGTACGTTTGAATCCCATTTCGGTACAACAACATTTTTTTAAATAAATACTATCTCACGGTTTCTTTTTATGTGTTCATGCCGCAGTTTGCTCAATCTTTTTTTTACATAGAATTACTTGGTTCAGTAATGAAATAACGATAAGAAGCGTATATTATAACCATTTGTAGCATTCAAAACATTTAATCATAAAATACGCCTTTATGTTTATCTATAATAATGGAAAATAATTTACATCAGCTAATAAATATTTTCTTGTTTTAAATCCCAGAAATAGTGAAAACTTCAAATGATCAACTCCAGCAAGAAAAAATCACATCTATATTGTGATAAAATTGTTTGAAAGTATGATATCTATAGTTACGAGTTCTTTTTTTAAATTTTCACTATATTGCTCCTAGCTCTGAAAACATAAACAAATTATATTCAACTTTGCGATATTACGTAAAGTGATAAGATTTTTGGAAAAAATTACATTTATAACACTAGAAAGCAAAAGCCTTTCTATGTAAACTCAAGTTCGATGTGGCATGATTTTTTTTACCGAGTTTCTCAACTATTAAGTGAACCGGTTAGTTTTGAGTGCTCCCTATAGATGACTGTAACTATAATCTAGTTCAGATATTTGGAAAGTTAGTGCGTCATTTCAAAGCTTGGGCACTTAGAAAAAGTATTTAATTGTTGCTGTTTGCATTTAAAATCATGACCTTACTTTTCACATGATACTTTAATCGAAAAACGGCTACGAAAATTACCAATTCATGTTAGACATTTATTTTGAGTCCTCTTCGTCGCGCATCGTTTGAAACATGTAAGTATGTATTGGTTTTGACGATTCAAAAGTGGTGGCTTTAATTTTAAAGATGAAAATGTGCAATTATTTTTTATTTTGTTTTTAATCATAGAATTCACTTAGGTAAGAGTTCCTTTTAGCACTCTCCTCCGATTCTTCAAACTTACTGTGTAGACGTTCCACGAGGTGTCTGACAAAATGAAGGTGGCGCCGTGACGCGGAAATCAAATAAATTTTTTGCTGGCTAAACACAACTTTAATACCGAATGGTGGTATAAAAGTACAAATCAGGATTATTAAGCAAACACCAAGCCCACTAAACGTAACCTAACCAAGTAAAGTAATATAATTAGTTTAATATTGGCCACACGCAACATGTTGGGCCACTTCTTGCGGCTTCCACTCGGGATCAGTTTGATTTGATTTGTCAAAACTGTCACTCATTGTAACTTATTAAACTTATTAAAGACAAGAAACAACAATTTGGGGTGTGTTAATGAGTGAAAATGGCGGATACGAGTCATTAACGCAGATTGTTGCGCATGCGCAGAGCATTACCGCGTCACGTGACCAACCCACATGACTTTATTGGGCATGGGCAATATTTTGGGTAAGTTGGAAGCCAATCGGAGGTGGATGCTAAAAAGAACTTCACTCTTCACTTATTGTCAAATAAACGAGAAGTTATAACTAGCAAAGGAGAACATTTTGAATAAAATGTAATTTAACGTCTTTTTAAATATTCGTGTCTTTTTTCAAAAAATCCTTCAAAACTAACCGGGCCACCTAATACAAAGTAAAAATCTTCTTTTTGACTTCGCTTGTAGAAAGTGAAGATGCATTCGTACAATAAAGATTGTACAATATTTAACAAAAAACAATGCTGTAGATTGATTGTATTTCCCCCTACAGTTCAGAAGCTTGACACTAAATTGTAAATACATTGTTTGTTTAATCCTATACGCTTCTCAGAAATAGTTCCATAAAAGATTCCATGATAATATCACATGTATGTATTTTAGCTTTCCACCTTAAACCAATAAAATTTGTTTCTTCTATAAGGTCACATTTTAAAGAAATTCATCTTTCAATACAAATGGGAAGAGATCAATCATTCTACATTATGTGAAAACAATAATTAAATGAATTTTTCTCCCGAGGAAGGTATGTGAGTTAAGTTTAAAAAATGTATGTTTGTTTTTGTTCAAGAATAGACTGTTGGATATAAATATCCAGAATGACGATTAAAATATTATTTTGTTCCTTTATACAATCTTTTCTTTCAAAGTCCAGTCTGCATGTGTGCGCCGGGAGCAAGCGATGCCTTTTCTTTCACGCCGGTCGACGGTTAGTTGGTTTTCTGCGCGAACCGAAAACACGTGGCTTCTTCCGAGATTTCTTCCGTGATTTTAACATCTCCCCTGGAGCTGAAGACTTTATACGGTTCACCGGATTGTCCAGTTTTGAAAACATGGTTTTTTATTTTTATAACGTGAGTAGCAAATGACACCAGGTTTTAAGCAGAGCTCAAATCACCGACTGCGTTGGAAACAAATAAAATCGTTCTCGGCTGTAACTTCCGCAGATAATCCTCAAGTCGTTACGAGAGAATAGTCCGGAAAGCACAACTAGGACACACTCCATCAATTGGAGGAAGCTCGAAAGAGAAGGTTCGAAATTCTCTGTGCAAGTTGCACGTGGAACTTCGCGGCGCGGTGTTACCTTTGGATCGACGTGAGACGCTCGTATTGAACGAACACGTTACGCACGACTCAGAGTTTCTTGCACCGTCGAGGGACGTCTTCTCGACTACTTTCCTCAGCACTTTCAGAAGAACGTGTGCATCTGGGAAGTTTCGTGATAACTTTAAATATTTGAAAATGTACAGACTACACATAGCAACCGTCCATTGCCGATAGAAGAATGAGTCGTCTTTATTGCTGGCGACTCTATTCCTGACGAAAATAAGTACTGTTTGTCCGCCAGATAATGGCTAGGCAAAGGATTCACGTTCTTACCCTATCCTGAGTCCTCTACCATCGCACGCATTGTCGTCATTAGCCGAAAACGATGACAAAGAGCTGCAGCTGGTCATATCGAGACTGAGTCAAATATGTATAATGTTGACTTCGCAGGCTTGAGAGGTTACGCCGCGAAACCATACAGTCTGGGACAAAAAGAAAGCACACTCTACTTTTCTATATGTTTCCTTATCTGGACTCCAGAACCAGAGTGTAATAATTCATATTTTTCAAACGTTAGAGGAGAGCACATTAAAGGTGTAAAAAACTTGTAGCTTTGGAACCCTTAGAGATAGATATGTTACCACTACTGTTCGAAATGCGCTAAGATTTGTACTCGTCTGAGGCTCTGGGGTAAATGCAGGGAGGGCAATCTCTCATGTATGTACATATAATGTGTAGACCTTGGCAGTGCCATCTAGTTTATATCGCTCAACTAAAGCCCATCTATATAGCTATACGATGTACACGTGCACATATACCTACTGTACAATACGATTACTTTAAAATGCTTTAAACTTACTGTTAGAAGTAAACTTATGCTTAAAGAATATAATGTTTTGTAACAATAGCTTATTTTAACAATATTTTATTTCAATGTAAGTATATAATAATATAATAATAATATAATAATACATAATATAATAATAATAATATAATAATACATAATATAATAATAATAATATAATAGTACATAATATAATAATCATAATATAATAATACAGAATAATAATAATAATATGTTCAGAGACTCTTGGAATCGAGGCGGTTCACACATAGAAGCACCTGTTCGAATTTCGTTTAATCACCAACTAATTGATTAGCGAACAATCTGCTCGAGCGCGGCTTCACAATATTACACTTTTTAAATTATAAGAAAAACCTAATCCGTCAAAGGCTAAGAGTCGCTCCGAATTCTTCTTAAAACACGTTGACGCTAACAAATGCGTAATTTACTGAGCTGTAAGATGTCGCGTAGCCTGCAGGGATGAAAGGCATGCAGCGGGACCGTGGCCCGAGGAAGACAGCGGCTACCTGTACGTCGAACATCCCCCTAAATTGAACTTTCCAATCCCTGGCCCTGGGACCCTTGACTCCAGAGTTGGTCAGTAATTAATTACATGAGTACTTAATTACATCTTCAATTACATAAGCAAAAGTGGACTATAATTTCAATAAGAAAACGGTTGAACGGTCGAAAACATAAAAATTAGTGGTTTGAAAGAACAGTTACACTGAAGTACTTGTTAGACTCAATTACAGTTACTGTAATCGTGTTATGTAATTGCAATTACTCCTTTCAATTACTCCTTTCAATTACTCCTTCAACTTCTTGAAGCTTAGTAATTGGAATTACTTGTAATTTAAATTACCTGTAATTTAAAACTTAGCAATTAAAATTACATCGTAATTGCAGTAATATAATATTTCCTAATATATAATGTATTTAATAAATAATAAATATTTTCTAGTGAAAACTACATTGTCAAGGTAAGTGAACCAATTTCTTATAAGTTCTAATTTAATATATAATAAATATTTCCTAACATATGTTTTTTGTTTGTTTTTTTAACCATTTCCATTGAGTAGGTACCTAATTACCTTTTTTAGTGCCATTTTGGTGTTAAGTAATTGCAACTACCAAATACAATTACTTGTAATTGCATTAAAATTACTGGAAATTGCAGAAATAAAATTACGATTACATATAATTGTAATTGGTAATTGCAATTACTTCTGCTCAACCAGTAATTGTAATTGCGGACCACAATTACAATTACAGTGATTTATCAAGTAATTGCAATTACCAATTACAATTACATGTAATTGTAATTTTATTTCTGCACTTTCAAATTACAGTAATGGGTAAGTAATTGTAATTGTAATTGAAATTACGTTTTTCCCAACTCTGCTTGACTCCGACGATCAAGGGATGATTCCGAGCGGGCATTCAGTCGAATATTCCCGCACTCGAAACAACGTTTAGAATAGCATTCCGCCTTGTTTAAGCGCTCGCGCCCTTATTATACGATTGCGCATCTTTGCAAAACTTCGCCTTACAGAACGTGTGGCGTACGTGTTAGAAGGGAAAGATTCGTTTAAGATACTTTCCCTTTTTCCAGAACGTGTGCACTGCGTGCGGCCGAACTCGAGTGCGGCAATAAAACTGACGATCGCCAGAGTTTCGGTCGCCACGGGAACATTTCCTGATCCTACGCGTTTCTCGGAAAGGGCTTTCCCACGATGTCTTTGAAACGCGTAAAGTTTTTTCTAGCCTCGTTGTCGTTGGGACGATTTTCGGCGCGTCCACGAAAAAAGGCAGAAACTCTTCGAATGCCGTACCGTTCGTATCGGTCTTCGCCTTTTGCAACGTTTCGTCGAGCTCGACACTTTTCTTTACGCGTTCTTATTAGGCCTAATTAAGAGTTTTCTTTGTTTCTTTTATTGTTTGTTATTGTTAGTACTTGTTAATGTTATTGTTATATCCGTATTAAAGTTTATCGTATGTTATACGTGAGTGCTAATTACTTTTACCCGGACAATACTATTCCCAAAAATGCATATAAAAAAAAGTATCATTTCATTGTAGAAAAGTAAAATCGTGTACTTACTGGACACGGTTCCTATTTAAAATAAAAGAAATTGGATTTGATATCGACGGGCTCTGACAGTGGACTTAATGTCAACATGTCTTGACTTTGTACTGTCTGGTTCCAATTTTGTATCTTGTTGTACGTGATATACAATTAGTATCCTAAATCTGGATATAGTATTATATGGCTCTGACGTGTCTTTTGAAGCAGGTATCTAGATCCAAACAATCTAAAGGTCAATCCTAAGTTAAGATAATTTAGTGTACACTAAATAATAAATAGTGTACACTATGTGATGAAGTTAATATCCTACACAGTTCACAAACGCAGAACCAAAAAGTATTAAGAAGCTTAATATTGCAAAAAGCTCGTATGGATTTACAATGTACTAGAGCCAGGAAATACAAAGAGTCTTTTATACTGTTTGGTTCAGAACAAGGAATGGACTTAATATCATTTTTACACTATTGTATTAAAAACTAAATGATTTAGAAAAAAAAATAATTTTACTCTTATACTTACTCTTATACTTACTAAACCCTCCCTCTCCCTCTCTTCCCCCGTCTCTCTCACTACCTCTGTCTGACTCACACTCCCTCTCCCTCTCACTCTCCCTCAACTCAATTATTAAGCCATCGTCAAACGAGTAGTAGCGAAGTTATGAGTTGGGGCGGTGTCAGCTACCATGGAGAGACGGATATTAAGTTTATTAGTGACAAAATGCACAGTCAGAAATATTTAGATAATATTAAGGAACGAACACATAAACATGCCACAATAGCTAAAAGGTTTTTTGATCTCCGGATTTCAAGATTATTAGAATATCTGGGGAAACCTTGCGACAGCGGTATATGCCAATAGCCGACAATCTTTAACTCTTGAAGAAGGAAAACAATGCATCGAACTTAAATGGCACCAATTAATGCAGAAAACAATTGAAAAATTATACGAATCTCTGCCCAAACGAATAATTTCCCGAAAGCATAAAGGAAGCAAACGAAAGATAAAGGAAGCTCTAAAAAATATTAAATATGAAACAAAACTGGTATAATCTTTTTACGATTTACTGGTGCCATCATTTTTTAATATACATGTCCGCCTTATTGGATCCGGCATTTTGTTTTTAAAAATGTTAAGTTTATATTTATAATCAGCATCCCCAGAAACCCGAATATACATACGTACGAATTTCTGTCCACATTGAAGTGCGTTTTTAAGAAAATTAAAAAGAAACTTCGTTTTAAGGTTGTGGCAACGATTTAGCGATTTGGTCACACTGTGCAATGTGCGTGGTAGTAGGAGAACCAGGTTCGAGTGAGACCGTGTTCTTTGCCATCATTTGACGAACGAACAGTGACTCGATGGAACGCTCCTGGACAAAATGATAGCACGTATGTGCTATCTTTAATTTTTCGAAGACTATGTAGAATTTTTTAATGAAACACAGAGTATCATAATTAGACAGTAGATCTTTATGCAAAATAAAAATTTTCTATCTGAATTGCAACAGCCCGGAGTGAAATAGAAATTTATTTTCATTCTTAATATATTTACAGTATTTCATCGTTAATTGTCGTGAAATTCTGAAGTATAAACGTCGCAAAACAATCCCTCCTTCCGCGGGGTATACCCCGTGAGGGGTCGTGAAGCTCGAGAGGCCTCAGTCGCCGAGAAGTGTAACATAATACGGGTCGAACACTACTAATCCAATGACAAAACTTCTTTATTTATTATTACTTTTTTATGGAACTTTCACCAACATATTCGTGGCATTTTTCTAATGACAATTACACCAAATAAGATATAATTCCTATGATATTTACTTGAGTAATGGACGATGAAAGTTTCGGGCGAAAAGAAAGTTAGCGTATTGGAAAGAAAGAGACGCGGAGAGTCGCGGTCGCCGGCGCAGTTCAAAGGCCCATGTGTCTTCACAGTGTAATGGCAATACAAAATTTTTTTATTATTACTTATTTTTTATGAGACTTTCTCCAATATATTTGTGGCATTTTTCTGATTAAAATAATACCAAACACGATATAATACGGATCATATTTACAATCATTTTCCGAAACTTTCATCGTCCATTACTCAAGTAAATACCATCGGAATTATATCTTATTTGGTATCATTTTCATTAGATAAATGCCACGAATATGTTGGCGAAAGTTCCATAAAAAAATAATGAAAAATAAAGAAGTTTTGTCAATGGGTTAGATGTTGTTTTGACATTGACATACTTGACCTGTATTATGTTACACTTCTCGGCGACCGAGGCTTCTCGAGCTTTCCTGTCCTTTTCTACGTTCGGTATATGTTGAAGAATAGTATCATCTAAACATTATTTGTTTAGCCGGACCCGTGGTAGCGACGATTATCGATGAAATACTGTAATAGGTTGAAAATAATATAAAAGTATTTTTAAATTCTTCCGATGGGTTTACTGCTTCAAATTGTACCTACTCGTTTGTGTTATAAGTGCATAAAGTTCGCTGTCTAATCATAATTGTTACGACGCCGAGAAAAGGAACCTGCTAGTAAATAAAGTTCATATCGCCAGATTTTTGAACAAGCAGAAGAAACCAGAAATCCTGAAGACGAAAAGGAGGAAGTTACATGCTGCTTACCAGATAAATTAATAACAGGTATATTTACCTTTGCTCTGTGTTCCTTCAAGTATTATATTTGGAGAGGATTTATATATTGTTTTAATTGTATTTTTTCGACAAATGAGAACGTACAATGAAGGAGAAATAGAACGGCGGACAAACTTCGAACGAATGGAATGAATTTTGTTCAAAATTAATCGATGAATTAATTTTTAACTTAACGATCACACAAATGGAGTAAACGACATTTAAAAAAAACACGTTTAAAGTTTTTAAGCTTGGTGTTGCAAATTCTGCCGCGTCGCATTAATTGGTCTGTAACATCGTTATTTTTGTGAATTCGACTGCAAATTTTGGGAGCACATTTTTGAAATGTTACACCTTTGATTTGTTTAAAAAGAATTGACTATTTGAATCTGCTCCACGAGAATCCTTAAACATGGTTTAGAAACCGCGTTGGAAGATATAGATTGAGACGTAATAGATTTGTTTTTATTATCAATAGTTCATGAATAAGTTGATTTTCATAATTGAGCTTATACGTTTGTCCATAAACACGAATGACTAGTATTTCAGTGCTTATGAGATTACTGAAATATCTCTTTTCATGACCATTTTCTATTTCAACTGTTCGAAAAAAATAGAAACTTTATGACTTTAAATAAGAAAATTAAAAATAACAGCGAACGTACGGTGGGTGCACAAAGTGTTCGTACACCATTAAAAATCGAATAACTTTTTTAAAATTGCATCAAACGATGTCAATTATTTTAAGATGTCAGACGCATAAGTTTACTAGATAACTTGTAAACAATTTTTTCTAAAAATTACTATTGGTCGGAATAGCGACAAAAATAGTAATGATCACAATTTTTAACTTTTTTATCTGTACCTGTATAAGTTTCATAGAAATCGGTTAACGTTGTTATGAATTACAAACATTTAAAGGTGATTATATAAAGACAAAATTCCCTGAAAAGACCGAAAATCTGCGACTTTCACCCTTAAACATTAATCTTGCAATGCTTTTAGCTCATAGCAACATTAACCGACTTCGATGAAACTTTGTACATGTATATAACTTACGTAGATCTACGAAAGGTGTATTTTAAATTTTCATTATAGGCAAAGATAAAAATAGTTAAAAATTGAGACCTTTACTTTCATCTTCACAATTTCGACCAATAAGCATTTTTAGAAAAAATTATTTACACATTACTTAGTAAACTAATCCTTTTAACAGCTCAAAAGAACTGAATTCGTTTGGTCAAATTTTTAAAAAAGTTGTTTTTTAAACGTGTACAAATACTTTTCACACCCACATATACAGGGTGTCCCACATAAATGGGAACACCTACATATCTGTCGTATTTACAGGCCTATCAGAAAACTTCAGAGGACAAAGTGACACTATTGCAGGGGGAAAATATAATGGTAAAGAAAAAATTTTTATGTCGTGTTTTTTAATGAAATTTCAAGGTCACCGATGTTTTTTTAAATGGAATAGTATATTTTTTTACGATAGAATGATAGACAATAAAGTACTGAATTTAGTGGATACCACCTTTTTAACCTTGAAATGACCTTGAGCAAGAATAATCATGTTGCAGCGGATAAAATGTGGAAGTTTAAAATTTACGTGTTTCAGCAAAGATTACGCGTTGTTTACGTCGGGTTGACCTTTACATATCATAATAAATGTTCGAAACGTTGACCATCCTCATTTATGCAAAATTGCAATCTTGCACTATATGGTCTGCAGGCATTGTCGATTGCCTGAGACGTAATTGAAGCACATGAAGCAGTAATCCTTTGCCGCATATCCTCTGCCGTTGTGGGTTTATCTTTGTACACAATACATTTTCATTGTCTATCATGCTTTCGTAAAAAAAGTATACTATTCCATTTAAAAAAACATCGGTGATCTTGAAATTTCATTAAAAAACACGAAATAAAAAATTTTTTTCTTTACCATTATATTTGCCCCCTGCAATAGTGTCACTTTGTCCTCTGAAGTTTTCTGATATTTCTATATATGTATATATATAAATAAATATATATATGAAGTATATATATATATAAATAAATATATATATATAAAATATATATATAAATAAATATGTATATATAAAGTATATATATAGACGTATATGTATGTACAAAGTATATATATATATATATATATACATATACATGTATAAAGTAGATATATACACATATATATATGTATAAAGTATATATATACATATATATCTATAAAGTATATATATACATATATATCTATAAAGTATATATATATATACATATATATGTATAAAGTATATATATACATATATATCTATAAAGTATATATATATACATATATATGTATAAAGTATATATATACATATATATCTATAAAGTATATATATATATATATACATATATATGTATAAAGTATATATATATACTTTATATATATTTATTTATATATATATAAAGTATATAAATTTCGGAAATAGTAGTATACGTGAAGTTGAATTCAGTATACGGAGAAAATGACAATTATAATGTATTACTTAATACGTTTAGAGCTTGCCATTTAAAGTGAATATGGAATTTTTTTCTTTTTCTTCTATTCTTCAACATTGACGTCACCCTAAGTCAATGTATATTTTCAAATTTGAATGCTTCTGATTTTGAATCGTGACTCATTTGCAACAATTTGGAATGGCATAATGTTGGCAAAACCGACTCGTTATTAGTTACAATAGTACAGTTTTTGCAGTCCTAAATACAATAGATGTAGGATTGAATAATAATAAAAGATTTAATGAATTCTCTTCGAGGTTCTTGATTTTTGCAACGAACACACAATGTTGTTAGATTAGTATAGCGTATTTAATCGATAAAGTAAATTATCTTACATACATAGATTCGTATTTTTACTTGATAAAGCTTATCAAAACTAATATTTCCATGCTTTTTTCTATACATACTAGCTTTATCAGATTGTATGACCGTCTGAGTCATATTTCTTGCGGGCATACACCACTATGCTCTTAGGGAAGCTTCAGAATTTGGTAAACGGGTAAAACCTGAGCCCTTCTAGAATCACCAGATTCATAAATCTGGGTAGTCACTGTTTTTGTGACAAAGGTAGTGTTTACACGAGAAACGGTTTGAATTTTACCAACGTATGTCTTACATCCGAAACCTTCTTCGTAGGTATCTCTAATTCATTCACTCTAAAACAGTACGCCCACATGCACGCATTAATGAATTTATCAATATCATTAATAATTAAATATTTTGGACTTGTCAGTGATGATGATGTTTGTTACAATTCTAAACAAATTATTCTGATTTAAAGGGCGTTCGAATACTTTTGTGAGACACTATACCTACATACTGTACACTCCGTTACATCCTGAATACTACATATTATCTCCAAAGTAAACACGCAAAATCTTAGGATTGCATCTCATACCATACCAACACTAGAGAAGGATATGTAAACACGTACTGACACTGCTTCGACAAAAGTATAAGACACTAACAGAAAAATGTTTGAATAAGCAAATAAAAATACAAAATTAATACTTTGTGATACCTCCTTTGAATTGTATTACGTCTAATAATCACTTCCGAATAGTTTTATATAACTTTTTGATTCGTTTTTGTTATAAATGTGTCCAATTGTGATTTATACTTCCTTTTAGTTCATTTACGTTATTATATTGTCTCCCATTCGCATAGACTCGTCTTGACAAATCTCCCCACACATTTTCTATAATATTTAAGTCGGGAGAACGAGCGGGCCATTCCAACATATTAATATTTTTTGAAGAAAAGAACTGTTGAAAAATATAGTCACCGCGCGTGATACGAGCTGCATGCTTATCCGACCTTATAAAAAGTTTATGTCTGCTTTTCCATGGTGACCAATACCGGCTCATACCATAACACTGCCACCACCCATTTGACGACGACTTAAATGAAGTTCTTCCTTTCTGCAATCATGAAAGTAGTAGGCCCAGCCGTCAGAGCCATTTAAATTGAATTTTTTCTCGTCTCTAAAAATGACTTTTTTCAGTGGACGTGTTCACGAGTGAACTTTAGTCGTGCTGCCTTGTATTTCTCCATTAAAGGTGGCCGTTGTTTTAATTCCTTCCGTTTAATGTGTTTGTTTCCTTGTAAAATGCGATGTTCATTTCTTAAATTTGTTTTTACACCTGCTTTTTCGGCTATTTGTCTTGCTGTGCCCTTAAAATTCAACGAAACACGTAAAATTGCACGTTTATCATGTTCGGAAGTAACGCGTATTTAATGTGTCCAGTTGTGATTTATACTTTTTTTTTAGTTCATTTACGTTATTATATTGTCTCCCATTAACATAGACTCGTCTCGACAAATCTCCCCACACATTTTCTATAATATTTAAGTCTAAGAAAAAAAAAATCATTTTCTAAAATATTAATATTTTTTGAAGAAAAGAATTGTTTCACTGATTTTGCAGTATGGATTGCTGCATTATCCTGTTGAAAAATATAGTCACCGCGCGTGATACGAGCTGCATGCTTGTTTAACTGATCTGCTATTAGCTCAATGTATTTATCACTATTTATCCGACCTGATAAAAATTTTATTTCTGTTTTCTCATAGTAACCAATACCGGCTCATACCACTTAAATGAAGTTCTTCCTTTCTGCAATCATGAAAGTAGTAGGCCCAGCCGTCAGAGCCATTTAAATTGAATTTTTTCTCGTCTCTAAAAATGACTTTTTTCCATTTTTTCATCCAGTGGACGTGTTCACGAGTGAACTTTAGTCGTGCTGCCTTGTATTTCTCCATTAAAGGTGGCCGTTGTTTTAATTCCTTCCGTTTAATGTGTTTGTTTCCTTGTAAAATGCGATGTACATTTCTTAAATTTGTTTTTACACCTGCTTTTTCGGCTATTTGTCTTGCTGTGCCCTTAAAATTCAACGAAACACGTAAAATTGCACGTTTATCATGTTCGGAAGTAACGCTAAGTTTTCCACTTCTTTTCGTTTTTCCATAAGCACTTGGATTTTTTAACACATTAAATATCGCACACCTACTTCTGTTTAATAATTTCACAATTTTAGTAATACTATACTTTTCCGAGCGCAACAGAGCGATTCGATCGACCTCACTCTTATCTAACTGCTTTCCTCGACCCATTATTTATTTTTCTTAATGGTAGAAGTCATATGAGTGGAAAATAAGCCAAATGTCTTATACTTTTGTCGAAGCAATGTCAGTCCGTGTTTACATATCTTTCTCTAATTTTGGTATGGTATGCGATACAATCCTAAGATTTTGCGTGTAACAACATTTTCAGAATATATATGATTGAATCTGTTCTCTAAAACGTGTTTTTTAAATTTTCAATATAGGATCATATATAAGAAAGCTAAAAAAAACAACTTTTATTATTTTCTCTGCAATTCCAAGCAATTGCCATTTTTTCAAAATTTTTTTTTGAGGTCATGCGGTAAACTAATCGTTTTAACTTCACCAAAAAGTCAATGTTGTATGGTCCAATAATTAAAACGTTATTGTCTTTTTAAGAGTACCGACTATTATTGAGGGTGGCCGAAGCTGCCGAAGAAGATATTGTTGGAATCTAGAGAGACGAGGAATGCGCGTCATTCACACATCTTTGCAGTTGAGTCGCCAGCATTCGCACTATTCGCTGAATTAATTACAACCGTTTATTAAAGTGTGTAGTATCGCGTAACGGAGAAAAATGACGACACACGTCAGAGTAAAGAGATATGATGCGATGGATATCTTGGATTGGCGTAGGCTTTGCATGTGTTGAAGCGTGGCGTCGCTGCGCCTTACACTCATCCCCTTCCTTTCAATATATAAAGATTGCAAATGGAACTAGAAAAGTATGCATAAAGTCATTGCACATGTGGCCGTGAGAACTGCTGTAAAGAGTGTTGTTAGTGATCCTGAGATATTTATTCTTATTTTTACCTTCCATTAGAGTAAGTCTAGAGTACTCTAATAAAATGTCCAGCCAGAGTTGAGATATTATTGGAATCTTCCACTCAGGTGCGTTTGAATAATTGCGTTGTTTTATTAAAGAATAACTCCAATTCCAATTAGTTACATTCTTCAAATAAAACAAACCGAATTTCTCAAGAGTTTCAAGACCCAACGACCACAACTGATTTTATAAACTGAACCTTCCAGGAGGCCAGCATCATTGCTGCCTATTGCTGTTCCTTAAGAAAATACACTTCCGATTTGTACGATTTTACAGTAAGTACTAAACGACGGACATCTTTATTTTTCCCATTTCCTAGCAGACAATTTAATCCCATTTTCTTACAAAATGGCCTTCCAAAATATTCCTATATCTCACGATTCCGGGGGACAAATATCCTTAAATCATTTAATTCAATTATTACCACCGGATTTCAGTGGTAACACACTGACACTGCGTTCGTTCATCAGTCAGGTAGATTCCGTTCTTGATTTAGCTGATCCTACGCAAAAGCAAGCTCTATTTTTATTTGTGAAACAGAGAGTGGGGACTAAAGCAAAAGAATATTTGGATATGCAGCCGGTATTCCCAAAAACATGGTCAGAAATGTCTAAACTATTGATGGAAATTTATCGCGATGGACGGCCAATGTACCAGATTATAGAAGAATTGAGTGTAGCTAAATTTCAAACAGGTGAAAACATCGAAAAATATTATCAAAGATTAAAAGGAATACAATCATTAGTTATGGAAGAAATTCGCTCGAGATACAGCGAAGACGGTACATTATCCGGCCGCGAAGCAATGATAAATGATCTAACTTTAAATCGTTTTGTGTATCATTGTCATCGTGGTATATCTCGAAAACTCAAATTGTCTACGTATGATAATATTAGTCAGGCTCTTGCCGCGGGGATCAGTATCGAAAAAGAATCACCGGGAATATGTGATATCTGTTTTAGAACAAATCACAAGACAAGCAACTGTTTTCAATCATCTCGCTATAATTTTAACGAAACGGAAACTAATAAATCTAATTTCGGCAAGGCTACGGGACAATCCATAGTGGAATCTTGGAGAAAGGATAAAACATTCCTAAACTGAGGAACAAGTTTGGTTGCATAAAGCCTTGACGGTGTACCTTATATTGTATTATTGCAAAGATTGAAGTATACCTTTCAGTTAGAGCAGAATAGAAATACTAAAAAAATCCGTAGATCTGGTTTTTAGCTTTCGTTGTAAAGGAGCAGTTTCAATCTTTCAATCTACAGTAGTTTCAGTCACGAGATAAACTTTTCAATGTTTTACATACGTTTTAATTTGTAATATTTAGGACCAAAAACAGCGTCTTCATTTTTACAGTCGCTGTATCATGGAAAAATATCTCAGATTAAAAGCAATGGATGGCAAAAATTGAGTTTTCAAGCTTTAAAATAAATTCAATAATATTGTTATAATGTAATTGTAATATTGACAATTTCTCGAGAATGGACAATGTAGTGCTTAAATACTTATTCGATTCACTTTACTCCGCGAAACATTTCCATTTTAGATGCCCATCACTCATCGATTATCTATCGATTATCCTCGTTGAATCTAATGCCAATCGCGTATATTGAACTTAAATATATTCATTTATTTCATTTCAAACGCCTGCTTGTCCCACCAACCTCTCTTTCATGCGCGAGGCCTGCGCACTGTTCGCGACGGGCGAAACACTTCCTTCCTCTATGGCAGCGATGTCCAGCGTAGGGACAGTGTTGGGATATGGTACATCTTTTCTCGCGCATGCGCGGCCAAAACAGTAACGTATCTATACCATAATGACGAGGTAGTGGAGCCCTAAGACAGTTATATTGGCGGGAAAGTATCGAAACAATCTATTCCGGGAAAAAAGACTTCAGGACGTGTCCTACGAGTTACAAAATATACACAAATACACATGTTACACATTCATTTTTCAGAATCAAATCATACCTGTTAAGGTCAATGTGTTTTAAGCTAGGCCAAGGGTTTGTATCGAGGCGAATCTTAGGCCTGGAAGGATTTATGGCAGGATCTTGGCCTGCGTGAGGCCTTAAAGAGGGGTGCTCGAAACTAAACAGAACCGTCGATGGACGATGGCAGGCGACCACGCTGGGTCTTCCGACTATCGGCCGTCACGGGGATGTTTATGTGAAACAGATGACTGAAAGTTTGGAATGACTTTATGAGAAAGAGAGAAAGAGAGAGAGAGAGATAGCGATGAGTGCGTTGCACAAGGATTGGGACTCTGCCCTGAAGGAGCTGGCCACGGAGTGGGGAAGGCACGGGAGTGCTTTCTGGTAAGAGGACTGTGTTAGACTGCTCAGCTCTTACCCCAGAACCGTGAAAGAGCAGAGTCACAATTCGAATATCAAACATACTAATTTTTTAAAATTATGCTGGGTGCTCAAGGTACCCCATTTTATCGAGAATCTTACTTTACTGAGGCCAAAATCGCCGCGCATGCGCGAGAAAAGATGCACCATATCCCAACACTGCGTAGGGACCCGTTACGCGCCTGCTTCCCCTTCCTACTGTCAGTTTGCGCAGGAACAGCGTGTTCTCATCCCGCCGACCAAGAAATCGAGTAACCGACCCGCGCGTCATAAAATAATCGACGATCATCTTTTTAATGCGGGAAGCGAGCATATTGGTAATCGGTTCGCCGTGTCTCGGCGCTATGGAAACGGCGAATATGGTCTCGGTTTTTTCGCGCATGCACAACTAAATGCAGGAACGTATGTACGTCTTATGTTTGTGGGGAAACTAGAGGAGAACTGTTATTGGCGGGAAACCGGACAGAAGAATGCAAGATATATTTATATATTATATGTACATACACATTTTAATATAACATACGCATGTTAAACATTCATATTTGAAAATCGAAACAAAATTTGCGAAACTATGCGGGGTGACCAAGGTACCCCATTTTAGCCCAACTTTGTACTTTATTGACGCTAAAATCGTCGCGCATGCGCGAGAAAACCGAGATCATATACCATCACTGGTGGGAATGGAGTTCAGCTCCCGGGTACCGAGTTTGGACATCGCTGCTTTATGGTAATGGCGGATGCTGGTGGGGGACAGCGGGCGCTATGGTGGGGACGATTTTGTCTCAGTTGAGACAAAAATGCCCATCCCTGATGTAGGTTATACAAGAGGGTTCATTGAATCACGATAGACAAGCTCTTAGCATTCATGCTAAAGTGGCCTAAGAAACGCTACCTTAAATTTATATTGTTATTTGATGTCTATTTTTATCCAACACCAAACGCCTCCTCCTTTATCTTTCTTAAATCACGAAATCATAGTTCAACCCGATATAAATCCTTATTCCTTTAATCTGTCGGAACTGAGAAATTACAAGGTGTACCTGAAAGATAAGCATTTACTTGTATACTGACGTACAAGCTGTAAGAATCACTGAAGGATCCGCATGCAAAGTATTTCTACATATTTGTCATCGACTATTAACGATTAATATACTTTACGACTGTTCAACAAGAACGATAAAAGCTGAAATAGAAATCTGGAAGTACATACGATATAAGTATGTACTATACATAAGTATATGTATACGGTATATAAGTATATACGATGACAATTATACGATGAATATTAGGATCACATTGAGGACATTGTGTCACAACAGATTAATGTTATACGTAATTTCTGCAAAGGACAAACTGTGCAACACTTGCAGCACCTTACCTCTCAGGTAAATTATTAAACATTACTTATTATTAGACTGCGGATTTTGATACGAAATATAAATTGTGCCCATTGATTACAAGTCACAGGACCTACATAGACCCTCGTTTTTTTCCATAAGAATTTTAATAAATCGGAAATAATAAAACAGTGTGTTTAAATTTTTACAAGGGTTATTCTGTTTTGCAATTGGTCTACTAATTTTCTCATAAATGCATAAAATCCACGGTCTATTTATTGTATTCCTGCAATCAACAGAATTATAAAGGATTGCCGCATATTAGCAACTGATTGTAAAAAATGTTCAGCAAGGAATAAAATTAAATGTGACAGAAAGTCCATGAATGCTGTAGTAGAAAGTTGCAATAGAAGTATGGGGCGTAAAGCTTTACATTTTTATCTGTATTCTCGTTATATGTATACATTACTAGAATTGTGCACACCTATTATGTACACCAACTGATTCTCATTGTAGATAATGCAACGCGTAATAGTTCTATTTTATTCTTTAACTATAAAATATTTCATTAATTGTACCTTCGACTCGATTAACTACTAAATATAACCATATTTCCAGGAAGTAGTTTTCTACAAAAGACACGGCGAAACAACGATTTCTTCAGCATGTGCGAAAATTATTTGTGTCATTAAAATAATAATGCACCAATAGCAGATAAGTGACTGCAATCACCAAGTCCATGTAACATCGATTCAACAGTACACCCTGAGCGTGGAGGAAACATGACTTCATAGTAATTAAATACATGTTCTGTTGTTGTCTTAAGCACATCCGTATAGTTATTATCCATATATGCCAATATATGCTTCTTGACGACTGTGTATATTAAATGTCAGTATTACACAATAGAATAATATTAATGTCATTAGTTTAAATAATCATATTACGCCTCTAATTTATGTATACCATTCATTTGTAACTTACTATTGTGCAAATGTATATTTTAAGCTAATATTGTACTACTTTTGATATAACTTAAACACCATTACAATTATTCTTATTATTTCTGTGTAATGTAAGACTTTATTTTAGACTACAATTTTAGACTAAGTGCTGATTTAATAGTCTCTTTTTAATTATATTCTGTTCTATGCATTTCTACTCTATGTACTTATTTATCTATAAAGTAGGCATTGGAGTGGTCCTAATTTTTTGAATTTCGATTTTTTCTAGTCTTACCCGCCCAAATTGTGATATTTAGTGAGAAAATATGCGCCAAATTTGAAAGAAATCAAACAACGGTAACCTGTGGCGCGTTTGCCTTCAAGTTTAAAATTTTTAATGATTTCATGTCATTTTCAAACATAACTGTATTTCGTATATCATATAATGTCTAAGATGAACATAAGCATTTAATATCTTATCTGATTGTGAAATAAAGCTTCCACTTCTGGAAGTTTACGCTACCCATTCGACATTCCCAGAAGTTTTGATGCAATTCCGTTCGGGAGCTTATTTTATTTTTACATTGCCAAGGTAGAACTAAGTTCCTGCTCTTCCTTTCAGAGTTAGTTTTTCCGATTTCGTCTTAAATTCTTTATCCTCGTGTACCAGTCGAAGCGAAAGAAAACTAGAACCAGAAATTCAAAAATGCTTTCGTTATAAATTGATGGAGTAAATTAATCCTTATTTTATTCACACATCGCAGTCGAAGTTTTTAGAAATGTGCATTCAAAGCTATGTAATTAACCCTTTGCCTTAAAATGTTGTTTCAGAGACGTAATGGGTTTCGAAGATCATATCTAATTATTTTCAACTTTCCATCATACAGTAACATATGTAGTAGTAACCATTTAACGCTGATTTTTACGCAATATAAATCATTTTATATTGCTTTTTATTTTCCATCGATGCGATTCGCAGTAACATGTGGAAAATCTCAACTTACAACTTATTTATGTGGGTTTATATCCAAAATTTATGAAATACGTTTTGTAAATCTGTGTCAATTATACATATACATTCTGAGAACTTCGTGAAAATTGGTCAACGTTGTGTTACGTTCCGAACAAATCATATTATTACATATTTCGTTTCTCCATCGGCTGTGCAGTGGCTTGATAACGCGCTAGCATTGTGGGATTTCCCTAATCTATGAGCGCGATAAGGTATGAATCGGAATAACAGACAGTACAAATAGTACGAGAAGTATTTATTACAAAAGTGCGTATGTCATGTGCGAAGTGAACAAGAGTGGAAGGTTACCGCAAGCGAACAGAACGGCGCGCGTATAAATAAAAAAAGAGAGAATGCAACGCATGCGCAGTACTACAGCGCTCCTTCCAAACACCCCGCGAACGATCGAATAGAAAATTAAAAGAGAAGATTAAAATCATTCTCTTTCCCGGCAACGCGATTATTACACCCTATGTAACCTACAGTCCTCGACAAAATAATAAGATACTTAGCATATTTTTAAATTTCTTATATTTAAAGGTGGAAAGTGTACACTCCGTTACATCCTGAATACTACATAGTATCTCCAAAGTAAACACGCAAAATCTTAGAATTGTATGCTTAGAATTGTACTGCTTCGACAAAAGTATAAGACACTAACAGAAAAATGTTTGATTAAGCAAATAAAAATACAAAATTAATACTTTGTGATACTTCCTTTGAATTGTATTACGTCTAGTAATCACTTCCGAATAGTTCTATATAACTTTTTGATTCGTTTTTGTTCTAAATGTGACCAGTTGTGATTTATACTTTTTTTTTAGTTCATTTACGTTATTATATTGTCTCCCATTCGCGTAGACTCGTCTCGACAAATGTCCCCACACATTTTCTATAATATTTAAGTCGAGAGAACGAGCGGGATATTCCAAAATATTAATATTTTTTGAAGAAAAGAATTGTTTCACTGATTTTGCAGTATGGATTGCTGCATTATCCTGTTGAAAAATATAGTCACCGCACGTGATACGAGCTGCATGCTTGTTTAACTGATCTGCTATTAGCTCAATGTATTTATTACTATTTATCCGACCTGATAAAAAGTTTATTTCTGTTTTCTCATAGTAACCAATACCGGCTCATACCATAACACTGCCACCACCCATTCGACGACGACTTAAATGAAGTTCTTCCTTTCTGCAATCATGAAAGTAGTAGGCCCAGCCATCAGGGCCATGTAAATTAAATTTTTTCTCGTCACTATAAATTACTTTTTTCCATTTTTTCATCCATTTTTTCACGAGTGAACTTTAGTCGTGCTGCTTTGTGTTTCTCCATTAAGGTGGTCGTTGTTTTAATACCTTCCGTTTAATGTGTTTGTTTCCTTCTGAAATGCGATGTACATTTCTTAAATTTGTTTTTACACCTGCTTCTTCGGCTATTTGTCTTGCTGTGCCCTTAAAATTCGACGCAACACGCAAAATTGCACGTTTATCATGTTTGGAAGTAACACTAGGTCTTCCACTTCTTTTCGTTTCTCCATAAGCACTTGGATTTTTTAACACATTAAATATCGCACACCTACTGCTGTTTAATAATTTCACAATTTTAGTAATAATCTTTACTTTTCCGAGCGCAACAGAACGATTCGATCGACCTCACTCTTATCTAACTGCTTTCCTCGACCCATTATTTATTTTTCGTTTTATTAAATGTACTTATACTGTAAGAAAATCACAAAATTCAACGTCTGAATACGTTCGCAGTAGAATACTCAATGGTAGAAGTCATATGAGTGGAAAATAAGCCAAATGTCTTATACTTTTGTCGAAGCAATGTCAGTCCGTGTTTACATATCTTTCTCTATTTTGGTATGGTATGCGATACAATCCCAAGATTTTGCGTGTTTACTTTGAAGATAGTATGTAGTCTTCAGGATATAATGGAGTATACACTTTCCACCATTAAATATGAGAAGTTTAAAGATATGCTAAGTGTCTTATTATTTTATCGAGGACTGTATATCCTCCTTGGAATCAACATCGTCCCAAACACGAGCAGATTGAACGTAAGTTTCAAAGTCAGTGCCTGGCATTGCCAAAAACATCGAAAACACGCCAGTCGCCATCCGTTCAGTATAATCAATATTTTTGGAGACATTCGTCTGTAACGCTTTATAATTTCCACCCTGCATATATATATATATATATATATATATATATATATATATATACAAGGTGGCCCACATAACTCTGAACAGCTCAATATCTCGAAAACTATGCCATCGATTTTAAAGTTCCTAGTCTTAAATTGCATGGAACTGAAGGGCCTTTCTGACTACATAAACGTGAAGTGGCCTCCCTTCCCCTTTAACGGGGGAGGGGAGGTACCTTTGTAATTTTAAATGGAACCCCCTATAAAATGTTACATATTTAGATTCTACCGGAAAAAACAAGTCAATTTTGTCTGAAACATTTTTTGTCAGATATTTCCATGATGAGATATAACAGTTTGAAGTTTCGAGTTGTAGGTACTTGAAGCGCTCGGAAATAGCGTTATGGAATTATACGCGCTTGAGTAAATTGCTTATTCATGAAGAAACACAAACAATAATATTTACAATTCTTGAGTTTGACTCACTTATCTATGAAAACGTTTTCAGTTTAGAGCTGTTATTCAAGCAGTAACATTGTGATTATGGCTACTTTTGACACAGAAGTGAATATGTTATTAACGTTAGGTGAATGCCAAAAAAATTATCGGCGTGCAGCAGTGATGTTTTTTTGAACGTTATGGGATCAAAAAATGTCATGCAACATTTCATAATTTAGAAAAGCGGCTTCGCGAGCACGGTGAATTGTGTAAAAAAACTCGCAATAAACCTAAAGCTGTCACTAATGAAAATAATAGTGCCAGTATTCTTGCTGCAATTACATTAAATCCTCATATTAGTTAACGTACACTTGCGCAAACATCACATATTAGTCGTTCATCGATTCAACGAATTTTGAAACGGCAAAAGTATCATCCATGTCACATGGTTTTATCACAAGAGCTTTCGATAGCAGATTACGATCACCGCGTAAGATTTTGTGAGTGGCTGCAGGGTGTTGTGGAAAATGACTTTTTGTGCAAAATACTTTTTTCCGATGAGGCCACTTTTATGAATTCAGGGCATGTAAATAGACATAATCTGCATTATTGGGCCGTGGAAAATCCAAATTGGATGCGATGTGTTCCCTTTCAACATCGATGGTCTTCAAATGTTTGGTGTGGCCTAATAGGATATTTTGTGATTGGACCTTATTTTTTCAAGAAACTATAACATCTGCAAGTTATTGTGATTTATTAAAAAATCATTTGCCTGCGCTTTTGGAAGATGTGCCACTGCACGTTAGAAGAGAAATGTGATTCCAACAAGACGGCGCTCCTCCACATTTTGCAATCACCAGGCAATTTTTGAACGAAAAATTTGGGAACAAATGGATAGGTCGTGGGGGACCTCGTCAATGGCCTCCTCGATCCCCCGATCTAACACCATTAGACTTTTTCTTATGGGGATATGTAAAGGACAAAGTTATGTTTGAACCACCGACGACAAAAGAGGATATGAAACAAAGAATACGTGACGGTTGCGCTTCAGTGACTCCCGAAATGTTAAAAAATGTTAGAACAACGTTCATGTTTCGAGTAAATAAATGTTTACAAGCCCGTGGTGGACATTTTGAACATTTAATTTAAAGTACATTTTATTTCTTCACGAATAAGCAAAGGACTCAAGCGCGTATAATTCCATAACGCTATTTCCGAGCGCTTCAAGTACCTACAACTCGAAACTTCAAACTGTTATATCTCATCATGGAAGTATCTGACAAAAAAATGTTTCAGACAAAATTGACTTGTTTTTTCCGGTAGAATCTAAATATGTAACATATTATAGGGGGTTCCATTTAAAATTACAAAGGTACCTCCCCTCCCCCGTTAAAGGGGAAGGGAGGCCACTTCACGTTTATGTAGTCAGAAAGGCCCTTCAGTTCCATGCAATTTAAGACTAAGAACTTTAAAATCGATGGCATAGTTTTCGAGATATTAAGCTGTTCAGAGTTATGTGGGCCACCCTGTATATCTAATCACACACTTTAAGACTGTATTATTTGATCTGGACATTCAAGCATATACTTAACGTGTTGCGTGAACACGTACGAGTCGTAATTCTCTCTGTATTAATAGCTGTTCCAAAATAGAATATATTTCATTTACATTGTTAATTAGACATTTATATATAATTTCGCCTTTCATAATCCGCCTCGTTCCGATTCAATCGCACGTAACGATATTATCTTCGAATCCATAAGCTCATTATTACTCTGTGTCATAACAAGTTAAAGCCATAGTAGCATAGATTAGATATATTTCGTTTCGCCTATGGAATCCACCCGTATCTCAAGGGCGTAACGTTCTTCACTCCATACGCGGTAGGCGTGTAACAGTTGCAACGAGTCAGAAACGTTTAATATGTAATTGCAGATTTTCACGATTTTCAGCCTCCAAATGTAATAAATCTAAGGATTCTTACATCTTTCAATGCCTGTTGTTCTTTATTTCGCATCAATCGATTTCGATGAAATTTTCAGAATATATATAACTGACGCATATCTACCAAATGCAGTTTTTAAACTTTCAATCGAAGCCCAGATAAAAAAATTGTAAAAAACAAGAAAGGATTGGACTATTACAAAATAATTTTTTCAACCTCAACAATCAACTTTATAAACCTTTTCGAATAAGATAAAAAAAAGTTTAGCACAATCGGACAGGCAGTTCCTGAGATAAAAATTCGCAAGTGAGGCCCGTTTTCGCCAAATGGGCAAAAATTGCAAATTTCGAATGCCTGTCATTTCTAAAAACATTCGAAACCGGCAAAATGATGACTTAACCCCCCTCTCCTAATTTCACGTGGACTACAACATAAATTCGCTTAGAACAAAGTCGACGATGGTGCCTGCAAAAAGTGATCAATTTGGCATGGAATGACCCCATAGTAAACTATCCTTCTAGCTTCTCAAAAAAAAATTCATGTCGGTTGGTCCAATTTTAAGAAAGTTATCATCTTGTTAAAAGTGCCCGAATATTACCGCGAGTTATTGTAAATCATCAAACGAAATGAAATGTGTACACAATACGATTTAATCTGAAACATTGGAATTTAATCGTAAGGCAAGTGGTTAATCGTTATATGTATATCATATGAAGGAGTTTGCGTTCAAAATTGACTATTACAATGCGAGAGCAACTTTTAATTTAGCCAAAACAACGAGAACAAGCTGCGTATTTACCTATACGGAAATGATTCCTGAATAAAAATAGGAAGTGCTCGTGTGCAAAACCATGGAAAAAATGTTACGATCCAATAATTCGTGAAGACGATGTCGCGTTCTATAAATTCTCGGCTCACCGTCGGATTTGTAGGAAATCTCATGTCGAAATACAATTCGTCGTCGAGCCATGGAAGAATTAATCGCTGCTCTGGAACGAGCCGAAAGAGTTTTCCCCTGTTTCCACGACTTTTCACCGCGTGAGACATGTTGCCTGCGGCGTATTTTCTAGGTTTCTTTGCGGCAGAATATGTCGCTGCCGAGTAAATTTACCAAAAACATTATACAGGCTGTTCAAAAAATACCACTTGATATTTATATGGTACACAGGATACACTGTACCGAATAAGAAACCTTAATAAACATACATCGAAAAGCCAACCATTTATGAGATATGTACATGGCTTGTATGTTAACCCTTAACTGGTGTACTGGGGTCTCTCGTGACCCCAACAAAATTTCTGTATACTACCTTTTGGTCCTGTATTGTACGATAATTGCAAATGTGGAGCTTCATTAACTCCCCTCGAACAGTTGGATTATTTTGTCTTAAATTACATATTTAATGGTATTTTTTCAAAAATTTACATAGAAATTAGAAAGGCTTTGGCATGATAATTTATAATCTGAATAAACATCGTACCATTTAAGGGTTAATATCATGATTGACTTACTACAGTAATCCACAGTTAAATGTCTCTGAAATTCAAAATGTCCACGGGTTATCCCCACTCTTACCTTACCATTTAATGCCTCGATGTCAGCGGAGCCGTATTTCAGTCGACAAGGAAAGAATATAAACACCGAGGTAAACATCGCATGCGACGATACATTCTAGGGAAAGGAACAGGTGCTTCTCTCGCTTTTGGAACGATAGCATGTGGAGGACATAGTGCTCATGTAGTGTAACAAAACCTTTCTGGGACTCCTCAGAATGGGCCTTCGCTTTTGAAATATTTTGATTTAAAGTTGTATCTACTAACCCAGATCACATTTATAACCAAGAAGCCTCTATAGGTAGCGTGGGTTTCTCTATAAACACTCCCCCCCGCCCCCTCCCCTCCACGATTTCCAACCTTGAATAATGTTCCTTTAATATTAAGTACGATTAAAATAGTTATAATGTTTACACCTAATATTATTCGCTAACAAAAATTCTATGTCTATGAGTTTCGCAAGCGAGCGTACCACTAGACAATTTTCAAGTGCAATTTTCTGGCAGTTTTTCTACATGTTTTCTCTCCCATCCTGCATATCTCCTATTGTAAGAACATTATGAATAAGCATTGTTATAAAAAAAGTAGTATATCAGATTATCACGCAGGCGGTCCAGATTCGAGTTCGACGCAGGTATGAAAATTTTTTTCCATTTGTTTCCAATTTTTTACCGTGGACATACATTCTTTCTCTATTATTTATGATATACAGTGTTACATATTTACTTAAACAAATTTTTAACTTAAAAATACATTTATAACATTACATGTTATTCTGATCTTCCCTGTTTCTTTTTCCATGGTAAAAATTGGAAAAAAGGGGAAAAAATATACATACGACGGACTCCAAACTGGACCGCCTGCAAGGTAAGCTGATATGTACGCTACCACCGTAACTACAGAGGCTTCCTCGATATACTGTACCGCTCATGGAACTTGAAAAATAAACGAAAATTTTGCTCATCGCAAAATAATTTTAGTCTTCCGTTTTATAAGTATAAAATTAAGGAATTATGCATAGATAATTAAATAATTATGACATAGAAACGAAGTGCAAAGAAAATAGAAAAAATTGTATTTTACAACGTTATTATCTGGGTTTATGTTGAAAATTTTAAAAATGCATTTTGTAGATCTGTATTAATTATATATGTTAAACAAACGTTTAAAGATGGTAAAAATTGCAATTTTTCGCGATTTTTGGCCTTTAACTGTAATATATCTAAGGATTCTTATATTTTTCAATGCCTGTCATTTTTTTCTGCAACGACTGATATTAATGAAATTTTTGGAATATGTGTAATTGGCACAGATCTACAAAAGGCATTGTTTTAATTTTCAATGTAGGCCCACATAAAAAGTTTTTGTACTGCCTCTGCACTCTATTTCTGTTTCAACATAATTTAATTAGTAGTTAATTTTATACTTATAACATGGAAAACTAAAGTTATTTTGCGTTGAGCAATTTATGTACTTATTTTTTCGCTAAATTTTCTAGTGTCCGTACTTCCATGAGCAGGAATGTAAATGCTATAATTTGGGTTAGTAGATACGTCAAAAACATTACATCAAAATATAGTCACTCCCATTAATATTCGGACACAATACTATTTCTATATCTTTTGCTTTGTTTAAGGTAACGTGATTCAGGTATCATGACACTAATTGTTCAAAACGATTCGCCATTTCTTGCCGATTGAAAATATGCAAATAATTGTTTTCTGACAATAAAATATATTAATGCAATGCATTTCTAATTAAAAGTCTTCATATTTTCATATCTCACTAATATTCGGACATTTTCAGAAAAATAAATATCCCAGACAGCACGAGTCGTCTTAGAGCCGTCTTTTTTACGTCTGTTTTAGGTCTGAGCGTCTTAGGTCACAAAAAGGCGTTTTTGAGGCGTCTCAGAGACGTCTTTGAGGCGCCTGAAATAAGGCGTCTCAGAGGCGCCTTCTGGGAGACTTCTTTTTTGCGCCTGAAATAAGGCGTCTCAGAGAGGTCTTTTGGGAGACGTCTTTGAGGCGTCTCAGAGAGGTCTTCTGGGAGACGTCTTTGAGGCGCCTGAAATAAGGCGTCTTAGAGGCGTCTTTTCCGAGCCTGAACAACTTGAATTTGAAGATGTTACGACAGGGATCAGTTTGCTGTGCAATGATTAAAATACTGGTTCTTAAGTCTCCTGTTTTTTGGAATGATAATGAAAATATTTTTCAAAATATCATTTATTATAAACACACGGATGATAAAAGTAGAGAAATTCCTTATATAGACTTTTACTATTTGACATGGATGATAAAAGTAGAGAAATTCCTTATATAGACTTTTAATATTTGATTGTTTTTTTTTCACGGAATTAAATAAATAAGGGTAATATATGCGAAACTGATGAGGTATTGTCCACGATTCAAGAACAATAATTAATTAATGGTACAATAAGTAATGTAAGGTGTGTATCTGCGCCGCTGCAATAATAAAAGTGACTGCGCCAGTTTGGGGCGGTCATTTTTCTACTTCCATTCATATGATTTTAACGAATTATCTGAGACGACCGTAATATATCTTTAATATAATGTGGCGGCTTTCTCCTACGCTCGTCACCAGATGGACAAAGAGACAAGAAAACGCCTTTCCCGCTAGTACCTGATCCGTCGCCGATTCATATACAGGGTGGCCCACATAACTCTGAACAGCTCAATATCTCGAAAACTATGCCATCGATTTTAAAGTTCTTAGTCTTAAATTGCATGGAACTGAAGGGCCTTTCTGACTGCATAAACGTGAAGTGGCCTCCCTTCCCCTTTAACGGGGGAGGGGAGGTACCTTTGTAATTTTAAATGGAACCCCCTATAAAATGTTACATATTTAGATTCTACCGGAAAAAACAAGTCAATTTTGTCTGAAACATTTTTTTGTCAGATACTTCCATGATGAGATATAACAGTTTGAAGTTTCGAGTTGTAGGTACTTGAAGCTCTCGGAAATAGCGTTATGGAATTATATAAGAGTTCCGAATCACCTTCGTCCATTTTTACAAATTATCATTGTTTAAAGCTGCGCGCTTCGCTGTGCATATATCTCCATGGTATTGTCGCCCGATTAAATTTACATTCACTAAAGAAACGCAACAAATTATAGATGAAGAAATCACGAGCATTAAAAACGAAATAGTAAATTTGAAACAAGTTAAAATTAATAATGTACAAATTGAATACTTAATGCTTCTTACAATGGTAGATAACAAGATTTGTAATGCTCTTACGAATACAAAATCCGCAATGCGGTGTTATATTTATGATGCTACTCCTACTGAAATGAATGATTTAGATAACATAAATTCAAAAATTTGCAACGATAACAATTATTCGTTTGGATTATCCACTCTCCATGCGTGGATTCGATGTTTAGAATTTTTGTTACATATTTCTTATAATATTCCCTTCAAAAAATGGAGTGCAAATACACTTGCTTTGAAAACAATTCGAAATGAGAGAAAAAAACAGATTCAAGAGGAATTTATGAAAAAAATGGGATTACTAGTTGATATAGTAAAGCAAGGATGGGGTTCAACGAATGATGGAAATACTGCAAGAAGATTTTTTTCAAATAAAGAACTTACGGCCAGCATAACAGGGATAGATGCACTACTCATTAAAAAATTTCACGTAATATTACAAGTCATTTCATCTTCGTACGAAATAGACGTAGATAAATTTCAAAACTATGCCTACAATACAGCAAAGTATTGTGTAAGTCTTTATGGCTGGTATTACATGCCGGCCTCAGTACATAAAATACTAATTCACGGGAAAGAGATAATAAAACATGCACTAGTGCCAATTGGTCAATTGTCTGAAGAGGCCTTAGAGAGGAGACATAAAGATTTCAAAAATTATAGAAGTAATAAAAGCCGAAAATTTTCAAGCACTGCTACAAATGAAGATATATTTCATAGATTATTACTAACTTCTGATCCATATATATCTTCCTTGCGTATAAAGTCCAACAATAAAAAACCTGAAACCCTGGACTCAGAGGCTGAGGAACTAATAATTAAATAAAAACTTTTAACAGAGAAGGTAAGAATAATTAATTTAATTCTGTGTCACATAATTCTCAACTGATCACGAATTAAACTTATTGTATTTATTATTGCTTATATTTTAATTTGTGCTTTATACAGGTACCATAGACTTTGTGAATTTTTAAATCTTACCTGGAGATCCTGGAAAATACAGAAACGAGTTTACTCAACTAGCGATTCATTAAACAAATAGAAGAGTATTATTAACTAATTAATTAATTTGGACCTGTTTATTTAAAAAAAAAAGTGCTAAAATTTGTTATACTTGTACACATATTTAAAAATTGCAAGAAAGGCTATTAAATAAACATAAAGTATATTACATTTTACACTATTAAAAATGAATTCTTGTTAATATTCTTCACTCCAAATTTCACTTCGATATCTTTAATAGTTTAAAAGTTATACCAAAATGTCCCCGTATTTCTCGATCGGGACCACTGTGCGCCGCCGTCGATATGACATTTTTTTAAAATTCCGAAACAGTCGTCTTTTAGGCGCCCAAACGACGTCTAACAGACCCTCAAAAGATTCCTAAAAGACGCCTTTGAGACGCCTCTTAGACGTCTAAGAGGCGCCTTAAAGACGTCTGGGAGACGTCTTAAAGACGTCTAAGAGATGTCTCAAAGACGGCTTTGAGACGTCTGTGTGCTGTCTGGGATATTACACACAAACGATGAAAAATTTCAATCTTAACATTTTGTCGCAAATCCGTTTCGTTTAATAACATTATTTAACCGTTTGGACATATTAAAAATAATTTATTTTAATATTCTGAAGAGATAGAATCCCATTTTTATTTTAGTCTTTTGCGGGTAAGAAAATTGTTTGTCAATAAAAAGAAATCGACTTCAAAGTTTGCAAAACGCGTTTCATGATCGCGATACCCGGGTACCCAATAAAGCTATAATAAAGAGTTGTGAACTACAATCAATTCGTTAATCTTTTATCAAACAATTGCCATCTGTTAATAAATAAATGGTAAAAGTAGAATTTACCAATTAACACAAATATATTCTAATATTTAGAGAGTGTAATACAATTGGAATTGTCGCGAATAAATGATGGAATTGAAAGAAGATAATGTTACCTATGGATGCACAATGTTGACACACAGGCCGTGCGGGGTCTCGGAGTAACTTTCGAGAATGCCAGATAGATATATACCGAACAACGCGGAATCTATGAGGTTTTACTTTGATCTGAAGGGGAACTTTAGCCCGATCTCACTAAGAAAGTCGACTCTACGAGATGCAGCACGACGTTATGCTAACTACGTTAGTACTAGCTCGCGAGAGTAAACATGTAAGAGATTATATACCCCAAAAATGTGTGGGGGTGGCCTGTTCATTTCGTGAAAATGCGTTAACCAGAATCTTATTTTTGGTCACTTTCCATTAAAATCGGGTCAGAGTTCATTCTTCGTTAAAAGGGTCAATTATGATATGAAATGTTACCTAGGACGCTTCCTGCCAGAGACGATATTGAAGGGATTCTTGTGAGAAAGTCGAACGGGAATTCGTTCTCTAACCGTAACAATTCAAAGAATACAACATGCAGTTATCTCCGATAGAAAGAGAAAGTTGAAGTCGGGTAAAGGATTATAAATAATGGTCATTGATTTGTGAGTTAATCTCCCTGATCATGAAACAATATGAAATTTTTCGATGAAAAGGTATAGAAGAAAAGAGTTGGAACGTATGATTGCGATGACAATAAATTGTAAACCGATAACGATCAAGATCGAAGATAAGACAATACCGTGAAACTGTATTGAAGTTGTAACAGAGCAAAATTGTACAACACTAACAATAAGATTGTAATAGAACAGAAACTACATTCGATGCTAAAAGGGCCACCGGTTAGCTTGATCGTACATCATGATATGCCAATCCGTATGGTGGACACCCAATCATGTAACCAGGAGACACATCGAAGTAGAAAGCTTTGGAAATCATAAACTATTTCGACGTATTGATTTCCGCTCATCGTCAGTCATTTCCTTGGTCACGAAGCAAGCAATTCGCCACATATCAGTGTCAAACTCGACTACAAACGTCGAATAAGTCCCGCAAGCAGATTTCGTCAACAAGTTTTGTTTTGACTGTGCAAAAGAAGTTTCTACGTCACAGTACTATATCAACTGAACGAAAATTTGTTTGTCAATGCATGCTATGACCTTAAATCTTGAAATAACGCTAAAACTATTTTGACCAAAATCTGTGCGACGCACAGTGGGCCGATTGTATCGAAATGATGAAAATCGCGTTCAGCACCCCTTCAATCGTTCATATCTACTTGAGATCTTAAATTTCCATGCTTTCAGTAATGTAGAATACGAAATTTGCTAAAAACACGATGTATTTTTAATATCCGATGGTTTTTTCGACACGTTCTGTTATCAATTCATACTACAGGATTTCAGAAAATAATTTTTAGGTTAATATCGTCTGATATCACTGATTCATTACATTCATAGAATGGAATTCTTCAGATAGGTTTTTGGAGTTTCTTAATAACTTTATTATTAGTAATATATAATATAATAATATAATTATATTAAATATAAAGAATAAATAATATAATTAAAGGCAGTATTGCTTACTTGGAGGTTCCAACCACTTTTTCAAACCCAAATGACGGCTGCAGTCAGACCCCGTCGGATATGATCCCAACGAATTCCTCTCACAGAATATCAAAGGAAAAAGTCTATGAAGCTCGTTTTTCGTCAAAGCTCGCCAGCCTTTTTAAAAATGAAAAAGAAGTGATACTTTTAAAAAATAGCAAATTCACTTTTATTGTAAACGCGAATTGAAAGGAAAAAAAGCCTGTGACGAATTTTTTTTCTTCGTCTATAAAGCCCATAACAAATTTTTTTTGCCGATTTACTATCTGTGAGTGAGACTCGTTAGGGTGTACTAGAGCAAGTATACATGTATATGCCATCAAAGCCTTATAACAAACTTCAAATTTTGGTCAATGACGCGGGTTTTTATATATTCGCCCAAATGTGCGGCGGTTCGGATAATAATTGACGCTCTACTGTAATTTATAAATTGTAGCAAAATTTATGACTTGGCTAAAATCATCAGTTTGAATTACTTTGAGAAGTTAGATTACCTACAGTTACTCGTAAAAATTACTTTGAAAATTATTCCTAACATATACTATGCCTTATATTGTATTTGCCGAGACCCAAAATATGGCACGTAACATAACCTGTTTTTCACAATGTTATGGAGTATGATTCCCAGTACCATCCTGCGTGTCGTCAATGTAAGTGTTCGGTGATTTGGCAGCGCCCACAAGTGAATTTTCCTACTTAAGAACAACACATAGCTTATAGGACCACAATTAGTTAGTCTACGTTGCACACTTTGATACTGTCCTCTGCCGGTATCATCTAATCACCCGACGTGCTGGGAACAATGTATTATAGCTCGAAAAGGATTAATCCGAGCCTGTTTCTAAGCCATTAACATTCGACCCCGAAGAGCTCTGGTTGGCATCCAACGACGTTTTACAAAATCTCCATAGTCGGTATACCCAATGTAAGTAAAGAAACATACTACATTCCAATGGTACATTAATGTACAGCGACTCACATCATTGATCACACCACTTTAAATCAGAATAACTTTTATATAAATGGATCAAACTTCAGTTTTTCTGCGAGGCTGGAATGCTTAATTTAGTAGATGACGTGTAATGAAAATATTTGGAAAATTTTAAATGATTTGCTTTGCAGATTCATACCAAGTGCATACATGCATATGAAAGTTTCACTGGAATTGATTAATGTTGTTATGTGACATAAAATATTAAAAATTGTGAATGTCACAGCTGTAGGACGAAAATCATAATCGACTAATTTTAGAGATTGTACTTACTACAGACAGCTATTTAAAAAGCCGTGAATTGAAATTGGATTTTCTACGCTAAATGGTTTGTTGTTCTATTTGTTATCGATAATAATGGAATGCCTCATTCATGCTGATTCACCTGCGATACAAATTTTTTCGGTACAAAGGTATGACTGCATGATAGCGTGTTAAATATCCAGCTATACATGCCAACATTGGGATCTACATAAATCAAACCACATAAATTAATTATCACATTATCAGCCGTATTACCTGATCTTTCCCACTTGACTATTCAATACTACGTGATACATAGGACTCGGTATACTGACAATGAGTAAAAGAACCTTAGTAAACATACGTCGAAAAGTCAACTACTTTTGACAGGAGAAATAAAGAGAAGGAGAACTTATTTGGGAGATGTGTTCTTAAAATACAAATCGAACTATGTAAAAAAGAAAATTTGTAAAATCGTTTCTTTAAAAAATATATTGAAAACAATAAAACCTTTTTGCAGTTTCTATTATTAAATGTTAACCTATATTTTTTCTGTTTTTGGAATGATTGTTCGTTTACCATATAATATAAATGAGCACATATATTGGTTTCTTCTACTTCCTGCGTGAATTATTCTGACACGTACATAAGAAAGTGTCGATAATTGTTCTATACTATTATACAGGGTGAGGCACTATCTATTGCTACTTACAATAACTCCAAAAGTAGGATAGTAGTAGAAAAGTTTTCGAAATAAAAGTTGCATCGGACAACAGGAGCCGTAGTGTGTCATTAATCTTTTGTTGCTAGATGGAGCAGTGATGAGATATTGTGTGGTTTTTTCGCGCATGCGCGAGATTTTAGCGTCAGTAAAGTAGAAAATTAGACTAAAATGGGGTACCTTGGTCAACCCGCATAATTTAGTAAAATTTGTTATGTATTGATTTTGAAAAATGAATGTGTAAAATGTGTGGTAATAATAACTTACCTCAAATTCGCAGCTCACTCGTATCGTCGTAATGTTTTCGACTCTTCTGGCACTTTCCCGCCAGAAGAGTTCCCAGCGCCACTTTCCCCCTACTTTCGCCACAATATAGATACGTTACTGTTTTGGACACGCATGCGCGAAAAAAACCATACAATATCTGATCACTGAGGTGGAGTCGCTTCAGAGACGCGAAGGTGTCACCTTCGTTTTTCTAAACAGAATGCTATGTTTTGGTACCTGTTTGGTACCTATTGAGACGAATCCAACGAGGTGCAACGTTAAGGTCTTTGATGTTAGCAAAGGTCATTTACGACAAAAAAGGCGAAATAAACTTGCATTTACAAAAGGTATTCAAAGTGATTGCCATTGGTAGTTAGTGCTTCACCCTATATGACGTCGTTAGTTATTCTTGTAACAGTCAGATAATGTACAAATGCTATGCGGTGCGCGCACTAATAATAATTACCGCCACACCGCGCTGCGCTAAAAACATTTACGTTTTACAAAGCTTTTCATTGAATTTCACTACTGTGAGTATAACCTAAAATAATGCTTTTTTTATTTCAATTTTCATATTTCTCATTTCACAATGGATAAACTATTGAAATCGCACGAATCCTATAACATCAGCTCCTTTCGGAGATTCCAAATAATTAACGATGTACAAAACTTCCGATTTAACATTTATGGATTCTATAGAGTTCATTCTTGATTGTGTCGTGATTGTAGGTCACGACCGTGAATCAGTTAAAATACAGGTGAGAAACAAAAGCCTTCCCCATTTTTTTAGCGCAGCGCACCATTTGTACCTTTCCTAACTTTTAAAGAGATAACTAATAGCATTATAGTATAGAATAACTGCTTCAAACGTTATAAAACTTTATGATGCTTTCTGAGATACTTGTCAGAATACTTGTTGCGCAAAGTGGGAGAAACTATTTTGATTCATAAAACACACATACGAGTTTTTATGAAGATAGATTAATATTTAATAACAAAAATAAAAAAAAGTTCTTTTCCAATATATTTATTAAACAAATGATTTTGCAAAAATTTTTTTACACGTTCGGATTTGTAATTTGAAAATACGCGGTTAAGAAATACTTTGTCTATATCATCTAATTCTCGAGGTATTGCAAAAATGTACTGTGAGGGCTGTTTTCAACATTCCAACATGGATTGTTGCCAATAAAAAAAGTACGTGTCAAATATCTTTCCGAGAACTGTCTCTCACTTAAATTTCATTAAAACGGGTGTTTCTGAGTTCGGTATGTTCCCTTGTTAGATATAAAAATTTGCATGTGTGTTGTGTCGTGTCAGTGCTCAAACAGTAATTTGTGAGCCGCTGAGATACACACCTCAAAGAGAGGTAAATTAAATGAAGAGATAATCGGGTTTCGGATAACTAAGTAACTTTTAATAAACTGAATGTGAAAGACGGTATAAAAGAGACGGTATAATAGCGACAGATAATTCACGACTAACGCACGAGAAGTGAAGAAAACTCATGGGGGTGAAAAACTCCCTCCACAAAATGTAACATAGTGGAGGCCCGAGCCAATGATAATATTATTGGGAGGCTACAAGTGATCTCCCAAAAGAAGGGCAACGCCCATAGACGAAAAACGATGCGACAAGTGTCGCCAAACAGACACCACGCGCTTTCCCGTGATTTCACCGGAAATCATATTTTAGGCTTTGGGCCACAGGCCCCCCCCCCCCTTGGCACTAAGCGTGGGCCTACGCTACGTCAAGTGCCATTGAGAGCTGCACGGCTAGGCTGACTTTCCCATGGTCAGCTGATACTTTCCAGCCGCACCAGAGTCATAAAACAATGAATTCGTCAGAAGACGCTAGAGGACCCCTTCGACAATGGCGCTGTTCAAAATCGACCGTAGCGTAGACCCAAACCGAAATACGAGCCGGCCATACAATAATCACGTCTCAACAATGTGTTTTAGCATCATGATTGACTTAATAGCTGCTAAGTTATGTCCCATGCGATGATTATCGTAGTATTTAATTTCTTTCCTTGTGCACTGAGATAAGGCTCCCCTGAGCTCGAGACACTGAATGATAGGGGAAGAGTGGGGATGGGTCGTGGATATTTAAACACATGAATTTCAGCGTCATTTAACCGTGGATTACTGTAGTAAGTCTATCATGGTATTAACACAAATACTAAGATTTGTTTACTCCGTACAGTGTGTCCTATGTACCATATGAATATTGAATGAGTTTTTTGACACCCTGCATTGTTTACCAGGAAGCACTGACGGAGATAAATATACTGTGGCCGTAGAAGCGAAGTCATTATAAGTCTCATTGGCTCATTAAAAGACGGAGGGCAATTTTATAACTGCAGTTTGCAATTCCTTGAAATATTCAATCCACCACGTTAATTGGAACGTCACCTGTAATTATTTCTCGAGACTTAAAAATTAATTTCTGCGGTAATATGTAGAGTGTGCTTTTACTTGTTATCCGTGAAATTTAAAAGGATTGAAAAAGTAATTAACGCCATAAATATTAGCTTCTCAATTTTCATTTAATTAGATGAGCCATTTAAAGCAGTGCCACAGTGTAAAGTGGTGTAAGTCAATTGATTTTAATTGGTGTGGTCGCTGAGTTAGCGATCGACGTGCTAATAGAAAGGAGCTCTTAATTTCGGAGTGAATAGGCTAATTACTTCCTTTAATTACTCGCTGCTGTACCATACATTAAGCTGACGTGAACTGAAACAGAAGGTTTTCCAGGTTGTTAGTCATGTGACACGAATGTTAGAGAATCATTCGCATTTCGGAGTCAAACGTCCTGTTTGTAAGATGTCTCCAAAGGGTGGCCCAGCTTTGTCGAGTCCCTTTGTCTCATTAGTATGAAAGTTACATAAATTTCCGTAACGACAGTCGCGACGAGTATCTCGAGCTGCCTGTTCTCCAGTCAGTAATGGCCTCGAAGCTGGGGACCACTTTTGCCTGGCTCCTACGAGCACGTTTAATTATTCAATACAGGAACGTTGGCTGAAATTCTGCGCAATTGCGCTCGTGCGCGCGCGCCCTCGCACGGTGCATCTTTACGAAAGTTTCGTCGTTGGTTAATGAATGCGTAAACCGTAATCGGGTACGTTCGTCATTAGTCAGTTTCGTCGAGCGGCAACCGATTTTAATTAATTTAACGAAACGCGCCAATCGCTCACCGAGCGGTGAAAAAAGGTTAATGACGACCGACGACCTTTTAACTATTCCATTCCGGAATATATGCGCCCCAGGATTAAAGCCGGACTTTTAATACGCGGGATTAGAAGCGCAATTTAATTTTTGTATTTGCATTTTAATGCCGGACGCTGCCAGTGTTTCGACGCAATCGCGTCTCTTTCGCGTTCCTTGAAACATTTTTGGTAAAAAGTTATTTATGCAGAGCATAGTTACGACGCGGGGTCGAGCACGAGAAAACTAATGGAGTTTGTATCGACAAATTATAGATGAATACTGAATTTTTTGAAAGACTTCTATTTGGCTAAACAAAACGGGAAGTATGTCTCATTTTAACAGAGTTTATTTAACACTTTATCTACCGGAAGCCTATTAATAAGCTTTCCAATAATTGTACTGTACCAAATGCAAGCTTAAAAGTCTTCTTTTACATAATGATCTCAAACGAAATGATTGAATTGCATTATTGAGAGTAAATTGTTGGTTTATAATTGTTTATAAGTTTATAAATTTCCTGTTACTGTTGAAGGATCTATTTGAAAAATCTTCAGCCATGGGATGTAGACTTTCAAAAATTATGGAATAATATAATCGCCGGTAGGTAATGTGATTATATGAACACGCGAGTACAATCGTTGAGGAAAGTATTCGAAAGCTCGCTATTACAACTTCGAACAAAGAAAATGTGCACATTAGGTTCATGATATGAAATTAATATTGCTGCAAATTTTCATGATACTTCGTGTCGCGGCATTTTTAATAGAATACTTTATTTACAACGACTCCTCAACTATTAGTTGGTACAATGGGGTTTCTTGAAAACCCATCTTTTCTTCCAATTATTTATATAGGGGTTGTTCATATGTTGCTGCTATTGTAGGTCTTATTAGAAAACAAAATATAACGGACATCGTAAAACGAAAAATTAACTTTGGAATAACGCAGGAAATATTACATTCTTAATTCTCTCAACTCACGGTTTGAACTGAATCCGAAATCGAAATTCACAACAGAACATATAGTCAAAATTTTGAAACCTCTACACAATTTTTCATTAGACGCATAATATAACATTTATTTCAGGTAAGCAAGTTGCGTGACTTTATATGTGACGGTTTATGATTTATTTCCCTACGATTAGCTAACAAAAACATCTTTCCAATAAAAGTTAATCATTTTATTATGATCTACAAATTGCAATATTTCGTAAAAAAGTCTCACATCAATGCAAGTCACCTTCACTTTTTTAAATGACTCTATGTATAGTTGACTATATAGCATTGTGGGTGACTTAAAGACGAATTCAATGACCTAGCATGTTGTAACCCAGAGCTAAACTCAAACAGGGAAATATTAGAGAAAGGTTCATAATTTCGATCTTGACTACGTATTTCAAGATCATCCAGATTGTTGAGAAGTCTCCTTTTGTGAGTGGTTACCTTTGTGTCATATTCACAAAGATTCTTCTAGACCGATTATCTAAAAAGTCGCTTATACTACGAGGTTTGTGTCCGCAATTAACAAACGAATGCGAGACAACATTGCCGAATTTATAATAGGAGCAATCGTCGTAAAAACCGAAATGGAAGTATTTCCGCGTATACGTTGGTACACTACGCTGGTGAATACAGTAGCGGTTAGAAGAGGTTGAACTTATTTTTGGTTTGTTTGTTCTCTGAGAACGGGCGAGCATTTGGGAGCCCAACATCTTGGCGAAAGTATCAGTGTTAATGGCGACTACATTTCCTGACGTAACTTGAATACACCTTCATACGCCCTACGCCACAAGCGAAGCTTAGTTCTAATGGTCTGTGCCTGATGTTACCCAGGTTCCCCATTCTTCGTTCGAAACGAGTGTCTTAGCTATAATCGTTGCCAGCGTTCGACTATGTCGCCAAAGATAGAACGGAAAGGACTAACAATAGGAGAGGAAAGAAAGAACCCTAAGAGAGAACGAAGACATTCATCTGAAAATAAAAGAGCGATAGTTGAAAGACATGAATGGATGTGTGTATGAATGTATGTGTGTATGTATGTATGTGAAAGAGATGTGCCCGATATTTGTGAAAAATTAACACCCACTACCGCGGAGTGTACCCGTGGGCAGAGTTGAGCAGTAATCGATTGATTATGAGAAGTAATTGTGGCATTCATAATCGTTAACCAATTAATCGTTACTGTAATAAATCAATAATTATGATCACACTTGGTAATCTGTATTCATTAATCGGCGATCTGTAATCGTAGAATGAGTGATTACTTTATCGTTTACTAAAATTAACGTTTAAGGTAATCCTACGTTTATTTTATATTAGTTGATGATTTCTACTTAGTTTCATTTGTGAGCAGCGTGTTAGGCGATCGAGGAAATTATGGACAAAATAGTGGAGGGAATGCTATAATCAGAACCGAATGACGTCACTTGCCTACAGTGTGATCTATTCCAGATTATGACGTCGCGATTCATGCCAAGATAGTACAGTATGGATTGTGACGCCACTAGTTACCCCCACTATTGGTACGTCGACGAGACAATTCTCAGAACATGACGGTATGCATTCCATTGGAGGGACTTTTTTTTTAAATTATAACTACCATAGTACTAAATTTCTGTGTTAATCACAATTTTAAAAAAGTAATCGATTAGCGATTAGGGATTACTGAATCAATCATGTCCGTGATTACAATTTCTTTGATTACTAAAGCTATTCATTAATCATGATTACTAAATTACTGACTAATCATAACCGTTAACTATTAACACGATTTCACGTTAGTTAATTAACCAGATTACTTTTTGCTCAACTCTGTCCATGAGGGCCGCAGAACTTCGAGAAGTATAACACTATACATGTATGGATATATTAGTGAGACAATACAAATCCAATGAAAACATTCTTTTGTTTTTAATTATTCTAATTAAACTAAATCGAATAAATATGTTATATATTATAAATGTATAATAAAATTAATATGTTCCACTTTAAAAAGTGGAAAAAGTTCTATAAAAAGAAAAAGAAGCAGCACTTTGGGGAATAATTTCAACTGAAAATTACTATAAGAAAGATACTGAACACATATCGGGGGCTTTAAAAGCAGGAGCGGGAAATTCATTCTATTCAGGAATGGAATTTCCTGTAGATTCTTTGAGAGTTCGGGAACGGTCGATTGGAAGGCGACGCGCAAGAAAGGCGCATGTAAATTTCTCTTAAACGCATCGTCCGAATCACCGTCAGTTCTCGCCTCGACCAAGAATTTACATAGAAACTCGGCGTTAAGTCAATTCCCGGGAGCACGATTCCTACGATCGAGCGAGGAAAACCTCCGGCGATCTTCTCTTTGAGAGCCGGCCATAAAGAAAAAAATAAGACCGATTGAGGGGAGATCTTTATAAGCATTACATGTACGGTTAAAAGTCTGAAGTATGTAACAGACGCTTGTCTTTGACTATACGTGCCAATATTTATAGAGGTTACAGCGATCTTAAGGGGGCATAATAAGCTCGACCGTTCGACTCAGCCGAGAAATGCAACATGATACGGGTCAAAGTATACCGATGAGCTAATACTAATGCAATGACAAAACTTTTTTATTTTTATTATGTTTTTATAAACTTTTGCCAACACAAAACGATACCAAACACGATATAATTTGGATCATATTTACATGTAGAATTGGCGATATTAAGTTTCAGGCGGAATGAAGCACAATAATTGAAAACGGGAGACTAAAAGTCGGAATCGCTAAAACAGATAAATGCAATTGTAAAACGTTTTTATTTTTTATTCTTTCCTTATGAAATATTTGCCAACATATTTGTGAGATTATTCTGATTAAAATGAAACCAAATATCCCTTAATTCGGTACATATTTGCCTATGTACATTATTGTACATGTGTACTTTAAAGACTTATTATCGTCAATTAAACAAATAAATTTGATCCAAATTATATCGTGTTTGGTGCCATTTTAATCAGAAGAATTTCATGAATGTGTTGGTAGAAGTTTTATGGAAAAATAGTTAAAAATTGACTCAACGTTGGTAGCAAAAAGTAAAGAAATCTCGAGGAATCATGTCTGTCGCGTTGAGCGCAACGTTTCGGACTCGAGGTCGCTGCATTGGTTGCGATAAAACTATATTGTACGCATGGTAGAAATAACCAGCGAGTCAACGGTCCGTCGCACGCGTTTTCGTTGGACGCGGCAACAGTTGAAATGCATTCAATTCAATTGACGGTTTTGTACGTTACATAACTTTTTTGGTGACCAGGGGACTACGCGCATGAAATGTGTTTCGATACAGAAAAGTTTATTTTGAAAATTGAATCCCAAAGAGCGATTTAATGTATTTGCACATGAAGGTGCTTCAAAACATATAGTTTGATGATCTGCACGAGACTGACAACTTTTGAAGACTTGCTGAGCTTGGTCTCCTAATTTTTGGTCTCTCGCTAATCTAATAAGAGAAGACGCGGTCATCGGGTCTTAGATTTTGTCGAAACTTTGCATAAATTTCATTATACCCGTTAAGCCGTTAAGTACAGTTTTGGTTGAAGTTTTTGTCAAGTGCCAAACGGCGTGATGGTAACGTACTAGATTCATTACCGAGAAGGCTAGTGTTTTCAAATTCCTGTTTCCTTTTTTTCCATTTTTCTCTTTTTTTCTGTTGAGTTTATCTATTTTAATTAATTGTATTTTGCACATGAAAAATACACTCATAATATCTATAGGAAACATAATATATAAATTTTATTGAAAAGGAACATAATATGCGAGAAACACTAACTTCATCAATCTTAACGTATCTCAAAAGTTGTCGAGTATCGACACCTATAATGCTACATTTTCATAAACAGGAGAACGAAATCTACCAATATGCAAAGTTTCGAGAAAATCTGAGACCTCATGACCGCGTCTTCTCCTTGTAAGTTGTCGGTGACTGGTCAACAGAGCGTAACGGGTCTTAATCACCAAATTTTAAGACTCTATAAATACAATTCAGTTGATACCGCGGTTGAAATAAAAGAATTAGTTAAATCCTGAAAGCATAAACAGTAGGACAATTAGCCGTTGTTTAAGCGAAATTAAAGTTTTTCACCCTTAACATCTAAGAAAGCACGTGTTTCTAAACGGAATTGGAAAGCTCTGTGGGAGTTCGTCAAGGAGCACATCATTTGGTTTGTTACTGAGTGATTAACACTAGAACTATCGAGCCCTAAACAAGACTGATGTATATTTCTTTATAATAATGACAAAATTGAATTTATTTAGATTTCATAGGATTTTTATGGTTACATGTACTTACTTGAATAAATAAGTATGACAAATTTCTCAAAAAAATATTTCTATAACATCGCAATCTGTAAAAGAAAAAATCTGCAGAACCGCCATTTTGACAGGCCCGGTAGATCTAGTGTTAAAAATTGTATGGAGTCGTTCTACTGTGTATGGAAAGCAAGTTCTACTTATCGTAAGGAGCGACGCGCTGTGGGTCAGAATACTTCAAAGCTGGCCAAAAAACCTAAATGTTATAAGAGTTTCATACAAATTGGTAAGTATTCTGAGATTGGTTTGGGGTGATGAATTCCAAGATCTCATGAAAAATGTAAAATTCAAAATGGAAGAGATATCACTGGTGTGATTTTACTAAGGCTATATAATTACACTATCCAATTTACTATAATAACGTTAACTTTAATTTTAATTTTCGATCCTTGTCGAAAACTCAACATTTCTACATTCAGTAGGTCACGCAAGTAAAATATATTGTTGAAAATAAACAAACCTATGGATCACAAGTGTTGTTTAAAATAAATAATGCTATTCTTCGGGATATACTAATTATTATTTCTATTTTCAATCCGAATCATTCGAATTAATCTGGCGGTTAAAATTTAAATATTTTAAAAAGGAGCAAATGTATGCAAATTCTTTCAATTGCATATCACACTAGATATCTAACTTTATATAAAGAAACTTGGTCCAGCGTGACTCGCAATGACGAACACTTTTTTTTTCCTTCCGTCTTATTAAAACACGACTAAAATGTTTGATGTATTGAGGTGAGAATTAAAACGTTAAAGTTAAACATATTTTTCTCTATTTCCGTGCGAAGTTTATGTGTTCAACACCTACTTTAGTTATAAAATGTTTTACGTATAAGTTTTTTTAAAGATAAAATTTCCCTAATACTTATAATATATATAAATAATTCAAGCGGCATTGATGCACAGGCTACCATATGGCATAAAAAAATATATGGCATTTCATTTAAAAAATTGATGAACACCTTCATTCCTCAAAAATAATGCAAATTTGCAAAATTAATATACACTCTCCTGTCGGCTATAAAAAAGTGTTAAACTTATTCCTCTTTCATTTTTTTGGAATCATAATAGTTCTTGAAAAAATTCTGGCTAGTAATGACGCGAACACCCAGTATACTTCGAAAATTCAATTTTAGTCAGATTTTGGCGTTTCTGGCTTGCTGTCCAATGTCCCATTGGACAGTGGTTCAACATCGAATATCTGAAATCAACAGTTGGATGGTGGAAATGTAATGATCTGTGGTTGTTTCACACGTAACGGCCCTGGTCTGCTAATACAAAGAAAACATACTATAGATCAGGGATGGGCATTTTTAACAAAGAGGAAGGAAGTGCTTCGCCCGTTGGGAACAGTGCGCAGGCCCGAAAGAGAGGTTGGTGGAAGAAGCAGACGTTTGAGGGGCCCCTACCGTGCCCATCCCTGCTATAGATAGATCTATGTATAGGCTTCTTCTAACAAATCGTATGCTGCAATCTTCTATTCTAATAAGCAATCTTCTAAATTAATTAAAACATTTCTCATTGTACGAAATATTAATGTATTCGAGTGGCCAAGTCAGTCTCTCCACTTGAGTCCAATTAAACCCCTATAGGATCACTTGTACGTCAATTGAGAAATTATTCATTTAGAAATGAAACAAAATTAATGCCAAAAATGATAAAAATCTGGAATGAAATACCAACTGATTATTGTGTCCGATTAATCAATGGTTATCCAACATCATACTAAATTATTACAACAATTAGGGATATTACCACGCAGCTGTATTTGTTAAATATGATTATAAAGTACAAAGAAAATATATATTTTAGGTTTTGTCACAAAGCTTGTATTTTCTCGTTTCTATATTAATTGTTAATCTAAACCAAATCATATAGAAATATAATTGAAAAAAATCTCATTATATGTTTATGTATAGAATGTTGTTTCTTTAAGTCATTTTCTATTCTAACCTATGTATATTTAGAAAGAAGAAATAATAGTAATTTTCATACGATTGATATATTTGTTAATTTTTACCCATGAGTGAATCTATAAAAGTTAAAAGAGTTTCTGCTGAAAAATCATTCCGTTCAACTGCTCTCGCCTCTCGGATTCTTTTCATACTTTTTCCCAACGTATCCGCGATGATGAAATCTTCGGCGCTACGAAGTACATAAAAGTAAAACGAGTCTACCGACTTTTTTTATCCATTCGTCAAGTGTACATTTGGCAAAACGCACCTGCTGCCTCGGTTCAATCTTGCGAACGAACTTCTGTGCCTTGCAGAAATCCTAACATCGTACGAATACGTATATAACATTTTTATTTAATTTTCATCTCCGTAGTCTCTTAACCGTGCCGCCTATAACACACACATGTACGTATTCAACTTAATTACACAAAATTTCACATATATCAGTTTATCATTTTCTTCGATAGTCTAGATGCCGACATTGAAAATGCACTAATTCGATAAAGACGATTTTAACATTTCACCTGTGATTTATATTTGTTACACGCTACAATTTTCTTTCTATTTACGTAAAATTACCATTTTAACAAATGTTTTGTTAGAGTACACAAAACTGTTTATCTACCTAAAATACAGGGTAAATCAATAAGAACTACCATCTATAATAACTGGGTATCTATTGGTTGTATCAAAATACTTTTTAATGAATTATGTAACATTTTAAGGGGCGCATTGAACGAGTACAATTTGTTTTTTTTATATCACATTTTTTCTGAGACATTGAAGTCACCTTAAGTATTTTCAAAGGTTTTTTAAGGTCAACTCAAGGTCTTCGTATTATAGGTCGCTGAATTCGTCCTTCCATTGGTAACAAGGTGGTATTAAAGAAAATGGCGCATTCTCTTTGGAAAACTCAAGATCACCTTGATATCTCAGGATAAATGAAATATAGAATAATCAAATTGTACTCGTTCATTGCGTCGCATAAAATGCTACATAATTCATTAAGAAGTTTTTAATAGTATGTAACCACTTAAAATTAATAGTATATGTAACCTCTTAAATTTCATTAATTTACATTTATTTATAATTATACTTAACCACTAATCTACAATCAGATTTCATCATAGAATACACTAGTATCACATTTATACATATTCAGTCAAAAAAACTTATAAATTTTCATTTACTTTAGTAACGACTGTTTCATCATATACATACGTATATTTAATTCTATGTATATAATTGTATATGTATTATATTTTATGAATTGAACATACGTCGTACTATTCAATATCTTCGCGTCCAGAAATCGGTCCTGCAATCTTAGTTATAACATAATCCAACAATCTAATGTAATTTAAAAATTGAACAACTAACAGAACAATTCCTTCCAATAATACCCTCGAATCATTTTCTTCTATTACTGTTGAATATGCCGCGCTTTGTCGACTACAAATTTGGCGAGTGCGACATCTACTTTCTTTATGTCTTAACCTTTTGGAAATGTTTTATGCGTGTAACTTTTTTTTCTACTTTACTTACTTTTAATAAATTATGTGTGTTATAATTATAAATATATCACATTTATTGAGGTTATCCCTTACCTAAAAATAACAATTACTGATACCTATATACGAAAATTTTATTACTTCAAGAAATATTTATCCGTTGCACCGAAGAAATTGAGGAATATAATTATACAATCGTAAAAGATATAGTCAAGCGAATTTTAATTGTGTAAAATTTAATATCGAGGTATCGTCGCGTTACATTTTAAACCAGTTTCAATAAAATTATGTGCTATACATCTATATTTCTGTGAAAAAGAGGTAAGATGAAAGTACGAATTATCTCGTCTTACCGTTCCTTAACAAAGGATAGACATTTTCAAAGGTTTCCACGGATGCAGAATTGATCACTTGTTGAAGCAGCGTTGGCGAGCTGAAATGGCAGTTCCAAGGTTCGTGATGCAAAGAGGTGTTCGAGGATGAAGGCGAACGAAGAGATCTTTCTCATTATTAATAGTCAACCATTCTCTATCTACTTCAACAGCGCCCGGAATACGTAAAAACATCTTGGGCTACCAATTCCCACAGACTCGCGCCGAAAAACTATTCAATGCATTTTCTTGCACGACTTCAAATAATCGCACTAACTGAGAAATATATGAAATAAAATATCCATGTAACGATGAAAATTATTACTTTAGTTGATAGTATGTGTATTTATCTCAATTTTACTATTACTAAAGTTAACTGCAAGTATCAAACTGATTAAACGCTTACAAATTGTTTAGCGACAAGTTGTACACATGATGAAATGATAAAACATTAAATAATTTAAAAAAAGTAAAAAAACAAACTAGTTGAAATTATATACAGCAAATAAAGTAAATTTGATGTTTTCGATTAAAACAGTGTATTATTCACATTTTAATACAATTAGATAATTTACTTGAGGATAATAAGCATTTGTTAGAGATAACTGACACGACCGAGTTTTTTCAAAGAGCTGTCATATGAATTCATGGGAAAAATATTGAACAATTTATTTCTCTAGATTTAATTAACATTAATTAAGATACCCTCACATACTTTATGCAAGCATTGGTATAATTTTCACAATCTCTTTCACAATTCCAAAAAAGAGGGTGTGCTCAATTATTAGGAAGTAACTGTTATGACCACATGTCGTTACATAATAACTACATAATTTACTAATTACACACGTGTATAAGTTGCTCCGTACATATAAATACTTTATTTTAACAATAATAAGTTCTGCTATACAGAATAGGGCGGAAACTGTAGTACAGTCGGGCAGATGGTGAGTTTACATGTAAAAATAAATCGAAAAAAAGGAATAACGTTTTTTCGTTCGACGCATCGTTACCGAAAAAATCGAGTTTGAAAATGCAGCGAATACTCGCGCTATTAGATAGGATTCACTTGACGCGTCTGACCATGACCAACCAATTCTACTTCCTGCATATACTAAAGCAGAGGTCGGCAAGAAGTGCTCGTTTCGGGCCGTTTTCGAGGGCTACGCCTCCTTTCCCGGCCTCGCGTCTCGCTCCCCAGTTGGCGGTCCAAGTTCTCGAGCCAGCTCAGACACGTACCGGATCAACTGCGCGTGGCGCATTAAGACGACACCCGTATCAATATGTTTACACATTACCGCGGAGGTACTATTGTCAATGCGTTTTCTTTTTGTCAGTGGTATCTCCTGTAGGCCTATTTCGGAAAATTATAATTTTCATTAAAACAGAAAAGCACACCCAGTTGAACGATTATTCTCTATCGTCTGAGATGCGAGCAGCGACGTCCAACCTTTCATTCGATATTTCTGATTTACCTAACATGTCTAAACGTCCACGAAGAAGTTTTTCCACATCTAAATAAAATGTTGGCTATGAAATTAAGAGTTATTTTTCAAATTTATTTTCCGAAATTATCATGCGATATAGTGGAATAGTACCTCCAAGTTAATGTAGAAACCGATTGATACGGGTGTCGTCTTAATGCGTCACGCGCAGTTGATACGGTACGTGTCTGAGCTGGCTCGAGAACTTGGGCCGCCACGGGGAGCGAGACGCGCGGCCGGGAAAAAGAGGCGTAGCCCTCGAAAACAAGACGTAAGATAAGAAAAATGTATTCCACATTTTCGACTTATTTTCTCAATTATATTCACCCCCTCCACAGATGTACCATCGATACACCCTTCATATATCAGACAAATCTGGTATAAGAGTTAATCAAACGTTAGAAAACTATTAATAAACTGACACTTTTTTTGCTAGATACAAAACAGTAAACTGTCCATACCTCTGTATGAGAATTATGAAGTTTAAGTAGTATGATAAAGCATTAGAACACATTGGACGTGCCAGGATATCCGATACTTTAGCAGATCGTCGTGTAACACAGAGTTTCACATCGAATTAATTTTGTATAAATAAGTTGTATCCAAAAAATATATATATTTTTTTCCGGTTAGTGGACTGTTTTTACCATTAAACTTGAATTGTGAAACTGTGATTGATACAAAAATGACTTGACAATGTTGTGTGTACGCAAGGTTGTATACAGGGTGTCCCACGTAATTGGGAACACCTAAATATCTGTCGTATTTAGAGTCCTATCAGAAAACTTTAGAGGATAAAGTGACACTATTGCAGGAGGCAAATATAATGGTAAAGAAAACAATTTTTTATGTCGTGTTTTTTAATGAAATTTCAAGGTCACCGATGTTTTTTTAAATGGAATAGTATATTTTTTTACGATAGCATGATAGACAATAAACTACTGAATTTAGTGGATACCACCTTTTTGACCTTGAAATGACCTTGAGCAAGAATAATCATGTTGGAGCGGATAAAATGTGGAAGTTTAAAATTTACGTGTTTCAGCAAAGATTACGCGTTGTTTACGTCGGGTTGACCTTTACATATCATAATAAATGTTCGAAATGTTGACCATCCTCATTTATGCAATATTGCAATCTTGCATTAAATGACCTGTAGGCATTGTCGATTTCCTGAAACGTAATTGAAGCACATGCTGCAGTAATTCATTGCCGCATATCCTCTGGCGGTGTGGGTTTATCTTTGTACACAATATATTTTATCTTGCCCCATAGGTAAAAGTCCAATGGTGTCAGATCCGGAGAACGGGCTGGTCATGATTTTGTTCCTCGTCGCCCAATCCAGCGTCCAGGATATTTCGTATTTAGCACCGTTCTAGCAACTTTAGAATAATGCGCTAGACAACCATCATAATAATTATGATTATTTAATCATAATTATATAGTAATTTCTTCTGAAAGGCCCGACAAATCCTGGCGTAAAAATGCAGCATACTTTATGCCAGTAAGAGTTCCTTGTATAAAGTACGGGCCTATTATTTTACTGCATAAAATTCCGCACCATACGTTAACGGTCCATGGTCTTTGCTTTTCTACTCCTCTTAACCACCGTGGATTCTCAGCTGACCAGAAGTGCATATTGTGCAAAATTACTTGCCCATGATTGGTGAAAGATGCCTCATCCGTAAAAAGAACTTTGTGAAAGAAAGTGTATTGTCCACTTCTAATTGAGATCGTGCCCACTGGCAGAACCGGACACGATTAAAATAGTCGGTGGCAGACAATTCCTGATGTAAACTCAAGTGATATGGGTGAAACTTTTCTATTTGCAGTATTCGTGAAATACTACTTCTGCTAATACCGGACTCTTGTTCTATTTGTCGCAATCTACACATGTGGATCGATAGATACTGCAGCTAGGATATTAATCCTATTTTCTTCGTGCGTTACAATTCTTTATTTATTACGATTTTTAGAACTTACACTACCGGTATTTTTAAATTATTTTACCACAGCGGAAAATGCGTGTAACTGTAATTCACAAATTTTTCACGATACAAATGTACTGCTTGCCTCAAAGATTGGTGGCTTTCGCAATAAGTGAAAACCATATCGATTCGTGCCTGTACAGTATAACGCATTGTTATCACTTTCACGTTTCGAATTCGAATAATGCAGAAGGAACAACGTACTTATTCTAACCGATTAACCTTCTGTTAACGATCTCAATGATACATACTCTAACATAAACATACGCTGTTTACTATGAAAAATATTTCTAACATTTATTATGGTTTGTAAAGGTCAACCCGACGTAAACAACGCGTAATCTTTGCTGAAACACGTAAATTTTAAACTTCCACATTTTATCCGATTATTCTTGCTCAAGGTCATTTCAAGGTCAAAAAGGTGGTATCCACTAAATTCAGTAGTTTATTGCCTATCATGCTATAGTAAAAAAATATACTATTCCATTTAAAAAAAACGTCGGTGACCTTGAAATTTCATAAAAAACACGACATAAAAATTTTTTTCTTTACAATTATATATGCCCCCTGCAATAGTGTCACTTTGTCCTCTGAAGTTTTCTGATAGAACTGTAAATACGACAGATATTTAAGTGTTCCCATTTATGTGGGACACCCTGTAGATAAAAAAACCTCTTGTCTTTTCCGGCTGCTAAGAACGGTACATTTACACTCCGGGACGAAATGATCGCACGTCTTATAAATTTCTCATTTGGTACTATAAACTGAAAAAAAATTAATATTTTAATTTGTCAATGTCTTTGGACATGCCTGTATGTATAATATATACAGTGGCTCACGAAAGTATTCGAACGCCCTTTAGATTAGAATAATTGTTTCAAATTGGACCGAATGACTTCACTGTTTTTGAGAAATTGGAAGCATTGATTTACTAAATGGCACGCAAAAAGGATTTAGAAAAAATTGCAATTGGTACGAATTACATGAAAAAAATAATAAAAAAAGCTTTTTGAACCTTTTTCATTTCAGCCCGTAGTGAAAATTTAGAATATACATCTTGTAGAACTGTGTTCGTTATACACATGCTGAAAATTTCATCGAAATCGATTAGCGTACACAAGAGCCTACGAGGCGTTGAAAGTGGTGAAAAATCCATAGATTGTCGCATCTTTGGATGCGTGTCATTTTTTTCTCCGTCAACCGATTTCCATGAAATTTCCAACATGTGTATAACTAACATAAGTCTACAAGACGCATATTTTATATTTTCATAACGAGCTCAAATAAAAAAGTTTTAAATACTGCCATTTTTACTTACTCATGTAATTCTTATCAATTGCAATTTTTTCAAAATCTTTTCGGCACGTCATTTAGTAAAGCAATGCTCCTAATTGCTAAATAAAAAGTCCAATATTTTGGTGCAATTTTAATAAAGTTATTATGATTTCAAGGGTGTTCTAATGCTTTCGTGAGCCACTGTATATTTTAACAGAATCCCAGGAATGAAAACGTAAATATTGTGGTCTTCAAACGGGACAAAATGATAGCATATGTTGCAGATTTACGTTTCTCAGTTGCGTATAAGTTACTGCAGAGTAAATATTCATTGTAAAGCGTAATTGATAAAGTTTGTAATATCTTTTTTCGTGCTTATTTGATGAAAAAAAGCAGTAAAGTATTAAAAATTCAAGGTCACTTAAGGTCATTAATGGTCAAACACGTATAAAAGAATGACAAATGCTTACGTAACGGGATATCCTCTTCACTTTCAAGTTACAGAAATTTAGTCTTATTCGTTTCGGCGAAGTTTGTTTACGGTTAAGAACAGACATTTCGCTGTGTACTACAAAATATTCGGAATACTGTTATTAGTCTGTATCGTGACACCGAAGAGAATCACATTCCTTTTCATAATGCCTTCTTACTCAAAAGTAGAAATAGTCGATATGATTTTAGTTTACGGTGAAAGCGGAAAGTGTGTGTGTGACAAGCACCGCGCGAATGCCTCTGACGCTGTCTTTCTGTGGCTGGCCATCATTTCGAGTATCTGTTGTATCAGATTATTTTGGATTTAGGCTCCTTCGTTTACATTTTGAGTTGACTCAGTTTGATTTCATTAATATAGCTGAAAATATCCTCTTTTACGTGTATAACCTTAAATGACCTTGTATGACTATACTCGATGAAATTGTCTCGAGAAAGGCTAACTCATAGGAGTTCAAAAATATGTGGATCCATTTAAAAGAGCTAACCCAGACCTTGATTCAGTGCGTTGAAACGTGAAATCAGGAACACTAAAAAAATAGCACATTCCGTTGTCCCTGCCATAAATTGACTCGTATTCAAAATTCTTGCTTATAATGAATGCGCTGGAACGTCCATTTCAATATTTGTAAAAATGAGGATGATAGGTTGAGCCCATACTTAAATCAGTGTATGCTTTGCTCATTCTGTATAATTTATATGTATGTTAATGGAAAAATTTTCCAAATCGAAAAAATGAATATTACAATGGTAGACACTTGATTTGTTTGAACGAATTAGTTTTCCGACGGATAGTAGTGATTCTTTTTAAATGATGAAATTCTCGATTTTCACATCGTTCATAGATATCAGTTCACAGCAGAAAGAACAAAGAATTACCGTCTTTACATATTGACAAGGTATGATCGATTGTGATATATTACTTTCATCCACCAGAAGAAAAGGTAGCTTCGTTTATATTCTTTGTGACAAACATTAAATTGGTTTTCCAGATTGTATATCGTACGGTGCATACATATTACGTCATTTTTGGTTTTTCAGTATCACTTCAAAAAACATGTTGTAATCAATAGCTTTTATCCTGTCCACTGCAAACTCGAGTTTTCAATAGCGTGTATACAGGGTGTTCATTTGAAAACTTTCCAGCCAAATATCTCGATAAGTATGAAAGATATTAAAAAAGTGTAAAACACGTGTCCAAGGATTTCGAAGGGGAAAGAGGGGGGCAGTATCAGTTTTTCATTTGGAGGGCGTTTTCAAGGTCATTAGAAGGTCAACTTTGTTTTTTCAAATTCGAAACCTATATTTTTTATTATGGGATCTTATTGTACGTAGAAAGACCATCAATTTTTGTAGGATACGTTTTTTTATCCGCGCACTAATTTCGGAGATATTTAAAGAGAAGTAGAGAGAGGCATATTATAGTGTAAAATTCTTTCACGCAAATCGTTGATGTTTTCCAGTTGTACTAGCCGGTACCGTTTGGAAACAAAATTGTCCTCTATTGATCTCTTGTTTATGTTGTCTGCCTTTCAATATAAGATTGTACTATTTAGCCAAGTGTGAATCATCGTAATAAGAGATACTATATCGTAGTACAATTAATTGTATGTAGAGCTATTACGACAGATACCTTCAAAAATGTTCGTTCAGAATTTGAGAATCGTCTGTATTATTGTTTAGAAAACAACGGACAACATTTTGAAAATTTGCTATAGGTATAAAGAAATTACAAACTTTCTCGCAGTATAAGTATGACTTGCTGTACATCTCTTCAAATATCTCCGAAACTAGTGCGAGAATATAAAAAAGTATCCTACGAAAATTGCTGGTCTTTTTATGTACAATAAGTTTCCATAATAAAAAATATAGGTTTCCATTTGAAAAAACAAAGTTGACCTTCAAATGACCTTGAAAATGCCACTCAAATGAAAAACTGATACTGCCCCCCTCTTTCCCCTTCGAAATCCTTGGACACGTGTTTTACACTTTTTTAATATCTTTCATACTTTTTCGAGACATTTGGCTGGTAAGTTTTGAAATGAACACTGTATAATATTATTTTGAAAAATCCAAATGTCTTCTATCTATATTAAAATCTAATATCAAGGATTATCCAAAGAAACACTGTGCTTGATATTATTTTCATTACGAAAAATTAATTGATTTTGTTGTAAATATATCATTAATGTACGTATGTTGAAAAGCAAAGAGATATTATGTTTGTAATTCACTGTCTTTACTGAATAATCTACATATTTCAAAAGAATTGTCATTGTTTACTGTTATGCAAAGACGATCATTATCCTATTAAAAACGTAATACATCCAGATTTGCTTTTCACAATACGTGTGTACAAAATTTCATTGTGATCACGAGTTAGGTCATGTTCCGTAGTCCTCCAGTATGAGTGACTGTGCAACACAACTTTAACCCCTTAAGATACTAAACACGGTTGTCATTTGTTCCAACGAAAATTGCGGCACGAAAGTTTTAATCGTCATAGAAATGGCGCTTGTACGAATGCACTTGGTTACATGTACGAATTTGTCGGTCACTTTCCCAAACGATTTTCATTTGATTAAATCGTGTAAAATGGTTGGCATATGCATTCAATTCGTAGACATCATTAGGGCTCGGCCTATGTAAAAATTAACATGTAACTAAAAAAAGCTAATTTCTATGAAAGAGTAAATCAATTATTTACGTAAAATTAACTTTTTAAAATTGCAGATGGCAAATTTTGAAAAATTTAATCTTTTTAATTTATTGAGCTCATATGGAATTGATTAAAACTTCTTTTGCGCATAAATTAGATATTAATTACTTCAACTTGTATTAGAAAATTAGTAAACTCCGAATTTTAAGCATTAATAACAAAAATGTATATGTGAAATCTCAAACAGCAGAAAAGTTGAAAAAATATCGACGTATTATCCCCATCTTGTTCAAATTATTAAAGAATGCAACAATTCTTAAATAATTCACTTTTTTTTTATTGATGCTGTACAATTTTTGTTTGCATAAAGACATGCTGTCTATTGATTACTGATCACTAGACTGTAGATATTTATGTAAAATAAAAATGTTTGTGCATCCATTGTAACGAAAAGAAGCTGCATAAATATTTATATCATCTCTTAATCATTTTAATACATTACAAATAATATAATCGTATTTTTAAAATCGTCTGACATTTTCACTGATTTGTGTTTTACTTACTTACTGATTTTTGTCACAAATGCATAAAATCCGCAGTCTACAGATCACAAACGACAAGAATATTACGAATTACGTAAAAATGAAGAATATGGAAACATCAAATGTGATACATTTAACCTGTTGTATAAGATACCATGGACGCCTGACGAACTGTTGATATTTAGTATTATTGTACTAGACTAGACTATAGAGCCGGGGGTGCATTTTGAGATTATATTTTATTTTGTCTAAAGAGTTAGTTTCTAATAACAAACTTCTGTCTTCAGGAACAGGCGAAAGAAATTGTCGAACCGATAGGTCGGTATGTATTAATTACAAACTCCAGAGGACAAAGGGACAGCATCAGATGATCATTAAAAGTAAGAATCATTAAAAGTTCAATAGAGCAGTAGCGCTAACAAGGATAACAATTCCGAAATATTTCCCGAAATGTTTGAGGTTTATCGTATCATCATAAATTCTCGAGGAACATTAAGTGAAAGTTACTATTTCATCGGCAGCGATGTGTCACTTCCTTCGCCGCTGCTTTAATCGTTATTGATTTCTTCACCGACGGAACTCGCAACGAAAAACGTCCGATAAACCGACACGGTGCAATTTCAAGGGAATTGTATGCGAAAATCATTCCTGGAAAACGACTTGTTCGTAGGCTGCGGGAAACGCTAATAACTCCTTGTTCCCGTGTACGCGGGGTTGCTATGTAAAAACAACGTCGGTACCGCGAAACTACTGAAAGTAGAATAATGTGCAACACAGTAACACCTTACTCACCGTCGCGTCGCGTCGTTGAGAGAACACGTGGAAGCTGCAACTCCGTCGAACCAACACATGCACACATACACGCACAACCACGCACGCGGAACAACAGGATTTTAACACACTGACCACTCCTTACGCACAAGTGTTTCCTAAGAGGACGAGTCTCGTTAAGCGAACGATCACAAACAGACGTATCCTTTAATCCGTTTCGGATAGCCAGTAAATTCTGTTTAAATTTGACCACAATGAACCGGCTGACTGGCACGACCACACGGAGCGCGGAAGTTAGTCTTGTAGATGGGATAGTATGCGAGTTCCAAGGCCTATCGATCGGTGAATAATCTATGAACAAATCCCAGAGCAATCATCTAAGGGTACAAGGAAGCTGACCTCGTCGATCTCGGGAACAATCGCGATATTGAATCTGCGGAGCGATCACTCAGTTCGATCGATAACCGATCGATGGGATCGATCCGGAGATCGGATAGGCGTCGGTGATCGTGGATCGATCATCGGCGAACGAGCACGAAAACTCGTCTCCTCGTCGACGCGACGGGCGGGAACACGAACGATGCTCGATATTCGCGACGTTTATCGCAGCAATGAATAACACGAGGTTCGATCGGGCAGACTCAAAAGGACGATTTAGTGAAGCAAGATAAAGGCGCCACGCGGTACGGTCGCGGGACGTGAGTGCCGCTTCGAATGCCGACTGATCCCGCAGACTGCCGGAGCGCGCAGGCCCTCCCGAACGTCCCACATCGGCCTCTGCCTCTGAATCTGACTCTGACTCTGACTCTGGCGGACAAGCACCTGTCCTGCCAACGGAAAACACGTCACCCACTAACCTACGATACATTTTTCGGAGTTGGAGTTTTCCTTCACTCTGTAGCCGGACCTTCTTGCTTCCTTCTTTTCGCGGTATTCTCATGCATGCGGTATACACTCAGGGACAAAACTATAGGATACGCTGCGGATATAATAACTTTTATTTAGTAGATAAAATATATGAAATTTCTCTTAGGGAAGACCGGGGTCGAAAGTTACAGTGGGACTTGGGACTACGATGACACAAAAACTGTTACATTTACAACAAAAATGTTTACACCTCAATTCTATCTAGTTGTCCGGCATTATTTAACTATGCTATCTTTAATTTTTAACAAATAATGTTCAAGTTATTGACAAAAAGTGGAGGCCGGAGAAAGTGTGTCAACCATTCCGTACTCCGCGGCGGTTGTAACACGGGCATAGGGGCGATAGCAACACAATATATTTTAAATTTTAGGTTTTTATTAAATTAAATTGCAATAAAAAATGGAATCATTATGTTCATACAATAAAACTAAACATAAATGGTGGTAAATCAAGATAAAAATAAATATACATCTTCGTAATTACAGGTTGTTAAGATTCACTGAAATATGCAATTGTGGCAAACGTATAAAGCGTATTGAAAATACTATTCTTTATTAGAAAAAAGTATTCTTCGCCCCTTTTTCTTAAATGGAATATGGTGCTCTGCAAATAGCAATCAAACACTTTTGTGCCGTTCCGCTAATATAGGTTTCCTCGGAAATTTTGTTCGTTTTAAGTGCTTATACTTCCGTAAAACTCGTACATTTTGTACATGTTTTAACATCATCATCTTCCGCAATTTGTCTAGCGGACTATTTTCGAATCCGATGCTAAGCTTAAAATTGCATGATTCTGGCCGAATGTTAACGCAGGAAGACGACCAGATCTCTTTTTTGTGCCATAATTATGTGGATATGTAATAAGTTTGCTGATTACATTTATACATCGATTTATGATTAGCAATTTTCAACATAGAAAACTTTTCTTAAAACAGTTTTAATGTTATTGTACATTGTGTATAAAAATTATATGTCACGACTACCATAGCAGGGTTCTATACATCTGTATCGGTGGAGATCTGTTAAAAAAATGGTCCGCATATTTTTCCTTGACCGTTTTTACAAGGTCAACATATTTTTGTATTGCATCGTATAGTACTCGTCACAAGGAACAAAAGTCTTAAAGACACCATGGGTCTCAAGTCAACCATTCTCATGAAAAACGACTTTAAAGTTTCCTAAACTATTTTATTCCACATGGCTACAGGGTGTCCCAAGATGGTATAAACGTGGAAAGGGTAATTCTACATGAAAAAATAAGTTTAAAGTATAAAATAACTTTTTTTTGTTTAACGCCTCGTTTTCGAGGAATTACAGTGTGGAAATTCGGCGAACGCGCTTGACATTGAATATGAAATGTTTGACGCGTCTGTTCATTACCTACCTGATCTACTACTTACAAACGCTAGGAACGCAAACTTGACGGATTTTCAAACTCTAATTTCTCGAAAACGAGGGGTCAAATGAAAAAAATTATTCTATACTTTAGACTTATTTTCTCATGTAGAATCACCCTCTCCGCATTTATATCATCTTGGGAGATCCTGTAGACATGCGGAATAAAACAATTTACAAAACTTTAAAGTTGTTTTTTAAGTGAATGGTTGACTTGAGACCCATGGTGTCTTTGAGACTTTTGTTCCATGCGACGAGTACTATACGATGCAATAAAAAAATATGTTGACCTTGAAGAAAGGGTGAAGGACAAATTTGCGGACCATTTTTCTAACAGATCTCCACTGATCCAGAGGTATAGAACCCTGCTATGGTAGTCGTGACATATAATTTTGATACACCCTGTACAAATAATTTGCTGTCGTTCCGTGTGTCTAGCTGACACGATACTAAAATCGCACCCCGGATCCTCCCGATTTAACCCGAGGATTCTTAATAATGAAAACCCCTCCATTATCCATATAATCTAATAAAAAAAACGCACCCCTATACCATCGGATACCTGAGGATCGCAGGAGGGCTCGGTACAACCGACCTGCTTTTGATTCCTCGTTTCTTCTTTTTATTGCTTTCCCAAACATCATTTTTCCTCTTCAGGTGCTTAGCGAATCTCCTGGCTTCTTCAGGTAGCCTGAATGCCCCGGGTGGACACTTCGGTCCCCCCGTATTCGTTAAACCTTCACATCCGAGAAATATTCCCTCCATTCGTTGAGGTTTTCTAGACGCCTTGCGTCTACCTTTACTCGCGACACCTGTGTCGTTGCATTTCCGCCGCCGAGATTCGCGCGCCTTTACGTAGAAGGGACTACATGTCAACGTCGCCTATGTCCTCTACAATACGCATACAACTATATCTAATATTCAGACAACCATATCTAATACGCAGATAACTACATCTAGAAACGCAGATGACTATATCTAAACATGTCAAATTCTTATACAATTAGTACGTTCAATACGCGTCGCCCACTTCACACACTTGGTCTAAAGGTAGAAGGGATGCACCTACGTATCTATCCGCAACAATGTTACCATTTCACACGTACATAATATTTTTCCACGTCTCATTTTATACACTCAACAAATAGAACCACTTATATTAAATACTATGTACTGGAGATTTCTCACGACATGTAATATTAACATTTTCTGTGCAGATTTCCAACTGAGACGGGAATATGCGATGCATGTCGTATCACTTTATCCTAATTTTTTTTCATAACTGTTCAGTCCCTGAACAACATGTATTTCAGTCAGTCATTCATACTGTTACGACGTGAAGTCGTCACGATCGATAATGCAGTGTTACGACGTGAAGTCGTAACGTAGTCTCCACGATCGATATTGCTGTTACCGGCCAACGGAGTTGTTGAGAGAAAAAGACAGAAGACAGATTGAAGCGAGACGCCAAACCATAAAAACGTGTCACGAAATCGATTGTATAATTAGTAATAAATAAGAGTTTTGTTAAATGTTACGAGTTATTACCGGATTAATTATAAATAATGAACAAACCGTCGGAACGCACCCTGTGGAACGGTCGTAACAATACTTTCGACAATATCTAACTTTCACCAAACACACACCCTGCGACCGAAGATGCAACGACCGCGCGCGACCCCCTGCAAACTACCTGCGACCAAACGATGGCACATCTGATTGGTGCGCTACACGAATACCAAAAAGGTATAAATACCGGACATTTCTTGCACCGAATACACTTAGAAAGGTCACTTGAAACGAAACGCAGCCCCACAATACTGTACAATAGCACTTCAAACGAAGCGCAGCACGACCAGATTATACAATTCTTAAATGCATTTACTCATTATCAAAACCAGTGTAATACATTTGCTAAAGCGAACAAGTAATCCGCGGCAATCACGCTCGCGGACTTGACGCAACATTTTGGTCCTTCGAGCCGGATTCGCAATTAAAATTGCGAGTTCTCGACAACAACGAGGGTTTACGATTCAGCCGAACGGACACAATTGCCGTCGGTGTAGTAGACAAAGTACAACAATCAACGAGGGTCACGGAGCAGCCGAACGGACACAGCATCCGTCGGAATCGTGGCCATTTTCAACAACATTGGATTCTACCTACAGCCGAACGGACAATACATTGTTTATAATTTTTCGTATATACAGGGTGGTCCACGCACCTTGTTCATCCTCAATAACTTCCAAAGCATCCAATGTATGAAGAGACTTTCTAGACAAGTTGTATGATTTGAAGGGATACATTATGAAATTCATATACTTTTTTGTAAATGGAGGCGTTTCGGAGATTTGAAGGTTAACTTCGTTTGTTTAAATGGGATGCTATTTTTTTATCCCAAAATATCGAAGAGCGTTATTTTGAGTAAAACAGTACTGACCTTTATTAGCCTTAAACCTAATAGATAACGAATAATTTCACTTTGTTTCTTGAGAAGGATCTGTGCATGATGTCAAGTAAGAGTTTCAATACCACCAAAGATTTCCGTAAGACCGCGGAGTTTACTTGCCAATGTATATCAACATCGATTCAAATTATTCGTTAACCAATAGGTTTAGAGCTAATAAAGGTCAGTACTTTTTTACTCAAAATTTAGCGCTCTTCGGTATTTTGGCATAAAAATGATAGTATTCCATTTAAAAATCACTTCAAACCATACAACTTTTCTGGAAAACGTTTTTCCATGCAATGCATACTTTGGAAGTTATTGAGGGTGAACAAGTTGCATGGACCACCTTGTATATTTACAGCTGTGTACAACATAATTGATTTATTAAAATGTCCATTTTCTTCCGATTATACTGAGGGTAATACTTTGTTCGTAGAATGATTTTTTTATCGCTAGCTCGACAGCGATACGACAATCTTTTCTGGCATGAAATATTGATTATAGTCCTATTAACGAAGAGACTAAGTTTCACAGACGTGAGAGTTCCCATTCGCGTATGACAACGTCCTATTAGTACGCCCATGTTTCTTTCGATCGTCGCACATATTCAAACATCTCTGATAGAATTTTTATGGATAGACGTATGAATGCGAAATTTCTCATGAAATTCAAGGAAAAGGGACCTGAAGTGATTGACATGTTAAAACAATCGTATGGAGAAAGTACTATGAAGCCAGCAACTATTTACAGATAGGTGAACAGGTTTCAAGGAGGAAGAGCAAGAAATGAGATTGGTGGATTCTCCATCACAAATCTTGTACGTGAATTTCTCGCACGTTTTATCGTGACCGTTCTTGATCGCCCTACAGATCCACCTGACCTAGGCACATGTGACTTCTTTTATTTGCACAGATTAAGAATGTCATGCAAGGACGACATATGGATGACGTTGAAATAATAAAACGGGAAATGACGAGAGTCCTGAACAGCGTTTCGCAAAAAGATTTCCAACAGTGTTTTGAGTAATGGCAACGCTGAAGGAGCAAGTGTACACATTCAGAAGGAGACTACTTTGAAAGGGGATACTACCATCGGACTTGAAAGAAAATTGAATTATGATTCAACAAACTTTTTGAACAGAGTAGTACAGTCAGAAACAAAATGCTAGTCCACTTACCATTTTTCTTCATTTTTCGAGTCGCAGTGATCAACAAAACTCAACATATCTGGAACATTTTTTGAAAATATATTCATTTATCTAGGTTAGGTCTAGTTTACTAGAGTCTGTGAGTTCTTTCAGTTGGATTTGTATCGTTTTAATTGTCTTAAATTTATCTTCGAATTCCTCACTGAATTCTTGTTTTATAAGTAATAGTTATATGACATATAGCAATAGTAGTACTGTGTAAAAAATTCTGAGTTTCTGGAAGCAATGTCAACGAAAAAATGGATACTTTTGACCCATGCACTGAAGGGTAAATTCGGACACCGGAAAATTTTTACTTTGCTGCATTACAATTGTATTCATAACGAAAAAAAACATAAGTAATACATACATACACAAAAAATATTTAACAAATTATCTACCGGCGATTATCCAACAAGTTTTGAAAGTCTATGGCCGATGGCTAACGATTTTTTAATGGATCCTTTAACGGCAACAGAAACTTCAATGATAAACCAAAAAGTCACCCTCAATAACATAATCTAATAATGTCACATGGGGCTATTGTGTAAAAGAAGATTTTTTAGTTTTCGTTTTGAACAACACAATTATTGAAGAGCCAATTAATAGGCTTCCGGACTTCCGGTAGATGAAGTGTGTTAAGTTGATGCACTTCCATTAGATTAGTGCACATGAAATGTCTGACTTTAGAATGCAAATATAATGAACCTTTTGATTTTGAAATACTAGTCTGCATGTTTATGACATAAAATTTGAAGGAAAGTATCTGATCCTGAAGGTCCTATCTTCAGTATTTATTTAGATATTTAATTTTACTTTTAAATCAAGTTTATTTCAATGTTAATCAATGACATTGCTATGTATACTTCTGATATCAGTGAAGAAGTGAATATATTGACGACAGCATTATGTAATGGTTAATCAAAATGTTATGGTAAATGAATGCACTATTCGTCGATGCTCCTGTGACGCCTACGCGTGTTCTCGGATGAAAGGATTTCAAAGCCGAGATCGCGGGATCTTATTAGGGTCCAAAAATATAACCTTTCCGATCTGCTACCTTCCGGATGGGCAAGGTGTTGAAAGATCGGACGGGATTTGCTAAATCTATGGGTTCGATGGATGGCCAGTGTTAGGCTTAAGTATTATGACTATGGACTAGAATGGAAATTATTAATGGGTGGAGAGCTATCTTGATTTATGACCATAACTAACATTTATTCTTCAAAACGTTTTGTATGCGGCACAGGTACATTTAAGATGCTATGGTCGAATATTCGTATAACAAGTTTAAAGACGTTATCAAATGTAATACTATTATCGCGATGAAACAATGTCGGCGTTCATCTACGTAACTCAACAGTAAAATAGTGCGTGTATTGGATGATGCGATTTAGATGTTCGGCGATAATAACGATTCTAAAAGAACGTCGCACGGCTGTATAGAGGCCGGCGCACATAAATATCATAAGTTGTTCAACCGATACATTCAAGGAATAGCACTATGAGAAACAAGTTGATCGATTCGGATCGCAACTACGCTCTGATGATTATGAGCTATGAATTTAACCGATAGTGAAATATCGATGGCGAGCGTCGCCACGAGGACGAAGCCGGCGAGGTTTCCCGAAACGACTACGCGTTACCGGTCGCCTCGTGGTACGCGTTTTGCCATGTTATTATACATGCGTTCCGAGTCGATCACCAGTATCACGTCACAATTATAAAATATATATATATATATATATATATATATATATATATATATGAATAGTATCACGGTCTTAAATGGTAACGGAAGACAACTCACCCAACGTGTAGTGTTTATTCGATCACAGCTTAATTTATATTGCTGTTCAAATGCTGGCTGGTTCTATAGGAATGGTAAAATATGATTAATACACTCGCTCCCGAACCTCGTTCGCGCCTAATGCTAATAAAATCTATAATATATAACTAGTCACTAATAGGTTCACTATTCAATTGATTTGATTACAACTTAACCTAAAACCAAGCCAAGCTTGATTGGCAAATTTAATTATGCTTTTAAAATGTTTTACGTAGAACAAAGTCTTTTCGCCCGTGCGAGAGAAAGGTAAACCTATTCTAACGACTTGAACGAAACTCTGCTTTATGCGCTCCACGGACCTAACGACTCGTACCTCACGATTATTCGTCGATAAGTAACGCGTCTTCGCGCTCGTTTCGGCAGGCACGGTTCCTGGTCTCGCTCCCCACTTAGCGTCTTAACCAATTAGATTCGAATATGTCATTCGGACGGTTAGGCGTGTTTTCTCTCTTGATCCATTCGCTCACTCTCTCGCTCTCATACCGCGCTCTCGGTTAACTCTCTTACTCCTTATACTAACTATGCCTTTACCAGCGGACGAGGAACAGTCTGTTGTTGTCGCCGTTATTGCCCTTGAAAAGGCTCGGCATGCTTGGCTAGGTTTCCCGAAACGACTACGCGTTACCAAGCACCCCGAACAATTACCCAACAATAACGTTCGTCGTCCTATGGCAAAACACAGTTTCAAATTAACGACTGGTTTTTCATTATTATAATAATATCGTAAGGTGACGGGAAGGAGATCGTCATTCCTATACCTAAAGCTATCTCCATGTATATATGTATGATTACGTACAATGCCGTGTGGGACGGCGTTGGTTTCAAGAAGGGTATTTGTTACTTTAAATACATTCTCGCGATAAAAATAAAGACTCTAACTTCGTCAAAGGCAATGCTGTGTTCGATTAGGATAAATCCGAAACGGCTACGCGTTGTCGAACAGCAGCATGCCGACGGAACAACAAATAATTTTGAATCTTTCAGGCTCGGCTGTGGTCGATTAGGATTTCCGAAACGACTACGCGTTGTCGTCCACAGCGTCACCTTGATCTAAGCCGAAATGTAAAGATTATGTTACGGATCGTAACTCTCCAAAAACTCCAAAATAGAGATTACAGTCTTATTAGCCAGTTAACTGCGAAATTTAATTTTAAAAATCCCCCATGGGATCCAGGATTGAAATCAACCAATGATAAATATACATGGCGAACTTAGGGCAAATGATCCTATTATAAATTCTACATCTTAAAATTTTCAGTTTTAATAGCGAATGGAAATTTTTTAATTTACACGACGAGTATACGCGTCAACTGCACCGCAATAGAGCTTCGGATTGACGTGTACATACGTCGAACGCAGTTAACTGGTTAATGATGAAACGTGAACAACCGAAACATTCAATTTCCACCATATTATAATCAAGGAACTCTAATTCGTTGACAGAATATGTTGATTATAATGGAGCATACCTTGATCAATAAGTGTTAGAAAAATGTTAGAAAAAACTTACGTCTTGAATTGAAAGATATTTCGCCACGAAACATAAACAGTCGAAGAGCCGGTTACTTTAATTTTACTTTAATTACCGCCAAAGGACAAATTATTTTATTGTTCCGAGCACTTGATCACACTTTGACCTCCAAGTAGAGCGACTCAGGCCCGACCATGCGGTTGCCTGCAAGTAAGTAGGTCGGAAAACCTCGATTTTCACTCTTGTCTAGGTTAATTCCGACCGGCTGATGCACAATTTGTGTATAAAAGGCGACCGATTTTTGTACGACTTGAGGAGTCTTAGTAGTACCTTAGACCATATACAGGGTGGTCCGTTTAAATAAGAACACCTAAATATCTCTTCAGGTTATTATTGCAAAAATATTTGTTACGTAATGTGCATGGTATCAATGGACCAAATATCTGGCACGAATATTTTTTTCCGAGGGTCATTTTTTTCGGAGTTGTCAAGGTCATCGATGTTTTTTGGTACATAACTACATTTTTTTTATTGCATCGTGTAACTGATGGAAAAATTTTACCTGGAACTGATGTCTATTGAGATCGTAGGCTTTGACCAAGACTCTACATCAAGAGCGTGAATTTAAATAAACATGTTTACTGTTGCAATACTGATGATACCTAATGATTTGAAATTTCGATCAGTTTCAATTTATCTATCCGTGTATCGACGTTCTGTTTGAAATGAATTACTCAATGCAAGAGAAAGTTGATATGGTATTCATTTACGGTAAAGCTGATCAATGTTTAAGGCAAGCAGTTCGAATGTATAAAGATAAATTTCCAGACCGTAATTGTCCATCACTTTCTATTTATAAAAAGTTGATCAGTCATTTTCGTGAAACTGGTACTGTTGTGAAAAAGCGTCTAAGAACCAGAACTGTTATGAACGAAAGAAACAAAATAATTATTGTCGATAAAGTTAACGAAACTCCACATACGAGTTTAAGACAACTCGAGCGTGAAACTGGCATTTCTAAAACAAGCATAATACGGATATTGAAAGAAGAAAAATTTCATCCCTATCATCTATCCTTACATCAGGACCTTCACGGAATAGATTTTGTAAATCGTATGAATTTTTATCGGTGGGGTTTGCAGCAATACGAAAATGACGAGTCATTTTTTAAAAGAGTACCATTTATTGATGAAGCGTCTTTCACCAACCAGGGACAGCTAAATCTAAGAAACATGCATTATTGGTCAACTGACAATCCACACTGGCTAAGATTAGTGGATAAACAAAGACCGTGGAGTGTAAATGTCTGGTGTGGCATATTAAATAATCAAATAATTGGTCCTTATTTCATAAACGGTACTTTAAATGGAGAAAAGTATGCAACAATCTTGCAAAATGAGCTATAAATGCTTGTTCATGATGTACCACTAGATATCCGTTTAAGAATGTGGTATCAGCATGACGGTTGTCCGGCTCATTCTGCACGCCTTGTCAAACAAATTTTGGATTTAAAATTGCCAAATCGATGGATTGGTCGTACCGGAGTTGTAGGATGGCCACCGCGTTCACCAGACCTCACACCAATGGACTTTTTTGTGGGGAAAATTGAAACAAAATCGAAACATTGAACATCTCTGATGATAACTTAAGAGAACGTAAGTGTTGTTTTAACAGTGAACACATACACACATCTGTTGATCGATATTCTTAGTGTGATAAAAAATATTTTCTTCGCATTCATAGGTTCAGGAGTCGAGGCCGAAGATATTCGACATCAGTTCTAGGTAAAACTTTAATTTTCGAGGATCAAGGTCATTTCATGGTCATATTATGATACATATCTGAATGTATTTTTCTATCAGTTACACGATGCAATAAAAAAAAATTTATTTATGTATCAAAAAACATCGATGACCTTGACAACTCCGAAAAAAATTACCCTCGGAAAAAAATATTCATGCCAGATATTTGGTCCGTTGACACCATGCACATTACGTAACAAATATTTTTTGCATCACAATAACCTGAAGAGATATTTAGGTGTTCTTATTTAAACGGACCACCCTGTATACCTATAGACCCGGTTTCAGATAGCCTGCCTAGCCAGAATCGCCTAGCAGACGATTCTTGTGGGCAAAGTGCTGTAGTCTGTTGAGAAATCGCAGTACGCGTAGCTGAAGTGTTAGAAGGGAAAGGGGATCGTCATCGCAACTCATTCTGTATAAATGTTTATGGAAACTGTAACTGTAATATACATACATGTATTTTATTTTATTACACGTTCATTTTCACTTTGCTCTTATTATTTTAAATAAGGCTAACTCACTTTGTTGATTATAATTTGTAAAAATTAAATTTCAATGTAGAAGTTGGTAATATGAAATCTTTACTTATTTCCTCACGACTTACTTTATTTAAAAAAAGAATAGTAAGAACAATATACACGTATATCGCGAATACAATCAGAGTTGAACATTATTTAGAAAAAAAATTATTTAAATAACGATTCGAATAAAAGATAATTTATCTTTATTTGTTATTCGAAGGTTAGAATAAAGAAAGTATCTTTATTCGACGGATAAATTCTCGTGTCATGCGCTATCCACCGTGACTTGTGGATACCAGCATATCCACTATGCACACATTATACGTATGTCGGGTTTATAAGTATACATATATGGTCTAAGAGTAGTACTGTCGAGCGACGCTGAATCGCTGACACTCGTCACAATTCAATACACGCAGAAACACCAATTCTTTCTCAGTACTCTTTCCAAAACCTATCGAGTCACACCAGCTTATCTGTGTATGCGATACTGTGCCATACGTCCAGTTCCGAACGGAACACGGTACGCAACATATTACGTTGCTGTTAAAAATCGGATGTTTCATGTGCCACAACATACAGGTAGTGTAAAAAGTTTTGGGACATCCTTTAAAAACGAATAACTTTTTGAAAATTGAACCAAACGACTTCAGTTTTTTTTGAAATGTTAGAAGGATCAGTTTAGTAGGTAGCGTATAAATAATTTTTTCTAAAAATTACAATTGGTAGAAATTGTGAAGAAGAAAGTAATGGTCATGATGTTTAACTTTTTTATCTGTGTCTACACTGAAAATTTAAAGGATGCTTTTTGTAGGTCTAAGTATGTTGTATATATGTACAATAATTCATTGAAATCGATTGACGCATTAAAAAACCACGCATTTTCTCACAATTTTTGCCTTTTTTAATCATTTATGGCTCGTAGCAACGTTGGTGGATTTTGTTGAAACTTTTTACATGTGTATAACTTACTTAAACCTAAAAAAATCGCAATTTAAAGTTTCATTACAGACACAGATAAAAAAGTTAAAAATCGTGACCTTCACTTTTTTCTTCACAATTTCTACCAATAGCAATTTCTAGAAAAAATTATGAATACGCTACCTAGTAAACTAATCCTTCTAACGTCTGAATAAAAACTGGAGTCGTTTGGTTCAAATTTAAAAAAAGTTATTTGTTTTTGAAGGATGTCCGAAAATTTTTTACTCTACCTGTACCTAATATTTCGCGATCTGACAATTTTTGATTATTATATTGTCATGCGAGCTTCCGTGTACTCCGACATTATTTACATTATGTGTGAGCAATGCTTCTGTACACTCTTGAGCATCAAAGCAGAAGTACTCAGTATATTCAAATAATATAGCAAGTTTACGAGATTGATCTCCAAACTTGGTTAGCCGGAAATTAAATTGAACTGAACAAATTCTTATCTTATACAGGTTGTACGCGTTAATTTATGTCACCATTTTTTAGGCATTTCCGGTAGTGCAATTAAAAAATGTTTTAAACAAAAGTTCATCAGTACTTGGTAAGCTACATGTTCGCATATTCTTAAATCTGGAAGAATGCTTTTTACGTAAAACAGTAAAGGTCACCTTGACTTTTTTAAATGGCACCAAATGTTTTGGATGTCATACGATTGTTGCTGACGTCGTGACGAATTTGTTGAGTTTATTTAGACACAGTAATTTCACCTTACGGCCTTTTATTGTAAAATGAAATAGAACAACAATCTCTTTCGTACATTTCGTTGAGCGATCTCCGAAGCAACTGTTTTTCTTCTGTCGCCACGCGCTCCCCCTGGCGGTAAAACCCCCGCGATGTTCCCAGGTAACGCTGGGTCAACTCGATACACCGAATACGATCGGCAATCTATATTACCGATTTCTCACAGAATTCATCAATCGAGTGTATTATACTATGACCTTGAAATTACCTCAAACTCGAAAATTCTGTGCAAACGTAATTTTAATGAACAATTATTTCTTACAAAATAAATCAGGTTACATCAGATGTTCGAACTGCGATCCATCTTCTATCATACAGAACTCCGCTCTTTGTATTAGATTTCTCGTTGTCGCCATGTGTGGAGCGGAGTTCTGTATCATAGAAGATGGATCGCACTTCGAACATCTGATGTAACCTGATTTATTTTATAAGAAATAATTTTTCATTAACATTACGTTTGCACAAAATTTTCGAGTTTGAGGTCATTTTAAGGTCATAGTATAATATACTGTTGAATTCGTCTCGGCGTCAGCAACAATCCTATGACGTCCAAAACATGTGGTGCCATTAAAAAAAGTCAAGGTGACCTTTACTTTTTTACGTAAAAAGCATTTTTCCAGATTTAAGAATATGCGAACACGTAGCTCACCAAGTACTGATGAACTTTTGTTTAAAATATTTTTTAATTGTACTACCGGAAATGATTAAAAAGTGGTGACATAACGTAACACGTACACCCTGTATATCAAAATTTGCAACTCGACATTCCATTATCTATTTCATAATTTGTTTGTCGTTTATGGAATGATTCCTAGTTATTGTCAACCGTGTGTTACTTGTACCATGCCGAAAACACGAGAATTGCACGTAACAGAAAGATTAATAGTTCATAAAGAAAGGTTAGAAGGATAAATACAATGTGGAAAGTAGAATGAGAAGAAAAGAAAGCATAATTTTTTTGTTCTCACTGGTATAATACACAAATTTCTATCGCGGTATCGCAAAAGATAGTGGACTAAACAATTATATGTTCCAAAATTTTGAATGAAGGTGCTATCAATCATATAATATGAAAGTTAAAAACAATTAGTCAACTAACCCCACTAGTCAACTGGACCATGGTTTCCCCACATACAAAATTAAAATTGACAACGGCCATAAAAACGGCATGGAATGAAAATTAGCTGGAGATATTGAAAAAATTAATATGAAGTAAGCTCCATTGCTTCGTGGAGATCATCAAGGCTATCAGATTTCTTATTAAATATGTTAGTTATTATGATACTATAAATGATGTCAATTTGATTTCCAATAAACGTTGACACTAATATGATGAAACTATCTACTATAATATTCTTTCGTGACGTTCGTTTTTCAAAGGGAAACTGAAAGACAATTTTTCATTACTTACTTATTTATTCGGTGTTGAGATAATTTTGTTACATGATCTTTTGCCATATTTCTGACAATTTGGATATCCTATGATCGTAGAATTCCTGTTTTTTATTAGCAAAAAATTGAATTATATTACTTTTGACGCTTTCATTTAAAATGATATGTACACACCGCTTAAAAACTGTTCCAGAGAGCAAAATAAATAGTAATCCGATGCTACATCCTCTCTGTAAACAGCACACAAGTTTTTCCTTATTTGGATTGCATTTTCAACCCTGTGGCAATGAAAGAGCAAAATGTGATGGAAATGCTCACTTTGATTTTCCGTATTTGATACGACGACAAAAAGATGTGTTTGAATAGTTATAAAGCACGAATCAATGTCAGGAATTTCATCTATCGAGACATACAATGATTTTGCGACTTAAAGTAAGGTTAAGTAATAATAAATGGAAGCAATGTCATCTTCACACGACTAACGAAATTACACTCTGACCAACCGAATATATCCTTTCATCAGGATATTAATAAAACAATGAGCATCAACTTAAATACCAGCGCGAGTAAAGTACTATGTTTATTTTACGATAGTGCCAAATTTTTAATTTAAAATATTTTACAATATTTATTACACAATACGTTTCAAATTAAATAATGTCTGATTTATACGTTAATTTAATATTCGGACACATAGAAACGTAGCAACTTTCGTGAATTCTAATCCTGACCTCTGATACAAATGTTGTCAATTAATGTCAACAACGTATCATGTTCATAGTGTAACTTGTTTTTCAGACGTGTTCACTTTTCGACTGGATTTAAATCTGGACTCAGAGCTGATGATTTGACAACACTGTACAGGGTACAAAGAAATTATATATCGCGGCTATCATAGGATGATTCTACACCCTCGATTTTGTTGAAAATGAACTATAGAAGGTGCCGCAAAATTGACCTTCACCCAGACTTTTAAGGTCGAAAGGTCAACAATTTTTTTTTATAAGTGCAAAAAGGCGAGCCATTGTTCCCTTTGCACTTTTGACCCTCGCGACGAGTAAAATACGATGCAGTTAAAAAACTGTTGACCTTTTGACCTTAAAATTCAAGGTCAAGGTCAATTTTGCAGCACCTTCCTTAGATCAATTTCAATCAAATGGAAGGTGTAGAATCATCCTATGGTAGCCGCGACATATAATTTCATTATACCCTGTACAACACGAAATCTTTTTTGCTATATCTGTTGCGAGATTCTTACTGAGTTTGTCATTCAAAAACCGAAACCGGAAGCTGAATTGCTCTACCGCGCAACGTTTTCGAAAAAAAAATTGTTTTGATAAAAAAATAGATGTTACGCAAAAAATAAAAATGCTAGAAAGCTCAGGCTGGAGTCAAAAATTCTGAGCAATGGGTGTGATTGGTCACACAACGATGTCCGGACGACGCCATGCGATTGGCGGGACTCGGGGAGTCGCTTTGCGAACGCGCCCTTCTGGTGCCGTGTCGCGCCGCCCTCTGACGGGCGGCCTTATTCTTCTTGTACTTCTACGCTAACGTTGTACATCGCGACTCAGTCTTTTCTAAATATATTCACTTTGTGTATCGTTATTATCACTCGTATTCTTTTATACTGCGTTTACCAACTAACAAAAATTAGAGGGGAAGTTCCTCTAAATATCCATATAGCCGATTATTTTTTTGTTGTACTTTCTAATACTTGTAAAAAGCTTGTTAAATTTTGAAAAATAGTTGACGCTGGTAATTTCTACGCTCTATTTCTCTATGTATGTGAATAATCCTTTATCTAGCAGGAATTTACTATAGAATAATGAATTCTACCGACATTTCTGATAAAGAAACCATTCACGAAAAGTATTTGGAACGGTTAATATATAAGCAGATCAAGAAAATATTCATTGACAGCTGTGTGCGCCGCGTTCGCGCCACGCGGCCATTGCAACCTATTCTCGAATCGCCGTGGCTATGCGCAGTTGGACGTTTGTTCCACTCAGAATGTCTGTGCTTGCTATGCTTATATTGCGTACATCAGCGATGGGCAATTTTGCCTCAATTGAGGCATAACCGTCCACACCGTAGCGCCCTCTGTCCCCTTCTAGCAAGCGCGGTACAATGGGGCAACGAAGACACGAGACATCAGCGTACGCAACGAACGTGCGCGCTGCATGAAAGAGAGGTTGGTGGGAGAAGCAGGCGTTTGAGGGGCTCCACACGTGCCCACCACTGGCGTACATGTTTTTTGTCTTTTTGGGTGTCAATCATTCCACCGAATTATAAAAACTACGAGATATATTCACATTTCTCTGTGGAAATGCTCAACAAAGAGAACTAAGTACAAAAGAAAATTTTCGTGGTAACAAGAAATCAGAAAACTATCAGAAAAACTTTACTATGCAAAGTTATTCGGTATAAAGGATACTATAACATGATTGTAACAGATTTTTTGTAGATGCCAGAGTTTCGGAGATCTCAACGTTACCTTCATGTTTTTAGATAGAAACATTTGGCGGCTGTCGAATTATGAGAAGATGGAAAAAGGAGAAGGAAGCGTTTCGTCCTAGGCCCGCTAGAGGACTCATCAGTAAGGCAATCTAGCGGACCTTGCCTTAGGGTACGGTCACAGTGGATTCGACTTCGTCCGACGTCCGACTTCAACACTCACGCACGAGCGTTTCAAGCGCCTCGGGAGGCATATGTTGGTGTCCGTACGGCAGATTTCGCCGAAAACGTTGTCACAGTGGACCCGACGTCAGACCAATCGGTCGAAATCCGCGATAGCCAAACCTTTTCAAGTGCCTCGAGAAGGGTTTCAATGGACAAACCCCATGCGGCCCCGACGTCGTACGACGGCCGGATGAAAATCAAATGATTTTGTTTTTCGTCAGACACGTCGGCCGAGTAGACATTTCTACAGTAGAAATTATATTTTGTGATTTGTAATGTCAAATAAAATATGTACATGGAAATATAAATTAATGGAGAAGGGATAAACAAGATAACATTATTTTTAATTATCGTTTATCTTAATTATTATTTCATTGATCATCTCTGGCTCTTGAAAAAATAAAAAGACATAATTCGAATATTGTTTTAATTTTCTTGGTTTTAAAAATCTTAAGCTTAATAAATATGGATCTGAAGAGATCGTTTCTCTCGCGGTTTTAGGAAAGTCACAGAAAGTCGCAAACTTACCGGGGAGGCCAATGTTCAAATCCCTTTTTTCTTTTTTTCCATTTTTTTCTTTTTTTTCTGTTCAGTTTATCTATTTTAATTAATTGTATTTTGCACATGAAAAATACACTCATAATATCTATAGGAAACAAAATATAAAAATTTTATTGAAAAGGAACATAATATGAAAGAAACACTAACTTCATCGATGTTAACGTATCTCAAAAGTTGTTGAGTGTCGACCCCTATAATGCTACATTTTCATAAACAGGAGAACGAAATCTAACAATATGCAAAGTTTCGAGAAAATCTGAGACCCCATGACCGCGTCTTCTCCTTGTAAGTACTTGCTGAGGGCATTAGGAGAAGGGGAGCATCATACCAATTTTCTGAATTTTACGTCTTTTACATAGTAATAATATTTCTAAGTGTTTGTGCGAATTTGTATGTACGATTGGAAAAGACGAAAGAATAGTGGAGAAATCATTAAAAATGCCTAAGAAATCGTACAGGTCCACCTCTCAGTGCTTGGGGTCTCTAAAGGTCTTAATTCGGCACTGATCTCGAGCCTGCTATAATGTCAATTCGTCGTGAAGATACGGCGCGTATGTACTCTCCCATTTCCGATAAATGAGATACAAAATTGATTTGTAACTACATTATGTACCTGTAATTCGATACACTGCACCTGTTCCATACGATGTCGTGCATCCCCATATCGTAATATAGATTATAATATTTCACTTACATGCGTGATCTATTAATCCGCGCGCTATTAAACAGAATGAAAAAGTGGTATAAATGGTGGCAATAAGTTCAGATTAAGTTACTTAGATAAATTTAATCGAATATTAAAATGGCCTTTAGTAAAGCCCATTTGGCTAAATATATGAATCTCGATTATACATATATTAATCCGGGTCTTCGCAAATCTTGCTTCGATATATGGTTAAGTCTTGGCCAAACAAATGCATATGTCGGAAACAATTGGTCAAGTTTACCTGCGTATAATTTCAGAGGCTTATTACCCGCTAAGGGTGTTTGCGGCTCTTATGTACTCAGAAAGGTGTATTATTTATGGTATGATAACCGTACGGAAGTAAGCGCAAAAAAGGACATTTATGTAACGATAAACAAAATAGATAGTTAACGGGAGTGTTTCCAATATTATGAAGTATTGTCAATATATAAAAATAAATTTCTTCAACAAATGCGAAACGTACTTTTAACCTGAAAAATTGTAAATACAACATGTCCGATCGATAACGCCTTTCAGAGTCGATTGCTCATATAAATAAAGTGCTAATACTATGGAACGCTCCGAAATCATGTTTTCGTTATTAGTTTCATTTTACTTTATTCATGGTTTGATATTTTTGGTTATATAATGGACTAGAATGTATAAAATACGTATATTTTGGAAAACGAACAATTGGTCCAATTTGTATTCACAGTTAAAGATATTTATGCCATGAAAATTGTACTTTGCCAATATTATTGTCCGGCGCTGTACACATATCACTTCATGTAGTAAAAACCCGATTAATATCGGACATGAACAAAACTGAAAGTTACTATTATCTTCAAAGCGGTTTAAAACTTTTTCACATCAATATAACCATGTTTTGTGTATCAATATTTTTCGATATTTTTAATCTTTTTATTTTCCATAACATAGTTATAAAAATCGAAAAACGTAGTACAAAATATTGGACAAACAGGCGAATGAAGAAATCGTTTTCTTTTGACAGGTGAAAAAAGAGCTATTACTCAAAATTTTATTCTTTTTATTAAGATTCCAGCTAATGACTTCTGCTTGAGGTATATAAATTTTCTTTTTGCAATACAAGTTAGCACATACGAAGTTTGCATTAGATAAGAACACTGACTGCTGAATCTTGCAAGAATACGTTCGTTTTTGAAATAAAGGTAAGTTGCCGAGTTTTGACCGGAGCGCCTCGATTGTACGTAATATATAAATCACAGTTAATTAGCACCAGTAGTAATACTGTAAGTATTATCTTGTTATGGATATACAGTGGATCCTAAAAGTATTAAAACACTACATTTCCGATTCTTGAAAAATTGTCGATATTTATGTGAATACCTTAAAACTTTAAGTCGCTACTTTCGCAAAGCAGTGATTTGAAATATTTATTTAATTTTATATAAATATTTCTGGCTTTATTCATATAGTAAAAGTTTTGTATATTAGCTGAGGATATACCTTGACATTCATAATTAAAGTACATTGTAAGAATTGAATGGGATACTCTACAAAATTATATAAATCTTCACGTAACAGAACTACTGCTGTCATTAAATGTAAAGAAGGTGCAACAAAACATTAAATGCAATATATCATTCACAAAGTTAATATTTTAGTTTTCTATACACGTATGCTATAATTTTGTCTCGATAGATTTTGGCGAAAATGTTGCTTTTGTAAAATAAAGCTAAACAGGTTAATAAATTCCACTGTCTTTATAGTTATACGCACCTTGAAATAATACATAGATGTTTCGGTTGTAAAATCACGTACATTGGACTCAAAAAGTTTTTAACCACTATATTTCCCAGTCTCGAAAAATTGCCGCTATTTAAATTGTGATAATTCCGTAAAAACAAATAATACAACCATTAGCCTGAACTCGTTTTAAATCTTGAAACCTCTACTTTCAGCAAGCAGTGTTTCCTGTAAAATATTTTTGCATGATATAGCAGCAAACTGAAGACCCATTTTGCCAGAAAAAATGTTGCAAACTTAAACGTCTCAAAAAAACTTTAAAAAATTGTGCTTTGTAAATAAAACTGCGATAGTTTCCCCGTTAAAAATGTATGTATAATTTTTTTTACTGTTTTATGGAACAAAACAGGGGAACAATTTTAGTCGCATCTTCTATTACTGTCGAACTGGCGGCACAAATTTCATTCAATGCTCAATAGTACTTCTGACAGTGAAACTGTCAAAACTTTCACAGACGTTTGAATGTATAGCATTTCCGTGAAAAAACGCGCCTTAAGGTTCTCGTCCACCAACGTCATGAAACCACGTCTTAGAACAAAATGAACGATGTATAATGAAACTAGAGGCTTCTAGGTTTAAAATGAGTCCAAACCTATTGTCGTACGATTACTTTTTGCGAAATTATCATAGTTTAAATATAGGAAATTTTTCGAGAATCGGCGACTTAGTTAACTCCAGGTGGTCGATGTTCCTTGCCGAAACCAATCTTTGATGGTTTATTCTAAGTTCTTCACCGATATTCATGTTACATCGATTTTTTTCAGTTCTTCACTTCTGTTCTTTATCATTACATCCACCATTTCATACCGTTATCCCTTGTATCATATTACTATTTCCGCACTGTTAATATGATAAACTGCATTATAACCACAATACTTAGTGTTGATATCCTTCTTGGATCAACTGTGTAACTAAACCAGAGTCAAACCTACTTTCTAATCAGTAAATACTATTATTAACGCTTGACATACAGGGTGTTTCGTCTAAAACAGGACACCTAAATATCTCCTCTACCTCTGAAAATACAAAAAATGTTTCTAACGTAATCTAAATGGTTTCAAAAGACGAATCAGATGGAAGAATCGTTTTTTATAAATTGTAATTTTTTAATCATTTTTCAAGGTCACTCGTATTTTTTTACATATATACACACATTTTTATTGTTGTATGTTATAGCAAACATTATTATGCATTCATCCATGTTTAATAGCACGACCTTGAAATGACCGTGAACTCTAAAATTTGCTAATTAATGCAGAACTTACTTTCAGCGACATTTCAGATTTTAACGGTAACAGAAATTCGACCATGAACTTGAACTTGTAAATAATCACATTTATTACTGCAATAAATGTTCGAAATGATGTCCTTCCGTTGTGATACATTTCCTGAGGCGAAAAACGACAGATTGTACAGCTCTTTCGATGATTTCAGGTTTCACATCAGCACATGCAGCCATTATTCGTTCCTCCATATTTTATGGCGTCGTGGGCTGCTCTTGTTAAACCGTACCCTTTAATGTCTCGCATAAGAAAAAATCAAGTGGGATGAGATCGGGTGAACGAGTCGGCCATGATACAGGTCCATTGCGTCCAATCCAACGATTTGGGAATTTTTCGTTGAGGACACATGTTGCAATATGGGAAAAGTGTGCTGGACACCCATCGTGTTGATACCATAATACTAGACGGTCCCTAAATGGTACATCTTCTAATAAATCTGGTAGAATATTTTGCGTACCGTTTGCAGCTAACAGTTAAAAGTTTGCGTAATTTCTGTTACCGTTGAAATCTGAAATGTCGCTGAAAGTAAGTTCTGCATTAATTAGCAAATTTTAGAGCTCACGGTCATTTCAAGGTCGTGCTATTAAACATGGATGAATGCACAAAATGTTTGCTATAACATACAACAACAAAAAATGTGTGTATATATATATAAACAAACACGAGTGACCTTGAAAAAACGAGTAAAAAATTACAATTTATAAAAAACGATTCTTCCATCTGATTGGTCTTTTGAAACCATTTAGATTACGTTAGATACATTTTTTGTATTTTCAGAGGTAGAGGAGATATTTAGGTGTCCTGCTTTAGACGAAACACCCTGTATATTCGTTTCTCAAAATACGTACATGGCGGTTCAACCACGGTGTACAAATCTTCTTTCAAATCCAAAGAAATTTGTCCAAAAATGCCTGTAAGTCTCGAAATTACTGCTAATGGAAAAATGACTTTTCCACTTTTCTTCTTCTCAACAATAAATGGAAATAATAAATGAAAGCTTGCAAAACTCATTCCAAATATTGTTGTTTCAAAATTCGTAGCTTAAGCCTTTTGTGTATCTTCTATGAACATTTTCAAGTTCAATACTATAATCTTCAAGTGGAATATTAATATAGTATACCATGGACACAAGCTTTCTCGTTTCATAAGTTTAACACTTTTTCAATCTCTTAAGAACATTCCAACAACGATGTATACAGCTATGTTGACCACTTAGAAAAGCAAACTAGGTTCACGGAGGTTTGTAACGAATCCGCTGCAGTCGAAGTAACTCCTAAACCCTAGAGTATTGAGTTTAGTTGTCTGAACTAGGTTTGGAAAGCTAAGCGAGTAGTACACCTGTATGGAGAATAGTAGTTATAAGTAAGTGTGCGTTCGTGAGGATTACGGAAATGCTCAATAATTAACAATATTAACTGTAAGCATCTTATAGTTACAGTTAATAATAAGTAGACTGCAAATCTTTGTACAAAATTGATACTTTCTAAGTCAATTGTGAGAAGCAGAAATTGCATGAGAATGAATTTTTTCTGTTAATAACATCAATGAGTCTAAGAAAGTGTAATGATGTTAAATTTTTCGACTGTTTTCACAATTTCATATTTTACCTATTAATTTTTGTCATAAATGCATACAATCCAAAGTCCATTAATAACCGTCTATTGAAATACTCATATTTAAACAGTCTGTAAGACAAAGCGAATATTAAATGCTTCGCATTGAACAGAATATGCCGAACTACAAAGTAATTTCGTTAAAAAAATTAGTACATCAATATAATTGCAGTCTCTTTAAAACTTAAAGCCTCTACTTTTGCCATTCATCCTTCATTTTTGTCTAAGATACTTCCGCATGATACAGCGACTAGGGAACTAGAGACACTTTATTGGTCCAAAATGTAGCTAATTGAAACGTATGTAAGAACATTGAAAAATTATCCCCTTCACAACAAATTCTTAAAACTAGATCTAAATTTTTGCTAGTCTATGAATGAAAGAGGCGAAACATTCGAAAACCGGTCAAATAAGATTGACCTCAAATTTTGCACATAGCCTCATTTTGTATTAAAAGCATATGTTGATAAAAAGGATTTTTGCCGTCTCGCAAAAAAAATCGTTATCATTATCTGCCTTGCCGACATAAAATATTCTACCTTACCGGCATAAAATCTTCTACTTTGTTATAAACTACAACTTCTAATATCTTCGCTGCAATTCCGATTAATTGTGATTTCTTCAAATTTCTTTTTTCACGTCATGTAGTAAACTAATTGTTCTAACTTCTCAAAAAAAATCGAAGTCGTGAAAACCAATAATAAAATACTTATCGTCTGTTTAATAGTGTCCGAATATTTATGAAACTCACTGCATATCGGTATAAGGCTTTTTAATTAGATAATTCGCTTGTAAGTTGCAGAAAATTTTGTTTCGTACTTTGGTTTTCTCATACAGACATATTTTATAGTTTTCTGAACCGTGTTGTTGCAACCGCAATGCGTATATGGAGTTTTTTATAACAAAAAACACAAACAATTATTTTACTCGAAATATCATGTGTGTGCCTTACACCGCTATCATTTTAAGTCCGCCATATGTAAGCCACTTTTTGATCTAGAAGTTTTCTATTCTATTTCTTTTTCCAACAGTGTACCTGTTGACTTCACTTTGGAAAGATTTATATGCGTGTTCTTCCATTTGATTGGTATACAAGGCCTAGTAAAACGAACAACATATAAGTTGGCTACCCAACGGCCATGTAAAATGCTCGCGAACGTAAATTCGCTTCGACGGAGACGCAAGCGCGTGCCGACAGCAAACATTCGCGAGCGTTTGCGAACATTTCCGCGTGTTCCGACCAATGTCGACAGATCAAAGAAAATGCGTTGTTCACGTGCATTCGTGCGCGTTCTATGGAGACAATGCCCAGCACCGATTGTCATCCGACCTCAAGCCCCTTTCGACTCATCGTCAATGATATGAATAAAATTCTCCGACTTGATAATAGATATTTTAACACTTTGTATTATTTTTATTTTACTCACTCTTATATTAATTATCCGAAAGAAAGTATATAATTCAATAGGCTCCGATATAACGCGGTCAAAAAATTGTTTAAGGAGTTTGGTGGTCAGTAACTGGTAGTACAACCGGAATGATGGTGATTCTACATAAAAGAATACGTCAAAAATGTAGAATCAAATTTTTTCAACGAGGCTTTATTTTCGAGAAAATCGAATTTCAAAATTCGCTGAACAAGCATGATATTGAATAAGAGTCGTCTGACGCGTCTGTTTATGACATACCGGTTCTATTAGGTTGCTGCATATGGAATGTCCGATTCATATCAGTGACTTTAAACAAACTTAACTTTTCTCTAAATGAAACTGATGGATTAACATTAAAGTAAGAAACTGGAAAAATATGTTAAAATTATCCTTATTTGTCCTTGTTCTGGGGCTGACCTGTCTTTTTCATACTTCCTTGTTTTTAATCTTTTAAACAAAATAATGTCCAAGTTTGAATTAGCACAAGCTGTCACTGAAGAATAATTAAAATATACAGAATCATATACAGGATTTCAAAAAGAAGATACAGTCCAAGATGGTTTGGGGTTAGGTCGTCGTGAGAGCGGATAAGGCCGGGCCGACCATGGTATCAGTGTTGGGATATGGTGCAAGATTTCACGCGCATGCGGGGCGATTTCAGCCTCAGTAAAGTAAGATTCTCGATAAAGTGGGGTACCTTGAGCACCCATCAGAATTATAAAAAATTGGTATGATTTGATTCTGAAAAATGAATGTATAATTTTGTATTTGTGTATATTTTGTAACTCTCGTATATTTCTCGTATATTTGTAACTCTCTCCTATATTTTGCAACTCGTAGGACACGTCCTGAAGTCTTTTTGTCCGGAACAGATTGTTTCGATACATTCCCGCCAATATAACTGTCTCAGGGTTCCACTACCTTTGTCATCATGATATAGATACATTACTATTTTGGCCGCGCATGCCCGTGAAATCTTGCAGCATATCCCAATACTGCATGGTATACTGTTTCGCATTTTGATTTGGTAAATGTGTTATTAATACGTACGTGTTTATGCTGCCATCTAACAGATCTGCTCGGAACTATTTAGCCCATTTTATGTGTATCACCTAGCAAATATATCAATATGGCGGCGCTTTAACCTGTCAAAAAGGTTTAAAAGTGTTCAACTTTATAACTTTTGAACCAATGAATTCCTCACAATAATATTCTCATTTTCGCTGTTTTCTCGTCGAATTCTATAGGATTGTATAAAAAAACTTCTCCATTTATAAGCTTTTCCTATCAGTGACTGATAGTACGTTCATTTACTACCATGTTTTAATTAAACATCACATTATGTTGTCGTCAATATCTTTACTTTCTCATCGATATAAAAAGAATACACGACAATCACATCGGCTACTATTGAAATAAACTTTCCTTAAAGATAAAGTTTGATATGTTAATCGAAACTAAAGATAGGAATAAAGGATTAGCTTTGTATCTTCAAAGTATATGTAATAAACCTGTATACTAGAATAATATTTCTTAATTAAAACACTTCATATCATTTGCATTCTGATATCGGATATTTCATATGCAACGACCTAATACTTCTTATGAATGTCAAGCACGCGAACTTCACGAATTTTCAAAGTCGATTTTCAAAGTTGTATTTTCAAATACAAACTCTCATGTGAAAAAAATTTTATTCTATATTTCTGTCTGCAGAATCACCTCCGTTCCGGTTGTACCACCAGTTGCTGACCACCCTCTATACAGGGTGGGGCATTTATCCTGGCCACCTGGAATATCTCAAAATCTCAATTCCGGAGAAAAAAATATTTCAAATAAAAAGTATAAGATCAAGGAGGGGCTGATGCAGCAGTCATATCCATTTTTTATTTTCGTCATGTTTTCAAGGTCACTCCAAGGTCAACTTTATTTTTTCAAATTGAAACATATATTTTTCATTACAGATTCTTAATCTACGACTTGAAACAAATAATTTTTATTTAAAACGTTTTTTTCTCCGCCGATTATTTTGTATAATATTAAATTTTCAAAGAAAAAATACACAATGTCATTTTAACGGAGAACATCATTTTATTTATGATAAATGAAATAGCTAAATATTGAAACAGGCAAAACAATTAGATAAAACTTAGCAAAGAAATTTAACGCTGAGCATACACAAACTGATCATTACGCGCAGAGATACACCAATTTTTTACTGTCTTTTCTTTGGAATGAGATCACACATTTTCTCGCATGCAATGCAAATAACATTAGAATGTTACTGAATACAGTAACACCGCGATCTGAGTCCAACGGAACCTCGTGATCTATGTCCCTTGGCCTACTCCTTCCACTGCGGGGTATCCAGGAAGGGCCGTGAAGCTCGAGCTGCCTCGGTCGACGAGCAGTGTAAACATGCCGCGTAATCTGATCCTGGGTCGTGTATATCGGTGGGACCACTACTAATCCAATGACAAGACTTCTTAATTTTTTATTATTTTTTATGGAACTTTCACCAACATATTCGTCGCATTTTTCTAATGAAAATGATACCAAATATCATATAATTCCGATGATACTTACTTGTGTAATGAACGATGGAAGTTTTTTATTGGCATTACATTGTACGGGCAGGCGGGCCTTTGAACTGTGCCGGCGATTGCGACTCTTCGCGTCTCTTTCTTTCCCATACGCTGTCCTTCTTTACGTCCAAAACTTTCATCGTTTATTACAAAGTAAATATCATCGGAATTATATCATATTTGGTATCATTTTCATTAGAAAAATGCCATGAATATATTGGTAAAATGTCATTAAAAATAAGTAAAAAATAAAGAAGTTTTATTATTCCACTAGTATTGTCTCACCGATACACTATTTTTTGTTGCGCCTTCAGTCGCGCGGTCCGTGTTTGCATGCTGTCCTTTTCTACGTTCGGCGCGGTCAACTAGGTCACAAAAGAATAGTGTCCATACGCGATCTAAGTCCAGGCAGGCAACCGAAAAAGGACTTAGATCGCGAGGTTACTGAACTTGTTAAATTGATTTTCTTGTAATTAAGTTACAATTCTCCTGTATTATTATTAATAAAATATTTGCCAGTTCGTTTAATTGAGATTATTTTTCCCTAATAAAGTCAATATTATACAAAATAATCGGCGTAGAAAAAAACGTTTCAAATAAAAGTTACTTGTTTCAAGTCGTAGATTAAGAATCTGCAATGAAAAACATATATTTCCATTTAAAAAAGTAAAGTTGACCTTGGAATGACCTTGAAAACATGATGAAAATTAAAAATGGATATAACTGCTGCATCAGCCCCTCCTTGACTTAAACTTTTTATCTAAAACATTTTTTCTCCGGAATTTAGTTTTCGAGATATTCCAGGTGGCCAGGATAAATGCCCCACCCTGTATAGAGGGTGGTCAGCAACTGGTGGTACAACCGGAACGGAGGTGATTCTGCAGACAGAAATATAGAATAAAATTTTTTTCACATGAGAGTTTGTATTTGAAAATACAACTTTGAAAATCGACTTTGAAAATTCGTGAAGTTCGCGTGCTTGACATTCATAAGAAGTATTAGGTCGTTATATGTATACCTTTGGAGGCAGTAAGTGTACGGTCCTAATAAACAATCTTTTGTACTTTTAATCTGCATTTACTGCCCCATAAAATACATATATACCGCCTTTTAAAACAGTTTTTTAATCGCGCTACACGGGATTAAACTGTACAGTGTATATACACGAATAACTCTAAAGCCGGTGGTAGCGTGGTTCTACACCCCTGGATCGGTAGAGATTCGTAAAAAAGTCCTTGCAAAAATGAAGACCTTGATTTTCAAGGTGAAAACTTTTTTTGGTCTGTATCGTATAGTACTCGTCATGTGGAATGATAGTCTCGAAGGAACAACGGGTCACGAATGAACCCTTTTGTAGAAAAAAGACTTTAAGATATCATAAATTATTCTATTTCATGTGTACAGGGTGTTGCAACTGTAGTAGAGATGATTTCACATTAGAAAGTATGTCAAGCATACGGCAATGAATTTTTTTTATTTGAGGCTTTGTTTTCGCGAAAATCGACTTTGAAAATCCGTCAAGTTCGCATGCGTTTTATGAGGAGTAGAACTGGTACGCCATGAACAGACGCTCTAAAAAAAAATGTATTTTATATTTTCGACTTATTTGATCAAGTATAATCATCCCCTCTACGTTTATATTACCTGCTATTTTAGGACACCCTGTAGACATGTGGAATAAAATAGTTTACGAAGCATTACAGGCGTTTTTCTAGAGAACGATTCATATGTGTTTCATTGTTCCTTTGAGACCTTTGTTCCTCGTTACGAGTACTATATGACGCAGTAAAAAAAACTGTTTCACGGACCTTTTTTATAAATCTCCACCGAGCCAGAGGTGATGAATCACAATACGACCGGCTTTACACTTATTTTAAATACACCCTGTGCAGTTGAACCTCGAAATGGCAACGGGAAAACTACAATTTTCGAGTTGTATAGAATTCACCTTATGAAAGGTGCAACTGAATAACATGTACAAGCGGGCGCGAGGTGATTCCTTGTAAATAAATAAGAAGGAACTATAGTATCAAAATTTTTCATACGAAGCTTCGTTTTCGACAAAATTGAGTTTGAAAATGCAGCGGATACGCGTGTTATTAGTAAGGAATCGTCTGACGTGTCTGATCATGACCAACCAATTTTACTTCCTGTACTTCCGACGGACCTAGAAACTTGGTTCTCTTGAAAACGAGGTGTCAAACGAAAAATTGTTATACCTTCCTTTCGATTTACTTTTACATGTAGAATCACCCCTTGCCCGCTTGCATATGCCCTCCGGCTCCACCCTGTATGTAAGGTGTAAAAGTAAGAGAAGTTTAACAAATGAAAAGTAGACGTACAGAAGTTTCGTACAACAATTAATAAATATGCATTTTTTGGCCAAGGAAGATTTAAAAACAAGAAATTTAATTTTTCAAAGTCAATCGTTATACTCGTGCAGTATAGTAATTTTCGGAACTGTAGATCGTTTATTTGAACACTGTACTAAATAGGACGTTGCTTATACAATAACTAAATTATTAAGTAATACAGAGTTCTCTATTTCTAATATTTCAAAAACTTAATTATTTCAATTTTAATGCTCGGGAACTTACACGGATTGGCTTCTGAAATCTCCATATACTCGAATACCTGAATAGTGGAAACTGTGTGACACACGACCGAAATAATAATGTTGGCATATCAAAGAATTCAAATGTTACGTGTTCGTCCACGGCAGATTTTATTATTTTAGAATATCCAGATTGTGTCGATAGGTCATATTTGCCATTACGAACAAAATTGACAGTGCAAATACATTTTGGTATAGCGTAGGTAATTTATGGCACCCAATGGGAAATACGCAATTAGTATCGGTAACGAAACCTTTATCAACAGTGATGGTCAAGTATAACATATACAGGGTGAGGCTTTTAGAACAGGACACCTGAACAACTTTGTTTTTGGAGATAGAGGAAAATGCCTCAGACGAAACTTATTTGGGATCGAGGGGCTGATCATCCGATGTTACTAGTTTTTTTATTGGTGGAGGCGCCAAGGAGATATGAAGGTCAACTGTTTTTTTTTTAATTGAAAAGTATGTTTTTTTTACTTACATTCTGACAGAGTATTTCAAGACGAATGCAATGACATATTACTAAGGTCATTTAAGGTCACTCAAGGTCAACTGCAAGAGAAAATAAATTGTCTCAAAGCACTCTTCGAATACTTCGACGATTTACGTACTCATTGCTAGTACAAGTGCTCAAATTGGCGACCTTGAACATGGATACATAGTCCAAAACGTTGCAATACCGATGACACTGTGTGATAAATATCATTTTTATCGATTACAGAGCAAGCTTCTTTTATTCGTTCTTGCTGATGTCTTTGGTTGTTGGTTTTTCGCGATAACTTGGATATTGAATATTACGAAGCCGTACTCTAATCGGCATTCAAACTACTAATAACGTTTGTGTACACAGACAAGATACAATGTGTTGAATGTTTGTTTACGTTCTGTGACCCTTATCGGCAATTACAAGAGCAGTATGCCAATAACCAGAGAATACACAAAAGTATTCAAAGAATGCTTTGAGACAATTTAATTTCTCTTGCAGTTGACCTTGAGTAACCTTGAATGAACTTAGTAATAGATTCGTCTTGAAATATTCTATCAGAATGTAAGTAAAAAAACATACTGATCCATTTGAAAAAACAGAGTTGGCCTTCATATCTCCTTGACACCTCCATCTATCAAAATACTAGTAACAGCGGATAATCAGCCCCTCGATACCAAATAAGTTTGATCTGAGGCATTTTCCTCTATGTCCAAAAACAAACGAGTTATTCGGGTGTTCTGTTTTAAATGCCTCACCCTGTATAAATCAATAAATTCATGTAGAATATGCAATGGTACATTTCGCTACCGCGATGTTTAGTCGATCTTTTACACCATGGCCACAGGCTCGCTGATACCATAACATCGGGGAACTCGTTGACTATAGATGTGATAAAATGAATGAATTACATAGTTCTAGATATTGCAAATAAATTTTAATTCCCTTCAGCAGCTTTAATGAAATATAGTTTTCGTGGCTGCGTGTTAATCCTCCGAAGGCAGACCATTCTTACAATTTTATTATTGATGACATTTAAGACCATTCACATAAGCATCAATTAAATTTTTTCAAACATATTTTTGGTGGTACTACTTGTAAACATATTACTCATTCTGTTGACACTAATATAACAGCTGTTCATTTAATTTATATTATTAATTCATGATTAATTAAGTAACGATTTTGATCTTCTGGGTCAAAGCAGACCCAGTAATTTGCGTTTAAAATGCCGCCATTTTGTAAATAATGAAGATTTTTTTATTTATTTTGATTCAGATCATAGCCATGTTTATACTAATTAATATACACCACCCTATTTTTTTGTTTTCGATCAGAAGAAGAACCGGAATCATGGCAACCGTCAATCCATGTTTTTCAAGACCCACTCTATAAAAGAATATAACCCATGTAATTTTGGTTACTTTTGCTTTTAAAAAGTCACACGTGTACTTCAAATAACAGTAAATATGTGTGCAAAATAAAATGGTGAAAAACGACCACGAGAACCAGAATACCCTTTGAACAAATCAAAAAACATCCTCTACGTTTGGCAAGCTTTTGAAATAAAGTGTTCAATATTACCAACCCTTACCCTATGGCTATGTCAGAGTCAACCATTCGCACAATTTCGCAAATTTCGCACAATGGATCCAGATACTAGTTCGACATACTCGTAGGTCCACATACTCAGCACATAGACATAGAGCATAACTTGGCGTGACGTCAAAACGAAGATTCCGCGTTTTGATACTAGAACGAACCGCCAGGTTAGATACCTTCCTGAATTTGTTTAAAACAACCTATTCATTTGTAGAAAGAACTGAAGAATTATTCGAAACCATAGCAGAATTATATTTATTTTAGTACGAAATCAATCAAAGTAAAGGTTGCAATTATTTTACGGCATGAGAACGTGCAACAAATAAAGCAGTAGCAAGTGAAAGCCTAGCATGTGTTGCTAATAATCTTCATGTGATTTCTCGCAAATTTCACGAAAAAGCAACACATTATCGTTGCGTTCCAAAGGTCAACTTACTTAACTCCTTAAGTCAACCCACTTTGTTATACGTCGTTAAATTCGTCTCCATGAGAATGTAGTAACAAAAGATATACGGTGCCATTTGAAAAATTCAAGGACACCTTGATATCTCAGAATATATGTACGAGCCTTTAAACAATCGAACTGTATTTTTCTAATGAGCCCATCGGATACAACAAATTTCACTTGAAACATGTTTTGATAAAGTCAATAAATAATTAATTATTTCAGGTGGTAATAGTTATTCACAGCCTATATTTTAATCAAATGAGTAGAGAGTTTGGTCTCCCTTTGATTTTACTACAGCTTTAAAACCATTGGACCTACAGTGAGCCATCAAACTATTCGAGCGCCCTTTAAATCAGAATAACTTTTTTAAAATTGGACCATACGACTTGACCATTTTTAGCAATTAGAAGCATTTACTAAATGACGTGCAGATAAAATTTTTTAAAAATTTCGATTGATAAAAATAACATAAAAAAATAGAAAAGTCACTTTTTAAAACTTTTTTATTTGAGCCCGTAATGAAAATTTAGAATATGCGTCTTGTAAACTGGGTCATTCTACGCTAACTCGATCACTTTTTGCAGGCACCATCGTCGATTTTGTTCTAAATGAAATATGTTGTAGTCTATGTGAAATTAGCGGGGTTTAAGACATCATTTTGCCGGTTCCGAATTTTTTTAGAAATGGCAGGCCTTCAAAATTTCCAATTTTTGCCCATTTTGGCGAGAAAGGGCCTCACTTACGAATTTTTATCTCAGGAACTATTTGTCCGATTGAGCTACATTTTTTTTTATTTTATTCGGAAAGGATTGGGCTATTACGAAATAATTTTTTCAACCTCGGAAATTGTTAAGGATGCTGGGACAGTGGATTCCGTTATGGCGGAAATTAACTATACGCAGGCCGTTGTTTGCACACACTTATAATAGTTTTATTATAGAAAAGATACAGGTACGTGAACTGTGATCGTGTGACTCGAGATCGATGTGAAGTTGGTCGATATGGCGGGACGCCAATGGTAAAAAGCAGCGCCGGTAGTATCGGAAAAAGTAACTACGTAGCCGAATGTTATACCGATCTAACAGAAATCAACTTTATAACGTCGAAAAATTGAAACTAATTCTTTTGTTACGTTTTTTTCGATGACGGGTCCCAGTGATTTAAATTTTGAAAAAATATGATTATGTTCCCTGAAGTTTCCCCTTCAATATGAGCCCTTGAAAAAGATGGAGCCGTAAAAATTGGCGTCACAATGAGCTGGTAAAGTACGCCGTGTACCTCCGTGTCAGGTAGAGGCGAGTCGAGCGCACGGCTGTTATTGTCCGTTGTCTATACCGCTGGTCTCGAGAAAACACCAGCAGACTGTATACGATTAAATGACCCTATATATACCTTTAGAACAATATTAGTAACCACTCTTGGCCAACGACACATTTTTAAATAAAAGGTAAAGACCCTGTAACCCTCGTCGATTTGAATGGAATTAAATCATATATATCGCTAATTTTACATTCTGATGGATAACACACGCAAACAGAGTGTGTTCCACTGGCACCAGCTAAAACACACTCCTTCGGTCGCAAACTTACAAAAGTACTAAATCCTACATCTGTGGGATGCTTCTCCTTAAAAAATGTAATTTCTCTAAGATTTCCTAACACTAATCGCTTTTGCAAATGCTCTCTACATCCATTTCTTTTTATGGAAACGTCTTTCTTTCCCGGCATTACTCTACTTACATTGTCACTACGATAGAAATTTTCTACTAATGACTTCGTAGTTTCTGATGAGAATTCAATTCATTTTGAAGGGGAAACTTCAGGGAACATAACCATATTTTTTTCAAAATTTAAATCACTAGGGCCCGTCATAAAAAAAACGTAAAAAGAGAATATGTTTAAATTTTTCGACGTTATAAAGTTGATTTCCGAGGTTGAAAAAATTATTTCGTAATAGCCCAATCCATTCCGAATAAAACAAAAAAAATGTAGCTCAATCGGACAAACAGTTCCTGAGATAAAAATTCGTAAGTGAGACCCTTTCTCGCCAAAATGGACAAAAATTGAAAATTTTGAAGGCCTGCCATTTCTAAAAAAATTCGGAACCGGCAAAATGATGACTTAAACCCCCCTAATTTCACATAGACTACAACATATTTCATTTAGAACAAAATCGACGATGGTACCTGCAAAAAGTGATCGTGTTGGCATGAAATGACCCCTATGTTAGTTATACACATGCTGAAAATTTCATCGAAATAGATTAACCTACACACGAGTTACAAGCGGTTGAATGTGGTGAAAATGACAGTTGTTCACGAGTTTTGGTCAGTATTTGTTTAAAATCCACAAATTTTTACATCTTTCGATGTGTGTCGTTTTTTTTCTACGTCCACCGATTTCGATGAAATTTATTAAATTTTAAATTTTCATTACAGGCTGAAGTAAAAAGTTTTAAAAAGTGCCTTTTTTATTTTTTCATATAATTCCTACCAATTACAATTTTCTCAAAATTCTTTTTGCCCGTCATACAGTAAATCAATGCTTCTAATTGCTCAAAAAAGTCTAGTCATTTGGTCAAATATTAAAAAAAGTCATTCTGACTTAAAGGGCGTTCGATACTTTCGTGGCTCACTGTATGTATAATGATTTCATATATACAAAATGTACGTTCATGTAGTTATACACATGTATAAATACATATAACTACATTACATTACCATATGAATATAAGCATGTGCCATATAGTTATATTTATGGTAACAAACATTTTGGTTTTTTGAAGATTTAAAAGTTAAATTTCGAAAATGTATTATGTGCAAAATCTTTACATAAACTTAAAAAAAATTTCTTCAATTTTGGTCACCGGCATATTATCACGTTAAAAAATATTCTTCTTTGATTTATTACGTATTCAGCTAACACAGCTAGAAGAATGACAAAAGATAAAATGAACAAAGGATAATCGAAACCGGGAGCGTTAAAGAATTACCCTGAAAGCTCGAGAATCAGAGTTACAGGACCGTACGAATTAATTTTCCGAACTCAGCCGTTCATTTGAGTTCCGCGGTCGTTTTATCCTCTCAAGGTCTTCCTTTCTGAATAGTCTCCCCTTTTGTTTTCGAAATATAGAGCCTCGTCGCGGAATTAATGTAATTTAGTAAGTAACGTCTTTGTAATAGAATGAAAGCCTAAGAAGCAGCCTACTTCGAGGGCCGCGACACTGGAAAGCATAAAGTCTTCCCATAGCTACTACTTCACCTTCTACCTTCTTTTTTTTTCTTCAACAGGGAGGACTGGGGTTGGTGGGAAGGGTGGGTGGTGACGAAAGGTGGAACAAGAGCGTTCGTTAGACCGTGAAATACGGTCGGAGAGGAGTTCGTTCCTCTTAAATGCTACGTTGTAAAGTATGGTCCACATGAAAATCTCAATAATACCGTCTCCCACGGTAATTGGCCAACCAGGCATTCTGCACTCGGAAATTGCCTAGAAATCGCCGGAAATATAGACGATCTTACGCTTCGATGAATGCAGCGTACGGTATTCCGTACCGTATTATAGAAACTTCGTTGAACTCAGGTTTTAGGGTAATCGGGTCGTATTTGAGGGTAAAACCTATCGAATATGCCTCCATTCACATTGAAAATTAACGTCAATAAGTCATATTAGCTTCTACATTTCCCGCATTCATATCGCGGTCTTGGCCTGTACAATTACTGCCTAATTATTCCTATTAGGTACCTGAATATACGTTTGTACTATTTACTCACGGGTGTCAGAACTATAATCCGGTCAATGACACTTGTCAGCAGACGTAAACAAAATATGCACGTGGTAACGCGCGCAGGAATACCAGCGACCACAGTTATTGATTGTCGCAACTTGTCAAGCGTTAGTCAATTACGAATGACAGGGTTGGATTTGTATCAGTGAATAAAACGCGTCACGCCATTTCTAACTTGTATTTCTATTCATTTCTTCGTTTTTGTATGTGCTTTCATATTTCCTGTGTTGTTCTTGTTTTATATTTGCAACGAATAATACTACAGTATAGTAATAAACATTATAACATTCGTTGAATGTGTATGTAATAAAACTACTGCAGCGATTATAACAATACGGCAATTTAGTATGGAAAATGCAACAATATATGTAGGCTACAGTAGTGCTTGTATGTAATTTGAGACGGTGTAGCATCTGCTGTTCGTCCGCCAGATGATGGCTAGGCAAAGTGTTTACGTTCCCACTCTATTCTGACTTTCCTACCATCACAAGCGTTGTCGCCATTGGCCGAAGACAACATGACAAAAAGCGGCCGCAGGTTACGTCGAGATCGAGTGGAATGGAATGATGACTTCATACACTTGAGAGGTTACGTTGATATTATGATATTTAGACCATATACACTCGCGTCGGTATTTATGTTGACGCAATAATATTATAGGTAACTTCAACACTTTGTCCTTGTAGTGTAATTTCTTTGTGTTCCTCTGACGCTGTGATGTTTGTTTACATTGCTCGTGAGTAGTGGCGTTCAATTTACCCTCAAGTGGTGAATTGTAAACGCGGTGTCAATTTGTTACAGCAATAAGTTTGTGATAGTGGTCAGTTGAACCAGTCCGGAAAGTGAGTTGACGTATAGAAATTTTTATTTTAAGAATTGAATTTTGTAATTAAGCTAGTATTTACATAACTCTAATATATTTAACAGTTTGTGAAACAATTTCCTGAAAAAGTGAATTGAAATAAAACAAGGGAAAATCAAGAATGCCGAAAACAAGAGAATTGGAGACTTCAGAGCGAATACAAATTTATAAAAGAGAGATGGATGGAAAATCCTTACAAACGATTGCTGTTGAGTTTGGAATTTCGAAAGAAGGCGTTCGAAAAATTTGTAAAAAAATACAAATGACTGGGATACCCGAGAATTGTGTTAGATCAGGAAGGAAAAGAAGAACATCAATTCTTCAAGATCTAGAGATTGTGATGCAAGCCAAAAAAAATCCATCCATCACAGCTAAAGAAATAAAAGAATATTTGTCATTGTATTCGCTCTGAAGCCTTTAATTTCCTTGTTTTTGGCATTATTATAAGGAAAAAATACAGATTTCATACTACTAACATCTACATTAAAATTTCACTTTTTCCAACTTGTAATTGACAAAATGAGGTAGCACTATTTAAAATGATAAGAGTGAATGAACAAGTAATAAAATAAAATAAAATATATATTACAATCTACTTTGCCCAAAAATGTCATCTGACAGATGATTTAATCTTTGCTTTAAAGCAATTATCTTGAAGCCGTAACTATAAGTATACAGGGTTAGTCACCTAAGACAAGCCATCTGAATAATGACTTCTTCTACATTGTGGTGTACATAACTTTTTTCAGGTGGAGGTGCTTAGGAGATTTGAAGATCAACTTAGTTTTTTGAAATGGAACCACATATTTTTGTATTCTTACGATTGTAGTCCTCCTCGAGACAGTTTCAACGAGTATAATCATTCAAGGTCATTTAAGGTTATAAACGTAAAAGAGGATGAAAAATATAAATTCACTGTGAATGATCCGCCCACTACATCATACCCGCTCCTATGTCCGAAAACCAATGTGGCGACGCTCTAATCGGCCAAACGTGCTTGAAATCGAACGACTTTACTCATGTTTAACTTTTGAGTCAGTGAACTCGGCGCACTAAAACTTGAAGTCCGCCCAATAAAGCTTACAATTCTCTCATTTTCTCGTCAAATGTATAGTATTACATTCAGAAAAATTAAGAAATTTTGGCCCCTTAAGGTGAAGTTTAGCCGATTTTTCAATATGGCAATGCTAGATCACACATTGCATAACCAGTCAAGGAAACATTCAAAATTGCTTGGACGGGATGTGCTTCCGCACCTGTTATATTCTCGAGATATTGCTCCATCAGATTACCATTTATTCTAATCGATGTAACATGGCCTCTCCTAGCAGTACTTCGGTTCTTATGAGGACGTGAAAGATTGGCTTAATAAACGAAGCGCTTCACGTGAAGAGAATTTCTTCTATCGCAGAATCCACTTACTACGTAAAAACAACCGACGAAGTGGAGAAACAGACGTGTAGACTGAGGATTTTTATGCAAAATAAAAATTGTTCTTGTTAATTGTAGCATACAGAAATCAAATAGGAATTTATTAGGAGTGTGTCGGTATACTCAAATTCTTTTAATTTCTTCAATTTATCGAATAGCACCCAGCCATTGTCGTCATGAATGCATAAAATCCGTAGTCTAGTGATATCTAACGATGGAAAACACTTTCAATAATATATCTTCTAGTTTTCTATTCAGATAAAAGACTTTTACTTACTAAAAGAATGGCAAAAATTTATTCAAACACCTAATATATTAATTTTGTATATCCATCTAAATATTTGCTGTCACATGAGTGTTAAACGAGAGAAAGTTTCAACAGAGTAGTCGACCAAGTAAACGGAAATCGAGCAATATTCCAATCTATTAAATCCGATTTGTTCACTGTAGATACACGAGCACAAGAACAGTTCAAATTCAGTAAATATTAGGTAGTTGCATATGAAATGTCCGATTTATGAGAGTAACTTTAAACAAAAGTGACTTTTCCCTAAATAAAACTAATTGAATAAAGTTAGGAATATTGTAGTCATCAAATTTTGTAAAAAGAATGACGAGTTTTCTTTATTATACTACGGTAAATATTTAATTTTTTGGTCGTCCGCCCTCTTCATTTACGAGATTATCATCTGTATGTTTAAGCTTCTTCTATCATTGACTAACAGTGTGTTAATTTATTACCACATTTTGAATAAACATCACACAATGTTGTCATCAATACAAAAGACTGATGTTGAAATAAGCTTAATTCAAAAGTACAATGGATATGCAGATAGAAACTGAAGGGAGGACTTGAAAGATTAGCTTTGTACCTTTAAATGATATAGAACAAACCTGTAGATTATAATAGTAGTTCTTGATTAACTCACTTCATAACATTTGCATTCTGAAATCAGACATTTCATATGCAACGACCTAATACTACGGCTAGACTATGTAAAATGTATCCGCAAGACATAACATGAATTTGTAAAAGATCTTGAATCCGTGCTCACATGGTCTGTGAAATCTGAACGAACGGAAAGCGTCCGAAATTATTAAAAGCCTAAGAAGGAATATTGTTAGAGATGTATGTTCAAACAGGTGAAGCTTCGAATGTCTCTATGGCTGCAAATTTGTTTAACGGGAATACACGGAACTTGCTTGACAACGGAACAGTGATGAGGGAATTAAAAAATGAAGATTATATGTGTGATGAAAAGGAAAAGAATCTTATAATATCTAAGAAAAATGTAAACGATCAACGGAGATACGCAAAAGCCGCCCGTAGAGATTGCAGGTCCAGGAGTAAGCTCGGCCCTGACAAAAATTCATACACAATTGGTCACAAAAATATTGGGTCACAATGTAATTTTGAAATCTAAGCTTTGCAGTTTGAATAGATATGCAATTATGTACTATGAATTGTGTTAAAGTACAGTCAAAACTATGTATTCCCAAAAAATGTCTGGTTTCTTATTAATAATTGCGTTAGTGTAAAAGGAAAATCAGAAAAATGCAAAATTTTACGTCACAAAAATGTTGGGACCCTTTATTGAGTTAACTTACACAGTAAAACTAAGACCTTCAGTATAATTATTGGGTTGTTCGGAAAGTAATTTCGTTTTTCGTATAGATGTTATTACCTCCATTTATTATTACTTAACATTATTCTAAGTCGTATTATCATTGTATATTTTCAGAACTGACATCTCAGACGTCATTTCCTGCCTTATAGAACTTTATAATCTTTCAAGCATTTCTTTTGTCATCGCATCAAATATGCAAAATCAAAGTGAGCATATCCGTCACATTTTGCTTTTTTGTTACGGGCATGGTAAAAACGCAGTGCAAGCAGGGAAAAAGATGTATGCTGTTTACAGAGAGGGTGTATCGTCTTATTACTATTTATTTCGTTCTTTTCAACATTTTTGAAGCGGTGTAACTATCATTTTAAATTAAGACGTCAAAAGTAATACAACTCAATTATTTGCTAATAAAAAACAGGAATTCTACGAACATGGGATCTCCAAGTTACTAGAAAGATGGCAAAGATCATAGAACAAAATTGCCACTACATCACCGAGTAAATAAATAAATAGTGAAACATCGTCTTCATTTTCCCTTGGAAAAACGAAATTACTTTCTGAACAACCCAATACTTAGTATTTTGTTGCGTGTCCTTCATTTTTGACAACATGTCTTACGCGATTTGGCATATTATTAATTCTGTTTTTAATTCTTCTTTACTACGTATTGTCGTTTTGTAAACTCTGCGGTCCAATTAACTCCACAAATTCTCTATGGGATTCAAATCAGGGGATTGGTGAGGGATTTACAATACTTTTGCACGATTGTACAGTAAAAATTCCTGCACAACTCGTGCTTTATGCTTTGGGTCATTGTCTTGATAGAATTTAATCTCCCGTTCAATCCCCATATTTGTGGAACATTTTTAAATTATATTATAGAATATTGAGATAGATATACATTCTTATCTAAAATATCCACAATAAACATAATTTCACACACAGCATTGCTAGACATGCACATCCACAACATATTTTTGAAAAGTAAGAACAGTTTACTACATGATTTAACAAAATTTGAAAGAATTGCAATTGATCGGAATTGCAGAGAAAATACTAAAAGTTGTATTTTACAACTTTTTTATGTGAGCCTGTATTGAAAATTTGAAAAATACGTTTTGTTAATCTGTGTTGTAAATCAGCAGTTGAAAGAAACTAACGTAAGGTGGACTTACACCACTATGATCCCAAATGGTTCGTTCTATTCGTTTAGTGACAAAAGAATAAGCTGCCATTTTTCACTAGAGAATGAAGTTCTACATCGTAACGCTGCCGGTAAATAAATCTTCAGAATTTAGACTTACACCACTATAATTCTCAGCCCGCCATATATTAAGCCCTAAATAAATTGTTGGTCAAATAAAATGAAAAAGTGTCCGTCATACACAGTGCATTGTACTAGTTTACATATATTGTACAATTATTTATATTGCAAGTTTTGTAGTTGCGAAAGAGCTAAATGTATTTCCAAAAATGTTGAAAGTGTGCCCAATTTTGTTCGTCACTGAATTTGCTGAAAAATTGAATGATATTTTGAGAAAGATACATTTTTCGCTGGTTAACGGTGACAATTCGTTGTTGTGTGTCACAAAACTGAACGAGTAGGCATCAAAATTAAACAATCCAAGGCCGTATCGAATTGTTCCAAGTTCGAGATAGGAATGATGAGCTCTCGTCCACCACAATACACGCACATGCACTACACGGCAGGGAGAAATTACGGCTGCGGTATCAGACACTCGACTATGCCTCCGGGGCACAGGTTTGCTGAACTTTCGACACGACCTGCTGATTTCGCTTCCGCTGACCAACACGGGTTGCAATTTCACCCTAGCTAGCCAGCATGGGCTTAGGAAGTGCACGCTGCTGACAATCGAGAACGATTTATTGGTGACGCACATTCGGTTAAAAATATCGACGGTTCCAAATGTTTGGAGGCTTCAAACCCGTCGTGTTCATGTAGATTAAATACAACTTTACGTACAATCTTTTCAATTATTCTGCTCTCATGTTAATTCATATCAATGCGTCTATAATAGTCACCACAATGTTATTATATTGTTTAAAGCATTAATGTTCTTAACACGTTGAGTACCGTGCGAATTTTATGCGTTTCACTCAAGTTGCATGTATTGTACGGATATATGTATTTGGGTCCGATGGACGAAAAGTAGTGTGGCGTGAACGAAATGATGAGCTTAATATCAAAAACTTTAATCCAACTATCAAGCATGGTGGTGGAAGTATCATGGTATGGGGCTGTATTTCGTCGAAAGGAGAGCGAGTTCATTTTTATTGACGGAATTTTAGATAAATACAAATATTTAGATATTTTAAAACGAAATCTAAGAAAAAGTGTAACTGTAATTGAAATTGAAAACATTTTCAAATATTATTAAGATAATGATCCGAAACATAAAGCTAAAATCGTTCAGGAATATTTACTATATAATTGCTCCTCTATATTACACCCACCACCTCGGAAGATTCGAAAAACTCAGATCAAATCGGAAAAAGGGTTAAAACTACGATTAATTGTAGAATGGACGTGTATCCCACAAAGTTATTTACAAAAAATCATAAATAATACGCCTACTCGATTACGACATGTCATAAAATGCAAAGATTATCCAACAAAATATTAATCTGCTAACAATTTCATTTATAATAGATGTATCTTTTATGTTATCATTATAGATCGTTAAGTGTCAGAATATTCTTGCGAAGTAAGAATAATACTTTTGTCTATATATTGTTTATTATATTACAAATCAATTAGTTTAAAAAAATGAAATTTATATTTTTGTTATGTAGAATACATACTTTAAAATAACAAAAAATGAAAAGTATGTTAATTTTGTTATAGTCAAATAAACAGTGTAATAATGAATAAAATCCTTAGTGTCCGAATATTTATAAGAGCCACTGTATGTGGTGAAAATGAGAAAGAGAAACATAATGAGTGAGACGAAAATGCATGGATTGAATCTAGTTGCGTGAAATGGAAAAAATGAATGGACGTGAAGGAGCATTAGGGATTATGACGGATATTGATTGAGTGCGTGTGATACGAGTGTACTTTTACAATGAAACAAACTATTTATTTCGTCCGCTGCCCGAACACCTATTTCATTCATAGAAGCGATCAGCGTTATTAATAACCGTTGTTAGTCACTTAATAATGAAGTTTTCACCTTACACCATAGTTTAGTCAATTTCAGTATTAATAAAGAATTGATGTGTGTCATAAGTAGACTCCGGATTTGATGCATTTATGACAAAAGGGAGTAGGCGCAATTTAAAATATTGAAAAAATTAAAGGACTTTAAGAGTATTAATATTAACATTTTCACCATATTACAATTATTCGTGAAAGATATAAATTTCCATTTAGCTTGTACGTCTTTCAACTGATGCACAAACTTTTTATTTTGCATAAAGATCCGAAGTCTAGTCATAAGGAATTGGTACGTGTAAGTTTGTTCTGTTGTATTATATCAGGCAGTTCCAAACAGTAGCTCCGAAACTATTCGAGGCACCAGTGATGGGAACTCCGTGGGCGCTGAGTGAGAAAACTACCACCTCTCTGACGTACCGTCGTCCCCTACTTTGCTTTTACCGCGCATGCGCTACAGACAAGCGTACCTCTACTCTGCCCGTGTGAACTGCCTGTTCGATGGCGGACAGAGTAGAGGTACGCTTGTGTGTAGCGCATGCGCGGTAAAAGCAAAGTAGGGGAAGACGGTCCGTCAGAGAGAGGGTACATCTTTCACCCAGCGCCCACGGAGTTCCCATTACTGCGAGGCACCTACTCCGTTTTGGTTCTTCCCCCACTCTTAGACTTCATCAATATAATGTATAGTAGTGGAAAGCTCCCACCACGAGAGCCACGCGGCGCGCGCAGCACTCACTAACTCTACGACCTTACGTAGTAGTGGGAAGAGGTTCGATGGTGGGGACCTTGCAGTTCTCGGAGGGGAATACGTTGGAACTCCCTGTATTATATCAATGTTAACACTACTGTTCTTATAGTTCCTATATGTTGAGACGTGATTATTGTATGGCCGGCTCGTATTTCGGTTTGGGTCTACGCTACGGTCGATTTTGAACAGTGCCATTGTCGAAGGGGTCCTCTAGCGTCTTCTGACGAATTTATTGTTTTATAACTCTGGTGCGGCTGGAAAGTATCAGCTGGCCATGGGAAAGTCAGCCTAGCCGTGCAGTTCTCAATGGCACTTGACGTAGCGTAGGCCCACGCTTAGCGCCAAGGGGGGCCTGTGGCCCAAAGCCTAAATTATGGTTTCCGGCGAAATTGCAGGAAACCGAGTGTCGTCTGTTTAGCGACACTCGTTACGACGTATTTCGTCTATGGGCGTTGCCCTTGTTTTGGGAGGTCATTTGTAGCCTCCCAAATATTATATCATTGGCTGGGGCCTCCACTATTTTGTACTTTGTGGAGGGATTTTTCAACCCCACGAGGTTACTTGTTTCTCACGCATTAGCTGTAAGATCAGTCGTGATTTAAGAGTCGAAACTACGAGTCGTGAATTATCAGTCGAAGAATAAGAGTCGTGAATTATCTGTCGCTGTTATACCGTCTTTCACATTTTTTATTAAAAGTTACTTAGTTATCCGAAACCCGATTATCTCTTTATTAAATTTACCTCTCTTTGAGTTGTGTATCTCAGCGGCTAACAAATTACTGTTTGAGCACTGACACGACAAAACACTATAATTTACCAAAATCTCATATAAACTTTTTAAATATTATGTAAACCAAATATGGTCGCTAACGACTTTGTCGTTAATACGGTCTTTATGAATAAATAAGTAAGAATTAATACTCTGTGACATTAATTTATGATAATAATTTTTAAGTAGCTCAACGTGTTCGAAGAACCTCATACGAACTTTTTTCTATTTTTATGAAAAATATAAAGATTCACTATGAACTATTAAGTTGTATAATACGTATGTTTACGATCGATTACACTTTACACCATAGCCTCGCTACGTTTATGTGAAAGCTAATGACTCCAATATGTGTGTAGTGTTCTTTTGTATGGTCATTTGTTGAGTACTCGTTTCTTGATTACTTTTCCCGATTTTTCACTAAAAGAATTTTGCGATACTCGTAATAAATGAAAATTACCTCGAGGATCTAACGAATATGATTGGAAAGGTAAAACATTAACATAACCAAATTATAATACATATTTTCTGTCACGTCATTAACGATTTCTGCGATCGTGTATTATAATCGCGGAAGAACTTAATTATACTTAGATACTTGTCATTCGAGTTTTTCATATTCGTAGAATTGAACTTTATTTATTTGATACTTTGACAACATCTCAATTTATATTTGTATATTCTGCTTAATTAAGTTTGTAGTATTATAAATGTCAATCTTGATTAAGTCATCGTTTCGGTTTTCGTTTTTTGCGTTGAAATTTTCACAATTGAACGATTAATTATTAAATGGTACGTTTGTTAATAACGACACGATCGCATTGATTTCATAATCTGATAAACAAATTCTTCATCTTGAATTAATAAACATGAATAAAAATGTATGAATGCCAAATGGGTTACTAAAAATATTTATGAAATTCATCTCTATGCATAAACAATTCATATTAGAGTATCTATTACAGACGAATATTGGAACACTTGTGAAAACTCGATTTCACATTCTCATAAGAAGTACTAAATTTTCGTAAAAAATTTATTTTTTTATTAATTAATTACTACAAGTGTGTTTCATGTGTTTTATTTGCTAAAAAGATACATTATATTATTTAATAGTTTTATTCCTTTGCTAATATTTTCAAACTTCGACGAGAATTCGAGAAAACATAGAAACAGTAACGGTCGAGTTTTTCAAATAACTTTGATTATCAGTAGAGCGTATTTTATCGCAATTTGCCTACGCACAGCATTGTTTACCGTATCATTTATTTCCTTATAATTCTTTTGAATATGAATACACGAATACACTCTGCAAATGCGTGACTCTGTTGATGTCTACAGTGTGTATTTGCATGGTCTTTTAAGTTAATGAAAAATTGTTTGGAATACTGTTTCCGCTACATCAAAGGCAGAACCGCCATTCGGTTAAGGGCAGGCAAATAACATCTAAAAATAAAAGTAAGAACCTCTCTATACCTTTTCAATTTTGATGAAAATTTTTTTTAACATATCTACAAAATTTTTTGGAAAACGGGATGTAAATTCAACTAACACAATGCCTCCTTCTTTATAGAACTTCAAAACTTCTTCATTTTGAACTCAACATCCTTATTATAAAAAAGTTGTGATTTATCAGTTAGGAACAAATGCTGACCGACGTTAAAAAACTGAAATAATATTAAACTTTGTAATACGTATTCGTCACAAGTATATGGACTTATACTTTTTTTATTATTTATATACTTATACTTCCTATTTATACGTTGTCATATTTACTTTGTTAATTTGGTCTCGCACTTTCTATTATAAAAACTGTATAAATATTTTTAACGACCAAAAGATACTTTGCTAATAGAATCATAACTAAATGCTATCTCGTTTAGACAATCGTAAGAGTATTATGATCGCATGATACCTACTTCTGGCTTCATAAGGAACTACCTTTGGAAAATCAAGTGCGAGGCGCAACACTCATTGTCCTTAGCATTGATTTAGAATAAGTGCTGATTTAAAATAACAAAAGCCATGAAGTCGTAATGGTAATTAATTAAATATACTTCCTAGCTTTTAGAGCAGGAATTGAAAACAGTTATGATATCGATTCCGGTTCTTGAAACTGTTACGTGAACCGAAAAAATGTTATAACTGTTATGAGAATATCGGTTACGGTTACGGTTCTTGAGAACCGATATTGTAACGGTTCTATAACTGTTATTTTTAGGTTCTGGATTTCGGTTTCGGTTCTTCAGGCTTCAGAACCTGAAAGCTCCTCCCTCGCCCACGTGTTTTCTGTATTATTGGATTTTTAACTTTCCACGCATAGCGAGATCCACCCACTGCGGGAAGCTTCATTCTCAAAAGAAATAACCTAACCTTACCTAACCTAAACCTAAACTTAAACATTAAGTTAAACGACTGTTCGTTATAGAAGAAATTAAACAACCTCATATAAACTAAAAAATAAACCTGTTTGTTCTAAAAATACCTAACCTAAACCTAAACTTAAACATTAAGTTTAGGTTTATGAAAATAATGTTTGAAAATAACATTTGCGCCAATTTTCACTATCATATTCGCAATCACCACGTCAAAATACGTAAGAATTCAGAGTATAAAAAAAATTGGAGGTATAGTCTTTTCGGAAGTATACCCTTTATGGACTATCTGTTAAATGATATATTGGTTTTATTTTCATTTGCAAGAATGCAGCCAAAATGTGACTAACTAAATACTGGACAAATGCATGATATAAGATGATACAAGATGACGATATGATTTCGTATAGGATGATACGTGAAAATACATGATAATAGATGTAAGATGATTGTGATAGATTATCTATATCTTATTCTGTATCTTGTCGACGTGGTTCTATTTTGGTTTACAAATAAATACATCTACAAACGTATTGTAGATAAAGATATATGCAAAATGAATTGATTTAAGTAATTATTTCAGTAGTTATAAGTGTTTGTTTGCGGAATTTCGTACTGTGCCAATACTTTTGTCTATCTCTGTATATTTGCTAAAGTTACTATTAGACATAACATTATACAGTTAATAAGTCTCGCAAACATATTATTACCGGAGCGTAACACAATGACAGACTACAATATATCTTCCAACATTTAGTGGGCAGACATTTCCGTCTTTCAGAAAATCACAGAACTCTCAAACAATGGGCCCGCTTGAGAATTTGGTCGACGATCGGAACTTCTACGGTCTCTGAGGTGATAAATTTTCGTTCGCCTTCAGCTTTCACTTTTTCTGACATAGCCACGATTTCCGATCAATAGTAAAACGAATATCCACTGATAAGAAATATTAACCATGCATTAATATTTTACATTTTGTAAAAGTGTATAAATGTTAAGATTGTCAAGCATTACAGATCTATATCAACAATTTTACAGAATACAAAGACTGTTTTACATTACATTATGAAAATACCAGGAATATATTTATTCTGATTTTTGGAAAATATTTTCGTAACGTACAGTGGATCCAAAAAGTATTTAAACACTGACTTTCCGATTTGTTAACATTGTCGACGTTTATATTGTGATAATGACGCTAAAAAAATAGCACAGCAATAAACTTATACTCGTTTTAAAGCTTGAAGACTTTACTTTCATAATACATTATTCACCATCAGTTGAGATCTTTTGAGTGTTGTAAAAAATGAAATACTGAAGACATGATTTTACTCGAAAATTATACAAATTCAATGATCTGTAAAAAAAATGTTTTCTTAATGCATCTACCTTTGATTCGAAGATTGAAGATTCTTCATTCTAACGACATCTTAGAAATTGCTCTACGATTTTTTTGGCTGTCTTATCGAACTTTGGATGAAAGATGTATTGCCTTTAATGTAACATATGCTACACCATGAAGACTTCTTACGACCGAACGTGCTCTTCGTGTCCATTTCATAAAACAGCCAAAAAATTGAAATATCACCTAAATTAGTGGTTTATCGATATAAGAAGGTTAATCATTTTTTATGGGGAATAATGAGCTACATCGATCAGTGTCTTGAAAAATACATAGTTCTTTTAAAACAATGGGAAGTGACTTTCATATGTCCTCTACTCCTCCACCTAAAAAAAATCATAAACATATGGCGGCTGAAAAGTGTGTGAGAGGAGGAAAAAGGAGAAGGAAGCGTTTCGTCCCAAGCCCGCTAGAGAGGACTCGTCAGTAAGGCTATCTTGCGGACCTGTGCCTTAGACGCGGGATGTCGTAAGGACAGTTTAGGACGGTATATATACAAGCAGAGGAAGATTCAGGTAGTAGCGGGAAAGGTGTTGTCGTACTGTCCCTCTGTTGACGAGCACAGGAAGTAGCCGCCACAAACATATAATCATATCCCCCTCACAACTATATAACTTTTGTTTGAAACGTTTTTCAACATCATTAATAATTTCAGGGATATTCGACTAGTTTATTTCAAATGGGACTTTGAGCGAGTATTCCGCAAGGATCGTACTAATAGTAATGATAAAATATACCTTTTTTTAATTATAGCCCTTGTTAGTTATCCCTCCAAAGCGATCCACTTTTCAAGAATTTTTACAAGATCAATCTAATGTACTCCTTACCTCGGTAAAATTCTAAAATCCCATAATTCCGTGGATGGGAATCAGACTTTTCATTCCGCGTCGCCGCGATAATCGTCAAACAAAAAAAAAGAGGAAAAAGGACTGTACAACGAACTTCCAGACAGAAGTCTACGAGATGAATTCTCAGGTATTTATACGCGCGACTGTGACGGCGGCAGTTCCACTTAAGCTGTCGACGGAACTTTAGCGGAAGAAAAACGCAAAGTCGCGGAACATCGAATGCGTGTATGGTTCTCGGAGCATCCTCGAGCACGTCAGTCCTCCTTCTGCTCTCTGGTTTTTAGACGGCGCGGCGGGATATGGAATACAGGATACGGGGTGCGGCGCGGCGCGGTGAGAAAAGTGAGGCCGTGTGGCGAAGGGAGAATTCATGGTACTCCTGCGGGAATAGCGGGACTCGCGACGTCACGGTTCGACAAGCGGGTACGTAGTCGCTGTTTCCGCATCCTTGAAGCAGCGGGACTCACTCTCTCGCCGATTTCATTCGTCGAGTGGGTGCTTCAGTCTGAAACGTACGCATTCACGTGTGCTCGTGTTAGACGGGAAAGAGAACGCAGCAACATGATCCCGGAGATTTCACTATTCAGTCGATTCACACATTCGTGTCTTTCCGCGAGAACGTTTCTCTATGCTTCGTGTACAAACTCTGGCCCACGCGGATTCTTCGCTCGCGCTCTTTAATCTCGATTTTCGGTAATATCGGCCGCTCCGAAACTTCCCGGGAAACTTCTCAATGAATCGTTCTTCTCTGTTCGCTGACGCGAAATATACGAAGTCAGATTATACGGTAAATAAATTTCGCAATCTATTTGCCAACCAATTTTCAATAACAAAGTAAACAACACAACACACCAAGTTTCACAGTCTTACGATCAATTTTCCATTACGGTTCAAATTCTACGTTCTCAAACAAAAAGATAGCACGCCTCTGTTGGCTTTAATTTCTCAGTGGTAATATACAGGGGTGACAAAAAAATGAGTGTCGTGACCATCTTGATAACATAATTTTACATTTCTGCATCAGTGGAGATGTATAAAAAATGTTTGTCACGAAAATGACCTTCAGCTAGATTTTTATGGTCAACATTTTCTAATACATCGTATAGTACTTGTCACGAGGAACAAAAGTCTCAAGAGGAACCATAGGTCACACATAAACCGTTTCATGAAAAACAACTTTAAAGTTTTGGAAACTGTTTTATTCTTTACGTCCACAGGATGTCCCAGTATTGGGTACAATTGTAAATGGGATGAATTTACATAAGAACATAAGACATAAACGTGCAAAATTTTTTTTCATTTGACCCCTCGTTTTCGAGAAAATTGACTTTGAACATTGATTATGACCTATCGGTTCTACTTCTTACAATTGCTAGACACACGAACTTGACAAACTTTCAAAGTCGATTTTCTCGAAAACAAAGCCTCAAATGAAAGGAATTTATCCTATATTTTCGATCTATTTTTTCATGTAGAAGAGCGGTTTCCAACCTTTATGCTACTATGTCTCCCCGAAAAAGAAAAATTTAGGTGATATTAACATTAAATAACACCAATTTTTTAAAATTCTGCTGAGTGCTCAAGGTGTCCCACTTTATCGAGAATCGTACTTTACTGAGGCTGAAGTCGTCGCGCATGCGCGTGAAATCTTGCACCATATCCCAACCAGTGATGATATATGGTCTCGGTTTTTTCGCGCATGCGCGACTAAATGCAGTAACGTACCGTACGTCTTATATTTGTGGGGAAAGTAGGGAAGAACTGTTATTGGCGGGAAACCGGACAGAAGAGTGCAAGACGACACGACGAGACGACCGTACTTCGAAATTTTGGTATGTTAATGTTAATATATTTGATTTCATAATGGCAACTAACATTGGAGAAGGAGCTACTTGTCAACTCATATTCGAAATTCGAAAAAAAATTTTGCGAAACTATGCGGGGTAACTAAGGTACCCCATTTTAGCCGAACTTTGTACTTTACTGACGCTAAAATCGTCGCGCATGCGCGAGAAAACCGAGACCATATACCATCACCGATCCCAACACTGGGCCAGGTTTACAACGCCTTACCGGTCCCATCGAGTGAGGGTGCCACGCGTCCACCTCGGACTCTCCCCCATACCCAAGGGTGTGAGTCTGCTCGGGGAGGCGCGCACAAGGTTACCCTCTCTTCCGCAAAGGTGGCCGTTGCAAATTATTCTAATAACAAGTTTTTGGTAGACGTAGGATATTCGCGGATCCGCTAACTTCTAATATAGATATCAGCGCTCGTAGCGACAAATGCCGGAACTATGTGTTTCTCGAAGTCTACTTTTTACGCCTAAAATACGTAAATAAATAACATAATAGACGTTTCATCAACATTGTATGTGCCCTCGCTACCGGGCGTGCATCCAGGTGTCTCTATAAGAACCCTAAATCTCCAGATACTTAAAGATTCAACATGTCGTGACGTCACGCGGCCTACAACGATTTCTGATGGACAACATGCTGCCGAATATCCCAAAATACGCCTCAATATCGCAAAATTAGGCTGTCTCTATAGTCAAGCGCACTAGATTTATCTTTCATTTAGTGGACGTGTATACTCAAAACTCCTACTTTTTCGTTTTTTCGCCGTCAAAAGAGGCGCCGTGGAACCTTGAAATAGCTTGAAATCTCGTACGAGTTCCTCTCTGCTCGATACGTATAGGCTAATCTAGCGGAGTGTGTGTGTGCCACGCATTCTCATTCGAGCTTCCCCTAGCGGCCGCTTGGAACGCTTCGATCAGGAGTCCGTCCCCTTAAGCCTTTTTGACAGGTTAAATTGCTCAACTTTACACGCGTATAACTTCTGAACCAGTAAACTCCTGGTAATAAGACTTTCATTTTTGGTGTTTTCTCGTCGAAATCTATAAGACTGCATCAAAAAAAGTTTAAAAAAATTGGTCCTCCAAAAAAAGGTTTAACCATATTAAATGTGCATATTGCGATAGAAACTTTTGGGACAACCTAATGCATTTGCATTTAGGATCCATTAAGATATTTATCCGATAAAGAGAGGCAGTTAAATTGTAGTGCTGTGACTTGGATGGACAAAATGTTTATTTCGCATATAGTCCGCAGTCTAATTGTAACGGTTCTGTTGGAAATATAATTTATGAAGTTATTAACCTATGCGAGTGTGATCCGTGAGGTACGTAACGGTTGAAAGGTTTGATGAGAAAAGGTTGGTAGAGGGACCGCGCGGAACGAGAAGTAATAAGGCAAGTACGTGTGTGTGAGAAACTGTTGAGAGATTAAGTGTTTTTCTGATTATATTATTATATATTAAGCTGTTTTCTATTATAGTACAAATCATAAATTCATATAGATATAAGTCAATATAAATTAAACTAATTAAACCCACTGCAATAAACGAAAGTTTTAAACAGGTTCATTACGATTCCTCTGTCTAAGAATACATTTTCGAAATCTCGAGGATAGATTTTCATAGTATCTGCGAGGGTACATTACATTGACGAAGAATCAATTTGACGTATGGTTCTCGCCGTCATTCCCGAGAAATCGAATGCATCCCCATTCGATCGGACAAATTGATTTTTCTGGATTTTTCTCGGGGATGCGGTCCAACTATCGAATCTCTATTCGTTTGTACGGTCGAACAGTTCGAGGTCTTGACTTGTTCGCCTGGCTCTCGTTCCGTATCAAGAATAGGAAGAAAAGCAGAGACGAAGAAGGTATGATGGAAAACCAGTGCAAACGATCCTGATCCAGTTGTCGTCGCAAAATCAATCTATTGGAACGAAGACACTCTTTCTTACCCGCTATGGCGCAAGCCCCAATGACGGACACAGAGAAACTATTGGTTTGTCAACGTCCGCGTGGTAATTGCAAGCTGTTTGAGAAACGAAGTTCTTTCGCAGGGATCTAGAACTGCTTCGATTCTGTTTTGCCTCCAACGAACCGACACACAAATTCGGCCGAACTCGTGGACAGAATTAATATCTTGAAATCTATGATAAGTTATTGAAATAAATTACAATGATATGACTCTAACGTGACAATACTGTACTATTTTAATTAAAAATATTAAAGTATTTGTGTTTTCAATTACACTGTGATGTCATACAATGATATACATACAAGCACATACACAACATAGGTCTAGGGTACTGTATAAATTGTGTGTATATACATTTTTATATTTTATACTCAAATTATTTACAGGGTGTCCCAAAAATGTTCGAGTTCCTCGAAAGGGGTGATTCCTTGCGTTAATCTAAGAAGCTCATTCCGTTGCGAAAGTGTCATACGCAGCTTCGGTTTCGAGTTATTAACGAAGAACACGAGCCAATCAAAGCGCAGCTACATCTGCGGCGGCTAATTTTACTAAGCGGTAGAGTACTTGTCGCGCCATGCTCAAATCGTGAGCACGAGAAGCAGTTCATATATTTGTAAATTCATAAAAACATTGCCAAAGTTAGTACACTTTATTTACATTTTTGAATCGAATAAAATGTAAACCATTAAATATCTCGAAAGACGAAAAAATGGACTTACACCACTTTCGAAATAACCGGTCCATACATGAAGGTAATAAATGCAGGTTGGCAAGAGAGAAATCTAGCTGGTAAATCAGTAGATCTCAAGAGCTCTTTCACACGATATAACATTGTTAGTCGAGTAACGCCGGAGCCGTATGCCATTCAAAACAGATCGCAAGTGATCGAACTGTTTACACGGTGATACAGAGGATCTAACGGCCTGCCGGCGGCTCACCTTGCTCGCTTCTACTGCCTGTGTACACATTGACAGAGAAAATAAATTGATCTGTATTCATGGTGGCGTAACATAAATGGCATCCAGACCTGTCAGTAAAGGTTTCTTCTGGATGTGACAATGATAATGATTTAAAAAGCATATTTGAATGAATTCATTTCAAAATCGATTATGTCCACTTATACTATTTTTGTTTGAAATTTTGTTTTCCTTCGGACTTTTGTGTTAGACAAATGACATGCAGTAATTTCCAATGTCGCAACTTCGGCAATTAATCGAATAAACAAAAATCCTTTTATCATAACATTCTACATATACATTCTCCCGTCTCTTGGGTCAATTTCATACATTTTCGCTACTGAATATTCGCTTGTGAACGATATGAATATTTTCACTTTAACTTTGTTTTATTTTACTACAGTTATGTTTAACTTGTCTTATAATAGCAACACTATTTCTTTTCTTGTATGTATGCATTTTCTTTTCCTAGTAATATGCATTATAAATAAAGATGAGTCTAAAAATTAGTTACATTATAAACTTATTTATTGCGTCGTATAGAATACAATTTTAGGAAGGTAGTGTTTCCTGTTATACTTCTGCTGTTGCCTAAGAACGCGTTTGAGATTCTAAAATGGAAGAAACAATTTAATACTTATAACATCGAGATTGAACATGACTAAAATCTGTTGAACTTCAAACAAAATTTCACTACACGACCTAAATTGAAACGCAGCCGACGAGAAAGTTATCGTAGAACTGATCTTAGGCAATATACTCCTTTGGTTTCACGCCCTCAGAATCTTAATTTTATGTACGAACTTGTGCGCCACAAAGTAATTGGGTAGCTTCTGAGGTGAATATTCCCGCAATGTTAATGACTGTGTATAACAAGTGTGGCTACATTTGCCACAGCAACGTACTGAAACTTCATGTTCTGAAAGCAAATTTTCAATCATTTGCTGCAGAGTCCTAAGGTGTCCATATTAACCTTTTACACTTGAGAAACGATTCCCAGTCACCAAGTTAAACTACTTTCGAAAACTCTCGAGTGCAGGGGGTCAAGGTAGATTTTTATATCATATTTAAACTACGGATCTTCGTGTAAAATAAACATTTTCTGTATCAAATACAAGAAATAGAAACCACGTAGAAAGCTCTTCCATTTTTTAATAATTCTGATACATTGAAAGTAACATTCTCAAATTCTATTTATCCCCCTACAATTGTCAATTTCACGTACACTTGATGTCAAATCCGGCTTGACATAGAGCTGCAAAGGGTAAATAAAACTCCAAATGTTTTAATAAAAAAAAACTGGTCCAGTAGTTTTTGAGATTTCATCGTCACAATCTCCTACACTGCAGAGCCTAGGGGAGACCGGGTTGACTAATGGAGTTAGTTGAGTAATAGTTTTTAACTTTTATATTATACAATTGATAGTATATTTATTTAATATTTTGTCACATATAATTCTTTAGTCCACCATATAATGCCTTGATGTGACAGAAATTTGCATATAATATCAGTGAGAACAAAAAATCTACAGACATCAACTGTAAGTAAATATTTTTCTTTTGACTATACAGGGTGCAGCACAAAATAGTCTCCACGATTTTTCAGCCCTTTCGGATGGTCGGACAGAAAAGTTTTTCGTACCAAAGTTAATCAATATTTAACCGACAAGAACTTGCAATTTTTTAATAAAAAAAAACAATTTTCAACAAAAAATTAAGGTTGCTGTCATATCTTTAAATGGAACTGGGTTTTTTTAACTTCATAATATTGTAGGCGACGTCGAAACGAATTCAACGACCTGCTATACGATGACTTTCAGACGACCTTGAATGAAAATATCGCCATGAATTAATTGCCAGAATATTTGAAATATTTCGACGGTACGTAATAGCAACGCCTCGTATTTAGAGGTAAACAAATGAACGTAAACATTGCTTCAGAACTTAACTCACAAAAAACCAAATTTATAATACATCATGTAATGAACTAACAGATCTTGCGACATAAACGGACAACAGTTGAGGAAATGAGCATTCACAATGTTTACGTTCATTTGTTTACGTCTAAATGCGAGGCGTTGCTATTACGTACTGTTGAAATATTTCAAATATTCTAGCAATTGATTCATGGCGATATTTTCTTTCAAGGTCATCTGAAAGTCATGGTATAGCAGGTCGTTGAATTCGTTTCGACGGCGCCTACAATATTATGAAGTTAAAAATACCCAGTTCCATTTAAAAATATGACAGTGACCTTGATTTTTTGTTGAAAATTGGTTGTTTTTAATTTAAAAAATTGCATTTTCTTGTCGGTTAAATACTGATTAACTTTGGTATGAAACATTTTTCTGTCCGACCATCCGAAAGGTCTGATAAATCGTGGAGCCTAATTTGTGCCGCACCCTGTATATGAATTTTTGCAAATAAGTAGTGCTTGATTTTAAATTGACTATAATTTGTGGTATTTACTTTATCCGACACGTGAACATCAGCTAATACTATGTTTTGGGCAGTACGAATTGTTACACATGCAAGTAAATCCTAAAGATTTGTCCATCACGAAAAATGCATCAATTCGAATGAAGTGATTTATGCGTGCATTAATTGTGACCTGGATAATGAGTTGTAGATAAAATTCGACATTATGAGAAAAATATGATAAAGAAAGCAATAATTGACGATCGACATTAATTAAAATAAATTAAAGAAATAATATGTATAAGAATTAAATGTCAAGTCAACTAACTCCAGACCCAGGGTTCGTTCAGTTATTGCACACGCCATGGTAAACTTACGCTTAATTAAAGAAATTTTCAAAATAATCCTGTATGTGTATGTAAATTTGACAACGTTTGGTATTCGACAACTCAACCAACTACCAGTAGTTTATATATGAAAATTAGACGTGCTATAAATTAGTCAACTACCCCCGGCCTCCTCTACATACTATGACGCGTTATTTCAGCAACATGTTTCCAACGCTCGGAACATTGTCAATTTTGCTCGTATCAAAATTAATTAACCCTCCATTGCACATGTTTTAATGTTCATTAAATTATCTTGGAATTTTTTGGTGAATTTTTGCTTTGCTTGCAGTAGTTTTATACACTATAGCGACATTGCCAATATGACAATCCCAAAAAATTGGGTACTTTCGATTCGCACACTAGGGGGTTAATAAGAAAATATTAACCAGAAATTAAAATTTGAAAGTCCCTAAATAGACGTAATATATTTCATACCTTAATTTTTGAATAACAGTGAATAGTAGTTTAAATAAACGTTACAAATCTCGCATGCAGAGATACATATCCTTTGTAGTTTGACTATGAGATGAGTCAAAAGGAATAGGCGGTTCACATCTGAGAATAACAGTTTGTTTAACGTGGTAGTCGATTGCAGGTTTAACATACGAATAGCGGAGCCTATATTGGCATCCAAAATACTCCTGATCCGATGGAATGAAAACACACTGCCTCCCGGGAAACTACCCTTTATGGGTTATTGATCTCACGGTAGCAGCACCTAGATTCTGTACTGCGGCATTAAACGTTGGTACGAACGATGGCACACTGCACGCGGCACTGAATATTACAGAGAATTTACTCCGAAATCGGTAGCAAACGCCTGCGTCGCGTCAGACTGTCGAAGCCATTTTCAGAAATCGTATAAATACGTTCGTCACTAGAAATGTTTAGCGTGCGCTACTAGACAAAAGCCACTGGAAATTGCATATAGTACCGTTGGTAATTAAGGGAGTATTCTGGTTTTTCATTTTCAAAAATCGACACACATATTCTACGCGTGCAAAAGCATTCGTTTGAATCTGTAAAATTAATTGAAATTTGACCATGTTTATCTCGAAACCACTTTTCTGAAACTGTTACCACGATATGAGCCATTTATTTTGAAAGTGGCCTAAGTCCATTTGTCAATTATTTTCTGTTGACCATAGTAACGTGTACAACTTGAAGTTATCTGACATAAACAACATTTGCTGTATTGTATATTCAGAGTATACACGCTAATTTTGGACACATAAGTTTTCTCAGTTAGTTCAATAATTAAAAACATAACTTTGAATGTGGCCTAAGTCCAATTGATAATGTCCGAAAGTGCGGATTTTCAAATGTCCGAAGGCATTGATGAAAGGTAATTTTAAGCGATTAGTATTTAACAAGTTAACCTCAGTTTTTTGACAGTTACTTTAGCTGAATAATCAGTACGTTTAATTAATGCAGTGAAAAAGAATTCACGCAATACACACTTACAATTGAATATAAAACTTAGAATATTAAATTATAAAAATTATTACACTCGTGGGGTAGAATAAAACAACAAGACCAGATAGTGAACACGAATTCGTAACTAATGATTTCAACAAAAAAAGTTCGAAAATATTGTATTGACACCACTTTATAAAAAGATAAGACGAATTACATCAGCGAAATACTAGGACATGATGCCCCGCATACACAAAATGTAGATGAGCAGTAAATTTTTATGTAATTTATGTAGTTAGAAAATTTCCTGAATTGCATAAATTCTGTTTTTGAAGTGTTGTAAAGAAATATAAAATAAATTGAGCATTGTTTTTTCAATTTGAAGCATTTTAAATTATGTCGAATGGACTAGGGCTTTTTCAAATTTTATAACGAATCTGGTTGTTGACATAGAAAACACATATTATTCACTTAATAATTGTTATTATTTTAATAAGGATTGTAAATTTAACTCTTTTAGATACACTTAAGCAGTATGACACATTAGTATTCTATACATATATTTTTAATTTTATTGAAACGCAAACTCTTAAATATCTCAATTTAAGTATAAATGAACTTAGGTCACCTTCGAAATAGGTTCATATCTTAAGTTCCAATTGTCCAATTGACTTTAAATTATGAGTAGATCTTCATCCATATCCTGCTATCGCACGAATCAACATTTTTAAAATCTATAAATTTTTTTCTTTTTGTATCGTACAAAAACACGAAGAATGTAAAAATATCACTAACTTGATTTCAAGATGATTTTTGATGTTTTCTGTAAAATGACAAGACTTCAAATTACTTTTCAATCGGATCTTAATAATACCGATTAATAAACAACTTTATTTTTTGATTTCTGATCAAATGAAAGACTGGAATCGTGGAAATCGTCGTCCCATGTTTTTCAAAACAGACTCTATAAAAAAATATATCTCATGTGATAGTGATTATTTTTGCGTTCAAAAAATAAATTATGTACTCCAAATACCAATAAATATGAATGCAAAATCCTAGTTCATAAAGTTTAATAGTTCGTCTAAGAAAAAGTCCTAAAAATTGATGAGACAACGGCTTCGAAGACGTTGTATACGGACTAATTGCATAGTTGAATAGATTGATAAATAATAATCAGAACTTACATACTTACTCGTTCATCATCATTTAAGTCATTGTAAATAATTAAATATCTGATCAAATATCTTTCATTATAAATGCTTACAATATTTTAGACGAATGACATACAATTGAAGAAAGCTTTGAAAAAATGTTAACTATTTTACACTGTAAGATTGAAAAGGTAGGAAAATCTCACTGCCTCCCCAAAATCTAGTAAGGTGACGTTTCAGTATAATATAAGTATAATAAACCATAAAATGGTTGCTTAAAAATCTGTAACAGCGCTAGAGAAAATAGTTTTTAGCACTTTCGTAGGGTCGTTTCAGATTATGTGCTGTATAAATGAGGAAACAGAAATGCTTATTCGTGGAGTTGGCAAAGGGGACCTTGATGTCAAACGCAGTCTTAAAAAGCCAACGTACATTTAGGGAGTGGGATACTGGAATACGATAGCTGGTTTTATCGCTCTTCGCGAAACCTTTCCTTTGCGATAGCTGGCGCAATGCAGACACCGAAGCAATATAATTTACATTCTGATCGAAGTGAGGACGCCCGCTGATTGGTTGATTAGCCATGAAAGTATACGCTTCTGTGGCTCTGCATCGGAATTTTTCAATTACGAGCGAGTAATTAAAAAAATTTGTAGTCCGTTTTCCTCGAATGAACTTCCTCAAAATATTTCTCGTTACAGAAAGTAAAGTAAACGGTTCCGTAATTAGGAGATTGAACTTGACGTTCTCTAAATTGAAAATTCCCCCGAGAATTTCAGATTATACAGACCGCAATACCATTTCCACATTAGTCGAAATGTAATAATTAATTTTGTCATGCTATTACAATGGTGATAACGAGAATTTATTCAGGATTTTCCAACTCGCACCTGAAAAGACATTTGCACAAAGGCTACATTCAAATTCCTAAAGAAAACGAAATTTTAACAAGAAATATAATCACCATAGGAAGAATCATAAATAAATAATTAGTCCGAGTTATCATTAATGACTAGACTACGGAATTTATGCATTTATAATGAAAGAGAATGAGTCAAGTAGAAAACAAGAAAACGTTAGGCAAATTTAAGGATGTCGTTATATTATTTTCGGTTCTTAAAAACATATATTTTCATTCAACTTCGATTTCCTACATTCTTTATTTTGTACAAAAATCCACAGTTTACTAGTGACCAGAACGTCAATGTGATGTAAAATGGACATATAAAAACAACATAAGTTGTATGCAGTTTCTAAAGGTCTACATAATCTACAAAACAATTATCGTACAAATACATTGCCTCACAAAAATTAAATCACACCCCTTTTTCTCTAGGAATTTGTATTTTTCTTAAATATAAATTTTGAAGAAAATTAGAATTATGATATAAAGAGCTACCATAAGTTCACAAATTATTCAATCCTTTAAAAAGGAAACGTCTATCATTCGCCCGCTCGTCCAGAAGTCTAGTAGTGACATCCTGTCGATAATACGAAAGAATGTAACAAGCGTTAACAACTTCGGAAATATCTTATCGATAATTTTACTAGAACCGGGAAAATAGATGGAAGATCTTCGTTGAAGCTTACATGCATTAGTCTTTGATCGTTATCACACAGACAATTCTCATTTTTTACTTATTAAATTCCACAGCGTCAGGAACTCGCGCAAACGATAAATGAAATAATTTCTGTGCTCTGAGTGGGAGTCTTACTTCAAGTCGGGGACGTTTTTATCTTTTTCCGGCGACTTTTCGGCTTCCACGTTTTACCGATCAGTCTGCCCTGGCCGTTCAATTTCCTGGCTTCTCAGTTTTTTTTTATTTGGATCCTAATTAAGAGTTCGTCGAGTAACTCCAACATTGTAGTCTCGATAAGGAAGAAGTTTGGGGAGGGAAATGCAGACGGGAAAACGTCTGAGTTGAGTGTAATCACCGCCACAGCGAATGCAGCATCTGACAATTATAAATTACATCAATATCGCTCAGCAGCGTCTCACAATTATAAATTATTCAAAAATTGCATGATTATAAGCAGGATATCAACATTACTCGTTACTAAAAGATTGTACAATACCTCATTTGCGGTGCAAAATATCTTAGCTAATTGGATCATTCGAAATACACATACAGTGGATGACAAAATTGTATGACATGCCGGAAATATACAGGATGGACCACCTAATATATAAATCTATTTTTTGTTGATTTTAATAATACTAGGAAGTGTCTGAGAAACAAAAAATGTGCGTTCAAAATGAAAATTATTGAGATGGAGAAGATTTCCTTCTCAAGGTCATAAATCACTATATTACATGTTCACATTGATTTAAAATCTTTTTATTTTTCAAGTTTTGAAAATCCTCACAATTATATATCAAAATATTATCATTTTTTAGATTACTGATTTTCTTCCTTGGTTCACCTTAATTATGGATTTTTTTTAGGTTTTTATATTAGGTAAGCAGATTGGCCAGAATTACAGATGCCATGAATTAAAATTTTATTATGAACGATTATCTCCAAAATTATGTAATGCCACTAAGTTTGTTTCAATAAAAAAATTATACAGGGTATTTTAAAAGTTGGTCTTTGTGGTTTTTTCAAGTATCTCTGGTGTTTCTATTTCTCCACAACGTCTCCGATCAGGGTTATTTCAAGGTCATTGAATTAATCCTGAGATATGTTAAGGAATTGCAATATTTGGAAATGTATCGTTAATTATTACATTAACACTCCAAAACGGCAAAGCAGCTAGAGAATATTTTTACTTAAATAGCTACAATGTGTGAAATTGTGTGGATGAAACATATTCTACAACTAATAATTTACGTGTAAAATGTGGTGCAGGTACAAGACTCACCCTATACAACAAACGCGTGCATACTGAGCAGTGTCGCCAGATCGGTTAAAATCGAGGGGAATACAGTTTACCACCTCTCTGATGACCAGAGTAATGCGCGGAACGTCACGTGACCAGTCTACGGCCTTAGCGGGGGGCGTTGGAATGTGCTCATGTAGTGGAATGAGATAGTGGAAGAGGAAAATCCACCTAGTTTCGGGTGGATCTGGCGACACTGATACTGAGTGCGAAAAGCTGAAGGAGTGCAGGTGCTACAACATCGAGTAATCCGACTGTTCTAATTCAATAATTCTGACATCTCGAGGTGTCTAGCCATTATTTTGTACGTCATAGCTATAAAGGTGTCCTAGGTTTTTAACAGCCAAAGTTTGTCAGTATACTCTATGGGTCTAATTGTAAGTATGAAAAAAATATTATATAATCATACGTCGTTTAAAGTTTTATTAAAAGTTTACGATAAAAATAATAATTACGTAGGGATGTAACTGTAATTAAAAACGGATGTAATCGTAACTTTTTGATAAAGCTATGGTGACTGTTGAAAACTGTTAGAGAAGAGGAAAGGCAGCGTTTCGTCCTGAGCCTGTTGGAGGGCTCGTTAGTAAGGCTATCTAGCGGGCCCTACCATAGTCACAGGAATGTAATAAAGACGGTTTAGGACGGTATATGTATATACGAATCTGTGACGGATCAGGTACTAGCGGGAAAGGCGTTGTTTGTCTGTCCATCTGGTGACAAGCGTAGGAGGTAGCCACCGCAAAGCTTTAAACGACCTATGTTTATGCAGGGTGAGTCCGAAGAAACAGAACACTAAATATTTCCGTTACTTTTCGTTGTACAAAAAAATTTCTTAGGACAAAGTTACTCTGTTTGAAGGGACACATGTAACGGTGTAAGGAAAAAATTTTCAAGGTCATTTTTTATGATATTTCAAGGTCATCGATGTTTTTTTAAATAGAATGATATATCTTCGTTAACGTAATGTTGTAGCTGACAAAATGACGAATTCATCCATGTAACACAATATGACTTACAAACGACGTTTAACCCAGAAAAATGGAATAAATAAAATTCAACGTGTAAGATTCATTTGCTTTATTTCTGTTACGCCAAATGTTCAACATTCCTTGAGCTGCTTACATTCAAATGTATCGCAATACACAACATAATAATAGATTCGGTGTTAACAGGAAGACAGAAATTTATGATATCATAAATACCTTCACCCATGCGTTCGTACAGAATCGTGTTTATCAACTACTAATTACTCTGAAGACCTTCTTGCTACCAGATTTCCACTGTTTCTAAGATTTCTAATCTATCAGTTTATCGATGAACGTTTCACAATGCGTTACTCGAAGGAAGATAAGATTGATATGATTTTCATTTATGGAGAAAGTCGACAGTGTTTAAGAGAAGCAGTGCGGTTGTACAAGGACCGATTTCCTTATCGTAATTGTCCATCAGTTTCCGTTTACTTCAATGTGTTAAATAAATTCCATGAAACTAGTAGTGTTGAAAATAAAAAATGTACGAAGGTGAGGACTGTATGGAATGACGCAAACACAATTAATGTTCTGGCAGCAGTAGATATAAACCCTCACGCTAGTACGAGGCTAATCGCACGAGAAAGTGGCATTAGTCAAAAATGTGTAGTGCAAATACTCCATGAACAAAAATTTCACCACTTTCACCTATCAATTCACCAAGAACTTCATGGTAGAAACTTTGTAAATCGTGTAAACTTTTGCCAGTGGGGATTGAGACCATTGGTGAACCATAGAGCATTTTTTAATAAAGTATTATTTACCGATGAAGCTTCATTTACGAATCACGGGCAGATAAATTTTAAAAAGATGCATTATTGGTCATCTGAAAATCCGCGATGGTTACGGACAGTCGACAAACAAAGACCATGGTCCGTTAATGTTTGGTGCGGAATTTTAAACAACCAAATAATTGGGCCTCTCTTTATCACCGGAACATTAAATGCAGAAAAATACATTGCATTTTTACGAGAGTCGTTACCAATTCTCCTGGAAAATACACCCTTGGACATTCGTGAAGATATGTGGTATCAACATGAGGGATGTCCAGCCCATTCTTCCCGCGTCGTAACACAATTCTTGAATAACAATGGCCAGCTCGCTCACCAGATCTTACACCCCTTGATTTCTATCTATGGGGAAAACTGAAAGACGATGTTTATTATGAACCACCAACCACTGTAGACGACATGAAAGAAAGAATCGTCAGTTCTTGTGCGTCGATTCCCTCAGAATTGAATTACACAGCAGTACGTTCTGTAACTTCACGGCTAAATGAATGTGTGGCGGCTACTTCCTATGCTCGTCAACAGAGGGACATTACGACAACACCTTTCCCGCTACTACCTGAATCTTCCTCTGTTTGTATATATACCGTCCAAAACTGTCCTTACGACATCCCGCGTCTAAGGCACGGGTCCGCTAGATAGCCTTACTCATGAGCCCTCTAGCGGGCCTAGGACGAAACGCTTCCTTCTCCTTTTTCCATCTTTTCATAATCCAAAGCCGCGGGATGTCGTAAGGACAGTTTAGGACGGTATATATACAAACAGAGGAAGATTCAGGTAGTAGCGGGAAAGGTGTTGTCGTAATGTCCCTCTGTTGACGAGCATAGGAAGTAGCCGCCACAAATGTATAGCAGCTCAAAGGAATATTTTTGAACATTTTTCGTAACAGAAATGAAGCAAATGAATCTTACACATTGGATTTTATTTATTCCATTTTTCTGGGTTGAAAGTCATTTGTAGGTCATATTGTGTCACATGGGTGAATTCGTTATTTTGTCAGCTACAACATTACGTTGACGAAGATACATCATTCCATTTAAAAAAACATCGATGACCTTAAAATCTCATTAAAAAATGACCTTCAAAATTTTTTTCCTTACACCGTTACATGTGGCCCTTCAAACAGTGTAACTTTGTCTGAAAAACTTTTTTTGTACAACGAAAAGTAACGGACATATTTAGGTGTTCTGCTTCTTCGGATTCACCCTGTATATTAGGTTGGGGAGAAAGTTTCTTCGAATCAAGTATGTGCCGTTTTGATCGACCACCTTTTACCATTTTTGAGGTAACACTATCTTGTTCAATTGTTTGCATGATTTTATCGACTTTTTGAGTGACTGATCGACCAAAACGAGATATGCCTTTGACATCAAAATTTCCAGATTGAAAACGCTTGAACCAACTTTGTGCCACACGCACTGATACTGTAGCACGTCCATAAACATCGCAGATTTTTTAGCAGCTTCAGTCGTATTCTGTCCTTTATTGTAATAAAATTACAAAATGTATCGAATTTCTTTTATTTTCACTCATTTTCAATACGTAATAACTTTTGACTAAATAAACAAATATCACAATATCTTGTTTTTAATTACTATATGATATATCACCTTTCAGACGCACTTAAGTAATGCCAGATCCGATTAATATTAACAGACTTATGACATGGTACGACATCTATCGGCAGGATATGAAGAAATCTCCTCCACCCAATAACATCATTTTCTTACTTACAAGGAGAAAACGCGGTCATGGGGTCTCAGATTTTCTCGAAACTTTGCATATTGGTAGATTTCGTTCTCGTGTTTATGAAAATATAGCATTATAGGGTCAGATATTGCCAGGGTTCAAATCCCTTGTCCTTTTCTCCTTTTTTTTTTCTTTTCAGTTTATCTATTTTAATTGATTGGATTTTACAAGTGAATTATGAGTGCATTTTTCATTTGTAAAATCCAATCAATTAAAACGGATAAACTGAAAAGAGAAAAAAAGGAAAAAGAGGACAAGAGATTTGAACCCTGGCCTCCCTATTATCAATCTAGTACCTTACCACCACGCCGTTTGGCACTTGACAATAACTTTAACTGAAACTGTACTTAACGGGTATAATGAAATTTCAATTGTAAATATCTCAAAAGTTATTGAGTATCTGACCCTATAATGCTATATTTTTATAATCAGGAGAACGAAATCTACCAATATGAAATGTTTCGAGAAAATCTGAGATCCCATGACCGCGTCTTCTCCTTGATAGATCTACTATACAAGACTTAGCATTGTATCTGCTATGATTACGTTTGTAAAACATTTGGTAAATATTTACATTAAGGAAGCCACCTCCGATTTCGATGATTTTTTATCATCGGTGTTTATAAAAAAAGTTATGGTCTGAAGTAAAAGTTAAAAAAGGTTTGGGATTAGATTTATTGGCCGAGAGGGGAAATAGATGTGTTTCTTCTTAAAAATGAACTCCAATGATGTTCCAGATATCACTTAAATATGAAAGAGTGTACTGGAATAGTAAACACAATGCTTCTATTTCCCTGTCTCACTGAAATCTCTATTCTTGTGTTTTTTTTTGTGATTTCGAAAGAACTCGAGGAAAGATAATTCATTATTAGTTTAGGACAAATCGTTGTATCGTAACGTTATACATTAATTGCTACAGAATGAAAGAACCTTTAACCCAGGCCTAATCAAAACCTAACCCCAACCTTCCCCAATTACTCTGTCAATTATTAAAATGCTTTTATTTATTAACACTACTAAACTACGATACTGTAGCAGCCTCCTCAATGGACCAGTTCATAAATAACGCCACCGGTTGCGTGACTAATATTTACCGAACAAATATTATAATGGTCTATAGAACGAGTTGCGCAGGTGTTACCTACGTTTCTAGCGGCCTTCCTTCCTATGATTTTTCCTCGGTCCGCTTCTTCTCGTTTTATTTAGCCGACGAGAACCGAGCCGCGCTCGTTTCCCTGCATCTTTTGCCGCGCTATCGGCATGATGTACGACCTGGCTATCGTCCTTCGAGCTTTTCGAGTGCTACCGGTCGCTTCAGAATTTCACCAGTCGTTTAGTTTCCTCTTCCAGTGAGCACCGGGCTATCTGTAATGTGCGTTTGCATTTTTACACGGTCGTTGAATGCGGATACTTGTCGCTTACCGTTAAAACGACAGCCGCTTTTTTCGCCGGCACCGGTGGCTCTTCTTATTTTGCATTTTATTCTGAGTTTCTACGTCCGAAATTAATGATACTCGCGCACACTAGAACGCGTGAAATAGATAACAATAAGCATTCGGACAAACAAAACTTTTTCACACGTACATACAATAGATTCCCGTATAACGCGATTATAGAACTGTTTAAAAAGATTGTACAGAGAGTCAACACATCCAAACAAATACTTATTTGGACGGGTTATTTTGAAAGTGGTGTAAGTACATTCTTCCTTCTTTCGAGATCTTTAAAGGTTTGCATTTTATTCGGTTCAAAAATATAAATGATATGTACTAAGTCTGACAATATTTCTATGAATTTAGACATATACAGGGTGGTTCGTATAAAACAGGACACCTAATATCTCATCTACCTCTGAAAATACAAAAAATGTTTTTAACGTAATCTAATTGGTTTCAAAAGACAAATCAGAATTAATGCAGAACTTACTTTCAGAGACATTTCAGATTTCAACGGTAACAGAAATTCGACCATGAACTTGAACTTGTAAATAATCACATTTATTACTGCAATAAATGTTCGAAATGATGTCCTTCCATTGTGATACATTTCGTCAGGCGAAAAACGACAGATTGTACAGCTCTTTCGATGATTTCAGGTTTCATATCAGCACATGAAGCAATTATTCGTTCCTTCATATTTTCTGGCGTCGTGGGCTGCTCTTGATAAACCGTACCCTTTAATGTCCTCCATAAGAAAAAATCAAGTGGGGTGAGATCGGGTGAACGAGCCGGCCGTGATACAGGTCCATTGCGTCCAATCCAACGATTTGGGAATTTTTCGTTGAGGACACGGTTGCAGTAGGGGAAAAGTGTGCTGGACAACCATCGTGTTGATACCATAATACTAGACGGTCCTTAAATGGTACATCTAATAAACCTGGTAGAATATGTTCTAAAAATTCAGCAGAGTTCTGCCCAGTTTGCGTACCGTTGATAAAATACGGCCCAATTATCCTATTATTTAGAATACCACACCAGACATTTATGGTCCATGGTCTCTGCTTATCGAGTTGTCTAATCCATCGTGGATTTTCAACCGACCAATAATGCATGTTCTTGAGGTTCACCTGACCATGATTTGTAAAGGATGCTTTATCCGTAAACAATACTATTTGGAAAAACATTTCATCGCTTTCATATTTCCGTATACCCCATTGAGAAAAGCGTACGCGGTTTTCAAAGTCTCTTCCATGGAGCTCTTGGTGAAGAGATAAATGGAAAGGATGAAATTTTTGTGAATGAAGAAACCGGAATATGCTTGTCACACTAATACCGGTTTCACGTCCAAGTTGCCTTATACTAACATGCGAGTTTTGATTAACTCACACGAATGTTTCTGTTGACACTACCAGTCTCACAAAATGTTTTAGCAATACTTGAGTTGCAGAACGTGATGGACAAGAATGTTCTGGAAATCTGTCTTTGTAAATTCGTATTGCTTCTCTTAGACACTCTCGAGCTTCACCATAAATTAAAACCATTTGAATTTTCTCCTGTTCTGAATAACGCATTATGGATCGCTTGTCGATACACTGAGAAATCTAGCAGTGAGCAAACTCTTAAATATATATCTCTCTCACTCTCTATGTACCCAGAGGAATGATACAATGTGTTTATTTACAAGTTTAAGTTCATGGTCGAATTTCTGTTACCGTTGAAATGTGAAATCTCGCTGAAAGTAAGTTCTGCATTAATTAGCAAATTTTAGAGTTCACGGTCATTTCAAGGTCGTGCTATTATACATGGATGAATGCACAATAATCTTTACTATAACATGCAACAACAAAAAATGTGTGTATATACATAAAAAACAGGAGTGACCTTGAAAAAGCGATTAAAAAATTACAATTTATAAAAAACGATTCTTCCATCTGATTCTTATTTTGAAACAATTTAGATTACGTTAGAAACATTTTTTGTATTTTCAGAGGTAGAGGAGATATTTAGGTGTCCTGTTTTAGACGAAACACCCTATATAAATTGATTACATAAATGATTTTTATGTCAATTTAACTAAAATAATATATTCTTTAATACTAAACCTACCGACCACTAAAATTGACTAGTAAATGTTGTTTCATAAAAATTACGAGATTGAGTTTATTTAAAGTTTGTGTGGTTCTAATTTTAATCTATGATCAAATGAAAATTTTTGCTCAATCATTTCCCAGAAAATCGACTTCATCATTTCACTAATAGCAAAATACAAAAATTGAAACCGGTCATTTGACCGGTGCTGGTAGGTTTAGTTTTAATATCTTAGATCCAATTCCAGCTCTAGTTCCAGCTCATCTGTTTGCGGACAACTGAACTATTCTACATCAGGATACTAATATGGGAACATCTCAAGACGTACTACAAAACACGCTAAACAATCTGCAAAACTGGACAACTATTAAGGAGAAGACGCGGTCATGGGGTTTCAGATTTTCTCGAATCTTTGCATAATGGTAGATTTCGTTCTCCTGTTTATGAAAATGTAGCATTATAGTCGTCGATACTCAACAACTTTTGAGATAATATATTAACATTGATGAAGTTAGTGTTTCTTTTATATTAGGTTCCTTTTCAATAAAATTTTTATATTTTGTTTCCTATAGATATTATGAGTGTATTTTTCATGCGCAAAATACAATTAATTAAAATAAATAAACTGAACAGAAAAAAAAGAAAAAAATGGTAAAAAGGAAACAGGGATTTGAACACTGACCTTCCCGGTAATGAATCTAGTACGTTACCATCACGCCGTTTGGCACTTGACAAAAACTTCTACCAAAACTGTACTTAACGGCTTAACGGGTATAATGAAATTTAAATTGTGAATATGTCAAAAATTATTGAGTATCGACGCCTATAATGCTATATTTTCATAAACAGAAGAACGAAATTTACCAGTATCCAAAGTTTCGACAAAATCTAAGACCCGATGACCGCGTTTTCTCCTTGTAAGACCGGATTTAAATTCTCCATAACAAAAACCAAATATATCATATTCTCTAAACAACACTCTCCACCTCAAATTGAGCTACTCCTCGGCAACTCTATACTTCAGCAGGAAAGAATGAAAAATACAAAATGTTTTTCAAAGCGATTTATTTATTTCAGTGATCGATGCTTTCGATATTCGCCGAGTATTGGACTTCTAGTCTCTCTTTTTTTTCCTGTACAGTCATCGCTACGCCCGAAACTTATTATCACCAATGAAACATGTAAATATGATCCAAATTATGTCGCGTTTAGTACCATTTTAATAACAAATATGTCACGAATGTGTTGGTCAAAGTTTCATGGAAAAATAAGTAAAAACAAAAAAATTTGTGATTGCATTATTATATGGGCTCACCGGTATACCTTGACCCATGTCATGTTACTTTTTTCGACCGAATCAAGCAATCAAGCTTCCCGTCCCGTCGCACAGTGTGCCAAATGGCCATTTTAGCTGGACAAAATGAACTTTCAAATAAAAAAAAAGTAACTGAGCCAATATAATCTAAAATAACCATGTATTAAAACCCTTGAATATTAAAACTTAAAATTCTTTCTTTCAATCTTTACAGAGCGTGTAAAACTCACCTTAAAAACGGACGGTTAACCTATAAATTAGTAGCCACATTTCCATACGCGCTAGAAATATCTAAAAATTTACTAAGGAGTGTTAAAGTTCCTACATATGACGGATATAGCATCTCAAATGATGTATTTTAACTTTGGTAATTCCAAATTATCGATAACTTTTCTCTATTTTCGTAAATAAAGTGCCAAATATGGTACTTATTTTTCCACACAAATGTCTATGTAACTCCTCTTCGTTAATGAATTAGTATATGCCCCACGTCACCCCACGCGTTGATTTTTACATACTATAAAGTAGAGATTCTCTACTTTATTTTAATACAAAAATGACTTGTAAAAGGTTGCAAAACTATACTAATTTTTACAATGAAGTTGTGTCGTTTTACATTCTCGCTCGTCACAATCACAGCTATTTTTATTTTGCTGTAAACACAAAGTTAAATATTAAGTCGTAACATAAATACATATTTGTATTATTCATATTTTTATGTTATTATATTTTTATTAAAATGATAAACTATAATATGAAGCAGATATATTTGTTATTTATAAATTGAAACCGTATACTAAACCAAAGAATAATTCTTTCCCGTTAGAATATGTCTGAATCTCCAACAAATAAATTAGTAAGTTATATTTACATTCTCTTTGTCCATAATTAAAAATGACGTCTTCTTTGATAATATCTACTATTTGTTAAATAATTCTGTGTTACATAGGTCCATTACTAATTTTGTTGTATTTTATATTTAATTATAAATAACTAAAATATATTGTTTAATTAACAAAAACCAACTAATTGTTATAAAAATGTAATAATTATTCATATTTTATACAACTGTAAACATATTAATTGACAAATATAGAAAAATAGGCGACTTAGACTTTTGTCCAGCTAAAATGGCCATTTGGCACACTGTGTGTCAAGGGGTTTACCTCGCAAAAGGGGGGGGCGGATCTCACTGCGCCTAACCTACACAGCGTTGTAGCACTCTTCGCGACAGTACTGTACTAGGTACCGTCCGGTACTAGGAAAACCACGCCAAATAAAGAACTTTGCACCCATACCACTTTCTGCACATTCATTTGCTGGCACAGCATTGTTCGCAGTCGCATCTTTAAGCCGCAACCACACTAAAGGCATAATCTGACAATCTGTAAATCACATTCAGTGTAGAATTATACCTTTTCCATTGTCCCATGGTAGATTAAACGAGTTCCTCGAGAGTCATATAATACAGTATTACAGATTATTAGGTAAAGTTTACCACCATTACCGACCATATAGAATCGTGGGAGTATGCATTGGCACAATGATAGCTGTCCTGTAATAGCTTGACTTAGGCAAAGTAGTATAAGCCTGTAACGGTCAGCCGTAATGACAACCTCAGAATAGGTAGCGCGACCACAAACTAATGGCGGCTATTAGTAGTAGTCACTAGGTTTTATCCGATGGGACATAGAATTACAATAAAGCATAGCGAAAACAGCTGCCCCGCGTACACGATTTCCAGTTAGTTAAGGTCATAAACTCTCGAGGCTCGTTTGTTTGTTCTTATCGATAGCAGACGAATTAATTTTCGGATAACAGACTTCACCGCGGGATAATTAAATATGAGCATATTTATGGAGTAATTGAAACACATTATTGATTGCAATATTTTCATAAAATAATTTTCTTGTTGGAAAGTAAAATCAATCAGAATGTTAAATAACATTCTATCAACATTTATACAGTTTACCTTTATGGTCGACTTGTCCAATTTGCACGGATATAGATTTAAAAAAAATGTTACCTTGGCTTATTATATATCGTTCAAAAATTACGTTTTCATATTAAACTATTTGCATTTCACCACTCCATAAAGCAATTTTAAAAGTTTGTCAACATAACTTTTCCTTTTTAATACGAATTCATAGTATGTCATTATTGATTTGCATAATTGCAACGCCTTTTTCATTTTTGCATACTCCTGCATATGCTCCTGAATCAGTTTTACATTTTACCGTAGAAACTTACAGCTTCTACTATAAGCTTTATGTTGGACATGGCAACTTCTAAAATCAACTTTGAAGTACTACATTGATATTCTTGCTGAGGAGGCAAGTTTTGACATGAGATGAAATAACAACCTTCGAGATTGAACCCAGCATGGTTTTTGATAATAATACCGACATTTAATCTATATTTTCAAAATTCTTAAGTCACTTTTCAGACTGACCTTTCAAAAAATAAAATCAAAGATAGCAAGCAAATAGATTACAATGTTTGTCTCGAAATTTTTAAAAAATGGACGGCTAGTCTTGATATTATAATTCTCAATCGCCCGCAGATTTACGATATCATTAGTAGTTGTCGATAAACAATATTTGAAAATTTGATCTCAGAAATGCCGCTCTGAGCAGCAATTGACACGTTTTAGGCGTTCAATTGTTGCAGAACTTGCGGATTTTTGGGATCGTTTCTTGTAGAAACTGTAACAATTTTTTGAACTTGCACAATGCAAACGTGACATCGGTGCTACACAAGCAGAAAACCACTCCACTTTTCAATATTATCAGCAAGTTCCCAACTATATAAGTTTGTGAACTGTTCAACAATTCTGTTGCCAGAGGTTGTTGCGTTGTAAAGGGGTTTAACATTATGAGAAAAGGCGAGCCAAAATTGAATCGAGTAAAGTAGATCGAGCAAGTTGCGAAAATGAATCCAAACTTCTCTAGGTAATTTATACATTTGTTACTTATAGTTATTTCGAGCGCTGTTGTATGCGGGAGGCGCTCAGTTGCGCACAGTACGATTGGCCCCGACTACATTGCGCACATATCTTTTGGACACAGTATGATTGGGCACAAGAAGAATCGGACACATCTCAATTGCGCACAAATAGAATTGGAGACATATTTATGCGCACATATAATTTTGCACACATGCGAATCGCGCACAAATAGAATGGCGCACAGTAATTTTGTACACTGGTGAAATTGCGACCAAGTTGGATTAATTTCGGGTTATGAGCCTTTGATCTGAAATGTCCATTTTATTTTCATGAATCCTTTTGCTGAAGCTGTAAAGTGTACCGAGACTATTTAATGTTTGAAGTGTTCAAATGAATGGTTATTGGAGTCTGTATGAAATGTTAAGTTATAATGTCTTTTTTCGAAATATGATTTCGATGATGACTATATTAACATATAAAGTTTATGAAAGAAGATTACATTAATTAAATGTAAATATCGTGCAAAGCAATGCGTGCACCATTCAATTTTTGAAATTAATCTGAAAATTAATAAAAATAGTTACTACAAAGAGTGAAGAACTGAAAAATTATACGAACGTATAGAATTGCTCTCATAGCTCCTGAATAATTCTGCGTAATAAAGATAATTTAGATAAGTATTTTCTACTAGGTCTGAGTTATGTCTGGGTTAGATCAAACGCACATAACCCGAAATTAATCCAACTTGGCCGCAATTCCACTTGTGTCCAACTTTCTATTTGTGCGCGATTCGCATATGTGCAATTTTATCTGTGCACAATAAATATGTGTCCAATTCTATTTGTGCGCAATTAAGATGTGTCCGATTCTTCTTGTGCGCAATTGAGATGTGCCCGATTCTTCTTCTGCCCAATCACACTGTGTCCAAAAGATATGTGCGCGATGTGATCGTGGGCAATCGTATTGTGCGCAACTGAAGGCCTCTCGTTGTATGCAATACTGCCGCTAGTTCGAGGCAATTAACGCTCTAGTTTATTACAGTAAAAACGACTGTATTTGACACTCGTAAAATACACTTATAGTTCGTAACAGTTCAAGGTTCGGTGTGTTCAACGTTCTGAAAAGTTCTTTGTGTTCTAAAGGTTCTGAGTGATCCGAAGTTCTAGTTCTGGTAGTTCTATGTGTCCTATTCTCTACCAAAGCTCGCAAAGAGATCATTCCTTTTGTAGGGATAAAAAGGGGACGAATTGTGCAGCGTCTACTGACTCCGTGATTTCAATTTCCCACGTAAGCTTCGTAGGACGTTGCACGGAGATCCCTTGTCGAAGAATCTTCTCCCCGAAACTGGTGTCGCCTTTCCGCTGCGTGTGGGCCTGTGATACGTCAATTGTCATTCAGTGGCTTAGCGGTTACTTTAGTCGTACCGATGTAAGTTTTTGAAGATTTAGTTTATTTTACGTGAAAGCATATAGATTTTCTGATTTCGTTATAATAAATAACAACAATATTGTTACGAGTGCGGATCGATTGTATCGATGTCGAGAGACATGGATACATTAAAAGATCCTCGTTGCGTCGTCGTTTCCCAAACGACGATGTAACGAGGACAAAGGAGAGACGGTTGACGAACGCCGAGCTTGGCGGACAGAGAGATAAGTACTCCTCTCCCAAGAAAGAGAATATAGTTTTCTATAACAGAGTATTTTATATTAGAGTTATAGTTATACACAAGTTTTGAATAACACATTTAATTTCTATTCATTTGATAGAGTTTTATACGGTTTTTCTCTTAAGGGATACGACTTGAGCAACCTTACCCTATTCATCAAATAAATATTGAACGGTTCTGGATTAGTTTACCACTGATTTCAATGCACTTAAGCAATCATTTTTGAGTATTCATGTGCGTTATAATGTATTCGCCATTTGTTCTAATAAAATTTTAAATTCGAATTTGTAATCAGCGACCTTTAAAACCGTAATACAGGGTACATCGCGAAGCGTGATCAGCTTAGATTATTCTGCGGTTTGATCATAAGTTTTCTTAGCTAAAATAACATGATTCAAGATTAACAAATGTTTTGTTAACCCATTTTTTCCAGAGTTATCAAGGTCACCACCAATTTTTTATAGGTAAACCTACCTACAATTTTTCTACACCTATCTTTTCGGAGAAACTGAGACGAATCCGGCAAGCATCATACCAAAATATTTTTTTCTCAATTTAGAAACACTGAAGAAAACTCGTAGTTGAAAGAATTTTGCAAGATGCTCGAACCATGTTATTTTAGCTAAAAAAAAATTCTGATCGAACCGCTAAACTGATCACGCTTCGTGGTCCACCCTATATATCGTGGCATTGCAGTAATGAGTTTACATTTTTTTATAATAAAGTGATTTGTTACTTTATCATAAATCAATTTATATTACTTAATAAATTGATATTTATTATATATATTATTATTATTTATTACATTTTTATCCACAAATTATGTAGGAGTTTATACTTCATAATAAAACATAATAGCTACAATTTTTAAATAACATACATTTTCAGTCTCATTGTTAATACCAAAAAACAAGAAGTTTTATGATCAATCGATTACTGTACAATTGTAGCTTTTATGAAAGACACAAAACATATTCATACTTCGCGTGATTATCGTAACGTTTCCAATTCTCAATATTTCACGTTCCAATATTTCCACACGCTAATTGGCTATTTTAACGATTCCCTTAATAAAGTCTAGTCGATTAAAATGCAGCCACTGCATAAACAAATGTATGTATAAATCGGTTATTTGCAGAATACTACCAACTAATGGATAATGTTTTACGTCTGCAAACGTTTTCAGTATCTTTTTATTTAGAAAATCTCGATACAGATTTATGTCAACATGTGTAAGTGTGAAAGTGTGCAAGTGTGCTAATGTTTACAATTTTATAAAAGTAATTCTTAACTGCACTATTGTGCATTAATTGAATCCTCTTATGGTTAATAATCAAAGGTGAAAAAATATAATGAAGTATTTTCAATTAGTTAGAGATCTCAAAGGCTTTAATTTGATTTTACTTTTGCTTCTCGCGAATCAAAAAACTTTGACAATTTAAAATTTCAGTAATATTTTGTTCTTAATAATATTTGTAAAAGTTAATTTCAATTCCAAAATGTGGATTATTATGCTACATGAGCTTTGAGGAATGTACATGAACTGCATGTATAATGTACAAACAACATGTTGGTTACCGCATACACTGTATGCATATGTGCACTTGGTAGATGTGTTGATGGATAAGATTTAATGCTGTATTCGGTTACGTATCCATTTTTTACTAATAATTATCAGAGATATGCAGCGTAAATGTTAATAAGGTTAACACTTTTCCAAGTGTCGACAATAGATAAGATATATTTATTTAACAGATGAATTTCGAAAACTTAATTTATAAGGCTTTTTAAAATTAGTTGCACAAAACCTTAACCTTCGTACACCATGCAGATCAATTTAATCTGAAAATAAACCTTAGTTCTTAATGATATTTTTATTAAAGAAACAGAAATTAATTTAATATCAACAGTTTACATGTATACTATAATAGATTCACAGATAATTTTCTTACTTGAATTTTAATTTTTATACAATTTAGTTCATAAAATGAGATTATAGCGAGTCATTCTTACATTGTACGATCTCAGAAATTCTCCCATATACAACGGTGTTTTAATAACATTATAAACATTTAAATAGTTGCAAATTATGATTCAAGAGAACGAGACATCTTTAATGCAACAGTTTTCTCAGACATTCTTCAATTTATTTTAAAAATTACGTGCCTGAGTCGGATGCCTTATGCATAGGACTTAATTTTTCAGCAAGCTAAGCTTTATTTACTAACAGGACCTTCTATCTGCATCATAACAATTATAATACTGTGTGTTTAACACATGTGTGCTATCTATCTAGGAGTGTAACAATGAATAATTGAAACACACATGTAAGTTGCAGCAACAACTCGTCTAATATGCTTATCCCTCTTTTTGCTCGAAGACTTCCGGTCGAGCAGAGTGCTGACGATCCAATCGATCGTATACAGTAGTACTCACTATAAATTTGATTAAATGCACGACTCATCTCCACGTTTCCCCTACTACTTACTGCCTCGAGCAAATAATCTATGATGTTGATGCGACTATAAACTAACTAGGAAATAGTGAAGCCTATAGGCTATGCTATAGGCATTGTAAGATGTAAAAATCGTTAAATTTAGGTCTTGTGATTCATTTAAATCGCAGTTTATCACAATGTATGCTATGTTCAACGAATTATATTTTATAGTAACCACGATCTACATAGGCGACCAATAAATATGAACTTCCTTTATTTCAAGAAATTATGAACGACAAAGAAGTTCTAATTACTGCAATTATAAAATAAATCGTAGTGCAAAGGGTTAATGAAACATCACTATTTCGAAATATTTCGAATCATCTTTCACAAGTTGTTAAAGTTACTGCTGCTTTTCGAAATACACGGCATAATTTTTTTTGTCGCTTCCACAGCCCTGTTTCCTGTTTGGTTCTCATACAATATGCAGTGCATTAAATGCTCTTTTGAATCGCACATTGAGTAATAGATTAATATTAGAAAACATAACAGCTTACTGTCTCGACCTATTAATCTATGACGTTGATGCGACTATAAACTAACTAGGAAATAGTGAAGCCTATAGGCTATGCTATAGGCATTGTAAGATGTAAAAATCGTTAAATTTAGGTCGTGTGATTCATTTAAATCGCAGTTTATCACAATGTATGCTATGTTCAACGAATTATATTTTATAGTAACCACGATCTACATAGGCGACCAATAAATATGAACTTCCTTTATTTCAAGAAATTATGAACGACAAAGAAGTTCTAATTACTGCAATTATAAAATAAATCGTAGTGCAAAGGGTTAATGAAACATCACTATTTCGAAATATTTCGAATCATCTTTCACAAGTTGTTACAGTTACTGCTGCTTTTCGAAATACACGGCATAATTTTTTTGTCGCTTCCACAGCCTTGTTCCCTGTTTGGTTCTCATACAATATGCAGTGCATTAAATGCTCTTTTGAATCGCACATTGAGTAATAGATTAATATTAGAAAACATAACAGCTTACTGTCTCGAGCTAATAATCTATGACGTTGATGCGACTATAAACTAACTAGGAAATAGTGAAGCCTATAAGGCTATGCTATAGGCATTGTATGATGTAAAAATCGTTAAATTTAGGTCTTGTGATTCATTTAAATCGCAGTTTATCACAATGTTTGCTATGTTCAACGAATTATATTTTATAGTAACCTCGATCAATTTTGATGAAATTTTGTGCGTTTATATAACTTACTTATTACAGATCTACAAAAGCACCTTCTGAATTTTAATTATAAACTAAGATAAAAAACAAAAAATGTGACCTCGACTTTTTTCGTCGCATTTTCGACCAATAACAATTTCTTTCAAATATTACGTATGCTTTATCTATAATAGTAAATTAATCCTAACATTTAAAAAAAAAACCGTTTGGTCCAATTTGAAAAAAGGTATTCGTTTTTAAAGGGTGTACGAACACGTTTTACACTGACTGTACGTCAATGTTCGGATTCGTTTTAAGCGGAAGAATCTCGACAAACCATTGGTATCACATTTGAAAAGATACGACAAATGTTACTGAATTTGAAATTTTCTTTATTGCAGGTCTATTTTTTACGCTCGCGGCATCCTTGTGAAGTGTCGAACGTCGATGTCGTCGATGCTCAGCGGACTGCGTCTACCTCGCTGTCGTTCATTATATGTATTATCGCGTAGGCGACCGCGTAATCTTTAACTATAATAAAAGAGCACTTTCATTATGAGAGGAGAGGAACATAGCTTCGGTACGTTCGTTCAGCTCAACGTCTGTCAACCGACTCGTTCTTATCCTTGTTACGTCGTCGTTACCCAACCGACACTACTACGAGGACCACTCTACGTATCGATATCTATCGATATCAGTACCTTTAACCAACACCAGTAACAGTATCTACTCTCTTACATTGTCGTGCTATGCTCACCTTAATTTATGAAAAAGAAACGCTACCCTGTGACACAAGAATCTGACTTCCGGATCCCAAACTTTGGAAATTTAAGTGAGCACTACTGTAAGTCTTCATCCGCCAATCATCCTATGACTTCTATACGGTTGCCAGGGTGCTGACCAGTGACGTACAGGCTAAAGATCCCCTGGGCCTAACCAATGGGCAGGGTGCTGACCACCCGACACAGTTAGCAAAAGTCTACCCGTCATCCCGAACGGTATCGTGTCGACCACTGAACCGATTACAGCGCCGATTTAACCGCTGCACTGAACCAACCACCGGGCCGAATCGTTCGCCGCACTGACAACCCGAACAATAGGTGGACGAAACAGTCCCCCAGCGAATAGCGATCTAATTAGAGAATAGAATAGACAGTACCTTGCGTGACCTACCTGTCGAGATGTAGATATTAGGCTAATCAAATATTTTTCTCACATTAGAACAGGTTTGCACATTTGTTCTGCGCCCGATGCGCACCGCATGAGATGATAGCTCGGTCTTTCTCTATTAGGTGCCAAATTAAGTGAATAATAGAAGCCAAATGTGAACTTAACGTATATATGTTTAATTATATTAGTTATAATTTAAACATAATTAAGCATTGCGATAACAAGTGCTCGCTCAAAGGGTTTTGCACTCCTACTCCGCCATAAGTTATTGCCAACCTCACTTACAGACGTATTGCCACTAGGGATGGCGTGCAAAATCACTGACCGTGATTTATCACAGTGATCGCAGAATCACGTTCATGGTCGTGTTTTTAACTTTATTCGCACCGTGATCGTGATTTTGTAACGTTGAGTAAATTTGCTCAATGTCGTCCTAATTCTTCATCCCGATTGAATTAGTTCTTTTCTTTTTAACCCCTTGTCCTACCCGCTAACTCCCGATTGCTCGGACCATAATAAACAAGAAGGTCGGTCACGCGTCGAGCCATTTAGTTGTTTAGCCGTGTGCTCGAACTTGGGCAAAATGTATGCGTCTTATGACATGTATATTTCGGCTCAACGAAAGGAATTGTGAAATAATAAACACGTTTGGGCACAACTAATACTTTTAAGATGTCTGGGAAGCAATTTTGATCAATTCATCGGCGAACAAAAATGATTTATCAGTATCAGTAACAATTTGTAAATTAATACTTAATTTAAATTAATAATGTTTTGAGAAAACTCGTAGAAAACTAGTAATCTTCGTGTTAGTTTTGTTTACGTTTGTCACGAATGAAGTATCACGTTTGGTCCGAACGAAGAACCACGAGCCAGACTCGGGTTATTTACGTTTGGTCCGAACGAAGTACATCGAGCCAGGCTCGTGTTGTTTAGGTTAGGTCCGAATGAAGTACCACGAGTCAGGCCCATCCTTATTGTTTCTGGCCCAATCTCCTTACCACGAGTCTCACTCGTTGTTGTAGGACAAGGGGTTAAATACATCAATCAGCTTGCATAAAAATATCTTCATATACGCGTAATTTTGTTTTGATGTCGTTACTATAGATCATACAGGTTATGTCTCTGTGACTTGCGCAAAGAACAGTTATGCTCTCCGCCAATCAGAAGCGATCACGAAAATCACGGATCACTGTGAAAAATCACCGTGATTGGGAACGAACGTGATCGAATCACGAGTGATCCAAAAGTAGCAATTCACGCCACCCCTAATTACTACTCATGCCAACATTAGTGATGGGCACCATTGACTAAAAACTATCGACTAAGTCGATAGTAACTAACTACTAATTTCAGTCGACTACTTTTTTGAACCATCGAACTATCGACAAAATTCAGTTGTCTGAAGCTGTCGCTTGATCCATACAATGCTGGAGCACCGATCAACTGAATTTAAGCGGCGGGACTTTTGAATGAGTTTTACTATTAAATAAATTCATTCGTTGGCGAGTATCGAGTAAGTAATTCATTAAGCATGTGTATATTCGATTATGCACAACGCAAACTAATGCAAATATACTATAATTATACAATTATTGGTTGAATGCTATAATATAGCAACGTCAGTCGATTATAATGAAATTTTCAAACAGGGGCGGATAGTATTTCTACCAAAAACAGAAGAATCATTCTTTAATTCTTTTACGAAGTTTTATATATTTTGTTATATATAAAATTTAAAAGTAATTAGTAATATTATTGTAATAAGGAAGGATAATAATGCAAATGAATAAGGTGTAAATATTTTTAATGTTGTATTTGTATCAATCATTTTAAGGAACACTGTCGATGCTCGCCAGCTAACAAGCTTGAAGTAATTTATAACGGTCGTAGCATCACACTGTCGAGGACTCGTTTTTGTTATACTATTCTTTCTAAACTGTTCGTTGTAATTTTCTAACATTATTCCATTAATTATACTTTATTATAATACTTTATACATTATATTCATGGCTCCATGGACACACAAGTGGACAGAGAAGTTCTGTCTGAAAGAAGAAATAGATTATCTGCAAAAAATTTGGATAAAATAATATTTTTAAATTGCAATCTGGAATAACTTACCACAGTTAAGCTTTTTTTTAGATGAAATTCTTTTATTCTTAAATTCCTAATATAGCAATATTTCTATCTACTCTAGGAGAATGAGGAGAAATGGCAACATTAAACTCTATTGATTACATTTTGATATAGAAGAAATTAAACAATGCCATAATTTTAAATAGCTCTATACTGAAGCAACACTTATTTGATTTTACATAATATTTTCAAGAATTCAGGAAATTATTACTTATAATCTAATTGATTTTTACCAAAAATTTAGAGCAGGTAATAGCTTATGATAAATCGAAATAGTAGTGATTGTTAAAAAAAAAACTTGTTTACCTCTTACAATTTTGAAATTCTAATTATGAATTAATTTTACAAAAGGTAAATACATCGATAGTGTTGCAGTAGATTTGATGACATAACTGGACATAACCACTAAAGCGAAATTTTAGTCGACTGAAAACTATCGACTAAATAGTCGATAGTATGCTGTTACTAAATAGTAAGTAGTCGATAGTTTAAATTAGTCGATAGTGCCCATCACTAGCCAACATACTAGCCAATCATTTCACATAGGACTCAAATACATAAATCATGTTTTCAACAAGATGTAAGCCAAAGTTCCGTTGTTATTTTCTTACAAATTCAGTCATTTATTTAAAGTCTCTGCAAACAAGTCAGTCTGTTACATATTTTTCTTTATTAGATATGACCTTCTGCCGACGCTTTGGAAGCTTTATTAATTACTCTAGATTAGATTTTGTCTTTTAAGGTAAAAAGCTCGTCAATTAAGAAAATTTTGTAAAGATCCGAAAAGTTAATAATCAGATCGGACCAAATCGAGAATATATATGGGGAATGTGGAAGAATTGCTCAACCAAGCTCTTTAATTGTTTACATTTTAATGTTTCTGTGGAGAAGCAACGTAGTGCATCTCGAACGCTGAAATTCACTTTCACTTAGTTCTTGCGGTACTCGCACACTGAGTTTTGAAACGAATCCAAGCTTCTTTATGTGGTCCAGTGCTGTTGTTTCATGAACTCCGAGCATGTTTGCAGTTCCAATATACGTCAATGCCTGTTTGTTCTCAATCATGGTTCGTAAAGCATCATCATCATCAGATGTTCTCCCTGATCTGGGTTTCTTTTAACCCCTTGCACTATAACATCGAGTAAGACTCGTGATAAAGATTTCGAATAAAACCTACTAAATATGTACATGTTAGTAATTTCCTTGGATCCCAAACAAAATTCTATTTTTGTTGTTGTTGAAATATAGCCATTGAAGACTACATAGGCGACCAATAAATATAAACTTCCTTTTTTTTCAAGAAATTATGAACGACAAAGAAGTTCTAATTACTGCAATTATAAAATAAATCGTAGTGCAGAGGGTTAATGAAACATCACCATTTCGAAATATTTCGAATCATCTTTCACAATTTGTTAAAGTTACTGCTGCTTTTCGAAATACACGGCATAATTTTTTTGTCGCTTCCACAGCCTTATTTCCTGTTTGGTTCTCATACAATATGCAGTGCATCAAATGCTCTTTTGAATCGCACATTGAGGAATAGATTAATATTAGAAAACATAACAGCTTACTGAACTAAATTTTATTACTGAATACAATAAGATACATAACCTCATTACTCACGCAAGTTTTGTTCCAATATGTGTTGCCCTCTATTAGCTACAAGCTTTGAAACTTGACGAAAAACGACAGAACTTTGTGTTTCATCTAATATAATACATTCAGCCACGCTTTCGTTTTGTAATTCTGATTTACATCTCCAGAAACGACGCTTGATTCGTGGTTTTTTTCTGTACGATCGATATTTTGATACCATGAAAGAATGGATGAAATTTGATAATTATTTGGAATAGTGGCGGCCTTGCCTACTTCAATGACCTTCAAATATGTTTTCAATGTCATCATTCTGAACAGCTTCTTCCTATACATGTTAGCGCCTCTCGGCTTTAGTTTACGACCGTGATGTGCACGGTAGGGGCCCCCCAAACACTTGCTTCTCCTACCAACCTCTCTTTCATGCGCGAAGCCTGCGCACTGGTCGCGACGGGCGAAGCACTTCCTTCCTCTATGGTGGGGACGGTTTTGTCTCAATTAAGACAAAAATGCCCATCCCTGATTTACGAGATATTTATAAAAATATGTTTAATTCCTTTTTCGGTCGCATCGACTGTTGAAGATAATAAGAGTTAGGTTTAAATAAAATTGAAATTAATTTTGAGTTATATTTGTCAATATTTACTAGTACATGTTATTAATAATACTATATAACTGAATATTTTAATTTATAAACACAGATTCGTAAGACATGGGATCTCAACTTATAATTACCATAGTTACACGAGAATACGGACAACAGATTTAGAATTATTGGTAATTGTATCATAGCTGATTCAAGTAGTCAACCAATATTTTTAAACTAGCTCTAACCAATTTTGACGGTACTTTCCCAGTTATATATCCGATACACGTGAAAATCGCTCTATGTAGAATACACTGGGCAATTATTCAAAAGTATGATCTATTTAACAATTATCGGAGTTGGTCAGAGATAGTTTAAAAAAATTGCGGTCGCCGAAGAGGCAGCCGCGGATACCACTCCGATCGACTTCGATCACTTCCGACTCCAATAGTCCCCAGACGCGGCGAACAAAAAATGTATCAAGCATATTTTTTTAAATATCTCGAACACTAATGCCGAGCGGCAATAAAAAAGTTCAGCATGATGACTTTAACAACGTATTTCAAGGTCATTGAAAACGGCGAAGTCTCCCCTATTTCCAATATTTACCAAAAAGAAATTGAGATAGACCAAATGGATTTAATATAATTGTAAAATAATTTAATTCAATTTATATATACACATATGTATAACTTTAGAATAGATAGAATCATTATCAGACTACATAGAAACTCCTTTTTGTTAATAACTTTAACAAAACAACATCCCGTTTTAATTTTCATTGTTCCGGTGCATTAATAAATCACGGAAAGTAAATCATCTTGCATTAATAGTTTATTGCACGCATTTAAAAACGCTTTCATCAATAACAACCGAATATTCAGGTGGCCTATTTTAGCTTATCCTGCACATACAAATGTTCACAAAGGAAAACCTAATCCGGTTCTAATGTTGCTATATGAAGCACGATAGCGATATTCTCTGTTGTGGAAACTAGCTTGCTCTGCGTACTGTACGATAATAATCAGAGGATGTGCTTTCTCATCTGTCGATAGCCTAAACGGCTAAATGAAAAAGTTTGGTCTGAATCGTTACCGAAGTTCTTCGCTGCACATCCATAACAGAGAGTTACATGATAGGATTTCTCAGAAGACCTACAGTGAGTCATATAATTAAGGGCAAACACGTTAAATCAGAATAACTTTTTCCTAAACGGACCAAACGATTTTATTTTACCAAGCTAAAATTGCGTTTACTTGAAATTATCAAAAAAGGAATAAAAGTTAATTTCTGCAATTTTTTATTTGTACTTGTAATGAAACTTCAAAAAATGTGTCCTGCGTGAAATGGATCAATTGTTTTATAAATTATAAACGCTTAAAAATGGTTCTCAAAAATTAAATTTCCACTCTTTGTTTTCTTTATGAACTCTAATAATTTGAGTAATTTCAAAAGACTTCTAATTACGAAGGAATAACTTATAATAGAACAACTTTAAGAATTGCAATCTTATAGCCATGATTGTTGATTAATGTACCAAGTCATATTTCGTAGTAGAGACTGATTAATTAGGTCTATTCAAAGTATAATCGTTGCAGAAAATACATTATTAATTCGTGGAAAATATTAAATTCAGTGTAATCCCCATGGGGGAATTACACGTCTGTGTAATTCTCATTTATTTTCTGCTTTACGTACATCTGACCAAGTCATCTAACATATTTAGGAAAATGATTCAGTAGATCAGAATATCTTGTCTTTCGTAGTGAAAAGCGAATATTCTAATTCATCCATTAGTTCCATCATACTACATTTTCAATTTCAATAATCCGCGGACAGCCTCTGTCATAAGGGTACATTTTCTTATTTGCGGCATAGGATCCAATTTCGAGGTATCCGGCTTCCGTGATCCTACCAATCTCCACTTTCGTGCATTACGTGGATTTCGTGGTACAGTTTCCTACAGAAATTTCGCGGTAGCACCTCTATGCTGTCTGGTGCACATTTCTTGCATTATAACGTGAAACATTTAGATATTTGATGGAGGAAATAACGAAAGTTCTCTGCGACGCGCAATGGTCCCATTTGACCAAAAAGCGGAAAAAATCTATAAAAACCAAACTATACCACAAATTTATTTGAAAATTTGTGGATAGCACGCCACAAATACAACGGTTATGTGGCAAAAATAAAAAAAAATTTTATTAAACATTAACTAAAAATACACGTGTAATGTAAATACTTTTTAAAACTTTTTTATTTGGGCCCGTAATGAAAATTCAAAATATGCGTTTTGTAGATCTATGTTAGTTAAACATGTGCTGAATATTTCATCGAAATCGGATGACGGTGGATAAAACGACAATCATCAAAAGATGTAAGAATCTGTGAATTTTGAGCAGAAATTGACCAGGAACTGTGAATACCTCGATTTTCATCACTTTTAACCGCTTACACCTCGTGTGTATGTTAACCGATTTTGATGAAATTTTCAGTATATTTACAGGGTGTGACCTAAAGTTTTCACCTCAAATATCTTTGTAGTTTTTAAAGATACATTAATTGTCTTCAGGACAAAGTTGAATGGTAAAATGGGGCTCACGATACCAAAAAAATTTTTGTTTTTATGTTATTTTTTTAGAGACATCAAGGTTACCTTCATTTTTTGAAATGGAACCACACTTTTTTAAACAAAAACCCTTTCATTACGAATTCAGTGACTATAATTACTCAAGGTCATTCAAGGTCACGGACAGAGATACCGTATAAGATATAAAGTATGAAAGCAGAATACGTTTATTGCGAGTAACACTTGTAGTAAAGATGCTAATGACCTTCAGTGCCATTGACTGTTTTCGAACATCCTCTAGCAGATTACGCTGCGATTTATTTACTAACACTATGTTTCCAAACGCGATTTCGCCATGTCTTACTCAATGATTGAAAGGTGCGACATGATAACGGTTTACTGTGAATGTAGACAAAATGCAGTGCATGTCCAACTGCTTTATGAAGAATGGGACCTTGAGCGAAACACTTCTTCTAGGTTGCCTTTTATTAATATCTACAAGTTATTTAGAAGTACTGGAAGTGTAGATGTAAGAAAGCGTAAACGAAAGAATCCCATGACTACTGAAGACAATGAAATTAATATTTTAGCAGCTATAGCAGACAATCCACATGAGAGTACGGGAGAAATTGCCCGGGAAGCAGGCATGAGTCAAAGTATCGTAATACGAGTTCTGGCTCGACATAAATTTTATCCGTTTCACATATCACTACATCAGGAATTACACGGAAGCGATTTTCAAAATCGAGTTTCTAATTTATTGTTTACGTAAGACATAGCGGAATCGCGTTTGGAAACATACTGTAAGTAAATAAATCACAGCGTAATCGGCCAGAGGATGTTTGAAAACAGTCAATGACTTGAAGGACCTTAGCATGTTTATTACAAGTGTCACTCGTAATAAACGCATTCTGCTTTCATATTTTAAATCTTATATGTTATCTCTGTCCGTGACCTTGAATGCTCTTGAGTAAATATAGTAACTGAACTCGTAATGAAAGGGGCTATCATTGTCGGTGTTTAAAAAAGAGTAGTTACATTTAAAAAACTGAAGGTGACCTTGATATTTCTAAAAAGAAATGACATAAAAACAAAAGTTTTTTTGGGGATCGTGCGAGCCCCATTTTACCATTCAACTTTGTCCTACAGATATTTAAACTATCTTTGAAAACAACAAAGATATTTGAGTTGAAAACATTAGGTGACTCACCCTGTAAACAACTAACATAGATCTACTAAACGTATATTTTAAATTTTCTTTACGAGACCAAATAAAAAAATTTAAAAAGCACCTTTTTTTATGTAATTGCTATTTCTTTCAACAATTTTTTGCACATTATTTAATAAACAAATGGTTTTAATTGATTGCGAAAAATCAGGTCGTTTGGTAAAAAGAGAAAGTTATTCTATTTTAAAGGGCGTACGGATACATGCGACTGACTATTAGTTAGAAAACAATAGTCTCAGTGCCAGGTTCGCAGGAGTTCCCAGTCAAAACCTGGTTGCATATGTACTTTAAAGTGTGTTGCATAATTTGCAACAAGTTATACCCTGACGTATTTTGACGTAAAAAAGTTATGTGAAATTAAACTTTAATTCTAGTATCCAGAAACCTCTTTCTTCAATTTTTGTTTTAGGTAAATAAATGACACTTACATTAACTATATCTACGTTAAATAAATCATCTATTATAAACATAAACAAATTATAATATTGTTTAGGTGTTTTAATGTTTTAGACTCTTGTGGCTGCGTTTATATGTAGACGCATTTATAAGCCAAAATCGCAGGTTTCCTGTTTCCTAACATTCATGTCATGGTATTCCTAGAAATAAGTAATATTTATAAAAAAGTTTTATTGATTTAAATACTCCACGTGCGACATAGTACGGTTACAATGCCGCATGAGGACAGAGTAAACTCTTTTGTAAAACCATATGTGACAAGGCATATTCGATGTGTTGCGCCCTCAATGCCGTAAATTCGTATATCGAATTTCGTGGAGTTGTAAATCCCGCTTCGCTTACTTGCGACGATATGGGGGATCGCTGGCGAAGTTAGAAATTAACTAAGCCTAGTTGACATAAAACCCAGCCAGTTGCAGTGAACACTTTGATATATTTTAAACTTAACAAAATACGAATTTATAAAAATTCCCGTTTACTAGTGGTTCGTGTTCTGTTTTTTAAGATTCTGTGGCGGCTACTTCCTATGCTCGTCAACAGAGGGACATTACGACAACACCTTTCCCGCTACTACCTGAATCTTAATCTGTTTGTATACATACCGTCCTAAACTGTCCTTACGACATCCCGCGTCTAAGGCACGGGTCCGCTAGATAGCCTTACTGATGAGCCCTCTAGCGGGCCTAGGACGAAACGCTTCCTTCTCCTTTTTCCATCTTTTCATAATCCAAAGCCGCTATAATGCATTTGAGTTCGAGATATTTTTGTATTCTAATTCGTCCATATCGTGACGTGTATTACGTCGAATCGGATTTGTTACTATTGGTTAATTGGAAAATGTATGTGGTGGCTACATCATTTACAAGATACTGAAAACAAATAAAAATATCTTTCTTCCTTTAATAATTTTAATAAGTTGACGATAATGTACTGATATTCTTAAATCCCGTTTATCTTTCTACCGTTTTATGTTTTACCTCCGCACTTTTGTCATAAATGCATCAAATCCGCATTCTAGTCATGTCAGAAAATCGATTTACCTGCCATTTACTTCTCTTTCGGAATGTTTACTGAGACTAATGATACCCATGATAATTAATTTAGTAACGATATAAGCATAAAAATTGGTGTGTGTTTAGACCACATGGCTGAAGTAAAACTTCTTTCTTTAATTTTTTTTCAATTTTTATTAACACTTTATGACATTTATTTCTCTATGATTCTATTATTGAAACAATTGGCTTGTGATAGCTAAAATATGATATAAATATTCTTGATTCAATTATGTCTAAATGTCTTGAAAATACTGCATCGGGAGTTGTTCCTGATCTTGTTGTCGCTTCATTAGGATTATTTACCATTTCCAATCTTAAGTTACTTCTAAAAAATTCTATTAATAATTTTGATTGTACCGATGCAAAGTTCACGTTGAAATCTCCACTTAGCATCATCGGAATTTTATCATAATCTTTATTAAGCAATGCCGAACTCTCAACCGTATATGGTAATAGAATAGAATTTCGTTTCATTGTGTCATCGTTTCATCGCCAGATCGGTTTTACTCCTACCGCGTCGAGGTTTTACTAAATCGTTTCATCGTTTCATCGTTTCATCGTTTCATCGTTTCATCGCTTCATCGTTTCATCGCCAGATAGGTTTTACGTCTACCGCGCCTAGGTTTTAAGCCTACCGCGCCTAAAGAAGTTTCACTTCAATAGAATTTCGTTTTATCGTTTCATCGCCAGATCGGTTTTACTCCTATCGCGTAGAGGTTTTACACCTACCACGTCGAGGTTTTACTAAATCGTTTCATCGTTTCATCGCCAGATCGGTTTTACGTCTACCGCGTCGAGGTTTACTAAATCGTTACATTGTTTCAGCGTTTCATCGTTTCATCGCCAGATAGGTTTTACTCCTACCGAGTACAGGTTTTTACCTACGATTCGTAACTCCATCTTCTTCTGCTCTGTCTCGAAACACGACGCGTGTGTACAATAGTAATAAAGTTGTGCAATATTAATTAACAAGTCTGTGTTTGTTTAAATAAGGCTGATTCTCTAATCCTTGCTGAATATACTGAACCACTAAATTTAACAGTTCACATTAATACTCGCAAAGTTTTTGAGTAATGCATTTTACAATAATTTTTGAAGATATTTTTTAAGTGTCATTTTATATGCAGTTTAGTTGATATTAACAATGCAAAATTAGAAAGTCCCACAGAGTCCCATCTTTAAATTTGTATGCTATTAAGTTCAAATTATACATTATGAGGAGAAATTCCGTGCCACAGTTAAGCGAAATTATCCGTTTACATTATTTTTAGAAAAAGTAAAGTTCTGTAATTTATATTTGTATGTGCATATTTATTTACCATAGACATTAGCACATATAAGAACGTAGGTAGCAATATCTAAACTTTATTATTTCTGTTTATTATAGTTTCTGGAGAGTTCTATAAGTGCCACTTTTTTATGCCACACAACCCAGTGTAAAATAGAATAACTAAAAAGTCATACAAAATCCCCCTTTGAAATTTTTGATGATACTTAGTTGAAGTTGAATATTCTACAGTTCGTTATGGTTAAATAAATAAATAATCAACGTATTTAGTTCAGAGCTGGGTAAAAATTTGGGGAAATATTTCAAATACTATTTTAAATAGTCGTTCTACAATTCAAATAAAATACTATTTTAAATAAACAGTAAAATTTCCGTAAATAAAATGTTTTTATTTTGCGTTAAATAGTATTTAAAATATCTCTTGAAGATGAAGAAATAGATTGAGGAAATGGTTAATATTGAAATACAAGAAACCATAATTTTTGAATTCGGTTATCTCCGAAAACGAGGCATCGAATGAAAAAAATTGATTTATTTTCTCACACAGTATCACTTCGTTAAATAAAATTCTCACTACTATGAGAATCATACAAACAAAATACTATTGCAAATACTATTTTAGAGACTTTTTCTAACAAATGAAATATTTTATTTTCAAAAGTGGACGTATGATCTAAAATAAAATAGACTATTTAGTGTTTACTATTAGGTTGTTGCATGTGAAATGTCCAATTTTTTAATGCAAATTTTATAAAGCGTTTTAATCAAGAAATGCTATTACAGTCTACAGGTTTATTATATACAAATTTGAGGTATAAAGCTAATCCTTAATATTCTATTTTACATTTTAATTTAGACGTCTAAGTTTACTTTTCAATTTTTATTCCACCGTCAATCAATGCGACTATCGTGCATTCCTTTTATATTTGTGAAAAAATAACTTAATGACGATAGCATTATGTCATTTTTTATCAAAATGTGGTGAGTAATTAACATACTATTTATTGATGGTAAAATGGATTACAAAATGAAGATAAGAATCATGTAAATAAACAAATTAAATTACCAAAACATTCAATTTTTACCATAACACAATCGAGAAATTTGAAATTCATTGACAGAATACCTTGATTACAATGCTGCTTACTTTAACGAATGAGTACATTCAGAAAAAAAGTTGCGTTTAACTTCACTGTTGAAAATAGGACATTTCATATGCAACAACCTAATATTTGAAATAGTATTTTACTCAGGTCAGGTTTAGTGGTAGAGCAACCTTCTATTTTACCTTTTGACAGATTTCCTGTGTGCAAATGTTCAGCGATATGTTGGTTAATAAGTGTACGAATACCACGGTCCAACCCAGATCGTACACTATATTAGCTGACTAACACTGTTGACATTAGCCTGTGGTATATAGTACTTCCTGTACTATGTACTGTACTTCCTGTACTGTATTAGAGGTTTCCAGATCCGGTATCTTCCCTGCGACTGCTTGATTAATCGCGGATTTCTAGATACAGGTTGTATCAGCTAACTTCATCATCGAAAACGTTTCCATTACAACTCCAATTTTGTACAAATGTTTCTCACAATAGTTTGTAGTATAAAGTTAAGGCTTTGATTATAGCTATACATAGTTTTACGACATTATAAAGTGAGATAACGTGATGTGTTTTTTAAAATGATCGAAAGGTGTTCCATTAAATATTCTTTCCATTTCTGATAAAAAATTTGATAATGCTTTTTCCTATTTTAATAAAAAAATTTGATGTTCATCTGCTGATCTAATTCAACCTCTGTTTTTCTCTTGCAACCAAGCACCATACTCGCACAAAGAATAATGGACATGTCTCACAAACGAATTTTCCACAACAAGATTACTGTCCTGCGAGGTCAACATGTTGTCGCAAACAACGAGGTGAACTTTCCAACCACTATTTTCACTATAAAAACACAGCGGCGACTTTACCAACTTGCCTAATTGTCGAGCTTCTATAATATACAGGGTGGATATTATAAAGCGTTACAGACGAATATCTCCAAAAATATTGATTGTACGCAAAAATGCTTCAGATGAAAGTTGTTCAGTACCGGGGAGGAGGGGGGTCATCATGAAGTGGGACTTTTATTTTTCCCGGTGCACACTCCAAGGTGAAGCGAAGGTTATCTTTCCTTTTTTAAATGGAATGATATGTTTTTTATCCACCATCAAATATTGTGTTTTAAGATGAGTACAAATATCTACGACTCAAGGTCAAACTTGCAGGGAAATGCAGAAAAGGTGTGATCGTTTTATTTGTACTTTACTTCGTGCCTTCGAACTTTCACATCAAATCAATAACATGTGTTCAATATCAGCATTACTCGGGACAACATCAAAGTCGTTATCAATGAAATGAAAACAAACATATTTATGTATTACTGTGCTCTTCTGCAAGATAGTCAGTTTGCTTGCATTACTATTTGTGCTAAAGTAACCTTCGCTGAACGATAGTACTTGTGTACTATGTGTCAAAATTGTTTTGATATGTTTATGGTACTAGGAGAATGCAGGAAAAATTACAGAATGACTGCTAATTTGTATACACAACGCTACCCAGATCGACCATCAAAATCGCCTATGCCATTTAGAAGACTAGAACAGCGTTTTCTCCATTCAAGTTCTGTGCTTAAAAACTGCATAATGTCCATTAATCCTACGACGCGCGAAAACGAGATAGTCAGAATATGCGAAGTGTTTGCTAAGTTAAATGTTGAAATGTTGAGCAAAGTTAGAGAATCATTTAAACAAAGAATTGTTAAGTACATTAAAGTAAGAGGTAATCATTTTGAACACATATTAAACTGAAGTACAAATAGAACGATCACACCTTTTCTGTATTTCCCTGCAAGTCTGACCTTGAATGACCTTGAATCGTAGGTAACTGAACTCATCTTAAAACGCACACTTTTTTAAGCTTACCCAGACCCTTATAGGTGGTGGATGAAAAAACATATCATTCTGTTTAAAAAAAGAAAGTTGACCTTCACCTCACCTTGGAGTGTCCACCGGGAAAAATAAAAGTTCCACCACATGATGTCCCCCTTGGTACTGAACAACTTTCATCTGAAACGATTTTGCGTATAATCAATATTTTTTGAGACAGTCGTTTGTAACGCTTTATAATTTCCACGGCGTACATAGGAAAAATACTGTTATGGGACTGCAAAATTAGGCGTTCGGGTCTGGCTTATGTTGATGTGCAGTATAATTCAAATATTTGTACCACTGATAACTTAAATTCAATTTTTTGTACAGTGGGTGCTCAAATTATTAGGGCAGCTCAACCTGTGAAGAGCAATGAGCACAGGTAAAAAATATGAAATCCAAAATTCAGAGGCTGTGATATTGTAAAATACTAACAAAGAAGCGTAGATTTTAATACTATCCGCAATTTTTACTGAACATTCCGATTTATTGTCCAAAATGGTGTTTGGAAAGGTTTTCCAAATTTTAGTGCATTTATTCAAACATGTGCCATTTCTCAAACGTTCATCTAAGCGATTTGATTTTCATGATTTATGTTTAGTATTACAAGACCTTCAAGAGCTACCTTCAAAAGTTGGTTTACAGGATATTGGATGTTAAAGTTTCAATACATCGCAGGATAGTTTATTCTTAATATTTTCGATTTATCCGGATGAAACTTTCGCAGAATCGCTTGCAACCAAATGAGCAAACATTTGCAGAAATTACAAACCCTGAAGTACTTAATGACCTAGACTAATAGTATATTCCCTATTAAATTTTGAATTTAATGTGTTGAAATTGAAACGGTCGAAATTCAATCATGTAGTTAAAATTCGGACATGCAAATTTTCTTAAATTTTAGAAGTCAAGTAAAAGCAAATTTGTTCATTTTTACTTAAAATATGGAAAAAAATTTATACAAGAAATTAAATTTTTTTAAATTATCGAGTAATCGTGTACGATTTTATTATTTGGAATTACTAACACAACTTCTTCAAGTATTTTAGAAGCTATACTGGTGTTTCGAAGAAATATACTGGCAGTGGTGGTGTACAATTTAACTGAAAGTGGCTGAATCTTTTTAACAAAGAGGTAAGTGAGGTTGAAATATTTTATTGGAAATCGATAATGCATTTGCATAAAAGTATCCGTCGATTTTGTTAGACTCTGAAGATACAACCCGTTCGGCTGATACGATATATTTTAGAGAGCACCGATTCAATTTACATACTAAATCTATATACCTGTTACGATTAGTATCGATTGATAAATACTTTTATTGCTTTGTCAACGATAAATGTTGAAAGAATTTATAATGAAACCTTCCTATTAATCCTCTTATTATTTAGTCCGACAATAAATAGTACATTTTATTACATCCAGAGCTGAAAATTGTTGCCATCGCTGTCAAATTTATAATTGAGAATAACAGTAAGACAATGAGTAATGTAAGTAAGTAGTGGTCATCGTATTAAGGGGTACTCCCTTTCAGAGCTACCAATTCTAGACAATTTATGGGATCAAATATAATAAAATTATTACAGGTGAAGTGTTTCAATATTTGGTATACTTGTTTGGCTGTATTTCAGAATAAGACACTTTTCCGTGGCAACGTTTTTCTATCGAATATTTTATGATATTATCGTTAATATTATTTTATATAATACAATGTCGCGGAGGTGTATAAATTAGCCGGACTCTTCTTGTTATATTTATGACGACATTGTTTTAAAATCAAAACAGAGGCATACAATTCTTGCATTAATCTTTCGTAAATATTTTTCAACAATAGAGAAACGTTACCAAGGAAAATACTTATGTGCGATGCTGGTAGATTACTGTTGAACACTTATTAGTGAAAATTGGGATTTCACGTATGAGGGTCAGGCAAGGCGGAAACAATTTTAAATTTGTTTACATCAGAAGTAGGTAAAGTTGTTTTGTATTTAGCTTTCTTTATTAAGCATTTCCCCATAATATGTGACATACATCTCGTAGTTTTATAATTTTTTGTAATGATTCGCACCCACAAAGACAAAAAAAAATTAATGTAATTTAAGCATGGCAAGTAAAGACATATTTGAGTGGTATAAATGTCGGCTACACATAGCGACGGCCCTGGCAAGTCGAGAAATGGCTGCAATACTCATATTAGCTCATACTCTAACCCCGTGATAGGCACGTTAGGGGCCCCTCAAACGCCTGCTTCTCCCACCAACCTCTCTATCATGCTCGAGGCCTGCGCACTGTTCGCGACGGGCAAAGCACATCCTTCCTCTATGGTAATGGCGGATGCTGGTGGGGGACAGTGGGCGCTATGGTGCGGATGTTCTTGTCTCAATTGAGACAAAAATGTCCATCCCTGCTCTAACCGAACCATATACTTTTCGTGAATAGTTTCTTTACCAGAAAGGTCTGTAAAATTCAATACTATTCAATACTGTATAGCAAATTCTTGCTAGATGAATGATTTTTCACATAATTACAAAAATATAGCGTATAAAGTACCCGTGTCAGCTCTTTTTCAATTTTTAAGAAGCATTTACAACTATTAGAAAGTACAAAAAATATCATTGTCTATACGGATATATACAGGAGAGTCCCCTCCATCTTTTCATGCAAACCCGAACATTCTCACAACTTTAGTTTTCGCGTAATATCTCATTTTTTATCAATATCATGCATTTTTAGAAAAGCCAATGCTTTTTGGAAACTGTGCGTCATGGATCAATCCTGCTTTCGGATTTGGTTTTAGAATAACAGACTCTATAAGAATCACTCAAAAGATATTGCAGAACACGAAGGTAGGTGTTCTATGTCAAAGAGGAGAGTAACGATTAAAACGCATCTGTGACGGTGCAGCGTTATGGACAGCTGTGATGGCTAAAATGGGGGGCAATATAGAAGTAAAGAAGTCGGCAGCGATGGAAAACCATAAGGAAAAGATACTGTCTGTTATAAAACATAGTGGGTCCCTACGCTGCACTTTCTTGCTGCGTAAGGTATAGGAACGTATAGCCGACAAAGCAACAGGGATAAGCGAGCCCGTGATTAACGTGAACGCTGCTTGGAAATATCAGTGGAGATAAGCTAAGAATTTTATTTAACACTGTTGGCTAAAATGATCGCATTGGTTTCGAGGAAGTAAGTATGTAGAAAGCATATGCTGCGTTCACCGTACGCAAAATTGACGAGAAATATTCGCAATAACCACACCGAAAATTTTACGTCACTCTTAATTGCGTGATACAGTAAAATTAACTTATTCTTGTAAATAAAAATTAAAAAGTAATCCATATAGATCACGATTCATTGTACACAAAATAATGACTTTGATGTTGTCCTGAGTAATGCTGATATTTAACACATGTTATTGTTTTGGAGTGAAAGTACGTAGGCACGAACTAAAGTACAAATAAAACGATCACACCTTTTCTGCATTTTCCTGCAAGTTTGACCTTGAATGACCTTGAATCACAGGTAATTGAACTCATTTAAAAACGCGCTATTCAATAGTGGATAAAAAAATACATCATTCCATTAAAAAAAAGAAAAATAAAAGTTCCACCACATAATGCCCCCCTCGATACTGTACAACTTTCATCTAAAACGTTTCTGCGTATAATCAATATTTATGGAGGTATTCGTCTGCAATGCTTTATAATTTCCACCCTGTATAATAAAGCGTTTTAAAGAAGAAAACCGTTTTATGGACGAAACAAAAATTAATCCAATGACAAAGCTAACGAAAAGTGACGAAAGGATAATTCAAAATATAAAAAAGAATCCAAAAGAAAGTGCCCCAAATTGATAAAGCTATATCGCACAATATGAACGAAATCAATGTAAATTCGAATTACCGAATTAATAATGTTCTGGTAAGGAGCCTTGTCTCTATATTGATATTCATTCTCATTCACCCCGCTCTTTATTACCAGGTGGCGACTAGACGACCTCCTTGGTATTTCATCTCGAGTCTATTAATATTCCTGTCCTCAGAAACTCGGAGGAGAAGGAAGAAGGGGAAAGAAAGCGCGGATGATGGTTGAAAAGAGAGAAAGAGAGTACAGAACGAGGAAGAGCTGGATGATTTCATGGCGACACAAGTGGTTCACTTGATAAACGTTCAAAGTTCCTTTGGGCAGGCAAACTCTCGTTGTCGGAATCGGTAACACATTGGATCGTCGTCTTTGGAGTTAAGTGAAATTCTTGAGAAGTTTCATTCAATTATACCGGGGTCAACCGAAGCGATTAATCGTGACGTACCAATAACCAAGCTCTTCATCTTGCTCCCCGCTTTGTTCTCCTTATATAGATTCCTAATATACGAAAACTTTGATCAAACGATAAGGAAAACACTTTGGAACGCCGAGGCTGACATAGAAATTATAATAGGTTTAAACGATAAAAGCTTCCTGCCAATTTTGATATAAATCCTCTCGATGTTTTATTATGCAGTCATATCGAATCAGTTGTGTACCTCCTAGTAGGTAGCCCCGCGCTTATAATATTATACAATTTCAAAATAGTGTCGCTATACTGTGCTAAGTTTGTGCCTCGTTGTGCTCGAATACTACAACTATAATATAAAAATGCGATAAAAAATGGAGAGAAACGATTTTTATAGTAACTTTCACTTTTCATTTGTTTTCAATCTTCTCTGTTGTGCTAAGTTATGCTAACATTGTGTCAAGGTTTTATTATTAAAAACTAATATGTTAATAACTTATGACAAAGAATAGTTTTGTTGATGCAATTGATGTTAGCACGATTACGATTTATGCATACACGACATGCAATTTATGTTAGCACGATTATGTTAGCATCCGCTATCCAAATAACAAACAATTGTATATCTGAGTTCTGCTAGCCTAGTACAAGTCAGCACAACTGCCGATTTCCCCTGCACAACTATGGTAAGGGCACTTTGCTCTTCTGAGCGGCCCTTTGCCCTTTGATTATACACGCATAAGTGAACATTGTAGTGCTAGGCTAGCACAACTCTGATATGCAATTCTGTCTTTGTCAGATGATTGGAAAGTCTAATTCTGGGTGTATAACTCAAGCGCAGAGCGTTGCGCACAAGTGGAAAGTGCCCTTAGTATCGGTGCACAGGAGAAATCGGCCGTTATGCTGACTCGTGCTAGGCTAGCACAATTCAGATATACAATTGTATGTTATTTGGATAACGGATACTAACATAAACGTTCTAACATAAATTGCATGTCGAAAACCATGATTTGCCATAACATATTTCGTAATTATGTTTTCAAAGTAATACTTTGGCACAATGTTAACACAACTTAGCACAACAGAGAAGATTGAAAACAAGTGAAAAGTGGGGGTTAGTATAAAAATCGTTTCTCTCCATTTTTTATCGCATTTTTATATTATAGTTTTAATATTCGAACACAATGTAGCACAAACTATTGAAATTATATAGTATTATAAGTGGGGAGCTAACTTGTAGGAGGTCAGTTGTACATAAAATTGAAGTCTCCAGATTAACCAATTGTAAGAAAGTATTGCTTTCACATTTAGCGGGCTGGAAATCATAGTGGTGTAAGTTGTATACATAGTATGTTAAGTAAAATAATGTTTTGAGTTTGTCCTTATGAAAAACTTCTAAAACACGTCTGTGTGAAAATTAAAGCACGAAACAGAATTTTATACAATTTACAAGCAAGTTACTTAATCAAGATTGCCTTTGTTACGTACAGAAAATATTTTCGTTCGACTTCTTCTTAGAAATCTTTCGAGTTCGTCCCTGCAGGAAACGCTCTAGATAACCTCCGCTTAACCCCTAATACAACGACCCAGCTGTAATATGGATTCACTGGAAATGACAAAAATTAAGAATGTGACCCTACGTGACCTATGTACTCCATACAAGCATCCTCACTCATTTTTGAGGGTATACAGGATGAGTCCGAACAAACAGAACACCTAAATATCTCCGTTACTTTTTGTTGTACAAAAAAACTTTTTAGGACAAAGTTACACTGTTTGAAGGGCTACATGAAACGGTGTAAGGGAAAAAATTTTCAAGGTCATTTTTTATGAGATTTCAAGGTCATCGATGTTTCTTTAAATGGAACGATATATCTTCGTTAACGTAATGTTGTAGCTGACAAAATGACGAATTCATCCATGTAACACAATATGACCTACAAACGACGTTTAACCCAGAAAAATGGAATAAATAAAATTGAACGTGTAAGATTCATTTGCTTTACTTCTGTTACACAAAATGTTCAAAAATATTTCATTGAGCTGCTATACATTCATTTAGCCGTGAAATTACAGAACGTACTGCTGTGTAATTCATTTCTGAGGGAATCGACGCACAAGCCCTGACGATTCTTTCTTTCATGTCGTCTACAGTGGTTGGTGGTTCATAATAAACATCGTCTTTCAGTTTTCCCCATAGATAGAAATCAAGGGGTGTACGATCTCGTGAGCGAGCTGACCATAATACGGGTTCGTTACGTCCAATCCAACGATTTGGAAACTTGTTATTCAAGAATTGTGTTACGACACGGGAAGAATGGGCTGGACATCCGTCATGTTGATACCACATATCTTCACGGATGTCCAAGGGTGTATTTTCCAGGAGAATTGGTAACGATTCTCGTAAAAATGCAATGTATTTTTCTGCATTTAATGTTCCGGTGATAAAGTGAGGCCCAATTATTTGGTTGTTTAAAATTCCGCACCAAACATTGACGGACCATGGTCTTTGTTTGTCGACTGTCCGTAACCACCGCGGATTTTCAGATGACCAATAATGAATGTAAAAATAATTAGCACTCACGTATAACACACGATAAACTTTAATACGGATATAACAATAACATTAACAAGTACTAACAACAACAAACAACAAACAATAAAAGAAACGGAGAAAAACTCTTAACTACGCGTAATAAGAACGCGTAAAGAAAAGTGTGGAGCTCGACTAACGTTACTGAAAAACGAAGACCGATACGAACAGTACGGCATTCAAAGAGCTTCTGCCTGTTTTCGTGGACGCGCCGAAAATCGTCCCAACGACAACCAGGCTAGAAAAAACTCTACGCGTTTCAAAGGCATCGTGGGAAAGTCCTTTCCAAGGAACGCGTAAGATCAGGAAGTGTTCCCGCGGCGACCGAAGCTCTGGCAATCGTCAGTTTTATTGCCCGCACTCGAGTTCGGCCGCACGCAGTGCATACTTTCTGGAAAAGGGAAAGTATCCTAAACGAATCTTTCCCTTCTATCACGTACGCCACATTGCGAAATCTATTATGTGCTGTAACTTTTAATAAAAATACGATATCGACCCGACACTGATACCAAAATATCATGAAAAATTCAAGCTTACACTACACCGCTATTAATAAAAGAAAATTAAAATAATCCACTAGTCTAACGAAATGTTGCGCACATACAAAATTCTTTTACAGACGATGGACCTTCACGACACGACAACGAAAATGAAACTGATGATTTGTCTTTGGTCTAGTTAAAGGAAATGCGTCTACCACGACAGCAGTAATCTTAAAGCGCAAAACGTGAAGAAATGAACACATCTCGTCAAATCTTGATTTCTCTCTCGAAATTTTAGATGGTTGCGTCCGAAGAATATGATTGTTTCTTTTAGTCCTTTGATTCTGGGTATCGATGAAAGAGTGCATAGTTCCGTTTCGGAAAATTTTAAAACACTGTATGTCTCGTTTGAGATTATTAAATACTGTCATGAATATAAATCCAAACAAACTCAAGAAGATACGCCACCTGATATTTGTATAATAAGATATAAAATAAAATAAGCAATATCTGCATTCTGGTATAATTATTGTAAAATATAACCAATGTGTTTCACTGTTTCAAAACAGTAGAATTGATAACAATAGCATAGCTGTGTTATGTACAGTGTATATATGTATAATCACAGGAAGCGTTTTTTCCACGTTTGAAATGAATATATGAGTCGAGTAGTTGACCGCGCGCCTCAACTTCTACTCACATTTTACTGTATAACTCAAAAACAAATAATTTCCCCAAGGTATGACAAACACCATTCGAAAGCGCATGAAATGTACTATTAATGCAGCGTTTTTGGTTAAAATCAGGCGATACTTTTTTTGGAAATTGCAATTTTTCTGAATTTTTTACACCTTGAAAAACTCGGAAAACGTGAAAAAATTATGTTAGCAATAAATAAATTACATGAACGTATACATCGTTGGAAAGCTTGAATTTTTTATGATTTTTTGATATCAGTTTCGGGTCGATATCGTATTTTTATTAAAAGTTACAGCACTCAATAGATTTCGCAAAATACGTACTTTGACCCCCTCCCCCCCATAACCGTGAAGTCCTGGGACAAAGTTTTTGCACGGAATCAATGTTAGACCAAAGGGCTACCAATATGCAAAGTTTCAGCAAAAATTGGTCTTGGGTAATTTTGGCCGATTTTGAATCAACGCGTTTGATAGCAAGAAGGTCTTCAGAGTAATTAGTAGTAGATAAACACGATCCTGTACGAACGCATAGGTGAAGGTATTTATGATATCATAAAGGTCTTCCTGTCAACACCGAATCTGTTATTATGTTGTATATTGCGATACATTTGAATGTAAGCAGCTCAAGGAATATTGAACATTTTGAGTAACAGAAATAAAGCGAATGAATCTCACACGTTGAATTTTATTTATTCCATTTTTCTGGGTTGAAGGTCATTTGTAGGTCATATTGTGTAACATGGATGAATTCGTTATTTTGTCAGCTACAACATTACGTTAACGAAGGTAAACCATTCCATTTAAAAAAACCGATGACCTTGAAATCTCATAAAAAAAAATGACCTAGAAAGTTTTTTCCTTACACCGTTACATGTGGCCCTTCAAACAGTGTAACTTAGTCTTAAGAAGTTTTGTTTGTACAACGAAAAGTAACGGAGATATTTAGGTGTTCTGTTTCTTCGGACTCACCCTGTATAAACCAGTTCATTTTCATCCTTTCTGATCCATAAATATATAGTTACGCGTAAAGTCACGTTGTGTCACGTTCGCAATCGTCAATTACAGTGAGATCGGACTAAAGCTCCCATTAAAATCAAAAGTAATCTTATAGAGTCTTTTACTTCTGTAATAGTTCTATTTGGCATTCAATAACTGCTCTCAGACCCCGCATTGCCAGTGCGTCAAACCTGAACATCGTAGGTATTGTTTAATGTGCGAACAACACAGGTAGCGCCCCGGGTCGTGAGGGAGCGAAAGTGTGTCGGAATGGATAGTACACGAAGCGCTTGGTCGTTTTTGTAACGAATACATTCCAAACTTAACACAGAAATAACAAATTAATTTTTTTGTAACCGGTAACGCGAGCGCGCGCAACCAAAGAGCACAGTAGTGTGGACGCGGAAGAGAGATCCCTGTAAGGGATCCCCGAAAGGGCTCTGTACGGGACGTGGAATAGAACAACGAATTTTTTAAAAAAAGTCCCGTGAGAAAATATTGCTTCTTCGCTTCAAAATTTGGGAGTAAAGTCTTCGAAAATCAAGCTGCTTGGTTATCTATCTGTCTTTGTCTCTCCTGCGAGTGACATATCTCCCTCTTTGTCACAGAGCCCATAGGAGAAACAAGGATCTCTCTATCCTTGTCTGGGAGCTTCCTTATTTCTCCGGAACTGTCGCTGAAATCAGCTCGAAGTTTTGCTCTGGCTCCTGCGCAGCCTTAACGCGTATGAGTTCGTTCGTTACTCGTGGTTACTCGGTACGATTTAGCCGAAGCACAGCGCGATGCGAACAGAGTGAAGGTTTCGAAGCAACTCTGACGTCGACGGTTACGATTACGATTACGCCGGAAGGAAGAGAGAGAGAGAGAGAGAGAGAGAGAGAGAGAGAGAGAGAGAGAGAGAGCACCAATCACCGCAGGACACCTGTCCGCGACAAGGATGCTAGCGTAATTAGTTCGGTGCTCACTCAGAGATGGCCGTCTCTGTCTCTCTTCGGCGCATCGAAGTAATCGCTAGTCGTTCCGCGCGATCGCAGTTTGAATCTCGCGCCGGATTCTGGCAGCAACTAGCGACTGTCTCCTCCAATCCCGAACATAGGTAACTAACTACAATTCCATTTTACATTGTATTTTAAATCAATCTAGATACTAGAACACCTCGTCCGCGCACCTAACAAATTCCATCCATATTTCAAGGGTAATAGCCCTTCCGTCGGCCTCTCGTACTGCTTGTGGCCCTGGCTCGTAACAACTTATACCGATATACTCTGTATATCGGTATAAGTTGTTACGAGTGTCTCTGATAAATATTCAGACACTCTTAAAAAGACGATAATTCTTCTAGTATTTGTCCTTGCGTTTGGAACAATCAGTTTATTACATGAAGTGCAAAAGAAATTTTTTGAAAGAATTGCAATTGGTCGGAATTGCCAAGAAAACGTATGTTTTAAAATTTTCTATGTAGGCACACATAAAAAAATTGTAAAATACGACTTCTAGTGTTTTCTTTGCAATTCTGACCAGTTACAATTTTCCTAACAAATTTTCGCCACATCATGTAGTCAACTAATTCTTCTCAGGAGAATCCAAATCTTTACTGTAGTAAGTAAATCACAGAACATCCAAATATTTTCAGTATTTTTGAAATAAAATACTATTTTCAAAACTTACTGCGTCAAATAAAATATTCTCAATATTCTGAAAATAAAATACTATTTTCAGAGTACTATTTACAAAAATTACTGCATTAAACAACATATTTTAGTTTTAAAGTCGTACGCATACTTTAAAATAAGTAGGATTATTGACTATTTAAAATATTATTTGTAAGTTAATTAAAACCGAGGGGTGGATAACGCGACATGTTTAATTGAAATAAATGTGGGCGTAATACCAAGAGTGTTTATTCAAAGCAACTGTACAAGACGACAGTCAGAACAAGAATGTCCTGCTGTCCCAAAAATCCTAAGCCGTGAGAACGCCTTCGACAGTATGCCTCTTTGTTTATGACACCCCCAACCTAAAGGACTTTCCCTTATGGGGGGGGGGACAACGCACTGACAAGAGCCACATGGCCTGCCTCGACCATTTGCTTATTTTCGACTATTCTAACATATTTTACCCAGCTCTCTGAGCCAAATTGGTAAATAGAGCAAAATATATAGCTATAAAATTCAAGAACGAAACTCGCAATTATTTTTGGACCAACCTAATTATATACAATGAAAATATTTTAAATCGTGATTTACAGACCACCCAGTATGTATCCACGTTAGATTTCTCGATTTAACTCCATTATCTTGCCACCAGCATGGCGGTCTTGTCCGTTGCAAGTTAGTTACCGAACTGTCACCCATGCATTATGACATTTAATCTCGCGCTACGCCTTTCTCAGAACAGCACGCAGCTATCGGGTTAATAGGTATCGGGCTCAATCGCGTTTAAGAGCGTTCGATTAGTTCGGTTGTGATCGTCGGAATATTATTAATATACGGCCGATTTTATACATTTTTAGAACAAAACTGGTAGATAATGCAAAACGGTAAAAGCATTCAAAGAATTCAAACATACAGTTGTATTATCTTCAACTGATTAAAACGGAACGAAAAGAAAATAAATAAATGTCTGCGTTGCTCCTGTATCTTGGAAGTAAGATAGATAATTTCTTTTCTTACATCAAAATCCGCAGTATAATTATTACATCAAATTTGTAATAAACTAGCAAAATCATGAAATTACCAATTCAATGTGGGATATATTGAATGATAAATCGAAGATGTACTTATTTAAAGCGCAACATCTTTTCGTTGCATTCATGCTTTCACATTTTCCTCTTACACAGTGTCAAGAAAGACATACATACTTCTCTATCAGAAAATACGTCAACTCTATTTTAAACAATAGGATCATACAATAAAAAGTATAACGATCTCATTCTGAAGCTTTTTAATAATTATTGGATACATGAATCAACACGGTCCACGAGCTTCACACACTATCATTTAAAGGAGTCTAATGGACGACACCTCCATTTGCAATTCACTGTACAAACATGACGAAAAGAAACCGTTACTGAAGAGAATAATGACGTGCAGCAAAAAATAGGTTAATTCAACAGTGTACAGCAAAAAACCCTTGAAAAAGTGAGATAAGTCACCGTTATTCTTCCACGAAACTGTTCTTTATACGAAGAGAGACATCTGCCGTAATGAACGAGATAAGAAACGCAGTCGCTTCTTTTACACGTTCCTGACAAATAAGATAATTATTAATAAATTTGGAGAACTTCACTTACCCTTAGGAGGATCTTCAAAATATACTTTAAAAATGTAACGATTCAATTAAATTACATATATTTAAGCATCACACGGCGAATTACCGTTCGGCGGATGTAAGATCCATTCGGGCCCGCACGGAGAAGTTAGTATTTTTGTCATTGAAAATGAGTTTTTCGATAAAATGTTTTTCTTTTTTATGTACGGAATGTCAATTTCTAAGAATACTATTATTATTAAATGATTAGGGATAAATTAAAGCATTTATATTGTATAAAAATTATTTATTTATTCTCATTACAATTGTAGGCTGTCAGCCGATCATATGTTTCGCCGAATCTCATATGACGAAGGCAATATCGATTGCGGTGACGTCACTAAACAGACGAGCGTTTTTAAATGAACGAGCGGTTTTCTTTCATGACCGATGTACGAGCGTTGAGACAAGGGAGTCTCGTATGGCCCGACGTTGCAGAAAGACGTGTTAAAATTGTATCCAACATTAAATTATTTTACACCGTTAACAGCATTTAAACATTTAATCTATTGCATCTATCCTGGCCATCCCTTACACAATGTATGCATAAAATACGTGTTTTGTTTGTTCTATGTTTCCACACACGTCACACAGTGTTATTACTGCATGAATAATTGCTGTACGTATATGCGTGCTGCTTCCTCGCTGCTAAAATGAATGTCCACGAACTGAAATTTCACATCTTTCGTGCCCACATTGTCTCTGTGCCATCACGTGTGCCGGTCACGAAGCTCGTCCGGGACCTCGAGGCTCGAAGTCGAGACGTCTCTTGACGTTCGGCTGTTTATAAACACGAGTCCGTTTGGAAATTAGACCATATACAGGGTGGTGCGGCTGACTTGACCACTTCCAATAACGTCTAAATGATGTGTTGTACAGAAAAATGATTTATACAAAGATTACATGATATCAAAACGGACATCACGTGATGTACACGACATCTTTGTAAGCGAAGGCGTTAAGGAGATTTGAAGGTCAACTTTCATTTCTTAAATGTAATTATCTACTTTTTTTACGGCAATTAGAATGCTCATTAATTCTCAAGCATAAAATTGTGGTACATCGTATGCATGTTCTAAAGTTAATAATTAAAGAGATATTAACGGAAGTTCACGTAAGGTCGCGATGAAAAATCAATGCCACCGAGTGATTCGCGAAGATAGCGGCGTTATGATAACAATTTTATAATATTATTATTATTATTATGTGAATCATTATGAAGACAGATGCCACTTTTTCATTAATTAATAGGTAGCATTGCTGTATTCGTGTTAACGGACATCGTTTTGAACATCTACTACACTTACACTTAAAAACACATGTAGACACTTGATAAAGATTAAGACGTCCAACAGAAGCAATTTTAGATCTAATTGCATTTTTATAACGGTATTTATCAGCTCTATCACCGAAATCGTAAACGACAGCATCAACGAGTATGTGATATGTTGATAAACGTTGCCGTCTTCGTGAATCAGTTGATGACATTGATTTTTCATCACGACCTCATGCGGATCAAACTTTCGTTAATATCTCGTTAATTATTGACTTTATAACATACAATGTTTAATACTTTTCTACTTGGGAATTAATGAGCTTTCAAACTGTCGTAAAAAATAGGGCATTCCATTTAAAATAACAAAGTTCACCTTTAATTTTCCTAAACGCCTGCACTTACAAAGAAGTGTACATCATGTGGTGTCCCTCTTAATACCGTGTAATCTTTGTAGAAACAATTTTTTTGTAAAACGCATTACTTAGACGTTATTCGAGGTGGTCAAGTTAGGTTAATCATCCTGTATACTGATAGACCTGGGGTATGTATACGATATTCATAGGACGCTGTAGAGCGTAGAGCCTAGATAACGGACAAAAGTGCCTACAACGTTCCCACGTGTACGTATCGAATATATATTGTATTCGATATACATATATTGTTCTTAGTATTCTTTTTTTAAATAAGGTAAGTTCTGAGAAAATAAATACAGATTTTATATTGTCAACATCTACATTAAAATTTAACTTTTCCCAAATTGTAATTGACAACTTGAGTTAGCATCATTTAAAATAATAAGAGTAGAATAAAAATGAACAAGTAATAAAATAAAATATACATTACAGTCTATTGCTTGTAACGCTTTAGCGTTACGGTACTGCGACTTCTCAACAGACTATAGCACTTTACCCCCAACTGTCATCTCGTAGATGATTTAATATTGGCTTTATGGGAATTACCTGAAGCCGGGTCTGTAAGTATATATGGTCTAATGTTTGGACCCTGTATCTGTTCGGCAAAGGTTAATATATTATATGTATATTTAATATCTATCTCCATCTGAATGGTAAATAGAAACGTATGAGATAGTAAAATTTCATCTAAGTCGACAAACAGTTACACATTAACCAATGATTAGCATAAATTTGAGTGAGGCTGCGTCAGCCCAAAATAGTTCACTTAAGGGTTAATAATGTTAATATCTAGTTGCTCATGGAAGTGTTTGAATTTTTACATTTACCACTGTTTAGTGTATGGAACGTGTTTGTAAACTTTAGATAAACTAGCATTTGTAACAATATCAAACTTTGTGAGCTATTTATATTTATAATGAATGTGACGTTGACCTCACATAAAATAGTTGTAAAAAGCAATTTTCGATATTTTCTTCGTAATTCCGAGAAATTGCAATTTTTAAAAAATTTCTTTATCACGTCATGTAATAAACTAATTGTTTTAACTCCCTAAAAGGATCTAAGTCATGAGTCGCTGACACAAAGAATAGTCATGTGAGTCACTGTATGTGTATTAGAGTAAATTAAAAATGTTTTGCAAATAAAGCCCGTTGTTATATGGCTATTGCAGTTGCATGTTTCGCACGGAATAACGAAAGATTGAACTGCGCCCTCTCTGGAATTCAAATGGGACTTGTACGCACGTGAACATGTGTAGAGGAATCGACAGTTATGAGTTACTAACTGGTATCACGAGTATGGTCGAATCAAAAAACGAATAGACTTGAAAGATTTTTCACCTGTCACCTGATAGCAAGCCTGTTTGCCCATTCCCATATGTACAAAATCTTCTCCAAAGACACAAAGCAATCGAGCGAAATTATATTACCATGTCATACTTAATATACGATCGGTAATTAACAGATTGTAGGTTTTATGCATTTATGGAAATAATGATTTGGTGCTATTTAACCAATTACATGGACATGCGAAATGTAATTGAAAAAGAAGTGATTGAATTAAATTACACTTAATATCGTTAATATTGTATTTATATTTAATATTTATCTCTATCGAGATGGTAAATAGAAACGTTTTAAGATAGAACAATTTCCTCTAAATCTCCAAATAGCTATTTTATTAATAGTTACACATTAAATAATTATTAGCATTTTGAGGGGAACTGCACCGACCCCCATAGTTAACTTATGGGTTAACCCTTGTGCAGCCAACCGGGTACCCATTTCCATATATCCTGTACTAATTTTTAACGTTCCTGATAAAATATTGCAAAACCCTTCCTTATCCCCATTCGTTGTACAATTTCACGTAGATTAACATTCAGTGAAAAAAAATGACAGTAAAATTGTCGCTACCCGGGTTGGCCAACAACAGTGAACATTCTGGTTGGCTACACAATGGTAAAACGTGTACATGTGCGCACGTGCGAAAAAAACTTTTGGAACGACCTAGTATATTTCTACATCATTAAATTGAGCTTTATTCTTTAAGCCGCTATAATAGAAAAATTGTTTTTTTTATTAAATTGGCCTACCTACGAAACTTTTGTACGCTGAACCGTCGTTTGTCAAACCCCATTTACTAAAAACACTCGATAACTCGTGATAAACCGTGATTGAATATATGCGAATTATTCAGTAATTATTTTCGAAACCAACGAAACCCGTCCTATCCTTCATGCTATTACGAGCGACGTCATCAGACGTTACCTTCTCCCAGCAATAATATCCATGACATTCAGCGGAGCAGTAAAATGTATGTAACGTGTACTTTCCACCATGTGCTCAAATGCTGGTAAAAATAACGCGACTTCTGGACCTTCCATGCTGACAAAAATTGAATTTACGCTGACTCGATTCTCGGTACCATAGAACACTGTACACGTCACTCCCTGCTGGACGTGACAGAATTTTTCTGCGCCAGCTATAATCTAACATCGATGCAAAGCGCTAAACAATGTATACCAATGTGAACTTGTTCGAACTCACTGAATCGAGAGGAATTTGGCTAAAGGCGAATTTACAATTTTCACTTTGGATCTACAAGGTGTATAAAAAATAAGTGTTATTCCGAGCGTAGCGTGATTTTACGTCTGTGAATTGGTAGAGATTTGTAAAAAAAAGTCCGTGTAAAATGCCCTTGATCTTGATTTTCAAGGTCAAACGTTTTTTTCTCATTGCGTCGTATATTACTTGTAACGAGGAACAAAAGTCTCAAAGGAACCATAGTACGAAAATTAACTGTTGTTGGAAATTAGCCTTGTGCTTCCGTACAATAAAAATGCTGTGCTAGAGATTCGGCTTGTAGAGAAGGAACAAAAGGGAGTAAATATTTACTTTAGGGGAGGCATCCCCCATGACCTTGACCTTCACATATGTTGTCAAGGACACTATTCTGAACAACTTTGCTTTATACATTATCCGTCGCTCGGCCTTGGTTTTCGAGATATTGGCGAAAAACTTCAGTTAATCTTATGTTACAAGTACATTTCATTTCGGCGTTAGAATTTTCCGGATTTTCATTCGCATTGACTGTTACTATTTGTTGGAGCTAGATAAGACGAGAACAGAATGTTTGTTTTGATTGTAACTCAAACCTAACCCAGACCTAACCAAGCACCATACATCCCATCCCATAAGAAAGAGTGATTGGAGTAGGTCTGGGTTAGTTTTTTAGGCGAGGAGCGGGTTTTTGGGGAGGGGCTGCCACCCAAAACCTACTCCAATCACTCTTTTTTCGCGAATCTCTCGGGAACTAAGGCCGAGCAACGGAGAATGTATAAAGCAAAGTTGTTCAGAATAGTGTCCTTGACATCTTATATCAAGGTCAAGGTCATCGGGGATGCCTTCCCTAAAGTAAATATTTACCCAAAAAATCGTTGTTCTGGGGTTTTTTTAAGGTTGGGTATTAGCCCGTCACGTGTGAATCAAACGTCTAAGTCATAAGCATATTATATTATAATATACTTATATTTTTGGACTAAATTTAATAAACAAGATGGTATATACGTAGAGGGGTGAGTCTACATGAGAAAATAAGTCGAAAATATAGAATATATTTTTTTCATTTGATGTCTCGTTTTCGAAAAAATAGAGTTTGAAAATTCAGCAAACTTGCGTGCTATTGAGTAGGAATCCTATGACGCGTCTGCTGATGAACACCACACGAAATGTTAATATTACATGACGTGAGGAGATTATCTGACTTTATTTAATGCATAAAGTGGGTCATGGAAAGACATTAACTGAGTCTGAAATGGAAATCTCTCTAAAAACTGTTTCAAGACAACTTTTCCATTGTCAAAATTGTTGGTCTTAAATCGAAGTTGCAAAGCAATTAGTAAGTTTCATAAAAATCTAAATAATTATAATTCACGAAAGAGTTCTGGTCGACAGGCTGCGTTAACATTACGCCGAAAGCGTGCAATTTTTAGCCTAGCATCAAATTTGAAAATATCCACTAAACAAATTGCCGAAGAAGCTGATGTTAAAACACGTGAAAAATATACGACGTTTTAAGGAAGTGTAAACGCTTAAAACGATCAAAATTGCAGAGGAAACCCGTATTAGCGGAACAGCACAGAAATGTTTGATTGCTGTTTCCAAAGAAACACATTCAATTTCAGAAAAAATGGCGAAAAATAATATTTCCTGATGCAAAGATTTTAATGTGGATGGGTCAAACGGTTTTAACTATTGCCACGACTACAGAAAAGAAGAAGAAAGAAAGAAACTCAATTATTAAGCCGTCGACAAATAGGTGGTGTCGAAGTTAGGATTTACGTCGGTATAAGCTACCATGTAAAGACGGATATTCAGTTTATTAGTTGCAAAATGAATAGTCAGAAATATTTAGACATTAAAGAGCAAATCAATGAACATGCCGCAAAAATTGCTGGTGCTAATTTTATATTTCAATTATATGATAATTTCTCTATACACACAGACAGAATAGTTAAAACGTTTTTTGCAGCTGAAAAAATTAAAATTCTGGACTGACCAACAACATCTCCGGATGTTAACATTATTGCAAATATCTGGACAATTTTTAACTCTTGACGAGTTAAAACAATATATTGAACATGAATGACACCAATTAAAGCAGAAAACAATGAAAAAACTATACAAAACTTTGTCCAAACGAGTAAAGGAGGATGTACAAAATAACGAAAAAATAAAAGAGGATGTACAAAATATTGAATATTAAACAAAATTGGTAAATCCTTTTTGTTCATTCCATGTTTTAAACACATGTCCTATCTTTTTGCTCCTGACTTACATATTAGGTTCTTGCATATGTAATGCCCGATTTTGAACAGGAACGTTAAACAAACGCAACTTTTATCCAAATAAATTTATTGATAATAGCAAGTACCATTGTAATCAACGTATTCTATCAATAAGCTTCTTTATTGTATTGCAGTAGAAATTGAATTATTTCGTGATTCACGTTCTTCATTATCAAGATTATCATCTCCATTTTGTAGTTTCTTTTACCACCAACGAATAGTACGTTGATCAATTAGCACAGTTTAATAAAAATTCACATAATGCTATCACCAATATATTGTTTTCCACGCCTATAAAAAGAATACACAACAATCACAATGATTGAAGTCGATATAAAGTTGATTTAGAAGTAAAATTGGACATCTAAATTAAAGTTGAAAACAGGATTTTAAGGATCAGCTTTATAGCTCAAACTAATCTATATTAAACCGGTAGACTGTAATAGTATTTCTTGATCAAAACGCTTTACACTTTTGCATTCTAAAATCGAAGCGAGATATGAAATTATATTTTCCATTTTGAGAAATAGTGAATTGAAGTCACTTCCGGGTTCGGATTCAATCACTAAATCTGCCATATTCGTTATGGATTATTCGTTTGCCATAGACTTCCAAATTGAAGAAGTGTAAAGCCTTCAGTTTCTACTTCTGACGAATTGACTGGTTGACCCACTCACAATGAAATGGTGGAACGACAGTGACAAATTTTAATCTGTTCAAACAAGTGAAGTAGAGTAGAACCAGAATAGTAGAGCCTCGCTCGTTGCAACCTCATTTATTGCACGCAATCCTCGTTCCTTGCATACCAGCGACACCTACCACCAGTGGTTAGAGCGAGGTTCTACTGTACGTTTATACAGGGTGTTTCGTCTAAAACAGGACATCTAAATATCTCCTCTACCTCTAAAAATACAAAAAATGTTTCTAACGTAATCTAAATGGTTTCAAAAAACGAATCAGATGGAAGAATCGTGTTTTATAAATTGTAATTTTTTAATCGTTTTTTTAAGGTCACTCGTGTTTTTTTACACATATCCACACATTTTTTGTTGTTGTATGTTATAACAAACATTATTGTGCATTCATTCATGTTTAATAGCACGACCTTGAAATGACCGTGAACTCTAAAATTTGCTAATTAATACAGAACTTACTTTCAGCGACATTTCAGATTTCAACGGTAACAGAAATTCGACCATGAACTTGAACTTGAAAATAATCACATTTATTACTGCAATAAATGTTGGAAATGATGTCCTTCTGTTGGGATACATTTCGTGAGGCGAAAAACGACAGATTGTATGCAGCAATTATTCGTTCCTTCATATTTTCTGGCGTCGTGGGCTGCTCTTGATAATCCGTACCCTTTAATGCCCCCCGTAAGAACAAATCAAGTGGGGTGAGATTGGGTGAACGAGTCGGCCATGATACAGGTCCATTGCGTACAATCCAACGATTTGGGAATTTTTTCCCATATTGCAACAGTATTTCGCCTCACGAAATGTATCACAAAGGAAGGACATTATTTCGAACATTTATTGCAGTAATAAATGTGATTATTTACAAGTTCAAGTTCATGGTCGAATTTCTGTTACCGTTGAAATCTGAAATGTAGCTGAAAGTAAGTACTGCATTAATTAGGAAATTTTAGAGTTCGCGATCATTTCGAGGTCGTGCTATTAAACGCGGATGAACGCACAATAATGTTTGCTATAACATACAACAACAAAAAATGTGTGTATATATGTAAAAAAAACACGAGAGACCTTGAAGAAACGATTAAAAAATTACAATTTATAAAAAACGATTCTTCCATCTGATTCGTCTTTTGAAACCATTTAGATTACGTTAGAAACATTTTTTGTATTTTCAGAGGTAGAGGAGATATTTAGGTGTCCTGATTTAGACGAAACACTCTGTATTTAATATTCATTTCTATCGTAATCGTAGATAGAAACGTAGCGAGATTGTAAAAATTCATCTAAATCCATAAATAGGGTTAAAGTTACATCTTGCAAGTTTTAAATAATGAAAGGTCAACAGTGTGTGTGTGTGTGTGTGTGTGTGTGTGTGTTTGGGAAAGATTATATTCCATTCAACCTTCGGTGGAAATATGGAGCCATAAAAACAAATGTTCCGTCATCCAGGTTGAATCGGTTTGCTTTCGGTAAAAGGTGGAGAGGGCTATAGATAAAAGAATCTGCGTTTCATTCTTCGTTGCCCGTTCACTCGCGGCGGAACCGTTTCTGCGCCCTTCCCTCTGGGTCTTCCGGGTGCAAAACAAAGTCGACGCTCGTAAAATATTATGTAGGATAAGGAGGTCTTGGCTCTGGGCCACAATCAATGGCGATGCAGGAGTCTGGAAAGTTTATCCGGCTAAAGAGCTTAACGTAGCCACCGTTGTCCCAAACTTCCGCTTTATAAATAAACTTCGCCACGACCTCCGTTCCAGTGTGTCCAGCTTAAGCATCTAATACCGCTGCAACACTTATTACAAGTGCCTAATATGTCTGTTCATTGTTTACGCTGCTCGTCGACACAGACCTTGTTCCGCTTCAAAATACAGATTTGCATGGTACGAAGCCTGCATAATTGTCTGACACCGGACTTGTCGTTAGTATGTCACCCATTACTGGCTGTATAATTACATTATTATTATAGTTGGCTAAGTCCGCAAAGTGACGATTCCCGATTTTTAAAAACTTCAGTAGGTACATTGTATGTTTCACCAACATATTTTATTTTACACTAGAAAATAAATAAAAAGTCATACCATACAGTGCCGGACAAAATGACAGCGCGTTTTATATGTTTGAATGTTTCGTATAATTAAATGAAGGAAATGTAAATTTTGCACATGCCATGTATTGGATGCGTCGTCTAAAATGAGCATACTTAATCTGAAGTTGATCTTGATCAGACAGAATAATAGGACATTAATAAGAAATTAGTTGTTTAAGAAAAATATTTTGTGTAACGTCATGCCAACATTTGGTAAGGTCACTTTTTCGTAGTACAACATCTGATAAACGATTTGGAATTCTTTTATATACTTTTTCTATTCGTTTCTTTTAATATGCTCCAGTTCTTAATAATGCTATTCGTTGATTCTTTTACTTCACTAAATTGCTTCCGACCCACATATACACTTCATGACAGATTAGATCCGACGTTACTAATAACATTGAGGTCGAGAGAACTGGAAGGTTAATCCAAAACTGTCACATTTTTCGAAATAAAAAGCACTTAAATTGCTTTTGGTTTGTATTCATGTTTCCAATTTCCTTTTTAACACAGTTATTCTTCAAGGGTGACATACAACATCTAGGAGGTCGAAAAATGAGCTTGACTTTGACAATTTTTTTATATCAACAAGTGCTTGTATTATAAAAACCTTTAGTACACAAGTTGTGTCAAACATTTATCTACAAAATACTAAATTTTCGTTAAAAAAATATTCAATAGAAGTGGGATAGGCACCATATTTATGAGACGGTTTTTCAAGGAAGGCGTTTAGGGTAACCAGTGTTCATTATTTTTTGTCTGGAACAAAAAAAGAGAAATTCTGCTTAAAGTTGACAAAAAAACTAGAACCTGTCATAGCCGATTTAGATTTTCTCAATTCTCCACAAAATAGCAGGTATTTGAACATAAATATTGATTTTTCGCGAGAAAAATAAGATCATTTTTTATTTATAAAAAAAACCCATCATATTAAATAAATCCTATGATAAAAACTAGATAATTGGATCAGTATGCCTGTATAAAATTTCAAATAAATTGATTCAATAGTTTTCGAGGTATTATGGTTACCTTTTTGGAAAAACACTATTTTGAGAAAAACGTGACTAAAGTTTGAAGTGCATGTTATAATACTGACATCGAATCGTCGATGCCCGGCCCATATAATTCACCTTCTCTGTATGTTGTGGCCTCCATTTCTTCTTTTCTGGCACGTTTCTGCTATATTCTGGCCTCTTTGGTTGATGCTGCGGTTGTATAGATATTATCCATTATTTTGTCGTATGAGCTATGTTCTACGGGAAGAGGCAAAAGTCCACAATGCCACAGAATTTTTTTTCGCCACTTAGGCCAATTCCTAATCAGCGTAGTGCATAACAAAATCGTCTATTTATTTCGTATACATTAGCAATGTACGGGCAATATCGGATCAAGACGGGGTTGCACTGTGGACACACAACCATCGCTCAAAATCCGAGTCCGCGAGTACTTTCGCACTTGAACTGCACATCGCTATCGCAATATTTACATTTCACACATTCCAAAATTGCTGCAAATACCGTTGTGAAATTCAAAATCCGATAGGCAACGCTCGCCTCCTCAGGTACAAGTACATATATTGCGCACCGATATTTGTTCTTCTTTCTGTCTCTCCCATACGCTCCAGATTGCAGCAATTCACAACATCCTTTCATTCTTTCACTTTTCTTGCAAATATAGCGAAATCCACTCACTCACAAGGCGACCGCACAGCCTGTCTCTCACGAATTTAGTTGAGATTTTACAGAGTTATAGATCTCGTTCCCCTGATTACGAAAATACCCCATTGTAGGGTCAGACACTCAATAGTTTTCGAGATATTTGCAATTAAAGTTTCACAACCGTAAAATATCAGTTTAGTTCAGTTTCTTGCCAAGCAGTGGTGTGGCGTAGCAGCAGCGAGCTAAAGTTCTCCGCCGCAGGCCCGGTTCGAATCCCGTCGTGGTAATTTTTTTATTTTTTTTACATGTAAAAATGCATTTTCAATTTTAAATAAATTTTAAATAAAACATTTTTAATAATATTAAATTAATACATAACAAACAACAAATATTTGCCCAGGGACCGTACAGGTGTACCTGCACGCAAGGGAATCACCTGTGCTTCCATAAGAATAGCATCGTCAATTTTACAAATTTTTTATTGAAATTTTGACAAAGTATAATCAAATGGTTACACAATCGAATAAAACTAGTTTTCAAAAATCGAACTTTCGACTCACCTATGTAGGTGTATGTCCCCCTTTAAAAATTCTTTCCAGACGTCATTTTTGGAATTGTTGCATTGAAATCGTCAACACAATCCTTAGTGACGCTGTTTTAGCAGACAAGAATTCACCGAAATCAGGATTGACCGACAGCAGTATTAACCGAAAACAAAATTGATTGACACTGACTTTGACGGTCCACAGTAAACTGGAAAAATATTCCTACCTTTCAGTAAATTACTGAATGTGATACTTTTCTCCAAAGAAATCTTGTACGATTTATGAATAAATTTTATTAACGAATAACAGTTTAATGCGACAGGGACGTCAATTTAAGAAAATTTTTAACATGTACCTTATGTTTAAAAATCAGTTGAATTTGATTGAGAAATTACAAATACTTTTAGACTTGGGTACATCATAAATAATGTAAAATAACAACAGGTACAAAAGGTGTTTCACGCAATTGTTTCAGGCTATAACTTATTGCATTATTTTTTCAAATGAAAATGCATACTTTTTTCTACCTAGATAAATTCCGCTCGTCATTTTATGTAAAAAATTGTAAGGGTAGATCTGCAAAAATATTACCAGTTATCGAGATATTTCTAAAAAATATCTGTATTGAGGAAAATGCTTAAACGCTTCTCCATTACATTTAGTACACTTCAAACAACGCTTCTTCAATACAGATATTTTTTAAAAATATCTCGATAACTAATCATTTTTTTGCCATTATACCCCAATACTTCTTTATGTAGAATGACGAGAGAAATCTGTTATGTAAAAAAGGTATGCATTTCCATTTGAAAAAAACAATGAAATTACTGATTGCATATGCACCATTGCACAAAAAATAAGGTCCTACGAATGTAGTATTCTTGAAACCATTCGTCCTTTTCCTTTGATGATTTTTTATAACTGTACTTGTAACGAAATTATATTGGCTTATGTCTCATATTGGCTTTTGTCTAGCTGTTGTTTGGATAACGTTCTTGTTTTTCGGAGTGGTAAGGCGTATTGTCCGTCACAATAACGGTGTTTTCTGATAGTGATGGTAGTATTTTATTGAACCACACCAAAAATTTAATGCCATTCATGACGTCGTGGTAATCTGCGCTTTTCGATTTTGACTCGAAACAACATACCATTGGGTATGAATCCATTTTCGAAACCAATGTGTAAAACAATTAGGCACTTCCCTTTTCCATTTGGTGTGTGCACCTGTTTTTCGGCCTCTTTCCTCAGCAATGGAGGAAGATGCTACAGTGGTATCGCACCATATCCGCTGTCTCTTATCACCTGCGTTAATCCATGCTTCGGCTAAATAATATACAGGTCTACCAGCTGCCCTAAATTGCCTCATTTGGTTTATAAATTTTCTTCGCCATCGAATTATGTCCAAGCGTTCGATGAGGGCGCTGTTGCGCTTCATTGGTACGCATTTGAATTTCATATCGTTTAATACTCTGCGAAGCGTGCTCGCAGACATATTCGGTAGTTGTTCATCTTCATTTATTGCCGCTAATATTTTAGTGAAAGTAGGTACCACCCTCCTCTCCCAAAATGCATGGACATGCTTTCGAATTTCGTGTATGTCCTCTTTTAATAACTTCTGTATCATATCCGGCTTCGATCTTTTTTTTTAATGTGAAATGACGTTTCCCGTCTTTTTATGGTGTGAGACGGTTTCAATGACTGTACGCCTGCCAACTTCACACGCTGTCATTACTAACTGAATTATATCCCTATATTTCATTGTAGGAAACTGATTTTTTTTCTTTTTGTAAGTTTTTATAATAAATCTTCGTTGTCCAGAGTGGACTACCTACGAGAGAAATGTTTTCCATTATACATTGTAGGAGTACATTTTTCAAGAGGTCCTGTACCTAATATTTCTGTTGCTTACCTTTCCTTTTACATTTTTCTGCTGCGGATGAAGTTCCATGTTTATAGATAATGAGTATGAGACAACTAACTAAATAACTAACTGAATAAGTAACTAAATAACTGAATAAACGACCAACTAGTCAACTACTAAATAATTGAATGAATAACTAAATAGAGAATCTCTCAATATTTCATTGATGCTTCGACCACACGGCATTACCAAGAATGGCGTCCGCTATGACGCTAACTAGCGTTTCGACGCAGAAGAGATGCGCGGTCGTAGGAGATTAGCGAATGAACGAGTTCTGTTGTGATATGTAAGCAGATAAAGCCTTAAACTCGTTATTTGGTTTCAGGTTTAGTAATACTGCTGAAGGAATGAAGTGATAAATATTTTTATTCATATAAATATATTTACTTTTGTAGCCAGAGTATTGAAGGTGTAATAGACTTTATTACAATCGAGAGTGTCTTGTAAAATTGCCGTTTAGCAATCTATACTCAAAACGATGATCGTCAACTCGTTCTATCGGCAGGTATTCCTCAAAATCCTGCAAAATTACGCATTACAGTAATAAAAACTTTGACATATCTTACAAAAAAAAATTTGTAACAGATGCACATAAAAACGAAAAATTACTGTGGTTTGCAGTTGATACAACATATTCAACTTTTCGAGAAACAAAAACATATGGCGGCCTGAGAATCGGAGTGCTGTATGTCGAGGCTAGGTAATTAGGTACGGCTTATGACACGGACGCGGATTTACCTTTTGGGCCTGTCGAACCGGTCGGCACTTGGCACGCAGATGTCCGGGCTATTCTGCAGCACGTTTTTAAGGATTTTTCGACGTGTTATAAACCGTAGCTTCGACGAATGATTTCCTTTTACGGTCACCGACAGACCTTCGACCTGGAGTCACTCGGCACGGTTGCCAAATTTTCCATCCACCTCGTGAAGAAAAGAGGGCTTTCCTCACTCCCATCCTTCACGCAAATAAGAGCACTAGGGAAAAGAAATTGGGCCTAAGGAGGGTTGGAATCGTTTTTTGAAGTCAGAGCATCATTGAAGCTCGGTCAGACAACTTGTGTTTAAGCAGAATAGCATCGGGGTCTCACAAGTCACGGGACTTGTTATGAAGGTCGTTCAAATCTGTACAGCTAGCTCTTTGAAAATAAACTCTTGGTCTTCCAATCATTTACACGATTGTTTCCCACGTTTGGTGTGGGTGGTCCTTCGAGCGAACACTCTATGCACATCACGTGCTATACACATCCCAGATAGCACCGTACGTCCATGGGACGTCCGTTTTACGTCCGATACGTCCAATGTCCGCCGTGTACGTCCGTGGGACGTCCCGTGCATCAAAATTTCGGACGTCCCATGGACATCCGTTTTTACGTCCGTGAGACGTCCCTCGGACTTAAATTTCGGACGTCCCACGGACATCCGTTTCTTATGTCCGTGGGACATCCTTCGGACAAAAATTTCGGACGAACCACGGACGTTTGACTTAGATTATTTCGTATGTTTTCGAATGCTATATTGTGTTTCTATTATTATACTCAAAATATAGTTTATTAATTTTTTTCAGATTTTCAAGTTCGCGGCGCCGTTGTTTGAAAAAAATTAATTTTGTCCATGTTTCTTCTGTGAAAAAATGAGCTAATCTTCAAATTGTTAGATTTTATTTATTCCGTAAGTCTATTGGACACTGATAAACTTGAACATTTCACAGTAGTAGTTGACAAACTCGTACATCAGCGCGCATAGTATCTGAAAATATTAATTGTCTTACCAAGAACTCGGTTGGGTCAGCGCGTTAGGCGCTCGACTGTTAATATGCTTATACTAGGTTCGCGCCCGGCATAAGTCCACTCTTTTTTATTTGATCAATTCCTCTTTTTCTAGCTACGTGATAATCAATGGTATTTTTGTAGAATTCTTTTAAACCAATATTTACATATTTAGAAAATTGTTTAAGGTGCAAACACGCTTTTATATATCGTCCAATTAACGTCCAGAATATGTCTGGTCGGATGTACATTGTACGTCCTATGTACGTACTGCGATCTAACTGGGACCTCTGTCGGACATAGCTGGGACATAAATCGTCCCTGGGACGTACGATATGTCCGGTACGGCCGTTCATTAGACGTACATTGGACGTCCGACTGCTATCTGGGATCGAAGCCAATCGCGAAACGGTCGTGAATGTATCCGCAATAGTGTAAGTCCAACTTCTGAAGATCTGAGTTAATATTGTTTTCACAATCTTAAAGACATCACTTATTTACCGGCAGCTTTAATTGATGTGGATTTACAACACAGATCTACAAAATGTATTTTTTAAATTTTCAGTATATTCACACATAAAAAAATTGTACGATACAATTTTTAGTATTTTCTCTACAATTCCGACCAATTGCAATTTTTTCAGAAAATTTTTTTCGCGTCATGTAGTAAACTAATTGTTCTAACTGCTCAAAACAGGTCGTAGGGTCCAATATTAAAAAAGTTATCGTCTTTTTATGAGTGTCCGAATATTTATAGAAGTCACTGTATATAGGTATAAGTCAATTTTAAATAGATAATTCGCTTGCAAAATCTATAAAATTCTGAAACGTACTTTAATTTTCACATACAGACAGTTTTTATAATTTTCTGAACCTATAGACGTGTTTTTGCAACCGCATTACACATACGGAGTTTCTTATAACAACAAACGCAAACCATTGTTTTACTGGATATACTATGTATGTATGTGACTTATGCCACTATGTACTCAACCCGCCATATGTGTGTGTGCATTGAGCAGTAGACAGTTTTTTTGTGGATCCACACATGTCGTTGCTTATCTGTAGACTTTTTCGATAGATCTAATGAGTTATGAAATACTGAAAATCGAAAATAAGAAAACAATTTTTGCGTTAAGGAACTTCGAAATAACAACGGAATATTGAGTATAATAAGAAAGCCAAATATACGTTGAAACAATGAAATGTAGCAGCCCATCTATTGAAATTGGAACACTATCGATAAAAATAAAAAATATTTGATGATTATAGTAGGTTTGTAGATTTCTGAAACCGTTGCCCATGTTTCCCGGGTCAAAAAAGCTAGACGTGAAATATACAAAAACGTTCAAAAAACATCGCTGCTGCACGCCGATAATTTTTTTGGCATTCACCTAACGTTAATAACATATTCACTTCTGTGTCAAAAGTAGCCATAATCACAATGTTACTGCTTGAATAACAGCTCTAAACTGAAAACGTTTTCATAGATAAGTGAGTCAAACTCAAAAATTGTAAATATTATTGTTTGTGTTTCTTCATGAATAAGTAATGGACTCAAACGCGTATAATTCCATAACGCTATTTCCGAGCGCTTCGAGTACCTACAACTCGAAACTTCAAACTGTTATATCTCATCATGGAAGTATCTGACAAAAAAATGTTTCAGACAAAATTTACTTGTTTTTCCCTGTAGAATCTAAACAGAATATATATATATATATATATATATATATAAATAGAATCTAAATAGAATGTAACATTTTATAGGGGGTTCCATTTAAAATTACAAAGGTACCTCCCCTCCCCCGTTAAAGGGGAAGGGAGGCCACTTCACGTTTATGTAGTCAGAAAGGCCCTTCAGTTCCTTACCTTAAAATCGATGGCATAGTTTTCGAGATATTGAGCTGTTCAGAGTTATGTGGGCCACCCTTTATATATATATATATATATATATATATATATATATATATATATTGTATATGTGTATACGCGTGAATGTGCGATTCATCGTCGCTATTGTTCTGTTATTCGTCGTCCCCACGTAGTCAACGTTTGCGTGTGTTGACAATAAATTCGATGCGTCCATATGCGGCTGTTGCACTTTGCAAAGGAAACAGACATAAAGCTCTGTAGCTCGATTTTGCTACGTTTATTTCTGCCATCTGAAAGCAGATATGTATGCCGATACAAATACAGAATGTATTTGAGAAAAATATCAGAATGTTGTCCTAATACATGCCGATTGTAAAATACCACGATAGAAAATCCCAACATTAGTATGCTGATATAAATTCACGTCATATTTGGAAAATTTTTTAGAATGAGTTGTCGAAAAGTGGAATACTTACAGGCTTTTAGTGTGAAATACTATAATAGGAAATAAATCAATATTACTATACAGGGTGTTCATTTGAAAACTTTCCAGCCGAATATCCCGAAAAGTATGAAAGATATTAAAAAAGTGTAAAACACGTGTCCATGGATTTTGAGGGGGAAAGAGGGAGGCAGTATCAGTTTTTTCTTTGGGTGGCGTTTTCAAGGTCAACTTTGTTTTTTCAGATGGAAACCTATATTTTTTATTATGGGATCTTATTGTACGTAAAAAGACCAGCAATTTTCGTAGGATACTTTTTTTTATCTGCTCACTAGTTTCGGAGATATTTAAAGAGAAGTAGAGCGAGTCATACTTCTTCTACGAGAAAGTTTGTAATTTCTTTATAACTATAACAAATTTTCAAAGATGGATCGGTAGAAGAGGTGTTATTGAGTGGTCACCAAGATCATCAGATCTAACTCCAGTCGAATTCTTTTTGTGGGGACATTTAAAGTCTGTTGTTTATAAAACACAACCAAAAAGCGTCAACGATCTGCGTCGCAGAATTATACAGGAATGTAGAGCTACTCCAACAGATACCTTCAAAAATGATCATTCAAAATTTGAGAATCGTCTCTATTATTATTTAGAAAACAACGGAGAACATTTTGAAAATTTGTTATAGTTATAAAGAAATTACAAACTTTCTCGTAGAAGAAGTATGACTCGCTCTACTTCTCTTTAAATATCTCCGAAACTAATGCGCATGTTATGGCTTAGAAAACAGTTCGATTTACGACCTGGCGACGAAGAATTTTTAGATTAGCTCGGCTCCCTTTTAGTATACTTTCAATTTAGTTGTTAAGTCAAAACAGATGTACCTCGGACTAGGACCACAAAGATTGCTTTACGGCTTTCAGTTGACACCCACGTGCATCTCCGGTCTCCTAGCCTTCGAGCAATAAAGCAATAAACCCGTACAGCGCCAAGTCAACAGCGGTAAGACGAGCGAACCACCCTAACGGGCTTTGCCGTCAGAAACCCCCCACAAGGAAAATTCGCCAGTTTCCTCCCTATTTGGGCCCGTCCATAGCGGACATCTTCTACCCCCACAAGGCTTGTAGTGGGTGGTACCTAGCAATTCGAAAAGGGCATGGCCCAAAATCCACTTGATGCCAATAGGCTAACAGTCGAATCCTCCCACAAACCGATTTGTATATAAGCGCGACACACTTATCCACAGTGTGATTCATAAAGTCCGACTCACGTAAAGCACATTGAAAATACACACATTCCTAGTCCACGTAGTTGTCCGCGTTTTCTGCCAACCTATTACAGTCCACATATACATTCATACATTTCGACAGGACTTCATATTCGGTGAAGTTCCTCCGCGTTGTTCGATCGTCGCTAACCTAATTGCCGACGCCGCGACGCACATACAGCGCAGATAAAAAAAAGTATCCTACGAAGGTCTTTTTAGGTACAATAAGATCCCATAATAAAAAATAAAGGTTTCCATTTGAAAAAACAAATTTGACCTTCTAATGACCTTCAAAACGCCACCCAAATAAAAACTGATACTGCCCCCCCTCTCCCCCCCCCCCCGAAATCCTTGGACACGTGTTTTACGCTTTTATAGTAGCTTTTAATAGCTTTTTAATAGCTGTAGATGTATCTACTTGCGATAACAGCAATAAGTTAACGTTTGTCATTTGTTTTAATTAATGAGCATATGTAGAGTCTACTTGCGATAACAGCAATAAGTTAACGTTTGTCATTTGTTTTAATTAATGAGCATATGTAGAGTCTACGATTTTGGACGTGTACTGAGGGGACACGTGTAGGTACACGGTATCCGTGAACCGTGAATTGGTGAATTAAATATCCGTGTTCTTAATACACGTGTAATTTTCATTTCTCCGTGTACACAGTTATAGAGATCCGTGTATTTTTGAGCGCACATTTGAGTCCTGTAACTGATGCGTTTTTGTTTTTCAATCGGCTTCTTTCCGATCTGTTGATGTCAGAAGTGAGACACAAGCGAGGCAGCAATAGATTCACGCTAACTGTTAACTATATCACCGTGTATTAAAATGTACACGTGTAATGTAAGTACACGAATAATCGTGAAATTAAAATGCACGGTTATCCGGAAATATATATAATATTACACGGATTGATATCCGGATTCGTTTATTACACATGTAGTGTACTTACTTACATACACATGAAATAGGGATCTCTAATATGTAGATGTTGCAAAGAAAGGTATTTGCAAAAGAATATTGAAGAGACGCTCGCAGCTTTGGTTTTTGAGTAGGACCCTTTAAGTGGGACTTCTCGTGTAACAGCACCAAAACCAAGTGGTTTTTAAGAATTCTTTTTAGAATAACAATAAAATAACGGCGCTAGACCTTTTGGGGATGTAAACAGATACTCTTGAAGTACAAGTGTTTCTTTTTAGTTTAATTCTTCTTATTATTTACTGTATAATACACATGTTTCTCGAAACTATGACTTTAAACTGGCGTGCAATATAAATAACTAAGACACTAGTAAAGTAAACAACTTTAGACAAAGCCACTCATTTCATTCATTGATTTTTTATTTATAATATTTTTTTAATCAATATAAATTGAACTAATTGGCCGAAAAAAATAAACTTTTCTTGTGAACCCTAGAAATTTTCTAACTTTTCATATTTTTCTATCAAAATACGTTCAATCCCAGCATAAAACATCTAACTTTAAAAAAATTTCCCGCTTTTTGTTTTGATCATTGTGGTAGACTCCAGATTGCACGGTAACTATGCGTCCACAATGCCGAACCTGTAAGAAGTCTTGTATAATGTATAATAAATAGTAAAAAGAATTGAACATGAGAAAGGAATACTGGTACTTCACAACGATTTGTTTACACCCCAAGAAGGTCTTGTCTCAGAGGTCCAATAGTTATTTAAAAAAAATTCTTGAAAATCGCGTTTTTTCACTGCCATTAAATGAGATGCCCATCTTAAATTAGTATTACACATAAACTGATCAATATATCAGTTTTAGTTCTGCATGATTACACTGTCCAACAAATTTCAACTTTTTTTGTTTTCTAATAACTATTGGGTGGATCTTATACAGTTTTTTGCGCTGATTCCGAATCTGCCCTTACTTTTTCGCGTACACGCACAGTTTTTGAGAAACATGACATTGAAAAAAAAATCTATTTTTCAACTTTAAACAAATATTGTGATGTTATGGTGTTATGTGATGTAATATATATTATCCAAAAGATTCTGGAGACTTTCCTCTATACAGTGATATTCAATGTTAATACATTATGAATGTTTAAACATGTTTAAACAATCATTAAAGATGGAGAGCCACCACTTTTGCACCAATTTTTGAGGATATTTTTGAATTTATCTAAAAATATAAGGGTCAGCGTAAAATCGCACTATATCACGCGATAGAGCAGACTTTTATCTTGGGAAACACCCCTTTGAAGTTTGCAACATAGACGTTTATACAGAACTAGAAAGAAAAATATCTACGCCCGATATGAGTTGCCGCCAGTGGTGCTCTTCCACTAGCGCGGTCGTTCGTCGCGATACGGCGCGGCGCGGCATAACGGTGATGCAGTGGCTAAAAGCGCGTAATTATGTCAGCTTATTTCAATGTTAAATTTTATTTAAATGTTATATATTATTTACTAGTACATTTATTCTGTATAAATTATTTTATGTATTTTTTTAATGTTAGTCTCTTGTTCATAATATATTTCATACTAAAAAGGTCTTTTGTAACAAAAAATAATTTAATACAAAAATCTATTTAATATCGTTTATTGTGGAAATGCTAATAGAGAAAACTAAATACAAAAGAAAAACTTAGTATGAAATATACTATGAATAAGAGACTAACATTAAAAAAATACATAAAATAATTTATACAGAATAAATGTACTAGTAAATAATATATAACATTTAAATAAAATTTAACATTGAAATAAGCTGACATAATTACGCGCTTTTAGCCACTGCATCACCGTTATGCCGCGCCGCGCCGTATCGCGACGAACGACCGCGCTAGTGGAAGAGCACCACTGGCGGCAACTCATATCGGGCGTAGATATTTTTCTTTCTAGTTCTGTATAAACATCTATGTTGCAAACTTCAAAGGGGTGTTTCCCAAGATAAGTTTCCCAATATATTTTACGCTGGACCCTTATTTTTTTAGATAAATTCAAAAATATCCTCAAAAATTGGTGCAAAAGTGGTGGCTCTCCGTCTTTAGTGATTGTTTAAACATGTTTAAACATTCATAATGTATTAATATTGAATATCACTGTATTCAGGAAAGTGTCCAAAATCTTTTGCTGCGGAGAACAAGTCAATATATTTTATAATAACATCACAATATTTGTTTAAAGTTGAAAAATAGGTTTTTTTTCAATGTCATGTTTCTCAAAAACTGTGCGTGTACGCGAAAAAGTAAGGGCATATTCGGAATCAGCGCAAAAAACTCTATAAGAACCAACCAACAGTTATTAGGAAACAAATTTGGTGTTGGTTAGTGTTATATTTAAATATGACGGAGTTTGCAATAACTATCGTGGAAATTCTTAATTTCGTTCTCGTTAACACAGTAATTTCGAAAACGCAAGTAACAATGATTTTTGCAAAATACGGTACACACTCTGAGACCATATTCTCAAGCTATGTTCACACTGAAATTACAACGAGCACCTTCCAGTCGAGGTTGCATGTATCTTGAACATATCACCTCCTTTACTGAATAAAAGAAAAAGAAGGTAACAAGAAGCGGTAAAAAGGCGCTCGATATTCCTTCAGTCTCTGGACATACAGTCCTCGACAAAATAATAAGACACTTAGCATATTTTTAAATTTCTTATATTTAAAGGTGGAAACTGTACACTCCGTTACATCCTGAATACTACATATTATCTCCAAAGTAAACACGCAAAATCTTAGGATTGTATCTCATACCATACAAAAACTAGAGAAGGATATGTAAACACGTACTGACACTGCTTCGACAAAAGTACAAGACACTAACAGAAAAATCTTTGATTAAGCAAATAAAAATACAAAATTAATACTTTGTGATACCTCCCTGGAATTGTATTAGGTCTAGTAATCGCTTTCCAATTTGTTTCATGTTCCGGATAAACCGGAACGTAATTTGCCGATGGTAGAAAGGGACGGAGACACAATGTACGGACAAGCACTTTATTGACACCGAGATAAATAGACACATACACTTCAACCCTAACTATATTACAATGCATTTACACTAGTATTTACAGACTGCAGTTGCAGTGGATGGGCGCATGGGCGCACAGAGAAAGTGCCGTTTTACGCAGGGCGTAAATCGTGAGAACTGCGGTCGCGGTTGGCCTTGATTCGTTGTCGTTTTAACAGTTTCGTGTGGCTTGACTTTGATGCGTTTTAACGTTAGACACGTTTCTCGGGCGCGCAACAGTGCGCGTTGCCATGTATTAAACTGGGGAGAGGGTCGCGGGGCGCGTGTTACCGAGCGGTTCGGCGGCGAGATGCGCGATTTTGATTTGAAACCCGCCGTTGCGGTCGCGCCCGCTTGTATTGAGGACCTCGGCGGTTCTCTCGGTCGGCCGGTCGTTGCCCTCGACGTCGACGCGCTGTCGACGTCTCGCTTTCGATCGGTACGGAACACATTTCATATAACTTTTTGATTCGTTTTTGTTCTAAATGTGTCCAATTGTGACTTATACTTTCTTTTAGTTCATTTACGTTATTATATTATCTCCTATTCGCGTAGACTCTTCTTGACAAATCTTCCCACACATTTTCTATGATATTTAAGTCGGAAAAACGAGCGGGTCATTCCAAAATATTAATATTTTTTGAAGAAAGGAATTGTTTCACTGATTTTGCAGTATGAACTGCTGCATTATCCTGTTGAAAAATATAGTCACCGCGCGTGATACGAGCTGCATGCTTGTTTAACTGATCTGCTATTAGCTCAATATATTTATTACTATTTATCGGACCTGATAAAAAGTTTATTTCTGTTTTTCCATAGTAACCAATACCGACCCATACTATAACACTGCCACCACCCATTTGACGACGACTTAAATGAAGTTCTTCCTTTCTGCAATCATGAAAGTAGTAGGCCTAGTCGTCAGGGCCATCTAAATTGAATTTTTTCTCGTCACTAAAAATGACTTTTCTCCATTTTTTCATCCAGTGGACGTGTTCACGAGAGAACTTCAGTCGTGCTGCTTTGTGTTTCTCCATTAAAGATGGACGTTGTTTTAATTTCTTCCGTTTAATGTGTTTGTTTCCTTGTAAAATGCGATATACATTTCTTAAATTTGTTTTTACACCTGCTTCTTGGGCTATTTGTCTTGCTGTGCCCTTAAAATTCGACGCAACACGCAAAATTGCACGTTTATCACGTTCGGAAGTAACGCTAGGTCTTCCATTTCTTTTCGTTTTTCTATAAGCACTTGGATTTTTTAACACATTAAATATCGCACACCTACGTCTGTTTAATAATTTCGCAATTTTAGTAATACTGTACTTTTCCGAGCGCAACAGAACGATTCGATCGACCTTACTCTTATCTAACTGCTTTCCTCGACCCATTATTTATTTTTCGTTTTATTAAATGTATACTGTAAGAAAATCACAAGAATCAACGCTTGAATACGTTCGCAGTAGAATACTTAATGGTAGAAGTCATATGAGTGGAAAATAAGCCACGTGTCTTATACTTTTGTCGAAGCAATGTTAGTCCGAGTTTACATATCTTTCTCTAATTTTGGTATTGCATATGATGCAATCCTAAGATTTTGCGTGTTTACTTTGGAGATAGTATGTAGTCTTCAGGATGTAACGGAGTATACACTTTCCACGTTTAAATATAAGAAATTTAAAAATATTCTAAGTGTCTTATTATTTTGTCGAGGACTTTAGCTTAACGCATTATACTACCTCTGACAAAAGTGATTGGATCAGATAAGTCAAGTGTGTATCATAGTAATTATTTATATAGTCAATGTGGAAAATATTTCCATTAATGATAGAGGCAAGTGCAATGATAACACTTGACACATATGAAAAAATCTATTTATTTTTATATGAATATTTTATTTATATATGACAAGTGTTATAATTTTGTATATTATGGAAAAACCTATTTATTTTTATATGAATATTTTATTTATATGTGTCAAGTCTTATAATTTTGTATATTATTAGGAGGTTAAATAAGTTCTCGCTGTTTTCCGAAAGGTGGTAATACCAGAACTGCGTGAATTTAGTTTCAGATAGTAACGTATCTATAATGAAGTACTACATATATGCAAGGTTAAAATTCAGTGTATGTCATTCCACTGAAGTATAAACAATTTTTCTTTCATTGTGCTAAATGTCGAATTTCATGCCAAAGAAAGAGTAATTGCGGGGAATTTTACTACACTATTTTATTAAAAAAAAATCTGCAGCTGAAGCACACAGAATTCTTGTTGACACCTACGGCGACCATGTTCTGTCGGAAACAATATGCAGATATTGGTTTAGACGCTTCAAAAATAATGATTTTGATCTTGAAGATAAAGAACGCCCTGGCGCACAACAGAAACTTGAAGACGAAGAATTTGAGGCATTACTTGATGAAGACTCGTGTCAGATACTAGCTGAACTTGCAGAATCATTAGGAGTTGATCACACAACAGATTCGAAACGTTTGAAAGCATTAGGAATGATTCACAGGAAGGACGTTGGGTGCTGTACGAGTTGGAGCGATTTTTCAGCATGACAACGCGCGGCCACATGTTGCAAAACCGGTGAAAACGTTTTTGAAAACACTTAAATGGGAAGTACAACCCCACCCGCTGTATTCACCAAACATTTCCCGATCAGATTACCATTTGTTCCGATCGATGACACATGGCCTGGCTGAGCAGCGGTTCCAATTTTATGAAGATATCAAAAAATGGATCCACTCTTGGATTGTCTCAAAAGACGTGTCGTTTTTCCGACATGGAATTACTATACTGCCAGAAAGATGGGGAAAAGTAATGGTTAGCGAGAGACAATACTTTCAAGAACATATTTTTTACCAATTTTTTAAAATAAAACCTAGAGAAAAACCTATTTATTTATACATGAATATTTTATTTATAATATACTAAATGGCCACTGATTTAACACATTAAACGCTATGTCAGTGCCTGGAGATTGACGGTATCGAATTTAGAAAGCAATATATAATATGTATACATATAATTCATATACATATTGTTAAAATATGTTTACACTGTATTAATAGATTTGATTGAAACAGACTCAACAGCAATGGGGTAAGCATGTCTTCTGCTTATACGCGCTCATGTTTTTGTATTTTAACTTAAATGAAAAGTGAAATGGAAAGCGAGACGAAATCACTCCGCGTTTAACGTGTTAAGAAAAGGTTTAATCATCCCCATGCATCAGAATATTTTTTTCGCAATGTTCTTCGTTATCTTCGTTATTAGAAATATTGGAAAGTGTTCTAACCCTTTGTCATGCTACTTGAATGTCTATATCATTTTCTCATCTATATGAAAGCAGTCTTCCTCCATTTTTGTATCAGTTTATCATTTTACATTTGGTAAAACGGTAACAGAATTCATGATTTCATTAATATATTCGAAAATATAATTACCTCTCATATCGTCGCACTTGTACAATATATGTAATGTACCATTTTTCATATTTAATACACGCTCAAGTAATTCGCTAAACAATCATATTCACGTTTTTAGTCGAATATTTTCTGCCGAGGGTAGTACTTGGGATCTTGTTGTCATCCTAACTGTGCCTGAGATAGCGAGCTATTCATGTTTGACAACCAAAGTTTAGACAAAATATGATTTTCTCTTCTCGGCTAGCTTTAAACACGGCAGAGCGCGTAAAGCCTCGTTCCCTGGACCAAGCTTAGCTTGCTTTCCTTTGACACACGCTAAATTTACTGACAACGGATGATAGCACAAGTGCTACAGTTCTCATGGTTAGGCCAACAATAAGCTAGATTGACCGAGCCGTAGTGCGCCGTACGAAATGAGTCCAATTGTAAGAGACAAAGTACAGATATAGTTGGTGTTCGACTACAGGTGGAAAAAAATTTAAGGTGTGGTTCTCCATGACAATATAAGACAAGAATGAAGTATAAAAAAATTGCAATTTCGGCTTCGTTTTTTAGTTATTAACAATTAAAATTCCGCTTAAAATATGGCAACCTGACCAACAGAGGTGTACACTTTCCGCACGCCATAGAGGCGCACGACAGGCACATGTCAAGGAACATCATTTGTCGCAATCATTAAAATCCACAAGGGCATTTCTAATATCCTCCCTATGAAATTATCGAGAAGAAGGTGTCAATGTCTTTTCACTTCACAATCAGGCTCATATGAATACACGTAATCACTATAAAATTGTTTCCGTATATTCCTTGTGTCCATAAAAATGTTGAATCAAACATTTGCCTCACTCACAAGTGCAAGTATTAAGAAAAATGCACGTGTGTAATATGCGTACCGGAATCGCGCATAACTAATCCGCGTTTAATACGTGTGCATTTGACTTTCGCACACAGACAATAAAATGTAAGTGAAATTAATGTAAGAGTGTACCCATGTAGATAACACCTTAGTGCAACGTTTTAAGAAAATGTGCAAGAGGAATCACTCGTATATGTACGTTCGAAGGTTTATAAGTAGATTGTGGATCGTTATGCAAAATCAAAATTTTCTGCGTGGTTTGCAAAATTATTTCGTTCTTTCTACTTTTTCCTATTTCATCTACTGATTATTATCATAAATGCATAAAATCCGCAGTCTATTTATAAACGTTAGAAGTATGATCGGTATTTATTTGGAATAAAAGTGTCGGTTGATTTAACGTGTTTTTCCTAACTCTGAAGCCTATTCACATGGCCCCCGTGAGCGTGGGATTGGGATATGCTCAATTAGCGCGTGCACGCATATAGTCCGCACCTCATAAGAAGTCAGATGGCACTGAGGCAAAGGGGGTGATCGATCGCACCCAATGTTTAGACTTTGACATTACACGTTATACAGGATTGTAGGAAAAAAGAGGGCACCGGATATACTGGGACTCAAACTCGGGCCTCGCGATTTGTAGCTGATCAGCTTCTGCACACACCCATGGAACCATCCGACTTTTTCCAATCTCCATACATATTTGGTCGGGGGGGGGGCAGGCGAGGGCTGATACCACAGTAGTATGTGTGACCACTTTAGCCAATAATTCGACTAGAACCGAGAATGCGTGTGGAACGAGGACCCTTCCACTCTGACCAATGGGACTTCTTATGTGACACACGTACTTCGTGTGGACTACCAGCTCGATGATAGGATACAGGCCCCGGAGTCAACAAGCCACTGGTGGCACCGAGCGACATCTCAACGCCCTATCAGCTCTGCAGGCCTGTGCTCGAGCTGTAATTAACGTAGCTCGCCCGCCGAGGCCCTGGAAAAAAGGACTACAGACCAATAGGTCGCCGTATCACCATTATTACAACAAGGCAAAGCCCTCTCCCCCACCCTAAACGACAAAGGCAGTCATTAGATAAAAGTGGAGTTCACTATTTAGGCATCTTAACAGTTTTTTCTGAATATCTCAAAAACCAAAGCCGAGCAGCATAACGGTGACATGTGACAAGTTGTTTAGTAATGATGACCTCGAGAACGTATTTCACGGACATTGGTGAGGATTTTCGTGTTCCGAATAATTACACTGTCCAACACCAAATTTGTTCCACAATAACTGATTGGTGATTCTTATAGAGTTTTCTGCGCTGATTCCGAATCTGCCCTTAGTTTTTCTCCTACACGCACAGTTTTTGAGGAAAACGGCTTTTTAAAAAAAACCTATTTTTCAACTTTAAACAAATATTGTGATGTTATTATAAAAAATATTGAATTGTTCTCCGCAGCAAAAGATTCTGGAGACTTTCCTGAATACAGTGATATTCAATATTAATACATTATGAATGTTTAAACATGTTTAAACAATCATAATGTATTAATATTGGATATCACTGTATTCGCGAAAGTCTACAGAATCTTATGCTGCAAAGAACAATTCAATATTTTTTATAATAACATCACAATATTTGTTTAAAGTTGAAAAATAGGTTTTTTTTAAAAAGCCGTTTTCCTCAAAAACTGTGCGTGTAGGAGAAAAACTAAGGACAGATTCGGAATCAGCGCAGAAAACTCTATAAGAATCACCCATCAGTTATTGTGGAACATAAAAAAAGTTGAAATTTGTTGGACAGTGTTATTGTATAATCTCATCAGTGTGAATTTATAATAAACAGTGCTTCGGTCACAGAACCTCGGCATTTCAAAGAACGATCTCTGAACTCTCCCGCATTATAAAATTTCCCACTTCTCAATTTTCATTTTCTTCTCGGTTCCTGAAATTATAGAGCTTGAGAACGTGTTTGTGGAACAGTCTACTCATGAGAATATGTGGAAAGACACGTATTGGGTGGTCGGTTTACATTGCACGGGAACCGTAAACACATTTGGACCCTTTGGGTGTTGGTGTAAAAAGTATCCCGTGCCACAATAACTACTATAAATTTACTTCAGGAACGAGTTCGATGCAGCTGGCAGACCGATCGAAGAATGGACACAGGATAAACTCGGAAGGCTACTTCACGTCGACACCGACGTTAACAACACGGTTGTGGAACCAGCAAACGTCGGCAATGTATACTTCGACGCGCTAAGGGTGTTGAATATACAGGGTGGACCACGAAGCGTGATCCGCGTGATTATTCTGTTGTTAGCAATTCGACCGGAATTTTTTGTAGCTAAAATAACATGGTTCAAGGAGGATTGTGCCTTTTTTATCAACTATTCTTTCCAGAGTTATCAAGGTTACCTTCAGTTTCTTATAGGTAAACCTGCAATTTTTTTACGTCAATCTTCTTGGGGATACTGAGACGAATTCGCCAAGCATCATAACAAATATTTGTTTTGATCTAAAAAGACTGAAGAAACCTCTTCGTTGGAAGAATTTTACAAGACTCCATTAAAGAGGAATAGCAATCCACACTGTTGTACAGTTTCCAGAAGTGTTAATGGACTAGTATTAGTCATTATTTTCAAACATTTCGTTCTGCACCTTGGAACACATTTAATGATATCGAACGTGAACTGTTAGTAGTCTTTCGTGATCTGCGTGTACGTGCACTGCGTTCCATGATGATTTACGAAAAGATCGAGACTCTCTGCGTAAGCTCTCATGGGAAGTGCGGGCATAATTCCGTGTTGGCTCAGCAATTATTCGCTGAACTATTTCCTAATAACCGTCATCCTTCACATTGCATAGTCGAACGAATATTTAAAACTTTTCGAGAGAGATCAAATTGATCGAGTAAGCATTCAGCAAATAGCACGTGTTTCAGAAATTCTAGTTTTATATTCGATTTTACGCTTTAATTTTAAAAATAAATTCATATATGTAGTAAAAATTGTGGGTAGTATTACAAACTACATTATATTACTAATGTGTCGGGACCAAAATTTGTGTAGCGTGATGTATACACTTTGTTAGAAGCAGAAGCCCGATTTTTGTTTCCAAATAATGTCTTATGAAACGTGAACCATACACTATTCATTGCATAGGGTGGAAGTTATAACGTTACAGACGAATATCTCAAAAAATATTAAATATACGCAAAAATGTTACAGATGAAAGTTGTTCAGTACCGAGGGGGGCATCATGTGGTGGAACTTTTATTTTTCCTCGTGGACACTCCAAGGTGAGGTGAAGCTCAACTTTCTTTTTTTAAATGGAATGATATGTTGTTTTATGCACCATCAAATAGTGCGTTTTAAAATGAGTTCAATTATCTATGACTCAAGGTCATTCAAGGTCAAACTTGCAGGGAAATGCAGAAAAGGTGTGATCATTTTATTTGTACTTTAGTTCGTGCATTCGAACTTCCACACCAAAAACAATAACATGTGTCCAATATCAGCATTACTCGGGACAACATCAAAGTCGTTGTACAGTATTACTGTGCTCTTCTGCAAAATAGTCAATTTACTTTCATTACTATTCGTGCTAAGGTATCCTTCGCTGAACGATAGTACTTAAATAAGTGGCGAAAATAGAAATGTATCAAAATTGTTTTGATATGTTTATGGTACTAGAAGAAAGCAGGAAAAATTACAGACCGGCTGCTAATTTGTATGTACAACGCTACCCAGATCGACCATCAAAATCGCGTATGGGATTTAAAAGACTAGAACAGCGTTTTCTCCGTTCAGGTTCTGTGCTTAAAAACTGCGTAATGCCCATTAAGCCTACGACGTGTGAAGACATGAAAATCAGAATATGTGAAACTTAGAGAATCAAAGTTAGAGAATCATTTAAACATAGAATTGTTAAGTGCATTGAAGTAACAGGTAATCATTTTGAACACATATTAAACTGAAGTACAAATAAAACGATCACACCTTTTCTGCATTTCCCTGCAAATTTGACCTTGATTGACCTTGAGCCATAGGTAATCGTATTCATCTTAAAACGCACTATTTGATGGTAGGTAAAAAATCATATAATTCCATTTAAAGAAAAAGAGTTCCACCAAATGATGCCCCTCTCGTTACTGAACAACTTTCATCTGTAACATTTTTGCGTATAATCAATATTTTTGGAGATATTCGTCTGTAACGTTTTATAATTTTCACCCTGTCTATACCATCACTATTTTTGACATTTTTCTGAATCACACGAAATCAAACATGATGACTCGATTATCCGAACTAATGATTTCTGAATTCTCCATTATCCGAATATGTGTTTCACACTCACCGACTTTTATGGGAAATTATTTAATAAATTTATGTTTTAGGCATAAATCTCGCACAAGTATGAATAAATACATTATTGTTATTTGGATAAGGTACTGTAAAATATGTAGTCACTTTTAGTACTCCTTAGATTTAGTATTAAAAAAGTTCTTGTATCATTTGAACCGTTACAAATTGATACGTTAATCACCATAAAAAATGTTTGAAAACCTTCAAACAGGTTGTCATTTTATTTACTGCAAATGACATTAATAATATATTCATAATTTTAAAATACAATACTACATAAATGAAAAAATTTTAATCATGCTTTCAGAAATGTTAGATAGTCTGTTGAAACTGTCATAGCATCGTAAATGATTTTTAAAGAGAATACAAAACGGTCCTAAAGGATATGCTCTCAGCAGTCCCCAAAGACCGTTCCGGCACTTAACGTATTAAGCATGCCATGATTACTAGATAAATCATAATTTGTGTTGCATGCTTCTTAGTCAGGCATTCTGAACGAAGTTTATCCACGTTCAATAATTTTATTATCAAACCCGTTTACTAAAAGAAAATTTGTAGCAACATAGCTGTGTATTATATTGTAAATTAGTCCTTGCATTTGTAATCTAAATTCACTATATGTTATAGCATTGATTTTTGATAGAAAGATCGATAGAACAGTTGAAAACGATGGAAATTCTATACATGACTAAAAAATATTATGTACAAATAAAAATCATTCATTTTCGTGGAAACAAATGTAGTAGAAAATATAAAAGCTTAGTTCATTTAGCTTCTTAAAATAAACATTTATTATATTAGATATCATTTATTTACTATATTATTTAATGAATTCAGCGAATTTATATCGATTTTTTCGAACAGTATCATTGAGATGTAAACGTCATCAGCTAATAGCAATCGTTTGTGATCGATCACTGAAAGCAGTCCACAACAAAATCATATTTTATTCGAGTATTTTTCAAATATTTACACGGACCTATCTTTACACTGCACCCTACCATTGTCCCTTTTACGGAGCCACCTACTAGCTCCGTAAATTGATAAAACTTATGAGTAATAAACTCATCAACAAACTATGACTATCTTTGAGGCTATAAATTATCCGTGGTACTCACAAACGCCGTAGCTATTATTTATGGACTCTGAATTTCACGTTCAAATGTGGAAGTTCTTGCCTAATTCTAAGGTGCATTGTGGTGCAAAGTTTATGTGGTGCTTCTTCTTCTTATACGATGATAATTATGGTATACCCGATATTACTCGGAAGTTGGCTACGCTGTATTTCTAAAGCGACGTGAAATGCGATGAAAGTGAATAAAAGATAATTCAATCTTTTTGGTAGCGACTACTTTATTCTACTCTCTCTCTCTCTCTCCCTCTCTCCCTCTCTCCACAGTGTAGACCCTTCCATAATAATTAACTATAATATGAGCAGCTTAATGCAAAAGAAATGTAAGTCGATATTTGTCTGCTTGGTTTAACACCACATAAAAAAGGGTTTAATCGTCGTTAAATAAAACAATTAAATACAAACGTAAAATGCTCTCGAAAATATTCCGAGATTAAACGGTACAGTAGACGTATGTATATCTTTAGGCGAATATGTAATATTCCTCGCGCTCGTTTGTGACACGTTAGATGATCGACCGTATGAAAATACGGCAACGTTGAAAGCGTTAGTCAGGTTTCAGAGACGATCTACAAGCTCTTTTGAAGGCGACACAAAGTAATGCTGAGCAGGAACATGGAAAAAGCAACGTTTAAGGGGAGCTTCTCGTGTAACGGCAGCGAAAACAAGTGAACTTTAAGCATTTTTTTCAGAATAAGTAAAGGACATATAGTTTGGGGATGTAAACAGATAGTCTTGAAGGACAAGAGCTTTTTTTAGCTCAATTCTTCTCATTATTTATTGTATTATACGCATGTTTCTCGAAACTATGTCTTTTAAACTGGCGTGCACCATAATTAAAAAACACGAAGCTCATTAATGAGAAATTAATTCATTTCTTCGCATATTTTTTTTTATTTATAATATTTATTTGAATAATATAAATTTCACTAATCGGCCAAAAAGTTGTCATACTTTTCTATTGGGTTGTTGCATATGAAATGTCCGACTTTAGAATGCAAAAGTGATGAAGCGTTTTGATCAAGAAATATCATTAGAATTTACAAGTTTATTGTACATCATTTTAAGGTACAAAGCCGATCCTTAAGGATTTACCATAAATTTTAATGCAGATATCTAATTTTACTTTTTAAATAATATTTAGATTAATGTCAATCGATGTGATTATGAAGTATTCTTTTTATACGAGTGGAAACATAGTATACAATAGGCGATAGCATTATGTGATGTTTTGTCAAAATATACTGATTAATCGAACACACTATTCGTCGATATTAAGAGGCTACAAAATGGAGATTACAATCTTGTTAATGAAGAATGTGATAATCCAGAAATCCAATTTCTACGGTAATATAATCATGAAAGAATGTAATTCATTGGCAGAATATGTTGACTGTAATTTTGGGAATAGTATTATCCGGATAAATGTAATCAACGCTCACGTATAACATATGATAAACTTTAATGCGTGAAACAACAATAACATTAACAAGTACTAACAATAACAAACAATAAAAGAAACAAAGAAAAACTCTTAATCAGGCGTAATAAGAACGCGTAAAGAAAACTGTCGAGCTCGATGGAACGTTACAATGACGAAGACCAACACGAACGGTACGGCATTCGAAGAGTTTTCTGCCTGTTTTCGTGGACGCGCCGAAAATCTTCCAAACGACAACGAGGCTAGAAAAAACTCTACGCGTTTCAAGGGCATCGTGGGAAAGCCCTTTCCGAGAAACGTGTAGGTTCAGGAAATGTTCTCGTAGCGACCGAAGCTCTGGCAATCGTCAGTTTTATTGCCCGCACTTGAGTTCGGCCGCACGCAGTGCACACTTTCTGGAAAAAGGAAACGTATCCTAAACGAATCTTTCCCCTACTAACACGTACGCCACACACTCAATGTTCTGAAACACAGAAAATGATAATAAATTGTTCATTCTAGACTACGATACTTTGCAACTTGCTTGACCCTGTACACACCGCATACAAATTTCATACGGTACACATGGCATGTGAAACACTCCAATAACTATAAACAGGTGTTAGGTTTCAATTGTTTCTTATTTTGGCCATAAAATTGCTAAACAACCCTTAGACATTCTGAAATAGGGGTCGGCAGCATTTGTCCTGTAATTGCAACTTGTTCACGTTGTGAAAAACCAGAACGCTGAAATCGCCGACGCGAAAGGGATTTTTTGATATCTTAAGAATTGTTGATTTTACTAAATCGATGGAAATGAGTTTTTGGTAGTTTGTAGTGGAAACATTCGAGGTGATTCTGGACACATCGTCATAAACGGTAGGTCTCGTTGAAATTAAGTGTTAGTGAGAGTGGAAGAGGGGGGGGGGGGGGGAGTGGTGAACATTGGCGTAACAATGAGCTAGTACAGGACGCCGTGTACCCCCGTTTCAGGTAGAGGCGAGTCGAGCGCACCGCTATTATGGTCCGTTGTCTATGCCGTTGTCACCTTTTTAATTAGAAGGTAAAAACCCTAAACCCCTCATCGGTTTGGATGGAATAAAATCATGAATCTTGTTAGGTTCTATAAAACATGCGAAAAGTTTATACATTACCAAAAACAGATTATCTATTTATTACATAGCGACAAAAGGTCATTAGTAAAAAAAACTCTTTCTAAGTAAATCAGCAGACACTAGGCGTCCATTTTGGTTGCCTTTCAAGTTTTTAATTATTTTATCGTCATTCTTTTTTGTGCCGACTCTGACAGACTCTGAACAGTAAATAGAAGGTAAAAGAAGGAAGGAAACACTTTCCCATACATATTCGGGTGTATCCATTTCCCAATGTTCAGTTTACGTAAAATTTTCGTATCGTACACTTCGTATTATATAAGAGTGAGTGAACTATCGGAAATGGTGGTTAGTAATATTGTTCTCGAAGTAAAAATAGGGTTATTTAAGTCGTATACAGCAGGCTGGTATTTTTTCGAGACCAGCGGTATAGACAACGGACCATAAAATAGCGGTGGGCTCGATTCGCCTCTACCTGAAACGGGTGTAATAAACGGCGTCCTGTATCAGCTCATTGCGACACCAATTTTCATGTCACCATCCTTTTCAAGGGCTCAATTTAAAGGGGAACTTCAAGGAATATAACCACATTTTTCCAAAATTTAAATCACTCTGGTCCCTCATCGAAAAAAACGTAAGAGAAGAATTTGTTTAAATTTTTTTATTTTCCGGTGTATCTGAAATAATTTTTCTTATCATATATTAAATTGGAAGGAAAGTTCTGTCGTATTTTAAATAAGCATGTAATTTTGCTTGTACATCGAAAACACATGAAATAAGGACAAATTATTTGATTATTTAATATGCCACACCAGACATTTACACTCCACGGTCTTTGTTTATCCACTAATCTTAGCCAGTGTGAATTGTCAGTTGACCAATAATGCATGTTTCTTAGATTTAGCTGTCCATGGTCGGAGAAAGACGCTTCATCAGTAAATAGTACTCTTTTAAAAAATGATTTAAACCCCACCCTGTTTATTTACATTCACGCTCTTGATGTAGAGTCTTGGTCAAAGCCTACAATCTCAATAGACATCAGTTCTAGGTAAAACTTTAATTTTCGAGGATCAAAGTCATGTAATTATACATATCTGAATGTATTTTTTAACAGTTATACGGTGCAATAAAAAAAATGTAGTTATGTACCAAAAAACATCGATGACCTTGACAACTCCGAAAAAAATGACCCTCGGAAAAAAATATTCGTGCCAGATATTTGGTCCATTGACACCATGCACATTACGTAACAAATATTTTTTGCATCACAATAACCTGAAGAGATATTTAGGTGTTCTTATTTAAACGGACCACCCTGTATAATAAATGAATCCAAATGTAACTGCGGCAATGAGGTTCAAGATCTTAACCATACCATTTGGCAATGTAACTTGGAATCACAAAGAGTTGATCTTATGAGAAGATTAAGCAAGCTCAATTTGTTTCTACCCTTAAATATCAGATCATTACGTTATAAACCGAATATCCAGGCATGTCATCTTCTTCTTAATTTTTTCAAGCAATGTAATTTACAGATTTAAAGTTATGTACTTAATGTGTTATATTCAGCTGTACCTACACTACTAAAGTATAACTGTAAGATGTCATATCAACCAATTGTATATCAGACCTTATGTTAATCCTAACGTATAGTTTTATAATCCTCCATGTGGAGTTCCACTTAAGCTTTCAATATAAAAAAAGAAAAACACAAGTGGAATATTACACAGTCGAGATATACATACATACATACATATCCATTGAACTTAGCATAAAGTCAACGATTTGTCAAAACGAGAAATGCAAGGTTTACAGAAATGGAGTGTGTGGCGCTCCACACGAGCAATTATGCGATTAAGTCTCATCTAAGTAACAAAAAGTTAACAACAGGCCGGTCAAACTGTCAGCTCGTTCTTGTTCTGCACGAAGAAATGAATAACGTCGTCTGATAATGCCCGAAATACCTAATGGACGATTTTCCTAGTTAGCTTAAACACAATCAAAAAGTTTTCACAGCCGAAGGGCCACGTTTCCGGCTAATATCCGCGTAACCAATGGAGCAGAGATGGGTCTGCTGCCTGACAATTTCCAATCAGTACGCGGAAATGATGCGGGTCTATAATATTTCGCAGCGACGTCGTCTACGCTGTCACGACGGTAGTTCGTCGTTATCGGCCGTCTCAGACGGATATGAGATGCCCTGCAAAATGCCAAATGGTAAATTATTTCACTTCTCCAGGTGCCAGACCAACGAGTCATTTCTAAGTTCTATATTTGTGTTTCTTACATTCACCACAATATTTCCATTGACCTCATAAAATGTAGGTAGATATAGATCACCGTAAAACCTCAATAAAAAAGAAATAACGAACTCTAGAGCAAATAGTTGATATTGGTCACCCAGAAGGAATAGATAATCATGCCGACATACGAGCATCAGTTAAGCATCCGTTATTCAAGGGGAATGAAATAATTAAAGATTGTGCCGTAGGTAAGCTAACGAGTATAATTTTTGCATGATTTATCAGGGTTATCCTGACCTCACCGACAATCATTTCACCGATAATGCTTCCATCAGCACCAAGTTTCGTCAGCAATATATACAGGGTGTCATGTAACTGGTGGTAAAACCGGATATGGGCTGTTTCTACGACAAAAAATAAAAAAATTGGTGTGTGCTAGGACCACATGGCTGAAGTGAAACTTCTTTCATTAATTTTTTTTCGAATTTTTATTAACACTTTATGACATTTAATTTTCTATGATTCCATTACTGAAACAATTGGCTTGCGAAAGCTAAAATATAATATAAATATTCTTGATTCAATTAAATGTCTTGCAAATACTGCATCAAGAGTTGTTCCTAATCTTGTTGTCGCTTCATTAGGATTATTTACCATTTCCAATCTTAATTTACTTCTAAAAAAATTCTATTAATAATTTTGATTGTTGCGATGTAAAGTTCACGTTGAAATCTCCACTTAGTATCATCGGAATTTTATCATAATCTTTATTGAGCAATGCCGAACCCTCAACCGTGTATGCTAATAGAACAGAATTTCGTTTCATCGTTTCATCGTTTCATCGCCAGGTCGGTTTTACTCCTACCGCGTCGAGGTTTTACTAATTCGTTTCATCGTTTCATCGCCAGATCGGTTTTACTCCTACCGCGTCCAGGTTTTACGCCTGCCGCATCGAGGTTTTGCGCCTGGTCGGCGCCCCGTTTGCCCCTTACGCGGCTAAAGAAGTTTCACTTCAATAAGTCGAAAATGTAGAATAAAAGTTTTTCATTTGACGCCTTCCCAAAAAGTCGAGTTTAAAGATCCGTCGGGTTCGCGTGCTTTAGACTTAGACCATATGTGTATAACTATAGATCCGGTTTCAGATAGCCTGCCTTGTTCCGAGATTAAATCGCCTAGCAGACGACTCTTGTGGGCAAAGTGCTATAGTCTGTTGAGAAATCGCAGTACCCCGAAGCTGAAGTGTTAAAAGGGAAACGGGAATCGTCGTCGCATTTCATTCTGTATAAATACTTATGGAAACCGTAACTGTAATATACATACATGTATTTTATGTTATTACTCGTTAATTTTTACTTTGCTCTTATTATTTTAAATATGGCTAACTCATTTTGTTGATTATAATTTGGAAAAAGTTAAATTTCAATGTAGAAGTTGATAATATGAAATCTGTATTTATCTCTTCATAACTTACTTTATCTAAAAAAAAAATAGTAGGAACAATATACATGTATATGTCGAATACAATCAGAGTTGGGCATTATTTAGATAAAAAGTGATTTAACTAACGATTCGAATAAAAGATACTTTATCTTTATTCGTTATTCGAAGGTTCGAAAAAAAGTATATTTATTCGACGGATAAATTCTCGTCTCATGCGCTATCCACCATTTTGAATTATCTCGAACCGTAACTTGTGGGCACCAGATATTCTTATATCTCGGAACAATGCATCCTATGGACACACTATACGTATGCCGTGTTTATAAGTATACAATATGGTCTAAGGCTTTAGAGTACTTTAGTATATGCAGGAGGTAGAATTGGTTGATCATGATCCGACGATTCGTATCTAATAGTAAACGTATTCGCTGCATTTTCAAACTCGATTTTCTCTGAAACGAATTTTGTTAACTAACCTGATGATGCTTTGAAGTTATAATCTCCATTCAAGTTTTGATTATAGTGTAAAGCTTCTTCGCGTATGATAAGCCCCGATATAGGCCCTCCGTTGTCTCTCTTTTGACAAAACCATGTCAAGAATTGTATTGTTAGCAGATTTCACACTGTTTTGTGCGCACTGTGATGAACCCTCGCTAAAATTCACAATTTCACATTTTTCGTTTTTTTATATCGCAAACTGTTCGATTTTCCAGTGCCGTACGACGATGCTATTGCAGTCATAGTTTCACCACTATCTAATCGATTTAATATTTCACCTTTCGTCTGAACTGGTAAGATGACACGCATACGTTTCGTTGACATGGTGGTATACGGTTTAAAGATTAACTGGCATTACGAAGCGCGTGAGATTCCTTTCAAATATTATAAGCACTTACAAGGGAACACCGCGAATTGTAAATCACCAACTTTAATAAAACTGTAGTTCTTAGCAAAATATTTGACACATATTCTTTTTTGTCGACAATCGTCCACATGGAAGGGGTAAAAACATTCCTCAAACTTGTGGGTCGGAACGATATTTAATCGAATATCTCGGAAACTATTAAAGCTAGAGAAATTGTGAAGAAGAAATTGTGTATTTTTATACGGAATAGATCTGCGAAAACAGATTTCCAATATCACTATTTTTTTAAACAATATCTTGAAAAATAGCACTTTTCTCTTAATTTTACCAATGAAATGTTAATCTATATTTTCCTGAATATTTGTGTGTGAGAAGCATATACCCTAATACAAATCACAGAAAAAAGAGAATTTTGAATTTTACGTTTTAAAAAAAGTTATGTATTAAGTGTCAATCACCGATTTGATGGTGTGGTAGTTTTCGAAAAAATATTTTCCATGAATTTTTCTTTGTCAGCAACCGTCCACGTTAAAGGAGTGTAAACTACTCTCAAAGTTGGCAGTGAAAAATCGATTTCGTGGAATATCGCAAAAATTATTGGAGATGCAGTTATTGTGTAAATTGATGAAATTAGAATTTTTGAACGACAAATTCAATTAAGTGAATAGTTGATTCAATTAAGTGAAAAGAAAAAATGTTGGGAGAGTTATAATAATCTCAATCATTATTACAGTATTTAATCGATAAAAGTCGTAACCACGGGTTCAGCCGGCGACACTTAGTGTTCAAGTATACTACTCTTTGGCTTGTGCCGAACGTAGAAAAGGACAGCAAAGCTCGAAAGGCCTGGGACACTGAAAAGTGTAACATAATACGGGTCGAGTATGTCGGTGTGAAAACAACATCTAACCCAGTGACAAAACTTCTTTATTTTTTATTACTTTTTTATGGAAATGTCACCAACATATTCGTGGCATTTTTCTAATGAAAATGATGCCAAATAAGATATCATTGCGATGATATTTACTTGTGTAATGGACGATGAAAGTTTCGGAAAATGATTGTAAATATGATCCGAATTATATCGTGTTTGGCTTTATTATAATCAGTAAAATGCCACAAATATATTGGTGAAAGTCTCATTAAAAAATAAGTAATAATAAAAAATATTTTTTATTGGCATTACACAGTGTAGACACGCGGGCCTTTGAACTATGCCGGAGACCGCAATTCTCCACGTCTCTTTCTTTCCCATGCGCTGTCCTTCCTTGCGCCCGAAACTTTTATCTCGGCGACCGAGGCCTCTCGAGCTTCACTGCCCCTCACGGGGCATACCCCGCGGAAGTGGGGATTGTTTTGCGACACTTCTTGTTCAGAATTTGGCGACACTTACCAATTAAATACTGTGTCATGATTTGAGACAGGAACAACAAACTTTACGCCATCGCCAAATGGAACGTTGTAGTTTAATGATTTGGTCCGGTATTGGCTACTATAGGAAAATGGATATATAATTTATTGCTGAAAAAATGAATAGTATAAAGTATTCAGAAATTAGTGATGAACAAATAAGCGTTGCTGAAGATTTTACTTTCCAACTCAAAAACGCTACAGTTCATACTGCAAAGGTAGTGAAAGAATACTTTTCCTGAGAAAAAATTTCAAATTTTAGATTGGTCAACAAGATCTCCTGATCTCAAAATTATTAAAAATAGTTAGAGGAATCTTGTCTGGGCAGTATACAAAAGTAGCAGACAATTTAAAAGCGGTGAATGATTTTAAATAATGTATTCGAGACAAGTAAGAAACATTAACTCAGAAAAGTATTGAAAAATTATATAAAACTGCACGCAACAGAACCAGTACTGTCATTAAATGTATAAAAGGTGCAACACAATATTAAATCAAAATATCTTTCACAAAGTTAATATTTCACGTTCTATACACGTGTGCTATCACGTGTTCCGCTAGATTTTTTCGAAAATGTTTCTTTTGTCACATAAAGCTAAACAGGTTAATAAAATCCAGTTTGATTTGACTTGTATTTGTTATAAAACGTACACTGAAATAGTGTATATAGTAGAAACAAATTTCAGTTGCTATGTGAAAATGAATTAAAATCATGTAAATCTTAATGAGTACATTTTGTCACACATCTTCGTCTGAAATGCATAAAGTCTTTTCATCACAACTTTTGCATACATTTAATACATATTCCTCACTTCTATCTTCCCTGAAAATCTGCACCAGTTCATTAGAATCAGAGGGAGTATACACTTGGTGAATGTAAGTTTGTGTGTTAATTCCAATATCAGGTCACAAATCGTAACAATTATGTGTACGAGTATGTGAAACATGCAGTCGGAATTTAGTAAATAGTTTCGATGTAGCAAGAGTATCAAGAGGTATTAACATCGACCTTTATTTGTCGATGTAAAACGCGTCGATCAATTAAGGTGTACACATTGAAACGATGGTCCTTCAAATGGGCGGATTTAGAGTGCCGAATTTTCGATCTAGTCTACCGCTTCACACCACTCGAGAACAGGGTTTGCGGGCATTCGCTTCATGGACGTCCGAGTCATATATTTTACGGCGGGCTGCAGTAACTAACAATTCCTAGTTTGTGGGCCGCCGCTATATTTTCGTCAGCTCATTCCCCGAGGGTACTTGGGAACCGCCGATTTATTACCGTACCCCTATACGCTTTACCTTCACACTATCTGGATGCCCAGGATTCTTAGTCAAGCATAAAGCCGAATGAGAGTCGATTATTCAACAGCGATCTCGATACGCGCGATGTATTAAGAAACGAACTGCGTTAAGTAAAGAACCCTTCTACTCGCTCTGGAAGTACGACACGACCAGCACAAAAATTTTTCTATTTTAATCTTCAGAAACTTTTTTAATAGAGACTTTAATTAGTGCTAACACAATATCTGCCGTCCATTATTTTATAATTTTTGGAAGCCTAAGGGGTGACACTCGTGTCAATAGGTTCCATATTACCATCGAGGTACTGTTGCCAATACGCTTTCTTATGTTAGTGGTATCCCCTGTAGACCTATACTCCTATGTCACACGATAATTTCGGACAACTGCTGTAGAAAATTAATTAGAAAAATTCGGAAGATAAATTTTAAAAATTATTTTTCAAATTTTAATACCATCCGGGACAACTTGATCTTCGCGGATGCGGATAAAATTATGCAGAAATGGTTCTTTCTTAGGTAAGCTATCACACGAGCCATCTCCGGCCAAAATCGGTTGACAAGCGTTTTTAACCCTCTTAGACGACTAGGCTCTTTAACGAATAATTCGACTGACAATGAGTGAGCAAAGGTTATTTCTGTATTATTTTCTGTGCTATTTTCAAAACGGAATATTACACCACTTAACTATGACATCGATCATGCAAAATAAATCATTAGATTCTGCTGGCTCTCCATTTTTTAATAAGTCGTACAGTATTAATTTGGCAGGTGACAATCGGAATACACGTGTTTCACGGCTGGATAATCTTCGGTTTTACAACCCCAAGAGTATCTAATCGAATATATCGAAGCAGCTAGTCGCAATATAAACCTGTCTTGTTTCGAATACCGAAGCAGCTGAGCGCAACAAATATCTCCAGGATAAGCCGGAACTATCCTACAAAATACCATCCAGGTCTTGTCGTTTCATTTATTTTTCGAAACTTGTATCCCTGATCTCTCTAAATTGTCTGTGTCTTTCCCGACATTTGTCGTGACTGGGGTGCTTAAACCGATACAACACAATATGTGTTATGTCTTAAGGAAGTGTTCTGGTTTTCGAGTCTTTTTTCGCCAATTTTTGGAAACTTTTTTCAGAGAAATTATTAATCTTTTTGCGAATATACTTACAGAGAACATGATACATATCTAAAAACTTTAATTCTACATTTGTTTTTCGCAGAAAAAGGTGGTTTTTACTTTTTTTTCACCACGGCACATCTCACTAATAAATCTGAAAAAATCTCATGAACAATATTTACAACAGTACACTATTACCAACCTGGGCCGAACGGTAGCGCGTGTGGCCGATGAGCGGTTTATGGTTTAAAGAGGAATATGGTTTTTAATTGTTAGGTTGGATAACAGTTTTGGGCTCCTGATACAAGATCAGGTAGCTCCTAGGATATGTTAGTAACGGCCTCTTAACTTTAATATTATAAATTAATTGATACAACCCGAGCGGTAAGATTGTATCATGTGGGAACGGTCAACTAAGAATTACTGGATCTGAATGATGGGTTAAAATCAATTGTTACTCAAAATTACCTTGAACTAAATTATATATTACAAGAAACTGGCTCTGTTACAACTGTTACTGCCGCGGTAAGAATTGAGTATGTATGAACAATGTTGTGTAGTTACCTAAGTACCACTGCCTGTTGGAAAACGCACTGGCGATGCGGGGAACACGGGAGATGTTGAATAATTATGCCAAGATAGATTAATACCGTACTCGCGAAATCTATAAGGTAACTTGATTCGAAAGGGTGACTAGGCCCGATCTCACTAAATACAACCAACTCCAAACCGTGATTCAGCGTAACGACGTGTATAGCCCGTTTGTACTTTAAGCACCGCCACAGAGGGTTAAAAGTCGATGGTTTATATACTGTAAAATCTAAGTGGGGATGCTCTCAAGATTTCCATATTAGGGAATCATGTGGAACTGTCCCTGTACTGCATCATGCTTTGTGCCGGCTGCATCCAGCTGGAGCATAGTCATCGTTTCTATAAGCAAAGGGTGGAATAGGGCGTTTTCCGTTCGCAGGAAAGAGATGAGAAAACACTGATCGAAATAAAGCAGAGAGAATTCTCTGTACGTAACAACACTGACTACTTGTTAGCGTCGACGAGCTTCAGACAGAGTCGAGGGGTGACCAAGGGTAGCCTGGCATCATTTATTTTCAGAATCTCGGATCATAAAGCTATCAATCAGCACTTCCCTGCAAGTTTGACCTTGAATGACCTTGAGTCATAGGTAATTGAATTCATCTTAAAACGCACTATTTGATAGTGGATAAAAAAACATATTCCATTTTAAACAAGAAAGTTGACCTTCACGTCACCTTGGAATGTCTACCGGGTAAAATAAAAGTCCCACCACATTTGACGTTTGATTTTTTCAGAAGTTTCGCATATGAAAATAGACTATAAACTGATTATTCCATTTTACCCATAACTACCCCTCCGATGGAGATATGGAGTTAAAATTGTAAACATGTTTTTTCTCGATACCCTATCGAAAGGGCCATAGGCCGTTTAATTAAGTACAAGGGTGCCTTCGTCCATCTTATCCGGCTATACCGTTTAATAATATTTTGAATTTCTATACACATGTTCTACTATTTTTACCTGCTAGATTTTGGCAGAGATGTCATTTTTTCTATAAACGAAACGAAACAGGTTGATGAAGTCCAATTTGATTTTACTTATGTATATGTATACGATAATAGATGTATCCTGGAACAGTGTACAGTGTACAGTGTATAGAAACACAGTTACAGTGTGGAAATAAACTATTGTATGTTCGTCGCGGCGTCGGCAATTATTTTAGCGACGATCGAACGACGCGGAGGACTTCAACGAATATGAAGTCCTGTCGAATGTCTTAGTGGCCTGTAGTTAGGGTGTTAGCAAAGGATGCGGTCAACTACGTGGACTATAGAAATGTATTTACAAGGTGCTCTACACGAGTGGGACTTACAAGGAGAAGACGCGGTCATGGGGCCTCAGATTTTCTCGAAACTTTGCATATTCGCAGATTTCGTTCTCCTGTTTATAAAAATGTAGCATTATAAGCGTTGATACTCAACAACTTTTGAGATACGTTAAGATTGATGAAGTTAGTGTTTATTTCATATTATGTACCTTCTCAATAAAATTTTTATATTTTGTTTCCTATAAATATTATGAGTGTATTTTTCATGTGCAAAATACAATTAATTAAAATAAATAAACTGAACAGAAAAAAAGAAAAAAATAGAAAAAGGGATTTGAACATTGGCCTTCCCGGTAATGAATCTATGAAGTACGTTACCATCACGCCGATGGCACTTGACAAAAACTTCAACCAAAACTGTACTTAATGGCTTAACGCGTATAATGAAATTTAAATTGTAAATATCTCAAAAATTATTGGGTATTGACGCCTATAATGCTATATTTGTCTTCTCCTTGTTAGTGAATCACACTGCGTATATAGGTGTCTCGCTTTATATACAAAATTGTTCTGTGGGAGGAGTAAAGTTAGTAAATTGGCTTCAAGTGGATTTTGGGCAATGCCCTTTTCGAATTATTAGTGACCACCCACTAAAAGGCTTGTGGGGGTAAAAGATGGTCGCTATGGACGGGCCCAAGGAGGTACGAAAATGACGGCTTTTCCTTGCAGGTGTGTCTGACGGCAAGGCCCGTGGCGGTGGCTCACTCGTGTTACTGCTGTTGATCTGGCGCTGTACGGGTATATCGCTTTATTACTCGAAGGCTAGGACACTGGAGATGCACATGGGTGCTAACTGCAAGTCGTAAAGCAATCTTCGGGGTCCTAGTCCGAGGTACATCTGTTTCGGCTTAACTAATAATTTATAAGTATTCTAATTTATAAGGTGCTGAGGTATTCTACAAATTTTCCGTCGCCAGGTCGTAAACCAAACTGTTTTTGAAGCCTTAACAACTATCATCATGAAAACCCAAATGTGTGCTATCTTTTTGTCCCGGAGTGTATTTATACTAATTGCCTCTTAGCAATACAACCTGAGATATCGCAATGGCCATCGACGGAGAGCAAAAAGTAGAATGACTGTGCATTCCATTGTACTGAGATTTAAAAGCAAAAGCAATTTAAATCAGTGTTCGCGTCATATTGTTGCTGATGCAGGTATAAGTCACGATAAATATGACACCTTAGTCATTCGTTATCGAACATAACAGCTACCATATGTAGTTCGCCAATTGTGTTAGCCGGTATAATGAATTGCATTGTTATTTTCCACTTCTACGCGTCAAGAGCCGTTTATCGAAAATCGATCGATGCGACTCTCATCTTTCCGAGCCTTTTATTCCCAGCTGTCATATAGCGTAATGGAATTTTGTTCACTGATTCCGAGATAAATGTGTAACATGATAATCTATTAATGAAGAGCTTAGAATAGCAAAATATCGCATCACGCGCAATTAACGTGCATTATGAACGTACAGAAATAATATTAGAACATGACTACTAAATTTAAAGGTTTCTAAAATTGTTTGAAATATTTCGAAACAATTCGCATAAACAGTCACAGAATTATAAATCGATTTTAGTAATACTACTAAAGCCTGTCGATAATCTAATTTGCATTCGCATGTTTGAAATTGATTGCGTCAGTGTTAAAAGAAAAATTTCACGAATTGTTTCGAGCGTTGTTCCGTTCAATATTGCCGCTAGTTCAAGGCAACTAACGCTCTAGTTTAAAATAGTAAGATAGGTATATTTCACATTCGTAAAAAATACACTTAAAGTTCAAAATCCTAAGTACAATGTTCTAAAATGCGAATGTCCTATAATTTGTTCAGTTCAAAGGTTCGAGAATTCTACCGTTATTTCAGATATAATGTTCGTTCCGTTGTACAGTTCGATAAGTTCTGTTGTAAGGTTCGATGTGTTCCGATCTAAGATTCGATATGTTCTGAAGTCCTAATTCCCTACCAAAGTTCAGGAAGAGATCATTCCTTCGGTAGGGATAAAAAGGGAACGAATCACCAGTTCGGGCGTAATCCTAAATTGCGCAACGCCTACAAATTCCGTGAATTCATTTTCCCATGAAAGCCTCGCAGGACGTTGCACAGAGCACCCTTGTCTAAGGATCCCGAACTTGGTGTCGCCTTTCCGATGCGTGTGGGCCTGCGATGCGTCAATTGTCATTGAGCGGAGTACGGCTGGTCTGTTTTCTCGTTTCAAAACGAAACACTTAACTTCCAGCCGTACCCAAGTCCGTAACGAATCCCTAGGGCCAAGCACGTCAATAAATATCTCAAAAATGACAGTGCCCCACTCGATCGTAGCACAAGCCCAGACACGATGTCTAGACAATTCTAGACACAAATAGATTGGCAAAAATTTCGTAATAAATAATTAAAAAAATATATATTTAATCCCGGCTTGTGTTACATTTCTCGGCACGTGGACTCTACAATAAATATATACCCCAACTATATCCTAGTGAAGATACATTTTTCACAATTGTATGCACATATTTTTCACAAACATATATCGAGACATTACCGTATTCCTTTTCTCCACTTATTTGTGCATTCATTGTGCTTCACAATTAGTATTATTCACATCGCGCAATCGTGGTTTTCACAACTGTACATTGTTCAGTCTTATACTCATACTGTCAATCCGTCCGTATCATTTCTTTACTTATACTTTTATCATTCCTATTCTGTAATATAACATTTTTGACATCGTAAAGTTCTCTAAATCTTTCCTGTACTCTCGTTTCACCTGTTTTCTTTACATCTTCTACTCTGTCCTACTTCATTCATTCACACCGCCTGTCTTTTCTCCACCACTTGAAAACACCCAATTCATACTACGTATCACACGGCTTAGAGTTTTCAAAATTAGTAGTGGCTCACCGATATACCTAACTCGTAACATGTTACAATTCCTCGACCGAGTCGAGTGGTCAAGCTCTTTGGTTCCTCGAAGAGCATACCCCGCAGTGGTAGGGATCATTTTACTGCGCTTATCCTGTACAGCATTATAGCACTGTAATAGATTTTTAACTTTTCACATGTTACTTTCGACTCTGGCCTCTCCGCTTTCTGTTTAACTTCATCTTTCATAAGTGTCATCCTCGTGGTCTAATTCTAATCTTTCCCTTCTTCGCTCGTGATATTGAACAGAGTTTCATATCCTATTCAAGCAGTAACTAATTATTGTTCCGATAGATTCAGCACTCAACGCATGTACAAGGTGAGTGGCAAGCCCGCCTCGTGGGATGAGAATGGCTATCAGAATTCTCGGGACGTGCTATTAGGTAAATTGTGAAATGCTGTGGAACGCAATTCATGGATGGTTCGTACAATTGTGCCACGTTCGAATTCTCATGAGCGTGGCCAAGTTCCCAATTGAGAAGCTTACTTACTGGTCAATACGATTAAACTGCTAGCACGTGATTGAAGTCAACGCTGATTGTATCTGTATACACACCAGGACAAAAAGATAGCACATATTCAGAGTTATAGCGGATCCAAGAAGTATTTAAACACTAAATACCCGATTCTCGAGAAAATAGCTATATTTAAACTGCAATATTCTTGTAAAAAATGAGCAGCACGACCATAAGTTTGGACTTATTTTAAACCTAAAAGCTCCTACTTTCATTATTCATCGTTCATATTATTTTAAGATTTTGCAGTGAAACTTCTTTAGGCGCGTTAGGCGCATAACCTCGACGCGGTATGCGTAAAACCTCGACTCTGAGTAAAACTTCGATGCGGTAAGAATAAAACCGATCTGACGATGAAACGATGAAACGATGAAACGATGTAGTAAAACCTCGACGTGGTAGGCGTAAAACCTCGACGCGGTAGGAGTAAAACCGATCTGGCGATGAAACGATGAAACGAAATTCTACTCTATTAACATATACGATTGAAGGTTCGGTATTCCTTAATAAAGATTATGATAAAATTCCGATGATACTAAGTGGAGATTTCAACGTGAACTTTACATCGGAACAATCAAAATTATTAATAAAATTTTTTTAGAAGTAAATTAAGATTGGAAATGGTAAATAATCCTAATGAAGCGACAACAAGATCAGGAACAACTCTCGATGCAATATTTGCAAGACATTTAATTGAATCAAGAATATTTATATCATATTTTAGCTATCACAAGCCAATTGTTTCAATAATAGAATTATAGAAAATTAAATGTCATAAAGTGTTAATAAAAATTCGAAAAAACTTTAAAGAAAGAAGTTTCACTTCAGCCATGTGGTCTAAGCACACACCAATTTTTTTTTCTTGATGTAGCGTGTGAGAAACTGAAGACACGTCTTTCTCGAAAATGCAATACATACAAACATCTGTGAAAACTTTGAGAAACTTTGAAACCACCATAGATTTAAAGACTGAAGCTTCCTCTTTCCAACACACCATCAAAATTTATATACGAAGTTTTTAGTCGTTTTATCGAGCCTTGAATGAGAGTTGTGCCGCCAACATTACAGTAATATAGATTACACCATGAGGGCTTTACACGACCGAACTTGTTCCTCGTGTTTGTTCATAAAACAGTGAAAACAATGTGCATCCATTTCTAAGGAGTCTTTGTAAAACGGAAGCCTCAATCTTTATATCTACGACAATATTATTTAGAAGAAAAATTATTTAAAGTTTTTGGGGACGTTTTTCAGGAGAAATGGGTCTTCAGTTTTTCACCTGCTACATCATGTAAAAAGATTTTAGAGGAAACACTGCTTTATAAAAGTAGAGGTCTCAAGCTTTAAAATGAGTTCAGGCTTATGGTTGTATTATTTGTTTTTATAGAAATATCACAATTTAAATAGCGACAATTTTTCGAGAATCGGAAGTATAGTGTACTTTCGGTTCAATGTACATGATTTTAATTTATTTTCACATTGCAACCGAAATTTGCTTTTATATACTATTTCAGGTTAATAACTAATATAAGTAAAAAGAAATTGGATTTCACTAACCTGTTTAGCTTTATTTAACAAAAGCAACATTTTCGCCAAAATCTATCGAGACAAAATTAAAGCACACGTGTATAGAAACATAAAATATTAACTTTGTGAATCATAATATATTGTATTTAATATTTTGTTGCACCTTCTTTACATTTAATGACAGCAGTGGTTCTATCACGTAAAGATTTATATTTATATAATTTTGTAGACTTTCCCAGTCAATTCCTACTTATTATACGAATAAGGACAAAAATATTTGCTTCAAGTAACTATTTAAAGTTCGTGATGAAAATATATAATTGAAATGCATGTTATGTATATATATATATATATATATATATATATATATATAAAAAACAAATGTTTATAACTATTTCAAATAATATTTAAGTTAATACAACAATAAATAATTACTTCAAATTAATTAATGTAACAGAGTTCAGAAAATACATCCCGAAAATATTTTTATTTTTTATTTTAAATACTATTTTACACAGTTTTTACTGTACATTAGTAAAATGTTTGTACTATTTCTTTCAAAAAGCATTTACATTAATAAGATTTATTGATATAAATACGATTATAGACTTTATAATATGATCAAATTCCACATGTGCAAATTACAATTTGTTTGTGGTAGTGTTGATATGGAATTCTATTGTATTATTGAATTGGGGACGATGCGGCTCCACTCAAAATGCTGATAATTATGTAGTGTGTAACTATTAATAATATAACTACATGTAGATTTAGATTAAATGTTACTATGTCGCTACGTTTTTCTATTTACCATTTCTATACAGATGATTATTAAATACTGGGTTGACCAATAACAAAATATTATGATGCAAACATTTTTTATAAGGGGCAAAGCATTTTGGACATTTCAAGATCACCTTGATTTTTTTAAATCGATGACGTACCTTTCGTATCCTGAATGGATAGAATATAAAATTTTACGTACAAATTTATTGACCTTGATAATAATTGATAATAAATTCATATCGGCAAATAATTAACTGCAAACGTTAAATCAGTGTCAACCGCAAATCCAGTTACGATATGTAACCTAAGTTTAACTTTCGTTTCGCCCAAAGACATTGCTCCGTTTCTATGTCGGTGTCCCGAGTCGCAGTTCTGAATCCGAAATTGTCAGGAACGGAAGCAACCCGAGTCTTTGATTTGCGTATGGCTGACCGCCTGTGCAGAGGTAGTAACAAAACAATAATAGAAAATTGGCCGCCCTAACTTTCACGAGTGTCAGATTGAGCTTGTTGTGTTGTTCGTACCGCACAGTCTGCCTTCTGGTCTCTGAAGCTGTTCTGGCTAGATCATATACATATGTACATAAAGGTTAGCATACTGCAGTTAACTACGCTACCTTACCCGAATGAATGGAGAATCCCGCGAGAAAAATCCGAGCAAGCAAAAAAGACAATAAGGAAAATTGGACTGCAAATGAGAGGAAAACGGATATTGTGAACTAAAGGGAAATGTCCTCGTTCTGTCTTAACCGTAATTGTTTAGAGTTTAGATTATGAATTTAAAGTTTCGGATGTACACTCCACGACAAAACAAATAGCACACTGCGTAATTTCGTTGATTTTCGCAAATATAGTCGAATAAAGTCCGTTCTCGTATTATAGGGGAAACGGGGGCATGACGAGGAAGCGAGGTAAGATGGGGTATCGTACTTAAACGCTTAGATCGCCGTCTACAGCGAGTCGGAGAACACATGTCTTTTGTTTCTGTCGATCAAACCGTTCGCGTGCTACGCTCATCTTATTTTCTGTGACAAAGACATTTATAATAAGTATACAGGGTGTCCCACATAAATGGAAACACCTAAATATCTGTCGTATTTACAGTCCTATCAGAAAACTTCAGAGGACAAAGTCATACTATCGCAGGGTGCAAATATAATGGTAAAGAAAAAAATTTTTTATGTCGTTTTTTTTAATGAAATTTCAAGGTCACCGTTGTTTTTTTTAAATGGAATATTATATTTTTTTTTACGATAGCATGATAGACAATAAAAAACTGGATTTAGTGGATACCACCTTTTTGACCTTGAAATGACCTTGAGCAAGAATAATCATGTTGGAGCGGATAAAATCTGGAAGTTTAAAACTACGTGTTTCAGCAAAGATTACGCGTTGTTTACGGCGGGTTGACCTTTACATATCATAATAAATGTTCGAAATGTTAACCATCCTCATTTATGCAATATGCAATCTTGCCTTAAATGACCTGTAGGCATTGTCGATTTCCTGATACGTAATTGAAGCACATGCTGCAGCAAATTCGAGGGAGACGCCTACTTCTCCCGCACGCGCGTCTCGCTCCCCGTGGCGGCCGTAGTCCTTCGAGCTCCTCAGACCCGTGCCTACCGTGGGTCCGAGAATCGCCCCAAGGGCACAGAGAAAACTCTGTTCCTACTTTACAGGAAAGGACCAGGGCTGCATCTTGACTCTATCTCGAGCGCCCAGGCATAAACAGTCACAGGCCTATGGGCTTATTGATATCTGGTCTATTGATATATAGTCAAATATAACGAGATTCATTTTTGCATCTTAGCCGACGGATTATTACAAATAATCGAACAGAAGTCATGAAAGGTGCTATAAATAAAGTTTTAAAATGTGTAGAAAAGAAAAAATGTTCTATCCCAAATGATCATCGATCGAAGAAAAATGCAAAAGAGCAGAAGAAATAAGTAGAAAAATCTAGAAAATCAGCAGAAAAAGACTGCAAATGTTTATATTATTATGGTTCATAGATGTATGCAGTCAACGGAAGGTTGGGTTGCATGCCAACTATGTGGACCCGGTCTCATAATTCCTGTGCAGGGGTTGATGAAAATCCGGAAGAAATACATATTTGCATCCATTGTAACAATACTTACGACAAATCATATTGCCCAATTTTCAATACCCCGTTTTACCCCGGCAATAACTTACAAGTTTGATTTTATATTGATCAAAGTGTGTGTCAAAGACTGCAATGTTATCTTATAACTGTATTATAATACATAAACAATTAATTAAAAAGTACGGTTATTATTTTAATTGCATGTTTTCTTAGCTTGCCCATCATGCCTCCTTTCCCCTACAGCAGGCATGGGCGATGTTGCTTCAAAAAACACATGTTGCCGATCTCAGTCATGCATGCTATCAGGTAAAATATTCATGAATTTTTTCATAATTTTTCGTTGAGCATGGTGTGACTAAAAATAAATTTAGTTTGGGAACACCTTTGACTATTCTATGCGATTATACATTGAAAATCGCCAAAAACAAGTTATTTAAAAAATACAAAACATATTTCAGCATACACCATTAAATCCAATTTTTACACAAAATTTGAGTACAAATTTCGCTTCGATATCTTTTTTAGATGAACAGTTATAGCAAAATGTGCGCCGCACCGCGCCGTAAATCGAATGCGCTACCTCCAGATTGCGACTCATGCGTTCGAAACTTCGGTAAAACGTGAATTTCGAAGGAACGCATCGGTCGCACAGACAGCTCACACGGACAGAGTAGAAGTATCTACGCTTGTGTGTAGCGGGGTAGAAGCAAAGTAAGAGACAACGACGCGACGGTACGTCAGAGTGGGGGGCTCAGTCGGCCGAGCCGCCGGAGGGGCAAGTACCACGGTACCACGATTCTGGCATCACTGGTCCGGAATCATCCCTTGTTCCTCGGAGTCAAGAATCCCAGGGCCAGAGGTTAGCGAGGGGGTGGGGGGTCGCGTGCAGGTAGCCGCCGCTCGTCCCGCTCTGAACTCGGTCCGTTCCTCGGGCCGCGGCCCCGCTGCACCCGTTCTACTCTTGCTGGCTACGCGACGTCTTACATGACTTTAAAAAAAAAATACTTTGTGAACTGAAGGAAATGGCCAAAGTGGAATATTTTCAGCAACATCTGCTCGAAAAGATCTTGCAAAGTGCACGACCCCCCACGAACCACTTTGGAAGTTATGATTGTTTATAGCGTCGCGTGTTATGCAATTCCGCGGAGAGTAGTCGCGTGGCACAAGACGCGTAAAGACCTAACCCAGATCTATTTCATGAATTTTTTAGATTATCCGACCATTGATAAACATTCGAACTTCTTGCCAGCTCAGTTGAACCATTTGTATTTGAGAGAGCATAGCATCAGCATCGCAGCTTAGCATCACAGCAGTTTTTCCATATTTGTTCGATGCCGGCGCTGCTACGAAAAACATGTGGCTGGTCCATTTCCCGTTTCATAACAAAACACTTAGCTTCCAACCGTATCCAAGTCCTTAACAAATCCTTAGGTCCAAGGAGATCAATAAATATTTAAACAATGACAGTGTCCTACTGGATTGTAGAACAGACGCAGACTCTATGTCTATACAATTGTCTAGACACAAATGTCCTCTATTTTTTTTTTAATTCTATGTGATATTACGTACAGAGAATTCTCTCTGCGTGTATTTCGATCAGAATTTTCTAATCTCTTTCCTGAGAACGGGGAATGCCCTATTTCAACCCTTTGCTTATACGTAGAAACGATGACTATGCTCCAGCTGTATGTAGCCGGGACAACGCATGATTCAGTACAGTAACAGTTTCATAATATTTCCTAATATAGAAAATTCGAGAACATCCTCAAGATTCCCTAATATGGAAATCTTTAGAGGAATCTGTACATACCTCCTAAACGGTTGGGAATAGAGGAAAATGTTATAAGAAAAAGTTGAATGGCATCAGACGGCGCATAATACGCAACTAATTTTATGCACTTTTGTGCATCGATGCATCAGAAAAATGCAACTGCACTTTTTTCTTTAAATGGAAACTTATATTTTTGACTGCACGAATCGATGCAGTTTGTTGTGCTCTACATAAAAGTACTAATATACTTATGCCCTAAACTTATTCGTTAAGAAGTTATCGAAGCTAAAAGTTCTCTCAGTTTTTGCGGTCGGTCGGCAAGCGTTCCGAAGTACTTACGTTACAACAAGTGTTCGAATGGTCCTCTATCGCAGTCCAAGCACTTTTCCATCAGTTTCTTGATGTTGCGCAACACATTCCTTATGTCCCTTTCCGTACTCTTGGATATTTCGTGCTGTATGCATTGTCGGAGTTCCTCGAGATTAGTGATGGGGAGCGAATACACCCTACCTATCAGATATCCCCATAAAAAGAAGTCAAGGGGTGTGAGGTCCGGTGATCGCGGTGGCCATAAGATCGGCCCTCGTGTACCATTCCATTTCCCTTCATAAGTTTTGCTCAAATGTCTGGCCACTATCTGTGAGTTTTGTGCTGTGGCATCGTCTTGTTGGAAGTGCCTCATGTTTTGCCGTTCACTTAGAGGAATATCTGTATTGTGTAACAGAACTGATAGGTCGGATTGCAGAAAGTTTACGTACTTTTGACCGGTCAATGTTCCTTTAAAAAAACGTGAGCCGATAATCCATTTATCAAAAATTCCGCACCAAACGTTGACGCTGTATCGTATCTGGTTATTTGTGTTCCTCCTGAGACGCGGATTTCCAACGGACCATGTATGTTCATTATGTTGATTGAACATTCCATTGTTTGTGAATGTTGCGTCGTCTGTCCACACAATTTGAAACACAAAGTCTTCATTTCCCTGAATACGCCGTAAAAAATATCGGCAACAGTTCATTCTCAGGGCTTCGTCCCCAAGCCGCAATGTTTGCCCAATGGAAAACCGATAAGGATAAAAGTTCTGCCTTTTCAGAATGCGCTGATTTGGAGATTCCACACTTTCTAGCCAAATCTCTCACGGATGCATGTGGATTAAATTCGATGTTCGCCAGCACTGCTATCACACTATCTTCGTCTTCAACTATCGGTTTCGGCACGTTTCGTTTTGGTTTGTGGAAGGAGCCGTATTGGCGTAAATTGGACTCCAGTTTGTAAAAGTACGAACGCGTGGGTTGTTGCCGATTGGGATATGTTTCTCGATACAGCCTTGCAGTGTCAGTACCATTTTTGTTGCATTTGGAAGACAAAATGAACATATAAACTAATTCGCTATTCGTAAATGATACCATTTTGAAACTCTGATTCGACAAACGATCGTACACGGGAACTAAATGATTACTGATGGAAATCTTAATCTTACAGCGGCTAGTATTAGCAGACGCTCCATGTTTACAAACATTGTAATATATTCTAATGGATAACGTTAGGATAACGTAACGATAATGGTACTCCGGAACGCTTGCCGACCGACCGCAAAAACTGAGAGAACTTTTAACTTCGATAACTTCTTAACGAATAAGTTTAGGGCATAAGTATGTTGTACTTTTATGTAGAGCACAACAAACTGCATCGATTGGTGGAGTCAAAAATGTAGGTTTCCATTTTAAAAAAAAGTGCAGTTGCATTTTTCTGATGCACCGATACACAAAAGTGCATAAAATTAGTTGCGTATTATGCATCGTCTGATGCCATTCAACTTTTTTTTATAACATTTTCCTCTATTCCAAACCGGTTCGGTGGTATAGCCTGTTCCAGTTGCGTGGGACACCCTGTATAAACTCTCGAATTTTAACCCTTTGGGGCAGTGCATCAAGTACAAAGGGGCTATACAGTACTATACACGTCGTTACGCTGAATCTCGTTTTAGAGCTGGTTGTATTTAATGAGATCGAGCCTAGTCACCCTTTCGAATCGAGTAACCTTATACAAGATTCCGCGAGTACGGTATTAATCTAGTTTGTCATAATTATGAAACCGCTCCGTGTTCTCCGCATCGCCAATGCGTCATCCAACAGGCAGTAGTACGTGGGCAACTACACAATATCGTTCGGACACATTCAATTCTCATCGCGACAATAACAGTTGTAACAGAGCCAGTTTCCTGTAATATACAATTTAGTTCAAGGTAATTTGAAGTTCAATTGATTTTAACCCACCATCCAGATCCAGTAATTCTTAATTGACCACTCCCACATGACAGAATCTTACCGCTCAGGCTGTACGAATTAATTTATAATATTAAAGTTATGAAGCTGTTGCTGTTGTATCCTAGGAGCAACCTGATTTCGTATTAGAAATCCAAAACTGTTTTCCAACATACGGTGGGTGTACATAGTATTCGTACACATTTAAAAATCGAATAACTTTTTAAAAATTGGATCAAACGACTTTAATTATTTTGAGATGTCAGACGCATAAGTTTACTAGGTAGCGTGTAAATAATTTTTTTTTAACATAAAAGACAATGGTGGTGCCATTGAAGCTGGAACACGACAGTCACAATTATTAACACGGATTAGGGTCCTGTGGATCCACCGAAGGAATAATAAATTATGAAACATTTGTAAGTATACTTTACATTAGTATTTTATCATGTAGGATTAATATTCTTATCTTTAACAATATATACAGTGACTCCCAAAAATATTCGGACACTAGGTATAACTAACTTTAAGATTTGATAATTCGTTTGTTGATAAAGCAATTGCCCTGGGAATTGTTTCTAGCAATAAAACATTTATTAATGTTCATAAACATAGATAATTTATTTGTAAAATATACATACGTTTCATAATAAAAATTATTAAACGAAGTAATGAGCCATGTGTGGCTCACAAAAATATTCGGACATGTATTATATTTCTCCAGCAATCGCCTTCTGGGAACGCGATATTCCAAGAACGCGAAAACGTTTGTTTACAAACAGAATCTCGCGGACCATTAGATGTCCATTCCGCATTACTACTGTCAGTGGTAAACGTGAATTCGTTCAAAATGGGTCGCAAAGGAAAGAATACGAGTTTCGATGTGCGACAGCTTGTAATTTTCCATCGAGAAAAAGGAAAAACTTATCGTGAAATTAGTGATATGCTGCGTATAAGTAAGAGTACTGTTACAGATATCGGTCGAAGATTTTATATTGAGAATCGCATTGATTCTATTCCACAAACTGGAAGATCAAGTCTCTTATGTACGAGGGAGAAAAGCAAAATTATTCGGAAAGTGAAAAGAAATCCATGCTTAAGTGCTCTGAAACTAGTTAGTGAGCTATTAGAAGAAAGCTCCAAAAATGTGTCAGCCGAAACAGTTCGGAGAACGCTGATGCAAGCTGGTTACAATGGAAGAGTAGCCAGAAAGAAACCATTTATCAACGAAAAGAATAGGAAGAAACGAAAAAGCTTTGCAAGAGAGCTAATTTCTAAGGATCAGACATGGTGGAGGGATGTCATATTTGCTGATGAAAGCAAATTCAATCTGTACAATTCCGACGGAAGGACTATGGTGTGGCGGAAAGCGAATAAAGAGTTTAATTTCGAAAATACAAGAGGTACAGTGAAACACGGCGGAGGCAGCGTAATGGTTTGGGGTTGCATTTCGTCATATGGAGTGGGTAACCTAGTGTTTATTGACGGTATCATGGACAAAAATCATTATTTAAATATACTCAAAAATAATTTAGTTCAAAGTGCTGACAAAATGAGGCTTAATAATAATTTCAAGTTTTACCAGGACAACGACCCCAAGCACAAGTCACGTATTGTGCAAGAATTTTTATTATACCGTTGCCCCAAAATTCTTCATCCGCCGCCCCAATCACCGGACCTTAATCCTATCGAGAATTTGTAGGATGAATTAGACAGAAAAATTCGAAAAACCCCAATTACATCGATAGCCGAATTAAAACAAAGACTTGCAACTGAGTGGTCGAATATAACTGTCGAATATTTAAAAAAAATTACAAATAATATGCCAAACAGGTTAAGACATGTTCTTAAACAAAATGGTTATGCCACGAAGTATTAAACAAATTTTGTAATGCTAAATTACATTATCTAAATAGAAAAATTAATATTGTCCGAATATTTTTGTGAGGCAAAAATGATACATTATTTCTTTTAATAATTTTTATTATTAAACGTATGTATATTTTCCAAATAAATTATGTATGTTTATGAACATTAATAAATGTTTTATTGCTAGAAACAACTCCCAGGGTGGATTGCTTTATAAACAAACGAATTATCGAATCCTAAAGTTAGTTATACCTAGTGTCCGAATATTTTTGGGAGTCACTGTATGTATACGGTTTTATTTCATAGATTGCAAATTCAAATGTATAATCTGAATGGGCAGGGTGACGTTGACATGGTACGGGCCTAGCGACGAATGTCTCTTTAAATTTCATTTGTCTCGAGGCACGCACGCGATCATGCTCTGTCTCATCGATACCGTCGGGTGGACTGTAGTAGTAGGCTTTTATATATACGTATAACTCCACACAATCAAATTTTGCAAAAACTTTAACAGCTTATATCTGATTTGTTTGTGACATATAGCTTCTTTCAAACTTTTCCTCTTCTCGATGAGTAGAAGGCATTGATGTAAAAAAAAACTTTAACAACAATTTTCCTTATTATAAACAATTTTGCGGCAAGTTTCTCTTACAAATGTCCAATCCAGAGGTGTAGATTCACCCCTAGGACAGATGACCATTACTTTTTATACACCCTGTACAAAGTATCATCGAAATCGGTTAACGTTGTTATGAGTTACAAACACTTAAAGGTGATAAAATAAGGACAAAATTCGTTTGAAAACAAACCTACACGGCTCCCTGATTTCGCATCAGGTCCGTCCGTATCCTACAGCTCACCGATTTTTCATCCAGTCCGTCTGTGGATTTATTCAACCTTCTAGTAGCTCCCGGACTGGGTTCGCCTATGCACCTCCCTAACAATTGAAAACCATAATCCTCTTTAAATCATAAACCGCTCGCCGCACTGGCCACGCGCGCTACAGCTCGGCACAGGCTCGTAACAATGATCTTATCTGTTTTGTTTGACAAAACACTCGCCTCTGTGGAATTTTTATGAAAAGAATTGTTACCCGTAGAAACTTCTTCAAAACGTGTTCTCATAACCACTTGCACTACAACAACGAGTCAGACTCGTGATGAAGATTTCGAATAGAATCTTCTAAATACGTATGTTATTAATTTTCTTTAAACCAAAATCAAATTCTATTTAGTTGTTGTTAATATACAGCCACTAGAGAATATACACGCACACGATAGCTACAAATTTTCTTCTTCTTGTAGGAAATTATTTTTTAAATATTATAATTATTTTATAGATATTTTAAAAATCTGTATAATAAAAACTCCATTAAAACAAGTTCCTTTGGAATATTTCTTAAATAAGTGTTTACAAAATACATGAAAAAGCTAAAATGTTATTTGCTAATTTTATTTAATAATGTCATATTGTATAATTCATTTTATTGAATAAGTGGTATGGAAATCGTAACAGTAATAAAAAAATTAGACAGCGGATTTTATGCATTTATGGCAAAAATGAGGAGGTGTAATTTAAAACAATAAAAACATTAGAAGAATTCAAAAATACTGTTATATTATTTTCAACCTATGAAACACATTAAGAAAGGAAGTAAATTTCTATTTCACTCCATTTCGTTGTAATTCACATAGAAAATGTTCATTTTGTATACAGATCCGCTGTCTAGTAATAATTAATAGCTTCATATGAAGAATCGAACAGAAATGACGCTTTTTCTTCCTTTCATAAACGAACTTGTCTAGAATAAAACGTAAGTCAAATTTTTATACCACTTAAATGCGACAATTATAAAATAGATCACAAATGATAATTGAAACTTTTTACCATCTGTTTTCTTTTTTTTTTTTTGAACGATGAATAGAAGGTTAACAGTTTTCAATAAAGCAATGCTTTACGGATATTATACACCACATTTTTATTCAAATCTCATACACAACATTTCTCTTGCGCTACAATTTCCATGCTTTTGGTTTTCAAAAACCGATAGTTTCTCGTGGGAACAGAGGATACTAGTCTAAGAATATGATTTTCTTGCTAGTGTAATGTCCTCTGGAAGCCTGTAGGTAAAGAATAAAAACGGACACACTCTAAAGGATTCTAATGGGGCACATGTGTCCTTCATGTTTCGAAAGTAATCGCTTTTTGGATCTCGACCACCGAAGAAACGTGTAACCTCCGAAATCTAGAATCTGCTTCCCAGATTGGTTTTCGTGTGCATGGCTAGCTGTGCATACTGGACACACGAGCACCACGGAATACAACGAAACCAGTGATCTCGGCCGATACGCCTGCTGAAATGAAATAGCCCGACGAAAGCGCTATGTATCAGTGACCGCGGAGGCGCAGGATCCAAACCAGTCGCCTAGGTAAAGCAAATTTCTTTGAAAGATGGACCTCCTGCAGGAAATTTGTTCTCACCCGTTTGCACTAGCAATCGATATTTCTGTTTTCTGTGGTGAATTACGCTGTAGAGATCTTATTCTCCCTTCCTCCCTCCACGCCCTCTAGTAAATCTTTTCCTCCCGAAATTTCTAGAATAACAATCATTCTTGTTGAATCGTTCTTTTACAGTTTAGTGTAGTCGCTAACCGATAACGCTCCTAAGTGGTGATTTAAGGGGCTACTCTGGTCTTGAATGTATTATTTTACCAATTTATTGAAATTCTTTTCAATAGAACTATTGAAGTTTTTACATTAGAAATTTGCACTATTGGGTTCCGATGTTTAGTGTTTTAATAAAAAAAATGATCTTATTCTACTAAACTTTTGTACACGAAATCTTACAAATATTAAAGGACACTTAGACAATAGTTTCTAGAACTGTTTCAATATCTTCTATAATGTCTGTCTCGGGACCTTAGACAAGAGTGGTTTACAATTCTTAGATTTAACATGTAGTGGGGATTGAAGAAGTCCAAATAGGAGTTCATGAATATAACTAAGGGTTGATGAGTAAGAGGATAAGGAGCAAGATTTTGGGATTGGTGAGTAAGAAGTTCAAGTGTCTTGGATTCGATTAGTAACAGATTGAAGGGTCGTATGCGTAAGTGTTGGATTTGATGGACGAATGAGTGCGTGTATGCGTGTACATGCGTGAATACTAGAGAATTCTACGAGCGAGACAGCGTGAGTGAGAGAGCCTGAGCGAGAGAAAGACGGAGAGCGTCAAGAAACAAATCAAGCGGACGCCCGCGGTCTGGATGCGTGCGAGAATGAGGAGAGTTAGTCAAATTATGAACATATAAAGAAGAACCACACGAAATTGTATTTTTTAAATATACATCTTCTTTTGGGTTTCTTTTTATTATATCGAAAGTCTCTTATTAATCGGAAGTCTTAACTAAACGACAAATATAAAAGTATTTGCTTAAACTAGAGCGATATCCAACAGCACATACATTCATGGAAATTTGAAGTACATGAATAACTTCGATAATTATTGCGAAAAGGTCATTACACTCCGATTTTGATAAAATTTAAATACTTTATAGGTTTCATCATTTTAAACAACTTTCTCCTTTTCCAATATAGGGGAGTCGCTTTTGGTTTTCGAGATATTTGCAAAAAACTATTGCTAATACTGTATTGAATTTATCGTATTGTTGCACGCTCCGTGTCATCGTAAGGATGCTCCGGTGCGGCGTATGTTTACTTTTTTTTATAAACACTGAATTCTCGTATGCGTGGTCGGGTCGGCCTAACGGCCAGGCCTCTGCGCCCCCTTGGCGACCTAACCACAACTCAATCTATTCGCATGATTTTTCCATTACTAAATCAAATTCTGGATGACAGCTACAATACAAAGATTATGCGTATAGGATGAGTTGTGGTTAGGTCGCGGTGGGCGCGGAGAGGGCGGTCCGTTAGGCTGGCCCGACCACGCATGCAAAAATCGAAGAGCGGTCTTTCAAAATTGGAAGCTCACCTTATATACAGGGTGAGTCACCTAACGTTTGTACCTCAAATATCTTTGTTGTTTCTAATGATACGTAAAATATGGTAAGGACAATTCGGTAAGGACAATTAGCTCTTATCATTAGGAATTCAGTGACTGTAATTAGTCCAAGGTCATTCAAGGTCAAGGACAGAAAAAACTTATAAGATTTAACATCGATACATGCTTGTAAACGGGCTTTGAAGGAATGTTGCACTCTGTCCGCGACCATGAATGACCTTGAGTAATTATAGTCACTGAATTCGCAATGAAAGGGGCTCTCATTGTAGGGTGAGGCAGTAACTATTGCCACCTCAAATATCTTTGTTGTCTTTAAAGATACGTCAAATGTCTGAAGGACAAAGTTGAATGGTTCAGTGGGACTCACACGATGCAAAAAAAAATTTTGTTTTTATGTCATTTTTTTAGAGATATCAAGGTCACCTTGACTTTTTTAAATGGAACCACCCTTTATTAAACATCTACAATGATAGTCCCTTTCATTACAAATTCAGTGACTATAATTACTCAAGGTCATTCAAGGTCACGGACAGAGTGCAACATTCCTTCAAAGCCCGTTTACAGGCATGTGTCGATGTTAAATCTAATACGTTATCTCTGTCCGCAACCTTGAATGACCTTGTGTAATTATAGTCACTGAATTCGTAATGAAAGGGACTATCATTGTAGGTGTTTAAAAAAGGGTGGTTCCATTTAAAAAAGTCAAGGTGACCTTGATATCTCTAAAAAAATGACATAAAAACAAAATTTTTTTTTGCATCGTGTCAGCCACATTGCACCATTCAACTTTGTCTTACCATATTTTACGTATCTTTAGAAACAACAAAGATATTTGAGGTACAAACGTTAGGTGACTCATCCTGTATGTATGACCAGAGTGAGACCCTGTTTTCTCTCCCATCTCCACAGCGTGTTAGCAAAAAAAAAGTAAACAGACGCCGCGCCGGAGCAGCCTTACGTTGCCACGGAGCGTGCGAGGGTACGGAAAATTCAATACAGTATCAGCAATAGTTTTTTGCAAATATCTCGAAAACTAAAAGCGCTCCCCCCCCCCTATATTTTGTTAAAGGAAAAAGTTGTTTAAAATGACGAAATCTATAACATATTTAAATTTCATAAAAATTGGAGTATAATGACCTTTTCGCAATAATTACCGTAACTTTTTTAAAATGAAAATAATAATACTGTTGCTACTATTTTGCCATAAGAATTGAGATCAAAGTCTGACTGAATCTCAAGTAATATGTCAGCAATTCTATCACAAGAATGTGTGCCGCAAAATTTTCTACAAGCTAGAGCTATACATTGACCGTTGTACACGCAAAAGATACTTCTTTTAATTCTCGATTAATATTTGTGATTTATTTGTGAAATAAATCGTTGAGATCACGACGAGAAATTACTTTTAAACCAGATTCGATAATATTGAAATTTTTGAATATTTTTAAGAAATAAGAATCTTCAATCATTCTTAATGCTACCATTGTGCGTATGAGAAATGTAGAAATACATTCATTAGACATTTTCTAGGATAGATATACATGATCTTCGAAATATTTTCGTTTATCGTAGAACAGATTTTCATAATTTTCGTATTGTTCAATAGTATCCAGTGTTCCGTTTCTTAGAAAAGGATGTCTTTTTACGAAGATATATTGCTTTATTTCAGTACGACTACCTGCATTTGCGAACCGAAGCAAGGCGATTGGGCTTCGATGCCCCATCTGCCCTGCACGTTTTCCAAAATAACAGGTACTAATAGCACCGAATTACCTGTAGTAGCAATATTCCCAATAAGCCGTTACACTCCGTTAAAACGTTTAGCATTTTATTGACCTATTGTCCACATTTGGTAACCAGAAGTCCAGCCATCGTCGAGTCCATTATTTCCGCTCGCTTTGTTCAAGTCAAGGCGCTTTTCTAGTTTATTGCCTGCTACGGTACTCAATTGGGACACGCGGATTCCCCGCGTGGGTCACTCGAGGGTACAAGCATACCTGCGAGTGACTTCCGGTTAGGAGGCGGTCATTTACTCTTTCCATTCCATTTTTTAACTAATTATCTAAGACGACCGTGCCCCTTACCAATTCCCGGAAAATGGCTGTCATCGAATCCGCTTGTCCGACAGTCAAACTCACGTCCACACCAAGCTTACATTTTTTACGCCATCCATCATCAACGACGCTTTATCATTAAACGCAGTCCGCGAAACATTATCTACAGCTTACAATACAATTCGTGTACTTAAACTCTTGTCCTCAAAGTTATTTTCTTACAAAAATATAGTATTTTATTTATTTGTTAAATTGTGCATAATTTCACACTTCCCTACTAGTTCTATCACCTTAAGTGACCATAGGGCATTGCGTATCACGTTGTCGTATTAGAATCGGGGATTTACAACCTTCGTAGACTAGTATCCGGGCTCAACGTGAGTTCGCGATAAAACATCCAGTCCATGACAAATATTGAGATAAGACTTGAAATCAGAACTGGAAGTTTGGTCAAGTTTAATATAATCTTCTCTAGGTTCACATTTTTTATATAATGCAGTAACTATCTTCTTATCAATTGAAGTATTCTTATTGTCACAAAATGAATGAATGAATTAATCCATTCATTCTTGAAGGACCAGCCTGGTTAGAACGCATACTTACGAATTCAAGATCATTAGATTTCGTATGAACCATGAGAAACATAACATTCATCGTTGTCAGATGCAGGGGAAACATGTCCGCTCACGGATAACTCGTACGTGTACGAGTATTTGGATTATGAGTTATAGGTTATAGTAGCAGTATAGAAGATTTTTTAAATTAATTATAATTAATAGTGTTTGTTACAAGGTCTAAACGAAAAATTTGATTTTTTTGCAAATAAATTGCGTTTGTAATGTTCAAACACATATTGTACATACAACATAAAATGAAAATTGAGGGTCAATCCGTAGAGAAATGTATAACACAGTGAATAAACTTTGGCCGGCATGGATTAGTCAATTAGTTTTTTAGTTGTCTTACACACCAGTTTGAAAAATATGATTTCGAGAAAAACCCCCATTATACATTAAACAATGCACGAATTTTCAGGATGGATGTGATGCACATTTAACGGCTATACGGCATTACGTATTGCCAAAGTCATTCATTATGACGGAATTATGCATTAACGAAGTGAATTATACGAACAATTCGATCGACTCCGGAATTTATTATACCAGTCTGTCACCGGACAGATAATTAAGGTAATTTCACGTAGATAAAGTTAATTATAACAGATTCATATTTAATATTTCCTCGTCACGACGGACAGGCGAAATATTGAGCGTTCTGTAATAATCATTATTGCCTTAATTGGATGCGTTCCGTTACTCAACATTTTCTAAATTTCTTCCTGCAATTTCGCAATTAATCGTGTCTCCAGTCCATTTGCATAACTACGCAACCCCAAAAACGTTTTTTGTACTTTGCTGCTGAAATTTACTAATGATAGCTATATTGTTCACCTTCTATAGTCTGATTTTCAAAAGATGAAGCTATATAGACGTCCACAAGAATTGACTACCTTCCGCTCTAATCACTACATGCTCACAACATTGAGACAATTATAATGGGTTTCATAGCACTCGAGTGGTGATTCTGAGGCACCGCTAAAAATTGCTATACCACTATTCAAAGTATTGTTTACATTACTAAATATTGAATAAATTAGCTACTAAATATTTAAGTATTGTACGAGATATTATGCCAGTTTCATATCTAGAAAATAAAAAAAAATCATATAAAATCGAAATATTCTTGGTCGGAAAAATTTTTGGTTTTCTAGTTAAAATGGCTCCGACTGCAAAGGGTTAAAAACACTTGGCAATTGAACCCAGATTTTTTCTTTCGACAGACAGGCTGCAGTCAATAAATTGTATGTGATGATTTTAAATAATGTTCTTGTGGGTAGGAGTTCACATGAAACTGCACTTGTTTTTGGCGGAGTGAAATGAATGACTTTATTCTATATGTACAAGATGGTCTTCTCTCGACTCCTCGCGATTTTAATCTCTCCTCGAACCGCGGCGAAGTCTCGTCTCTTCTTTTCGTCTCCGCGTTTGCCCTGGTAAAATTCCTAAACAACCCTGATTGGCTCACCCACAAGTTGGATCCTACCAATCAGAGCTGTTAGTTTTTCCGGCTCACCGCCTATTCCTTACGCCCTTGGCGTGCTTGCTTTCGGAACGGCGAGGTGATCGGAGGGGATGAAATTGTCGTGGGACTTTTCTTCAGGCCACCCGCGCCGGGCCCACGTGGCGACAGGCCGACGAGTTCGGCCAAGTGCCCTTCAGTTAATCCCTTAATTTACGACGGTCTCTGTTTGCTATTGAGGACTTTTGGAAAGAACTTCTACTAGACATGCGATATCGAAACCTGGAAATTGTCAACTCAAAAATAGCTTCGACGAACGAGAGTCGTAAATTACGTTGGCCGTTTGCACGAAAGAAAAAACTCTCTTTTGTGCGTACGACCGGACGCTACATTCTTATTGGGATATGGGATGATTAAATAAACTGTCTTTAAATATACTAAAATAGATTAAATACATATATATATATATATATACATAATTGCTTATTTATAATATGTATATATACATGATTTGTCTATAAAATGCATATGTACAATGTACACTGAGTATGTCCCATATAATATTATAACAGTATTATTGCAAACAGAGATACAAATTCAATATTTTTAATAAAAAAAAGTACAGTATCGTCATTTTAATGTTATATCATTGTAATTTATTTCAATAATTTGTCATAGATTTCAAGATATTAATTTTGTCCACGAATTCGGCCTAATTCCCCACTGTGCGACAGGACGTTTGGAAGCCAGCTTTATCGACATTATTCATCTAAAAATATGGTCTAGAAATATGACCTCGTACGGTACCGATGGCCAGTGCACTCGCTTAATAAAAATCAGTCTGATCTTGCCTTTAGAACCGTACTAGAAATCTTATTATTTGATCCTCTGGACTTCGTATTTCTTCGCTACGGTTAGTGATACGTAAAACTTCGACTTTCTCGCGCGGTATTTCGCGTAATACGGAAATCTTAAATAAGTCTTTTATTTTTGTGATTACGGAAATTGCCCCCTGACAGGAGAATCAACAAAAGACTCGTAGAATCGAAAAGTAGTGCTAAACACGTGGAGATTTTTCTTAGCGGCTAGCTTTGGTGTGTTTTTGCGTAATTCTTTTTTTCTATTGTACATCTTTTCTCGTTACAAGTGTACTATGAGATTGAGAGATCGCACGTAAATTTCATCACAATCGGTGTGTCTAGTGGACTCCTGGTGGACACTCCAAGGCGAGGTGAAGGTCAACTTCCTTCTTTTAAATGGACTGATATGTTTTTTTATCCACCATCAAATAGTGCGTTTGTCCCCTAGTAGCACAAAAATATTGGATAAATATCTTTTTCAAATATTGAAAAAATATTTCTTAAGCCACACTTTTTCATATTAAAAAAATATTAGATCTGAATATTGTATACATGTACAAAAAATATTAATTGAATGTTTAAAAATATAAGCTAAATATTCAGAGAATATAAACTACATATGTAAAAAATATAAGCTAAATATTCAGAAAATATAAGCTAAATATTCAGAAAATATAAGCTAAATATTCAGAAAATATAAGCTAAATATTCAGAAAATATAAACGCGATATTTAAAAAATATAAAGAAAATATCCAAAAATATAAACGAAATATTTAAGAAATATAAAGAAAATATTCAGAAAATATAAACGAGATATTTAAAAAATATAAAGAAAATATTCAGGGGATATAAAGTAGATATTTAAAAAATATAAAGTAAATATTAAAAAAATGTGAATCCAATATTTGAAAAATATAAATTCAATATATAAATAACATTCAATAAAATATTCAAATTTAAGAAAAAGTTACAACAAAAATTAGTGTATAGTATAATTTTTCTATGTACTGCTTGAGGGAATATGCCACACTTCGTCTTCGAAAGAACCTTATTACAATCAAGAAATTTTTATGCAGTTGGCGGGATTCGAACTCGGGACTTACCGTTTACTTGATGATGTGTTTCCTCGCTGAGCCAGACGAACCTACATTCTTACATTCATTACTTTTTAGATTTATAAAAGCTCAAATCGTATCAAATCATATAATTATTACAAAAGATAAACTTCTGTTAAAAAAATTGTTTAGTTAAACATCAAACTACTTTTTTTCAATGAAGCATATTATTAATAGTATATATTAACGACAAACAGATATATATATATTTTTTTCTTAAGTACTTCCATCGTAGGTTAGCATCAAAACGCATACAATATATTTGCTAAATAAACAAAAACTTTTTATTGTGAAATAATCTATATATATTGTTATAATATATTATAGTACAAAAACATAATACAGCATACTATAATAAATAGTAAAAACAATGAAATAATATAGTATAGTATAAAAATAATATAGTATAAAAATATAATACAGCATAATATAATAAATAGTAAAAACAATAAAATAATATAGTATGGTATAAAAATAATATAGCATAATATAATAATTAGTAGAAACAATGAAATAATATAGTATAGTATAAAAATAATATAGTATAAAAGTATGTTTGTTATAATATATATAATATGTTTTAAATAATTATTGAAAAGTTTTTATTCTAGATGTAGCTGTTATGTATATATATATATATATATATATATATATATATATATATACGTATAAATAATAAACGTAATGATACGAATATTATATTTTATGTAATTGTACAGATAAAGATATGGATGAAGAATCACAGTTCGCATTTTGATTACACTTCTTTTTGAAGACATAGTAAAAACTTTAGACATAACAGAAAAAAATAATCAATACTAATAACAATTAATATTAATAATAATAATAAATAATTAATAAGATAAATGAATAAATTCACATGCTACAAAGTATGAACGGCATTTATATATGTATAAATGCTTTATGTGTAATTTCATTCAGAGCACATGACAAAATTTCATCTGTGAAATTATCAAATTTAAATATTCCTATTAATTTCGATTTGATAGGGTATTTGTAAAAAGTTTTCAATTTTGTGGATAATCTACCTACTATTTTATTTGTTGATATGTCTAGGATCTATAGGACATATTCATCCCTTACAAAAACGTAAGAGTCTCGAAGTCCGTAAGCTTTTATATTAAAATAAGGGAGTTGTATTTTCTTTTTATCATATTCTACACATATTTTTCTATCAGTTTCTTTAATTGTAGGTGCTTCATTTTCCGATAACCTTTTTATTATCTGTGCTAGTGGTTTATTCCACCTGCGTAACATGCTTATTAGCTTCCCTAAGTAATTTTCAGAAGGAAAACAACTTAGATCCTCTAAAGAATATTTTAAATTTTGGACATCATCTGTAATGTGCACTAAATTGTTAACATTATATACACTAAATTCTCTGCCATACAAAATAGAAGAATCATTGACAAATTGAATTAGCATTTCTCGAGCTTTATTTAGCCACCCTACATCTAAATGTAATTTATTGTGTAACAGAATTCTCATAGCTGCATGTAGTAATAAAAAGTGGTCATAGAAGTTATTTGGAAGGATTTTCTTTAAAAGAATGGGTCCTAGATACAAGAGAAATAAACGGAACTCCTTAGCTTTATATCTAGGCAATTCCGATATGGATCGTGATTTACGGTTAAATTCACTAAAATATTTTGCTGCAGAAATCATTCGTTTTGATAATTTATTCTTTTGCTGTAATCTGAACACTACTTTACACCAATGATGAAGTAATTTCTTCATTACTCCCAAACAGCATAAATGCATGTAATCTAAAGCAAAATGTTCTATTATATTTAATGAGCTTATATTTAATAAGGGTGTCGTTTCATTGTTTTTATGGTGATTGATGTCGCGAAAATTTTTAAAATCTTCATGTGTCCGAGCAGTGGCATTATCGTTTTCGTAAATAATTCGGTTTTTATAGTATGAACCCTCTTCTGTGCATCTTTCGCAACTATTGCGACCTGTATGCCCTTTAATATTTTTTAAAAATGCTCTCGCAGGTGCATCACATGTAAAGCATATAACAGATACTTTAAAATTAATATTATTATAAAATAATCCATGTTTTAAAATATCATTTAATTCATTCGTAAAATTACTTAAATAGTCAGCTAAGAAATTTGGTTTTGCATCACCATAATATAAGGCTATTGGAAAAGGAGACACGATATGATTGTTTAATACCAGTTTGCATAAAATGGGCCAAAACTGCTTGTTCGAATTTTTTGAAACTGGAACACCATCGATATTAAAAATTAAACAAATTGTTAAAGTTTCTTTGATTTCAAGAAATATACCTATTTCAGTTTGCAACAAGTTTAATAGATGCGCTTTTATACCGAAATATGTATATTGCGCTAAATTCTCCTTTTTGCTTAAAACAGACACAATATTTGTTGATCGTTTAGTTTTCGACAGAGTGCGGGAATCGCGTGGAATTTTGTATTCTGGAAAAATGTCTTTCAAACCCTTTAATAAATTACTTAGTTGAGTATGATTAATTTTATTTCCTAGAGACCACTTTTTTAGAAAAGTAATTAATTTCAAATTTCTAATAGCACTGCATTTATCATCTGTACTGTAATTTATGTCATTCCTGTTATTTGTTATTTGAAGATCAAATTGTTGATCCAGATCGGATATAGCGGGATTATTAATATTAGTTGTCTGTGAACTATTAGTTGGCATTATTATTCTATTTGATTCTCCATTTACTGTGTCGAAACTCTGATTCTGATTGAAAGCTGTCTGTTGTTTCTTTATAAATTTATATATGCTAGAATGCGTTTTTCGCTGCAACAGGGCCAGGGTCTCTCCCAAATACTTTGACCGAAGTCAAATGTTTATATTTTCTGGCGCCGCGAGTCTAATCTCCAGAGTCTGTTTAGACAAAGCCGAGAAAGATCCCGAATAGGTTCCAGAAATGCTATAGGGAGTCTGTTGCTACTAAATTCTTAATCTTTTTCGAGTTCAATCACATTGCGTAAGACGTAAAATCTACGCGATTATTTTTCATGCAACAACTTTGTCGCATTAATGTTCTTATAAAATATAAATGTATGTCGAATAAGTGACAAACACGAATTCAAAATAAATTATAAGTAAACATTTTACTTCACATCATATTCTGGAAAAATATTTTTTCATGATAAACATAAAATATTTCCTGCATATTTAAAAAAAATATTCTACTTCTAATATTAAATAAAGATTCATTTTACATTCAGAAAAAAATATTTTTCTGGTAACATTAAATAGATATTTCCTGTACATTTGAAAAAGGATATTTGTTTCTTAATATAGAATAAATATTGTATGTATATTTAAATATTAAAATCAGATTGTATCTCTTTTTAACATTGTATGAAAATGTCTACAATATTTTGTGCTACTAGGGATTATGTCATAAGAAGAAAATATTTTTTACATAATATGAAATAAATATTATCTGTATATTAGAAAAATATTCTATTTCTAATATGAAATAAAGATTCATTTAATAGTTAAAAAAAAATATTTTTTTCATAATATGAAATACATATTATCTGTATATTAGGGAAAAAATATTCTATTTCTAATATGAGATAAAGATTCATTTAATATTTAGAAAAAAATATTTTTCTCGTAACATGAAATAGATATTTCCTGCATATTTAAAAAAAATATTCTATTTCTAATATTAAATAAAGATTCGTTTTATAATGAGAAAAAATGTTTTTCATAATATGAAATAAATATTATCTGTATATTAGGAAAAAAATATTCTATTCCTAATATGAAATAAAGATTCATTTAATATTTAGAAAAAAATATTTTTGTCGTAACATGAAATAAATATTTAGGTTATCGTTAACATAATTATGTCATATTATGAAAAAAATATTTTTCCTCATTATAAAACAAATCTTTATTTAATATTAGAAATGGAATATATTTTTTTAAATATGCAGGAAATATCTCTTTCATGTTACGAGAAAAATATTTTTTTCTAAATATTAAATGAATCTTTATTTCATATTAGAAATAGAATATTTTTTCCTAATATACAGATAATATTTAATTCATATTATGAAAAAAATATTTTCTTCTTATTATAAAATGAATCTTTATGTAATATTAGAAATATTATACTTTTTTTTAATGTGCAGATAATGTTTAAATAGAATATTTTTTTTAATGTGCAGATAATATTTAAATATTTAAATATTTAATATTTATTTCATAATATTTATTTATAATAATATAATATTTATTAGTAATATTTATTTAATATTTAATATTTGATATTTAAATATTAACTGCACATTAAAAAAAATATTCTGTTTCTAATATTACATATATATTCATTTTATAATAAGAAGAAAATATTTTTTCCATAATATGAAATAAATATTATCTATATATTAGGAAAAAAATATTCTATTTCTAATATTACATAAAGATTCGTTTTATAATAAGAAGAAAATATTTTTTCCATAATATGAAATAAATATTATCTGTATATTAGTAAATAAAGATTCATTTAATATTTAGAAAAAAATATTTTTGTCGTAACATGAAATAAATATTTCCTGCATATTTAAAAAAAAATATTTGTTTCTTAATATAGAATAAATATTGTATGTATATTTGAATATTAAAAAAAGATTGAATCTCTTTTTAATATTGCATGAATATGTATACAATATTTTGTGCTACTAGGGTCCATTCAAAAGCTGCGTAATGTCCATTAAGCCTACGACGCGTGAGAAGAAGAATGTCAGAATATGCGAAGCTTGTGCTAAGATAAATGTTGAAATGTTGAGCAAAGTTAGAGAATCATTTAAACAAAGAATTTTTAAGTACATTGAAGTAAGAGGTAATCATTTTGAACACACAAACGATCACACTTTTACTGCATTTCCCTGCAAGTTTGGCCTTGAATGACCTTGAGTCATAGATAATTGAACTCATCTTAAAACGCACTATTTGATTGTGGATAAAAAAATATATCATTCCATTTAAAAAAGAAGGTTGACCTTCACCTCACCTTGGAGCGTCCACCGGGAAAAATAAAAGTTCCATCACATGATGTCCCTCTCGGTACTGAACAACTTTCATCTGAAACATTTTTGCGTATAATCAATATTTTTGGAGATATTCGTCTGTAACGAATATCATCAATGAAAAAATAATGAAAAATAAAAGTTTGTTACTGAGGAGAGTTCTGGGACAATTACAGGCCAGATCTTATGGACTATTATCGAGAATTCGCTGTACCTGTCGTCCTTTTACCATGTATGCAACCGCCATAGGATGTAATACCGTTATGTATTATTGGGACAACTCACTCTTTGTCAATAATATTAAATGTTCGAAACATTTACAATTATTGTTGAATATACATCTCAGGAAAGTGGAGGACACGTTCCATTGGGAAATGATAAAAAAGAATGTGCAGAAACTGTAAATTCAATGTTTCGTTGTATACTGATTTATGATATGATCGATAACTGATTTAGTGACCATTAATAATACGATTATTGTAAAGTATAAACATTTATTGAAAATAGTACACTACATTACAAAAGAATACAATATTACAAGATATAAAATAGTTGTATAATATTTCTAACTATTGTTAATTTGCATTGAAATACGTAACAATATCATTTTCTGTGTTTTTCACTGTCAATTGGTGCCTTTGCCTTCTGTCAGTAGATAAAATTAGTTTAAATACTGAAAATGTCCTTTCAACGACACAAGATGTGATTGGAGCATATTTATACTTAATCCTCCTAGCCACAGTGAATCCTTCCATTCTTACCTACGTACTTGTTCCTATTTTGGTTGTATTCTATTTTAGTATAACTGACAAAGCAGAAAAATTAGTTCCAGTAAATGCTAAGTTTCCAATAAAAGTTTTGTCGTTTATAATTTTTTAGGTTTACACTGACTTTATACAGATTATATATTTGAAACAGTTCCTGTAAACGTATATCAAAGTAAACATGTATATTCATATATGTTTGCATACCTCGTTACGATTCACAGTATTATCATGTAATAATATGAATAACCGTTTCTTAGCGAGATAGATATTTATTAGAAATTATTATATTTTTGATTATTAATATATGAGAGAAATACAAAATATATTCACAATATGAAACAATATGCATTCTACAAAACATACTTATGCAGTATGCAAAATATGCAAAATACAAAACATTTTTAGAATTACCTAATCATGATCTAAATTGCTGTCCAGGTTCCATTAACACGTTCACTCCGGCGTGTACCTTCGATTGTATCGAGAAAACATATTAATACAATAAAAGCATTTTGAATACAAGCTATACTACACTAATATTATGCCCTAATAAATGGATAGTAAGAGTAAATTGTCCTGCTGAGCCTGAATTTTGCTTAACAAAATTTTGAGTATCCGCAGTCTAGTCATAACTACTGTTACATATAGTTACATATTATAACATACAGTTTACATATTTGACCGCTACTTACAAACGAATATCAATGTACAGTGGCGCACAAAAGTATCCGGACACCCTTTAAAAACGAATAACTTTTTCAAAATTAGTTTAAACGGCTTGCGTTTTTTGAGATGCTCGAAGGATTAGTTTACTAGGTAACGTGTAAATAATTATTTATAAAAATTGCTAATGGTAGAAATTGTGAAGCAAAAAGTAAAGGTCACGTATTTTAAATTTTTTATCTGTGCCTGTAATGAAAATTTGAAATATATGTACGTGCGCAAAGATTCATCAGAGTCGGTTAATGTTGCTATGAGCAAACGAGCTACGAACATTGCACGAAGAGAGCTTAAGAGTTAAAGTCGCAGATTTTCTGCCTTTTCAGGGAATTTCGCCCTTATGTGATCAGCTTTAAATGTTTGTAGCTCATAACAACGTTAACAGAGTTTGATGAAACTTTGTACATATGCATAACTTACCTAGACCGACAAATGGCGTCTTTCAAGTTTTCATTACAGGTACAGAAAAAAAAGTTAAAAATTGCGATCTTTACTTTCTTCGCCGCAATTCCGACCAATAGCAATTTTTGGAAAAAATTATTTACACGCTACCTAGTAAACTAATCCTTCTAACATCTCAAAAAAACTCAAGCCGTTTGAACTAATTTTGAAAAAGTTATTCGTTTTTAAAGGGTGTCCAGATACTTTTGCACACCACTGTGTATGTGTTGTTTACATTGAATGTAAATTATCACGCGGCAATATGATTAACTGTTTCTAATGACGTCACTATAGAGAACGGCAAGCGGCAGAGAATTATATTTTCCACTATCATTACAAGAGAAAAATGCAATCTATATGCGCAATATGCAAAAAATGTGCAATATGCAAAACATATGCTATATGTTTAAAGTACTACCACGTAACCTACTGGTCTTAAGTGCGAAAGGAAAAAGCTCTCGTCTGTTTTGGAGGACTGCAATGATAATATGTTTTGGATAGGAAAATGTGGAAAGGAGTAAGAAAAAGTGTGCAATAGAAAGAATGACGTTTAAGAGGAAAGGTGTAAGGGTTGCTAGGTCCTAGCGACTCAGATGTTTTGGACGATGTGTTTACGGCTTAGTAATCATGATGCGTTGACGTTTACATGAGTTATCGGGTATACAACAAACCCTTCACCGGTCTCACGCGCTGTTTGCGGCCATAGCTCGTAAAAAACTCGTAAACCAATTATCGAACATCAATGAAATTTTCACTACTGGCCACTGTCCCAGATAAAAATCAACATATACTATTTTTTTCACAATTTTGATCAATTACAATTTAAAAAAAAAAAATTTGACGCATGAACTAATAAGCTAATCCTTCTAGCTTCCTGAAAACACTCAAGTCACTTGGTCTAATTTTAAAAAATATGCTCTTTCAAATGATGTGGATTCACTTTTGCTCTGCGCTACATATAGTGTCACCATTTTTAAAAACAGGTGTGTAAAGGGGAGACTTGGCCAATATCGTCAAATTTTTCTGTTTCCTCGCTGGAAAAACACCTCATTTGTTTAACACTAGATTTACGAAGCACTAAACTAACTTTTAGTAAGGACGCATTCTAATATTTTTAATTTACGATCAATGCGATTATAATGATGCTTCGTTGAAGAATTATTCAACTTTATTTCTTCAGGTATATATGTATGTATTAAAAAATGGCTAAAAATTTGGATAGACACGTTCTCGTTATTTTTAGATAGTAACCTATTTTATATTACTTTCTAAAAGTAACGGGAACGTGTCTTTCCATATTTTTAGCCATTTTTTAATACATACATTGTATATACTAGAGATCGCGGTTTTGAACGTGTACTAAAATACACGTGTACACGTGGTACGTGAACCGAGTTGTACGAATTTAAGGATCCGTGTTCACGGATCTGTGACTACGGATCCGTTCGGCACGTTCGAGTCCGACAACTGAAGCGTTATTGTTTTTCGATGAAATACTTTTCGACTGTTGATGTTGGAAGTGAAACAATAATAAAGTCGCGGTAAATTGTTCGATGTTATATCACCGTATATTAAAATACACGTGTAAAATAAATACACGAGTATTTGTGAAATTAAAATACACGAGTACCCGTGTGTTTAGTATTACATGGATTAAACTTCGGATTCGTTTATTGCATGTGAAATAGGCTCCTCTATTAGATTTAATTCTAGAAACGGGTAGCGCAAAAGGAAAGAGATACAGAATAAATTAGCGGAAATAGCGTAAGAAATAAAACAGCTGTTAGAAGAGCGACGCGTTTATTACGAAATAGAGAGTGTTCAGGATTCAAGCTGTGAAATTCGGTGTATAGTATTTCATCGGTAATTGTCCCAAATGTCTCCGACATAATTGTCCCTGAGATATCCCCACTAGTGCGGGGTGTACCCCCTTGAGGGGCCGTGAAGCTCGAGAGGCCTCGGTCGCCGAGAAATATGACACCATGCAGCTCGGGTATATCGGTGAGACCACACTAATCCGAATTTTGATCTTCTTTATTATTCATTATTTTTTTATGGGACTTCGATGACCATATTTGTGGCATTTTTCTAATAAAAATGATACCAAATATGACATAATTCCGATGATATTTACTTGTGTAATGGACAATTAAAGTTTCGGGCGCGAGGAAGGACAGCGTATGGGAAAGAAACAGACGCGGAGAGTCGCAGTCGGCGGCAAAGTTCAAAGGCTCGCGCGTCCTCACAATGTATTACCAAGGAATAACTTTTTTATTATTACTTATTTTTTTATGAGACTTTTGCTAATAGATTTGTGACATTGTTCTGATTAAAATGATACCAAACACGATATAATTCGGATCATATACAGGTGTATGGTCATTATGTATAGGTCTGGTACATAACATCGGGGAGGCAACAGTAATGCAATGACGACACTTTTAATTAATCTTTTAGGAGACTTTTACCATCATATTTGTAATATTTCTCTGATCAAAATTTTCTGATTATACATACATATCTATTTTTTTAATTGACGATGGAGTAAGTTTTGGTGACAGACAAGTGATGATAAAGACATTAAAGACACACTCTCCTGACTGGGACATTTCGTGACTTTGAAAACGCATAGAACCTCAGCTACATCGACATTAACCGCCTTGTCTTCTGTGAATTGGTCGATCATACATAGTAAGAATGCAGAGAAGAGAAAACCTAAGAAAATCCGGAAAAACCAATGTCCAGGTTTTACGGTCACGGATTTACATTTTGGATTTAAGCACGTAGATGCAATTTGCAACGGAGAGCCGACAAGTGTTGTACGGTGAATTTATGGGACTGGACATATTTTGCAATTGTTCGCCGAATTGAGAGCGTAACTAACGTACCGAGGAAAATGAGTTTTTAGGAGCTTGTAGTGAACACATAAGAGTATCTATTGAAAATATTTCGATTTGGAAGAAATGGTTTTTTCACCATTTATTTTGCAAATGTTTTAAACAAATGCAATTTTCCTATATTCGGGACTTTTTTAAAAATTCGAAAAAACGAGGTAACAGCTCCAAGTCTCCTCTTTACGGACCTATTTTTGAAAAGGCAGAAGCTTTAAAATTGACGGAATTAAAATTATTTAAAGCGAACGCCCCGGAGGCGCCCGGTACGAACAGCACCGCACACTCTAACACCGTCAATACTGAGAAAACCTTGCTTACCTTGGTTCTCCTGTAGAGCCCCAGCGAGGTGAAAATGATTCCTGTATTCACAAATTATTCTGTGTGCAACATTGAACCTGCCTACTCGTTAAATTCACAAGAGCATTTTAATTATATGCTCTATGAAATTATCGAGCAGAAGGGGTCAATGTCCTTTCACTGCACGATCCGGCCCACATTGTTAATTTAATCACGATCACAGTAAAACTATTCACATATATCCATTGGGTCCACAAACGTTGACTGTTTCGACTGTTGTACATCTCCTGTGACGAATACATTGCTGCTGGTTTGTTCACGATCCCCCGCGTGCGTCACTCGGGGATACAAGCGTACCTGCCCCCATAAACGTACCGTACCCTTGACTTGAACGAAGGATGCGGAAATAAAGAACTCGACGATGGCATATTTTGGAAAACGTGCAGAGCACATGGGGAATTGAAGGAGCCCAATCGGCTTGCTTACGGTTCGCAAATACTGTCTAAGATCCAGTCGATAGTCATCATTCGACCGTGAACAAACCAGCAGCAATATATTCGTCACAGGAGATGTACAACAGTCGAAACAGTCGATTTACGTGCATCAAATGTGAACTAGTTGTGCGTGATATGTGGACTTCTGTGAATCATTTGTGTGGATTTCATTCAACGTTTGTGGACCCAATGGATATATGTGAATATTTTTACTGTGATCGTGATGACATTAACAATGTGGGCCGGATTGTGCAGTGAAAGGACATTGACTCCTTCTGCTCGATAATTTCATAGAGCGAATAATTAAAATGCTCTTGTGAATTTAACGAGTAGGCAGGTTCAATGTTGCACACAGAATAATTTGTGATTACAGGAATCATTTTCACCTCGCTGGGGCTCTACAGGAGAACCAAGGTAAGCAAGGTTTTCTCAGTATTGACGGTGTTAGAGTGTGCGGTGCTGTTCGTGCCGCGCGCCTTCGGGGCGTTCGCTTTAAATAATTTTAGTTCCGTCAATTTTAAAGTTCCTGCATTTTCAAAAATAGGTCCGTAAAGAGGAGACTTGGAGCTGTTACCACGTTTTTTTCGAATTTTTAAAAAAGTCCCGGATATAGGAAAATTGCATTTGTTTAAAACATTTACAAAATAAATGGTAAAAAACCATTTCTTCCAAATCGAAATATTTTCAATAGATACTCTTATGTGTTCACTACAAGCTCCTAAAAACTCATTTTCCTCGGTACGCTAGTTCTAGCGTTATAATTTAATGAAAAAAAGTTCTTTAACACGTTGAGCCCGGCGCCGAATTTGCTGTCCTTTCCGTTCAGCCGGCAGCCGGTGAGCGATACAATGTTGTAGGATATCGCCGAAGGATAAAGAATTCTTCTTTGTCGCTTGTTATTCATAAATTATATAAAAAGGAAGGAGACATACATAAAGTCCGGAGGTATTGTTCGAAGTGTTATGATAACAATTCAAAACTATTTGGACGAAAGACAGCTACAAATATTACCAAAAAAGTTGTTACGTATTGTAATATGTGTAAAGATAAGCCGCATTTTTGTTTAGAATGTTTCAATAAATTTTATTAAAACTACATTTGATCACATTTCATTGAGACTATATTTATTTTTTTACTTTAATACTGTCGGTCCCACGGACCGACGCCAGTCAAACGAAAATTCTAGTGCCGGTCCTCAGGGACCGGCACCGGCCACACGGCAAGTTCACCGCCGGTCCGCCGGACCCAACGTGTTAAACGTCTGTAAAACCAACATTTTTTAAGATTTCGAAAAATCCTTCGAGATTCGTTCATAGGTTACTAAAGACTACAAAATATTCAAATTTGAACTATCCGATATAGGACTCGAAAAATTTTCTCTTGTTTGTTCTTTGTTTTCGACCGCGGGTGGTGTATCACCATTGCTCGACTTCTGTCGCGTGGCCGTCTCTGCCAATACGCCTCTAGGCCGCGCTCTGATTGGTCCGTGTTTTTCGTTACTAACTCCTTAACAAAGCCGAAACGGCCATTTTTGCAAAGGAAAACGTCGCGAGACATTTTTGGGACACCCTGTATACACGCGAAATAGGGATCTCTAATATACCTGAAGAAATAAATTTGTTGAATAATTCCTCATGGATGCATCGTTATAATCTCAATGACCATAAATTAAAAATATTAGAATGCGTCCTTTTGACGCGTCCTATAATCCTAGTGTTAAAACAATTGTAAAATGTGTTAACGCTCAGCGTGATTGATAGTTAGAGTTAGGCGATAGGACGACTGCTTAGGTGACCCTTAAAACAGGAACGGACTTTCATGAGCGCGGAGTATGTACATATGTTACTTCTTGGTTATTTTAATCCTAAACTCTCCTGACGACGATTGCTCGCTTGTCACCTCGGCTACTCCCACTTTTCTTTACACATCAACGATTTGGCAGGGTGGAGACTTCTCCTAGTAGGAAAACTACAAAGTTGTACAAAGTATTTATATCTATAACATATTCAAAAATCATGCAAATGTGAGGTAGCTATTCTGCAGTTTCTCGCTGTATTCTCATTTAGAAAACGTAAAAATACTCATTTCAGTCACTGTATGTCTGAAGTAAAATAAATTGATTACTATTTTTTTATTTTAAACAGTATTTCGCCATGAGAAACCTGTGGACAAACGAGAGACCTGAATTACAATATGCGGCATTTAACGACAAATCGAGGAACCTGTGAACAACCTGTCGACACAACTCTTTAAGGCCACACTAGACAACGAAAAGCTGCTGTCAAGTCATCTGTCGGTGAGCTCTGAATTACCTATATTCTTCCTTTCCATTTCCTGTGTATAAATACCTTAACATCGTCGAGAAATCATGAAACATCAAATAAAATCTCATAAACATCACTGCTTATCCGTATGCAATCAATTAACTTCTGTATAAAATATAATAGATGTACCCGTTGAACTGGCATCATTACTTGTTAAAAACGTTTAGATTAAAGAATTTTTTAAAACCTTCCATGATCTACCAAATGAATTTGCAGACCTTGAGGAATTGAGAGATTACGAGAGTACTATTGTAGTATTTGAAAATTCATATTATGAACAGAGGAGGGCAATATTTGGCTAAATAAATATTTCAAATACTGTTTCGTATTTTAGATTTTATTTTGCTTATAAATATAGTACTTTGTTAAATATTTTTATTTTAACAATCTAAACCACAAAATAAAATATTTTTATTTCAAGAAATTGAATTGTAAAATAAAATATTTCCACTTTAACAAAGTGAAACATAAAATGAAGTATTTTATTTTAATGATCTGGTATAAAATAAAATACTTTAATCTCACTTAATCAGCCTATAAGTAATGTGGTTTTTTCAATTCATTCTTTTATCTAAAATATAAGAGTTTCTATCGCGCAGTTATTACATATGTTACGAGCCAGGGCCGCGAGCAGCACGAGAGATCGGCGAAAGATTGTTATTCTGGGAATTTGATCTCCATTTGTTAATTAAGGTACGCGGACGAACCCGATGCGTAATCGGGGAGCCGCTAGGATTATAAATAGCGAGGACGAACCCAATGCAAAATTGGGGAGTTACTAAGATCGGAATCAAGCGCAGACGAACCTGATGCGTAATCAGGGATCTGCTAGAAGGGTGAGACTTCGTGAACGAACTCAACGCGAAATCGGGGAGTCACTAGGAACGACGCACAGACGAATCCGATGCGTAATCGGGGAGCTGCTAGGATGCGAACGATCCTGATGCGAAATCAGGGAGCCACTAGGATGGTGTAGTGAGCCTCGTAACTAGTATAATTTAATTGATAAAATACGAGCGCTAAGATACCATCGTGTGGGGACGTTCAGTTATTTGGTTAAGGATTTGAGGATAATTGTGGGTTTAGTAATTTGCACGAATTTACCAATTAACACAAATATATTCTAAGGTTTAACTGCGTTTTGGAGAACTCTTTTTTTTCAAGTTATAGATTTCGACGAGAAAACACCGAAAATGAAAATCTTAATGCGCGGAATTCATTAGTTAAAAAGTCATGCGCATATAAAGTTGAACACTTTTAAGCCCCTTTGATAGGTTACAGCGCCGCCATATTGATATATTTGCTAGGTAATACACACAAAATAGGCTAAATACTTCCGAACAAATCTATTAGATTGCAGCATAAACACGTACGTAATACATAATAACACATTTACTAAATCAAAATGCGAAACATTTGTTGGGATCCAGGTGAGAAACGTAGAGACCGATTTGTACACTTACAAATATATTTCGGACGTTTCAGATATACAGCTCTAGATACAACGCGGAAACAAAATAACATACTAGATTCTAGGGATTCGCGTACTTATACCTAGAAAAGCGGAAGGGAGAGGGTAAGGATGGAGCTGAACCCTGAACGTCGTGATTCAGGGTTCGAAGGTGATTCAGAGTTCGGAGGTGATTCTGTCGAAGGTGGTCGAAAACATTTTACTCACTAAGACAACGCGGTGCGTTGGCGGATATCGCGAGTTGGTCATCCAACACATTATACCATGGTCGGGCCGGCCATCTCTGCTCCTACGACGACCTAGTTAGTTAGTTAGTTAGTAGTTAGTTAGTTAGTTAGTTTCCTATCTCTCTCGGACACCCGGGCAGTTCCCAGATGCAAGGCTGCTATAGGTCTCTAGTGTACCTTTTCTGCCTCATATAGAGCGGCGCATTACCGAGAGCTTTAACCTCCGTGCGACTGGTAGATGGTTTGCCGGCCGCGTTGCCCATATCCATCGGTCGTCCAGTCGGGCAGATGGTGCCACCGTCTCATCCGAGCCATGCTACCTAAGTATTGCCTACAGTTCAGTGGTCGGAAGTTGGGAAAGTCGGTGAGACGGTCCAGCCGCTAGGCGGCACAACTCCTCCTCCAGGTAGAAGATCGTAGATCTCCTGTCGGGTGAGAGGAGAGGCTGAGCCATGGGCGAGGGAGACGAGCCCGAACGTTCGCCGGGCAGTCCCGCACCGCACGCATTCGATTCTCAGGGGTGAGTTGTCGGACGCGCGGCATGCTGGGCTCCCAACGAGTTGCGATCGGTCCCGTCTCTCCCGCCCGCGGCCCCTTTCCTCCTCCTTCTCCCGGCAGTGGTCCTTTCGGGGCACTGGTTAGGGCTAATTCTAATGAGTTTATTCCCTACGCTTGGTTAGTCCAAGCCCTTCCCTTTGCTGTGCAAGGCTATCGTGATAGAGGTAGAGTAGGTCGCGATGATTAAACCAGAGATCGAATAGATGGACTTTCGCTACTGAGTAGCTCAGACTGCCTGGTCGAGGATAGGTTTCGCGTGAACGAGCTGCCGTTCGTCTTGTTCCCCAAGGGCTACGAATCCATCGCTTCCGGTAAGAAAAGTGAAAGGCAAATCGACAGAGTCGGAAGGTTTCCACTTCGCCGAAATTTATGTGCCCGGAGGCTTTAATATCGGACCCATCGGATATATCCACCCTGTTATTCCCCTCGCGGCTCAAATCCCTAACGTCAGTGGCCCTCCTTCCTACCAAGGTATTTTACCAAGGGTTACCACATCCTTGTTGACGACGCGTTGACCGGTAAGGTTGGTCTTGCATCGTTTTTTAAAGTTTGTTGGTCGAGGTTTCACCTGGTGTCGCCTCTGGTTTGGGAGTCAACTGTTTTTGGCGTTGGATCTCCCGTGAGGTGTCATGGTGATAAGGTTTGCACCTTTATCCCCGATGGTGGCCCTCGAAGCTATTTCTACAGGGTGTTGCATGGTCGGTAGGAGAGGGCTGAGTATTCTCGATCTACCTTCACTACTTTCCATGAGTCCTGCTCCACAGTCTTGGGCAAGTCCGTTCGGATCTTGTGTTGTTCTGTACTGGTTGTCCAGACGGCACGGTTTGTGTCGTGCCGTCGTCGTCCAGTGTGGTCTGTCGGTGACGGGTTTCCCTTCCGATTCGTGGCATTTCCCTGCCTGCCTCGGTCTCCTGCCCTTTCACGGTCGATACGTCTGTTTTGGTGATCGGTCCTGTGTCGGATCGAATTGGTTTTTTACTTCCGTGGAAGAATTGTACAGATCGAGTTTTCCGGCAACTGGCCTTTGATCGGGTGGAGGGAGGCGCATGCGTCTCCCAGCCACAGTCTCCAGCGGTTCTCCGGTCGATCTTTCTGTAACCCGTATATTTTGCTTCCTCTGGAGTGAGGAAGGGATATAGATCAACTTCCCCGGCAACTGGCTTTTGATCGAGTGGAGGGAGACGTGTACGTCTCCCAGCCACAGTCACTGGCGGTTCTCCGGTTGGTTTCTCTATATCGTGTTCGGTTTTGCTACCTTCGGGAGAGATTGTGCGGATTGACTTTCCCGTCAATTAGCCTTTCTGATCAAGTGGAGGAGACATGAGTGCCTCCTCATCACTATCTCCGGCGGTTTTCCGGTTGGTCTTCCCGCATTTTGTGACCGATCCTGTGTCGGATCGAGTCTGTTATTTCCCGTGTGGGAGGGTAGGTGACGATTTATCGGCGTGGCCGAAACGCATCGTCTGACGTTTAGTTTGGAAGCGACGGAACTAAGGCGTTCTGTTTGCTGTGGGGGTGATGGTTCGGTGCGCATCGTTTGGCGCTTTGGGTGCGTTCTAGCGAAATTGTAACGTTTCGGTAGCTTTTCGTTGAGATTTATTTGTTTGTTTATTATTTTTTTAATTTTTGAAGGTATTTTCATTTAGTTGACAGCCTGTATGTGTTTCTTTTTGATTCTTTCATTTTGTTGTTGCTTTTCTCTCTTTTTTTCAGATTTCTAGCAGTCCGTTCTTCTCCAATTGGCGCATCTCGTTTTCCAAGGCGTAGATCATCATTGCCTCAGTGCCTTTGGAGTTGAGTTGTTCCGTCTGGAGGAGTTTGACTGAATTTATGGGTTTATTCGATATGTTTTAAAATTGCCAGGGGAATGTTTTGCGGCAGAATGTCCATAGGTTATATATTGGAATATCTTTGATTTCATTTCTCTGGATCGTGGGTGTTCCCAGGTATTTGATCCTGACTTCTGTGACTGCGGGGCAGTTCGTTATGATGTGGATAGAGGTCTTGTTGTTTCCCTCTTCCTGGCATAATGAACAGGTGGGTGTGTCCACTCTTAGCTGCCTATGGAGATGTTCTCTCAGTGGTTCATGGCCGGTGAAGATGCCAGTTAGTCTTTTCAGAGTGGATCTGTCGTATTTCATTAATTTCTTATGCTTGTTACGAGCCGAGGGCTAAGCGGGTGATGCGTGTCCGAGGTTATATAATTAGGATACTTGGTTTTGTGGACTGGCCGGTGTGTATTTCACCACCGGGTCGCCACTTCGGAAATGTAGGGACACGAGGACTGGCCGACGTGTATTTCACCGTCGGGTTTCTAAGCCGACGGTATATTTGTAACACGGCTTCGAACGCGTCTTCAAGTGTTTTTCGCTGCTCCTTTAATCCGGAGATTCTCCATCCTATTTGTTCCGGCAATCCCTCGAGGAAATTTTCTAACAGGTCCGTTTCCATCTCGGTGATAATTTCATTCGCTTTGTTTCCGTAACGATCATTAATCGCGGTACGTGTGCAGTATGCGAGGTGGCTAACTCTGTCAATATATTTCCTGAGAGACTCGTCGCGTCGAATTTTCAATCGAGAAATTTCTCCCTGGAAATACGCTAGGTTTCGACCTGGAGCGTATCGTTTCTTCAAATGTTTTAATAATTCAGCGACGTTAGAAAATGACCTACCCTGAACGCTGATTCTCGCGGGTCCGGCGAGTTTAGTTAGAATTATCGTGAGGAAATTTTTCTCGGTACCCCCCGGAATTAATGCTAACCCGTCCTCTACTCGTTGCGCGAAAACCGAGAGCGGCGGATTTTCCCCATCAAATATGGGTATTGAAGCTGTCGCGTATTGAATACTATTTTGTTGGTTTATCAAAATCATGGATTTGGCCATGGCGGCAGTTAAATCGGCCAGGTCCTGTACCATGGTAACTAAGAATATTTATACTTCCTTAGGAAAACGAAATCCTAATTATCAATTGCACCTAGATGCAATGTAATGAATGAGCACAGAACAATTTCTATATTGTTTTGATATCTAATGCTCTATCGTGAAGATTTCTTCAAAAGAAAATTTTCTTTATTCAAGGGTGGCCAAAGCGCGCTGCGCACTGGTGACTCGACCCTAAATTAATCGATCTTAATCGCGATTCTCCGACTTTATGATTTGACTGTCCCTAAGACGCCTAGTCGGTTGATTTGAATCGCGTAAAAATCCACATCAATTTCTTTTACAACCAGTATTATACTAGTATCCCACCGCTGTCACCAGTTTGTTACGAGCCGAGGGCTAAGCGGTTGATGCGTGACCGAGGTTATAATAATTAGGAGACTTGGTTTTGTGGACTGGCCGGTGTGTATTTCACCACCGGGTCGCCACCTCGCCAAGGTATGGAGCAATGGACTGGCCGACGTGTATTTCACCGTCGGGTCGCCATATAGGAAAGGAACCTGTGGACTGGCCGCCGTGTATTTCACCGACGGGTCGCCACCTTGGTTTGTAGGATAGGTAATACCGTGGACTGGCCGGTGTGTATTTCACCACCGGGTCGCCACTTCGGAAGGGTAGGATTACCGTGGACTGGCCGGTGTGTATTTCACCACCGGGTCGCCACCTTGGAAAAGGAAGGATTGTCGTGGACTGGCCGGTGTGTATTTCACCACCGGGTCGCCACCTTGAACAATGGACTGGCCGACGTGTATTTCACCGTCGGGTCGCCATATAAGGAAAGGAACCTGTGGACTGGCCGCCGTGTATTTCACCGACGGGTCGCCACCTTGGTTTATTGGATAGGTTATACCGTGGACTGGCCGGTGTGTATTTCTCCACCGGGTCGCCACTTCGGAAATGTAGGGACACGGGGACTGGCCGACGTGTATTTCACCGTCGGGTCGCCGCGTGGATCGGGAAATGGATAATTGTTATCGGCTCTCGTAACGTTATAAAGAAATTGATATACTTTGAGCGGCTAAAGTATATCGTTGTGGGAATACTAGTTCTGGGATAGAAATCTGATGTGAATATGGAATTAATAAAATTGAATTCCTTAAAAATGTAGTACAATATATTGGATAATTAAATAGGGGTTACAATTGTAATTGTGTAAAGTGTAGTTGCGGATACTAATATCCCTAACTCTCGGTTTTGACGCACTGAGAAATGCGGGGGTTACGGTTCTCTAGTTATTTGTGCGATGGTATACGTACTCTTAAGTTATTGCTCGAAAAGGACTCTATACCCGATCTTGCCTATACGTATCTTGTCGCAACGTGACTAGGTTTTAACTGTGCCCCATTGTGGTTGAAATCGTGGGCTTTATATACCCCGAAATTGTCTAGAAATTTGGGTGGGAGTAGGCGTGCATCTGGATAGAAATTCCTGAGAATTTCCCAGATGCAGCACGCCCGTGGGAGAGTTGGTTTTTTAGATACACTAGCGGACCGCTGCAGAGCGACATGTGGCTTCAAGAAGGCTCAAAAAATCACGCAGATGAATTTTCCGTACGTAACAAGAACATTGGATCTCAAAGAGTTAATGATAGCTTCCATAAAGGAGGTAAAGTTCTTTAACAATTATTATTATTTACTTATTTTTTATTAAATTGTTGATGGCAAAAATCTCGCTCGCCATATTGTATCGCATGTGCGAAAACTCGACCATTGAATGTAAATCCCATGCGTCGATTTACCAAGAAACCGTATTATTCAAACCTGACTATTCGAAATAATCGGAGTCAAATATTGCCAACCCTTATTTGTAAAGGAAAAGAGATTCAGAAATCACTTGGAAATGAATCCTTCGAATTCAGACTCATTTGGAAATGATTTCTGAATGAAGCACGGAAGATTTTTTGAACGATGAAGCAAAGCAAAATATATTTATTCAAATAATGCAGTCAATTTTTTAAATATATATATTTATTGAAATAAATATAATTGCAAACCAACAGTGACCATAATGAAATATTTAGACGTTACCTTGTAAATGAAAATATCCATTGGCACTTTTCTCCATCTAGATCATCACATTTTGGTAGTTTATGGAAGGCATTAGTACAGCATTAGTAAGCGGAAATAAATTATTCACACATAAAAAAGTGAAACGCATGATTCACTGAGATCGAGACGATTCCATTAAACTCCCGTCCATTAATACCTATTTCCTCAGATCCTACCAATACTATCACATTTTCATATAGGTAATTCTTTAACGAGCTTGTCCGAGACAGATTTGCAGCACATAAATGCTAAGAGCTTGTCTAGGTGGCCGCATACTCAACGTAACCATCATTTGTGCACATGGTAACACAAAGAATATGTTAACCAGTTGAATATCCACAGTGAGTGGAAATCGTTGAAGGATAATGAACTACAGAACAGAGCCCTGGTTATACTCAAGGAAGAAAATACATCACCCTTGCAATGAACCTGCACCAGTCATCTGCACCTTGGAGGATACGGGATTGTACAAGTTGCATTGTAAAAAGCTGGCGGCGTATACGAAAGAAGTATGATTAGGTTGCGTCCACTTTTTGTAGACAACTTTGCGATTTAGGTAAATATTACCTTTTAATAATTATATCGTAAACATAACCTGTCGATCATAAACCGTATGTTAATATTTCATTATTGGGATTGCTTAAAATCTTTTGAACTTTACTGATTCGATTACAGCTATCTCGGACGACAAAAATTACGCATTTCTTGACCTGTGCCGCCAATAAGCACGTATAATCGGCCTGAGCAGGTTTGCCTCAATTGCAGCAAAACCGTTCACACCATAGCGCCAACTGTACTCTTCCAGCAGGTGCTATTACCATGGAGAAAGAGCGTGTTTCGCCTGTCGTCAGTAGCTACGGAGGTACTTACTCACGTACGGTGAGGCAGCGAAGACACGAGACATCAGCGAACGCGACTAACAATAAGGTGTGCGTCGCATGAAAAAGAGGTTGGTGGGGAAAGCAAACGTTTGAGGAGCCCCAACCGTGCCCAGGCCTAATTGTATAAGAACGCTTCGATAGTTTTTGTACACCGCGTCGTGCTCAGTTGTTCTAGCTCGACGTTGGAATCAGGGTAAACGAACTCAAATGTAAACCAAGTGGCGCCGGATATTTACAAAATCACATCATATTTGTCGCGTGGGCTATCTTTCCGATGATCCATATTTGGAATCAGTTACCTAATTTCATTTGTCTCCCTAGCCCTAGCAGCATAGCTCGTTAGGGCATTGCCCTCGTGCACTAGTCGCTAACCAATGCTCGGTGCTGCCTTACCCTTGCAATTTCAAAAATTCCCTCTCCGTATTCCTTCCTTAACCGATGGCCTACAACCGTATAAATAGGACCGCGTTAATCGCTGGCATGCGTTTTGTCGGTTCTCTCACGCTGTATCTGTACCTTTATTTTCGATTTACTCGTACGCTTCGCATTGTACTTCGAACCCTTTCAAATTGTGCGCTTCACGATTTGTGCTTTCTCTTCCTTATTTTCATGTACGTTTGTTACTTTCAAAACGTTTAAGTCGAATGTTCACTAATATAAAAATATATATATTTATTCGAAGTTAAGGTTTATCCGGAAAATACACGATATAGAAGACGTTCGAAGGCCCAGAGTTCGGTGAGTGTCGAGTTAGGGTGTCTGCACGCACATCCGGGATGGGCCGGACCGGGATTTAGCTAGTTAGTTTAGATAGTTTACTTTAAGGAGCTGTGGAGCCCCTGAAAACATTTTTTTTATGCCGTGCACAGAGAGAACTGTCAACGCGCGCTCGAAAATGCAAGAATTATGGTCCTTCGGTCGCGTGAGGGAAGAATCGAAACCACACCGGATCAGAAATCTCGGAGAGCCCTCCCTATACCAAAGCTATGTAAAAAAAACTCTCCGGAGCCCGTCCCGGATGGGTGTGCAGAGACCCTAAAGCAGAGTTCCCGCGTGGATGTTCAAATTTGAATGCTCTAATGCTGAATGATGAAAAATGCTCGAAGGGCTTATAAATACGCGTACTTATACCTAGGAAGGGGAAGGGAAAGGGCAAGAATGACCAAGCCTTAGAGCTGAACCCTGATCGTCGTGATTCAGGGTTCAGAGGTGATTCTGTCGAAGATGGTCGAAAACATCTGATTCACTAGGGCAGCGGTGCGTTGGCAGATTCAACTCATGCGGTTCACGAAGTTCATTCATTTTTATCTCATTCCTGTTTCATTTATATCATTCCGTTTCATTATTCAATATTTATTGTTGCATCCTCGATATTCCAATTTCGTGTACCGAATTTCGCCGGGTCGTAAAGCCCGCTCTGCTCACTTGTGACGATATTTCAGATCGCTGGCGAAGTCAATGGTAAAATAAGAAATAAGAATAAAGTTGAGTCTTCGAAAGTCAGTCACTGTAATATATTTTCATATATTACACTTTATATATACTTTTAATATATTTTAAAACTAAACACGTTTGTACAATTTCTCGTTTACTATTGGTTTCGTGCTTAAGAATATCGCAATCATAGGCATTCTGTGTATCGTGATATTTTGAGTTTTGACAATTTCATAGTGCCGCTTACTATTAGGTCGTTCCATAAGTTCGTGCCGTTTACTATTCTACCATTTCAATTAATATGTGAAGCATACCTTCAGCGTTTAGGAAAAAATGTAATTACACTCCCGTTCCACAATCTTCTCCCACCTTTTTGTAAACACGTTATATCGCCTGTGTTTAAAAGACACGCCGCGAAGAGTATAAACATATCTGCGGTACGAACTTATGGAACGTCCTAATACATTGCCTCGCATCTCTTATTATTGGATACATGAAAAATGTATGTAAATGGTACTATGATCGCCGGAGTGTGAGTGTGTTTTGGGAATGCTATGCCATGACAAGGATAAATTAGGAAAAAGAAATAGAAAGCGATAGATTAAAATTTGATTAAAGAGGGCCCTGTCAACGAGGTTTGGTCCTCTCGGAGGTCTTCAGGTAGTGTCTATTTGTATATTATATTTACCCTGTACATACCATTTTTACTTTAAATATATTTATATTGTACCAGTATTTAGTTTCTCAATACAGTATTTTATCGATAAATCTACCAAGTATCTGGCCTATAATTGTCCCAGAACTATCCCCACTAGCGCGGGGTATACCTCGTGAGAGGCCTCGGTCGCCGAGAAGTGTAACATAATACGGGTCGAGTATATCGGTGAGACCACTACTAATCCAATGACAAAACCTCTTTATTTTTTATTATTTTTTTCAATATTATTAATTGTGATAATATTTACTTGTCTAATGAACGATAAAAGTTTTGGACGCAAAGAATCAAAGGCTTTTGAACTGTTCCGGCGGCCGCGTCTTGTTTGTCCCCATACGCTGTCCTTCTTGCGCCCGAAACTTTCATCGTTCATTACACGTGTGAATATCATCACAATTATATCTTATTTGGTATAATTTTGATTAGAAAAATGCCACGAATATGTTGGGTTAGTCGTTGGGTTAGTCATTGGGTTAGTAGTGCTTTCGAGCTTCTGTCCTTCCTTACGTTTGGTAAAAGTCAAAGAATAGTATACATGGCCCATAATTGTCCCTGGCCGGATCCGTGGTTGAGACATTTATCGATAAAATACTGTACTTATTTCCTACCCCCACCCTCAACCCCTTCACACATTTCCCCAACTCACTCGGGAAAACGACATCAATTTGTAGCAAGCGTAGAAAATTTAAAATAGGAAAAGGCAAATCAAATGAGGAAGAACCTTCCTCATTACAAACATAACTTTACTCGAACTTTATTTTTATTTTCATGAATATTTTATGAATAAAAATCGATATTAGCAATGAATAAGTCTATAATTAATGTAGTATAAAAAAGTATTTAACAATAAATGTTACAAAATAAAACAAATAAAACTGATAAATTTTCTTATTTTCTGTTCCACTTCACTTGTCCCCATTATTTACGTGTTAAAATGACCTCATTTAACACTGTTTCGTTTAGCGCTGGAACTTATTGGAACGTATCAACCGCGTTAAGCGGGGTCTTATTGTATGTTATCCACACGGTGTGTTCAAAAAATTCGCATACTGATTTTTTTATAGACATACATAGTAGGCCGGTCTATGAAAGTACGGTGGTAGTATGTAATTTCAATCTCTTTTAGTGTCCTACAATTATCTTGTTTCGCGATTTTCAAACCGATTTCGCGTATCGTCGTTACACAATTTTTGACAAAAGAAGCATAACTGTCATTAACCACCCACCATATTCGCCAGATTTTTTACCTGCTGATTTTTCCATATTCCCAAAAATCAAATTACCAATGATGGGGACGTGTTATGAAGAGGTAACTGTGATAAGGCAGGCAATAACCGAGCAATTAAAACAGATGACAAAAGAGGAATTTCACAAGGGTTTCAAAAGCACTATATAGACGTTATACGTTATACATATATTGTAGCTAGAGTAGGGATGTATGTAGAAAACTAAACAATAAAAATCTCTTAATCAACGGAATTCAATTTTTTATTACACCAGTCTTGGAACTTTTTAAACATACCGTGTATATTTTATGCAATGATTAAACTTTTGTCTGTACCAGATTGAAATGTTAACATTCGCCTCTCAGCTTTTCCCATAAAGCACTTGCCATCTCCTTTTCGCTGTTTTCGAGTTCCTTTGCATCTTTAACTGCTATTTTCTTTTGTGTTTTAATTATCCTTTATCTCCTCATCTCCTTGCGCCCTATTCATTCGCAAATCTTTCTTTTCCAACTCTTCGCATCCATGTTCATCTTCTGTGAATGAGGAGCTCGGCATGCTCACTTGCTCCTCCGTCGAAAGGAGAAACGTTCAGGCACAAGCGATTACTGTCGGAACGGCATAGAGGCATGGCGAAAGGTCGCGGAGGTGGGGGCCAGCGTATAATTAAACCAGGTAATGTCTGAACATTAGAGCAGATGATGACGTCATCAAATCCTCAGCCACCCCGAAGAGCAACCTCTATCCACTGAAAGCCGTCTGTGCAGCCCTCGACCAGGCTACAAAACGGGATTCCGTGGAATTACCGTCATTATTCTTCCCCCACTATCTTCCCCTTTGACTTAATATCCTCCCAATTAAAAACGTATAGGGCGAGAGCAACAGTATTCGGATGTTCGATACGTTGGATACAAAATGAATTTAAGCAGTAGTGTTAGCAAACGTGTTAAACAATGCTATGTGCTACAATTAACGATGCCTGTGACAAATGAGGCAAAGGGACATTGCAAACAATACCGACTGAGATTTCATGGAACGTAAATTATACTGATTCTGTATTGTTTCTGCGATAAAACGAACTTTCATTACATGGAAATAGTGTCACCAATTAATTTTTATTCAATAGATAACATAAATGAAATTTCTTGTACATACATCATTTTACACTGTTTTGTTTGTCTGGTTCTGTTGGTAAAACTAAAATGTTGTTGCACCGCATGAATTTATCTGGATAAATGTAAATTTTCAGGACAAATTGATGGGACAAAATGATAGAACATGTATCCGAAACATAGAATGTATTATATAAAAAGAATCAACCAATTTTGTTTACTATTCGATATTTTGTAGTGTATCCTTTATTTCTTATCGCGGAAATTATTCGTTGGACAGAAATTTGTATAATTTTTTAATTGCTCTCTGTCTTAATTTAGGCCATTTACGTCAAATACATTGTTTTAACTCGTCAAGATTTATTAAACATTGTCCACTCTTGGGATATACCGCTAAGGCAAGATTTCTCCAGATATTTTCAGTAATGTTAAAATCCGGAGATCCGGCTAACCAGAATTTTAATTTTTTCAGGATGCAAAAAACGTTTTAACTATTTCGTCTATGTGAACGGAAGAATTACTATGTTGAAATATGATATTAATACCAGCTATTCTTGTGACAAGTTTATTTATTTTGCTCCTTAATAATGTCTAAATATTTCTAACTATTCATTTTTTCCGGTAAGAAACTTAATCTACTACCACTACTACGCACAGCCGTCGAGTTAGCGAGTGCTGCGCGCGCTCGTGGTAGGAGCTTCTCACTATGTACTATACCAGGGATGGGCAATATTGCCTCAATTGAGGCAAAACCGTCCACACCGTAGCGCCCTCTGTCCCCTCCCAGCAAGCACGGTACAATGGGGCAAAGGAGACGAGACATCAGCGTACGCAACGAACGTGCGCGCTGCATGAAAGAGAGGTTGGTGGGAGAAGCAGGCGTTTGAGGGGCTCCACCCGTGCCCACCACTGTACTATACATTACAACGATGAAGTCTAAGAGTGAGGGAAGAATCTAAGCGGGGAAGGTGCCTCGAATAGCTCCGGAGCTACTGGTCGGAACTGCCTGGCCTATACCGTTCCATATCGTAACTCCACTACCACCCATTCGACAACGGCTTAATAATTGAGTTTCTTTTCGTAAATCATGGTAAAACCGCCTGGCCCGTTCATATTTAAATTGTTTGCATTAGTCAATATCATTGTGACATTTCCCTATTTATTTTAATATATCAAACTTGTAAACCATTTAGAATTAAGCTGTTTGTCTAACCAGCTATTTGAAACAAGAAATCATAGAAAAAAGAAGCGTATTCGTTTCCGTTATTTGAAAATGAATAATATTGATCTATTTATTATCTATGAATTTATTAACTTTTTATTAATTATACCAACTCATTACTGCACAACAATACTGTGGTATCGCAAGTGAAACGCATGCTTAACATCAAAGCTAATGTATGATACGTAAGTAACCACATAGTCTGCGGATTTCATGCATTCATGACAAAAATGACTAGACGAAATACAAAACCGCGAAAACATTTGAAGCATCTAAAAATCCTACTGTATTACTTTCAGCTCATTAAAATAAGTAGGAAAAGAAATAAATGTCTGTATAGATCCTATGTTTTACATTAAATACAGACAACTTTTATTTACCATAAAAACCCGTAGTCTACACATAACATAATGCGACAGTGTTCCGCATTCTCACGACATTTATAATAAACATAGTCACTGTAAAAAGTATTCGTACATCCTTTAAAAACGAATAATTTTTTTTAAATTGGACCAAACTGTTTCAGTTTTATTGAGATCATACATGATAAAATGATGAGATGATGATAAAAAAACTTAAAAATCGTGACCTTTACCCTTTTACTCGCAACGGCAATCAATAGCAATTTTTAAAAACAATTATTTATGCATTATCTAGTAAAATAATCCTTCGAACATCTAAAAAAAAATTAAGCCGATAGATCAACATTTAAAAACGTTATTCGTTTTTAAAGAGTATACGAATTGATAGGAGTAAAATCTATGGACGTGAGTGTTTTCCACAGGACCATTTTCGAAGAAATGTACACAGAGACATGTATCATGAAATTCAACTGAGGAAGAGAGCAGTTGTACCGACCTCCAGTTACCCTATCCTCAAATACTAATCCCACATTCCACAAAGTAAACATACAGAAATCTAAGTACCGACGAACGTAATTTTAATCAGAAAATGGAGCAAGATAATTTGTAACGTGTACCTTCAACAGCAAATGTAGATTTAGGATATTTCGAATAAAGGAGGCACAGTATCAAAAGGAAGGTGGTAGAAATTGGTCGATTTTGATTCTTGTTTGCCAATGAAAATTTCAACAAAATTGGCAATTTGTTTCTTCCCACAGCTTCTAAGATAAATAATTCGCTGTTTTTCTAAACCATTAAATTCTGAACCATATAGCATATGAAAAATTGGGATAAACTTTCGAAAAGACCATACATTCCATTTTTTTTCTACTCTGGATTCTTCCGTATTTTGACGTATTGAATATGAATATGATAGTGAAAATTGGCGCAAAGGTTATTTTCATAGCAGAAACCACGAAATAACCATAAAAATCATAGCTTTTTCCATTTATTTCCGTAAATAATGGGAATGTTGAAAAATACTTCAGATAAAAGTTGCAGACCTCATCAAAATACACATTTTATATCCTATTGGTTTTTGTCATAAATACAATAGTTTTTGTGAAAAACGATATTAATGTTCAAAACTCCATGTAGCTCATCCAACAGAAATCAAGTTTTATTGTTAATTTCATTAGTTAATAATAGAAAGTGATACAGTAAAGCTTCTCCCTCGCCCACGTGTTTTCTGTATCATTGGATTTTTAACTTTCCACGCATAACGAGATCCACCATTTGCGGGAAGCTTCATCCCCAAAAGGAATAACCTAACCTTACCTAACCTAAACCAAAACCTAAACCTAAACTTAAACATTAAGTTAAATGACTGTTCGTTATAGAAGAAATGAAACGACCTCATATAAACTAAAGAATAAACCTGTTTGCTCTAAAAAACGAAAACAAAGCGGATAGAACAATATCATGAAATGAGGCCTCTCCCCCCCCCCCCCGCCACTTGTACCACCTGTGTATGTGTGTTCTATTCTACATGGATATTTTTCATACTTCGATAACATATGTAAATGACATTGAAATCGAGAGCGGCTCCGTATATGTCTACAATTACCTATCATTTTTCTCAGAAAGTATTATCTTTATGACAAAAATCAATACCACATAAAATGTGTACTTTGATGAGGTCTGCAACTTTTATCTAAAGTATTTTTCAAAATTCCCATTATTTACGAAAATAAATGGATAAAACCATGATTTTTATGGATTTTTCATCGTGTCCGCTATGAAAATAACATTTGCGCCAATTTTTACTATCATATTCGTAATCAGCACGTCAAAATACGTAAGAATCCAGTATATAAAAAAATCGAAGGTACGGTCTTTTTGGAAGTACACTCAAAAATCGAATGTTTTTAACTCATTTTATAATATATTATTCGTAAATATTTAATTTTAAATTATTTCATTCAATCAATTGCACGATAGAATGGAATCGGTATCAATGTGGTCTGAAAAGCAATTGCCAACGAGTCTATAAATATTCACAGATCGTAATAGTTTCCGTTTGTAACATTAAGCAGCTAAAAAGTATCTATCATCAATCGGTAATAAAAAAAACTGATTACTAGATTGCAATGTTTACACATCTATATTAAACATGACTAAATCAAATGCAACACAGCAAAGGACTTTTAATATTCTGAAAGCATTATTGTATTATTTCCAACTCGTTCAAATGATTAATATGAGAAATAAATGTATATGCAGCTCCTGTACTTTGTACTTAATGCAGACAATTGTTATTTTCCATAAAAATTCACAGTCTACCGATTACATATGAATGTTCGTACTAGCCCATCACTAGACTGCGGATTTTATGCATTTATAACAGATACGAATAAATCAAACGTAAAACAATAAAAACATTAGAACCGCTTAAGAACAGAGCTATATTATTACCGGCTTATTAAAACGATGGGTAGATGTAATCATTTCATATTGAACTGTCCTGTTTTTTTCTATCGATCCAGAAAATGTTTATTTTGCATAAAGATCCACAGTCTACTTATCACAGACATACCCAAGCATGATCAGTGGTTTCTAGAAAATATTGAAAAACTAATACCGAATATATGCTCGAGTTTATAAATATTTATAGTACCGTGATCGTGCGATTTAATCTTGCCGAACTGGCCGTCGATAAAAATGCTTTCAGCCGGTGGAGATTTAATTGTTAACTACGATCTTTTATTCGAATCGGGGAAAGGACCTAAATACTTTTCATTTTTGGAGGTGTCCCTAAATCACGACCGCTCTAGGACGTAACGTAGAGCGGAAATTCGTCCTCGACCGTAATTTGCACGGATCGCGGACCAAACTGCTGGAACATGAAAACGCTCGGCTGCGCCGCTACCCCTGTGGAAAGGAAGGGTGGGAGGATAAAATGTCACGCAGGCTGAAGCGCATTACCATACGCTACGACCGTGGAACATATATAAGACTGCCTGTTCGGACGGAGGGCCCAAATTAATTATTCTGTAACAACTTCGAATGAGACTCGCTCCTGCTCTTTCTCCGTATTCCATCTGACTTCTCCTCTCCGTTTCTCGTTGCGACCTCATTGCGTTTCTAGCAATCACAAGACTCCTTGCGCAACTATTACGTAGGAAAAGTTCCCCTAATACCGGACACATAAGATTATTCTTAACACTAGAACTACCGGACAAGTCAAAATGACTGGTTTCTAAATTTTTCTTTTACAAATATTGAAATTATAAAAATGTTTTCCGGAGTAATGTTTTAGTCAACTTCTCTATTAGAGTACATATTCAAACAAAAGTTGTACGGAATTTGAATAAATACATTCTTGTCGTTATTAGAAGGCAATATACACTAGTCGCGTTTAGCGCTCGGTATTTCTAGTGTTAAATAAATGAAAGTATATAATACTTTGTTTTATTCTGCGTTATTTATGAATTAACTACATTAGAAACCAAAATAAAATTAAGCAAACTCAACATTTCCGTCACAATTAACTCAACCCTCCGTCGGCAATTTCGGTCGTTATATGTACAGTCGGTGACAAAAAGTTTCGCAAACTTTTAAAAAGACAATAGATTTTTTAAGATTAGCCCAAACAACTTAAATTTTGTTGCGACGTTAGAAGGATTAATTTACTATGTCACAAGAAAACTTTCTTTTGAAAAAACTACAACTGGTCGGAATTGCATAGAAAACACTGTAAGTTGTTTTTACAAATTTTTGATGTGAGACTACATTGAAAATTTAAAAGATACATTTTGTAGATGTGTGTCAATTGTATACACTCTAAAAATTTCATCAAAATCGGTTAAAGATGTTGACGATCGGAGGTTTTCATGCTTTTCAGCTCCAAATCAGAATAAATCCGACGAACTTTCGATGTCTGTCGTTCTTTTCAGCTCGATTTCGATGAAATTTTCAGAATATATACAGGGTGTTTGTGAAATCGTTGTACAACCGGTAAGGGGATGATTCCTCACATAAAATCTAGTCGAAAATAAGCAATATAGTTTTTTCATACGACGCTTCATTTGATAGAAAATCGATATAATTTACGGAGATCAACAAAAGGTATATTTTAAATTTTCATTCCAGACACTGATAAAAAAGTTAAAAATCGTGACCTTTACATTTTTCTTCACAATTTCGACCAATTCAAACATCTCTAAAAAACAGAATACGTTTAGTTTAATGTTAACAAAGTTATTGTATTGTAAAGAGTGTCCGAATATTAATTCGGCTCACTGTACATCGAGTACAATAATATTTTGTGTTTGCTGTTATAGAAATCTCCATATACGCATTGCGTTTGTAAAAACATCTACAGGTTCAGAAAACTATAAAAAAATGTCTGTATGTGAAAATTAAAACACGAAACAGAATTTCATACAATTTACAAGCGAATTATCTAATTGCAATATTAATTTATACTTATAACTTCTTTCATATTGGACCTTTTATATTGATTCCAATCTTCCTTACTATTTTCTATCATTACTACATAGGCAGAGTATCTTAACATTATACCTGACCATGCACGTTGTTTTTTTCGTTATGAACAAAATTTTAATGCGGCAAAGTAAACATTTTGTGGTGTCCGAATATGAAAGTTGGTCACTGTAAACAATTTTGTCCATGTTTATTCTACTATCCTGTGAAATTTCAAAATAGGATTGCGTTTAGAATTACTTGCAGCGTTGTATGAATAATGACTGTTGTCGACTGAAAGCATCGCGCGAAGAATAAAATCGTGGCAAGTTTGTGAAGCTAACAAGAAAGCACGGGCTCTATCAAACCCCACAACGCTTCCGAGTCTAACACAGAAGGGACATATTTTCCGGTGGATGCAAAGGCAGCCGGTGTTGGGTTGCAGACAGAGAGTACGAAGTGTGGTTGGTCTGCGGGTTCACGCGAGGGTAGGAGGCGAGGGTTGCGAGCAGTTCTAACCTAACAGTCCTCCGCTTTGCTAGCGATCGACAGTGACAAACGGGTCAGTGGAGCGGGAAACGTTTATCCCCGGTATTGCGGATCGTAATCCTTTTTGCGCAGAGAACTTTGCAATATCAAGGGAAGAAAACGCTGGATCCTTTAAAGTCGTCAATGCTAAGAAAAACATTTCTTGGGTCGGCCATTGCCACAGTACTAACAATAAACCATGGCGCACAATTGTGTTGTCGGGTGCGAAAAGAATTTGACGTTAGTTAAACGAAAAGTAAAATATCAATGTGTCATTTATAACAGAAATGTGTAGATCAAATGCAAATCAAACAATTTAACTGTACTGTTGCATTATTTACAATTTATTACAATTATTAACAAAATAAATAAATGCTTATGTAGCACACGTAGCTTAAAATGAATGCAGACAATTTTTATTATGCAGAAAAATTAACAGTTTATTTATACATTCTTTTGTTGGGTCAAAATAGACCCAAGCAACCCCACATAGAGGTTAATTGTCAAGTTGTTCGGAAAGAAAAAAATACAAGTGCAATTCCCTATTTGCTACTTGATCTGGTCGACTTCTTGCTCTAATTTATTGCAGTACATGTACGCACCAATGAATCCTCTCAGGGACTACAAATCTTCAACGAAAAATAGGAAGGATGGCCAAGAGCACAAACCCTACCAAAAACGTCAAACTCGACCACACACTATCACGTTTGTCTTTCAAAGTATGCTATGAGGAAAATAAATAACTCTTCTCTTTCGAAAGAATGCAGAATATGACAGTGTAATTATGCAAAGATGGCAAGAGGTACTCATATTATACTTATATCAGTTCAAAAGCAAATGAAGGCAAAGAATTTATTCTTGGTAACCGATATCAACGTTTAAAACTAAGAAATTACATTTCAAGCTTTAATAATAATTATTTAAACATTCACGAATCTGTCGATTTTAAGAAGAAACTGATCACAAGTCGTGTGTTCGTTAATCGATTTCGCTGATATGTTCAGTATGTGTATAACTAACATAGATCTGTAAAACGTATATTTTAAATTTTCATTGCGGGCTCAAATAAAAAAGTTTCAAAAAATGCTTTTCTTATTTTTTCATTTAATTCTTATAAATTACAATTTTTTCAAAATCTTGCTTGCACGTCATTCATAAAACCAATACTTCTAATAGTTCAAAAATTCAGGTTCTTTGTTCAACTTAAAAATGGTATTCTGTTTAAAAGTGCGTCCGAATATTAATGTAAACTGCTTGTATTTATTAAATATATTTTACCTTTTTCGTTCCATTTTAGAACATATACGCCAATAATGGAATAGAAAAGGTAGCACTGAATAATATTAAGTTGGGGTCTCTCATGTCCACAATAAAATTTCACTACATTGCACAATTCTTTATCCCTTAAGTGATACTGTGTTTACTCAGATTACGAAGTATAGTACTTTTCTAAAGTTCTGTTTTTCTCAAATACCCTTACATACATATACAGGGTGAGTCACCTAACTTTTTCACCTCAAATTTCTTTGTTGTTTTCAAAAATACATTAAATATCTTCAGGACAAAGTTGAATGATAAAATAGGGCTCACACGATACCAAAAAAATTTTTGTTTTTATGTCATTTTTTTAGAGATATCAAGGTCATTTTCATTTTTTTCAATGGAATCACCCCTTTTTAAACACCTACAATGATAGTGCCTTTCATTACGAATTCAGTGATTATAATTACTCAAGGTCATTCAAGGTCACGGGCACAGATAACGTATGAAATTTAAAATATGAAAGCAGAATGCGTTTATTACCAGTGACACTTGTAGTAAACATGCTATGGCCCTTCAATGCTATTGACTGTTTTTAAACATCCTCTAGCCGATTACGCTGCGATTTATTTACTAACAGTATGTTTCCAAACGCGATTCCGCTATGTCTTACGTAAACAAGATATTAGAAAAGAATGAACGATTTTGATGCAGTCCCCACTGACAAAAATTAACTCGATTTTGAAAATCGCTTCCGTGTAATTTCTGATGTAGTGATATGTGAAACGGATGAAATTTATGTCGGGCCAGAACTCGTATTATGCTACTTTGACTCATGCCTGCTTCTCGAGCAATTTCTCTCGTACTTACATCTGGATTGACAGCTGTAGCTGCTAAAATATTAATTTCATTGTCTTCAGTAGTCATGGGATTCTTTCGTTTACGCTTTCTTACATCTACACTTCCAGTACTTCTAAATAACTTGTAGATATTAGTAAAAGTCAGCCTAGAAGGAGTGTTTCGCTCAGGGTACCATTCTTCATAAAGCAGTTGGACATGCACTGCATTTTGTCTACATTCACAGTAAACCGTTATCATGTCGCACCTTTCAATCATTGAGTAAGACATGGCGAAATCGCGTTTGGAAACATACTGTTAGTAAATAAATCGCAGCGTAATCGGCTAGAGGATGTTTGAAAACAGTCAATAGCATTGAAGGACCTTAGCATGTTTACTACACGTGTCACTAGTAATAAACGTATTCTGCTTTCGTATTTTAAATCATATACGTTATCTCTGTCCGTGACCTTGAATGACCTTGAGTAATTGTAATCATTGAATTCGTAATCAAAGGGACTATCATTGTAGGTGTTTAAAAAAGGGTGGTTCCATTTAGAAAAATGAAGGTGACCTTGATATCTCTAAAAAAAACGACATAAAAACAGAAATTTTTTTGGTATCGTGTGAGCCCCATTTTACCATTCAACTTTGTCCTGAATACATATAATGTATCTTTGAAAACAACAAAGATATTTGAAGTGAAAACGTTAGGTGACTCACCCTGTATAATTTAGTTGAAGAAACGAGAAGTTACAGAAACTTGATGTTCGCATTTATCGTATAATATTCTACAGCAGCGAAAATCAGCGTACAGAAATTTTTTTGGGATCGTAAGAGACCTCTATATACCAGTTAGGGGTGAACTTCCTTAAAACATTTGGATTATTTTTGTGTTCAGTTATCTTCATTAATCATTAATCATTATATCATGATGTATACGTTAAGTTTTTCTCATCACCGTGTGTGTATCTCATATTCGCGGTTGGTCAGCTTGCCACGTTCAGAAGCAGTGAAGCCTTATGATGCGGTAGAGAACTTTCAGAAACTATTACCTTTTTGCATATCGGAGATCCTCGTAACTTCGATGTCGACGCGGGAACGGGAATAACTTGACACTGTCTCTTGTGTGCGCAACACAAACGCCATAGTTGTTAAACTATGCAACAGGACACATTCACTTGACTTCAACGACAAGGTTTTATTAGATACGAAAGCAAACTGGAGGGAAGAAGCTACATCGTATCTTGCAGTACTTCGGTGCAGATTCTGAACTGTCTCATCCCATGGTTCCATCATCAGACTACTAGACTTCACAATTAACCAAAATTTTCTATTGGAAATTGTTCTTCATATGTTAATTATTATTAGACTGCAGATTTTATAGGTCAAACAAATTCTGAGATGCAAGAGATTAAACAGTTGTAATAAAATATATTTTAGTATTACTTTTTCCTACAGAAATCTATTTAATTTCAGTTTCTTTCTGGGAAATTGTAGAGTTGTATGAATATATTGATTATTAGACTGTGGATTTTATGCATCATTTCGGTTGGATGCTAACGGGTCGGACGAGAATCCAGCGAGATGGTTGCAACGTGTGAAAGAAAATTAATTTTATAATTTTGTACAAACAGGACACGCCAGTATTCGTGGTAATTGAGTAAACAATTTGGTGCGAAACACGCACTCAACGCAAAAACTTAACAAAACGAAAGAAAGACTTTTTAACGCGCACGCCGGGTAGTTACTGTTATGAAAGTTGGAGATCGAGAGCTCGATAATACGCGATACGGCGCAAAATGGTCCAGGAAACGCAAAAGGAGGCCAAAATTCAAGTTTTCACCAAAATTTTCTGTAAATTTGTAATTAAGGGTTTTCGGGATTGCTAATAGCGAATTTTACATAAAAAACACAAAATTCAAAATTAATTTAATCGATAATTTAATTAATTATCGTAAATTGTTGGAAAACGATATTATTGTAGTATGTAAATATTATACAATTCAATTTTTATTTTCTCTGCACTTCACGTTTTATTGTAGAATTCCATTAAAATATTTATATTTGCAGTTATATTTTTGTAATAAGTACATTTATTCAATCTAAAAACGATAGCAAAAAGAGCTGCTTCTTCGAGTAGATGTTCGATATGTCGTCAACTTCTAAAAGTATGTTGTAAAATATAAAACTATAAACTGCAGGAGACTGCACTTAAAATTGATATATTCTTATTTAAAAAATATGTGAATTTTCATTTTAAAAAAGTGTGATAAATTGTTATGAACTTTTGATTATTTATACACGGGATACATAGTGAGTATAACATAAGGAAATATCTAAAATATACTTACTTATATAATAATATAATATAATGCCACAGTTTGATGTTTTTCAGTGAGCAATTAAAGTAATTAGTTTACCATACAATTTCACGATTTCGTGTTTATACGCTAATGCAACGAAGAAAGCAATGAAGTGTTTTACGTTAGGAGCGAATAAAATATCCCTTCTACTCGGTCGAGAAATTGTAACATGATACGGCACAGGTATGGCGGTGAATTATACAGAAGATAAAGAATCCTCGAGGAATCGTGTCTCGCCCGTTGAAAGCAATGTTTCGGACCCGAAGTCGTCGCTCTCTTCGCGGCATTATTGTAATATCATATCTCATCAAAAAGTTATTTAAAAGATGGGAACTAATCAAATTTTAAAGATCTGGAAGGATGTCAATATGTAAACAAAATGTTATTATCAAGTTGATCACTCACTTTCTGGACTACTGTGCGACGGTGCTAACAGTTAGATCGCGTTCGGTAGGGATGCCAAAGGGTGCTAATTAGGATCCCTGCACATGTGGCCTGATTTTCGAGAGTGACACGAAATCGTAACAACGTAAACAAGGATCACCTATGCTGGGCCGTAACGTTGATCAATTGCGCCCGTTTGCCGGCATCGAACATACATTTATAACAAAATTGAGTCGCAATAGTTTTAAACAATGGACACATTAATAAAATGGAAGAGCGAGGATATATTATTTTTGACCCACTAAAAGAATTAAAGAACGAAAGCAATTTCATTGTGGCTCCTGTACCTTGTAATTAAATCACACAATTTTGATTTTGCATAAAAATTTGCACTCAATAAAGATTCGATTATCTATAAACACAGAAGGTTCAAGTATTTCAAGATGTAAATATAATAATAAAGGGAATCAATCAGTTAATTCATTCAATCTAATGATAATTATTTACAAAGTGATTTGGTTAAAATTTAAATATGTTATCAACGTTTGGATATCCAAGAAACGATAGTGGAAATATTTAATATTGAAACATAAAAGTATCGTCACTGTTTGTGATCATATAAGAACAAAACAAAACTTAAACAAAAGTTGTACTATTCAACGAAGTAAATATAAACCCAAAGACAAATATTTTTTGATAATCAATCTTTAAGATGCCAAAGCTATAACTTCGTTTCGAAACGATTTTACATTTTGTTTCTGTATTATCGTAGTATGTAAAAAGACAAACTTAATGATTTATCAAAATGTATAGGAACGATACAGTTAGTATGTTTAGACAGTAAGTCGCAGTTACAATCGTATACCATAGTGCGTTAAAATAATGGTATTACCAAATACCTAACTTGGAATTTCTGTTGAATATCTTAATGTATTAAATACCTTACATTTTCCACAGTAGATCAGTTCACGGTTTAAAAGTACCTTAATATGTAGGTAGAGTTCGGAATACGATAAATATATCAACATTTTCTCGGAATCCATGATACAGTAAAAAAGTTGTTACTGACGAGGTATATAAATTTTATTCGGCAATTTTCAGTTAATTACACCAATTTACGATTTGTATTGGCAGGTAATTTTCCTTTGTGATTCTTCTCCTAAAATGAATGTTGCAAGTATTAATAATCGGAAATCACCGGGTGAATATCTCGATTAAAAATAAAATACATTTCCTGCTATCGATTTACTCACGTATTTTTCTAAAGCATGAACTGCTTGTGTAACCAATGTCAACATTTCGACTTCCATAAACTGTCGAGCTGTAAGCGTCGTCGATGATAATGATCTTGAATGATCGAACAGCGAAGCAATTGACTGAAGCAAAAATGCTAAAAATGCCAGTGATGCTAGCACGCTCAAAGGATCGAACATTCTTAAACATAATTAAGACAGAGTTATTTTCTTTTAATTTTATCGATATTTTCAAGAAAATTGATCACTGTGGATCGTACTTACGGATAATAGGTAGGAGCCATAGCAGTCTGAGTCCCCTGGCCGGTATAATAACTTTTTCTTTGAAAATCAGTAAAAATGTCACTAAATCCTGGGAACTTTACAAAGAAAAAAAATAATAAACTGATTTTGTATTTCCAATGAATTCTACATATTATTTCAGTTGACAATTTTCTTAGAATGTATTACGTACAGTTCTAGAAGCAACCGGGTAAAGCTTTTGCGTGTCAAAATTATTTGTCCTATAAGTAGTATTAGTTATCACACTGCAATAAATAGAGCCGAACATTTCGATGATCACTAAAAGTTTAAACATTCTACCGTCGGAGAATTTTCAACGTATGATTACTTGCTACGTTCGAGGAACTTTACTGCTACCACTTTCAATCTTTTTGACGCTTGGGATTATTAATATTTTTATTGTATGTGCACAAATGTCTATCGATCACTAGTCCTTTCGACGTGTCTCCTTTCAGTGCAACCATATATTTATAGCTTCCGAGGTGCATTCATCTGCGCATTATCTCATTATACGCTCCACTTATTCGTCACGGGGCAATTTTGTAACGCTTCTGGAATAAAATGTACACAAATTGCGCGCTTCCTCTGTAACGAACGTGTGGAACGAATGTAACGAATGTAATACAGAATGTACAAAAAATAATGCTCATTGTTATCAGACCTACAGTGCTGGGCAAAATAATATGATGCTTTACAGATTTATACAGTGGATACGAAGAGTATATGAACGCTAAATTTCTCATTCCGGAGACATTGTTGATATTTGAACTGTGATAATTTTGGTAAACAAAAAAGTACGGCAATATACGGTAGGTTCATTTCAAAACATGAGGCCTCTACTTTTGCTATCCATCGTTCATTTTTATCTAAGATATTTTTTCATGATTCAACGACTTGGAAATTGAAGACTCTTGTTTAGTCCAAAATGTTACTACTTGAAAGGTCTGCAAAAACATTTAAAAACTTGTCTAGTGACTAAAACCATCGTGGATTTAAAGATTGAAGCTTTCGTTTTAGAACGAATGCTTAGAACTTAATCTACGATTTATTTGGCTGTTTTAGTAAGGCCTAAGTGAGACCTTTATGGTGTACCTTATATAATATTATCGCAAAGATAGCAGTACAGTATTTCATCGACAATCGTCGCCACCACCGGTCCGGCCGGCGACAATTAACGTTCAGATAATACTATTCTTTGACTTATGCCGAACGTAGAAAAGGACAGCGAAGCTCGAGAGGCCTCGGTCGCCGAGAAGTGTAACATAATACGGGTCCAGTATGTCGGTGTGAAAACAACACCTAACCCAGTGACAAAACTTCATTATTTTTTATTATATTTGTATGAAACTGTCACCAAACTATTCGTGGCATTTTTCTAATAAAAATGATACCAAATAAGATATAATTGCGATGATATTTACTTGTGTAATGGACGATGAATGTTTCGGAAAATTATTGTAAATATGATCTTGATTATCTTGATTATATTAATAAATATCAATTATATCGTGTTTGGTATTATTATAATCAGAAAAATGCCACAACTATATTGGTGAAAGTCTCATTAAAAATTAAGTAATAATAAAAAAGTTTTTTTATTGGCATTACACTGTGAAGACACGCGGGCCTTTGAACTATGCCGGCGACCGCGAATCTCCGCGTCTCTTTCTTTCCCATGCGCTGTCCTTCCTTACGCCCGAAACTTTCATCGTCCATTACTCAAGTAAATACCATCGAAATTATATCTTATTTGGTATCATTTTCATTAGAAAAATGCCACGAATATGTTGGTGAAAGTTCCATAAAAAAATAATAAAATATAAAGAAGTTTTGTCATATATACCGATATACTCGACCCGTATTATGTTACGCTTCTCGGCGACCGAGGCCTCACGAGTTTGACGGCCCCTCACGGGGTATACGCCGCGGAAGTGGGGATTGTTTTGGAACGATTATAGTTCAGAATTTCACAACAATTAACGATGAAATACTGTACACCTTTCATTCGAAGTTCTGTGAATCGACTAGAAAAAATCGTAGGTCAAGTTTCAAGTGTGAAATAGTCGTAAAGGAGAACATTCAATCTTCAAGAATGTAATAGATTCATTTAGAGAAAATGAAACGTGTCCTCAATGTATCACCCGTTATATCCTGCACAAATATCCTAGAACATAATATATGATGGTCTGCGAAAGTAGAAGCCTCGAGCTGTAAAATGAGTCCAAATTTATTATTGTATTTTTTTTTAAACGAAATTATATTGGTTCAAATTTAAACATTTCTCGAGAATCGAAAATTTAGTGTTCAAATACTTTTTCGATGTACTGTATATTTTGTATCTTTAACTGTAGGAAATTATACATCCCGTGTTTTGCCTATCATCTCCACAGTAAACACACAGTATCATAGAGTTTTATGATGTGTAAGAAAAAAGAACTATACAAATGAACTAATATCGGTTGGACAAAGGTATAAGACTGCCAGTAGTTATACGACTGCAAGAAGGTGCAGGAATAAAAAATTTTGTTTGAATTTCTTTATCAGAAAATTGCTTCGGAGTGTACGCAATCATTATTTCAGTTCTTGTTATATTTCAATTACTTTTATATAATCGTACTAATCAGAATAACAATTGAAATGTACGAATTACTCGGGTAATTATAGTGCCTCATTGACATATAAAAATCTTAAACAAAGTTGTACATTATTTTCGCAATGTTTTGCATGCTTATGATTTTAGCCGGCATTAAAAGTTGAATCTAAACTATCTTTTAAATAATGATTGAACTTTCATATTGATGAAGCTTGGTTTACATTAATGATACTAAACTCACTATGAAAAAATTAAAATTAAAAGAAAATTCGAGCGAAACCGCTTCAGGATGAATGTCCGATCGTTTAAAGAAATGGAGAGCTTTTCAGATAGTCGTGTCTCGTGTAGATAACATAAATGCCCGAAGACCGAGACTTAAGTACAACATAGGAGACGTTGGTCACCCCATAAATTTTAAGGGTGTATGACTGTAAGTAGCATTCTCAATTCCATTCCAATCTTCCCTTGCAAATCAATAATGTCTTCGTTTCATCACCGCGATTTTTTTTAAGAAAATTGAAATGTTTGGAAAATATTTGCGAAAGCGCAATGAGTGTTATAATAATTCCCTATCGTTGATTACGAAAAAAAAATTCTTATCAGTCGCTTGAAAATTTTCTATAATATTTAATTCAATTCAGTAATACTAATTCAAGTCTTAGATCTTTACAATTTTTACGAATATTATAGGTCACTACTATCGGTAAAAAGTTAAGCAGGGATCAAGGAAATTAAGCGATAAATTTCGCAACGTTAAAATATGCCTTGTTATGTTGAAATGATTAAAGAAAGAAACTTCGATATGGCTACTATCTCTTGCAATTGATACAGACCATTTTTATTTTGCATGAAGATCCGCAATTTAGTTATTATGAGAACAGTTTTCTTTAATTTCTCGGACTCTTAAGCGAACCTTCGAAATGTACTTTAATTATACTTAATATTAAATTGTATTTAATATTCACCTTGTATCAAAATGGTATGTAAACACGTAGTGAGATAGTAAAATTTCATCTAGATTCACAAATAGTTGAGCCGTTTATTTTGAAAGTGGCCTAAGTCCATTTGTCAATTATTTTATGTTGACCGTATTTACGTGTACAACTTGAAGTTATCTGTCATAAACAACATTTGCTGTTAAGTGTATTCAGAGTATACACGATAATTTTGGACACATAAGTTTTCGCAGTTAGTTCGATAATTAAAACCATTACTTTGAAAGTGGCCTAAGTATAATCAATTATTGATGATGTCCGAAAGTGCGGATTTTCAAATGTCCGAGGGCAGTGATGAAGGTAATTTTAATCAATTAGTATTTAACAAGTTAACCTCAGTTTTTTGACAGTTGCATTAGTTGAATAATCTGTACGTTTAATTAATGCAGTGAAAAAACAATTCACGCAATAAACACTTACAATTGAATATAAAACTTAAAATATTAAATTATATAAATTGTTACACTCGTGGGGAAGAATAAAACAACAAGACCGTTTAATTCAGATACTAAACACGAATTTGTAACGTAACTCATTATTTCATCAAAAAAAGTTCGAAAATATTGTATTGACACCACTTTATAAAAATATAAGACGAATTACAACAGCGAAATACAAGGACATGATAGACTTACTACGATATACATATACCACCGGTGCACCATGACATCCCACCCGCATACACAAAATGTAGATGAGCAGTAAATTCTTATGTAATTTATGTAGTTAGAAAATTTCCCGAATTGCATAAATTGTGTTTTTGAAGAGTTGTAAAGAAATGTAAAATAAATTGAGTATCCTTTTCTTCAATTTGAAGTATTTTAAATTATGTAGAATGGACTTGAGCTCTTTCAAATTTTATAACGTATCTGGTCGTTAACTTTAAAAGTGGCTTAACTCCATTTTTGGTAAGAAAACACATATTATTCACTTAATAATTGTTATTATTTTAATAGAAATCGTAAATTTAACTCTTTTAGATACACTTAAGCAGTATGACACATTGGTATCCTATACGTATATATTTTTAATTTTATTGAAACGCAAACTCTTAAATATCTCAATTTAAGTATAAATGGACTTAGGTCACTTTCAAAATAGACGGCTCAGTTATATTATTAATAATTACACATTAAGTAATTATTAACAGAAATTTTAGTAGCAAATTTGACACAAAAATCATAGTTCATCGAGAAATATTATAATAATGAATTCTTAAGCATAGTATTACTATATACTGTAGTACGAGAAAGGCATTTACTATGTCACCACTCAACAACCAGGAATATATGTATGTTTACGAAGAATTTAATATTTCAGAAGAAATTATACTTTTAGATGGGAATAAAGTTTCGAGGGTCGCACGAACTAGGGATGCAAATTCATTTTTCAGTGATACCCTCTGACAAAAATGTAAATTGATTTCGTGCCACTACAGGTCGTTCAGTTCGATGTATATCGATCCTTTCTCAATCTTTATTACTTCCCATGGCCGTAACAAGATTACCGTTGCGGCTACAGATAACGCTTCTTCTACATTTAAATTTCATATTCAACGCTTAAGTGTAAATATCATTTCGATCGAATTCTTCATATATTATTAGTGAGACCTCTTCAGAATGTCTTATTGCTGTTTTACCTAATTGTTAAGAAGGAAGTGTTCCGGTTTGCATCATGGAAATATAATTGCAGTCACAAACATTATTACTAAGATTTTATGCATTTCCAACGAAGATGGATAAGTGAAATTGAACTAATTAAAATTGTTAAAGGAGGTAACAAATATTTATCTGGCTTCAGTATCTGGCTATTTATTACTCATTGTAAGTGTACAATACGAATTTAATCCTTAAAACCCTCTACTAAACGATTCAATCACTTTTATTATGCGATATCGGACATCTCAAGAAACAATAGTTTATGCGGGGAGTACTTTTATATTTATTCATTTATTTATTTATTTAATGCTTTAAACCACGTAGTTTATATAGCCAATACAGTATTGTTGCACGCAGTTCGGATAATACATCATTTCTAAATTCGTAAGGGAAGATTGTTTAAAATAATTTTGCAGACCTTCGATATCAGGACTACACAAGAAGGAAATAATACAAAGCAGTTGTTAGTAATATACAGGGTGTCCCATTCGAAGCGAACCCCTCGAATATCTCTGAAAATATTAATGATATCGAAAAGTGTTTCAAGGAAAATATGGTTTTGAGGAGAACATAATTCAATGTTAGTTCATATAAAACATATGAAGGTCACTTTAAATTTTTTGTTTATGGTAACGTGTACTTTTGAATACACCTATCGATGTAATCTATTATTATTAATTGAAATGTCTCGTAGACTAATAGTTTTTCGATATAAGAATGTCAATCATCGTTTATGAGGAATAATGAACATCGTTTGGCCTATTAAATTATGGCTGTAACTATGAATTGTAGCACCCTAATTGTAGATATTAGGTGTCTTGTTTTTGATAGACCACCTTGTATATGTGCCATTAGCTCGATCGTACATCAAATGAAACGCTTTCCGATACGAATGGTATTTCTACACACATGGATAGGTTGTTTCTACCCTCAGAAAAAGTCTGGAGAAGTCGTAAAATGCGGGTTGATCTGTGGCAGGACGATAAGATGGGGTATTTGAAGAAATCTTTCCCGCAAGAGCTTACATTATTATAGACTATGGTCTAAGAGACTATTCGAAATAGGTCGTAATAATAACTTTCTTTTCGTTAAACAAATTATTATACTTATAATATAGTAATGTCAGGAAGAGAGATATAACGTGTTTGTTTTGAAATTGTTTCTCTTAAATTCTTCCTTTATTGACAAAATGAATTCTTTATCATATTTAAAAAAAAAAACAGTATTGTCGCAATGAAAGCAGCCGCCTTGGGTCCGAAACATTGCAATCATCGAGGCACACGCGATTCCTCAAGATTCTTTTACCTTCTGCTCGAGCCACAAATTAATCAGCACCAGCCTGTCGAGTCAAGTATATCGGTGAGCCTTTTTTGTTTCTAATTATTTTTTCATGAAACTTCCAACTACCAACACATTCGTAAAATCTTTCTGATTAAAATGGCACCAAACACATATTTACTTGTTTAATTGACGATGATTAGTTTTTAAAGTATGCGTCGAATTATGCCATACGTGATCTGTCCGGAAAGTATCCCACCTTGTGCTGTAGCGGGAAAAAGTGTTATTCCTAATTAACGTCAGTGATGTCCCCTTCAAAGTATTATCCTTTGGAACCCTCAACATGAGTTGGGCAAACTCTAGTCACAATTATGATTATTTACTAATGACTTCGTAAGCTCTACAAAAGTGACTAATAATTAATGACTAAGTAAATACTTGAGCGTGACTAATGAGTAATGACTACGTAAGTATTTCAGCGTAATGACTAATGAATAATGACTAAATTTTTATTAAGGATGGATATTGAATACTGACTATAATGGCATAACTAATGACTAAATACGCATTCAGTATTTCACTATGACTAATGACTAAAAATGGTTATAAGCTAAAATGGGACATAACATTAACAAAAAAATATTCTATTAGTTTGAAGTCGGACGAACTTGGGTGGTTACCGATACGTTTGGTAAGTATACATGTTATGTAATGTATGTTAATCGCACAATAGTGACTGATGACTAAAGATTGATGACTGGTAATTTAAAGTAACTAATGATTATTCATAACTAATAAGCAATAACGAACTATTACTTAGAGCTGTGACTAACTTGTGCCATGCAGTTATGACTAACTAGTCAAAAAGTTTTAACTAATGACTATTTTGCTATGACTAACAATCGTATTAGTTGATTTGTGCCCTACTCTGTCCACAACCTTCTTTCAGCGATCGTCTCACTTACGGAAACACTCCTTAAAATCATCTTTAGGAATAGCGAACAGCCGCACAGTGGGCGAAATCCGGATGAAATAGGCAAAATTCGATAACTCAGTGAATTTTGCAGTAAATTTTTATATAAAATGATCAAATTCAAAATGGTCGATTCAATATGGCGGACCGAAAAATTAAAACTGAATGGATTTTTTTGAAAATTGATATATATGAGTTATTGGGAATGCTGATTTTGAATTTGTATTCGAAATTATGGAATTCAAAATCGCTGATGCAACCTGGTGTAACCCGGAAAATATGTACAAAAATCGATATTTCATTGAATACTTAATGAAATTTGAATATTGCCAGTCCAATGTGTGTTTTTGCGGTCACTTATTTCGAATATCAAATTAAAATTGTAAAATTAACAATGGTGAATCTAGTATGGAAGACATTTCATGAAGACAATATGTATATGTATATATATATATATATATATATATATATATATATATATATATATGTTGGACATTATCTTCAGATTAAATAGTGTCTAGATTCAGTTAAATTGCTATTTTAATTATATTTGAAAATGTATGCAATTATAAGCCTTTTCACCGCGACAAGGTACCAGTCAAAGAAAAGGTTTTTTGTGTGTTTTAATTTTTTTTTTTTTTTTATTTTTTGTTTTAAATTTTTATCTTTTCTTTTAATTTATATTAATGCGGGAATATTTAATTTTATGTTTTATGTAGTGAACACAATATATTTTTAAATATATTTATTTGTTAATAACAGTTTGTTATTTTTCTTGAGTCTGGGTATTCGCACTTAACTGTCTGCATGAAAATACATACGGTATTATATTATTAATATTTTATCAATAGGAAAAACTGGCGAACGGGGTTTGTTTCATAACTTTAAGGATACTTTAAGAGAAAGATTTATCCTAGTTTTGTTCAGGCATAATGAGGCAAACTTATGAAATTGCGCATCGGAAATTTACTTTTTTTATACAAAATCGAGTTAATACGTTGGTCAATTAATAAACTTGAAAATAATTATTACACATATTTCAAAAAAATATTAAACACTTTCTATCGATACAATGTATAAGCGAATTTTTTTATAATTTTACATGCAACTCTAGCTGTGTACGAGGAGTTTGAACAGACAAAAATATTATGAAATTAAAGGCATGAGCGTTAACGACAATACGTAAATATAAATATCAACTTATACTTAATAACTTCTAACTCATTTTACTTGTTTTTCATAAACTTTAGGGTATTGTTAAAGACGTAAAATAATTGCTTTCGGTCATTTAAACAAAAGTTAAAAATCAATTTTTGGCCGCCTTCGCACCACTGTGAGCCGCCTCGCCTCGTCGCATTGCGTTTTATTGCTTCTATATCTGCAAATGTTTTTCCTTCGAGAGGATTTTTCATTTTGAGCAACAATCAGAAGTTACAAGGAGCTATATCAAGACTGTACGAAGGCTGGCAAAGTTGCAAAATATCATGTTTCACCAGAAATTGTTGCACAATTTGCGACGAATGGACAGGTGCGTTATCATGGTGAAGCATCCAATCAACTTTTTCTCATGTCATCGCGATCATCGCGAGACTTGATGTTTACGAAGCTGCCTATCGTCGTCAAATGATGCCATAAATGAGGGATTTATCACATGGCTAGGTAACCCCGTGTGATATAGTACGCGATATTGTAGAAACACACCATTATTTCATATTGCAGAAAAATATTAATAAAACGATGAATTCGTTTTGCCTCTTTATCAAATATAAAGCAATAAACTGTCTACCTCTATGTGAAAATGGTGAAGAAATTAAGTAGCATGACGAAGCATTAGAACGCTTTTTACAATTTTTAACGATGAAGGTAACGATGAACATTGTCAAGAAAAATATTTTGAATGCGTGGTGATGATTGAACCCTTTCTAAAATCAGTGTATTTGATCGTTCTGTACAATATGAAAAACAAACATATTCATCTTAATATTAATAGTTTCTTTATATACGACAAATTTTATCACCACATTTACTTTATCGTTAATAGAAATATATTTCACATTAAAAATATGAATAATTACAATGACAGACACTTGATTTATTTGGTCAAATAATTTTTGTCAAGAGCAGTATTTTACGAAACGTGAGACAGCTCCGGAAATGTTGAACACGTTACATCCATTCTAAAAATATCTTCAAAATCAAAGTTTCTCTTTTTGTGAAACGTATCTCCAGTAATGTACGTTTATCAAGCGCAGATGTGGAACACTCCGGAAACATTCCTCCACGATTTTATACAATGAATATTCATTCGTTCTAAACACACCTATATCTGTTCGTTCTGTCTGACTCTGTACTTAGAATCAATTAGAATGATACATGATTCGCGTGCGATGCTCCCATTATGAATGGTTCTTGCAGCGTTGTCGGAAGGCAACCGCAGATTATAAATTTATCGAGTTATCGCTCGAGAAGAAAAATTGCATATGCGTGTACACTCATCTTAAATTTATTCTTCTCCGGCTGCCATATTTCTACCGTAAAATTACACGACTTACGGCATAGCTAAAATATCATGTTACCGCCAACCCTAATAGTTTTATATCAAATGAAGATGCTTGATAACAATTTTACAAATTAAGCTTCGTTAGGACTGTAGACTGCAGAGAGTTTTAGAATATTGTGCGGAAGAATTAGGTTTACGTTTGCTGAGCGACTCTATTTGGCCGACTACAATGGACGCAACGTGACATATGATGGTATACATACTGTGTACGGAAGCACGCGTGACTTATTACGCTTACGCATCATGTTGTCAGGTTCACTAGAGTCTAGTGACTAGACAAACGCTGTACCACTGAACGTTTTCTAGGTATGAACACTCAATCCTATCCATGAGTAACGCATCTATGCATGTCAATGCGTAAGAAGAGAATTCCAAATTCATACTTAAGCCCTCTGCTTCCTCTATCCTCCCTCCATTCCTTTACTTTTAATATTTAGGCATCCGAGTCCTTAACGGGACCCAACACTTTTCCAAGAACGTTCCTCCTATCACTTTAACACTGTACATTTGTAAGAGAAAGAGAATTTAATAAAAACGATCCAAACTAAATATTGTCTTGAGTGATTCGACGACATGCACAATGCCATGCGAGAAATATCAAAAGAGTGGCGCACAGTGTTGCGATTCGAGGTGTTAGCTTCTTTCACTTTTCTCCCATCTTTCGTTTATTCGTTCGCAGAAATTGGAAATATCAGGCGTTGAAAACAGTTATGATATCGATTCCGGTTCTTGAAACAGTTACGAGAACCGAAAAAATGTTATAACTGTTATGAGAATATCCGTTCTCGCTTATATCGGTTACGGTTACGGTTCTTGAGAACGGATATTATAACGGTTCTATAACTGTTTCGGTTCTTCAGACTTCAGAACCTATAATATGCCCCGTATCGGTCTCATATCGGTTTTGCAGTTCTGCAACTGATATTTTTTTGTTCTGTATCGGCTATACAGGGTGTCTCAAAATTCCTTCAACATCCGGAAATGGGAGGTTCCTGAGATCATTTGAAGCGGCATTTTCCTTTGCAAAAATGGCGTCCGTTGCTTTGTTTAAGAGTTATTAACGCGACGCTAAGTTGGACCTATCACCGAGTCGGACTCCGTTCGCTGTAGCCGCGCTCTGATTGGTCCGTGTTTTTCATTAATAACTCCTTAACATATTATAGGTTCTGAAGTCTGAATAATCGAAACCGAAAACGAAATCCAGGACCTAAAAATAACAGTTATAGAATCGTTATAATATCGGTTCTCAAGAACCGTAACCGTAACCGATATAAGTGAGAACCGATATTCTCATAACAGTTACATTATCATTTCGGTTCTTTATAACCGTTTCAGTCAGAACCGATATATAACTGTTTCAAACAGTTATTTTCAGAACCGTTCCAACCCCTGGGAAATATTAACCCGTATAGATTTTTCTGCTTCTTCAAATAACACGATATACACGATTTTTCCAGAACATATTTATACAATCCATTAAGACGATTGTTTTTTGAAAATTCCTCCAAACATAAAAAAAGTCAGATCTTGAAACACTTTTTCGTTTTCTGGCGTTTATTACTTACTTTCAGCTTTTTGAATATTGCATACATAACCTTAATAATAAAATCGAAAATTATAAAACCGTTAGTTTCCATTATAAAAATTCACTTTAGAATATAAAAAAGTAAATACAAAACTTATTTTAAAATATCGATTAACATTAATTGGATATAAGAGCTTGTATGGACTTGCTTATAAAATGTAGGAAAATATGAACTTGAAATGCGTACACATTTTTATTGGTAAAACGGGCTTTGGGAGTAATACCAACAGAGAAATGTTAATATTCTTACTGTCTAGATATTACTTCGCATGACTAGCATCTATTTTTCACGAAATTATGTAATGAGTTTTGTCCAACTAATTAGCATTGATCGCAACATTATGTGGCGGTTGCAAACGTTCTGAAACCGATGAACACAGCCTCGTAGAAGTTAGCCCCCCACTTGTTGAAATAAATAATTTCGACAGTTGTGCTGAGTTGTGCTAAGTTTGTGCTACATTTTGCTCGAATATTATAACAATAATATAATAAATAAGACTAATACCGATTGCGTTCGACGAATTGCATACGGGGCATGATAAAAAAGAAACAGAAACCTGTCAGTTTCCTTGCGTATTATGCAGTTTGTACCGTATCAGATAATGTTTAATGGCTTCGCTGATAATTTATAGGTACTCTTCTGTGTAAGTTTATAAAATATCATCGATATGTGATATAGACAATTTAGTAGAGCTGTGTTCGTGTGGCTCTGCGATTTGTCATTCGGATTGAAAAAACGAACGACGGGCATGACATTTTTTGTCAAATTACAAAGATCTGCCACAGAGATATTTAAACTGCTTCAGAATGAGTTCAACGAAACTGAAATCGGAGTTTAAAGGGCGACGCTTTGACACTCTAGATTAGATTTGTAGATTGACACTATAGAAAATGATTTTTAACAAAATTGTTGGAATCGTTATATTAACGCAAAAGGGAACTACTATGTAGAATATTTCCGAATTTAGTTCGGCTTCTTTCAACTTTTTGGTACATAATCGATGCGCAGAGATTCACATGCTCCTACTAAATTGGATATACAGTGGCGTGCCAAAGAATCCGAACACCATTTAAAAACGAATAACTTTTTAAAAATTGGTTCAAACGGCTTGAGTTTTTTTGAGATGATAGAAGAATTAGTTCACTAGCAATTCATAAGAAAAATTGATTACAAAATACGAAAAATTACGACATTGATCAAAATTGATCAAGAAAAAAGTAATGCTTATTATATTACATTTTTATCTGCGTCCATAATGAAAATGTAAAATATGTTTTTCGTTGATCTGAGTAACTTATACATATATGCATGACTTATACTTATAACTTACTTGTAACTTATATACAGGGTGGAAATTATAAACCGTTACAGACGAGTAACTCAAAAAATATTGATAATTATACGCAAAAATGTTTCAGATGAAAGTTGTTCAGTACCGAGGGGACATCATGTGGTGGGACTTTTATTTTTCCCGGTGGTCACTCCAAGGTGAGGTGAAGGTCAACTTTGTTTTCTTAAATGGAATTATATGTTTCTTTGTCCACCATCTATAAGGGTCTGGATAAGCTTAAATAGAAAAAAATAGTGCGTTTTAAGATGACCTCTATTACCTAAGACTCAAGGTCATTCAAGGTCAAACTTGCAGGGAAATGTAGAAAATGTGTGATCGTTTTATTTGTACTTCCGTTTAGTATCTGTTCAAAATGATAACCTCTTACTTCAATGCACTTAACAATTCTTTGTTTAAATGATTCTCTAACTTTGCTCAACATTTCAACATTTATCTCAGCACAATCTTTAACGCTTTTAAATAATTCCAACTCTAACTATAACTTTAACTATTTAAATAATTCTAAGACAAATTACTGTCGCACCAAGACGTCCGCTTTTATTTACAGAAAAGGTTCAACATAACGACCATTTGTATCACGGCATTTTTGAAGTCGAAATATCTCCTGAACGACTAACTTTTCAACATAAATAGGTTAATAGTTTTTTATAAAGAATGTCCAACAGCATCGATTGATGTATTAAAATGTATATAATACCATTTAAAAAAACGAAGTTGACATTTATATGACCTTAACGCATTCATCGACGAATGAACTAATAACATCAAATTATGCCCCACTCAGCACCATTTAATTCTTATCTGAAATATTTTTCGATAGGACTAACAATAGCGAAGAAATCGAGATGTCAAAATTGGGTGATACACCGTCTATATGCACAAGGTCTCATAAAAATCGGTTAAGGTTGCTCCGAGCTATAAATAATTACAAAATTGAGAAAAATTCAAAGATTCCTACATCTTTCAATACGTGTAGCTTCTTTATGCGTTAACCGATTTCGTTGAAACTTTGTGCATGTACATAACTTACTTATTGTTAAATCTATAAAAGGCATATTTTAAATTTTCATATTAGGCGCAGATGAAAAAGTTAAAAATCACGACTGTAGCTTTCTTTCTTCGTAATTTCGCACCATTGGAAATTTTTATTAATTTTTGTATACATCACCTCGTAAAGTAATCCTTCTAATATCTCAGAAAAAACTCAAGCTGTTTGAACCACAATCTTTAAAAAGATATACGTTTTAAAAGGGTGTTCGAATACTATTACACCACTCTAGCACGCGTTAAAATACCCACAGCTCGATGAAAATTGGCAGACTGATACACAAGGTTGTGGAGAAGGGACCAGCAGAGTCATCAAATTTTATCCGATACCCGTCGCCGCAAGGAAACTGATAGTTTCTTATTTAGATTCTTATCACAACTCGAACTTACGTATGCAACCTATAATAAGATTCCCCGCTACAGAATTTCGTACCCACGGTTAACTATCTGTTCACGGCGAGTTGAAACATGCTCAGTGAGCAATCCAATTGTGCAGAGTTGCACCGGGTCACACTGCACTATACATCATTTTTTTCAATAGCCTTCCAACAAGTGTCGCTTAATCTATATTAAATTAGTATTAGCTCATTTTTCTAACGCGTGGTGTCTCCCTAATTGACAATTTAAGAAAATCAATCTATTTTCTTGCAATATTGTCAAGTACAACATTTCATACACATAATCTCAAAAGGATGTAATATCTTTTGAAGTATTAAAGACGTTATTGGTTTGGAGACCGAGCGCCGGGCATCACGCTTTCGAATTAGAAGGAATATCGAAACAAAATATAAAATGTGAATATACAGGGTGCTGTAATAACTTTGTCCACTTTGAATATTTCCGTTACTTGTAATAATATGAAAAAAATGATGTATACAAAAGTTGCATGGTATAGAGGGGGAAACATTATGATGCAATCATTTTTTACATGTGTAAAGGCGTTTCACAGATTTCAAAGTCACCTTGATTTGTTCACATGGAAAGACCTATCTTTTGTATCATGAATCGATAGAGTATCAAATTCTGCGTCAAAATGTATTGGCTTTCATATGGCCCAGATCTAATAGTTAATATGATATTATTGAAATAATTTCCCATAGTATGTACTCATCATGTTCAAGATGAGGGACATCAATTCGAGCACCTACTTAGCTTCCTGGTACATAGTAGGTACGTATTGATATACAGGGTGATCACGCTAGCCAGCGTTTTACTTGCAAATAATAAATATTAGAAAAAAATGAAAGAGGAAAAAATAATACTGTTTTCTGCGAGCAACGTAATGGCGTATGTAATGTTTTTGTATTTGCACTATTTTCATGAAAATGTCGGTGACCTCAAATTTTTGTAAATGGAATGCTATATATTTTTTCATACCATATCAATGCGTTTGTCAAGACAAATTCATTCGTATATGACGCAATGACCTTCAATATCATGCAAGGTCAGGAATGGAAGAAACATTTTGAACATTTCGTACTAATGCGTTTACAAGTATACTTTATTGACGAGGCTATAGTAAATGTACAATATACTTCCTCGTGCATGACTACATATTTCGGCTCTATTAATTACATTCTTGTTAGCTTCTTCTAACCTTGTCCGAAATATTAATGCACATGATTGCGTTAGTTTCCTTTGCAAGTCGTTTACATTTCTGGCCGTTGTGTATCGTGAATGATATCTTCACGAAATATTACGTACGAAATATTCAAAATGTTGCTGCCATTTTTGACCTTGTATGACCTTGAAGGTCATTGTGTTGTATACGAATAAATTTGTCTTGACACACGCTTTCATATGATAACATTTCATTTAAAAAATTGAAGGTCACCTTCAATTCTAAAAGAATAGTGCAAACACAAGAAAATTACATACGCCATTATGTTACTTACAAAAAACAGTATTAAGTTTTTCCTCTATAATTTTTTTCTAATATTTATTATTTGCAAGATAAACGCTGGCTAGTGATAGCGTGAACATCCTGTATATAATTTGGAAACATACTGTTAATAAATAAATCGCAGCGTAATCGGCTAGAGGATGTTTGAAAACAGTCAATAGCATTGAAGGACCTTAGCAAGTTTACTACAAGTGTCACTGGTAATAAACGTATTCTGCTTTCATATTTTAAACCTTATACGTTATCTCTGTCCGTGACCTTGAATGACCTTGAGCAATTATAGTCACTGAATTCGTAATCAAAGGGACTATCATTATAAGGTTTAAAAAAGGGTGGCTCCATTTAAAAAAATGAAGGTAAACTTGATATCTCTAAAAAAATGACATAAAAACAAAAAATTGTTTGGTATTGTGTGAGCCCCATTTTACCATTCAAATTTGTCCTGAAGATATTTAATGTAGCTTTGAAAACAACAAAGATATTTGAGGTGAAAACGTTAGGTGACTCACCCTGTATATACACACACAGACTAGGATAAACAAGTTGTAAAGTCAACATGTACTATTTTCTTGCAATTCCTATCAATTACAATGTTCTTATAGTTTGCTTACACATCATTTAATAAACTAATTCTTCTAAGTTCTTGAAAAAACTCAAGTCATTTAGTCTACGTTTAAAAAAGTTGCATCATTTTGAAGGATGTATGGAGACTTTTGTGGCTGACTGTATACTACATATCAACTTGTTTGATCTACGGTAATGCGATCATCTTTTATCAGAGAAATTGCCTCAAAGCGACGCTTCGAGAAAAGAATATCCCTGTAAAAGGCTTGCACTGTCTAATTATGAAACACGAAAAGAAAATTTCTTTTCTCATAAAAAGCGCACAGAAAGTAAATTGCAATGTGCGTAAATGAAAGCGGCGCGCAATATGAAAACGCAATGAAAATCTGAAACGAAGTTTAAAAGTTGTTAGTTAACTAGTTAATTCGTGGCAGAGGGAATTAGCCATGGCCGCGTGGACATTGTGAAAATCGTGGGAATTCACGCGGATTGTACATCGTTGATGCACACCAGATAATAAAGTTCAGTGCGTGTTCGCGTACAACCACATTCTGGAACGATGCCGATAACGTCGGGATATTGCACGCTTTTTGTTAGTCAGCCGCTCGCCCACTCTGGTAATCAGTATAATTGTAATTGGAAATCGGCCAAATGAACTGTAATCCGAGATCGAATGCCCCCGTCATAATTTAAACGAGACCACTTTGGTCAAATAATCCGACGTAGATAAAAAAAGACATCGCTGACAGTGCGAAACAACCGAAGCAAAAATTAAATACTTTAACCCTCGCAAATTGAATACTTTTGACAACTGTATGGCAATCAGAGCTGCATCCATTTAGATCCTTGCACGTGAATTATATTTGACATATTTTTCAATCTACATAGTTCTCTTTGATCAGCATTGCTTTTTCTATTGAACCTAATATAAGTAAGTAATGATGTAATAAGCTAGTTACTAGAGAAGCAAAGTTAACCCTTGTGTGGGCAACCAGAATTTCCCTGTTCTATTCCGATATATTAGATATGTAGCGACAAATTTTACTGGTATTCATTATCAATACTCTTAATAATAACTTCCTATAATGTGGCTCTGTGGATAGAGCGCGCGACTACAAACACTGTAGTCGTGAGTTCAAATCCCACCGCCGTCACCTCTGGAAATTCTTCTATGTGATATTATACTGCGTTGCCCAAGGTGGTTCGGAGCCCACCTTTATAAACTGTAGGTCCTTCACGCACACGTCCATACACACACACACCCACCCATCGTACACTCACCGATTACAGTACCCAATCTCATTGTTCCACCCTCGTCGCTAATGACCTTGGCAGTTGAAGCGACGTTAAATAACAAAATAAATACATAAATAATTGTGGGTGAACACAATAAACTGGCTCGTGGATCGAGACGTAAATGTATTTAATATAAATGAATATAAATTGTCTCTCGCGACACGTGCTTTCACGTCTCTCTCTCTCTCTCTCTCTCTCTCTCTCTCTCTCTCTCTCTCTCTCTCTCCTCTCTCTCTCTCCCTCTCTCTCACTCTCACGCATTCGCTCACTTTGCTTTACACTCTCTTCGCGCGTTACAATTCTCTTGCATGGTTTGGAACGTACCAGGGGGTGTCGACTCCTTTGTTAAAATGTGGTACGAATTGCAGTTGCTTCTCGATCGTTAGGTATGGTAGCAGCACAGTCGTGCTCTGGCGTTAAAGAGTAGCTGGGCAAACTCTTTGCCGGCCTCCGGCTAAACTTTGGCGTGCATATTAGCGTCACATACCACGTGCTCATCGACATCGCTAGGCATCACGCAAAGTATATCTTTATTACATTATTTCATCGGTAAATGTCCCAAATGTCTCGCACATAATTGTCCCTGAGATATCCCCACTAGTGCGGGGTGTGCCCCAGTTGAGGGGCCGCAAAGCTCGAGAGGCCTCGATCGCCGAGAAATATGACACCATGCAGCTCGGGTATATCGGTTAGACCACACTAATCCGAATTTCCAAATTCTTTATTATTCATTATTTTTTTATGGGACTTTGATGACCATATTTGTGGCATTTTTCTAATAAAAATCATACCAAATATGATATAATTCCGATGATATTTACTTGTGTAATAGACAATTAAAGTTTCGGGCGCGAGGAAGGATAGTGTTGAAACTCTAGCTATTAGGAAACGGAAATGAAGAGGTATATGCAGTGTAGAGAGTGTAGGTAAAAAGAATTATAATATAACGAAAACTATAAAGAAAAAGGGTATGAAATATGATACAGTGTACTGAGATGAGATATGTTACAATGGTATGATGAACGGATGATACAAACCGTGAAGCTCACGATTTGTATGAATAGATGAATTCTCGTGAAGCTCACGAGAATTGCAGTGGAGACGATGTAAATGTGTGCCGCGCACAAAAGGAAATAGAACAGCGATGTGATCAAGCGATCAAGACAGTCGGAAGCGACGAGAGCGAGCGCGGTTTCGACGCGCATATTTATACTTGCTCGGGACCATCGGTTCGGAAGGATTGAGGAGTGGGATTTTTGAAATTGCAGGGAGCCGCCAGCACCTAACGTTCGTTGGCAATATCGGGGCATTGCCCTAACGACAGGTGCGGCGAGGGAGACAATGGAAAATAGGCGTTGGATTTAAAATATGGAATATCGGAACGATGGCCCACGAGGCAAGTACGATGCGAAATATAAACAGACGGCGCCGAATCAGTTTACAACCGCGGTCGTTCACCGCGGTGCACGCGTCGAGCTCGATCAGCTGAGCTCGGCGAGGTGATGAAAAACACCCGAAACGCGAAGTTCTTATGTCTAAGCCCCACGTTGGGCGCGGGTAAGAAATCGACATAAGAACCAGGCTCGAGCGGTATAAGAAATCTATTATACTGAATACAATGCTACACTGACGGAGCGCAATGCTAAATTGGATTAAATATTGGACAGATAGCGTATGGGAAAGGAAGAGACGCGAAGAGTCGCAGTCGGCGGCACGGTTCAAAGGCTCGCGCGTCCTCACAATGTATTACCAAGGAATAACTTTTTTATTATTACTTATTTTTTTATGAGACTTTTGCTAATCGATTTGTGACATTGTTCTGATTAAAATGATACCAAACACGATATAATTCGGATCATATGCAGGTGTATGGTCATTATGTACAGGTCAGGTACATAACATCGGTGAGGCTACAGTATTGCAATGACGACACTTTTTCATTTTTAATTAATCTTTTATGAGACTTTTACCATCATATTTGTAATATTTCTCTGATCAAAATTTTTCTGATTATACATATATATCTATTTTTTAATTGGCAATGTTGTTCCGGATTTTCTTAGGTTTTCCCTTCTCTGCATTCTTACTATGTATGATCGACCAGTTCGCAGACGACAAGACGGTTAATGTGGATGTAGCTGAGCTGCTGCCCATTTTCAAAGTCGCGAAATGTTCCAGTCAGGAGAGTGTGTCTTTAATGTCTTTATCATTTAATCTCTTTGTCTGTCACCAAAACTTACTCCATCGTGCTCGACATATGCGCTCAGCGTCACCACATCTCTCTGTTCCAGTCGCACTAATATGCGCGATTCGGCCAATAGCGGTAGACGAGTAGCGCGTAGAAGGGAGATCACATGGTACCTACAAGTTTCTCACTGCCATCTCCTGATGGACGGACGGTACTCTCCACCAGTGATGCCAGAAATGTCAGCTTGTAACGGTTCTCTAGGTTCGGGTTCCGCGGTCGATCTTTTTGCGGCGGCGATTCTCCTCGTGCTGGATAGCTCGCCGTTCCAGGGTTAGATACGCAGCGAGGAGATCGGACGGTGCAGAAAGGACGTGGTGAAGCTCAGGTGAAGACGTGGTTTAGCGTTGACCGGTTGCTGCCGCCCGGGGAGAGTGCTCGCGACGCGGACGAGGTTCGCGGAGTTTGCGGCGCGGGTGATCGCAGACCTGGTGCTCGGCGGTATCAGGACGAGTTGGTGATCGTGGCCGAAGCCAGTGATCCCTGCCGCAGGTCGGGTCTTTCGGTCCCCGATGCGGGGACGGACGAGGATGCGGCCTGGCTTGCTAGGAGGCGGCCTAGCTTACTAGGCGGCAGCCTAGCTTACTAGGCGGCAGCCTAGTCCAGGTGGTGGCCTGGTGTGCACATAAGGCAGTATGTACACCGGAAGGTGACGAGGTGGCGGCCTCGTCGGCGGGAGTTGGTAAGCGGACTGGTCAGGATGGTCAGGGTAGGTGTTGAAGTACTTACGTCGTGCGTATTCCTTCGGTCCGTCCTGGGTGGCAGCCCGAGACGTAAGAGAGCTCGGCCGTATTCGCGCCGGCTTTTATAGCTCGCGATTGGTGGTGGGGGATGGAGCGCGGCACGGTGTGTCGCGGAAAACCGCGCATCCGGTTCGTGGTAATACGGGATCCGGTTCCCGCCAAATATCGTTCCTAGACGCGCGGTAACGAGGAGACGGCGGGTTCTAGCGCGAGCCGGTAGCGCGGCTCGGAATATTTCGGCGGCGTTCGGATATCGTCGGCGGTCGAGCTGTTCGGAACAGGCCTGCAGGAACAGGTCTGTTACAAGCTTTTCGCGCATGCGTATTCGCACGTGGCATCAGTACTGTACTAATTTCAAATTTTTGAGAGTTCTTTAAGGCCCTGTTTTAAAAATAATGTTTTTCATTCAACATTCACATACTTTCTTTACCCAAAAAAGTTCGGATTATACAGGATAACATAATATAAAATTTTATTTTATTTGGCAGAATCTATAAAGAATGCCAACATTTGTTGCAAGACAGATCCAGTATCCAAAATAACAAAAATATATTTTCTAATTATATAAATAAACAAGTAAATAAAAAATAACGTCCGTTATCTTCAAGTTCGTCTATGGCAGTGCTAGGTTCCGGCACGCCACCTAGACGTTTCTCTTTTTTTGCTCGTATGCGTTACTGGATTCCGCGCCCGCCGCAGTATGTATGCGCGAAAAGCTGACATTTCTGGCATCACTGCTCCCCACTCGCTTTCCACCAGGAACTGAAACGGTTCTGGAAATAACTGTTTCAAACTGTTATAATATCGGTTCTGATCAAAACAGTTATGAAGAACCGAAATGATGTTATAACTATTACGAGAATATCGGTTCTGGCTTATATCAGTTACGGTTACGGTTCTCGAGAACCGATATTATTTCGGTTCTAAAACAGTTATTTTTCGGTTCTGGATATCGGTTCTGGGTTTCGGTTCCAGTTTCGGTTCTGTCTTCTGTCATTCTGTATTCTATTCTGTATTGTATTCGGCCTTCTATATTTATTATTTAAGCAGTTATTTATTGTTATTTATAATTTAAACAATTTTTAAATAAATAAATTTTTATAATTTTTTTTCTATATTCATTATTTGCATTGTTATTTCAATAATTTATTGTTAAAATAATTATTTAAATATATAAATTTTCATAATTTGGTTCTATAGTTATTATTTGAAGTATTTCAATAATTTGTTGTTAAACTAACATATTTATTATTTGACTTATTATTTCGATAATTTAATGTTAAAACAGTGGTTTAAAAATTTTAATTTTCATAATTTGTTTCCATATTCATTATTTGAATTGTTATTTCGAAAATTTATTGCTAAATTAATTGTTTAAAAAATTAAATTTTCATAATTTTTTTCCATATTCATTATTTGAATTATTATGTCAATAATAATGTAATGTTAATATAATTGTTGAAATAAATAAATTTGTATATTCTATAGAATTGCGTTTCTATATTTATTATGTAAATACGTGTACATTGTTTAAACAATTATTTGAATAAAAAATTGTGAAAATTTAATTATTTAAACAATTAATTTAACAATAAATTATCGAAATAACAATTCAAATAATGAATATGGAAACAAATTATGAAAATTTAATTATTTAAACAATTAATTTAACAATAAATTATCGAAATAACAATTCAAATAATGAATATGGAAACAAATTATGAAAATTTAATTTTTTAAACAATTATTTTAACATTAAATTATCGAAATAATAATTCAAATAATAAGTATGTTAGTTTAACAACAAATTATTGAAATACTTCAAATAATAGGTATAGAAACAAATTATGAAAATTTATTTATTTAAACAATTATTTTAACAATAAATTATTGAAATAACAATTCAAATAATGAATACAGGAAAAAAATTATAAAAACTTATTTATTTAAAAATTGTTTAAATTATAAATAACAATAAATAACTGCTTAAATAATAAATATAGAAGGCCGAACACAATACAGAATAGAATACAGAATGACAGAAGACAGAACCGAAACTGGAACCGAAACCCAGAACCGATATCCAGAACCGAAAAATATCTGTTTTAGAACCGAAAAAATTATATTTTCTCGAGAACCGTAACCGTAACCGATATAAGCCAGAACCGATATTCTCGTAACAGTTATAACATTATTTCGGTTCTTCATAACTGTTTCGAGAACCGGAACCGATATAACAGTTTCAATCCCTGCTTTCCACACACACAGTCACAGACTGGTTGGCAATATAGATATTCTTTTACCCGTCAATATTAACATCGCCTTACTTATGGCTCATCCATACTGCGCTTCACGCCTAAAACGAAGTCCACACTAATAAGTCTTGTTCAATAATGTTCGAAATATTGTTAATATTGTATTACACGGGATGTCTCATTTTAAATTCCGAAAAAAATGTTTTAGATAGAAGTTTAGATAGAATTAGAACTCATATTTTTTAATTGCATATTATCATAGTACACATTGAGACATTTTTGAAACACTGTCTGATTGTAATTTTAGCATAAATCGTATCCAAAATACAAAGTATATAAAATGCATCCACTTTTTAACGAGTGAGAGACTCGAGTCAGTTTCATAATTTCCAAAATGACATTTTCTACATTGTTTGTTTAAATTAAAACAATTTATCTTTGTTTTCGTTAAAGAATAGAATGCTGAATGTAAATATGCAAAAAGATCACTGAAGTATCTAGTTTCATTTACACAATCTTTTTTTTTTTCAAAAACGTAGCAACCTCCTTAGTCTCCCCCGGATAGCGAAACACAGGCTACAAAAATGTTAATGGAACGTGGTCATTAGTTCGAGTGCAAATGGTAAGTATCGCGGTGGTAGGACATGGACTAATGAGTGGAAGGTAGCGAGGACTATAAAGCATAGAAGACAATAGCTGCTTCGGTAGTAGAATAGCGCGAGACCACGGCACGACTGATAGCGATTCAATTAATGTCGTTATCTAGGACGATCCTGTACGCGCAGCTTTTGATCGTGAACCATCATCCACTCCTCCCAGGTCAACCTTTGCCCCGGACACTCTGTTGTGCATTGAAGCAGGTTTGTTGGATATTCGATCCGATAGATTGCCGTTATTGTTCAATATCCCAGACAGCGGCAACGATAAAGGCCGTATTCGCTGATCAACGGCCAGCACCTTGTCGGTTGCAACGTTCAATTAATTACTGCATTTATGTAACAAAGAAAGATATTCGAGTTCGCGTATGAAAAAATAAGCTCTTCCTGTTTGGAGCCAGTGTATTAACACAGAAATTCAATAGATTGATTATTTACAGTAGAACCACGATCGTTGCACGGTACGGGACTGAAAATGCGTGCAAAACTCGAGGTTGTGCAACGAAGAGACCAATCATAGTGATTGGAAGGGTCGATCTTTTATATGTCGTTTTACTATGCTCGTGTGGTAACCTTCAGACTTAACACACTTTTCTAAGTCTAGTGATTCGTTTTACAAAGAACAAATTTTTTTTAGTGTTTAAAGTCGCTTCAACTACCAAGGTTATTAGCGACTATTTCGATTGTCAGTGGAGAAACTGATTTACAGTGTATTAGATATTTTGATGTCCTTACAGAAGTTGAGTATGCTTCGTTGAATTGGGGCTGATGTAAGAATATTATTCATGTTGTATAGACCGTGTTTTCTCTTCTCTCTTCGTTGTAGTGTGGACATTTTGAGATTATATGGCTTATTGATAATCTTATGTTACAAAAGACACATATAGGAGGAGAATTGTTTTCCAGTAGGTGTACATGTGTTAACTTTGTATGTCCTGATCTAGTTCTGGTAATTATAATTTGCTCGGTGCGTGTGAAGTCTGGGTTGATATTCAAGTCGTAAAAATTTGGTATTGTCTTGTGGAAAGTACTGCTATTGAAGGTTTCCCATACTGTGTTCCAGTTTTCTTTGAGTAATTGTTGGATGTGTTTGTTTATATCAGATGGTGTGTTACATATGGGTTGGTTTTCCGGTTTGTCTGTAGTTGCAATTTTTGCAGCGAGGTCGACTATTTTATTTCTGTAGATATCTTTGTGAGACGGGATCCATGCTATCACAATTTCTCTTCCAGATCTTGATAGGTCATGGTATAACTCTTGTATGTATGTGTTCATTTCAGAGGTGGTATTTGTGTCTTGAGTTTTATTAATTGTACCAAGAGAATCTGAGAGGATTAAGAATTTAAGAACACATTTTGTGAACATTGTAAATTCATTTATTTGCTACTTACGACATATATATTTTGCGTTTTTCGAATGTATCCCGTAACACTTATCGCGGTATATTCAATGAACACTTTATTTACTACTCTATTTATTTACACATGTACAATTATGTATGTACATCGATCGCACGTCTGTCTCTAACAGCCGCCGAGAACGACTCTTCAACTGTCAGTTGGATAACAGATTCTTGACAACCCCTCTCTTCCTTTATTTTCTTAGGGATTGTCCATCACAGGGCAGTTTTACATTACGGCGACTTTACATTGATCATGCCGCTGTAAGGATATTATTCCTTACTCCCAAAAATAATATCTTCCATATACAGGGTGAGTCCGAAGAAACAGAACACCTAAATATCTCCGTTACTTTTCGTTGTATAAAAACACTTCTTAGGATAAAGTTACACTGTTTGAACGGGCACATGTGACGGTGTAAGGGAAAAAATTTTCAAGGTCATTTTTTAATGAAATTTCTAGGTCATCGATGTTTTTCTAAATGGAATGATATATCTTCGTTAACGTAATGATAAAATAACTGATAAAATAACGAATTCATCCATATAACACAATATGACCTACAAATGACCTTCAACCCAGAAAAATGGAATAAATAAAATTCAACGTATAAGATTCATTTGCTTTATTTCTGTTACGCAAAATGTTCAAAAATATTCCCTTGATAGAAACAGTGGAAATCTGATAGCAAGAAGGTCTTCAGAGTAATTAGTAGTTGATAAACACGATTCTGTACGAACGCATAGGTGAAGGTATTTATGATATCATAAATGTCTTCCTGTCAACACCGAATCTGTTATTATGTTGTGTATTGTGATACATTTGAATGTAAGCAGCTCAAGGAATATTGAACATTTTGCGTAACAGAAATAAACCAAATGAATCTTACACGTTGAATTTTATTTATATCATTTTTCTGGTTTGAAGGTCATTTGTAGGTCATATTGTGTTACATGGATGAATTTGTTATTTTGTCAGCTACAACATTACGTTAACGAAGATATATCATTCAATTTAGAAAAACATCGACGGCCTTGAAATCTCATTAAAAAATGACCTTGAACATTTTTCCCTTACACCGTTACATATGGCCCTTCAAACAGTGTAACTTTGTCCTAAGAAGTTTTCTTGTACAACGAAAAGTAACGGAGATATTTATGTAGGTGTTCAATCTTTGAACAACATGTATTTTCCGACACTCCTTCATACTTTCGACAATATCTAACTTTCGCCAAACACACACCATGCGACCGAAGATGCAGCGACCGCGCGCGATCCCCTGCAAACTATCTGCGACCAAACGATGTCACACCTGATTGTTGCGCTACACGAACACCAAAAAGGTATAACTACCGGACATTTCTCACACCGAAGACGCTTAGAAACGCAGGTCGACAACACTCCTGTACAATAGCACTTCAAATGAAGCGCAGCACGACAAGACTGCACAATTTGTTAAATACACTATTACCAAAACCAGTGTAATACATTTACTAAAGCGAACAAGTAATCCGCGGCAATCACGCTCGCGGACTTGACGCAACATAAGGTTTGATAGTTTTGTTCATTAACAGGAAAGGATATTTTTTAGCGTGTTGAAGGTTGGAAACTACAGCTACGCAGAGAATTATACATTTTCGCATTTACATATTCAAACTTACTACTTACAACTACTTCATAATTGATTTTTGAAAAATTGAATCGTGGGAAAAATCTTTTTCTCTGATTAGAAAATTCATTGTTGACAGACTAATCTAAGAATATTATTACATTTTAGTAATATAAATGCTTCCTTGTATATCATGAATTTGTAAGTGCCATAAATGCATAAAGATCCGCAGTGTAGATTTGACACATTACAAAATCAAATTACATGGGACATAAAAGGTACATGTAGATACAGTTATCTCCGTTAAAGCGTACATAATCTCCTAGTGGAAATGTGGCTATGCGATATCGAATAGTGACATTTCGTGTGAAAAGCGATTGCGGGCCACTAAGAGGATTGTGGATCACCGTCTACTCTTGGCAACAATAACCGCAACTCGTCATCCACTCAGCTCGCCTTCACTACTATAAATGTGCTGCTAATACGAAGTTTCCATGAAGTAGGTACATGTGAAAACCACTTAGATTATCATATACCGTCCTGTGTGCTCATTATGCAGGGTGGACCACATAGAAAGTATCACAGAATTGGACACGTAAAAGAAAGCTCAGATTCTTTCAAACACATTTCATTAATTGTTTGATCTCAGCCACTTCTTACAAGCAAAACATTGAATGTTAGTCCATAATGCAGTTACTGTTAATGTCTTAACTCTCCTAAACACGATACTTTTACGCACTGATAAGCAGCTTTTCATCTAAGGCGAAAATTAAAATTAAAACAATTTGAGAATATCGCTGAATTATTTCTAGCTTATTCAAGTTATCAAAGAAAGAATGAACTATCTACTTGGTCCCAGTTTCGTGCAACTGCGGTACAAGAAAAACTAATTCCTTAACAATACTTTGTCAAATTATGTTACCTACAGAGAAGTCTCTCTGCCTGAGAACGGAAAACGCTCTATTCCAACCCATTTGCTATCGCTGGATGCATCCGACATAAAGCATGATTCAGTACAATGACATTTCCATAAGATTTCCTAATATAAAAATTTCGAGAATATCCTCAAAATTCCCTAATGTGGAAATTTTGAAAGCACGTCCAACTAGATTTCACAGTATATAAACTCTCGAATTTTAACCCTATGAAGCAGCGCATAGAGCACAAAAGGCTATACACGTTGTTACGCTGAATCCCGTTTTGGAGCTGGTTGTAGTTACCGAGATAAGGCCTAGTCACTCTTTCGAATCGAGTAACCTTATAGATTCCGCGAGTACGGTATTATTCTATCTTGGCATAATTATTCAACCCCTCCATGTTCCCCGCATCGCCAGTGCGTCATCCAACAGGCAGTAGTACCTAGGTAACTACACAATATGGTTCATACACACTCAATTCTTACCGCAACAGTAACAGTTGTACCAGAGCCAGTTTCCTGTAGTATACAATTTAGCTCAAAGTAATTTTCAGTAACAATTGATTTTAACCCATCATTCAGATGTAGCAATTCTTGGTTGACCATTCCCACATGATAAAATAATCATACCGCTTGGGTTGTATCAATTAATTTATAATACTAAAACTACGAGGTTACTAACATATCCTAGGAGCTACCTGATTTCGTATCAGGAATCCAGAACTGTTTTTCAACATACGATGAGTGTTCCATCCTAAGACGAAACAGATGTTTCGCTACATGCAAACATCTTCATGGCAGACTTCAGTGTACCTTTAGCCTGCCACATTTCCAATTTCACTATCAATGAAGGTAGCGGGCCAGGCCAAGGTTTACAACGCCTTACCGGTCCCATCGAGTGAGGGTACCACGCGTCCACTTCGGACTCTCCCCCATTGCCAAGGGGGCGAGACTGCTCGGAGAGGCGCGCACAAGGTACCCTCTCTTCCGCAAAGGTGGGCCTTGCAAATTATTCTAATAACCAATGAAAGATAATTTAGGAGACAGAGATTCATGCATCCCACCCACAGCGCGGCTAGTTGTAAAGAGACACAAGCGACGAAAGTCATTCTGCTCAAGTTTACCATTCTGTTCACAACGTTTAAACAAGTCAAAGAGTCAACCTCCGAGCGGCCAACCGTTAACAGTTCAGTTTTCACAACCACAAGTATTTTTTATATATTCGGTTCAATTGAGAAAGTACATGACTAAACAGTGGTATACAAAGTATTAGTACACCTTTAAAAATCGAATAACTTTTTTACAATTGGATCAAACGACTTCAATTATTTTGAGATGTCAGTCGCATAAGTATACTAGGTAGCGTGAAAATAATTTTTTTCTAAAAACTGCTATTGGTCGGAATTGCGACGAAAATAGTAATGATCACAATTTTTAACTTTTTTATCTGTGCCTGCAATAAAAATGTAAAAGACGCATTTTATAGGTCTGAGTAAATTATGTACATGCACAAAGTTTCATCGAAATCGGTTAACGTTGTTATGAGTTACAAACATTTAAAGGTGATAACATAAGAACAAAATTCCCTGAAAAGACCGAAAATCTGCAACTGTCACCCTTAAACTTTAATCTTGTAATGTTTTTAGCTCATAGCAACATTAACCAACTTCGATGAAAACTTGTGCATGTATATGAATTACGTAGATCTACAAAAGACGTATTTTAAATACGTCAAAGATAAAGAAGTAAAAAATTATTGACGTCTACTTTTCTCTTCGCAATGTCGACCAATAGCAATTTTTCAAAAAAATTATTTACACATTACCTAGTAAACTAATCCTTTTAACATCTCAAAAGAACTGAAGTCGTTTGGTCTAATTTTTAAAAAGTTATTTGATTTGTAAAGGTGTACGAATTTTTACACCCACTGTGTAATTCTTTGATTTCGCATCCGGTTCATCCGTACCCTACAGCTCTCCGATTTTGCATCCGGTTCGACTGTGCTTTTATCCAATCTCCCAGCAGCTGCCCGATTTCGCAGCGAGTTCGTCCACGTGCCGATGTGATATAAAAACGAAATGTAAACGTCTTTAATTAAATTTTCATAGTAGTCCCAGTATTCAAAACCGGTTTTTTAAATTTAATAGCTGTTTTTTAATTTTACAAAATCCGAAACATTGACTTTCGAACCAGGTTTTTAAAAAACGACAAACCCTAGAAGTCAGTGTTCTGTATTAAAAGGTAATCTTTCGTTGTACTGGTTTGCTAAGTCGCATCAACGTTATTAACCCTCCATCGGCGGAGGCTGGGTTTATTTTGACCCACAGTATTATAATTGTCATTTAATTACTCAGTTCCTGGCGAATTAATTAAGTTAACATCGGTTGCATTAGAACCAATATAAATATTGAAACGTCTACAAGAAATACCTTCAAAAATATGTTTTAAAATATTAATAAATAAAGCAGTGAATGGTCCTAAACATCATTAATTCTATAGTTATAAGAATGAATCGCCGTCCGAGGGTTCGTGTTAAAGTAACATTAATCTCTTGATAAATTCTCCCAGTGACGTCACGAATGTTACATATATAAACGTGAGATAGTTATATGTGCGTATGGGAATAACTAACGAGAAACGGAATGCAGACCTAATGCATACAATGTTAGGCAGCTGTACGTGAACGGTCAAATCTGTCTCTTTGTTGAGAATAGAATGCAACGTTATTATCAGTTTATATCAGTGCACACGATATCTATTGAAGGACAGAACACCATAAAGTCTGCTTCGAAATTCATGTAGAGAGGATCAGTTATGATACAAATATTCAAATATTTAGCTATATTTGACAATTGAATAAAAAGTCAATGGACAGTTTTAAACTCTAAAATCGCAATATATTAAGCCCAATTAGTCAGTTAAAATCACAATCATATTTTTACAGAAAATCCTATTCTTATGGCATCATCTTATTCTCATCACATCTAAATAATTATTTTGCTTTTGATGAAAAAGATTGTGTTAATTCGACTGGCGTCTAAAGTTCACCAATGTTTGCTATTATCCTTTAATTAGTTATTCAAACCGTTACATTTTGCCATCTCTTTAAGAATCTACGAGGGTATTAGTTTTTATTAGTAGGGTTGAAATTAAGAGATTGTTATATTTAATATATTCATAACAAGGTCAATTAAATTAACTGTTTCAATTGTCAGTAATTGCGATTGGATACGAAAGATTAACGAATGTTTCACCAGCACATCGTTGATACCACAGAGACTAAATATTCGAGGTCCTTGCAACGTTCTCAATCTACCATCAGGCTGGTAATGGAGGAGACCCCTCATCGCATGATAGAAGTCTCTGCTGTGGTTATCAAAGCCTTTGTGGCGTTCCGCTTAGACACCAAAGATCTTGAAAAGCTTCGATTCCACTAGTAAAGTTGCATGAAGATTGCCTCTCAATAACATATGTAATATAGTCTGATGGAATTCATACCGTAAAGTCAAGTTTAAAATAGAAAGCATACACGGCAATACAGTAGTCATAAAAAAACCAAAAGTGTCTTTAACCTTTAGACGGCGGATAGTTTTAGTACCTTGCAGGGAATAGGTCTAAATGGACCGATAGTGAAACATTGCCTTCATTTTTTCAAATGAGGATTATACAGGGTGTTTCGTCTAAAACAAGACACCTAAATATCTCCTCTACCTCTGAAAATACAAAAAATGTGTCTAACGTAATCTAAATGGTTTCAAAAGACGAATCAGATGGAAGAATCGTTTTTTATAAATTGTAGTTTTTTAATCGTTTTTTCAAGGCCACTCGTGTTTTTTGACATATATACACACATTTTTTGTTGTATGTTATAGCAAACATTATTGTGCATTCATCCATGTCTAATAGCACGACGTTGAAATTACCGTGAACTCTAAAATTTGTTAATTAATGCAGAACTTACTTTCAGCGACATTTCAGATTTCAACGGTAACAGAAAGTCGACCATGAACTTGAACTTGTAAATAATTACATTTATTACTGCATTAAATGTTCGAAATGATGTCCTTCCGTTGTGATACATTTCGTGAGGCGAAAAACGACAGATTGTACAGCTCTTTCGATGATTTCAGGTTTTATATCAGCACATGCAGCAATTATTCGTTCCTTCATATTTTCTGACGTCGTGGGCTGCTCTTGATAAGCCGTACCCTTTAATGTCCTCCATAAGAAAAAATCAAGTGGGGTGAGATCGGGTGAACGAGCCGGCCATGATATAGGTCCATTGCGTCCAATCCAACGATTTGGGAATTTTTCGTTGAGGACACGTGTTGCAATATGGGAAAAGTGTGCTGGAAATGGTACATCTTCTAACAAACCTGGTAGAATATGTTCTAAAAATTCAGCATACTTCTGCCCAGTTTGCGAACCGTTGATAAAATACGGGCCAATTATCCTATTATTTAGAATACCACACCAGATATTTATGGTCCATGGTCTCTGCTTATCGAGTTGTCTAAACCATCGTGGATTTTCAACCGACCAATAATGCATATTCTTGAGGTTCACCTGAACATGATTTGTAAAGGATGCTTCATCCGTAAACAATACTGTTTGGAAAAACATTTCATCACTTTCATATTTCCGTATACCCCATTGAGAAAAGTGTACGCGGTTTTCAAAGTCTCTTCCATGGAGCTCTTGGTGAAGAGATAAATGGAAAGGATGAAATTTTTGTGGATGAAGAATCCGAAATATGCTTCTCACACTAATACCGGTTTCACGTCCAAGTTGCCTTATACTAACATGCGAGTTTTGATTAACTTTAGCGATGATATTGTTCACATTTGCTTCATGAGTAACAGTCTTACGTCTCACACGAATGTTTCTGTTGACGCTACCAGTCTCACAAAATGTTTTGACAATACTTGAGTATGCAGAACGTGATGGACAAGAACGTTCTGGAAATCTATCTTTGTAAATTCGTATTGCTTCTCTTAGACACTCTCGAGCTTCACCGTAAATTAAAGCCATTTGAATTTTCTCCTGTTCTGAATAACGCATTATGGATCGCTTGTCGACACACAGAAATCTAGAAGTGAGCAAACTCTTAAATACATATCTCTCTCACTCTCTATGTACACAGAGGAATGACACAATGTATTTATTTACAAGTTCAATACAAGGTCGAATTTCTGTTACCGTTGAAATCTGAAATGTCGCTGAAAGTAAGTTCTGCATTAATTAGCAAATTTTAGAGTTGACGGTAATTTCAACGTCGTGCTATTAGACATGGATGAATGCACAATAATGTTTGCTATAACATACAACAAAAAATGTGTGTATATATGTCAAAAAACACGAGTGGCCTTGAAAAAACGATTAAAAAACTACAATTTATAAAAAACGATTCTTCCATCTGATTCGTCTTTTGAAACCATTTAGATTACGTTAGACACATTTTTTGTATTTTCAGAGGTAGAGGAGATATTTAGGTGTCTTGTTTTAGACGAAACACCCTGTATAGCAGAATATTATTATATTTATTTATTATGTAATCCCCTTATTCGATTCAATATAAATAGCTAATAACCAGAACTTAAATAAGTACATACGTCTAGTTACTCACATTAATATTCGAACGCCCTTTAAAACGGAATTTCTTCAAAATTTAACCTACCGACTTGACTTTTTTAAATACTAGAAGCATTGGTTTACTAAATGACGTGCAAAAAATTTTAGAAAAAATTGCAATTGATAGGAATTACTTGAAAAAATAAAAAAGAAATCTTTTGAAACTTTTTTATGTGAGCTCGCAAAGAAAAATTTAAAATATACGTTTTGTAGACCTATGTTAGTTATACATATACTGAAAATTTCAGCGAAATCGCTTAACGTGATTAATCGTTGCACGTCAGTTAGTACACCAATGCTTCTAATTGCTATAAAAAACTCAGGTCGTTTGGTCCAATTTTAAAAAAGTTATTGTGTTTTGACAACCAAAAAGATGCATAATCCACGAATATTTTAATAAGGCGGAAATTTTCTTGATTTCTATTTCATTAAATGCATTTTGACATGAGAAAAACAATTATTGGACGGGAATGTTGAATACTCAATAAATTATTATAGAGTAAATCATTTTATGTAAAAGGGAAATTCAATTTAGAGTTTACTCTGATGGTTTGTTTGCAGTAACTACAGTCGAGTCGGAAATTAAGTTGACGCTCTTTAAAAACTAATAACTTTATTAATATTCTACCAAATGACACCAGTTTTTTTGAGATGTTAGAAGAATTAGTTAAGTACGTAATGGGTAAAAAGAGTTCTTTTAAAATTGCAATTGCTCGGAATTTGGAAGAAAAAAGTACAGATCACAGTTTTTAACTTTTTTATCTGTGCTTATAATAAAAATTTAGAATATGCCTTTCCTAGACCTAAGTAAATTATATACATGCACAAAGTTTCATCGAAATCGGTTAACGTTGTTATGAGCTACAAACATTTAAAGTTGATCACATAAGACCGAAATTCCGAATAACTACGACTTTCACTCATAAACTCTCATCTTACAATGTTTTTAGCTGTTATCAACATTAACCGATTTCGATGCAACATTGTACATGTATTTAATTTATTTTGTTTTGAGAAACACATGTTTTAAATTTTCTTTATGAATATAAGAAAGCTGTGACTTCGTGACCTTCCCGTTCTTCTTCCGAATTCTGAGCAATTTCAATTTCAAAAGAATTCTGTTTACACATTACATAGTTAACTAATCCTTCTATCATAATCGAGTAACGAACACGTTTGTTATATCGACAGTAATACCTATCTATCAGAGATAAATATCTAAACGACAAATTTTTGCAATATACTAGATTCATTGAGAAATTAGGGGAAAGTAACAACCATTAATGCAGGAGTGTGAGATATGATTATTTATTTATTTGGAAACTTTTCAATAATAAGCGCGTAGACTAAACTTTACACTCTTTATTGAGAAAAAAATGAGTTTAATTACATTAATATAGTATTTAATCGAGTTCCCTTTTGATTTTATTATTCTTTTAACTTCTATCGTAGTTAAATGAACTGCTTCTATGGTAGCATTGAATTCACCAAATTGATGAGTGCACTAGTTGGAATCTTTTTCCACTTTTCTGAAAGTGCTCTCTTTAAATAATTTGTTGAAGATGTATAGTAAAACTTCTATAATGTTCTATAATATTTCCCGAGCATTATACAAAATACATTCTCGTGTATTTTTCGCATTATGCTTCGGATTATTGTCTTGCAGCAAAGTCAAATTGTCTTCCAACTTCATTTTTTCTACCCTTTGATGGAGATTACTTTTAAAAATATCTAAACATATACATCCTATGGTTCAAAATGCCATCGGTAAAATGGATGGATGCAACATACATAGCACTTACACATCCCCAAAGTAAAACAGATCCTCAACCATATTTTACAGTGGATAGCAAATTTTGTTTCTGACATTCCATATTTGCTAACTCTAGATTGTCCATCAGAGCTGAAGATATCGAACTTGCTATCATCTGTAAAGATGACTTGTTTCCAAAAGTCAATTGGTATATTAGCATGCTCCTGTGCAAATTTAAATCTCTTACATTTATTATTAATTTCACTTATACAATAGTACTTTTTACGAGAAAATCTTCCATTATATCCTTCGCTTCGTAAAAAAATCATACCATACTAGTACTTATATTCATATACATTTCATTTTTTAGTTCAGTTGCGATTTTGACAGATGATGTTTTAGGTATTTTTTTCATTCTCCGAATTAGTAACCGGCCTTTATTTTTATTTTTTTATTAGTAACAGAGATATCCCCTTTGTTAATAATAACCCGTAGCTAAAAATATGAAAAAATTGGAGATATTGTTGACGATGATAATGCCAATAGGTAGGTTTTGATCCAGGCTAACAGTTAGTTCTGATTCATGCGCTAGAGGGGGTAAAAAGATAGTAGGTTCTGTTCCAGGATTAAAAGTAAAATGTTGGCATTCACTCTGGCGTGAGCACTCTCATTCCTCTCTGGATTGGTCTACTCCTATACTTCGTCTGTTAGTATACTAACACAGACGAGATATAAGAATAGACTGGACATCTTACGGGACTTGGTGGCCATAGGAATCTGTAGTACCGTCACCTTAAAATGCCAGTGATTGTAGCGTCCTCTACGCTTTGAGAACGGTGAATTCGTGAACGAGATCCAATGCGACTCGAGTTCGACTCGACAAACTTCTACAGCGTTGTCAAGTCTAAAGTACGCAACGTTGTCAGATTATGAGTTTTCAGCATATCCGGAAATCATCGGAGAGCGCGATCACGAAGAGGCTCTCTTCTGCCCGTTCGCCGTAAAGAGAGCGTATTGGAAAGAAATCTCCTTACGTTAACAACCTTACGCTAGCTTATATTGAACTTAATTTCTTTCCATTTAATATTGTACAATATTTGTAATGTTTCTATTTCTACCTATCGTAAATTTTTTTATTGCATTATTCAAAATGTTATGCTCAACTTTTATTTCATATCAAATTTATTTTCAAACAATACAAATCGAACTTCAATATAAATGCATAATATTAGTCGTATTGAGTTAACAAAATGGAGGAAGTGCCGCTTTTCATCTTAGTTCCATTACTACCATATATATTTATATAAACATATATTTAGTTATGTTAACAGGATTGGCCGCGTGAAGGCGTGAACAAAGGGCTTTACAATCCCAGAATACACTCAATGTTTATAAAATTATAAAGCAATATAAACAAATAATAGTAAAAAAGCATCGGCGTGATGAACATTTACAACACAACTTCTATACTCCATCCAATTTCCCATTGAGCCCCAGCGAGGTGAAAATGATTCCTGTATTCACAAATTATTCTGTGTGCAACATTGAACCTGCCTACTCGTTAAATTCAGAAGAGCATTTTAATTATCCGCTCTATGAAATTATCGAGCAGAAGGGGTCAATGTCCATTCACTACACAATCCGGCCTACATTATTAATTTATTCACAATCACAGTAAAATTATTCCCACATATCCATTGGGTCCACAAACGTTGAATGAAATCCTCACAAGTGATTCACAGAAATCCACATATCACGCACAACTAGTTAACATTTGATGCACGTAAATCGACTGTTTCGACTACCCGTGCACGAAAAATCGTCCGTCCATGCTCGCAACCGTAGGAAGACTAGTTCAGAACAGCTGACGAGGTTAACGGCCTCTCAACAGCACACTGCCGATTTTAAATTCAGCAACTGTTCGATGGTACCGTGTTTTCAAATGGCATGGAAGGAGCCCCCAAATCGGGGGTCACTTGCAGGTACGCTTGTACGCCCGAGCGGGGAATCCGCGGATCCCAATGGAGTACCGTCGCCATAAATCAGCACCTCAAAACTCGACCTTGACGATGGCTCGACTTCTGGTTACCAAATGTGCACAATAGGTCAATAAAATGCTAAAAGCTTTAACGAAGAATAACGGCTTTTTGGGAAGATTGCTACTACCCTTTCTTACACCGGTATACGGAATACCGGTATTTCGTGCTAATTTACAATTTCGTGAAACCGGTATTTGCTAAGGTAAAATACTGGTATTTTCGGTATTAGCTATAAATAATAAATATTTTTTTAGCGCATCTACTCTTATTTGAAATTTACAAATTAATTTTTCTGATAACGAATTCGATTTAATATCAAAAACTGTATCAGCTCTGCTTCCAATAAAACTGGCTGTGGAAGCATTATGTCGAAAGGATTCCAACTTATTAACAGCGAACGCAACAATAAATTTTATGTTGCAATCACTTAAAGATCAGGAAAGGCCACTGTCTGAGGTGTTATAACAGTGCATTGAAAATTCGTATACAGGAAAGGCATAGTGAACTAGAAAATATTTTAAGGTGTTTATATAATTATAACGACTTTAATCAAGGAAACGAAAAGGAAGAAAAGAAGCTAACAAGGTCAAATTTAATCAAGTTCGTCGTTAATTTCCACGAAAACATTTATGAAAAGCAAACACAAACCTATCCAGAAGAATTCGTTGAAGATGATGATGATGTTAATATCGAAAAAGAATTGTCTCTCGAGAAGAAATTACAATTAGCAATTAATAAAAAATTTTTCTACGAACAATAATACAAAAAATAGATATATCCAAAACCGTCAGACGAGAGACCGAGTTGTTAGAAGATGAAGGACATCGCGGCAAATATTTAGAGAAAGTATATCGCACATTATTAATAGTACCACTAACCTGCGTGGATGCGGAAAGAGCATTTTCAACTGCAGGTAATTCAACTGCAGGCTCCTTCGATGCCGCATCTGCCCTGCCCGTATTCCAAAATAACACACACTAATAACACCGCCTTACCCGTAGTAGCAATATTCCGAAAAAGCCGTTACTCTTCGTTAAAACTTTTAGCATTTTATTGACCTATTGTGCACATTTGGTAACCAGAAGTCGAGCCATCGTCAAGGTCGAGCTTCGAGGTGCTGGTTTATGGCGACGGTACTCCATTGGGACACGTGGATTCCCCGCTCGGGGGTACAAACGTACCTGCAAGTGACCCCCGATTCGGGGTCTGTCCTCCTTCCATGCCATTTAAAAACACGGTTCCATCGAACAGTTGCTGAAATTAAAATCGGCAGTGTGCTGTTGAGAGGCCGTTAACCTCGTCAGCTGTTCTGACCTATTCTTCCTACGGTCGCGAGCATGGACGGACGATTTTTCGTGCACGGACAGTCGAAACAGTCGATTTACGTGCATCAAATGTTAACTAGTTGTGCGTGATATGTGGATTTCTGTGAATCACTTGTGTGGATTTCATTCAACGTTTGTGGACCCAATGGATATGTGGGAATAATTTTACCGTGATTGTGAATAAATTAATAATGTGGGCCGGATTGTGCAGTGAATGGACATTGACCCCTTCTGCTCGATAATTTCATAGAGCGAATAATTAAAATGCTCTTCTGAATTTAACGAGTAGACAGGTTCAATGTTGCACACAGAATAATTTGTGAATACAGGAATCATTTTCACCTCGCTGGGGCTCTACAGGGGAACCAAGGTAAGCAAGGTTTTCTCAGTATTCACGGCGTTAGAGTGTGCCGTGCTGTTCGTGCCGCGCGCCTTCGGGCGTTCGCTTTAAATAATTTTAATTCCGTCAATTTTAAAGCGCCTGCCTTTTAAAAAATAGGTCCGTAAACAGGAGACTTGGAGCTGTTACCTCGTTTTTTCGAATTTTTAAAACAGTCCCGGCTATAGGAAAATTGCATTTGTTTAAAACATTTGCAAAGTAAATGGTGAAAAAACCATTTCTTGCGAATCGAAATATTTTCAATAGATACTCTTATGTGTTCACTATAAGCTCCTAAAAACTCATCGATACGTTAGTTCTAGTGTTATAATATAATGAAAAAAAGTTCTTTACACGTCTGTAAAACCAACATTTTTTAAGATTTAGAAAAATCCTTCGAGATTCGTTCATAGCGTACTAAAGACTACAACATATTCAAATTTGAACTATCCGACATAGGACTCGACAAATTTTCTTCTCTTGTTTGTTCCTTGCTTTCGACCGCGGTGTATCACCATCGCTCGACTTCTGTCGCGCGCGGCCGTCTCTGCCAATACGCCTCTAGGTCGCGCTCTGATTGGTCCGTGTTTTTCGTTAATAACTCCTTAACAAAGCCGAAACGGCTATTTTTGCAAAGGAAAATGTCGCTTCAAATGGCCTCAGGAACCTCCCCTTTGAAGGAAGCGAAACATTTTTGGGACACCCTGTATACGAATCGGCGACGGATCAGGTACTAGCGGGAAAGGCGTTTTCTTGTCTCTCTGTCCATCTGGTGACGAGCGTAGGAGAAAGCCGCTACATTATATTAAAGATATATTACGGTCGTCTCAGATAATTCGTTAAAATCATATGAATGGAAGTAGAAAAATGACCGCCCCAAACTGGCGCAGTCACTTTTATTATTGCAGCGGCGCAGATACACACCCTACATTAATTATTGTACCATTAATTAATTATTGTTCTCGAATCGTGGACAATAGCTCATCAGTTTCGCATATATTACCCTTTTTTTATTTAATTCCGTGAAAAAAAAACAATCAAATAGTAAAAGCCTATATAAGGAATTTCTCTACTTTTATCATCCATGTGTTTATAATAAATGATATTTTGAAAAATGTTTTCATTATCATTCCAAAAACTAGGAAACTTAACACTAAACCTACCAAGCATTAAAACTATCGGCGAATGTTGCCTTATAAAAATGGCAACCCTAGATTTATTCAGATTGTCTGTCATTTCTAATATAATAGATGCTTGACCAAGAAAATTTATTCCATTATTTTACATAAACGAATATTTCCAATTTCAATAATTGAAAAATATAAAACCGGTCATTTGACTGTGGTAGGTTTAGTGTTAAGAACCAGTATTTTGATCACTGCACAGCAATCTGATCCCTGTCGTAACATCTCCAAAAAACTTCAAGTTGTTCAGTCTCGGAAAAGACGCCTCTAAGACGCCTTATTCCAGCCGCAAAAACGACGCTTCCCAGAAGGCGCATCTGAGGCGCCTTATTTCAGACCCAAAAAGACCCAAAGGCGCCTTTTTGAGACGTAAGACGCTCAGACCTAAAACAGATGTAAAAACGACGTCTCTAAGACGACTCGTGCTGTCCGGGTATATAGCTATGTATGTATTACTATATCAAAATGTAATAAAACAGCTATAAAATATGCATATAAAACTATAAAAACGAAAACATTAGGAAGGCGTAAAAAGTAACATTACTAAATTTCGGTTAACGATGCATTTAGAATAAGTTATTTTTCGATAAGTAAAAAAAGTTTGCTCAAACTGAATCATATTAAGTACACGCTGGTACACGTAATGCGAATGGAGTATAAAATTGTGTTTTATCGGTAACGTTGGGTGTTGACACTGAATGGTAATGGGGTCACTCTGGAGTCCTAGGACCCCAAAACCGACGGACAACCGCAATAGATTGGATATCCAGTCTACTGCTATATCTCGTCTGTGCTAACATGCATCCCCAGTAGAATGAAATATAGGTATAGAGAACATTTTTCTCACTGAATTTTCGTAATTCACTGCAGGAACTATTTAGGAACTTCAAATTATGATTGCAGATGTAAAAATACATGTCGCAAATATTTCCTCAAAGTCTATATATCATATTAAAGTTGCATAAAAATTAACATATGTTTCGCCAACTTCTATTGCGAGTGTAAAGTGTATTTAAGAAAATATAAATTACTGGGAAATTAATGACATTCCAAAATTAAATACACGGGGTGTGTTCAAGATTTAAAACTGCTTGCACATCACTCTGCGATGCGAGTTATTTCGAGCCAGCGAGTTCTTATATACTTATTTCGCAACCTTTTCTTATGCCGATTTCGTGCTCGCGACATTTCCTACACCTCGTCGAGCTCAGCTGATGTACTCGACACGTGCACCGAAGTGAACGACCACAATTGTAAACCCATTCGGCACCGGCTGTTCAAGTTTCGCACCGTACTTGTTTCGTGGGAGTCGTGGGCCATCGACCCAACATTCCATATTTTAAATCCACTGCCTATTTTCCATAGTCTCCCTCGGCGCACCGGTCGTTAGGTAATGACCCGGTTACTAATGTAGGGAGTATAAGTTGAATCCCTAGTGCATCCGCTAGGCGACGCAGCGGGCGCCAATATATAAGAGCAGAACTCTAGGCGTCTAGGGATTTTCCCCGAGACACTCTCGGCGTCCTTCCTGGGCAACAGTCTCACTGAATCTGTCGCCACGTGCAGACGCGAATAAAGTTCTCTTGCCAACACTCACAAGTCTAGTTCCTTACCTTCATAGTAGGTCCAATACCTACACTAACGAACGTTAGGTGCTGGAGAATCCTTGCAATTTAAAAAATCCCACTCCTCAATTTCTCCTAACCGATGGCCCCAGGCAAGTATAAATAGGCTCGCCGAAATCGCTCACGCTCTCGTCGTTTCTGACTGTACCGATCGCTCGATCACGTTTCCACGATATTTAGCTTTGTACGCTTCACATCTATAAATCGTTCACAGATTATTCACGTGCGTTTCACACAATTCGTGCGCTTCACGTTTTGTTCACTCGTCTCATCTCATCACCCGCATTTCACCTTGTAACATATTTCATCTTTTCTTTTTGTATCATACGCATCTCCTCTTTTGTAGATACCACTTTATGTTTTTCTGAATATATCACCTTCTATCAGCCAAAACTCTTACCGTTCAATCTTCCACGCTGCGCTTTGCCTTTACCTTCATTTCTCCTCGATTCCTCGCTAAGATTTCAACAGGGTGATTAATAGTATCCAGAAAGTATTATATATATAAATTCAGAATACAATTTCTCGATAGAAGTACAGTGACTCGACAAATCAGTAACAACTTAAAAAACGTAATATTTGAATTATAATTCTAAAAATGATGCACAGACATTCCACGACCAGTTATGAAAGTCTTATTCATTTGTCTCTATAATTTGGTCGGTAAGGAACAATTATGTTAGTCTTATTAATTCATGTAACACTATGCTGTACTCTATGTATAAGTACATCCTATTATAAACTGTGCCCTTATGTCTTAATAATCGTAATTTTAATCTTAATTATGTCTGATTAAGTTCAAAAACGGTTTCTCACTTCTCTTGGGAAGCACATGTTTTCAAGTTGTGCCACTTTCGTCGCAAATGTGCAATATAACTGCGAATCAGTCTGCTTATTAAGCCTTATATGACCACAAGATATCCGCATAAATGGTAAAATAATAAACCGCACGATAACGTTAGCCAACACATCTGAGCATCACTGTATGCACAAACGCATATCTACATATAATACTGAATATCTTAACATTGCCATTTGACTCTCTGATAAAATTTGCGAGAACATCAACAACGCTCTTGGATAATTTATTGTTTACATTCGAAAATCACAACAGAATCTTGTGAAAAATTACGTATTTAAAAAGATTACGATCTAAAAAGTAAATAAATAACTTCAGAAGAATAATTTAAATTATTATTATTATTATTATTATTATTATTATACAGGAGATATCTTGAGACTGTAACATTTATATACTAGACATCCATCGACTTTAGTTAAATGCAGTACACTGTAAGATCTGTAAATATAAATAATTCCGACATCAGGAGAGAATAGTTTACGTACATTTTAGCGCTACTGAATTGTACTAAAATAGGTGTATACGTAGAAAAACATAGTTTTACGCATAGAAAATACCATTTAGACTCTTAAATTTTTTATCATTTAACGACGTCACTAAGACCGCTAGTATTACGAAAAATAAATGCGACAATTGTATCAATAAATAAGATACAATGTGAATATTTGATTGACGACGATAAAATAGAAGGATTGATTGAGCAGATAGTAAAGACGATGTATAAAAAGTTACAGCAACATTACTTTGAACTTTCATTGATGAGATTCAAGAAACTTCAGTAAATGGTTTATATTACATATAAACCACATCTCGTTTTGTATGACGACCTTTAAGTACCGCTTGAACATCCACGTAAATGGTTAACCATATCTTATAATATATACAACAAGGACGTACTAAATACATATAAATATTAAATAATGTTTCACATATCTATATATCCAACATGAATTATGTATATCGTCTAACGCAACATTAAATAATAAAGACAATCTTGTACATTCATGTAATAATAAACGTATAGCATGAGTGAGCTTACAAGTATAGGAATGTATATCGCGCGAGAGGTGTGAGAACAGTTATTGTTCTTTGTTAGCTAAGACAAGAAATAACTTTTATGGCATACTTTCCAGGCAACTTTTGATATGTTGCCAAGCTTGTAGTCCCTAAAATAATCATAGTCATATTTATCCATTCCGATAAGAATGAAAAATTAATTTCGAATCTATAGTGTGCACCACTATATCTACCACTCACCTTTCTAGCAAGCTTAAACTGTAAGATGCAATACGCAGCCAAAATTTCTTTTAGGTCTACTACTTTTTGATGTTGAAATCTCTCTATATCCATCATTGCTTTAATAGAAAAAGACCTAAAAATATTACATATCGACTGTATAAAACTTAATTTACCTCAAAATTATTCTCCCAATGGAATATCTCACAAATTAGGTTATACAGGGTGAGGCACCTAACTTGACCACCTCGAATAACTTCGAAATTATGCTTTCAACAAAAAAATTATTTCTACAAAAGTTACATGATATTAAGGGGGACATCGCGAGATGTACACGACTTCTTTGTAAGTGGGGGCGTTTAGGAAATTAAATGGAATACCCTATTTTTTGCAACAATTCGAGAGCTCATAATTCCCAAGTAGAAAAGTGTTAAATATTGTACATCCTGAAGTTAATAGTTAACGAGATATGAACACAAGTTTAATCCGCGTAAAGTCGCGATGAATGATCAATGTCACCAAGTGATTCGCGAAGACGGCGGCGTTATGACAGTTTTATTATTATTATTATTATGTGAATTATTATTATGAAGACATATGCCACTTTTACATTAATTAATAGGAGCATCAATGTATTCGTGTTAACGGTCATCATCTTGAAGCAAATTAGCTCTTATTGCATTTTTATTATCTTATTTATCAGAAAGTCCATCACGGAAATCGTAAACCCCAGCATCAAAAAGTAAGTAAGAGTATGTGATATGTTGACAAACATTGTCAGATAAACGCCGCTGTCTTCGCGAATCACTGGATGACATTGATCTTTCATCGTGACCTTATGTGGTTTAAACTTTCGTTCATGTCTGGGTAATTATTAACTTCAGAACATACAATGCTTAACACTTTACTACTTGGAAATTAATGAGCTTTTGAATTGTCGTAAAAAGTAGGACATTCCATTAAAAAAGAAAACAAAGTTAACCTTCAAATCTCCTAAACGCCTCCAATTACAAAGAAGTCGTATACATCACGTGATATCTCTCTTAATCCCATGTATCCTTTATAGAAACAATCTTTTGTACAAAGCTTAATAAAGCGAAAATATCGGGTAACCGAAGGTTGGACGGGTCAGGAAGGCAACAGATCGAGACGAATCGGATACTCGAATATATCGGGAACATCGAATATTTTCGAGAATCTTGAACATTCTTTGGTATGCCGAAATTTTTAAGAACTTCCGATCCCTAATAAAATTCTCGATCCGTGCTGATCCAACATTTTCGAGTTTTCGCACATCTTTAATTATATTGGATTGTTTAACTCACTTCAAATCTTCGTCTACTCTTTTGACCGCCTCTTCATTCTGTGCAATCCTTTGCTCCAATTGTAATATTTTCAATTCACGAACTTCCTCTGTATCTACTGAACCAAACAACCGTGACATTAATCCTGACTTTCCTGTAACAGCAAATATTATTGGGTTAATAATATTTTAAAAAATTATTCTAATTGTGATAATGTTGGATATAGAATAAAACCTTGCATGACTTTTTCTTTTTGATCCAATGCAGTTGTCAAAGCATCATGGGCTTCATCTTTTGTTAACTGTAATGCTTCTCTTCGCCTGACAACAGCTTGTAATGCAGAAGCACCAAATAGCCATTCTTTTAATTGATCTGCTATTAATTCTTCTTCTTCAAGAGTTGTGTCTATTGTTGCAGCTAATGAATCCAGATAGTGGCCCGATTTCTAAGAAAACAGGCTGTAATGCAGTGTGCTTTGCAATACATATACATAGGACATACCACATTTATGCTTTATTATTTACAAAAACTATTTGAACCTTACAAAAGTATATCACATTTTAACTATTTATATACAAGAATATTGAAAAGTTTTAAACTATTTGAAACTTGAAGTACCTGCAATCCATCACCCATTTCCCTCTCTATGGCACTCCATTCACTGAACACACGACCATAATTTGCATGTAATTTGTACAAACTATATTGTTTCTCTACTAAACGTGCACGCACCCGAAGAAGATTGCACAAATTATTCTAGAAAAACAATAAATAAATATTATAAATATTTAAAACTCAGTGCCCAGTAATGAGCTAAATGTTTAGTATACCTGTAATTCAATTCCATAATTTTTTATTGTTTCAAATCGTTTATCTGGTTTCCTTAATCTCACTGCTACACTCAAAGCTTTTAATTTTGATTCTGCTAATTGTAAATATCCTGTTAACGAATATAAAATTATTGTGTGCTTCATAAGTGTTCATGGTGACTCATGGAAAAGATTTATCTAATAAATTAAAGTTTACCAGTCTCTTTAACGCTTTCTCTCCAACCATCCTTCTGTTGTAGGAACCCCATGAAATGCTCATCACGAGATAATATAGGATGTGATGCTACCCTCAGAAGGAAATTCTTAAGAAAAAATTATAGTAAATTTTTAAATAGCTATATTATACTAAATAGGTGAATGAGTAAAAAAATAGAAAAGTGAGCAACACATGTAGATGTACCTCAAGACCTGCTCTGCGACGGTCTACAAAATCTGGATCAAATGTATCAGTAGTAACTTTTTGCCAGGGATACAGAACTTTTTTTTCTGGTAGTGGCGGCAGTACAACATATGGATATGAAATTTCTAAATAAGCTCTGAGCAATTCAAATTCTGTATATCGACGCCACAGAGAACTTATTTTGCTACGTGCTCCTTTAAAATCTGGATCAGTAACTCTACAAGAATATACCAAAATTCTCTGTATATTTATCAACAACTATCATAAAGTATATTAATTTCGGTATACTACTCACTTAGTCTCAATGAGGTAGACTATGTAAAATTCTCTTAAATTCAATGCCCCATTTGCTCGCTTTTCAGCCTCAACGATAGAAATCTCCATATGATCGAGTAGTGAATCCTAATATTAAATATAAAAATTAAATTATCATATGTATAATTAGGTATATTAGTAATTACCAAACAATTAACATTCGATTATATAAGTATCATATATGTTTATCTATACTATACATATCATATGAAACATGTAAAATTTATAAAAGTAAGATTCGAGTGAAGTCATACCTGAAATAGAGATCTATGCAACATTTGATTTAAAAAAATAAAATTTAATTTATTGTAAAATAAAATGAGGAATAAAAATGTACAACAGGTTGAAGTTTTTTAGCTTAATTTTGATCGAACTATGTAGGCACGTGAATATAGCATGTCATACGTTTATGAAATACGATTGTGTACCCAGAACTAATAAGTACCGTCAACACCTGTGCAGTGGTGCTCAAACAAATAGTTTATTAGACGCAATTTCTTGACTAAATATCATGACCTACTTTCGCATATCAATATACAATTTTAGCTTACATATATTTTAATAAATGTAACTTTCTTTAAATATTATAAGCAATGTATTTCCACTCAAAATACTTAATATTAAAATAACGTTCATCAATCCTTCCACACCAAATACACTGTTGATAAACAAGTCAAAATTAAAGCAACTAAATAAGTAAGCACTGGCGCAAATGTATTTAAAATAAAAATACAGTTATAGTTTGTTCGAAATAAATTTGTATAGGAGTGTTAAATTAGGAGATATGAGCTATCAATTATCTGTAACATATCAACAATAACAGAGCATGAGAAACACTGAGGGTCGCGTCGTTTCGATCCTCTTGCAACACATATATGATTTCGGCATTATTGAAGTCTCCTTTCTAAACAACATTGACATTCGTCAATTTGCAAAAACTGAGCGATGAATTAAGAATTCAAACAAGTGTTCAAAAGGTATTGTTTAGAATATAGAATACAACGATGTATATCGATTTGGCGGACGAATTAAAACGGAAAGGAATCGAAGCGTTACTTACCTCTTTCTGCAATTCCGTAGTAGTCATATTTGCATTCGCCTCTCTCTGATAATTCCCGTTTTGAAATACCTCTTCCATGGTTTCAAACCGATCTAACAATCTACGAAACGACTAAGAAACTTCAAAATCTTTCACATCGCGTACACTTTCTCCATTACTGTCACAGCCGTTCGATTCGACTGACAACGGGGAACTGTGTTGCGCGGAGCTAAATTCCCTTTACGCTACAAGGTAACAATATCAGAGCTGACAATATTCTCTTATCACCAACCACCGACGAGATAATTCGTCGGTGCTCCAACTTTTCTGTGATTACCTTCCATCGATATGATAACTGCAATTTTCATAATATTATACATTTCATATATAAAATTTCTAAAACACTTAATAATTTTCTCTGGGTTCCTTATTTTTATTCACGGAGACGCCAATACTTTCTAGGGATTTCCAGATGTTAAGTTGAAGATTCTATAATAGGGAAAGACGTCATTTATGATATAGCAGTAGCAGTAGCACAGAGAAATATTCTCTCTGGATGTAGTTCACTAAAATTTTTTTCACTAAAATTATAGCAATCGACTCGTGTATCACAAAGTCGGTAATTGGTTCGTTCTTGCGATGTACATTCACTTGAATTGCACTATAGCTAAAGCTTGTTTACAAGCAGTAAACATATCACAAACGGAGTATATCAGACAGGAATGAGAGTGCTCACGCCTTACGCCCGGAGTTTTGTTGTGCCCGGTACAGTGCTGCCCCCTAGTCTAAATCTAGCCTGGATCAGATCCTATCTCATCTTTGGCCTGCATCAGAACCATGAAGTAAGATCAGAACCTACAGTTTAATTGTTTTATATAAAATAGGTAACTAATAAGTAACTAATAATAAATTAAATATGATATTAATTATAAGGACAAGTATTTCCATTTTTTCTGATTAGTTTAATAATGAGGTATTGTCATCAACACTATATCTCCACTTTTTTCATATTTTTAGCTACGGCTATTATTCATTGAAAAAAATAAAAACCAGTTTTTTCCACGAGAACCGATATACGCAGCATTATATCCAAATGTTGCGAATTTATAATACTTCCATCAGCGCGGATGGATGCAGATGTAGCATCACGTATTATTCACTCGTGCCGCCTACCTTTTCACAGGTCTTCGAATATCTTATTTACATTTACGAAGAGAAAGAAAGACAGACACAGAGCTGCTTAATAATGTGCGCACTCGACAGAAAATGTATTAGTAACGCACTTGTGAGGAATTGTTTACAAATATTTGCAGTTAGGAAATAAAGAATAGATCTTGAGTTACTTTCACATATAGTTTTTCGTAAAATTTTATTTCCCCGGTCTTCGGCTACCTTGGGGCTGACCAGGGGTCCTCCAGAGGTACCCTTGCCTATCCTGCTTACCTTGAGGATGACCAGTGGAACTCCAGATCTACCCAGGCCTACCTTCAGCTGGCTTCGGATTGACAAAGGGTCCTCCACCAGTGGTCTACCCTGGAGTTGACCAGTGGTCTTCCAAAACTACCCTAGCCTACGCCTGCTTACTTTCAGCTGGCTTAGGGTTCACTATGGGTCCTTCACCAGTGACCTACCTTGGTCTACCCTTGCCTACCCCGAGGTTGACCAGTGGTCATCCAGAGCTACTCAGGCCTACCCTTGCCTACCCCGAGGTTGACCAGTGGTCATCCAGAGCTACTCAGGCCTACCCTTGCCTACCCCGAGGTTGACCAGTGGTCCTCCAGAGCCACCGCAGTCTACCCTTGCCTACCTTCAGCTGGCTTAGGGTTGACCAAGGGTACTCCAGCAGTGGCCTACCATTGTCTACCATGGTCTACCTTTAGCTAACTTAGGGTAGTGCAAGAGTTATTTAAAACTTCCTTGGCCTACTTCAAGCTAGCCTCGGTTGGGCCATGGTCTCTTCAATGCTTTCTTCGTTTACCTTGTGTTCTGAGCCGGTCCAGTTTGAGTATCCGGCATGAAGTCATTATCGGCTCAGTGAGGGCAAACACTGCAATGGCTTCGCATCTTCGGTGAGAAGTCATTTCGTCACTACCTTGTCACAATACTCGTCTGTAGAAATAGAGTAGTAGTAGAGTGTAAAAGTAGTTGGTTGCATGCATGGGCTCGATTTTGAACAGAGATCAAAGTTAGTCTTCCTTCCAATCATAATCACAGTTACTATCAGCGATATAGCTTCTTTAAAGTATAGCGTTGACAAACAAATAGTCGCGATTCGTTTTGCACAAATTGTAGAGTAATCTTTTTTGGATCTCTGTTCGTTGAATTAGCGTTGCCCACCAAAAGTTCGCGTTTGCTTCAGAGTGTTTCGACTTTTCAGGCTCCCATGCTCGAGCTGCATAGATTAACTGTGAAATGGGCACATCCGCGATTTCGAGTAACAAAATTTCAATATAAAAAATTAAATGTAAAACGCCCCGCCCCAGAATTACGACCAGCCTAGGCGTCACGTTGACGCACCAGACCCCGGAAGGCGTAGCTCGAAACAAGGTGGAAGCCGAAGGACTCGGGAGGGCAGAATACTTTGACATTGCTTGCGAAAGCATCGACGAACTCCGAGCGAAATTATTTGTATTGATACGCACTTTTACGGTAGTTTTGGACGCGTACGATCTGAGTTCTAAGACATCTGCATGCCTTACATAAAACAATTTTTTTTATTCGATAAAATTGTAAGGTCTCCTTCATTTTCTAATCGTCACTATATATTTTTTACTTAATAATGTTATTGCTGACGTCGGGCTGAATTCAACGACTACAATAGTTGTGAACAGCTAATTCGAGCAGTCGAACGCGAAGGCTTAAAAGTAGGACTCTCCGCGTCTCTTTCTTTCCCATACGCTGTCCTTCCTTGCACCCGAACCTTTCGCCGTTCATTACACGAGTAAATATCATCGGAATTACATCATATTTCGTATCATTTTCACCAGAAAAATGCTACAAGTATGTTTGTGACAATTCGATAAAAAAATAATGAAAAATAAAGAAGTTTTGTTGTTGGATTAGTAGTGGTCTCACACCGATATACCCGACCCGTATTGTGTCACACTCCTCGGCGACCGAGGCCCTCGAGCTTTACTCCGTCCTTTTCTCCGTTCGGCATGGGATCGCGGAACAGTCTCTCTTGAACGCTGAATGTCTTATTTTATATCTAATAATCTTATTTTATTTGTCAAAATTTAACTTCCTATTTAAAATATTTTTTTATAATTAAATTTGGAATTCTTTTGTCGCGTGACAAATAATGTTTTTATTTTTTAATCGCTGTTTGCATCGATGCTCCTACAATTATATTATATGTATTATATTAATTTATCCTCGCGAGTCTCTCTCGAACTCTATATTATTCGATATAGTATGTCAAATAAACGTTAATCTGTTTTTCAACATATGTACGTTTTCAGAGATCGATTCTTAGAACAATTATTATTAAAAAGTGTAAGGAAATAATGCTTGTTTATGAAATATTTTTAAATTACAAAATGAGGTATTTCGTATGAAATCAGAAGTAGGAATTATTGAATATTGATTTTCCTAAATATGCTTTCATACTTTCTTACGTACAAAATTTCTAGGATTTTTTTGTCTTTGATATTAATTTTACTTTTAGTATTTTAAGCCTTAAAAACCAACACCAAAATGTTTGTTCGAGAATGTAACATCTGATCTCACTGCTGTCTGCTGTCTGCCGTCTCACCGTCTCAAGAATCTCCTCAGAGGCCTTCTGCACCGACGAAATATCGTCGGTGGCCTTCTGTTTCTTACTCCAGCCAAAATATATCCTAGAGGGCGTAAGAGAACGCTTGAATTATTCGGGCGACACGAACTCCCGTAAGGCTGGCTGTCTTTAACAGTATCTCGTCGGTGATGCAATGCATTTTTCTGTCTACGGTTCTGAATTACCGACTCTGTAGAAAATGTCCTAGTACGATAGCGGACTCTATCGAAATGGAACGGTCAGGTGGTGAACTACATGAGGTTGCAACCACAGACTTAAGACTACTACAGACATTGCATCTTATGGGCTTTTCTGTCTAGGCCTCGGGGGGCCACAGTGGCCCCCGTACCATTTCGGTGTCGCGCTCAATATTACCGATAGTTCACGAATTTACGCGTATTAGCAAGAACTGAATATTCCGTATACTGTACGTACATCATATTTAGACTACATCAGAACCTACAATGTACTGCAGGAGTGCAAATCTATTTAACACTCGCTCACGAGAGCAAGAGTTACATGTATTCTGAAACGAAAACTTTGTATTTGGATTATTAATTGAAAATAATTGTTGAAGCTGGGACATAGGAAAAGGAAAAAAGTATTAAAAGTCTTACATTCTACTATGAAATACATATTTACGCAAATTCTAAATGTGCAGCTATTAGCTCGATATTATCCACTACATGCAAGATACTATAATTTATAAGTCATAATATCTTGCGAATTGTGGATAATATCGATTGCCCAGGTCTCACCACGAGGAGGTTGCTGCACAAGAGACCCGAAAGGGAGTCAGAACAAAGTCTCCCTTCGTTCTGTCTCCCTTTCTTACAACGAAGATTCTTAGAAACTAAGTTTCGCAGGTCGCTAAATGGAAAAATAGTCTTTTTCACGGAAAAGACTTCTTTTCCAGTTAGCGTATGCCGAGTAATTATTGCGGGACAAAGTGTGAATCGGAGAAGAAGTCTCCGATCCACGAGGGACCAAGGGCGAATCAGGCGGAAGGCTCTGATTCTTTCAAAGAAACAAACAAGATCGAACCAGAGCAGAAGGCTCTGGTTGAAGGGTGACGCGACGCGTTCAGTGCTTACAAGTCCTGAGCCGACCAGCCCGATACCCGCCACTCCATCACCAAGAAAGATGGCAAAGAGATGCGCTCAAACGGTTTCTGGCGCTACTGGGTGACATGAGAACATGGCGTGCCCAGGATTACGTTAACACAGAGGATCGTCAGAAGACGAGTGAACGAGTCTCTTAGACATCCCTCTCAATGACTTCACGCCGGATACCGAAACTGGACCAGCTCAGGACCTGCAAGCAAGGCCGACACAGCAGAAGGCTGTGTCGGAGTCAGAAAACGAGGCGAGCAAAGTCAAGTTACGGCAATAATTACTCGACATAATTACAGCGACGATTGACAATCTTAATAACTAACGCACGCACTAAAACTAACTTAAGAATAATCTGGAGTCTTCGTTCGACGAATCCTCTTCTTTCGATGCATTTTCTTCGTACGATGAATTTTCTTCGTACGATGAATTTTCTTCGCACGTTGAATTTTCTTCGCAAGATGAATTTTCTTAAACAGAATCGATGACCAGCTGAAACAAAATTGACTCCAAATGGAAAAGCTGTTGAAAAAAAATCGAAACAGAATCGAAAACCAGATGAAACAAAATCGAAACAGAATCGAAAACCAGTTGATACGAAATCGACACCAAATGAAAAACCAGTCGAAACAGAATCGAAACCATGTCGAGCCCAAATCTAATTATTTGTGGACGCAACGATCTATAGGCGATTCGGGTGGCCCCGGGGACGCGAGTCCCCGTACCCACTCACGGGCCCCATCCCGTGAGTGAGCCCCTGAGGGAACTCCGATCGGAGGAATATCAATTTCAAGACAAAAATATCAATTTGAGAAAGTTGGACTTTGAAAGTTCAGGAGCACATTCCAATTACGAATCCAAAAATTAATAATGGAGGTGTTTGTTGAAGGTACATGAATTCAGAAATTGAAATTCCGTATTTCTATTATTAATTGAAAAAAATGCTGAACCTGGAATACCTGAACAAAGGAAAACGAAGAAATTATTAAGTCTTACATTCTAATATAAAATACATGTTTACGCAAGCTCTAAATGTGCAGCTATTAGCTCGATATTATCCACTACATGCAAGATACTATAATTTATAAGTCATAATATCTTGCGAATTGTGGATAATATCGATTGCCCAGGTCTCACCACGAGGAGGTTGCTGCACAAGAGACCCGAAAGGGAGTCAGAACGAAGTCTCCCTTCGTTCTGTCTCCCTTTCTTACAACGAAGATTCTTAGAAACTAAGTTTCGCAGGTCGCTAAATGGAAAAATAGTCTTTTTCACGGAAAAGACTTCTTTTCCAGTTAGCGTATGCCGAGTAATTATTGCGGGACAAAGTGTGAATCGGAGAAGAAGTCTCCGATCCACGAGGGACCAAGGGCGAATCAGGCGGAAGGCTCTGATTCTTTCAAAGAAACAAACAAGATCGAACCAGAGCAGAAGGCTCTGGTTGAAGGGTGACGCGACGCGTTCAGTGCTTACAAGTCCTGAGCCGACCAGCCCGATACCCGCCACTCCATCACCAAGAAAGATGGCAAAGAGATGCGCTCAAACGGTTTCTGGCGCTACTGGGTGACATGAGAACATGGCGTGCCCAGGATTACGTTAACACAGAGGATCGTCAGAAGACGAGTGAACGAGTCTCTTAGACATCCCTCTCAATGACTTCACGCCGGATACCGAAACTGGACCAGCTCAGGACCTGCAAGCAAGGCCGACACAGCAGAAGGCTGTGTCGGAGTCAGAAAACGAGGCGAGCAAAGTCAAGTTACGGCAATAATTACTCGACATAATTACAACGACGATTGCCAATCTTAATAACTAACGCTCGCACTAAAACTAACATAAGAATAATCTGGAGTCTTCGTTCGACGAATCCTCTTCTTTCGATGCATTTTCTTCGTACGATGAATTTTCTTCGTACGATGAATTTTCTTCGCACGATGTATTTTCTTCTCACGATGAATTTTCTTAGCACGATGAATTTTCTTCCTTCGATGAATTTTCTTCGCAAGATGAATTTTTTTCTTTCGATGAATTTTCTTCCTTTGATGAATTTTCTTCGTTCGTTCTGACCAACAAGAGCAAGATGAACGACCCAAATCGAAACAGAATCGAAAACCAATTGAAAAAAAATCGAAACAGAATCGAAAACCAGTTGAAACAAAATCGACACCAAATCGAAACCACATCGAGCCCAAATCTAATGATTTGTGGACGCAACGACCTATAGGCGATTCGGGTGCCCTCGGGGACGCGAGTCCCCGTACCCACTCACGGGCCCCATCCCGTGAGTGAGTCCCTGAGGGAACTCCGATCCGAGCAATATTGATTTCAAGATAAAAATATCAATTTCCAGAAATAAATATCCATTTCCTGAAATAAATATCAATTTCCTGAAATAAATATCAATTTCCTGAAATAAATATCAATTTCCTGAAATAAATATCAATTTCCTGAAATAAATATCAATTTCCTGAAATAAATATCAATTTCCTGAAATAAATATCAATTTCCTGAAATAAATATCAAGTTCCTGAAATAAAAATCAATTTCCTGAAATAAATATCAATTTCCTGAAATAAATATCAATTTCCTGAAATAAATATCAATTTCCTGAAATAAATAACAATTTCCTGAAATAAATAACAATTTCCTGAAATAAATAACAATTTCCTGAAATAAATAACAATTTCCTGAAATAAATAACAATTTCCTGACATAAATAACAATTTCCTGAAATAAATAACAATTTCATGAAATAAATAACAATTTCCTGAAAAATATCAATTTCTAGACAAATATATTGTATCAATTTGATAAAGTTGAACTTTGAAAGTCTTACAAAATTAAGTATTACCATTCTTACAAATTACATAAGAAATTTGAAACTCTAAGGTCTAAAATTCTAGATCGGTTCTTCTAAAAATAATTTAAATCGCGGCTATTTATTCGCAACATTAACTAGACATTAAGTCAAGTTTGAAAATGTATACTATTACAACGCGTGTTACAATTTGTTTCGCAACGCTACTTAAAATCGCGAATGTTCTTATCTCACAGTTGATCGTTGCAACTGGAGCATGGGCGCCTGAAATATCGAATCATTCTAATACAAACGCGATCCTTTTGATGCGCAACGCTAATTCAACAAATCGAAATTAAAAATACTATTTAAATAAGAAAAGAACTCTGACGTCTAAAATTCTATATCGGTGTCTCTAGAATTACTTTAAATCGCGACTATTTATTCGCAACATTAACTAGGCATTTGATCAACTTTAAAAATTGATACTAGTACAACGCGTGTGACAATTTGTTTCGCAACGCTACTCGAAATCGCGGATGTGCCCATCTCACAGTTGATCGTTGCAGCTCGACCATGGGAGCCTGAAAAGTCGAAAGACTCGAAAGCAAACGCGAACTTTTGGTACGCAACGCTAATTCAATGAACAGAGATCCAAAAAAGATTACTCTACAGTTTCTGCAAAACGAATCGCGACTATTTGTTTCGCAACGCTATAGTTTAAACAAGCTATATCGCTGATAGAGACTACTATCATATTTAGAAGAAAGGCTAACTTTGATCTCTGTTCAAAATCGACTAACCCAACGCGTACTTTTTTCGCAACGCTAGTGCAACTCGCGGACGTTCCCATCTCGGCTGATCGTTGGGGCGGCGAGGCCTGCCCATGCATGCAACTAACTACTTTTACATTCTACTACAACTCTATTTCTACAGACGAGTATAACGACAAGGTAGTGATAAAATGACTCACTCGAAGATGCGAAGACGTTGCAATGATTGTCCTTTTGAATGACAGTTTGTCCGGCATCTTTGGCATAAAACCTCGTCTGCTCCTTCGGCCCCATTACGACAATTTGTTTCGCACCGCTACTCGATATTGCGGAAGTACCCATCTCACAGTTGATCGTTGCAACTGGAGCATGGGCGCCTGAAATATCGAAAGATTCTATTGCAAACGCGATTCTTTTGATGCGCAACGCTAATTCAACAAATTGAATTTAAAATGCTATTTAAATAAGAAATTTAAAACTCTAACGTCTAAAATTCTAAACAGGTATCTTTAGAACTACTTTAAATTACGACTATTGATTTGCAACATTAAGTACAACGCGTGTAACAATTTGTTTCGCCACACTACTTGAAATCGCGGATGTGCCCATCTCACAGTTGATCGTTGCAGCTCGAGCATGGGAGCCTGAAAAGTCGAAAGACTCGAAGGCAAACGCGAACTTTTGGTGCGCAACGCTAATTCAACGAACAGAGATCCAAAAACGATTACTTTAGATTATATGTAAAACAACAGCAATATGAACTTTAAAAGCGCAGTTATCAAATTGAAATGTAATTTTGAACCGCGACTATTTATGATTCGCAACGCTACGCTCTAAACAAAATTTTTCGTAACATTAACTTTAATCTCTGTTCTAAATCGACTAAATGCAACGCGTGGTTTTGTCGCAACGCTAGTGCAAATCGCGGACGTTCCCATCTCGGCTGATCGTTGGGGCGGCGAGGCCTGTCCATGCATGCAACTAACTACTTTTACACTTTACTGCTACGGTATACTACTACTTCTACAGACGAATATAGTAACAAGGTAGTAACAAATTGACTCACTGGAAGATGCGAAGTCATTGCAATGAATGCCCTCTCTGAGTCGATCAGCACGGTAATGACTGCATGCTGGATACCGAAACTGGACCGGCTCAGAACCCAAGGTAAACGAAGGAAGCATTGAAGAGTCCATGCCTCCCCCCCCCCCCGAGCTAGCTTGAAGTAGGCCTAGGAAGTTTTAAATAACCCTTGGACTACCCTAAGCTAGCTAAAGGTGGAGCATGGTAGACAATGGTAGGCCATTGGTGGAGGACCCTTGGTTAAGCTTAAGCCAGCTGAAGATAAACAAGGGTAGCTCTGGAGGACCACTGGTCAGCCTCAGGGTAGGCAAGGGTAGGCCAGAGTAGCTCTGGATGACCACTGGTGGAAGACCCTTGGTCCACCCTAAGCCAGCTGAAGGTAGGCAAGGGTAGCTCTGGAGGACCACTGGTCAGGCTCAGGGTAGGCCAGAGTAGCTCTGGATGACCACTGGTCAACCCTAAGGTAGACCACTGGTGGAGGACCCTTGGTCCACCCTAAGCCAGCTGAAGGTAGGCAAGGGTAGCTCTGGAGGACCACTGGTCATCCCCAAGGTAGGCAGGAGAGGCCAGGGTACCGCTGGAAGACCCTCCTGGTCCCGGAGTCCATCCGCTCCTGCCGGAGGGCCCGGCCCGACTGATTGACTGAGCGCGCTCAGTGAGCTTAGGTAGCCAGTGATGCGCAACGCGCAGCGAAGCGCAACGCTCCCCACCCCAACTAATTTCGGTAGATCTCGATTGCCGTGATAATAATTATTGATAAATCTATTATTTCTGGCTGTTTAATGTTTATAACAATTCCTTTTGCCAACGATGTCGACAAGCATCCCCTTGTCTACCTACCAACTAATTTTTTAGTAAAAATTGCTAATCGTACTCGAGGTACAGAACAACATTTAAACCATGAATATTCATACGCATTAATTTCTTCAACACAACTCACTGAAAAATATATTGTTTCTAGCTAGTTAATATTTATAACAATCTTTTTGTTAATGATGTCGACAAGCATCCTCTTGACTATCTACCATCTTATTTTTAAGTAAAAATTCCTAATAGTATGCGAGATACAGAGTAACTTTTAACACACGAACATTACCAAACAATATTATATCAAACAAATGTCATTAATAAAGTTACTATTTCTGGCTGTTTAATGTTTATAACAATTCCTTTTGCTAATTATGTCGATAAGCACTCCCTCGACTATCTGACCATCTAATTTTTCAGTGAAAATATGTAATGGAACTCGAGATATTGAATATCTTCTGACACATGAATATTCGCGTGCATTAATTTATCGAACACAATTCACTGATAAATTTATCATCTCTAGCTGGTTAATATTTGAAACAATTCCTTTTGTCGATGATATCGACGAGCACTCCGTTAACCATCTTGCCATCTAATTTTTTAGTAGAAGTAAGTAATAAAACTCGAGATCCAGCATAATTTATGATACATGAATATTACTAAGCATAATTATATTGAAAAAATGTAATTAATGAATTTGTTTTCTCTGTTTGTTTAGCGATTACAACGATTATATGTTTGGTTACCTCACCACCCAATGTTTTAGTAAAAATAGCTAATAGTACTCGAGATACAGATTAACTTTTATGCATAAACATTTGGGGTATACAAGATATTCAATTCTCACTAGTATGCACAGTTTCATTAGAACAAGAGTAACAAAAATTATTGATAACTAATTAACCTCTTCTAGAATCGAATTGAAAACTATACATGAATGTTGCCGAAGATCCATTCTATATTCTTCGAGAGCTAATATTTATAAAAATTACCTGAAGTAATTTATCAACAATTTTTGTGGAGGTAACTTCTATCTTTTATGCCCGCAATGAGTAAGACAAGGAGAGTCCGAGTATTCGTCAAAGGTAAACACACAAATCATTGTGTCACCTCTCTGGAAATCGTAAATAACTGATTAACTAGGCGTCGAATCTACATAAAATTGCAACAGAGATGTAGCTAAGACATCATTCTAGCTCCTCCGATCACAAGGAAGATTATTTTTTACCAGAGATTTGTTACATTATTTGAGTTTATTTTAGAACGAGACTTAGAATAATTGTTTATAACTATTTAGTCAGAAATAAAATGTGACGGTAAACTATATGTGAAAGTAACTGAAGGTCTATTCTATATTTCCTAACTGCAAATATTTGTAAACAATTCCTCACAAGTGTGTTACTAATAAATTTTCTGTCGAGTGTGCACAGTATTCAGCAGCTCTGTGACTATCTTTCTTTCTCTTCTTAAATATGCATAAGTTCGTCCTTGTCGGATACAAACTTCTTTATCATGTTCGCCAAATTTTTACCAGGGGGTTCGAAGTCCTGTAAAAAAATAGGCGGCACAAGTGAATAATACGTGGAGTATTTTTGTACGAATACAATTGCGTTTTAAAGCTGACAACGCTGTAAAATCGAGCCTCCTCAGACACACACTTTATGTGTTGCAAACTCACGTAGTTCACCACCTGACCGTTCCATTTCGATAGAGTCCGCTATCGTACTAGGACATTTTCTACAGAGTCGGTAATTCAGAACCGTAGACAGAAAAATGCATTGCATGCAATGTCTGTTGGTATCTTAAGTCTGTGTTGCAACACATACAGTGTATGTCTGAGGAGGCTCGATTTTACAGCGTTGTCAGCTTTAAAACGCAATTTTATTCGTACAAAAATACTCCACGTATTATTCACTCGTGCCGCCTACCTTTTCACAGGTCTTCGAATATCTTATTTACATTTACGAAGAGAAAGAAAGATAGTCACAGAGCTGCTGAATACTGTGCACACTCGACAGAAAATTTATTAGTAACACACTTGTGAGGAATTGTTTACAAATATTTGCAGTTAGGAAATATAGAATAGACCTTCAGCTACTTTCACATATAGTTTATCGTCACATTTTATTTCTGACTAAATAGTTATAAACAATTATTCTAAGTCCTGTTCTAAAATAAACTCAAATAATTTAACAAATCTCTGGTAAAAAATAATCTTCCTTGTGATCGGAGGATCTAGAATGATGTCTTAGCTACATCTCTGTTGCAGTTTTATGTAGATTCGACGCCTAGTTCATTAGTTATTTACGATTTCCAGAGAGGTGACACAACGATTTGTGTGTTTACCTTTGACGAATACTCGGACTCTCCTTGTCTTACTCATTGCGGGCATAGAAGATAGAAGTTACCTCCACAAAAATTGTTGATAAATTACTTCAGGTAATTTTTATAAATATTAGCTCTCGAAGAATATAGAATGGACCTTCGGCAACATTCATGTATAGTTTTCAATCCGATTCTAGAAGAGGTTAATTAGTTATAAATAATTTTTGTTACTTTTGTTCTAATGAAACTGTGCATACTAGTGAGAATTGAATATCTTGTATACTCCAAATGTTCATGCATAAAAGTTAATCTGTATCTCGAGTACTATTAGCTATTTTTACTAAAAAATTGGGTGGTGAGGTAACCAAACATATAATCGTTGTAATCGTTAAACAAACAGAGATAACAAATTCATTAATTACATTTTTTTCAATATAATTATGCTTAGTAATATTCATGTATCATAAATTATGCTGGATCTCGAGTTTTATTACTTACTTCTACTAAAAAATTAGATGGCAAGATGGTCAACGGAGTGCTCGTCGACATCATCGACAAAAGGAATTGTTTCAAATATTAACCAGCTAGAGATAATAAATTTATCAGTGAATTGTGTTCTATAAATTAATGCACGCGAATATTCATGTGTCAGAAGATATTCAATATCTCGAGTTCCATTACATATTTTTACTGAAAAATTAGATGGTCAGATAGTCGAGGGAGTGCTTATCGACATAATTAGCAAAAGGAATTGTTATAAACATTAAACAGCCAGAGATAGTAACTTTATTAATTACATTTGCTTGATATAATATTGTTTGGTAATATTCATGTGTTAAAAGTTACTCTGTATCTCGAGTACTATTAGCAATTTTTACTTAAAAATAAGATGGTAGATAGTCAAGAGGATGCTTGTCGACATCATTAACAAAAAGATTGTTATAAATATTAACTAGCTAGAAACAATACATTTTTCAGTGAGTTGTGTTGAAGAAATGAATGCGTATGAATATTCATGGTTTAGAAGTTGTTCTGTACCTCGAGTACGATTAGCAATTTTTACTAAAAAATTAGTTGGTAGATAGACAAGGGGATGCTTGCCGACATCGTTGGCAAAAGGAATTGTTATAAACATTAAACAGTAAGAAATAATAGATTTATCAATAATTATTATCACGGCAATCGAGATCTAACGAAATTAGTTGGCGTGGTGAGCGTTGCGCTTCGCTGCGCGTTGCGCATCACTGGCTACCTAAGTCCGCGGAGCGCGCTCAGTCAGTCAGTCGGGCCGGGTGCTCCGGCAGGAGCTGATGGTCTCCGGGACCAGGAGGGTCTTCCAGCGGTACCCTGACCTCTCCTGCCTACCTTGGGGATGACCAGTGGTCCTCCAGAGCTACCCTTGCCTACCTTCAGCTGGCTTAGGGTGGACCAAGAGTCCTCCACCAGTGGTCTACCTTGGGGTTGACCAGTGGTCATCCAGAGCTACTCTGGCCTACCGTTGCCTACCCTGAGGCTGACCAGTGGTCCTCCAGAGCTACCCTTGCGTACCTTCAGCTGGCTTAGGATGGACCAAGGGTCCTCCAACAGTGGTCTACCCTGTGGTTGATCAGTGGTCATCGAGAGCTACAATGCTTCCTTCGTTTACCTTGGGTTCTGAGCCGGTCCAGTTTCGGTATCCGGCATGCAGTCATTACCGTGCTGATCGACTCAGAGAGGGCATTCATTGCAATGACTTCGCATCTTCCAGTGAGTCAATTTGTTACTACCTTGTTACTATATTCGTCTATAGAAGTAGTAGTATACCGTAGCAGTAAAGTGTAAAAGTAGTTAGTTGCATGCATGGGCAGGCCTCGCTGCCCCAACGATCAGCCGAGATGGGAACGTCCGCGATTTGCACTAGCGTTGCGACAAAACCACGCGTTGCATTTAGTCGATTTAGAACAGAGATTAAAGTTAATGTTACGAAAAATTTTGTTTAGAGCGTAGCGTTGCGAATCATAAATAGTCGCGGTTCAAAATTACATTTCAATTTGATAACTGCGCTTTTAAAGTTCATATTGCTGTTGTTTTACATATAATCTAAAGTAATCGTTTTTGGATCTCTGTTCGTTGAATTAGCGTTGCGCACCGAAAGTTCGCGTTTGCCTTCGAGTCTTTCGACTTTTCAGGCTCCCATGCTCGAGCTGCAACGATCAACTGTGAGATGGGCACATCCGCGATTTCAAGTAGTGTTGCGAAACAAATTGTCGGGATGGGGCCGAAGGAGCAGACGAGGTTTTATGCCAAAGATGCCGGACAAACTGTCATTCAAAAGGACAATCATTGCAACGTCTTCGCATCTTCGAGTGAGTCAATTTATCACTACCTTGTCGTTATACTCGTCTGTAGAAATAGAGTTGTAGTAGAATGTAAAAGTAGTTAGTTGCATGCATGGGCAGGCCTCGCCGCCCCAACGATCAGCCGAGATGGGAACGTCCGCGATTTGCACTAGCGTTGCGAAAAAAGTACGCGTTGCGTTAGTCGATTTTGAACAGAGATCAAAGTTAGCCTTTCTTCTAAATATAATAGTAGTCTCTATCAGCGATATAGCTTGTTTAAACTACAGCGTTGCGAAACAAATAGTCGCGATTCGTTTTGCAGAAACTGTAGAGTAATCTTTTTTGGATCTCTGTTCATTGAATTAGCGTTGCGTACCAAAAGATCGCGTTTGCTTTCGAGTCTTTCGACTTTTCAGGCTCCCATGCTCGAGCTGCAACGATCAGCTGTGAGATGGGCACATCCGCGATTTCGAGTAGTGTTGCGAAACAAATTGCCACACGCGTTGTACTACTATCAATTTTAAAACTTGATTCAATGTGTAGTAAATGTTGCGAATAAATAGTTGCGATTTAAAGTAAATCTAGACATACAGATGTACAATTTTCAACGTTGGAATTCTAAATTTCTTATTTAAATAGCAATTTGAATTTCGATTTGTTGAATTAGAGTAATCTTTTTTGGATCTCTGTTCGTTGAATTAGCGTTGCGCACCAAAAGTTTGCGTTTGCTTTCGAGTCTTTCGACATTTCAGGCGCCCATGCTCGAGCTGCAACGATCAACTGTGAGATGGGCTCATCCGCGATTTCGAGTAGCGTTGCGAAACAAATTGTCACACGCGTTGTACTAGCATCAATTTTTAAAGTTGATCAAATGCCTAGTTAATGTTGCGAATAAATAGTCGCGATTTAAAGTAATTCTAGAGACACCGATATAGAATTTTAGACGTCAGAGTTCTTTTCTTATTTAAATAGTATTTTTAATTTCGATTTGTTGAATTAGCGTTGCGCATCAAAAGGATCGCGTTTGTATTAGAATGATTCGATATTTCAGGCGCCCATGCTCCAGTTGCAACGATCAACTGTGAGATAAGAACATTCGCGATTTTAAGTAGCGTTGCGAAACAAATTGTAACACGCGTTATAATAGTATAAATTTTCAAACTTGACTTAATGTCTAGTTAATGTTGCGAATAAATAGCCACGATTTAAATTATTTTTAGAAGAACCGATCTAGAATTTTGAGACCTTAGAGTTTTAAATTTCTTATGTAATTTGTAAGAATGGTAATACTTAATTTTGTAAGACTTTCAAAGTTCAACTTTATCAAATTGATACAATATTTTTGTCTAGAAATTGATATTTTTCAGGAAATTGATATTTTTTTCAGGAAATTGATATATTTGTTTTGAAATTGACATATTTGTCTTGAAATTGTTATTTATTTCAGGAAATTGTTATTTATTTCAGGAAATTGTTATTTATTTCAGGAAATTGTTATTTATTTCAGGAAATTGTTATTTATTTCAGGAAATTGTTATTTATTTCAGGAAATTGTTATTTATTTCAGGAAATTGATATTTATTTCAGGAAATTGATATTTATTTCAGGAAATTGATATTTATTTTAGGAAATTGATATTTATTTCAGGAAATTGATATTTATTTCAGGAAATTGATATTTATTTCTGGAAATGGATATATATTTCTGGAAATTGATATTTTTATCTTGAAATCAATATTGCTCGGATCGGAGTTCCCTCAGGGACTCACTCACGGGATGGGGCCCGTGAGTGGGTACGGGGACTCGCGTCCCCGGGGGCACCCGAATCGCCTATAGGTCGTTGCGTCCACAAATCATTAGATTTGGGCTCGATGTGGTTTCGATTTTGTTTCGACTTTGTTTCGACTTTGTTTCGGCTGGTTTTCGATTTGGTGTCGATTTTGTTTCAACTTTGTTTCGACTGGTTTTCTTTTTGGTGTCGATTTTGTTTCAACTGGTTTTCGATTCTGTTTCAACTGGTTTTCGATTCTGTTTCCATTTTGCTTCAACTGGTTTTCGATTCTGTTTCGATTTGGGTCGTTCATCTTGCTCTTGTTAGTCAGAACGAACGAAGAAAATTCAGATTATTTCCTAAATCTCCAGATTATTCTTATGTTAGTTTTAGTGCGAGCGTTAGTTATTAAGATTGGCAATCGTCGTTGTAATTATGTCGAGTAATTATTGCCGTAACTTGACTTGCTCGCCTGGTTTTCTGACTCCGACACAGCCTTCTGCTGTGTCGGCCTTGCTTGCAGGTCCTGAGCTGGTCCAGTTTCGGTATCCGGCGTGAAGTCATTGAGAGGGATGTCTAAGAGACTCGTTCACTCGTCTTCTGACGATCCTCTGTGTTAACGTAATCCTGGGCACGCCATGTTCTCATGTCACCTAGTAGCGCCAGAAACCGTTCGAGCGCATCTCTTTGCCATCTTTCTTGGTGATGGAGTGACGGGTATCGGGCTGATCGGCTCAGGACTTGTAAGCACTGAACGCGTCGCGTCACCCTTGAACCAGAGCCTTCTGCTCTGGTTCGATCTTGTTTGTCTCTTTGAAAGAATCAGAGCCTTCCGCCTGATTCGTCCTTGGTCCCTCGTGGATCGGAGACTTCTTCTCCGATTCACACTTTGTCCCGCAATAATTACTCGACATACGCTAACTGGAAAAGAAGTCTTTTCCGTGAAAAAGACTATTTTTCCATTTAGCGACCTGCGAAACTTAGTTTCTAAGAATCTTCGTTGTAAGAAAGGGAGACAGAACGAAGGGAGACTTCGTTCTGACTCCCTTTCGGGTCTCTTGTGCAGCAACCTTCTCGTGGTGAGACCTGGGCAATCGATATTATCCACAATTCGCAAGATATTATGACTTATAAATTATAGTATCTTGCATGTAGTGGATAATATCGAGCTAATAGCTGCACATTTAGAATTTGCGTAAATATGTATTTCATAGTAGAATGTAAGACTTTTAATACTTTCTTCCTTTTCCTATGTCCCAGCTTCAACAATTATTTTCAATTAATAATCCAAATACAATGTTTTCGTTTCAGAATACATGTAACTCTTGCTCTCGCGAGCGAGTGTTAAATAGATTTGCACTTATTTCGACATTGTAACATTATTTTATATTCAAATTAAATAATTGGTTGAAACTAATTCTTATCCGGACTAAAAGTTAGTTCTGTTTCATGTGTTAGAGGGGGTAAAAAGATGAGGCAGGATCTGTTCCATGTTGCCGCATTACGTTCGTGCAAGAACCTATCGATGTTCGCATCGAAATCGTTCGAACGGTTTCTATCACAAGCGATGAGATAAATGTTTTGTCCTGCTTTTCGAAGCTCTGGAAATTCAGAGGAACGTTGCTTTTTAATCTAAACCACAATTTTATTGAACGATCATTTCAATATTCGATGACTTCATCAAAAATCATTATCATTTTTTATGCGAATATAAAATTGTTAAAAATTTCGCAATTTTCAATTCGTGGTTTTTTTATTACATATATGTGCACCTGATTATATGAATAAAAACCATGTTTACCAAAGCAATTTGCAGAACACACGTGTAGTTTTAATATTATTTTCATCATTTTTATATTATTAACAGCTGTTAACTTATCAACATAACTAATTTGAATTTTAACACGAAATGTATTGTTTTCCGATATGAAAATGTTAAGAAATGTATAAACTTTCGCGACATGATAATTGTTGCAGTGTACACGAGCATGTGTAAACTGATATTCATATATTAAAAATTATGCAGATTAGAATACGTCGTCGAAAGCCTCAAATAAAATTCTTTCCTGAACTTCGAAGAAAACTTTTCCCTACAAATACAGTTTAACTTATCCGATTTGTGGCATGTTTAGACTTATTTTCATCAAAAAAGCATTTGCAATCGACTCATAATGTTTCCATGGCAGAATTATGAACCATAATAAACATTTTATTGTTATTAATACGCGTTAGTGAAACCTTTACATTGTTGTCTTCAAGAGGCTCACGTAGCGGCGACGTACGATATGGACGTGATTCAGCATCAGAGGCAACACTGTAACACACATTGTATTATAAATAAATCCAATTTTATTTATTATTGACATTATCATAATGGTAAGATCACCTATCGATTGAATATGTTTTTCTGATCAAAATAAGCCCAAACACCGCATAAATCGGATTATCATGCATATATAGCGTACATTGCACTGAAAACAACGTGCGAAACATTTCCGACGACAGAATCTGTCTACAGAAGCTGACGGAATTTGAAACGTCTCGAGCTCGATAAATGCGGTAGTGCTTGTACGTGACCACTGTTGCTCACGGTATTTGTTGTTGCACACAAGAAATAATAAATAGAAATAATAAATCACGTTGATAAAATCTTCGCACGTTAATGACGCACGTCATTAAAACAAAAATTGATATCTCTTCAGTCAAATATATTGTTTTTCTACATATTGTATAATATAGCAATGTCTCTTTGGACACTATAATTAAACTAATCCAATAGAAAATTTGTATTACTTTTTATACATATTTATTAAAAATATTATAACGAAATTTTAATTTAATGAATTTAATGAATTTATAAAAATATAATGAATTCTTATTCTTCTGCAGATGAAAAGAATGCAAGTACTTATTTTAAAAACAAGAAAACACAAGCATAGTTAATATATGTGTAATGTGTACGCACTCATCACCTGCATAGAATTTGTATTGATTTTAAGTGTAATGAAAGTAAACTATTGGTCTAAAGTGTATAAAACTATTATAATATACATTCATTAGTGACACGAGTAATAAAAATAATATTACGTATAGAAACCAAATTAATTTTACTACAATTCGTATTTTTGTAATACATTCTTCATAAATATTATTTTCACCGTTCATATACACGCGCCGTATGCATTAGTAGCCTCCAAAACACCCGTAGTAAAAATAAAGTATACGGAATATTCAGTTTTTGCTAATACGGCTAAATTCGTGAACTATCGGTAATATTGAGCGCGACACCGAAATGGTACGGGGGCCACTGTGGCCCCCCGAGGCCTAGACAGAAAAGCCCATAAGATGCAATGTCTGTAGTAGTCTTAAATCTGTGCACGGGGGCGTGTTAATAGTATCTCGTAGGTGGTGCGAGGTACTCCTCGTCGGTGCTGTAGGGATCTTATTAAGTCTGTGATAATTATCTTATGTCGGTATAAAAGATAGGTTTCATACCATCTTTGGGACGTAAAGTAAACTACCGTTTCTGTCGTCGATATGCTTGTAATAATTGTTTTGTTTTATTATATTATCACTAGATGGCGTTAGTATTTGTTAGTCGTTTCCACAGGTCAATTTTTTCGTACAAAAACATTAAAAATGTACTAGTATATTGTTGTTGTAAATTATGTTAGGTATATAATAACAACATATGCATCAAATAATAGTAATGTAAGCAATCAATTGTACTATCCTTTACCATTCGAATTTGTCATTTATCTATTTTATTCATTACAAATCACCGATATTATAAAAGTTCGATGATATTAACTATTAATAGTTATAAACACTTTAGAGAACCCAAAAATGTAGTTCTCCCAAGAAGGAATTCAAAATGTAATTTGAATTACAAAAATACATTTTTTATTAATTTACTTCATTCTAATGTAAAAATTGTGATGCACTTACTAACAATATAGCAATTTAAGGAGCACTTTGTAAATGTCTCCACTGCGGTGTTAATGGAATACAAAAACATAATTTTCAAATCTGAGTAAAAACTTCTAGTTGTATAGCGTTGGACAAATTTTATAAATTATCAGCAACAAAAAATTTGTAAAATTAGAATGTCGTAACTTCTACCAAATTTTCTATGCGAGTGGCACACACAGTCCAATGCGGAGGAACATCCTCACAAAAGATATCGCTTTGTATGTTTATATTTGAAAGACAAAGTGCTGGTATCCACAACCATTCGCATACAAACGAGAGATAGTTCCATTATATAAACAGTTTGCTAGTTTTGTATGGGTTGTGTCATCTCTTTGATGAGATTTTTGTTAGAAAAAGGACCGTACCAGGTCTCGAGTTGTGATAGCTTCAACGATGCCGTCTAAAATCCTGTACATCACAAAATATGGCAGAACTGTTGATCAGAGATCATCTCGCCAGGGAAAACAATTATTTTGAAATTTTGAAAAATACTTAAAATTCATGCATACGCGTATCTCACGCGACTCGCAGAACATTAGCAAGTTGGTAGCTATCCAGGCACGTTCTTCTGAATGAGTCCTGGCTCCTTTCCAGCGAACAGCCTATCCTTTTACGGGATATCGCGGCGGCCGGCTGCTGAAACTTGTCGAAGCGTCCAAGTAGGACCGCCGGCGGAGCTTCTTGTCCGGGATTATCGGCGGCAATTGCGGAAAGTGCATCGAATTTGTGAACAATCGTCCCCGAAATTGCGGTAGGTCGCTACCGTCGCTTAAACAACGAGCCCGAAGCATGTTCTCGCGATGGCTGTCCTGTTAGGTTACCCAACTGATACCCAATTTGTTCCAGCAATTTATTCATTATACATTTAGTCTACCAATCAAAAGGACACTCACGATGTATAATAGTAAGTCAACTAAGATAACGCATAGCTCAATTGACTGCAATAGCATAACACATAATATTTTTAGCGCTGTATTTAGAAAGATCTGTATTTTCATAATATGCAGTCTAAGGTCCAATGCATTTGTTTATAATAAATAAATCTCAAATGTTCATAAGATACATGTTTTTAAGAACCTGTTAGACCGAAGTTACTGTATATTAGAAACTTAAATAAAATTTTGCACATTTGACAATGAATTTTACATGTAAAAAGGAACACTTACAAGATTTTCTTAAAAGTAAGATATTCTTCTTCTTCATTTTTCCTGTAATTTCTTCATTTTGACCACCAAAAAATGTAATACTAATTTTAAATAGTACAGGCTATTTCAAAATCACAAAAATCGCCCTAAAATAGTTTGGATTATTTTTATTAAATCCTTTTAACGTACACATTATGAACAGGGATAATATACAAATAAATACGAGATAATATTCAATCACTTTTTCTGTGCATTTCTTTAATATTTCAGGGCCCTACTTAATGTAGGTATACCTACATGAAGTATAATATGATAATAGAAAGTAAAAAATCGGATGCCTCAGCTATCATAATTACATTTATTTATATTTTATCAATTTTCAAAGTATCTAATAAGTTCGAGGTCCGGGTCAAGTGCTCCGTTTGCCCGGTGTTAAGGGCGGAACTGAATAAAACAATTAATGAAACTAAACTGAAATACAAAAAGGATGAATATTAACTTAGAATCATTGGTGTTATTTTTGAAGAAAGTGCGTTAATAAATTCTTGATAAAATCAGAAAATACAATTAAATGTAAGTAATCAGCAGAGTCGACGATTTTCGACTAGGAAACAGAATGGATTCCAAATCCCGCATTCAGTCGCTGCAGAGACTATACGTTCGTAAAAGCGAGCGTAACTGTGCTCGAATAAAAACTGTCGTTTCCGCAATGGAGTGTCGTGACTGGAAACAAGTCGAGATCGAAAGGACTCAATGGAGCATACTGGAGAAATCGGTAATCCGCGGTTTTACGTCGTGGCGACAGTCCGAGCCGAAACCGGGACACGAGAGCCCGTGAGTTCGTTTTGGACAATGGATTAGCGACGTCACGATGAAGACGAGGAAGACGTATTCTGTAACGAGAGGCAGACTGTGCCGGAACACGAGATTGTGCGAGTGTCTTCATTCTGAGTTCGTATCGGCGTATCGTCAGCTTTTTGGCAGTCACGCCGTGCCTCGCATTCGCCATGTCGCCCCTTTGTCGCCCAAAAGTCGTAAGCGGAATGCACTTGACAATAAAGCAGCTTGCGTGTACGTACGTGCACGCGGTTAGACGCTATAGCGCCGCGTATCGCACAATAGGCCCATAAGCTTTTACATTATCCTGCCGACTCGCTCTCGCTCCGTTGCTCTCTCTCTCTCTCTCTCTCTCTCTCTCTCTCTCTCTCTCTCTCTCTTTCACTCACACACATACACACACAGCCTCTTTCTCATTCTCTTACTCCGCCGTCTCTGTCTGTCTTCCAATCACCACTGCCTTCTCCCGGTTTCGCCTTTGTCTTGACTCCTCTACGCTTTCCTCCCTTTTGCAACGTCTCTCTCTCTCTCTCTCTCTCTCTCTCTCTCTCTCTCTCTCTCTCTCTTGCTTCGCTCTCGTATCGAACTCCCTTTGTTGCAAACCTCTCTTGAGCTGTCTTGCCTCTGAGGCACTCGCTTCTCTTGATTTCTGCGCGACCAAGTGTCCCTCTTTCTTCTGATATTCGATCACCCGATCATTAGCGGCATTCTTGCCTCGTTTTACATCTGGCCAGACCTCTCTTCTTTGTGTCTCTCTTTCTTCGTTCTGCTCCTGGATCGAACCCTCACCCTCTTTCACAAAATTTTAATGCTTTGTACTCGGACAATCCTCTCTCGCGGTTCTTTACTCGATACCTGTGGTCTCTCAGTGTTCTTTAGATGAAAAAGTGTCTCGACTTTCTCAGATGTTACAAATCTCGAGAGAGACTGTGGGAATGCTTTTTCCAATGCTGCTGATTGAATTTAAGATACAAGAACAAAAATTTAAAAATCCTCTAAGAACACAAGGGTCTTTGAATTTACGGGGTCTGAAGCTGATATACCCTTCACATAGATGATGCCCTTCAGGGCTGTGCGGCTACTATATGTATAGACACGGCGATAGTCAGATATAAAAGGATCAGTACATGTCCGCTTTATTTAAGGTTATAACACTGTCAAAATCGGTAGCCCAGTTCACAGTCCGTTTTCAGATGGTTTTCTTCGTCAGTCTGAGCACGTTACCATGAAACACTGGTCCAAATGTAAGTCATCGGATGCATCGTTGTGGACCTGCACGAAAGAAAATTATACCGCGTCGAGTTTATAGCCGACCAAGGGCAACTGTTCCAAACGCAGCTGTTTCGCGAATACGATGCAATTTCCGCAGTTAGAGCAGCCAGCCTTCACAGATCCAATAATCGGCGCATGTCGATGTCGAGGTAAGAGGAATTGAGCCGTTCTACCGGAATTGGTTACATTCAATTCAGGGATTGAAAAATAACTAGGAAGCCCTGTTTGTCAATGAATATTGTCTCTCGGCTATGGTTGCCCGCCGTGAATTACTTTTTGACGGATGAAAGTATCAAGCTCTACTCTGTCAACGCTGTGAACGAGATTAATCGGTTTATGTTGTTACGATCCGCGGACGGCGAATGTTATTTTTCCCTTCTGTTTGAACAAATAATATAAATCTTAATTGAGGACAATACGTTCTATGCCAATCACTCGATATAGTTATCCTTGGTTGAGTTATACTATATTATATATTTTGTTTAAATATGTGTAGAATGAAAAATATTACATGAGAGTAACAGTGTTAGTAACATAAAAATATTGTTGGATGATCGAAAGGGACTATGAACGTAACAGGATTGATAAGGGCACCATAGACTAGTAGAAGATGATGGTGCACATCAGTAACCCTTGATGGAACATGTCCTTTTTCGCTAGTCTAGATGAACTTAAACATTCATTTTTCTCTATTCGTACAATACGCGAATGTGATTAACACTCAATCCACGGAACCCCTCAAGGTGCCCGATTTAAAAAATTTTAATTTACGATTACTGCAATTAAAAAGATGCAATTATGCTTAATTTATTCCGTACAATTATAATAATACATTCTTGTTATTTTATCAATATAGTGTAACTGTAATCAGTAAGTCATTCAAAATTGTCAATATTTGCCATGTCGTTTAGTGGTCTGATTACTATAATGGCCAGGAAGAAACTCGATAATTTTGAGAAATGTGTAGATTGTATACAGAATTTTTACGTAATAAAAACTTAAAGTTTCAATGGAAAATGCCGGTCCAGTAAAACTTAATAAAATTAGGATGAGAATGCGTTGCATTGTTGTAATTTAGAGATGTAAGAATGACTCAACCAGCTTTGCTAGTCTGTGTTAGGTTCCCATAGTTAAAATCACACGGTTAGGTCCGTATTTTAGACTCGATATAGAATATTAGGTATATTAGATCTACCGTGATAAGGCGGGCACAGTTAGGTCCACATGGTTAGACTCGCTTCGTGTTGGGTCCACCATCGTTAGGTCATTATGGGTCAGATCCACATTATTAGACCCCCCATGTGTTGGGTATAGACCTAACATGATGTCACCACAATTAAGTCCACATAGGTAAATCCATATAATTAGATCTGCTATGTGTGAGATCCTTTATAGGTCAGATCTCATGAGTTAGGTCTACTACTATGGGCTGAATCGACTACAGCTTAGCTACGTGCCTAACTCAAAGTCATCGTGCAACTACAATCCTCAAACATCCTCATCCATGTCATCTGGTATAATTCATCTGGTCTAATTCACCCGGACGAAAGCAACTTCACCTCTGGATCAGCCTTTCCACAGGCAAGAGTGTTAACCGGTTCGCGAATGGGACTCGGGCTAGTATCTCTAGGTTCCCATGGTTCGGTTTGCTTCGGGCTGGCTGCTTCTCCAGAAGTGTTTAGAGCTACGTGCCACAATCCCGCAAGTGTAACGCACACGTATTTTCCCGACGACCTCGTCGCATCGTTTAGACTTTCCACGGCCGAGCAACACTTCACAGACTGTGAAAATGGCGCGGCGTCGGCGACGCCGACGAGGTTGGGTGGTGGTAGGGGGCGTTGGGGCATGAGGAGGCTGCCGGAGATTCCGCGGGATGTCTGTGTTTGTCCATGGAAATCGGTAAAGGAGGTCAGCGTATGCAAATAACAGGGTCGCGAGGGTTGCCAGAGCCAGGAGGGTCCCGTAGGTCAACGGACAGGAAGGCGTAAGCTTATCTTTGTCGGTGTCTCCGTCGCTCTCTGTCGCCGGCTGTCCCCTCCTCATCCTCCTCGTTGTCTCTCCCTCGGCCCATGCACGAGCTCTCGCACCAGCGACCGTTACGGCACCATATATTTCTAAAGGCAGCGGTGGCGGCGGCACCGGAGTCACGTCTACAGATATAAAGGTGGTTCTAGTACGCCTCGCGTGTGCCGGCGCTCGCCTACGCTCGTGGAAATATTCGATTTTTACGATACGAGACGCGAGCGTACCGGCGCGGCGCGCCGCTCTATACCCGCTCCGCACCCGTTCCGCAACCCGCTCCACAACCCGCTCCGCACTGCTTCTAGCCAGAGAGAGCGTACGTCCCTTGTACCTGCCACAGTTTTTACGTTCCACTCCCTTCCTGATTCCGCTGGAATCGCTCTTTTTGCTTTTTCCACCGTACCTCACAACCTCCCCCGCATCTCTTCCCGCACCGCCACCGCCTTCGTTTCCTCGACTTGATCGAGGAATTAAGTTACGGGTATGGGAATCTAGAAAAATGGCGATACCGGAACACCGTGTCCGTGCCGCGAGAGAACGACGTGTGCGTGGGTGTCGCGTTCACCGAGCAAGAAACGGAGCTACCGGGTTCTACCTGCCTGTGTTTGCTACCGGCCGCGAGAAAATCGTCCTGCTTTGCATTTCCTGGCTGCCAGCCCCTGCGCGCCCTTTGTTACCCTTCCTGACGGAAAAGGGATTCGGGTGATCCAAACCTATGCGGCTCTCTCCTTTTTCTAATGCCTTCACTTTGGTACCTTCGGGATTTTGGTGCGAAATTTTTCATGACTGAATCTTCTGGACCAAGTAATACATATTGTGTGAGATTTTGTACTTTGTGGTTGTTAAATTTGTGATGTTACTTTTGTAGGAATTTATTGAATAGGGTAATTGTTGCAGTAGTCAGTCAGTCTTAATCCTGTGACGATGGAAACATCGTCTATTTTGACCCAGAGTATTAAAATTATCATTCAATTAACCAGGTTGCTGGCAAATAAATGAAATGTACAGAAATGTCTACAAGAAATTGTGTCTTCAAAAATATGTTTTAAAAAATTGATAAATAAATCAGTGAATGGTCCTGAACATTATCAATTACGTAATCATAAGAATGGTCCACTGTCCAAGGGTTAAGCGTTGTTACTATTAATATGCCATTTTCTAATTGTTTTATATTATGCCGACATGTGGCTACATATTAGAAGTGGGGCTGATCATTGTGCTCATTCAAATATATAGGAATTTGTTAGTAGATTCAAGCAATTTACATATATTTTTAGATTAATTTTCATAATTTTCATTGATATTCAATTTGACTTTAAAATCTTTGATATGCCTTTGTTGACAGGTATATAAATGGTCCCAGTTGATTGTAAGGAACAGTAGCTGAACGAAAATATATTTTTCTTTTAATAATTCTAATAAGCCGAAGATAATAGAACAATACCCTTAGATTCTTGTAATGTCTCTACAATCTTCTATTTCAACTATTATTTTTTCTTATAAATGCATAGAACACGCACTTCAATAATATCAAATTAAATCTACAATCTCGATTATTGAATATCGTACAAAATTTGGGTATTGCTATATAGCAACACCTATATATACGTGTTAATAAGACGTTCTAATAAATAATAAGTACCTCCTGAAAGAAAATTTATTCTTTATTATAAATAATCTACAGGCATGAGATTAAATGAAATCCACTATAAAAAATACGTTAATTACACGAATTATAGTATATTAATATATTATGATATTAATATACTATTTAATTATAGTGTATTATGACTACACTCGGGATTTTTATTCAAAATCAAAATTTGCTGCATCAATTCTAAGAGATGTGAGCCAGATATTTCACATAAATCGCAGCTATTCATTTTTGACATCGCTACACAAAATCCGCAGTCTAATTATGACTGTCCATTCACAAAAGGAAATTCTTCAAAGTTAAATATTAAAGCAAAAACGATCCAATAAAATGCTATATATTTTCCAATATTCCTTTCGAGTACAATTCAATTTGAAATTTAGGTGATGTCCACAAATCTACTAATAACCCAAACACATTATAAGTGAAAAGCAATGTAGAGAGAGAGAGAGAGAGAGAGAGAGAGAGAGAGAGAGAGAGAGAGAGAGAGAGAGAGAGAGAGAGAGAGAGAGAGAGAGAGAGCACAGGCGAAACAAAAAAGACATGCAAATATACATATATTTCACCCGCTTCTTGTTACTCGACTTGTTACTCAACTTGTTCGAATACTTGATTGTTCCCTTAATCGATACTTCAGTATTAAATGATTTCTCAGCTCGCGTTCTTTTTGTCGAAACTATACCGTCTACCAAGTTTCACTTTCTCTCCTCTCACCCAATTTTGTCAATTAAAAATCTGCGAAGTGTAAGCAGTATAAACCAAAAAACGAGATTTAAGGTTCATTACATACTTAAATCTATCGCGATTCTCTTGATTGCTTCGGTACTACGGAATCAATCGAACAAAGAATCTCATTACAGTATAACCTCGTTTATCCGAACACATCGGTCTACAAGGCCGTTCGGATAACAGATGCACACTAACTACTCCGGCTTTTATTTGTTCGGATAACAGAGGTCGATATTCTGATAATAGACCTTTGTCATTTTCTCACATAATGGTCGCGCGATTGTCAGCAACAGTCAACTATAGGTTTCACAGCATGAAGTTCAGACATAAATGTTTTATTTACTTGAGAATATGCATTCATATAAATAATAGTACGCTGGGCTGTAGTTCGTATAATAGAGTCTCGGTTAAAAGTTCGTATATACATATGATGTTCAGCATTAATTTGTTTGTATAAACCAGGTTCTACTATATTTGACTCGCAACACATCGGTCTATACGTAACTTACGTTATCAATTCCCTTCGTGCGCACAACACGCATCAGCGAACATTTCCGCGGAGCGCATCCTACGCCGGGTAACACCCTCGATTCGATTCCCGATTGCGCGGAGCTGTAACCGTTTCAACGTTTCCCGGGATTTTTTGTTTTAAATTCATACCAACCGGATCGTTAATTTAATCGACGGCGCAAGGTACACCGCGGGTATATATATTTTCCCCGAATTTTTTCGAACGGTCTCGGAACGCGAAACCATTTTTGGTCGAAGCGAAGCTCGGTGCCGGGCTCCCGGTCAGAAAATCTCACCGGAAGCAGCCGGGAGAGAACCGGCCGGGCCGGGAAGAGATGAGAGGAGAGGAAAGAGAGAGAGAGAGAGAGAGAGAGAGAGAGAGAGAGAGAGAGACAGAGACCAACGAACGCTGGCTTTTAGCTTTTGCCAGTCCTTTTTTCCCGTGGCCCGAAGTCGTGCCGAGGCAGAAAGAGCCGGTACCGTTTCCTTTCGCGTACGCACTGAGGTACATTCGAATAAACGTGCCTACGCATTCCTCCCTCCCTGCACCCACTCTCCACGCTCTCTCCCCGTTTCCCCACTTTTTCCTCCCCCCTATGCCCCCCTCTGTGCTCCCACCACGTGGTGCACCGATGTCCTGGCGCGCAGCGTGAATTTTAATTAAAGCAATTAAGCATGCGTCCATAGGTAGTCGCATTAACCAGCACATTGCATTCACGGCTCTGCCCGGTTCAAAAACGCGACAGTGATGTGTCACGCGACCGGCTACGGACGAACCTGGACATCTGGGTGGCCTCGCGACCATCCCCCTAACTGCCACTTTTGAGCAAAGAATGTCTGCCAGGAGTAATAGCATTTGAATAATATTAATCCGTTAATCAACCACAATGCTAGAAAATTTTGGTGCGTTTTGTCAAAATCTTGTAACGATCCGAGTTTTGTGAATTGTATTTGATGGATCATGTTGACCCTTTGCGAACGGGAACACATTCTATCGTATTTTTAGATCGGTCCAAGAATTTCTTTTTCACTATGAAAGAAGATTATGTATGAAGAGTCTGCGTCATATAAGTTAATTTAATACTGAACCTACCAGCACCGGTCATATTGATCGGTCCCAGATTATTTATTTAAGTACAGTTGAAATTATATAAACTCGTTCATAGATAATGATTGAATAAATTTCTTAAATCAAACATATACTATTATAAAAATAGGAAAATGTCTATACAAACTTAACCTTATCATTATTATACATCAATACGTGCCAGTCACTTCTCATGGTCAGTAGGTCCAGCAGTGTACAGTGAAAATTTGGTTAATTGTATTTTAAAGAATAATCACTTTTATACTACTATAATATTGCAATGTTAATCCGCAAAGGGTTAGAGGATAAAAGATGTTTCCCAAAAAGGAACCACATATGCATACATAATCGCATACTACAAAATTATTGAAATCGGTGAGATGGACCCTCATCTGTACAATTACGTCTTTTCTCATTAATAACATTTTAATAAACTGTGACCACTGACTAAAAACTTCACAACATTATTCAGGGTGACGGCTTTGATGACATTTATTTAAAAATTCATCAACATCGGAGGTGGCTCCTCTTTGGAGGATAATATAGTGAGAATTTTTATTCTAACTATAGTACAATCTATAACCAGCACTTAAAAAAATTTTAAGCCTTCAGGGAGTGAATGTGTTGAATACATTGAACACGATGAACTTACTTTATGTATTTAATATTATTTGCAGTTATTATGCATAAAGCATGAGGAACTCATAGCTCGATCATTTTATTAACACTAACTCTACCAAGCATTAAAACTATCGGCGAATGTTGCCTTATAAAAATGGCAACCCAAGATTTATTCAGATTGTCCGTAATTTCCCAATATAATAGATGCTTGAACAAGGAAATTTATTCCATTATTTTACATAAACGAATTTTTACAATTTCAATAATTGCAAAATATAAAACCGGTCATATGATCGTGGTAGGTTTAGTGTTAATGACTATTCATACTTATAATGGACGGATTTTTTAAATACGAACTATGGAGACTGATTTTGCGTATTTGCTATGTACGTGCGAAATGAGTAATATGCGTTTATTTGTGCTAATAAACGTTTCTGAATTTTTGAAATTTGTGAAGACAGAGAAATTCGCGAAATAAATTTCTATTCAATTCTTTGTCTTAATAAATTGCTTCAATTTAACTTGCAATTTCGAATTTTCTCTCTAATTGGATCTGAAAAGATTTAATAAAATACCTATCCAGTTAGTAATTATTATAAATTACTGGAATATTCGATGGCCTTTATATTTGCGAAATTCACGTCATTATTTTGATATGTTGTTTTGTATTCTTGATAATATTATTAGACCACAACTACAATATTTATTTAAAATCTTAATATTTCACAATTCTTATGATGGTTTGTATATGTTGATTTTTATTCTTGACAATATTATTAGACTATATTAATTACATTATTTATTTAAAACCTTAGTATTTGACAATTCTTATCATTTTTTAGTTTACTAATATTATATTTTTGTATTAAGTATCATAATGATGATAATAAGCAGTATTAGGTAAATTAAACTGAGTAGAATCGAATAGAATTGAATAGAATTGTGAGATGAATTAAACATTTACAATTGATAGTACATTTTCGTTTTATAACTGTGACTGACTGTTTTACAAGACAGCATTCTTAAGATTCAATTATAGCGACACAAATTTCAATACACGTTCCTGACTTTTTAGAAACTTTGCGAGCACACCGGTCTTGTCATTAGCAGACATTAATTTCTATCCTGCGGTGTAGTCTTCCTTTTAATTAACACTCGGTAGATTAGCGTGCTTGTCGGAAATCGCTCTTCCTCTCTTCGTACTGGCTTTTTCGCCGACCCTTCACGCCGGTGGTTGACGTCGTCGAACGAACCAATTCCTCCGCGGGGGATTAATTTGTGATACGGGTTCGAGAGGATTTCCAGGGTATTTCTTTAACAACGTGGACCCTTAATCAAGTTAAATTATTTTCTTAACGAGTAACTTTGCGAGTGTGGCGGATAATATATTTCCAACAACGGGAAAGTGTACCGAAATATCTCAATACATGTAAAAGCGATGTGTACGATATTTGTAAATCTCATTCAATAACAAAACCTTTTGTGTTTTATTATCTTTTTATGAAACACTTACTAACACATTCGTGACATTTTTCTGATTAAAATAAGACCAAACATGACATAATTCGGAGTATATTTGCTCGTTCAATTGACGATTTAATAAAACTTCGAGTACCCGAACCGATAAAACAGTCCAATCTAAAGCGATCCATACACAACATCATTTAGCGTACAAATTCATTAAAGATTTACTTTAATACTGCAGGAAGGTAACTATTCTATTCGGATAATCGGGGTTCTATTCTATTGTAAATTCAACGGGTAAATATGATCTAAATTGTGTCGTTCTAATCACGAAAGTGTTGCGAATGTATTTGTAAAAGTTTCATAAAAAAATGATTAGAGACAGAAAAGTTTTGTCACTGGATTACTATCGTTCACTCACTATCCTTTTCTACGTTCGACGCAAGCAGCAAGAGATCAAGGAATAGTGTCTGTACATGATATAAGCGACATACCATATTACTGTTACAATATTTACAACTTTGAATTTTTAAAGATATTCATCGCGTGTTTAATGATTCTCCATCAACATATTGATAATGTATTTAATCAATAACGTACAATGATAATTGATTTCGTAATATTGGCTACGTTTTGCAGTTACAAAAAAAGATGTAAATTTATGTTTCTACATTTTCACGTACAACACGCAGAACACATTCACCAAGAAAACTGTAGCTTCTCCAAAAATAGTGTCGCAACCACCAATTAACGAAGCTTCCGGGAGACTGTACGTATTTTCATGAAAAAAGCGCGAACTAATGAAATAACAACACCTGAAACCAAATTTTCAGGTCCATAACAACTGGTCTACACATTCGCAGACATCAAAAATATTTGAGCTTTAATTTTTTAAATTTGCTGCGATTCGCTGTCCGCCTAAAAGCATTTAACAGCTATTTCTTTTTTTTTATATAGTGCACGCCGTCGATTCGAAAAATCTGATTGTGTAGAAAACGAATTTTAACTTTTCGAGTTTTAACCATGCATGATTCAGGAGTTATATCATTGGAACGTATGCAACATCATTTTCCAACGACATTATTAAGCTTGTTCCACTTTAAATATATAAATTTTTTTAATCCCAGAGGCGTTGCGAATTTTTACATTTTCAGTGTTCCTCTTAAATGTTGATATGATGAACCTTTACGATTGAAACGTATTTAAAAATGTCGATATTGAACTGCATACAGCTGAAAGGCATTAACAAATGCCCATGTTTTTGCTAAATAAATTCAGCAGGCAGCTAAATTCAAAGGATAAACTAACGAGTATCACCCAATTTATAGGTTCAACAATACTATACCAAAATGTATAATAATTCGCTCTCCACAAAAAATAACTGAAGAGCTATATAAGGTTACAAAATTATTTCCAGCACTACGTTAATAAAAACCGTTTTCCGTGGTATTCCTACCTAAACCTAACACGTTTGACGGTTGTAACAAACAATAGATGTAGAACAAACCATTATTGCCTGGCTGCTTCTTTAGCTCGTATAGGCATCATTAGTGATCCCAAATGTAGATGCAATGTGGAAAATGAGACTCTGAATCATGTTTTATGGAAGTGTAACTTGTACCACGAAGAAAGAAAAAGACTAATTGAAAACCTTCGTAAAATTAAATTTTAGCTGCCCATGAATGTCTCACTATTGTTAATGAAGCCTAATATCAAGGCTTGCCTTTATATGCTGTCATTTTTTAAAAGCTGCGGTCTACATATATAATTAAAGTTCTTTATTACTATATTACATTAGCTATAAGTTGTTCTCATAATGTACATGGATGTTCTGCGAAATTACTTTTTGTTGTTATTGTTACATTGGATTTTTTATATTGTTGATATAAATCTCGTATGAGATTTTCTATAATAAAAAAAAAGAAAAAAATACCGTACCACAGACGTAAGCTATCAAATTGCTAGTTAATGCGATAGATACATATATACGAACACTGGTACAGTGTTGCTAATGATCTTTGCTGTCGAAACAACGTTAAAGCCTAGCCAAACAAAAATTTGCCCTGTCGTTAAAATACGATTATCATTAATACATTGAACCCCATATGAGTTATATTTAATTCACGCTGTGTTGGTCTAGAGGTTGCGTGATTGATATACATATACCTCCAACAGTAGACTGAGCTCTCCAAGAAAAAAAATAAGTGGCCCCGGGGCTGTCTTCCTACTTTGGCGTTCAATGTGTTAAATTTATCTGTACCATCTGATTTTTAGAAGTTTAAAAATTGTACACCGCGTATATTTTCCATTCGCACAAAAACAATTCGCCTCGATACGTTCGTCGAAAAAGTTGTTCCTCCACCGCAATAATGACAAGAGATTAAGAGAAAAAAAGAGGGGGGTGGGGAAGGACGTGGAATCCAGTAAGTCGACCGTAACCAGCATCAATTTTTCCGCAACTGGAAGTGCCACTAATTCTCCTCGGGCCATAATTTACATCGGCTCTTCGTGACCCGCGGGCAACCCTTGCCGGTCGGGTTCTAACTTCGTCCAAAAATTCAATACACCCTCGTCTCCGTCGGTGCCCGCAAAAAAGAAGCAAAAAACGAGGCCAAAAATCCAATACATCCGGCGGCGGGTTCGATGTGTGTTCGTGCGAGCGAGCGCAGAGTTTCCTTGCCGCGCTCGCTTGCTCACTCTCTCTCTCTCTCGCTCTCCCTCGCTCTCCCTCGCTCCCACTCCTCTCTCTCTCTCCCGCTCTCTCTGTCCCGGGCACGCGATCGAAAAGCGGCAGGCGTGGTGCGTTAAGTTCGAGGGTTTTCTGTGGATCGTTGCTCGGTTTGATGGTTGGGGTTGGGCGGTAGCCACAAGTGTCTGCCGGAGCGCCCTCTCTCATTAATTTTCCACCCTTGTTGCTTGTTAAGGTAGGGGTGGCCTGCCCCTGCCCTCTGGCACTCGCGCCACGACCCACCCCCGTCTTTGTTTCTCCGGGCCAACTCACTTTACTCTTGCCGGCGTGGGCGCGGGATGGCGGGGGTGGCTCGGAGTGTGGGTGCGGGGTAGTAGTGGGGCGAGGAAACGGAATAGGGGTGAGTAGCGGGGGAGAGTTCTCACGGGGGAAGGGGACGGGTGGGGGGGGGGGGGGTAGAAATGCTTTCTCGAGTGTGGGTGGGAGCCGTTCCAGAGGAAGGGGGTTAGCAGCGAGTCGCAGACAGAGAGGATAGGAGCATACCGAAGAGGGACGCAGACGCTTTCTCGGGAGAAACGGAGATAGGGGGATAAAGGGGGGATGGAAAACCGACCGGTTAGAGGAGGGGGGATGAAGAGGGATGAACGGACGAGGGAGTGGGACGAGTTCCGCGTGGGCGAGAAAAATAGAGGGTGAGCGAGAAAGACACGAAGAGAGCAGGGATCGACGAGGGTCCAGGCGCCGCGGTGAGACATCGAAATTGCGGTCTCCGTAGCCGCGATACATATATTATGTACACCCGTTAAATGGCCGATGCAAATCGAACGTCACAGGCGAACGGTGGGCGTGCACGTGACTGTAAACGAGCCGATTAGCACGTCGTTTCTCTTATTCGACGCCTTTTCCACTACGCCGACGATAGCGGAACCAGGCCGCCGGCAGATTGCAATTTATGGGGACTTTTCCTTTTTGCGGGCGGGGTGGGACGGGACCGCACGGGACGTGTTCCGGGGTGCCGCTGTTTCAGCGGCCGCGGAAACCGCTGTGAATATTCGGAATCCCGATGCAAGGCGTAGGTGGACTCCCAATCCCCTAAATCCACAGTACCATTTAGTTTTTTAATTTTATAGGCGGCTAACAGAATTTGGTCTCGAGCATTTTTAGTATAGTTTCATTAATCTACCTTGGAAAAAATCTAAATGTCCATCGAAATTTATTTTAATATGGGTGGCTGAGTTTCAAGCAAATTCCAATTTCTTCATAATTTTTCGTTCAATGTTTATCAGCATTGTAAACATGTTTAACACGTTCACAGGTCTGTGCATCGCATGTGATTCACAGTTACAATCACTATTACTCCTTTTTATTGACGAGATCAAGACTATGTATTCAATTCCTGAAGCTGCAAATGTGTAATTTATTTATGTACACAACAAGACTTCAGTGAACATAGTTCATTTTTTTCTATTATTTAATACTTCAATACATAATCTAGTTCTCGAAAGAAAATAATCTTAGTATTTTAAGAATTAGTATTTAAAAATGATAATATCAATAATTGAGTGTAGGAAATGTGAGCATTTAAACTAAACACTTAATGTTCTGTGAGACACCAAGGGCCTAAACAATGAACGCGTTAAACATTTGGTTGGATTATCACTTTCACATTAAATTAGAGGGTACAATAAGTGCCTCAAAACATTAGCAGACTTTTTACATGTTCAAAACACTAGAAATCAGACGTAGGAATGAAAGACTCGTTACGCAGACAACGTTAATGGAAAACCGTATACATAGCCGGCGGAGAGTTAAAATGAAAATATGCTTGACTATTTTCTTATGAAAAAATAATTGTTTCCGTAATTACTACATTGAACGCCATATTATATTTATATAAAGTTATATTTTTCTCAGATTGTGTTTGGCCAAGAGATTGCGTGTGTGTTAAATACAAGTGCAATGCACCCGGTCCAGATATTGTGCGTAACTCACGAACGCAAATCAAAGAAAAAATATATTTCATTATCAGAGGAAACCAACATTAAAAATACATAACCCCGGTGTTCAGTCTTGTTTTTCTAGTTCGACGTTCAATGTGTTAATCCCAAGTGTTAAATCACCGGGGGAAGTAAATGACATGCAAGACGTCTCGTGAACGTTCGGTTGGCAACGATAATAAAGACATTTTACTGCGCTTTCGGAACCGTTTCAGCTTGTGATGTGATACGCCGCATTTTCCATGTCATTTATTTATCTCTAAACACGGTAGTGGAAGCAATTTTCGGTGGCGAGACGCGTTTCCTCTTGGGAAGCCAAGAAAAACACGTGTTCGCTGATAAGGGGGCCCCGATCCGGGCCCCTCACCATAGCCGTCGTCGGTCCACTTGATGGCCGTCCCTTTCCCTGACCCCCTCCGACGTACGGTATTTCGCCACCAGTGTTCCCCCCTTGCCGTCTCCCTCTCTATCTCATCCCATTTTTTTTGTATCATTCCGCGAGCTGCCAGGATCCCCGGGCGTCCGTCATCCCGCTCTCTCTTTTTCCCCGAAGCCCTTCGTGCGGCGAGGGCAAATTTACGAGCGAAGAGGGTGGCTTCTGTGTGTCTGTGTCTGTGTCTCTGTGCACGTACGTGTATGGGTGCGGGAACGCGAGTGTGCTACGTGTGTGAGTGCGTGCACGACAGAGAGAGGAATGAGCGGACGATAGAGAATGCAGAGAGAGAGAGAGAGAGAGAGAGAGAGAGAGAGAGCCGGAGGAAGAGAGAGCTGTGCGTTGAATTAATTCGCGCTTGGCTGAAGGTCTCTCGTTCGAAATTCTCTCTGCCCGCCACCCCCAGCTCGCCCTTCCTCATTTCCCTATCCTCCGTATGCCCGGTTCCTGCGAGAATATCGCGGCTGAAATTGCTACTCGTTCGGCTAAATACCACGAAAAGGCTCCGCGACGCAAACGAACCGTTCGGGAATCGGGCTCGAATCGTTCGGCTCCGAATTAAAGATACTCCAACCTCAGCGGCGCAACCTTCCGTCGGTCCCCGTCCTTCCCCCCTAGCAACTTTTTCCGTTCCAGACGTCTGCCATTTCCATAGAATTTTTTTTTTATCAGCAGTTTGGAGTCGTATCAACATCTCAGGTTATTAGTACTTAGACTGCGGATCTTTGTACAAAACAAAAATTGTCAAAATCAATTGTAAGAGACTGAAGTTAAATAAAAATATTTTCTCTTTCACTCATCTTGAGATGTCGAAAATAATATAGCAATTAGCTAAACTTCCAAAGACGTCCATGCTCAGAATTGAATAAAATTTTGAGAATAGGTTCCTTTTTGATTAAAATAATGATTGTTAGAAGGATTTTTGGCGACTTGAAAAAATTTTTATTACATTTTTAATGCCACTCTCTATCTTACCGACAAAATCGTAAACGGCCCACATGGTTTCATACCTCTGTAATAAATTAATTCAATTAATTCGTTTCGCACACAAATTCCTAGCCAGACCTAACCGAGACCTTTTTTTCAAAAAATTTGGCACAGTTTAATATTAAACTAAATCCCCTTCCAGATTAACAACAACTTCAGTCATCTAGCCAAACTTAACTCAGACTAATATCAGTTCCGCTCGCTCTTAAAATAAACTTTTCGGGTTATCCACAGTCGTTTCTTCTCAGAAAAGTAGAGAGTGACATTAATATGGTAAAAATTTTTTTTCGAATCGCTAAAAATCCCTCTAACAATCATCATTTAACAATTTCCTTAAATTCTTCTAAGTTCTATTAGAATTTTGTATATGGTCTACTAATTTTTGTCATAAATACATAAACTCTGCAGTCTAATTATTAGCAACTACTCGGTGATGTGTTGGTCATAGAATTTATCTGTTAGATAGGGTTTCTGAGGCGTGCATAATTGATGAACGAGAACACTGCGATTGAATGTTTTGTGCCAGTAAAAGCTTCTTTTAAATCTTTTAAATTAGTACTTTGCATAGTAGAACGACATTTATGACTACTAATTCTTGGAACTAGTTTAATGGTATCAATTGATGTGGCTATTGGTACATTATTTTACTGTAAATAATCACTTGTATTTTGTACATATAGTATTATTCTTGTATCTCGTAAGTAATTTTAGATTTAATTTCTCTAGTTGTTAATTACGTAAGCACATACGTATATGCTTTGATATCTGAATTATCCAATTATCCGATTATCCGAAGAATTCGATTTTCCGAACGACCTCGGTTCCAATTGGTTTGGATAATTGACGTACTACTGTATTAATTTCTTTTAAGGTTTACTGGTGGACAGCCTCCAAGAATGTGGATGATTGTAATGCTCACGTTACACTGGTAACGCTTACTTGGATTATCTCTCGACATCAGATGGACATCGGTTAATTCAAAATGACCAATTCTCAAGCTTGTGAGGATCGCTTGATCTCGTCTGTTTAAATCGGCCAGTAAATTATTTTCAAAGATGCTACTTCTTACAGTAAGAATTCTTTTATTCTTTTCTTGGTCGATAATCTTTTATCGTCTCTGTGTGAAGTTGTGAAGGGGCGTAGTTGAGGCAGTTTTAGTCATTTTACCTGCGGTTTCATTTTCCATAATACCTACATGGGATGGGATCCATGTTAGCGTCATTTTCTTGTGAATTTTCTTCGGCTCGACTGCGTTTTGGAGAACTCCGAACTTTTTTGAACTTTTTTTACGTGATCCTGTAGATATCGATGAAGACATTCCGAAAATGTGCGTATGCTTGTTAGGAATTCACTGGTTTATAAGTTATACGCGTGTAAAGATGAGCAGTTTTAAGCGTTTTAAGCTGTTCGGCGCATGCGCTGGATAGATCGTGAGTGTGCAGCGCATGTGTTAGATAGTATGGTATATTTGTATGGTATATTTCATAGTATAATAGTACTGAGCGTATGCGCCATATAGCAATTCAGTGGTTACGCATACTTTGTAAACATAAGCAATTTCAGGTGTTTTTCACAAATCAATTATTAATAAGTTTATTGTTAATTTTGAAATGGCTAGTTTAAGTATCAGAAATTTTAACTTTAGAGACATGCCAAGTAGTAAAGAAGAAGCAATTACTTGGGCTCATTGTGGATTATTGCGGAAACTTAAAAAATGTCGTACTCATCGGTGCGAAATGAAAATTTATAACAATAATCATGGAATCGGTCGTTTTCGGTGTCCAGTAATTAAAATATACAGAATCACATACAGGATTTCAAAAAGAAGATACAGTCCAAGATGGTTTGGGATTAGGTCGTCGTGGGAACGGAGAAGGCCGGCCCGACCATGGTATAATGTTTCGCATTTTGATTTAATAAATGTGTTATTATATATTACGTACGTATTTGTGCTGCTATCTAATGGATTTGTTCGGAAGTATTTAGCCTATTTTGTGTGTATTACCTAGCAAATATATCAATATGGCGGCGCTGTAACCTGTCAAAAAGGCATAAAAGTGTTCAACTTTATATGTGTATAACTTTTTAACTAATGAATTCCGCGCATTATGATTTTCATTTTCGATGGTTTCTCGTCGAAATCCATAAGATTGTGTTAAAAAAAAACTTGAAAAAAAGAGTTCTCCAAAACGCAGTTAAACCTTTTCTTCGCTGAATATGATCTTCGCGTCAAATATTTTTGGCTAAATTATAAATGTGTAAAATTTCATCAAAATCCATGATTGATAGTTGGTGATGTCCCTTCTCTGTCTAGATCCGCTACAATACTAGCAAAAATGGTTCATTATTTACTACTCCTATCGTTAGCGTCAACTTCTCAATATGTATAAAACTGCGATCTATTTTTCCAATGAGTACTACAATGCGCGTAAAGTATACGGTGAACCTGGAATGATTTGATCACGCGGTGCGGAAATATTGATCATTACGCACCATACTGTAAAATTAATAAACTGTACATTATTAATATCATCTCTAGTATTAGCTTTTTTGTGTTAGAAACCCTATGAGCTATTTTCTAAATATGTCCACCACGATCTTATAATTCATTTATTATGAGCCTTGAACCATTTAACCAGAGTGGGCAGCTGTCGTAAGCAATAGGTCATTTCTCAACCTCTTAGTAAAATTATTAAACTGTATACATTATTTATAGCATCTCTAGTATTAGTTTTTTTGCATTAAAGACACTGTGATCTATTTTCTAAAGACGTCCACGCCGGTCCTTAGTATATTATAAGTCTAAAGTCTAGAGCGATTGAATCGATTTGGACAACTATCACGGCCATCGGTCCACCTCAGGTCCATCCTCCGCAAAACAGGCGGCAATTTTAATTGCACATAGCCTCGGTGAAAGGCGAGTGGAAGTTCTATATGCACATATTTCTGCACCAATCAGCATTTCTCCAGAGCAGTGGACTCCTCTCCAATCTAGCTTTTTTGTTGCATTCTTAAGTGCTTAGGATTTTTTATATCTTTTTTTAACCCGGTCTAGTTTCAACCACTCTGTCCTGTCTCTGCTCTCATCCCGATTCCTATCCCGGGCCCTACTTAATCCGTCCTCCCTTGCCGCCTCTTCAACTTTCCCGGATTCCTCTCCCGTTCTTCCTTCGGTTCTGCTTGTGGCCTCCTGGCTCGACTTCTCGTCCCTTCTCGCTCGCTCGCCGGTCTCATTGTTATTTGAACCTTTTTCTCGTTTCCTCTTCAGTTCCTGGTTCGTCCCTCTCTCTTTTTTCTCGCTCCAGCTTCAGCCCTTCTTTTTAATCCCCCCATGCGTCCTCTCGGCCGCTCTCGGACCGCGTCGCTCCTGCTCAATCCCTCGCGGACCTGTTCTCCCTTTCGTTCCTTCCACCAACACCCTTTTTTTCTTGCTTCCTCGACTCCATTCGATCCCTCTGCTCCTCTCGTTCTCTCTCTTTGGCTTCGATTCCCTCGGTCCTCGTCGTCGCTCGTTTGCCCTCGCCCTGTCTCCGGCAGTTCCTTGAACGGTCTCCGTTTCATTTCTCTCGCTCCGCGCAACCATCGCGCGCTCTTTCTCTTTCTCTCTTCGACCTGTTTCCCGGCCATATAGCTGTCGCTCCCCTCGAAGAATCACCTCGGGGATAGACGTCCGGTCGGGCAGGTTCCAGGAGAGGACTGGTCCCGTCCCAGGCGGTTCCTCCGTCTTCCTCGTGGCCCTCTCGGAATCCTGTTATCGTCACGGCTATCTACCCCGGGACGAGTGACTCGACCCGTCCCGCGGAATGCCTAGGATTAAGCCTTTTTCGGGACACGCGATGCGTGTTCTCAGGGCCGGGGGATTCGGTAGCGTTACCGGATCTTTCGAACAAAAAGGAGAAATCCACCGATCCGAAGGGCGGACCAGGGAAACGTTAATCGCGGGACCGATCGCCGGTATCGAACGCCCGGCGACGCCTGGTTACGATCCTGACGCCGTTTACAAGCCCTCTTAGCTTTTTTACTCGTTTTCGACCCACGGCTTCTGGCCTTTTTCACCATTTTGGATAACAGTTTCTTTTGTTCACCCGGCTTGAGTTTTCTTTGAAAGTTCCGGGAAAAGTGTTCTTTACTTTTCTTGACACTCTGCCAACTGGAGATGTGGCTGGCGCGTCGCTTTCAGAAAGTGTCACTGAATAGAGGTGTGTCCTACAGTTTTATATCTTACATTTTTGGTTTTTCTTAGCCGAAAAATTTCGCAGTATGTGGGAAATACGTTTCTAATTGTTGTTTCTGGTTTTTAGATCCCATTGTTCGTTACTTTATTTACTTGTATTTTATTAATACTATCCACTATTACTACTAAACCACATTTTCAAAGTCTCCATTTATCTTCTCATCTTCTGTCAGATAAGTTATATTGTCAAGATATTTTAAAAAATTCATAAAAAAGTATTTATATGGATCTACACTCCCAAAAACTGCGTTCTTCATTAATTACGTGTATGACACTGATATGATTAACTTTCACCTGGGTAGTCACACTTATGTCCAACTGAAAATTTACATTGTCGTTAAAAAATTGCAAAACCATTTTTGGCTAATTTGACGATGATTTCAATTTGCAACGTGAGAATATAGACTGGGAGCTCCAGATATAAAGACTTCAAGCTTATTTATATAAGGGTTAAATGAAATTGTAGGACTTCCTTTAGAGGATAATTACTGGCTCTTGAAGATGGTAGTATAGTTAACATGTAGATGGGGCCATTTCATGTTAAACGAATATTAATTTTTCACATAAAACAGATAAGCGGAGACAGTCAAGGGTCTTCGGAAATGCGTTTTGCGCGTGTTTAAAACTTCCAATATGGATCACCGTGTTCCTGACCACCCGCATGCAAGACCTCTTAACGGTCTCAACGAAACTCAGAGAATGACAAAAATTCCATTAACGCTTATCTGAGCCATTTAAAAGCTGATATGCCATCCCGTTCAGTTGACTTCCAAATACCTGTGTGCAACTTGCGTATCTTGGCAAGTCGAATAATACAGTTATTTGCAATGCTTGTTCGGTATCTTGTGCACATATGTCGAGATTGAAACATGGTGTAGAACCGAGTTTGTTTAATAAAACAACCATAAAATTGTGAACTGTTACATTCAAAGTTTTCTATCAGAAGCTAAATACTTTTGAAATAATTTAGAATCAGTTTTTGTAGAAATTACACTTGTATAAGTATTGCTATATTAAGTTTTTATTAGAGCTACTGTTATAGTAAAACTACGTAACATATGAATAGACTAAATGAATTTGTTTTATGTTATTTAGATTACGCCAATATGTTTAAGTAATACGTATATAGTAGAATGTTTATTTATTATATTTTTCAGTTTTTACAGATTTAGCTTCAAGAGATATGCAGTTTCTCTGACTGATTAGAAAGTATTTGACTACGATAGATTTTACAACTTCAATGAAAAGTTAGTTATACTTAGTTATACTATAGTTATACTTTAATTAAAAATACACAACAATATGTCATTTGTCTCCTGTATAATATAAAACAAAAAATAATTATTATTGCTATGTCTTTAAGATTAGTCCACTATATTTTTCAATATTTTCTGTAACCTATAAAATGTGTAAAGAAGAATAATGCTTGTGATTATATTTTATTTTCTAAAAATGTGAAAGGAAATTCTTAGTCTCGGAACACAATTCATATAGCTAAACCTAATAACAAAGTTAAAAATAATTAATCCTATAATGATGGTACGTGAGTCCATTTTGATTCAGAGATACAAACATTTGTAAAAAGAATCTGAATTTAATAGTTGTAGTGTGATAGGTCCAATAAATCCATTTTTTAGCACACGCCGAAATTACATTTTAAAAATGTACTCCTAAAATTTTATAATCGTATTCAAGAGAATAACAAAATTATAGCATGACACATCAAAGACTAGTAATAGGGAGTTTAAATATCAAACGCGTCTTTCTCGAAAATATGTTTTTCGAAATTTTTGCTCCGATACCTGAAAAACTACTGTACTAATTTAACTCAAATTTCGCATGTCGTCAGTACATGTAATAGTTATCATTGGTACCATAATAATGCCAAAATATAATTTCGTCTAATTTCTACAACTTCTTAAAAGTTAAAAAATGTCGAGAAAATCGAAAATATATTTAAACAGCTGCCATTTTATAATTGTCAATATCTTTTTTCAGTTTGTCATTGGCGATAACCAGAGGCATATGCAACACGATTTACTGTAGCTAGGTAACTGTTCTATTATTCGAATACTCATGTCCCACTGATTAGTTCGGATGATCGAGGTTCTACTGTATGTGCATTAAAGGAGTAAACATGACTCAAATTGTGTCGTGTTTGGTGTCATTTTAATCAGAAAAATGTCACAGACGTGTTGGTTAAGGTTTCACCAAAAAACGATTAGGAACAACACAGTTTTATCATTATGTCGATGAGTTGTTTACCCGTTATTCTTTTCTGTGCTCAACGCTGGGGGCAAGAGATGCAGGAATACTGAATGTATAAAGAATAAATGACATTTCGGGGCTGAAGTTTCTACATATATCGAGACATTACTGCATTCAAAATTGGTGAGAAATGTATCAAATTGTCGCCAGTGACTGACGAGTGTTAAAAATTTGAATGGACCTATCCATGGTTACCACGAAATCCTCTAAATCATCCTCCTTACGAGTGTTAAACATGTAACGATTCCAAAATCGTTTTCTGTAAAACAGGATATTGTTGTTTAGCGTTAGCCATCGGGGACTTTTGAAAGGTACAGTTTAATTCGCGGTGGCTCGGACGATCGCGGACCTGTTTCAATATTTTAGCGCCTCGGGCGTACACGCGAGGTAATGGTATCCCCAGCGTATCGTCCTCTTCCGGGTCCATTATTGTCTAGCATGCCGATTCGAAATCACGTAACTTGAGCAGGTAGTCTTGATAGGATGGTGCAACGCGTCGGCTACATGGAGATCGGTGGAAATTACGGGTACCGAGGAGGGGCTGGAAGCGTAAACACGCGGACCACTTCGCGTCGCGGATGAATGGATGGCGTTAAGCCTGTATTATTAGCAGATGGTAGATTACATCGATCTTTTTTTTATCCTGTCGTTCGGCCCCTTTATTCCTGTTCCCCCTGCACTTGGACACCCTCTCCTTCTCCCCCTCACCCGCTCCCTACTGATTCCCACTCCTGCAGGGCATCCCTTCCGCAGTTTATGCGCCCTACGAGAGGGCGTCGTCGCGCTGCCAATTACTCCGCGACGCGGCCCGTGCTTCGCTGCTAATTAATTTCTAGCGCGCTGAGCGGAAGCTGGTGCGGCTGGGCGCCACGTCCGCCGCGCCGTTTCAAGATAGAAGTGGCGCAGTTAAGCGATATCGGCCCTTCGATTTTCTATCCCGGCGATTTTTAAGTTTAACATTTAATTGGCAGATGTTACTGACTTCAAGGCTCGTGGTTGTATTGGCTATTAATCTCACGCGGCTTTTTTTTGGAAAAAGTAAATCGATCAAGAATGAAAATATTGGATGATCGCAAGAGTTTGAGCCCGATTAGAAAATAAGGCACGAGCGGTTAACTTTTTGAAGTTTTATCAACCCTTCGAACTATTTCACAGGTGCAGTGATTAGAACTCCTTCGTGGCGCATGATCTCTAAGAAGGAAAAGGATGTTCATTTGTTGTATACCTATGTATTTGTCAATGGCTATATGTCGACAACAAAAAGACGGAATTCTATTTCGGTTTAAAGGAAATGAATTATTAGACTGCGGATTTTTATGCAAAATAAAATTTTTCTAAGTAGATTGTAAGAAATGGAAGCTAGACAATAATGTATTTCGTCTTTCGATAATCTTAACAAGTCGAAAGTAATGTAACAATATTGTTGAATTCATCTAATGTGTTTTAGTTTTGTTTTTCACTCATCCATTTTTGAGGTCAATGTATAAAATTCATAGTCTATTAATAACTAGACTGCGGATTTTATGCATTTATGTTAAAAATGAGTAGGTGCAATTTAAAACGATGAAAATATTAGAAGAATTTCAAAATGCTGTTATGTTATTTTCATCCTATTAAGCATGTTATGAAAGAATACTCCAATTTGTTGCAATTCGGACGGTATATTTTTATTTTGCAGAAAAATCTGCAGTCTATTAACAGTATAGTCTAGGTTCTGTTCAAAATCTTCATCACGAGTTTGACTCGATGTTATAGCGAAATGGGTTATCCAATTATATCGCTACTTGTCATCACTATTTTCTAAATTCCCCTTTCAATGCTTTAGAAGTTGTTGGATTCTTTTTTCCTAAAATGTGCGTGCTTTTCCCTTAAACTTTTAACTGCGGATAACGAGTTAACTCGACATTCTTGTTTGCTAATTTTCTTCTTCATTTAACAAATAATTCTTCCGCTTTATTGCGTTATTATTATTCACATTAGTATAAACCACCGTATCTATGTTGATTGGGGCAAAAATTTTACGTCAACGTTATTTGTCTTACGTCTTATTTATAACTCTAAACGTTCATGATTGAAGAGTCACTGTGTTAGAAGGTTAAAGACAGTTTTGAGGTCTTTGAAAATCAGACACGAACTTTTACAATTATTCAATCATTTTTGTTCCTCTTGCATTTGGAAGACTTTGCAGCGACTACAGAATATTTATTCATAACAATAATATTATTTATTCCATTACGATAAAGCCTGCAAAGGACTCATGTTAACGTAATTAATTATGCTGACACCAAGGAAGCAGTAATTTCAATATTTCATTTCAGATAGCATAACATCAAAGATCGACAAATATTGAAACAGAATGTTATAAATGAAAACACCAAGAGAAAATTTATAAAAATATGAATCAAAGATAACATGTATCAATGCATACTGTTGTATGGACAATTCTACACGTTTTACTATTGTGCTATTGGTTGTGAAGTCACTTTTTTAATTTTATTACATACGTTTGATCTACGTTTCACCATACCTGGCTAGATACCAGAAGTGAAAAACGATAACGATGATTTAACTACGCGTCACTGTCCAGCAATAAAAATCTCAATTTCTAAATTTTCCACCATGCAAATACTGGAGTTTTATATCTTTTGCTTCCGTCAATTTTAGTCCCTTCCACATGAACAACTTCAAAAAGTGCTTTCAGTTTACAAAATCATTCTACACTCCGCGATTTAGCGTTCACAAATGATTCCACACAAGAAAATAAAAATTTTCAAGTTTCAAAAATCAAAAAGACCTAGAATTAACTTTCCAACTCAGTATAACGAATATACTTGTCAGTGAACAGATTTTTTTTATTGTCTGCCATAAAATTAATAAATCGTAGTTTGACATTTAAGTTAAAATTGTTGCCGAAAACTTGAACGTATTCGCAAATTATAGACATTTAAAAATATTTTGAGATAAAGACGAAATGAATGACACACAAAATAATTGCACTCAGTGCGATCGACAAAATATTAGCAAGATTTTGCAACACATTTTAAAAATTGAGTTACATAGTTAAAAAGATAATTTAGAAGAAAATTCTTTAATTTATATGATTCCTGCTGTTCTTCTTTTATATTTTGATAACATTTGTGACAAGGAATTTTGAGATGAATTGTATTGTTACTATGTTTATTCCTTGGATAACAATCTCTATTTTATAGCGTGTTATAAACGTTAGTATACCTTTTCTTTGAAACTACTTTTGAAAGGATAGTTCATCCTGACAATTAAAAAACCTGAAGTTTTCTATATAATTTTCTGAAAATTTCAAGTTCATGGAGTATTACATAACTGCAATTTTTCAAAATTGTGACATTTTGAAAAAGCGGTTAGTACTTTTTCAGAGTACACAACGCAAAATTTCAATTATTACACATTTCATTTTGTTCAAGGGAAAAAATATTAAGTACAAAGTATTTTACAATTAAATGTTCGATTTTTTCGACCTCTTAATTAGCCGACTTTTTATAATCATTTAATGTTAATCTCATTGAATAAAAACAGGTTTATCAACTTCAAACAGCTGCAATTTCTACAATAATTGAACTTTTTTATAATTCACCCGCTGAATTTTAAATAATACATTTCAGTTGGTAAATCACTCGGAATTTTCACTTCTGACATTCCAGTCCTTTTCAACAATGGCGGCCAGCAATCGATGTTCCAGAAAGCGAGGTTTCGAAACAAACGAATAGCTCGGCCAATTTGTAACATTTCGACTTGAAAAGATTGAAACATCAAACTGGACGTGACATTAGTATATCTCAAAAAATTAGAATTTTTCAGTCAGTAATTATCTCTGATAAAAATTAAAATGTTACTTCTTTTTATATTCTTTTAGGAGGAGATCTACGTGCCCGTAGGACAATATTCTAGTCGAGGTCGTTGTTACATGAATTTTTAAGAATTTTAAAAAAAAAAATATGGAACCTTTTGCATTGGGAGTTCGCACACATATTTATAGGTATTTAAAGTACATGTGTAACTTCTTAAAAATAAAATAAAATAATAATAATGACACGATTTATATGCATTTTATAGAGTATGTTTTTAAAAACATGGATTACAAATCGGTGGCATTTTGAAGTCAAAGTACCGATTTTTTAAAAAATATTTCTCGAACTATAACACAATAAAAAATAGGAAAAAATTGTTGGATGTAAAAAATGTTGGTTCGCGCGACAACAGATTATGTACTGGAAATTCTCTCAAAATTTCAAGTCAATTGGTCAACTAGAACTTGAGATATCGTGACAACCGTTTCGAAAAATGTGGTGTCGAGAAAAACGCGTTTAAGAATTCAACTATTAGTATTTGGCAACGCGAGTTGCATTCTTCATACGCCTATGACTACGTTAATTTTAGTAATTTAAACATACCCTTTTGCAAACATATTTTACACCGGCTATACTTAAAGAAAATGCGAAAAAGAACAATCGATTTTCCGGAAATGAAAAACCAGAATACACTCTCAAGAGCTTTGCAATTTAGCGATTACTCAGAAACATTTGATAAATTCCGCGGGACGAGCGTCGAGGCGACACAGGATTAACGACATCGGCGAAAAACGCGGCCACAGGAATAGTTTCGAATCGCGTTAACAATGGGCCGAAAAACCGTATCGAGTGGTCGGCGAACGACAGAAATACGGTTTTACAATTCGAATTATCGGGCGTGATCGGTGGACGAAAACGTCACGGCTGCTCGACCCGGTTAGACGCGATAATCGATAATCATACCTGCCTGAACGCGCGCCAAACTGGCACCTCGGGCGACCGTCGAAAATCAATGAACGATGTGTCGGCCGGCTCTGTCTTTTACGATTGCTAATCACCGTGTGCCAGCGAGTGCCGGCGCATTTAATAATTAATCGCGATCGTGCTGTCGCCAGAAAATTCCGTTCCGTGGAAATTATCGGCGGAGGCAGGGCGGGGATCTACGAGCCGGCTGGAACGCGGCGCAATTAGCCACGCTACGAATTAACGAGAACAAAGCAGTTCCAGTTGCTTCGGAATTCCTTACTACGCTCATTCTTTTCGGATCGAAAATCTCTCGTTTTTAGACTAACGACTGTCATTCGATCAGTATACGAATTCCTGTTTTTACAAAATTTCTTTCGTCCACTGGACCATTTATACCAGGTGTACCAGTTAATAATTCTTAATTTTTTTCTAAAGAAAACAATTTAAATTTGGGGAAAAGGAAGAAAATGCTTTATTCGAAGTATGCACCATCGTTAGCTATACAGTTTTCCCATCTGTTCTTCAATTTGTGGATGCCCTCCCAAAAAAATGGTTCACATTTTGAGGCGATCCAGTCATCGAGCCATTTTTCGACATCTTCGTAACTTTTGAAGTGCTCCTGGGAAAGTGCGTGAGCCATCGATGAAAATAGGTAGTAATCAGAAGGGACTAAGTCTGGTGAGTACGGCGGGTGGGTCAAGAGTTCCAAGCCAAGTGCAGAAATTGTGTCTTTGAACGCTTTCGCTGTGTGTGATGGGGCGTTGTCGTGTTGTAAAATGACTTTCCCGTGTCTTCTAGCCCAATCTGGGCGCTGATACCCATTTTCCTGACTTCTGAATTTTTCCCATGGTATGCAGACGATTAGAAATGGTTTGTTGACCAACATTCAACTTCTCTGCCATTTGTTGTTGAGTTTGCGTATCATCTTCTTCCAACAGTGACTGTAATTCTGCGTTTTCAAATTTTTTGCAACTGACCCAGGCGTTCTTTGTCTTTCAAGTCGAAATCACTACCTCTGAACCGTCTGAACCATCTCACAAGCATCTTGCGTTGAGACATCGTCACCGTAAGTTTCCACAAGGATACGACGGCTTTCACTAGCTGCTGCAAATGCTCTTTATTTGGTTTCAAACCAGACATGTTTACCACAAAAAAAATATGACGCTAACTCGAGATTGAACATCCATGACGTTTTGAAAGGTTATGTCACAGCAAAAAAATAACATAAGAGTTTAGACCGTGAACATGCCCTTGCTTCCAGTGCCATCCAGCGCAGGAATTAAGAATTATTAACCGGTACACCTGGTATATAAGCAGAATTCAATGTACTAGGTTGTAAGAAACTTTTTGCAAATATCTCAATAACTTGTGATTTCTGTAAAAATGAAAGTCATATTCGTATTCAGCACATCAAAACGATCAGAATGATGTATAACGGGTGTCAAAGATTTTCGGGGGGACGGGGGGGGGGGGGAGGATTCGAATGTCTTACCATTTTTCAAGTTAAAATAGAATAAAAATACATTACCACCTCGATTGCCCTAACCTTCAATATCTAATATATTTAGTACCCTAAAACGCTTCAAAATTAAATCACTCAATCTAGAATGGTCCTTATGCAACACTATTTATTGTACATTGGGATAAAGACGGAATCTAGAACTGTAAGTAACTGTTCTATTATTCGGGCAATTATGTATCTCTGTTTAGTTCAGATAATCGTTCTACTGTACAGTAGAACCTCGATCAATGCACGAAACAGGACCGAAAATTCGTGCAGAAATCGAGGTTGTGCAACAAAAGAGGTGACCAATGATAGTGATTCGTAGCGTCGATCTTCTTTTATTTACATATAGTCACCACAATCCCCACTACGAGTTCTAGAACGTTGATCACCTCGTTCGTGGTGGGAGTCGCTAGCATGCAACGACCGAGGATTCTGTGCAATAAACGAGGTTGCAACTAGCGAGGTTCTACTGTAATACAGTAGTGCTCACTTCAATTTGAAAGGTTTGGGATACGGAAGTCAAATTATTGCGTGACAGGATTGCTTTTCTCTTCTATGGACCGACTCTAGCACAGCCTGACAAAGTAAGAACATAGATATATTGAGCGAAAGCAAAATAGACACAGTCCGTCGAGCATCGACGAAAATTTTGAATTCAGTAATTTTTATCTTATCTCTTCAAATGTGGCACCAATAGATTGTTGAGATTCTTCTGATTAAAATGAATCCAAACATGGTGTAAATCGGTCTACTTTTATAGATTTCGTACATAGCAAACATACGCATGTCCTTAATTTTATTATTTCATTGTCTACAAAATTAGTCGGATTTACGTTGCGTTTGGACTCATTTTAATCAGAAGAATCTCAACAACGACCGGTGCTACATTTGAATAATTTCAATTCTTTATTCTCCCTTATAACCTCCTCCGTGCTGCGTGTGAAATAAGATAACATGTATTAAAGTTTAAAATATTTAAATGGGACTGCGAATCCGTGGGACGTAGCTACTTTCCCAACAATAATTCGATGATTAATTTAATCGGAATGAGGGGTGCGTCACGGAAAATAATCGTTTTGTCTCGCGAGGGGTGACGGTCGGCGTTGCGCGGCGCGTCGCAATTAAGTAAATAAATAATAGTTGACGCGGAAAAGCATAAGGTGCCTGGGAATTCCTCGGGAATGCCGACAGACGGGAAACGGAAGAGAAGAGAACGAAGTGGCGATGGTTGATTGTGCGAATACATCGCGAAAACAGGGGTTGGTGACTGTGACTTGTGGGTCCCGCTAGTCATTGCAATTACATTAATCATGACTGGAATTCAAAATTTTGAATGTTTCATCCACGATAATATACAATACATTTAAATCACGCCTACGTAATGCATAAAACAAAACGATTTTTTGTTAAAAGTGAATTTGCATTAATGTTGCCTTCATCGTTTCAGGTTAGATTTTTAAAGTGCTACATATTATATTATATTTTATATTTCTAAACTTTCGCAAAATATCTTTTTAAAATTGCAACACTACTTTGTTACTATCAATTGAAAATATTCCTAATGTTTTGCGAAACATCTTTTTAAAATTATGACACTACTGTGTTACTGTTAATTGAAAATATTAATATATTTAGCATTTGTAACCTAAGGTTGAAAGCTCTGTCTATTTTATAGTATGTACGCAATACATAGTTTCTAACATTTCATTAAATTTACATTTTACTAATAAATTCTCGCAAAAAGTTCACGTTTCCATTATTTAGTGATGTAAATGAATTTAATTGTCTAATTTCATGCACTTTATTCATTTTCAATTTCATTAGATTATACGGTATTCATATTGAGCATTATGATTTTTGTTTTGGCAAAACGGTAATTATATCAGATTAAAAGATTGAAATGTTTTTATGCAGTTTTTTATTCAGTAGTTAATTAAATGGCCAGAAAACTACGATTATCGTGAACTACATTTTTACCTTAAATACCTAAATACTGTTTCATCACATTGATTATTCAATACTTTCCCTGTTCACTACTTATTTATATTATAGAATATTTTATTGAGATTAGTAATTTCCTCAGTTCACACTCTTCACTCGCGTCTGCAAATATTGAATTATAGTTCCACTTTTCAATTGTATATATGCTATAAATTTCATTACACGTTGCATCATATTCAACATTATTATTAAGATAATGTCTCTGATAAAACACAAATACATTTAATCATTGACACCATCAATTTGAAATCGAACAGGTGAGCAGACGTACTAATAATAATTATAAATAAATATGTGTTGCAGTCTGCAGAGGGTCAATGGATAGAGTATTCTAATACATTCACTACAACAAGTTTCATTTCGCTAATAATTGGAACCATTTTTCAAAATTGTTCTGCGCCTTTTTTTGAGGTTTAAAATGTTTTCTCAGTCATTTTTGTTGAATAATTTTACTTACAAAAATATATCTGTGTTTTTAAATGTATTCTATATGTTTCGAAATGATTGAAATTGATTACTGTAAGCATTGACCAAAACTAAATCCGTCCTTAAAAAAGCAATCCGATCCTCCTGATTTTTCAATTCTACTCTAGTTACTTTATGACTAAACTGTCATGGTATAAAATAAAAATTGTTTGCAGTCATTGCAGGACTCAGGAGCCAAACAAAAATGCATTTTTCTCTTTAATAATTTTACTAATTTTAAGTTGTTAGGCTATGACATTCTTAAATTCCTTTGATCTTTCTTCTGTTTCAAATTATTCCCATTTTTGTCACAAATGCACCGAATCTATAGTCCACATATAACATTGCTCTTTTGCAACATTGTTTCTGCTAGAAACAAGAACGAAGTGAAAAATAAATAAATATTCTATAAATTATAAGAAGGAAAAAAATTGCAAACAGATCGGGTGTATACATGTCCATTACACGAATGCAGAGAAGAAAGATGACCGACGTCCCGGGAGCTTAACGATCAAAGGAATGATCTAGAAAAAGCGTGAAAGACCCAGGCGCTCGATTTCCGGTCCGGTAACCCAATCGACTGGTTCTGTTTCTCTTGCACAAAAAGCGTCGCAGCGATTGCAGGGCTCTTCTACAGCGGAACGTTGTAATTCAACTTCCTGGTTAGCTGGCGAAGTGCTAATAGGAGCCTGCACCAGCTAGCTGCAGCGTTCCAGAGCCCGTTCGCAGCAGCGGCGCAAGGTGGTCAGCCCGAGACAGTTGGAAAAAGTTCCGTTGGCGACCTCTTGATCTTGGCTGCAAGATCGGGATTCGGCGACTGGACCACACAGCATCCCCGAACTGGATGGGGTAGTTCCCGGCACCGGGCTTTCTGCACTCGAACCCACCCCTTAGACCCGGTGGCGACAAGGGATGAAATCTCTGGAGAGTAATGGGAGCTGTTTTCTATTAAAAGTGGAGCAGTTCAGCTTGGCGCTACGTTTGCTCGCGCGAAAATCTTCTTGACGTTAACTTTTTAACGGCAGCTGCGATTTGAACATCGGTGACGTCATTGCTACGATCGAGACACCATAGCACGGATGACATGCTAGTTCTTCTACCACGTGAAATCTTTTTTTCTGTTTACATGGACTGATTATGTTTGTATTACCATTTTGGAAAGTGTATTCGGAAAAAGAGCATTTCCTTAGCTACCAGAAGTCTATTAACCCTTAGCACTCTAGTGGTGACTCTGAGGCACCACTAAAAATTGCTATACCATTATTGAAAATATTGTTTACATTATTAAATTGATATTTAATAAATCAGATACCAAACATTTTAGTATTCTATGTGGTATTATATCAGTTTCATTTCTTCAAAATGAAAAAAATATCATATAGAATGGAAATATTCTTGATCGAAAAAAAAGTTAGGTTATGGAGTTAAAATACTTCCGAGTGCAAAGTGTTAATATGATAATGAACTCTGATGATTTCTACATAATTTTGAAGACAAACATTTATTATTTGATTTTTGGAGTCCGATTATGTTTTCTTCAATAGAATTAAGCGTACAAGATTTTATTGTTCTACCACGTCGTTCTAATTAAAGAATTTTGTTCTCACTACAATCACATTACATCTTTCTAAACGTCTTTCAATATTATGCGCTTTGTATTCAACTTTGAAAAATCTGGATTATATGGAGACCTCATCAGTATGGCATATAGTAAAAGCTTTCATGATCTTGGAAGTCTTGCACCTCTAAATTGAAAATATTTAGATCTTTTTGTTACAATGATTATGATTTGAATTCAATTTCAATTCTCGCGTCTTTTCCTTACGTGTGAATTTTCTTTCATATATTTTTGAACCTACTTCTTTGAGACCAAATTTATCTTTTTATTGGACTTAGTACAAGTAGCTAATGATTTGAACTTGCTAATAGGAAACTATTTTATCTTGATATATGTGATTTCTTTAAAGAATTGTTTACACAAACTTAGAAATAAATAGCAAAAAGAAGTCTTTTGGGTGTCAAAAAATAGTAACTTTTTAATAATGTAAACAGTCTTGTACACTCTACATGTTACAATAATTTACTTTTAGTGTTTTTAGTAAGAGTGTGTGTAATTAAAAATAGTTGATTTTGTAATTTAAATGGAGCCTTATAATTTATTTTGAATTTCTGTGCATCTTGAGAGTCCTACCTTATCCGTTAAAAAAGAATTGTAAAAATCGACTAAAAAGTTGTAACAATAAGTTTATCAGAGTCGAGAGCGAGGAATAAAATGGATGAAGAAAATTGTGGAATACTAATTTCCGTTGTTGTATTACCCCCGGTAGGTGGTGAGTGCATCATTAGAATTCTCGAAGAGATCCATCGTGGAAGTATTTTCAGGGAGTGAATGATGCTTATGAAGGGGCCTGCGCAACACTGGAGAGCTTATAGTCTCTGACCCTCTTGCAACTTTTTTATACATCGTCATCAACCAGGAAAAATCCGAAAGACATAAATAATTATTAAGAAGTGCTATAAAATTTTACCAAGCAAGCAAAGAGTATGGTTTACATGGGCATATAGTAACATCTGGTTTGAAACACAACGTTGTAACGAAATTAAATTTATCAACGTGCATGAAAAAGCATATTGAAAATTCTGTGTTGTAAAACTGTCATGTTAAACAAATTTTATAGTATTTGATGTAGGTTGTAATCTCACTCAACAGATATTATACGTATCTATTAGAAGTGTCTATTGCAAGTTTATCTTTTACGGTGTTGGAGCGTGGAAGAATTATTAGTTCGAAATTTTGTGAACTAATTTTAATATAATAACTGTCAGGATCCTTTCAATCACGTGGAAAGTTCACTTATGACGCTATAGTCGTTTGTTAGCGAAATACCAATGAGGCATCATTTCACTTTCTCTTTACTTTCATATGTTGCTTCTCACTTTTCTCTTATACGTAGGTGTTCGTTTTAATAGTGATATTTTCCTATTCACGTTTGAAAAAATTAATGAATCAGGATTCCTTAACTGTTTTAACAATTGAAGAGACTGATTTGGACGAAGTGTCATTGAACTATTATGAGTTAACTATTTGTAACAAATTGGATTACTGGTTGCTTAAAAATTAGAATTTACGTGGAACGTTTGCAAATCTGTGTTAATATGAACCCGACTGCTGCTGTCGGGGGTTAAATAAAAATGAATTCTCACTTTTAATAATCTTAATAAATCGAAAATAGCGTTACAACGTTTCACTTATTTACTTTTACATATAATAGATGCGTAAAATCCGCAGTTTAGAATCAATCCACGAAGGGTTAATACAGTCAAATTGATTCATGAATCCTAATCTTGATGACATAAATAAATAATTTTCATGGAACGTTTTATTGTATGATTGCAAAATACCGTGCTCGATTTACGAAAACCTCAAGGTCATCGAAGGAAAAGAACGCAAAAAAGCGAATAAGGATCATACTAGTTTGTAAAACGTTGAGAGACAATTGTAGAAAATAGTGGTGACTAATTAAAAAATCTATAATTTTATAATATCACCACATGTGTTTCATTTTCAAATTGGAAACGTTTGCAATCGTCTAATAAATAGGCGGCGTAAGGTTAATTTACCATCAGCAGGTAACGTGTTAAAAAGCAAAGATAAGGGATAGAAGGCCCACAAGATTTGCCCCTAAAATGAACAAAATGACCAAGATATTGGTCGCAATGTACATGCATCGTTCAGAGATCAGAATAAATGATGGCTCAAAGGAAAAAGATGAAATCTGAATATCGGAGACGCGTCAAAGTTCGAGGTCCGGAATTTCACTTTCTAATAGTTTAACACGCCAGGTAACTCACGTATGCTCTCGATAGCCCAATGACCAGGAGGAAACCCTTATATTAATTAGAGCAGTTAAGGGCAACTATCCCCTTCACGGTGGTTAATGTGCTTTGCCTGATTCGTTCCCCTAACGGGATTACAGGACGTGCGCGCGAGGTTTTGGCGTTGCTATGCAATCCCGTCGGTACACAGTGTGCGGATATGTGCCGGTGGCCGTGTTCGCGTGCAACCCCTATTCGTGGCCCGCCCCTACCTACTATCCCCTATCCTCTATATTCGTGTGGGAGCACACGAACAGCCCCGAAGCCGGCATTCGATTGGCTTTCGGCCTCCGGCGGCGGCAGAGAGGCTGGCCAGCCGCCTTGGGGACCTAAGATCTGATTTCAAATTACACCCCGAGAATGAGCCGTTCGATTTATCTTGGAAGAGTCGCCGCAATTATGCACGGCTTGGCAGTTTCGGTCGCGGGCAAATTAACCACCTCGCCGCGCGTTGCGGCCAGAGGTAGGTATCTCTTGCTGTCGACCGAACCTCTCGATCGTCGTTTTTCGATCGGCCCGACCCGGCCCGACCCGACCCGACCCGACCCGACCCGACCCGACCCGACCCGACCCGACCCGACCCGACTCGGCCCACGCCAACAGAGCCAAGCTGCTAAATTATGGCGGAAAATAGCGGGAAATTGTGGATTATCTGAAAATGGAAATCGTTGCAGAATATTTATGTAAATGAGACTGCGGAACTGATACCGGACGTTGCCCGCGAATTTTCAGTTTCTTATTCTTCTTGTTTCCTACTCGCCCAAACGCCAGGAAATTATACCCTCACTGTCGCATTCAGAAGTATGTGGACCGTCAGTAGTAAATTCTCTTGTACGAGGGTCAATAAAATATTAACAGGGCTTTGTATGGTACAACAGAAGAAGAAGTACAGTTTTTTTAGTTTTCATTTCTTACATTCGACTTACAAAATTCTCATTTTGCATAAAAGCCAGCAGTCTATTTCTGACATTGTACACATTGAAGTAAAATATTGTTTAGTATTAACAGCAAATTACCAGCGATATGTCCATTACCACCGCAGTAACACATTTGTTTTCAATTTATATAAAAATTCATTGTTAAGTTTAAATACAATGCAATCTTCAGGAGGTATGTATAACTGACATAAATCTGTAAAACATGTATTTAACTCTTAGCACTCGAATGGCGACTCTGAGGCGCCACTAGAAATTGCTACACCATTATTCAGAATATTGTTTACATGATTAAATTTGTTCATATGTAATAAATTACTAAACATTTAACTATTGTACGAGGTACTGTATCAGTTTCGTACGCATGTAACGAAGAAAACTTGTGTACGATGGAAATATTTTAGGTTAGAAGAAATGTTTGGTGTTTTAGTTGAAATAGCTCCGAGTGCAAAGGGTTAAATGTAATACTTCCACCAAACACAAATGTTTGGAACACATTTTTAAAAAGTTATTCTGTTTTAAAGAGTGCACGGAAACGTTTCGACTGACTGTATTTTAAAGTCAATGCAAAATAACTTCCTTTCCTCGAAACTTAATTCAGACTGGATTTTGATATGAAACACGATGATCGAGCTTCGTAGATATTTGATCTCTTCTTGATCGAATATTCTTTTTACGAGAAACTTCTCTGCTTCACGATAAAAATAGAAAATATTTGAAAAATCCGCGTGAGTAATTGCGATCGAAGTCTGGTCGAGCACGAACCGTCGATCGATGGGGTTGGTGAACGATGGAGGTCTCTGAAGAACTAATTATTTTGGCTTCGACGATCGCTCTTCCTTCACGGTTTTCTACGCCGAAATCCCGACGTCTATCGGAATGTATAATCGAGTGACAGGCGACGTGTGCGTGGCAGCGCTTAATAAAGCAGCCAATAATGCGACTGATATGTCGCACCCGGAGGTGCGATGCTGGTCCCGATACCGAAATCCGTAATTACATCTTCGTCCCGATGATGACAAATGTCTGCCGCGGCGTGTATATCGACGGGATGGCTTCCACTTTTATGGGAACGGAAATATTGGGGACATTCATCACGGTTCTCAGATGGGAAAACATGCGGTGCACTTTCTGGCTGACATGCGGTCTGAAAAATCAAGATTTTTGACTAGTGTGGTCCCAGAACTTCATTTAACGTCACTGTTATTTCGATTCATTTTAACACACTAAGATTTATCGAGATATTTTATTAATGATACCTGTTAAACGAGGGCTAGTACCTATAAGCTGATTTTTGCAACAGTGGTGCGAATACTTCTGGTTTTAAGACGTGTAAACGTTATCTTTTAATATTCACTGCTACCTAGCAACGAATTGACTAATTCGTGGGATATTTAGCTGCACATTGCTGTTTTAAAAGTGAATTTACATCAACAGTATTTTCGCAACCATATAGAATATATACAGTAGATTTTTATGTGCTTGGATTGTCACAGATTAATTTACATTTGAGGAATAAAAATATACGTTGAAACTATAAAGTGCAACATCATTGAATATCATAGAAAATTTCCGTTATTGACATAAGGGTAAAAATGGTACTGTTCATAGATTTTCGCTATTTTTCCATGTTTCGTATAAAATTCCCATCTCTGCTCGATTTAAACCTGTGTTCAATTTCGTCGCATTTACTTCTAAATTTTCGCCGCAAAACCCAGTCCCGAAATTCCCCCCGTATTCCCAGGCGGGACATTTTTCAGAGTCCAGCGGTTCCGGCTCTCCTTTCTTCGCTGCCCTCCTAAAACGCAACTAATTATCGCGCGGATGCTCCCCTCGACCCAGCTTCCGCCCCAGCGAGTCCACTGGCCGCACCCTTCGAAAGTTCATCTTTCTCAGGCTCAGGTCTGCTCGAAAATTCCGGCCGTCTCAAATTTCATCAAATCTGTTTTCCCAGTCTTCGCCGCATAACCGAATCTAAACTTTTCCCAATTTTCCTTAGCGAGCTCGAACGAGAGCACCAGCGAGCTAGGTAGCTAGCTAGATAGCGAACGAACGAACGATCCTCTCTTTCGGAGACCGGCCGCTTCACTCAATTTCCCGCTGCACCGTTCTCCTCGAGCCACCCCGCCCACTCCACCTGTATACCGGCGTGATTCCTCGGCGTGTATCCCCCTTTACCCCGTAGGGCACCTGGCGCGCACCTGGCAAGGTAGGGCATGTAGCGTGTGCACGGAGCCGGTTAATAAGGCAGCCAATAATACGAGTCGATGTGTCGCCGCGGCGAGAGGCGGTGTTGCTGATTCCGGCGCCGAAACGGCCGTAATTACATCTTCATTAAAATGATGGCGAGCCGTGTTGCAGCGGCGCCAGGTACACAGCCGGTCCGTGGGGGTGGGTTCGGCGGGTTGTACGGGGAGTGTGCCGGGGGTGCGGGAACGAACAGTGGCATCCGGGTGGGTTGTCAGAGGGGTAGACAGTGGCCGGGGCGGGTGCGGGGGTGACGGCAGCGTGTGTAACACGCGGGTAACGTGGGCCGCGTGTAAACGCGTACCCACGCCCCACGCGTTCGTTCGTTCATTCCTGCACGATGGTAGAAGTGGATTTCTGGTATCTGTATCATGGTTAGCCGTCGTACGCAACGCGGCGACGAGGGGGCGACGAGGCGGCCACGGGGGCCACCGAGGGCCACACGGGGGGCTAGAGAGCGGGGGTGGCAGTGTGGCGGCGGCGTGTGGGCCGGGGGCGAGGGCGGGAAGCGGAGTGGTATAAATGGTCGCTGTGAGCGCGAGGTCGGGATACGGTGGAAAACCGGGCACGAGAGAGGGCTGTTAGAGAGGTGGAAGTGTAGGCGGAGGTGGAGGAGAGCCAACGGAGAGGATATGACGCTCGGGGAGGGTGAGAGATGGAAAGTGGGATCGATGCGTCGCGCCGCGGGCCGATGCCTGCTCGCACTTTCAAACTGCCACCGTCCTGCCCGCGCGCGAGAGACTATGCGCTTTCTGTGGACCGGGTGCGAAAGAGATCGAGATCGCTCGTCCTCGCTTGTGCTCGGTCGCGATCGTGTTCGTGCTAGCTCGTGCTCGCTCGCACTCGCTCTCCCGCGACTCTGTGCGCGGCGATGCTTTCACGTGCTCTGCACTGACGTTTCATGTCCAATACCTTATGCTTTGGACCGGGACGTTCGTGGACGTCCGGCAAACGCGTACAGGGGTTGTTTATCGCGCCGTCGGATGCTGGATACGGAAGTTCGACCACGGCTCTCGTGTTTGCATCTTGGTGTCGCGGCCGGAACTGAATTTTGAAGCACGCCGAGACGACTCGAACGCTCAACTGATCTTTTGATATAACGGAATTCGGATATTTTCTACGATCATGCTAACTATAATTTTGCTCAAATTTTAATGAATTGTTAACTGCTTTAAAGTCAAAGACGAGAAAAATTGTTTAGTTGTTTGAATGAAGATTGTTTAATTCCTTTGCATATGAATTATATGAAAATCTATGTGACCAAAGGTGGCATTTATTTTTTGACTTGTCAATAATATTCTAATATTCCAATAGGATAATGTGTTAGAATAAGAAAAGATTCTGATATTATTGGAAATTTATATATGGAGATAAAAGAATCACTTTTCACATGTGTAACCAACAACAAATATCATGTTAAGCACTGAAAGGGTTAAGTATTTGCAACAGATTAGCATTGTAAATCGATGTTGAAGAATTTCACATCAAATTTCACACTTGCGGATGTTTAGTACAGTTAATATTCCACTGAAACCGATTAAATCATTTTACATTACCACTATACGTACAACATGTTTATTCAACGGTATTTTAAATACAACAAAAAGTATAGATCTATAAAGAATTCATTATTTTTACAAATTTTGCAAAACTATTACTACAATCAACAAACAATGTGTAGTGAAAATTATGTTGATAAACTAAGAATTTACAAGATAAAAAAAGATGTGTTTAATAATATTATACAGAAATCATTTAAAATTCGAATTTCTTTATAAAAAAATAAATATGAATTTAAAGAAAATGATAAGATTATTCCATTTTAAAATATTTTAGTCACTTTTGGGCTTCCCCGTATATATCCTGGAAACTATTTAAAATTTTCGACGTCGAAATGCACATATTATATGGCATTAAAGTAAATTATGTATGAAAAATGAAGATAGTTATTTTGGGTAAAGTTCTAACGTATAAATGAGCAGAAATATTTTGTTACACTAAATGGTGTAACACCTTTAACTTAGGTTTGATTTATTCTGCAGAACTGTCTATACACGGCCGCCCTTAAATATTTAGTGCAGCGTATTTTTGCCGAGCGAAGGAAGCACCGCCAGCAATCTCGGCGTTCCTCGGCTAGGAGCACCGTGAAGAACTCAAAGCAACACCTCCTCAAGCCCCCGCGAGCAGCCACGTGAATGCGATTTTCGCTGCTTAATCCATGACAGCTACTCCGCGGCTCTTTTTAATCTTGCGACCTCGATTTACGAGCTGTCGAACCGTCTGAAAGTCGAAGCTTCTTTGAAGTTCGCGACTCTCTGGTGGACTGAGAAGCCCTCTGAAGATGGAGTTGACCCGGTCAAAGGGAAATGATCAATTCAAATGGCGATTCTGAGCTTGTGAAGCTGCGGAGACCGTGTAAACGCGTTGGCTGGTCGGTGCCAAATGACGATGCTTGCCCCATTCCTTCTTCTTTGATTCTTGGCAATAGAAAATCATACGTGGATGCGAGAAATTGATTGTGAGAAATGTATGCCATTGAAATATCTACATATAACAAAAATCATATAATTCAGTATTTAAAATTGTTCGCATTTATAAGGTCGTTCGAAGCAATTCAGCGCTTACGAATATTTCTGCATGCAATCTTAATTTTGATAAAACTTACGGAAACGAATTCTGTATCTAAAGTTTAAAGGATTTATATTTATTAATTCTCCATGTTGGTATGGATTAGTATTTTACATAGTATAAACGAAAATGGCAAACTGCCGAATATCAATCCCAAACAATATCACAAAATCAATGTAATTTAATTAACTGAGCTAATGCTAGAAAGTTCAATTTTATCATAGTGGAAGCTATTTTGATGCTTTTGCATTCCTGACATCTTAATTGTTTACTTATATGAATATATCACAATAAAAGGATGCATTTGAATGCTCGATCATCGAGAAGTTTATATGATTGGATATATCAGTGAGACAATAATAATCCAATGACAAAACTTTTTTGTTGTTAATTATTTTTTTAAGAAAGTTCAACCAACATATTTGTGATATTTTTCTGATTAAAACAAGACCAAACATGACATAATTCAGTGGCTATTTACTTGTACAATTGACGATTTGGTAAAACCTCGATCATCCGAACCGAATCCTCCATTGCTCGGATACGTGTTACACTTGTAAACAGTTCAATTTAAAGCGGTCCATTTATTCTACAAATCACTTAACACTTACGTTCCACTAAATGGAACGGATAATGGAGGTTCTGCTACATCCTAGATTAAACAAGTAAATATGATCCCAATTGTATCGTGTTTGGTGTCGTTTTAATCAGAAGAACATCACGAATATGCTGGTAAAACTTTCATAAAAAAAAGGTTTGCCATTGGATTAGTGTCGATGTCTATTTACAATTCTTTCTCGATATTCGACACTACCGCTAAGAGATCAAAGAGTAGCCTGTCCACGATATAGATGACATTTCGGACCCGAAGTTTTCTCGTAAGTATAATTCCTAAATCTCTGAAGACTAAAAAATTAGATCTCCACCGGAAGCGGGTCGTTGACATCGCAAAAGTTATCGAATTACCGAACACATCCAAGGAGCCTCTGGGCGTTCTAACACGGCACGGAAAATCCTCACGGCGATCTCGACACACCGTCAGAAGACCATCAAACACTTCGAGCGGAAAACCGTCTCTCGAAATCGATTGTTGCTTCCGGCTGGGTTTTTCCCCGACACGATTTCCTCCGGGCTGGGGCCGCACAGTGGAGTCGGTCCCGTGGACACCATCAGCCCACGGAGTTATTCATGACCGGCCAAAAGTGGCTCTCGATTGATAATCCAGCAAGTACAGCTCGATTCCAGCGCTCGCTGCCACGGTTAAGCGGGACGAGAAGGTGGGGGAAGTTGGGGGATGGCAGGGTGTCGGGGGTTGGGGCTTCGTGGGTTGAGGTTGAGCGTGGCAGAGAGACGGATCGAAGCGGGTAGGGTCGAAGGTTCGGTGCAGACGGGCGACACGGGGACATCGAAATAGGGCTAGGGTGGGTACCCTCGGTAATGTGATTGCTCACCCGTTTCACCTCGTCCCGGACTACTTGCCGAGTCGTCGTTCAACTCATTCCGGATCCAACGAACCCCTTCCCTTGTCAGCATCCGGAAAGATTTCCCCTGAAAACGAGCGACGGAGAGAGAGGAATGAGGCGGGGGTTTCTGTTGCCGGACGGAATATAATTCCTGGCTGCGGAGAAGGAAGTGGTCGACATGCAACCGGCCGGCCTCGGTTCCACCCTCTGGGAAATACGCGGCTCGAGGAAGTCGGGGGTGGACAACAAGTGGCCAGCGGGCTTTCGAGGACTGCCGTCCTGCTCCGGGTTGTTGACTTTCCTGTCTCTCTTTTTTCGGAGGAGACTCGTCCGGGCCGATCGATCCTTTGATTAATTTCGTCCATCGACTCAGGATTTCGAGACGATCGTCTTTGAATCGGTTGGAAAAAAATCCTTTTGCTCTGGTGATCTTGAACGTTTTAGCCCTCCGGAGGTCGCGGTTGATCTGACAGATGCATATGAAATCTAATTCTAAATATTTTTAAACAGAAGCGTTATAGCAGTTGCTCACGAAGATTAGCTATTGTTTGATACATTCGCCCCCTGTACATTCGTCGGTCGTGACCATTGGGGTATCACATTTCATTTATAGCGACAACAGTCTTTCGCACGAATTAGCACTACAGCACAGATTTTAAGATACCATATCTCTCAAATACACCGCAACCTCTGAACAAATTTTTAAAACCGTGACTTCTGCGTTAAGGGAGCAGTTTCGATTAGGCGAGTGAAAAAAATCGATTTTGTTTGTTGTATTTTTTAAAAGTATACAGAATGTTTCCGCAATCGCAGTACGAGATGGTTATTCTACAGGCTGACATGAGTGGAAGAAAAGGAATAACACTGTTTTGTTTGCTCGTCTCTTTTCCGAGAAAAATAAGTTTGAATATCGGGTTGGTTTCGCGTGCGCCAGTGTTTGCAATAAGCAGAATCGGTAGGTCATGAATAGACACGTCAGCCAATTCGTATCTAATAGCACGCGTACTCGCTGAATTTTCAAACTCGGTCTTTCTCTAGGTCGTTTACTAGAAGCAACATTCCCAAGTTGTTAGAGCAGAAACATATACAAATCGAACTCGAAATTGATGTTGCCTAGGGGCTGCAAAATTATTTACAGTATTAAGAAGTTGAATAGTTCCTAAAGACGATAGTAAACTCGAATGACGAATTAAGTCATAGTTTATCTCAAGTCTGAACAAAATTTATAAAACTTGTAAAGGGTTTGCAAAATGTATAACGTAATTGTCGTTAAAAAATTTTAAATTTGTAGTAGACAAATTCTTCAGTCAGAAAGAGGTGGTGGAATAATAAAATGTTGTGTTAAATTCAAATAAGAAAACGAAATCAAGTTTAAGAAACACAAGTTAGAAATCTGAATATCCGAAATTAAACAATATCGAATGTGAGTAGATAAAATGCGAAACAGTAAAAACATTTATAGAATTTAAAAATATTGTTACATTAATTTCAACTCGTTAGAGTAATTAACAAAAGAAATAAATGTCTATGCAGTTCCTGTACCATAAAATGAATGCAGCCAATTTTCATTTTGCATAAGAAACTGCAATCTAGTCATCACATTTATTTAGTTCATAATATGTATAATGTTTATATTCGAATATCAAGAACAATTTACTTTATATTTCAGTGCTCAAATATTCCAGAGTTATTTTTTAACCATTCAAACTAATTAGTGTTGATAGTATTAACTATAAACGCCGATACATCTTATGTATACTAACAGATCAATAAATACATATATTATGTACGATAAAAAAATGTTACGAACATCTTCGCAGTCGTAATTACTTTCGTGGTGGACGTCTGATCAATTCTTTTTAGAGGGCATGCCGGATAGAGAAGTTAACCGTTCTAAAATCCTACGAAACAAGAAGGAGATATCGGATCGTAAATTGCTAAAAGTAAAAGAGGAGCCGAGATTTCGCCGTCGGAAGACGGAGCAGCAATCACCGGGAGACGATCAATCTCGTAGCGGCGATTTTCAGCCACTTGTGGTCACCCACAAACTGTAGCCGCACCGGAGACAGAGGGGTAAGGGTGGCTGCGAAGGTTGAAGGTCAATCGTTGTACGCTGGAAGGGGGAAAGAAGGCGATAAGGGTTGCGCTGTCTATCTAACTTTGATCTGACAACTTGCCAGTTCGAATTCTTTTTTATTTTACTGCCTTTGACGGAAAGTACTCTGTCGATTCGATAAAGGCAGTTACTGCAAATATTATGCCATGAACCCATTTAAATTTAGACATTCATTAAGATATTACAATTTTTTGTACATGACACAGCTCATTACAAAAAACTAACGTACTCGCTCGAGTTTTATTTCATTCATTTAGCTTGGCGTCAAATGTAGAAGGTAAAATATAAAGAATAATAATAATAACAAGTAGAACGTATGAGTAATGTGTCAACAACCATTGTATCAATATGTGTAACAATACAATGGAAAATACTAAATTTTGTGGGTTTACAATGACTAATTTTCGATACTCTATGATTGAAATATTATTAACTATTCCAATGAAAGAACAATCAATTTGCGCGACACATTTTGCATTTTATAGTTAAATAAAACTGTTCATCAGAAAATCTTGTTTTTCTGAAATGATAATCATTTTCAAGAAACTAATTGTTTTCTCATCATTTTATTTTTAACAGTCTTTTCTTACTGTTGCTAAGAGTATTAATAAAACAACTGAAATTCATATACACCAATGGTCATCAATTTGGAACAAGCACTTATGATTTAACTTATGAATGCTATACATAAACATTACTTTTTTATAACATATACAAGTATTGGTAAACACTTAAATAAATACTTTATCAGTTACTACAAAATAAGTAAATATATACTTTATCCGTTACTACAAAATCAGTTACTACAAAATACTTGCTCATATTGCGAGTAATTTATGTTTCCACTTATTTCAGTTTCAAACTTTTATTCCTTAGAAATTCCTTCCTTAAATGTAACCTTTAATATTTTTTATTTAGTAGAACTGTTTATAAGTCGTAACTACTATATTATTTAAAAACTATAGCCTCTCCATAAAATTTTATGGTAAATGTTCTTCTTTGTAATCCAAATAAACGAAAAGTAGAATTTCTGTTTAGTATGATTGAAAATTTGTATAAATATACTGCTCGTTAAAATGATGTTTAAATGATATGTAATATTTCGTATATGTATAATTTGCCTTCAATACCATGGCCCAAAGGATATTTAAAACATTAATTATATCTTCGACAATTAACGACAATCCACAATAATTAATGGCAGTTTTTCGCATTAGAAGTGTTATCATCAGGTATTAAGCAGTTAATTAGAGCTTTTCAAGTGTACGTTACATAATTAATTCGCCGATTGCGGAAAGCATGTAGTTGTTTGTAATTAAGCCAGGTAACTTTTACTGTTGTTTAAAATGTCGATTACAGAAATTCGCGCCGGTTGCGTGGACGTTCGTGAATTTATGAGTCGAAATGATACAATTATCACTACTACTACAAAAGTTAGCGAAATCCAACGCAATGTCCTCATACTGCGACTACTGTCCGAAATTCGACGATTGATCAATATCGATAATTGCGATGACTGAAAATTACTGATGCGTGTTTTTTGTATTTATATGAAATGCACAATTTTATATAGGGCATAAAAAACAGTTTTTGCGCGATGAAACTATTTGCAAAAACGGTTACAAACACTTTTTTATTTGCGCCAACGTTGATTGGTATATACTTACGGATATATATAATATGTACATATAACTATGGTTACAACAAACAATAATATTCTAAATTGTATACTTAATTCAGCTTTAAAATGTTTATTATAAAGCAAGATAAATTATATTTTTGTACATATGTATTTTGTATGTATTTTCTATGGAATCATAGAATTTAAGGAAAACTCAAATATTCATTTTGGATCAAATTGGTCTAAACAGCGTACGAATAGTAGTAATATACTAGAGTCTGTAAATTAGTGCATCTTACGCAACGTATTAGCCAGGGCATTACAAAATACCAAAATGCAGAGGAAAATGCAAAATGAAAGTGTTCACTTTATTGTAACTCTTGTTTGCACTTTTGAAAAAACATTGAATTATAATGAATTATTGATACACATGCGACGTCCACAAATTCACAGTTTCCTTAAAGATAATAGTAAAATGAATTTTATACACTTTGTTGTTATAGCACACACCATAATTATACATTAATTGTAAGAAACAGAGGTTAAATTAAAATGTATTTGTTCTTTTAATAATGCTAATAAATTGCAAAGAATGCAACATGATTCTTAATTTCTTCTAACGTCTTCACAGTTTAGTATTCCAGCTAGTCATTTTTGCTGTGAATGCATAAAATTCGCAGTCTAATCATAATATTCAGAGAATCCACGACTTTCCCCTGCTATATTATTTCAATATTTCATGAAGGAATTAGAGAAAAGTAGCCAAATTTGGACCAGTGCCTAGATTGGACAACCATATATTTTGAGAAGGACAAATATGTCAAGAGTCGGTAACAGTATTAATTGATTAGAAATGTTAGTATCATATGCTTTGAATCTGGTTTAGCTATGCAGGACTTCCCAGAAATCACGGTACAAATGGCAGAGTGGTGATTGTAAATGGAGAAACAAGTTGAAAAGAAGGAATAACACTTTTTTGTTGTCTCTTTTTCGAGAAAAATGAGCTTGAAAATCCGTCGCGTTCGCGTGCCCTAGTATTAGGAGTAAGTAGAACCGGTAAATCATGGCCAGACGCATCAGCAGATTCCTATTCCACGGCACGCTTACTCGCTGAATTGTCAAACTCGATTTTCTCGAAAAGAGGCATTAAAAACATCATGTTATTCCTTCTTTTCGACTTATTTCTGCATGCAGAATCATCAGTCGGCCGCTTGTACCGTGATTTCTGAAACACTCTGTATATCCTTAGCAAGAAAAATACTTACAGTATTATGAAAGATGCTAATTAACTATGATTTATAAATTAGGTCCAACCTAGGCGCTGGTCCAAACACGGCTTTTCTCCTCCACGCTGGATTTAGTTAAACATTTATATAACAGAGGTAAGCAGCGAAACATACAGCGAACGCGTTAACTCTTTAGTGGTATAGTGTTTACTCAGGTTACGAGTAAGTAAGTTGTAGTTGCTCATAACCCTTGCGAGGTTGATGCTACTTAAAAAAAAAACAATCTAATTATTCCGGTTATACTAACTTGGCTACAAACGTATCTGTATAGTTTCAGAATAAAATATTTTTTCTTTTTTAAGTGATTAATTTTAAAAATATGTATTTCTCATAAAGGGATTATTTACTCTAGACTCTACTATAGACTCTTTAGTATAGAATCAAAATATTAATGATTATATACATCATAATAACTTGAACATGAATAACTTTAAAAATTCGGTTATTCATACTTTTAGTTAACATTTGTATAGTTGATATATCTAGCTATCTTTAAGTTCCGCTATTGTTACAAAATGCTTTCCATTTGCATACATGTTACGGGCTAGTATTTCCCAAAGGTTTTCTATGGGGTTGAGGTCTGGAGAACGGGCGGGCCTCTGCATCAACTTAATATTTTTGTTTCGAATCCATTCCCTGCTTAGTTTTGATGTGTGAAGGATCATGTTATCCCGTTGAAGTATGGACTCATCCGAACTGGCTTCTTCCATGAACGGAACCAAAACATCTCCTAAATGTTCTGTATACTTTTGGGAATTTTTTACGATAGTCAAAAAATTGGTGTTTCTGTAAAAGCTACATGCAGCCAAAACCATGACACTCCCACAATCAAAATTTTGACTCATAGCAATGTCGTGCGGACTACTCAAATGGTCCCAATAACACTTAAAACCATTTGTTCTATCTAGATGAAACTTCTATCCGTCATAAAAGATGACATTTTTCCATTCTTCGTTCCAGGACATACACCTTTTGGCAAAATGAATCGTGTTATTTTATGATCACGCGTTAAGGGCGGTTTTGCAGATTTTTTAGTCCATACAAATATTTACTTTACCGTAACATTTATTAAACCCGCCTTTTATATACCGGAAGATATAATTGCGCTTAGGTTTAACTGCGTTTTGGAGAACTCTTTTTTTTAAAGCTTTTTTTATACAATCTTATAGATTTTTGCGAGAAAACACCGAAAATGAAAATCTTAATGCGCGGAATTCATTAGTTAAAAAGTTATACGCATATAAAGTTGAACACTTTTAAGCCTTTTTGACAGGTTACAGCGCCGCCATATTGATATATTTGCTAGGTAATACACACAAAATAGGCTAAATACTTCCGAACAAATCCATTAGATGGCAGCACAAACACGTACGTAATACATAATAACACATTTACTAAATCAAAATGCGAAACATTATACCATGGTCGGACCGGCCTTCTCCGCTCCCACGACGACCTAACCCCAAACCATCTTGGACTGTATCTTCTTTTTGAAATCCTGTATGTGATTCTGTACATTTTAATTACTGGACACCGAAAACGACCGATTCCATGATTATTGTTATAAATTTTCATTTCGCACCGATGAGTACGACATTTTTTAAGTTTCCGCAATAATCCACAATCCTGAGCCCAAGTAATTGCTACTTCTTTACTACTTGGCATGTCTGTAAAGTTAAAATTTCTGATACTTGAACTAGTCATTTCAAAATCAACAATAAACTTATTAATAATTGATTTGTGAAAAACACTTGAAATTGCTTATGTTTACAAAGTATGTGTAACCACTGAATTGCTATCTAGCGCATACGCTCAGTATTATTTAGCCGATCCCGCAAATATACCATACTATCAAACACATGCGCTAACACTCACGATCTATCCAGCGCATGCGCCGAACAGACCTACCTACCTCTACCACTCAACGAATATTCAATATGGCGACGCTCTAACCTGTCAAAAACGCTTGAAACTGCTCATCTTTACACGCGTATAACTTATAAACCATTGAATTCCTAACAACCATACACACATTTTCGGAATGTCTTCATCGATATCTACAGGATCACATAAATAAAAGTTCAAAAAAGTTAAGAACACGGAGTTCTCCAAAACGCAATCGAGCCTTCCGCTTGTATTAGTCTTACTGTTACACTTGAATGTAATGCAACACGCAAAATTAATGAAATCTGCCTTCGTTCAACTTCTTCTTTTCCATCTTTCGGATGATTTTTACCATACAAATCACCTAATCTAAAAAATTATTAACTACACGATGGGACCTGCTTATTTTTAAGACATTTTTATTAGCCATTATCTTAATCTGTTCATCTTTTGTGAAGCAAATTGAAGTAGTTTAAAAGTATATACTAGTTTGTTTAACTGAAAATTAAATATTTGCACTTTATACAATTCTTATAAAAAGCTCTGTCAAAACTACAAAAATACATCGACTGAATCTATGGTAATTTCGTTGGTGTTCGCGATGCAATGATAGCAATGATCGTAATAATCAAAACTGTACTAAACACTTAGATACACTAATGATGAAAACAATTATAATGAGGCAAGCAAAACACATCTAACTATCCTAACCGGTAATAACCAGACAGCGGATTTTATGCATTTATGGCAAAAATGGGTAGGTGCAATTTTTAACAGTAGAAAGATTAAAAGAATTTGAAAATACTGTTATATTATTTCCAACCTATTAAATATATTAAGAAAGAAAATAAATTTTTAATTCATTCCAGTTTATTTCAATTCAGGTAGAAAATTTTTATTTTGCATAAAGATCCGCTGTCTAGTAATAACTAAAAATGAAATCGATATCAATCAAAAACACATTAAATTTTTAGTGGAACTATAGAAATTTGGCTGGCTGTACCCGTTAAGGGTTACCTAACAGAAAATGTGATTGGATCGACAAGGCCGCAGTAGCGCAGCGGTGTTAACACGGCAGCATCTTCGAAAATCTTCAATCGTAATCGGCCCCCTTAGCAGATTCGAGCCGGCAAGCCCTCGGTAAGCTGCAGCCGATTAAGCCGTGCGTTCGTTTCACGCTTGAGCCAGCCCTCTCTATCAATTACCTCCTAATGCTCATGCAAATTGGCTGCGAAGCCCGACGTACGACTCGGGCTGCAGTCAATCAAGCGAGCGTTCGGTCCCAAGTTGCCGACAAACTCGACAAGATAAATATCGGTGAAGCTCGACGGATTACCCCGTCGTCGATAACGCGACGCGAACGGGGTGGTCTATGATTTCAATCTAGCCCGTGGGCTGTGGGACTGCGCCCGATTCCCTCCACGGAGGCCATCCAATTTCCGATCGTTCCCTCGGCGTAGCTTGATGGCGACGGGACGCCGGTCGAGGTTTACAATTAAGCTGTCGGTCGGTCCTCGGCGAGTTCCGCACCTCGCCTCGCCACGCCAACAGCGCCAAGCCACACCGAGCCACGCCGAGCCCCACCGCGCGCCACGCCGCGCCTCGTCTCGACGGAGCGGACTGTCAACACTCCTCGTAAAAACTTCATCGTCCAATTTGCGCCTCCGCGCCGGGGGTGGCTCGGGAACGAGGTCGGCCGACGGCGGAAAATCGCGCGGTGATCTTAGCCGCTTGGCAAACGAATCTTGTAATGGAGACTGGAGACGGGAGCGGGCGCAGGGGCGGGGGTGACACCACCGGAGGTGTCGGCGACGCTTGAGGAGAGGGTTGTGAAAATGGTCGGGAGCTAGGGGCGCAGACTACGCCCGTTCTGGGAGGAACAACCGGGAGAACGACGAGACGAACGCTGCGAGGAAAGAGGAACGGCTAAACAGCCTGGCTGGCGAACATCGGAGATTAAAGAGACGGAGAAGAGGGAAAAATTATGTAGGCAGAGCGATAAAGGTTGGAGGAAGGAAATAGTCGACACGGTGAAATATTTATTTTTGACTAGATCGCGCTTTCGCGAGTTGTTTCTCATTGCGTACATTTTTGCAAAGCACTAACTGTTGGGCCTCTTCGTTGAATAGCCTGTATTAGGTCTGGGTTAGGACGCAGGCTGCATCCGTTCTGAGACGAAGAACAAAGATGAGAAAAAGCTGCAAAGGAAGAGGAACAGCTAAACAGCTTGGTTGACGAAGCTCGAAGATTAAAAAAAGGAAGAAGGGGGAAAAATTATGTAAGCAGAACGATGAAGCTTAGACAAACGAAATATAACTAGGGGAAGCGGATGGGAAGAGAGGAACGGATGAAGCTGAAAATTTAGAGATTGCCACCTACTGATTAGTCCAAACCCTAGAACCCGAGCAAAACACTTCTTTTTTCACTTACAACAATTGGTAATCCCGAAGGAACACATTGAACCCATCAGGAATGACGGTGAACTGTCAATTTTCTTCTATGTCGTCGAAGTTACAATAATCTTTTGATGATTTATACCTTCTGATATTTTTCCATAGCACTCTTCAAATTCTAGAAGGCGAGGAATAATGCACGAAAACACCCCGCATCTAATAACTGACTTTCTGTAATCTATTTCGAAATATTACTCAGAGCCGATACGAGGTATAGACACCGATCCCGAGGGGTTTAACGAGAAGAGATCTGATAGAGGCGCGCTTCAAAAATCGAAAACGATTCCCAGGGGAGCGGCATGGCAGCGAGAAACGTTGAATTGATGGCCAGTATAGGAAGAAGTCGAAATTTCAAAAATAATATAATAGTAGAGCCTCGTTTATCTGAATCATACAGGGAAACACATGAGATAGAATAATAGAATAGTTAATTAGGTACAATGCTAGATTCTATCTTTATCGATTTGTACAATTTAATAAGGGGATAATAAATTATTTACCAAAAATAAGATTGATATGGTTTTTATTATGTAAATAGTGTTGCATATGGATCAATTCAGATTTTGAAGCTAGTTGGAGTGCTAGAGACTTTACTGTATTAAATACTGTATTAACCCTTAGCACTCGAATGGCGACTCTGAGGCGCCACTACAAATTGCTACACCATTATTCAGAATATTGTTTACATGATTAAATTTGTTCATATGTAATAAATTACTAAACATTTAAATATTGTATGAGGTACTATATCAGTTTCGTACGCATATAATGAAAAAAACTTTTGTACGATGCAAATACTTTAGGTTAGAAGAAATGTTTGGTTTTTTAGTTGAAATAGCTCCGAGTGCAAAGGGTTAATATCTATCAGTTGTAACTGGTAGATAGGTTATGCAACGACCACCACAAGAAGAATTGAAATTAAAAATAAATGAATAACGTTTGTCGCAACTACTAAATAGGCCAACGATTTTTTGTATATAATAAAAGAATTGTGTTCGACAGGTTAGTATTGGGGGTACTTCTATACGGGGTGGGACTATGGGGCTTCAAAGAAAGAGTGGAAGTAGAAAGAATACAGCTGAAATACATAAAGTGGACACTAGGTTTAGACGTGCATACGCCAGGATATTTGGTTCTAGAAGAAACAAAAAGAGCAAAGCTCAGAGTAGAGACAGGAATTAGGGCCTGGAAATACACGGAAGGAGTAAGAGAAAACGGAGGGAGGAAGATAGTCAAGGAGTGTCTGAAGGAAAAGGAATCAGGTAGTGTGCAGGGCGAAAGCGGACAAGAAAGGGAGGAATATTTAAAGAGAAACGGATGGAGCCAAGCAGAGGTGGAAGACATGAGAAGGCAAGAGAGAGAGAGAGAGAGAGAGAGGGAGAGAGAGAGAGAGATAACGGAGAGGTTAAAGGATAGGGATAGCTCATAGCACGGGCAAGATGCGGAAAAACAGAGAATTGGAACAAATATTGGTTAGAGGACGTGGGAAGAGGATGCGACCTATGTGGGGACAAGTATGGAAGCCTAGAACATTTAACAAGAGAATGCAGGGTAATGGGAGAAACTATCAGGATCGAGGATGTAGTGAGTTGAAGGAAAGATAGAAATGTCGAAGAGTGGTTGGAGAGGTTGAGGAGAAAGAGAGAAAAGAGAGCATGACTATACCAAAGAATATACCCAACTAAAAAACAAATGTTAGGGAATGGGGAAGGATGCAATGATTGGGTTAGTAGTAATTAGGAGACTACCAGAGTAGGTCAATGTAGGAAGGAGTGAGACAAAGAAAAAGAGTAAGAGAAGGTATGGACCGAATGCGTGAAATAAGTAAGATTTGTACAGTTACGTTAATGTAAACCAGGGTGTGTCGACTCCTTTGTTAAAATGTGGTACGAATTGTAGTTGCTTCTCGATCATTAGGTATGGTGGCAGCACAGTAGTGCCCTGGCGTTAAAGAGTAGGGATACAAGTTTTATTCCCACTCTTTGCCGGCCTCCGGCTAAATTTTGACGTGCATATTAGCGTCACATACCACGTGCTCATCGACATCGCTAGGCATTACGCAAAGTATATTTATATTACGTATGAAATATGTTACATTATGTATAAAGTATGGCTTATTTACTACGTATATGTCACTTACATTATACTGTTCAATCATACAATTTATAACAAATATGTACACACTGCATAAACGCAGCAAATCAATTTTTGTGAGAACACAGATTTATATGTACCCAGTACCCATCAATGACGAGCGAAAGATACGATTACACGTACATGTGAGGTTAACTATGTGTGAGTACAGGTTTGTGTGATCACACACACAGATACGTTTTAGTTCACTTCCGATCTTTAGCTGAGAGGGCGCCCTGAACAGTGTCTTCGAAAAAGTACGAAAGTCGCCACGCCCTGATGTAAACCAAGCCACATTTCTTGGCTGTAAGGCTGAAATAAAGCAAATACATACATAAAAGAATTGTGGACAGCCTAGGAGGAACAACCAAACGACGACGAGACGAAGCTGCGAGGAAAGAGGAACTGCTAAAGAGTCTGGCTGGCTAGGAAGATAGAAGATTAAAAAGAGGGAGCAGAGGGAAAAGTTATGTAGGTAGAGCGATGAAGCTTGGAGGAAGGAAAAATGACTAGGGGAAGCTGGGTGCGAAGAAACGGGCGGTAGCTGCTGAGATTTTAGGGAGCAAAATCGTGGAAGAAAATTTTTCTTGTCGATGTCAAGCTGCGAGTGATAGCAGATATTATTGGATTATTGCTTTCAGGAACTGTTTCTCACTTTCTGAATTTTTGCAGAATGGTAACATAACGGAGTCTCTTCGTTGAAAGATCTGGGTTGGGTCTGAGTGAGGACGCAAACTACATACGTTCTAAGAGGAACAAACGAGCAACGACGAGACGAAGCTGCGAGGAAAGAGCAATGACTAAAGAGTCTGGCTGGCGAAGATCGAAGATTGAAAAGAGGGAGAAGAGGGAAACATTTTGTAGGCAGAACGATGAAGCTTGGAGGAAGGAAAATGACTATGGGAAGCTGGATGCGAAGACCGAAACGGTAAGAGCTGAGCAGTTAGCGGAACGAAAATTTTCTTGGCGATACTAACCCTTGCGTTCCTATGACCGGGTCTCGAACGATTCAGTCGCCGCAGCAGTAGAAAGTCCGTACGTGAAGGATTGACCCGTTGCAGTCGGAACTATTTCAGCTCTAAAACCAAACATTTGTGAATAGTGTATTCCAATTTTTAATGGTGACTCAGAATCATCACTCCAGTGCAAAGGGTTAACACTTATTTAACCGAAGAATCTCCGTCTTTTGTTTACCAAACGTTGACGACCGGAACCATAAATCCTACGAACAGTATTAACGTATTATAGTAAACAATCTAGCAGATGCTGATGTAATGCCCTCCCTGGAGGGCATTTGATAGAGCCAGCAGCCTAGTCTCCTCGTTCCTGTCCAGTTTATAGAACCTCGGCAACGTATGTTCTCTGTACAGTACGTATGCGGAATCGCGTTAACACTAAGTGTTAACACGTTGACTGTCGAACTATCGCTCCTTAAAAGTCCCACATGATCAGAGATCCAAGTCGTTGTAATAAAAACTGCAAAGTTGTTGCTTATCATAGGAATTACTTCTTCAACCCATTTAGATATCGCGAAAATCGGACTGAATGTCAAACCCTGTTTGGTTCAAGCAACTGTATTACGAACAAAATAAATTGTTAATGATAGATGCAGAATTATGTCACCCACAGATGGCCGACGATAAGTGACAGTTAAGGTATTAAGCTGCGAGTTATGTGTGACTATATCGTGATTTCAGTAGTTGTTTCTCATTTCCTGAATTTTTGCAGGGCGAGGAGTGTTAGAACTTCAACGGACTCTTTTCGTTGAATCCATGGTGAAGTAGAAAAATTAATCGAAAAGATGAAGAAGCGGTGGGTGTGTACGGAGAAAAAGAGGAGCGTGGGGAAAACGTACGATGACGTCGGATGAGGATGAAAGAGGAGGAAAGAAATGAAAGGAGTGAAAGAAAAGGGGATATGACGGGGAAAAAGCGAAGTGAGAACTGGTAAGGGAAGAAAAGGGGAAGCGGGTAGGTGAAAACGCGGCGGGCGAAAGAGATATTGGGGGTGGAACGAAAAGACGGGGGTGTGAGCGCGGCAGAAGGAGAGATTGCAGTTGACTAGCAAGGCTCTCGTAATGAAATCAAGGGTGTAATGGCCCCGTCAGAGCGCAAACCCTCTACGAGCAACCTCGATTCTCTGTAGTCACCCCCATTTTCACCCCACCCCACCCCGAACCACCCCTATTTTCACTCCGCGCCCGCCTCGGACAGTTCCCGTACTCTTCTAGCTTTGACGTACCGTAAAACCATTACGCTTTAAGGTCGCTGGAGCATCGAACGTTTGAATGTCAAGCCATTGCACGTGTATCGCTTTTCGCCTGTTTAAACTTACATCGTCCCACGGCCAACGTGGGTGTCGCGCCCTTTTGTTCCATCCGGACTGCAGTTCCTGTAACCCTTTTCCTCGAAAATTATCGGGGTCGAAGTTAACGAACTCTGGATCTTCCAGATTCAATTTTTCTGAACATGGAACTGTATTGGATATATGTAAATACAGTTAGGCGCGGTGAGACGCTGATTACCATATCTTGCACTGTCACCGATGCAGATAGTCGAAGTGTAAAAAGAATATCGTGGGCTGGCTGGTTTGCATATCGTAATCTGCTGCAAGTCTGGAGAGCTATATCTGAACTGTTCGAGAAGGATTTATAATTATAGTACCTTCTGGATTGATATTTATTAGAACAGTTCTGAGTATGTAATTTTCATACCATTTTTTTTTTTGTTAGCATTTAGTTGTCGATACCAATCATTGTTCTTTTATACATAGAGTATACTTGAAAATTGTTAGATCAGATCAGACTGTAGTAATGAGCAATTGATTTATTAATACTAAACCAACCCAGTCTTAAAAGTAACTGGTACATATTGCCTTATAAAAATTACACGATTGAATTTATGTAGACTTAGTGCGGTTCTTATTTTAATATGCGGTCTACTAAAGAGATTCATCCAAACATTTCTTGTGAAAGCGTCTTTATAATTGCAGTAACTGTAAAAGAAAAAATCTGGTACTCGTAATTTTGACCGGTGGTGGTAGGTTTAGTGTTAACTGAGTGAGTTTATAATGGCAAACATATATGAAGACGTAATGGAGGTTCTTTTATAGAGTACTGCTGAAAATCAATTGTTAATTCAAATCTGACGTTAATACTAAGCCATTAAACTTTTAACTGCATGATTTTGTAGGTTTTATCACATGAAATGAACATCAATTTCAAACGAATTTATCATAGCATATTGAACCACCTCAAAATACGAGTTGGTGATCTCACCATAACAATAATTTCTTTCAGTGCGTGTGATGTCGTTCGAACAACTGTTGAATAAATTAATATAGTACCGAATAGGTTATGAAAAAGAAGAAGATTTCTTCAGAGAGACATATGTAAACTCGCAATAGAATCATTGCATAAATTTCAACATTAAGAGGGCATAATAAATGTTTTTCTTTGAGTACGAGTTTTACATCGCATCGACTTTCTGGTCACTACCGATGTCTTATATTTTCGTCTTGAAATCTGAAATCTATTACATTCGACTAGTATGTATGTGGTTTGCTGTTAAAAAATATATATTTTAAATAGATATATTCTAGGAAGGAGGGTCAATTTTATTAATTAGGCGAATATAAATGAATCTGGAGTATCCTGTTCTAAATCATGTGAACGGAGGCCATTGGTTATTGAATTGCGTCGTGCGTTTTCGTTTTTCTTGGAAGTACCAGAAATGTCATATTTTTGTTTAATATTAATTGCGTTCAATCGCTGGAAGGTGTTCGTTCACTGGACAGGTCACCTTGGTAAGAAAAATGGTTTGAACAAGCTGACTTTGTTTTTAGTCACCGACGAAAGTATTTAGCAGCAAGTTTTTCTCATTTTTCTTGGGGAAAATTTCCCTCCGTTTGTAGCAGACCGCGGCTCAGTTTACTGAAAATGTAAACTTTCGCCGGTACGCGAACACGTTTGTCGCGCGGAGGTTCCATTGTCGCGACGTCGCCAGCTGACAGAGCGTTAGCAAGAAACTGCCGGTGGCCCCTGTCTCGGCGAGCGCGCGTGTTCGAAAACGACCGCGTAAAAACGGGCTAACAGTTGCCGGTGTCCCGGCAGCTTCCATCGCGCTCCCAGAAAAGTGATTCCGTTCGCAATCAAGCGTGCCTTTTTCTGCGGCCGAGAAGCCGGGGTCAAAGTACGAGGCGCCGCCGCCGGTGGATTCCCGGCTATACCGCCGCGCCGCCCCGTGTCAGTTTAATTTATCAACACAATCCCAATCTTTCTTCGCGCGTCGGTGAAATATAAACGTACTTGGCGGACTAGATAAAAACAAAACGAGGCTGGATAGGAAGCCACCGAAAAGGAAAACAAGAACGTAAACGAAAACGAGAAGAAAGGTTGAAAACAAAAACATACGGCCGAGCAGAGAGCGAGAGAGCGAGAGAGAGAGAGAGAGAGAACTTAACACGATTCCGGCTGCAGATTCCTTGCTCATTATCGGGTCCGATAAATGAAGCCCACTGTCCGGATCGTTTGCATGCGCCATTATCATGCAGATAATATCCTGCAAACGGACGGTAATGACCGGCAAAATCATTCCAAATAAATCAATAAATAAATAAACAAAATAAATCCCGTGTGTGTTGCCGCGCGCGGCTACCCAATAACGGGACGTCCTGCACGGCAACGAGAGCTGGCCGACACGAACAAAGAGAGGAGGAACGAGACGGATCAATGGGGGAATTCCAAAGACGGACAGAGACACGCGAGTATATCGCGGGTCACGGGCTGCTCTGTCGCCGCTGCGTGCCTGCTTGTCGAAATCCTCGTGACCCATTGATTACGATACACCGGCAAACAACTGATTCTCCTCGTCACACCTGTCCCCGTTCTTTTCTAACGTATTTGGGTTTGTGTGTGTGTGCGCGCGTGCGTGTGTGTGCTACGTGGGGGCTATCGCGGCTGGCGCGGCTGTCTTTTCCGTTCATTCTCTCACGGGGAGTTTCGCACACCATGGGTTTCATGCTGACTCTCATCCAGAGCCGGGTTACGATTTCATTCTCCGTCTCCGTTCGCCGCCTCCGTCCTTTCTCGCTCTTTCGCTCACTCTCTGCCTGGTACTCGACACCCTCACTCTCCGCCCCTCTCACCCTCTGTTACCCATTCCCCTGGTTACTCCTTCTCCCTCTCTCTCTCTCTCTCTCTCGCTCGCTCGCTCGCTCGCTCGTTGCCTGCCGTGCTCTCGGTGCATTGCAAGGAAGTTTTGCACACCACAGAGAGAGCGGTACTGGCTCTTTCGCATCCAGAGTCAGAATTCCTGGCCCCTTTCCCCTGGCCTCGTTCAGCATCCCTCGTACCCTCGATATATATCCCTGTGCATTTCGTTTCCTCTCGTTTCACCAGTACCTCCGCCTCTTCCACCTCGTCCTCCTCCTCATCCTCCTCTTTTTCCTCTCCCCTCCCACAGAGAGAGCCTGGCTCCCTCGAGCGTGTTCCAGCTATACGACCACCCCCTCTCGGTGTTTCGTCCCTGCCGTCTTGCCCCCCTGCGCCAACCAGCCAGCCAGCTCGTTCTCGGCGTTCTTTTTGCCCCGTTCTGTTTCACCACCGGTGGCGCAGTCCTCTCCATCCCCGCCATCCCCCTCGTTCTTCGCTCTCTCCAACACACAATCTCTTACTCTCTTTCTCCTTCTCCTATACTCCTATACTATCGCCTGGCCCCTATGCCAATGCTATCCTCTTCGCTCGGCCACAGCCGATCCCTCGTACACTCGGTCTCCCTCGATTTTCCCCGTCTCTGTTGGCCAGACCGCACCAATGCGGTCCTCTCGCTCGCTTTTACAAGTGGTTCCAGCCTCGGACCGGCGCCGGTGTCGTGTTTCGCGTAATAGGTCGCCGTCTATGATACGCCGCCCAGGGGTGGCTCTCTTATTATTATTATAATCATTAATCCCTTCCTCGTTTGGCAACGAGGGGGCCACCGACAACCAGGGGACCCGCTGATTTTCTGGTCCGATCGCCGGGTCCACGTTCCTAGCTCTCTCTCCCCCCCCCCCCCCTCTCTCTCTCTCTCTCTCTCTCTCTCTCTCTCTCTCTCTGGCCTCTCTCGGGTTATCGGCCCGGCTGTCTTTGCTCGTTTTGGGGGATGCGATCCGCGGCAGGACTGATTAGTCGTGACCATGCCACGCCACGCCGAACGAAGCCGAGCCGAGTCGCGCGCGCGATGCGGATCGCTGCGGAGACGTTAATAAGCCGCGTTCCGAGCTGAATTTAAATTACGTGGAAGCGTGTGGGGAAATGATTTCGTTTCGCGGGAAAGAAACGCGAGCCATTACCGGCTCGTAGTCACTCTCCCCCTTCCAATTTGTTTTAATTGGAAGTTTTATTATACCAACAACATGCGTAACTATTGCCAGACTGTGTTAACCCACGCGCGATGCTTGGGAATGGTCACCCGAAAGAGGTTTACAGATATGTCGACCATTCTCGCGTCTAGCTTTAATCCAACGAATTAGGGTTTATTTTGAAAATTTACTGAATTATTGAGTAGTCGAGGAGAAATGCAGCTTGTCGTATGTGGGAAAGAAAAGGTGAACAATTTAGCTTCCGAAGAGCTTGTAGGGGTGGATATATTTGATTGCGATTTAATCGTTAGGGAGTATCGTGATTATAAAACTGGACTATTTGTAACACGAATTTTATTTGGATTTTTGGATAAATTTGGGATTATGATGATTATACTGCGGATGGTATGCATTTATCACATGAACGCATTGGCGCAACTTAAAACAGTAGAAACATTTAATGAATTAAAAAATGTCAATAAATTGTCTTATTAGTTATTAAGTAACTACATCTTATTAAGTTTTTTGTATGTAACGGTTTTACGTCGCATCAACTGCATGGCTATGTTAAGGGTGAAAAGAATGTTGTATATGGTGACTGTTATTCATAATTAATGCTAAAAAATTGTATTCTGTATAAAGATCAGTAGTCTTGTTCTTAATCATTATTAAAATGGTCCAGGGAGGTGTCTTCGTTACTTGATAAATATTTTTACCCTTTCCCGTATTATTTTCTCTGCTGATACAATGGTTAGAACTTCTAATAATAATTAATGTAACTCCAAGAATGATTTAAAATGATGTTTAAAATAGAAAGATGTTTTTTTAGCCCTGGCCAAGTAGTGAGCGACTGTGACGTACTGATAACAGTTTAATGTATCCTATTTCTAATTTTAAAATGAATTAAGTTTTTATATTTTAATAAGATATAAAAGTACAGTGGAGCTTTTACTACGCTCTACTGATTCTTAAGCTCAGACGGTTGCAGGCATCGAGCGAGATTCGGACTAATTTAAGCTGCGACCGCAATCAGTTCTGACCCTCGTTATCTGCTGCTCGGCAGTATCGATCGCAACTGTGACACTGGCTTTACTTCGATTGCAGTTTGGAGAAAGTGTCCTCAGACTGTATCGGTTCCTGGTATCGATAACGTCTGGCTAAAATTCTGTGTTCAATTTATTTCATAATTAAAGCTGTAGAATTTGTTGTACGCTCCAGGGGTAGCAAGAGCTATTTATAACCAAGCAAGATGGAGCACATGTGCGGGAATCCTTGTGTGATTAGGTGCAAGACTAATACACGGACAGGTGTGCTCAGGAGCAATTGGTGCGTCTAATTGTAATAATCTATCTGCAGATAAATTTGTTTTTTGCAGAGTACCTTGTACATACCAATGATATTTCATTTGTTTATGTATTCACATTTTTTCATAATGTATTAGCGATTAAATGATATGACTTATACAACTGTGAGCACCTGGATATCATTATACATATGTATGTATACATATACATATACATGCATATATATATATACATATATATATATATATATATATATATATATATATATATATATATATATATACATACATACATATGTACGTATATTCAAAATTTTAGATAAGCATTCAACAGTGAAATTACATTTAAGTATGTATTTCTTGTACTCAGTATATTTTTAAACTTTGAAGCTGCATACACCAGATAGCAGTAACCATTTTTAATATACATTAAAAAATAAGATTTAAAGAATCTTTGGTGGTTTATAACAACTTTTAGACAATTTAAAAACAGTATAATGTATTTTTAGTTTCGTAAATATTTAGTTGTGATAAACTTTAATTATTCTTCTTTGATAAATTGAAAATCTGTAACCCGCATATAATATTCTAACATGGAATACTTTCGCACAAAATGAATTAACTTACTATCCTTAATACGTAATAATGCTGAATACTTTTATCCAATTACTTTTAATTAATCAAAAAAGCCCTACAACTGAAACTTACTTTCATCTCTTTAGAGGATAATTTACGAATTACTAAACTCAGAAAATGAAATTTATTTATGAATAAAATTTACTTATTATTATCTATTTAGAAACTATTTGTGAAAACAATTATTAGGAGTAAAAATAATTTTTATAAATCAATTAAGACATATTATACATGTCTAAGATGAATATTTCAAATTAATCACGAAATTGTTATAATTTTTAGTATTACTTTTACTATTAAAAATGCCCATCTTATAACAAAAATTACGTCACGTCTGTCGATCAATTTAACATTAAATTGTCTCGCATAAAATGTTCTACTTTTTAATGCAACTTGAGATTTTACAAATTTTTTATTTTATGCACGATTTCTTCATTTAATTGGTCTTCCGCGTCAAATTCAGAATTTTGTGAAGTACAGTGCCGCTCATAATTATTGTAACGGCAGAACTTTTACACTTTACTCTGCAAATGTCTCTGCTTATTGTTAACTTAAATTACTCATTTATTAAAAGAAGTTTATGTACCTAATTGTATTCTATATTTCTATCGTTAGGTTATACTTTTTTTTATTAAAATCTCAGTGGAAGAATTAGATAGTAGAAAATTGTGTTTCCTACAGAAATATTATAACATTTGTAGAATGCTGCAATAAAATACTAACAAAAAACGCTAGTAAGATGGATTCAACGAATATAAACAATATTTTAAGATAATAATTATAGATTGGACTGTATATCAGATGCATTCAATTTTAGTAATTCTGTAATTAGTCCTTGCTATATTGCGTTTGTAGTCTATTCTACATTCAACCTATTAAATAACCTTAGATCAAATCAAACATAATTCTGTAAATTAGATACGATATGAATAATATTCTACCGTGAAAGTAAGATTCCACGTGCGACAACCTAATTAAACGAACCACGGACCAAGCCAAACTTTAGTGACAAATATATTGTAGATATATTTCATTGTCCAATATTTTCATTGGAAACAAAGATTCCATGTGGAACAGTTGATAAACTAAACCTTTATGCCAATATCTAATATGTTCCACTACGTTCAATAATGTTAGAGTCGTTATATTTCACGTATTTAGCGCATATATTTAGCCCTTAAATATAAATTAATTTATAATTGAGCCGTTTAGTGCTAAAGAGGTGCAAAGTTGATACTTGTCTATTTAGCTTCAATACTTGTCTGTTGAAAATTGCCAGTTTAACACCACATTTCAAATGTTTAATCGTGATTAAATAAAGTATTTGTAATATAATGTTAACGTAGCGTGCTTAAGACAAACCTAACATCCTTCGATATTATTTCGTGTTAATTCAGTGATTAACTGTTTTAGGTTGCGTCACTTTTTCATTGCCAGTTTGACTGACAATCCAACAACCTCAATAATGTCATAAAATCAAAATTATTTATTTAATGAAATAAAAATTGAAGAATTAAAATGTATAATACTGAGTAGTCCTTCAGCCCTATTACATTTGTTAGATCCTAACCAAATTTGATACTATGAATTATTAGCGCAAAAATTAATTTTTACATCTAGACAAATAAATCCGTCACCCATATGTGGGTGGCACGTTAGGCAACGTGTTAAACGGCTCAATTATCCAAGAAGGTAACAATCTACAGCAATCATGAAGACATTTTAGGGTTAAGTACAAATCGATAATACTACCACTAATATAGTTTTCTAATAAATGTTTTCTTTTTTAAGTTACACGTGCGACAACCTAAGTGAGCAACCTCTAAGCGAGACAATGACGACAATTTCGTTGACAAAATTCGTTTTAGGTTTAACGGCAAATAAAATATTTATCAAAATATTTATCAAAAAGCTGGCCAAAATTTAATTTTCGAAGTATACAGTAACTTTTTCCTACTATATCAAATTTATTGTATATAGTATCAGTGTATCAATGCTGTTTGAATTTTTTAGATATATTGATTTGTTACTGAGATACAAACCATAAAATTTAACGAAATTTCAAGCTCTACAATTTCGTGAAAATTGGAACATATTTATGAAATAGGTGTTACATACTTACCACAAAAAAATAAAACTAAAATATATTGTACTATAACCTTGTAATTCTCTTCTCAATACGTTATAAATCATAGTCGTGTATTAATAAAGCGGCAGGAAAAGTTTCTTGATATAAAGTTCTAGTGTCATATTCAATTGAATGCATTCGCTCAAATTTTCTTCTTTTTAAAATATTTAAATTTAAAATGTCTAAATAATTGTATACTTTGAAAAACAGAATTCTTTATATCAAACAAATAATCCATAGTTTCCTTTATTTTCAACAGTATATTTGACTGACGTGACCTACTAAATCTAAAAGTGTTGTGTTTAACAAGAACCAGGAAAAAAATTTCAAAATTATTAATTTCAAAAACGTTTCCGTTATAATAATAATAATATTAATTATAAACTCGTCATTCTAATTACACAGTTTTAGTGAAAAGTCAGAAAATAGTAAATGTTGCCAAACATTAATCTAAAAATAATTGTCACATCGGTGATATTAGATATTCCATTTTTGATGAGTTATGCGACTTCAACAACCTAAAAACCAAGAATAATAATTTTCTCAAAAATCTTATAACATTTCGGCTAGGTTTTCGAGAAACGGGCCCACTGCGCGACAGTCGTTAGCGTGCAACAGCCTAATAAAACAAGCTGGGATCGCAATTTCTGGTGGAGGTCCTCGATCGGCGGGTGCTCGTTTGTCGTGCAATTTCCCTCGATCGCGTCGGCTGATCCCGGGATCATGAATGCGTGTTTGGTCGCGTCGCGTGCCGATTTCAGCGGCGAGGCGGCCCGGCCGGTCCGCTTTTCGTTCCGCTCCGGTCGCTTTCTCTTTTTCCGGTTTCCTGAGGTCGGCCGCCACACCCAGCAGCGATAGCCTGTGCAGCGTGCACGCCGGGTGAATCGATGAAGGACACGTAGGGTCGATGTTAATGGCCTTGCAACAGGTTGAACGAATCGGTCGGCGTCTTCCGACGTCGGCGTAGCGCGCCTTCCCTTCTGGTGTCGCGGTGATAAGCGGATTGCGGGGAAGAAACGCGTTTCCGCCGCGTTCGATCGATAACCGTGAATTATATCGATGCACCGGGGCGAGCTGCCTCTCGCTGCCCGTGCCCGTGCGCTGCATAAATATGTATTTATGGGCCGCGTATTTTTTTCCTCTCTTTCTCTCTCTCTTCCTCTCTCTCTCTCTCTCTCTCTCTCTCTCTCTCTCTCTTTCTCTTGCTCTCTCTTTTGATTCCTTTTTTTTGCTGAAGACTGCTCTTTCCATGGGCAGCCGAAGACCTATTTGGAGAGCGACACCGATGGACGCGACGCAGGGACCCGTTTTTAGTTGCGTATTTTTTGCGCTTGTTGCGTGGCTGCCAGTTTCTTACCCCAATACGGTCAACAGTATTTGGCTTAGTTCTGGCTGTTAGAGTGTGGCCGGAAACGGATCGTTGATAGCCGAAACGATTGGATTTCGGGTTTGAATTTTATTGGTTTTTCGAGAATCATCATGGATGCTGTCATTTTGTGTATTTTTTGGTATTAGAGCAGGGCACTATTGGTAAATGATCACAGCTTTTACTATGCTTTTATGTAATATTTCAGGAATTGTGATATACAATTAAAGTTGCGGTGTACTTGATGCAGTCTGTGCACAAACTTTTCATTGACACGTTAACATTGTTCACATTAAAACATGAATTTTGACACTAATAATATATTCATTGTACCAATTAAGATCTGCAAAATGCAAGAATGTTTGTAGTACCACATATTTTAACTTTCGAATTTTTATTTTATCAAATACATTACTTTGATTTTATGAAATTTTTGAGGTTGCTGGTTTGACAGTCAATGGAGGTGGTCTATTACTGTAATTAGATAAATCTATAGTGTTTCGTATAACAGAAAGTATTACTTATTTTGAACTGTTTTCAAGTATTGAATACCGTCCACATCATTTAACCTGTTTACTGTTTATGTCGAGTATACTCGTCATGAAAAGATGGTTTCTTTTGTCTAACGACGAGTATACTCGTTATGTAGGGAAAAAATTCTAATCTAATGTAATCTAATTAAATAAAATTTAACAGTGTGCGCGGTATAGTATGAAAAAAGCATAAAAATAATGCCTGCTTAAAAATAATTATCCATACACGTTCGTCAAATGAAATAAAACAGTTAACAGGTTAAGAAAGACACAAGAAGTAGATTACTCTTTAAGGGCTGCTTCTACCTTAATGATCCAAACAGTGGGAAAAATAATTTCCTAATTTTTGTTTCTCTGGATCGACTGCAAATTTAAAAAGTTTATAGATTTTGAAAAAATGTTCCTACATCTTAAAAGCAACCTTGAGAAAGTAATACTTAAATTTATAATTTTTGGGTTACAAATAACTCGAGACTAAAATAAATTCATGGCTTTCATTGCTGCCTAATTCTTTTAGTTTTAACTTAATTATATTTAAACTTTATTAGGAAAAACGTACAGATACGTCTGGGATTAAATATTGTCTGTACATTATTATGTTGTTTGTTTTCATAAAAATGTTTGCAGATTACATAAAATATATGTTTACGTTTCTTCATTGAGTGTTTTCGTTTCATTATTGAGTAACTTGAAATGTGAAGATATACCAAATTGTACAGTACATGTGTATTACACGATTATTAATTATTGGCTGTTGCTTTCGTGTGTGTATTACATTTCACTGGACATTTCAATAACAATATTTATCGTACACCAAATTTCAGAATTTAGAACGTTAATAAGCCAATTTTTTATAGAATATACCAAACACAGTGTGCACTAATTTTTCGTTTTTATTAAATTACGCAGAAATAAGAACATTCTTCTGACATAAAATTATATCTTCTGACATAATGTACACTTTTCTTAGATCCCTTCGTATCTTTCATATTTTAGTTATAACAATTCAGTATGAAGGTGAGAATGTGCGGTATCATGACTAGTACACAATACTAGAATCTATTCTGCATGTGAAATTTTTAACGAGTAGGACGAATTTACAAAAATTATGCTTTCATCACCTGTGACTTCGTTAATGTGATTTCACTCATACAGATCAATGGATCATTGAATGTTGCGCGGAGAAAACTTTTATCGAAGGAAAATAACAAAATTGGGAAACAATAGAAGCGGATATTGACGAAGCTGTCACGACTGTCATCACATTCTGTGCGACACCAGAATGTCACGACAGTCAAGTGTCAATTTTGCCGATTCCCACGTGAATAAATATAATTAAATATAGAAGAAGTTAATGTTCCATTATTCTACTAATACGAATATAAGAGGCTCTACTATTCTGTCAATACTTCTTCAGAACATACATCTTATCATTATATTTAATCCCTTACCACGCATACAACATCACTCGTGATGAAGATTCCAAATCAAATCTGTTAAGTACGACTATTATTTGGATCGGTTAGTGTGAAAGTGGTGTAAGTCTATTTTTCTTCATTCGAGATATTTAAAGGTTTCCATTTTATTCGATTCAAAAATATAAATAAAGTGTACCAAGTTTGGCAAGGTTTCTATGAATATAGAAATATTTAAATTCATTATGTAAATGACTTTTATGTGAAATTAACTAAAATAATATATTCCTTCTGGGTCGTCAACGGAGTTACACCACTTTCATAACCAACCGTTAGGCAAATTTCATTTACTGATGAATTTTAAATTGATCAAAATATATGGATATTTTAAAATGCTAAGTCAGAGTTGTTTATAAATAACAATGCAACTTTAAATTATTTATTTTGTGATTTCTCAATTTTTTCCAGAAGTGAGCTTTAAGTCAGAATAAAATTCTGCCTTTCCATTATCAATAATCAAGCATTAAAATAAACGTAGGTATATAATAAATATAATTTCCTTTCTCTCCAAAGAAATTATTAAAGCCACAGAAGCCTGTAATCGTTATAACCATGAAGAAAATTGTACAAGGGTTGCCAACGGTTACAAAGTATATTGCGTTGCCAAAGGGTTAATAAGAATATTGTTGAATATTATCACGCAATCGTATGCTCTAGGTTTTTTTAAAATAGATACAGAATTCCGTTAAAATCCACGGAACTGTAAATCGGTAGATAAAAATTAAACATTGTGACAAAAAGCCTGTAGTTAATATTTTCAGCGTAAAAATGATAAAATGCGAAGGTATGCCGTGATCACTCTCAATTTTATATTCATGAATGTATATTAAATTCCGTAGAAAATCATAGTGGGACGAATTAAACGCAAAATTCTGCATTGAACGCGGGGCTCGAGCGCATTTGAGACCGGACGATTAGCTTCTCGCTATAGCGCCACCCCTCCTCCCCCACCCCCAACCGATATATCGATCTGGAGCTGGAACCACCGAGTCCGTGCGCTACCCTGATCTCTATGGAGGCTCGGAATCGGTACAGAAGCCGCTTAGAAAGCGATAACTAAAACCCTCGCTTCCCGAGTCTACGTTTCTCGTTCCGATTTTCGCGGAACGCCCAGTCTTCCCGATAATTTCGGTCGAACCTTTTATGCTCTGGATTGGATTGGTCGAACGTGGGAGCATCCCGGAAGAATGTTGGGTGGGTGGGTTCGTTTGCGCGTATGTGTGTCGAATATTTAAGCGTGCTCCCTCGTGTAGAGTAGGTGAACGCTTTTGGTGAACTTGTTCGATGGAAAATGCAACGATATATGTATTTCGATATACCGTGTGTTCTCTTGTCTTATTTTCCGTTGATTTCTGTACTAGTCCTACTAAGGGCGATGCCTCAGGAATGAATTATACGCTGAGGAGTAGCGTGAAATGTTTAACAGTAAATCTACCAGCGCTGGTCAAATTTTCCGGTGCCGGGTTATTTATTTTAGAATTGTTGAAATTAGAAAGACTCGTTGTAATGATTAAGAAAGAAATACTTGAAAACAAATAAATGATTGAATACATTTCTTAAATCAAACATATAATCTTGTAAAGCTACACGTGACAGTCACTTTTTATGCACGGTAGGTTTAGTGTTGATAGATCACGTTTGTTGTGTAGATATTTTTTAACACTAAACCTACCAAGCACAAAACATATAAAACTGAAATGCCCTATAGAAGTGACCAAATTTAATTTACTTTATCTTTTTACGATTTCTATTATAATCTGTGTTTAAATGAAGAAGTCGGTTGAATAATTTCCTATAAAAGCGTTTTCATAATTTCAATAATTGTGAAATGGGGAACCGGTCATTTGACCGTGGTAGGTTTAGTGTTAATGATTATTATAAAAACTAAAATAGCGTAAGTGAGTGGTTCAAATATATTTGAATGGCTACCTGTAATGCTTTTCAATAGTGTTGTTCGTCGAAGTACATTAGTAGAAGCTTTATACAATTACGGTTTTTAATCCGTTGCAGATAATGTTTTTTGAAAATACTGAGAATTCTTTCCTGAATGAACTAGATCATGCATCAAAGACCTAAATATTGGAACTGTAGCGGAGTCTGAGCGTGGGAAAGAAAGGATCTTCGGACGCGGAGATTCTCTCTTTCCTCGAGTGCTTGCCGTTGGAGGCCGGGTTAGAAGGCTGCGTCATAAAGTCGACGATTGCTGGAACCCTGGCTAGGTCACCAAGGAGTCTTCGATAGCGAGGATTTTCCAAGTCGCTATTTTTAGGAGAAACTTTCCCATGTCCTTGAGGACAGGGAATTTTATTCTAAATGAAGATTCTTTGGTCGTCCTCGGCACGCACGCAAACCCTCGGCCAGGAAACCAGAAAGTCTCAAGCATTCATACAGTACACAACGTTCTACACTTGTACCATTGCGAAGCGATTGGAACCGTTGTCCAAGTCGCCGTTCTGTGTAGCACTACGTTGTTTCGTTATTGTTGCTCAATTTCGTTGTTATTGTTATTTGTATATTTTTTACGCGTTAAGTGGTGGAATAAATTATGTGTTATTTTCCACATTCAACTCTGTACATTCTTTACCGATACGATATCCTAAAAAAGAAATGACAAATATTTGTATATCTTATATACAATTAAGAGTAATTCTGCTAATCATTTTAAAGAGACAAGATTGGTAAATATTCATAAATAGAGTGTGACATTTTTAACACCTCATATCTTGATTATTAATGTAAATAATCAGCTGCTTTGAATAATATCATCTAAATTCTTACTTAATGTGAAAATATAATTTGATCGTTCTGAATACGTAATTAATAATTTTATTTTTCAGCTACAGAAGTTTTTTAGAACAAATTAGATAACTCATATATTATTATAAATCCGGAGGTACCTTGCCTTTGTTAATTTTATTGAAAGTTTGCATCGAATTAAAGGATATTGAGATCAGATTCTGGAAGACTACTTTAAAATGTTTAATATAATACCAATTAATAAAGATTCAGCGAAGTTTTGCAACTCATCGCGCTTTCAACTACCAGAACAGCGATTAAAGACATTTCATTGCAACAAGCTATATTAACACATTTTAGCAGCTAAAAATTTATCCAAGAGGCTCCACCTACAATTTCACATATTAATATCAAATGCAAGAACTCAAGATAGGAAAGGACACGACTCAATTAAAATGATTCCACGAACATCATTTTTATTTATTTAGATATCATGTTTATTTCTTTTACTAAACACATCATGTTGTTTCTTAATGCATAAATTATTCCTTATTCTTTACAATATGTAAGCTCGAATTGTACAAATTTAAAAGAAGCCGATAATATTGTGCTTTTACATTTATATATTTATTATTATGCTTAACACAATTCAGTTCCATTCATAAATGGTCTCTCAATACAGCCAACTTACGAAATAGACAAAACGCACTCTATTAAAATTAAAAACCGGACACGTAATTATAAAGAAAAATTGATTATTACCACATTTTTGAGACCTCATCAATGTCATCAATCATAACTAGAATGTTTTTCTACTTATTCAGCAAATTTTCATTCCTTCTACTTCGCCCATCTCCCAAACCAAACTAAAAAGATCCTAACTATCAAGAAAAAATTACCAAAACGAAATCATTCGCGGCTCAACAAATACTGCAACACCCGAAACGAAATTTGACTCGATACCACAATGCATACAATGGGTTCCGGAAATGAAATTACACAATGGAATCCAAGCTCACGAAAAACGAATTGCCACACTCTTGCTAACCACATGGTTGCGGGCAATGCCTTGAGGCGATACGAGAGATCGAATGCACCGGGATCGACGTAGAATAATTATTTACACCTTGTCCTTATGCAAATACGGTTGACCGCGTGATCGCGTAATACGTCACCTTAATAATACCTTGACGCGCCGGTCGTCCAGCAGGACTGTAGATGTAGACGCGAAAATCCATTGCAATCGCACTAATATGCAGCTATCACAAAATAAACTGCATTTAATTACACAGGATCGCCCGTGTCCCCGGTAGCTCATCCCCATCCTCTGTGTCCTCGTACGCTCTCACACCCTCGCAATTACTCTCTCTCTCTCTCCTTGCTCCCTCTCTCTCTCCATCTCTCTCTCTCAATCCCTATCTATCTATCTATCTATCTATCTATCTTTGTATCTCTACTCTCTCTCCCTCCCTCTCCTCCCCCCCCCCCTCTCTCTCTCACCCCCATACCAATCACATAACCGGCGCGGCGGCCGGGTAGCCTTTGGAGAGCGAGTATTTATTTCTAAGCGGAAGAAAGAGAAACAGTAGGCCGCAGGGAGGCATCGACCGTTCTGCTTGCCAGACATGGATCCTGGATATTCATCCATTAATCCTGCGAGCAAAACGATGCACCGTTCTATCCACCACCGCGTCGGTACCGCGCCAGCGATGAGAGAAACCCACGGAAAACCCCCTTCTTGGATCTTCTGGATGCCAGCCCGGTTATTAATGGGTTAACAGGATTCCCTAGTCTCAGAAAATATGCTGGGGAATACATCCGGAGGATTTCGGCCGCGGACGAGAAGCCACCCGCCCACGATGCCAGTCACCCACGTTCCGGAGACCCACCACTTTGTCAGGATGATTACTTTAGGATAGCGATCCATGAAAAATTAAAGTCCTCCCGGCTGATTGGCCGCTCAGTGGGGCGGCTCGGCTTGGATCAATGGATGCGGAATTGGCCCATTTCTTTATTTTTAATGTTATTGTTTAAAGCATATGGTGACACATTATACAGGTTTACGCTTTCCTTAAAGCTACGATTAAAAGTACTTCAACAATAAGTGAAAATACGCTGTGGTAAACAATTTATTTTCAAGAAGACCAACTATTGATTAGGAGACGAAATTAGGTACGTTTACCGGAACTTGATACACAGGGTGTCCCATTTAAGTTGAGATTGTAAAAAATCTCGGAGACATGTGATTTAAAACAAACAAACTGACACATGTCCTTTAGTGTTTCGAGTGGGGAGTCAAATGGCACTACTGGTTTTTGAATGCGTGGACAGTTTCAAGGTTATTTCAAGGTCATTTTGTCTTTTTTTATCATAATCCCATATTTTCTATTTCGGAATCATATTCTACGTAAAAAAATGCACAACTTTTGTTTGAAACATCTTTTTGTAAGTTCAATATTTCTTCAGATATTTAGTTGATTTTTCATGTTTATGTCAAGGATAATTTTGTTTTTCTATTAAAATGACAACGTTACTATCTTCTGGAAGATTTTTTATTTCATTTAAGAACATTATAATAAATGCTCGAAATTTTTACCCTCAACTTCTAGACACTTAGTAATTCGTTTAATAAAAGACTCATGAACACATAATAAAGTTCTTATAATCTTACAAAAAATGTTTCAAATAAAAGTTGTGCATTTTTTTACGTAGAATATGGTTCCAAAATAAAAAATATGGGCTTATGATAAAAAAAGACAAAATGAACGATAAAAAAGATAACGATAAAAAGGACAACAAAGAAGACAAAACACGAATTAGAAAACTAGTAGTGCTATTTGACTTCCCACTCGAAATACTAAAGGACATGTGTTAGTTTGTTTTTTTTGAAATCATATGTCTTCGCGATTGTTTACAATCTCAACTCAAATGGGGCACCCTGTATTTCTTTAAAATATGAGATTACAGATAAGACACAATTGGTTGAATTAAAGTATAAAACGAAAATAGGTGACATGAGAAGTAAATCTTTTAGACCTTGTATGCCTACTCCTGGTAGAATACGTTGGATCAAACAAATCAAACGTACTTAAATGCTATCGCGAATGAATTGACGAGCCTAGAAGTCGATTCTGAAAAGTCGTTTTTAACTCTTGCTTTCTCCTTGGCAGTTCTAATCATGGTCCTTTAATTTTGAGATAGTGTCGTTACCAAATCTTGCTACTACAAAATTGAAACAATGCTCAAACAGTCAAGTGTTCAATCAAATTGTATTACTTATTCTACACTAAAGGATGCACAACCTGTAGGCGCAATTGTTTCGGGTTACTAAAGATATAGTAGAGATGTCAAGAAACAAGTGCGCGTATCGTGTTAGTACTGCCAGCCTTTAATGAGTTATAAAATCGAAGGTATTACTTTCACTCAACCCCTGTAATTATCAGTATAATAAAACGTCTTTATTGCGCCTTGCACTCGTCAACCAAAGCTGCTGTATCATTCAGAACGTGTCTCAATGGCTTTCCTGTAACCAATCATTCTCCAGGTTCTAGCATTCGTGCACATTTTCGCATAATTTCTTAATCTCCTATTGTGAGGTTAACTTCCCATTCAATTTGAGTTTCTCAATATTGCTAATGCCGCTATTGATAAGTTAGCTGTGCATATTTTTTGCCGACGAGTATTATAATTCGTCAATAGCCTTTCTTATCATAGTAACTAGAAAATGCAACGGATATAGAGAACATAATTAATTCATTCTTTTGCAAAAAACTAATTCCGAGGGAAAGAGTCGAATTAAATGATTGTATAACATTGACAACGATGACAAATTTTTGTCATTTATCAATCAAAGACTGCTTGTAAACGTACGACGCTGGAAAAAAATTTATATAACGGGCGCACAAAATATTCTTCTCTTTCATGACCGTTTCAAATTATCCAAAGCGGAATGAAGTTTTGGGAACAAACATTTATGCTTTAGGGGATCCAACTAGAAGTTCAACAGAGAGTAATCAAAGTGCCGGAAAAGTGGAGCGCGGGAATAAACTCGGTTATCACGTTTTCGACGAAGCAACGGCGCGGGGAACGTTAATCTATAAAAATGTGCGCCGTTAATATCGGCCGTCGGGCCGTGTCGAAGAGGGAAAAAAAAAGAAAGAAACGTCAGGAGAAAAAGTGTCATTAATTCGCTCGCGATCAGCGTACGCGTCGAGAAATTTACAGCGTAACTGGGCGCGGGCGCGGCGGGTTCGCAAACTGAACGATTACCCTCGCAAATAAATCCAGGTAAGTGCGGCCCGGGAAGTGCCGGGCTCGATTGCGAAAACGCTGTTTAATTTCCGACCGGGCTTGCATCGGGTTTCACTTAATTAAACGAAATAATTAGCCATGCCCACCAGCGGGAAGAAGTCAACCCTCACCCTCGCAACGCAGATAAGATTTCTCGAAATCAAAATTTCTTGTGGCGATACGTTTCCCTCGCCCGTCATGGATGCCATGGAAATCTTACAACTACGTCTTTTCTTTCAAGTCATTATGTCATTAACCTATCAAGAATTTAAATTGTATTATCTACGATAATATACACTTAATTTACGCCAGTGTAATTGACAAAAATCAATGTGAATTCATGCTGTTTTCATCGTTTCAAATCAGATTTCGAAAGTGCCAAATATCATATTATAATTAATAGATTACGGATTTTATGCATTTCTAACCTATTAGGTGTACTAAAGAGGGAAATCAATTTTCATTTTACTCCAGATTGTTGCAATACATTTGGCATAAAGATCCGCAGTCTAATGATTAATCGTTTATACTTATATAAATATCCCACTAATGTATACTGCAGTATTTATAGAGTGCGATTTTATGCGTTTATAACAGTTTCTTTTCAGTCTGTTAAACTTATTAAGGAAAGAAAGATATTTCTGCTGTTCTCGTAACACTTGTAATTGAGGCAGACAAGTCTTACTCTGCATAAAAATTTGTAGTCTAGTCATTACATACGTACAAGTGAAAAATAAACATTCAATTCATCTATCCTCGCTTTATACATGGTGTCCCATTTAGTGTGAGATTGTAAATAATCTCGGACATATGATTTAAAAAAAAACAAACTAACACATGTCCTTTAGTGTTTCGAGTGGGGAGTCAAATGGCACTACTAGTTTTCTAATTCGTGGGCGTTTTCGAGGTTGCTTCAAGGTCATTTTATCTTTTTTTATCATAATCCCATATTTTCTATTTCGGAATCATATTCTACGTAAAAAAATGCACAACTTTTGTTTGAAACATCTTTTTGTAAGATTGTAAGAGCTTTATTATGTGTTCATGAGTCTTTTATTAAACGAATTACTAAGTGTCTAGAAGTTGAGGGTAAAAATTTCGAGCATTTATTATAATGTTCTTAAATGAAATAAAAAATCTTCCAGGAGAAAGTAACGTTGCCATTTTAATAGAAAAACAAAATTATCCTTGACATAAACATGAAAAATCAACTAAATAACTTAAGAAATGTTGAACTTACAAAAAGATATTTCAAACAAAAGTTGTGCACTTTTTTACGTAGAATATGATTCCGAAATAAAAAATGTAGGTTTATGATAAAAGAAGACAAAATAACCTTGAAATAACATTGAAAACGCCCACGCATTCAAAAACCAGTAGTGCTATTTGATTCCCCACTCGAAACACTAAAGGACATGTGTCAGTTTGTTTGTTTTAAATCACATGTCTCCGAGATTTTGTACAGTCTCAACTTAAATCGTACACCCTGTATACAGATGTAATACTATTAAAGTGTTCTAATTGAAAGTAAACAATCGCAAATATATTGAAATACGATATTCTCTGATCAGCAACTGCTATTAAAGTTGAAATACGGACGAATGGAAATTGTGAGAAGTCCCACAAACCGTCGAGTACTTAACACCTTGTCTTAAAATAACGTTTCAGAGACATCGTGGGTTTCGGACGCCAAATTTGATTATTTACTTTATAATAATTTTAAAGCAATACAAATTATTTGATTTTCCACTGATGCGTATTTAGAGCATCAAACGAAATAAAATAATATGGTTTAATTTAAAACCTTTGAATTAAATGGCAAGGTAAGAGATTAAGGGTTAATGTTCGATACGTTTAGCGTTAACTTCAAGCTAAAACATTGCCGCACCTCGAACACCATTTATTGTCGTATCTGAAACCATTTGCGTGTCGTGCATCAACAAACATTTGTTTGCAGGTCAGCGCTTAGAAATGCACAGAAAATAAAAAATAAAGACATTGTAAACCGGACTACGTGACCGCTGCAACCATCGCGAGCATTATCGGCAAGGAACGGCAGCGTACACAGTGGCGTTAAAACCGTGAAAACCAGAAGTGCTCCGCTTCCATCGGACACGAGATGCGGTGTGGTCTTTTGATCCAGTTCACTCGGCTAATAAAAATAATCGAATCGATTTTTCCCCGGTCCCCCGCGATAAATCAACGAACTCCACGTTCGCGGCGTAAACCTCAAAGAGATGTACGCATGTACACCCTTTCCGCGTGCGCGCGCGCGGCAAACCGTGTTTAATTCCCCGCCACTTTCCCGACGCGTCTCATCAGGCGAGGACACTCACGCTTCACCTCCTCGCCGGATTCTTGCCGCCATTATCTTCCAATTACGCCTCTCAAAGGAGGCATTTCGAAAGTTCTCTCCACGCATCCCAGTGCACGCGTCGTATTTCACCGAGCGTTTTTCCTCTCATTGCCGCGCCGCGCGGTACCACGTATAAATATCTAAGCCCGGAGCGCGCGACGAGCAAAAAAGAAAAGAGCCGGGAGAAGAAAAAAGGGAAAAGAGTGGCGAAGGAAAAAGAGAGGGATGTTGCGCAGGAGGGTGAGTGTAGAGAGAGAGAGAGAGAGAGAGAGAGAGAGAAAAGAGAGAAAGAACTGAAAACGAGACAGCGGACGAGACGAGGCAGCCAACGGGCGACGACGTGGTACGGTACGGACGAAAACGAACGTCCCTGACGAAGACGCGTTATTTTAGCTGTCCCCAGAGAGGACCTTCGAGGCATCGAAAATCTCATGGAAGCATCGTCGTGAGGCAAAAAGGGAGAAAACTGGGGGAATGGAAGGGGGATGATATAGCTAGGCGGGGCGAGAGGGTGGGTATGCAAGCGGCCCGATAAGCCCGAGGAATCGATATTCGAGCCGGAGCGGAGCGCGATCCTCGTGGCCCGTTCCCGACAGGACGCTGATAATCGGCCTGGAAATTCCGACGTGGTGTGTGCGCGCGCGAGAACCTGCCCGCCGCCAACGAGTCACGGTATATAGTGCCACTAATTATTACACCGGTGCCGCTCGTTAACGCACGCCCGTGTAAATCTGCGCCGGGGAAAAAGTTTCGTACGAAGAAGCGTATTTCTCTTCCTTCCACCGTCCTCACTCTCTCTTTCTCCCTCTCTCCTCCGTTACCACCCATGCTGCCCTCTCTTACCCCCCTCTCGCTTCCCTCTTACGCGTTCAATTAATATACCGGGTGAGATTAATCACTTAAGCTTATTGATCAACTCAGGCTGTCGGGAACAATTTTGTTCTGGCGCGTTCGTGCATATCGCCGCTGCTGGTTCGAGCACGACGAATTTTATTCGGTTTTCCTGGACGTGGTCATGAATTTTTGTTATATGGAAAACGTTGATTCTGTTGTTGATGTATTTGAGTGATTGGAAATTGGCCATTAGAAATTTTTCTGATACTGATTTGATAGATTTGTTGGGAACGGGTTTTCGTTTCTGTTTCTTTCTGGCGAATATTATTAACGCTTTGCACTCGGAACTATTTACAATCGAGAAACAAACATTTCCTCCGACAGGAAATGTTTCTGTTCTATACGAATTTTCTCATTTGATCCATATGAAACTGGTGCAATTTTCTCATACAATCGGTACATAAATTTTTATCAATTTACTAAATATATACAGACCTAATGTTGTAAAAAATATTTTAAATAATGATATTGCAATTTTTAGTGACGCCAATGTGTCGCCACTCGAGTATTAAGGGTTAATTAGAAGGGACATGATTGTCAACTTCTTTTTTATCTGTAATACATCATTTCTCTTTTTGTAATAGTATTATTATGTATAGGGAACATTGTTTTTATTAGGTACATGTTCCCATTTCGATTTCTTTCGGTTGAATCTTGTTAATCCCTTGATATAGAAATTAAATGAAATTCGATGGGATCAAAGTACTATTTATTATACAGGGTGTTCGATAAAATCGAATTTATTGGGAATTTCGTCGGGATCGCGTGCATTAGTATATGCACAGAGTAGAATTGGTTGGTAATGATCAGACGCGACAGTCGATTCCTATCTAATGGTACGCGTATTCGCCGAATTTTCAAACTCGATTTTCTCGAAAACAAAGCCTCATATGAAAAAAATTTTCTCCATATTTTGGACTTACTATTTCATGTAGAATTACCCCCTTTTCGCTTGTACCTTCAGTTACCGAACATCCTGTATAAGTTGTCATTTGTGTAAGCTTAACGATGAATTTTTACTAAGATGATAGTAAACATATTAAATAATATTTTACTTCAATGTGTATAATATCGTAAGAAACACGTGACATATCTGACGTACTTTTACGTCAAGAGGTTAACACTAGAAAGACTGAAACTTAATATATACCTATATTGCCCAAAAGCAGTCAAAATTACTGCATTGTGAAAGAATAACTGTGTACAGAAATTTGTTTAAAATTAATTTTTAATATTTTTTATATTATTTACAGTTATATAACAAGTTATTAGTAAATATTAACAAGAAAAAAAATTTACTTCACTTGGAAAAAAAAATAATTTATGCATTAATATTTGTACATTTTATGCAAATGAAAGTGGAAATCTTTTTATGTGTACATCTTCCGCAAACATACTTTTGACATTTTTCACATATATTATTTGTTTTGTTGTTGTGGCAAAGTCGTACTTGACAAATTTTGCGTTTGCTAGAATAGGTTGCATTTGATGATGTTGCAGTTGATCTTCACGTTCTGATGAATTTTTCTGTCTTGCAGCTCTGTATTCGGTGGAAAGCTGTTCTGCTAATTGAAACAAGAACTCTTTTCATTGTATTTGTATTCCTGTCGTTTCTTTGTAAAGGATCCAAGCATTTATAGCAGCCAAATCTAAAATATTGAAAAATATTTGGAGGGGCCATCTACGAGAACTAGCCCAAATCGACAATTTATCATGTACTTGTATGTTATCATGTGACGATAATCGAAAAAAAATGAAAACTGTTATTTCAATACAGAGCCGAACTGGTCATATAAGAAATTTACTCAATTCAATAACAAGAGTCATTTGATTATTTAAAATTTCCCAAGCAGTCAAATTGACTGCTTTTGGGCAATATAGTGATAACACACACATACATCCACCCACACACACACACACACACACACACACACACATATATATATATATATATATATATATATATATATATATATATATATAGAGGTAACTACAATTATTAATAAACGCATTTATGAATTGTACAAAAAGTCACAAAATTCTAAGAAATTGTGTCATTATATACATAATTGTTTTTCTAATTGAAATTAAAAAGGCAGTCAAAATGACTTCCTTGGGCAATCTAGTGTTAATTTAGAGGACTACGCTTGTAACATTTCTTCTTATTTGTAATATAAGTATCATTTCCTTTTTTGTTTAATTTTTATAACAAAAATCCAGCTCAGTGGTTTGTAATAAACAATCTTTTTTGTTATTTTTTGCGATTTTTAGAATGTTTACTAATTTTAGTAGTCGTATTCGTAAGATTGTATTTGTAGTTAATGTTTGTAACTGATATTCGTAGCTAATATTTGTAACTAATACATTATTTTTGCACTAATAGGCCGTTTTATGTAAATAGATACAGATTATTGATTAATGGAGCATAGACAATATTTTTATTTTGAAATTGTTAGAATGTTTAGAACTGCATTATTCTTATTTTGGATTGATTCAAAAAAATTTATTAATATTAGTAGGTGTATGTAGTCACGAAATTTAAAAAATTTGTAGCATATTGTAATATTAATCGATGAAGTGAAATGAATATTAGTTCGTATTGGATGAATTTCATTAATTACTGTAAATATTTAGAAATATTGTGCGTCTGATTGCAATAATATTCATAGATATATTTCTAAAATTTTAACTATTAAAAAATAATGACTAATAATTAATAATTAATCAAAATATATTATTGTATCATACTAATCGTTGATAGATTACGTATTTACGAAACTAACAATCCAATACAGATTCACTAACACTTTAACTACGAAGGATTAATAG